>JASAUF010000446.1:2147916-3473333 GCA_030180095.1 Magnolia changhungtana
AATGGAAATTGAAATTTATTTGTGAAGAAAAAATTAAGTCACTAATCAACAATCGAATGTTGCACATCACTGACAATCACAAGATCGACCTCTCAATCAATGATCGTACAACACAAAGTGCTTTCGACCACTAAATCAACCTTCAATCATCGATTGAATGGTGGATGGATGGTTGGATAGATGGATGTTTGGATGGTTGGATGGAATAGTTAGATGGATGGATAGATGGGATGAAATAGTTAGATGGATGTGAATAGATGGAATGGTTGGATGGTTGGTTTAACGGATGGTTGAATGGGATGGATGGATCAATATGTGAATAGATGGGATGGATGGATCAATGAATGAGATATTTGGGATGGATGGATCGATGAATAAGATATTTGGGATGGATTGATGGGATGGATGGATGTTTGGATGGGATGGTTGGATGGTTAGATGAACGGATCTGATGACTGGATGGACGGATGAATAGATTAATCGATGGGATGGTTGGATGTGATGGTTGGATGGTTAGATGGACGGATATTGATAGATCGATTGATGGGATGAATGGTTGGATGGAATAGATGGATGTTTGGATGGGATGGATAGATGATTGGATGGTTGGGATGGGAATGGATGGGTGGTTGTTTGGATGGATAGAATGAATGGATGGATGGGTTGGTTCGATGGATGGTTAGATGAATAGTCTGTGATAGATGGATGAATGGATGGATAGGATGGTTGGATGGATGTATGGATGGATGGATGGGGTGGTTGTATGGATAGATGACATGGACGGATGAATGTTTTGATGATTGATTGGATGATCGGATGTATGAACGAAATGTTTTCAACTTCTTTATAATGTTTGAGAAAAATTGAGATTTTGGAAAAAAAAAAAAAATCATTTTGGGGGAAAAAAAGAATATCGAATAAAGTTGATGATTTTGAAAAAAAAAATTGATTTTGAGAAAAAAATAATATCATAAAAAAGAAAATTAAAAAGATTTAAAAAATGTGAAAATTTTGACAACGTTGAAAAATAAAAATATTTTGAAAAAGAAAATGAGAGTTTGTATTTTGAAAAATAAAATAAAATTGAGAACTACTATTGAAAAATTGACAAGTTCGAAAAAAAAAAGCTTTAAAAAAATGGAGAAGTTCGAAAGAATCGAAATTTTTAAGATAAATTGATATTAAAAAATCGATACTTTAACAAAAAACAGACATTTTGAAATGGAAAGTAAAGAAGTTGAAAAAATTTGTAATATTGAAAATTAATTGAAAATGTTCAAAATTTGGAATTAAAAGAAAAAGTTATTTATATAAACACTGAGATTTTGGAAAAAAAAAATATCATTTTAAAAAAGAAAATTGAAAAGTTGAAAACAAAATGATGCTTTTGAAGAAAAAAAATTGGCATTTTGAAATTTTTGAGGAAAAAATAATTAAAATTTGAGAAAATTTTTGAGATTTTGAAAATAAAAATTGAGAATTTGTATTTTATTTTATTTTATTTTGAAATATTTGATAATAAAAATGATATTTTGTTAAAAGTTTTGAAAGAAAAATTAAGAGTAAAAAAATATGTATTTTGAAAAAAAAAAAATGTGATTTTAAAATGGAAATTGAGATTTATCTGTAAAATTTTTTTTTTTTTTTACTAAATTATTAGGCACATCCACTAATTGAACCTTTAATTATTTTTGGACAATCTAATCAGTCCGGATTGAAGAGTAAATAACTTCAGATGTTTAAATAAAATTTCACTCAAAATTTTGAGCAATCTTGTATGCCCAATATTTCTCATATGTAATTTGATCGGGGCGAGTAACTAGT
Organism: Magnolia changhungtana; assembly: GCA_030180095.1. NCBI lineage: Eukaryota > Viridiplantae > Streptophyta > Magnoliopsida > Magnoliales > Magnoliaceae > Magnolia > Magnolia changhungtana. Next base: position 2,149,741 of record JASAUF010000446.1, read on the forward strand.
CAAATTGAGGGTATTGATCAACAAAATAGAGTGAATGGACCAGACATGTAACATGGGCCAAATATTCTGGTCAAAATTGTGACCTAATTTACTGACCTCGTGAAAACCTAAGAATTGATGTAAGTTTTGTGGGCCCATCATGATGTGTGTTGAACATCAACACCGTGCATTTGATGTGTCCCTTTTAATTTATGAGATATCTCAAAAATCATTCGTATACGAAACTCAGGTGGGCCATCCCATCTAAAACTATGTGAACACATCTTAAAATATATAAAAACAGTTGGTAGGGCCCATGTGAGTTTTGGATGCGGTTGAAACTTGGTCTAACCGCTCATCCAAGTGGGACACACATAATGAATGGGATGGATAAAACACTCACATCATGGTGGTAGGGGGTAACAGATTGGTTACTCGACACCACCATAACAGTGGTGGTCGTGTCTCGTGGGCCCCACCATGCTGTATGTGTTTCATCCATGCCGTCCATCTATTTTTTTAAATCATTTTATAGTATGAGACCAAAAATGAGTTATATCCTAATCTCAATTGGACCACATTACGGGAAATAGTGTTGAATGAGGGTCGAACATTAAAAATATTTTGGGGGCTATAAAAGTTTTAGATCACTTTGATTTTTGTTTTTTCCCTTAATTTGGGCCTGTATGACCTAATCAACAGATTGAACGTCAAATAAATCGTACAATGGGCCTTAGGAGGAATTTAATGATGGATATACAATCACTATTGTTTGAATGTGGTGTGGTCTACCTGAGTTTATATCACTCTCATTTTTGGGATCTAGCCTTAAAGTGATATTTAAAAATGGATGAATGGAATGAATTGGCTACTCTCTATGCCACTAGCCCGTTGGCTGATGGTCGGTGCTCTGTGGGCCTCACCATGGTGTATGTATTTCATCCATGCCGTTCATTTATTTTTATAAATCATTTTATAGCTTTATCCCAAAAATGAGAGGGATATAAATCTCAAGTGGACCACACCACAGGAAAACAATAGTGATTGGATATCCACCAGTAAAATCCTCTTACGTCCCACTGTACTGTTTATTTGACATCTAATCCGTTGATTAGGTCATTAAGACCCAGATGAAGGGAAAATGCAAAGATCATCCTGATCCAATAAGGTTTGGATGGTAGGAAACTATATCCATATTTCCATCTCGCAAGGTCCACTAAAGTTTTAGATCTGCCTTTTTTTTTTTGTAAAATATCCTATAATGATCTTTCAAAAAAGATGGACAGGATGGATTTATCCAAAACATGAGGTGGGCCCCACCTAGCATCCCAGCGCATTAACCCGTCCGCAATCGCTTCCTCACCAATTTCAATGTTGTGAGTGAACCATCACACACGACTACTTTTCTGCCTAAATTTTCCTTACACGTGAAATCCAAGCCGTACAAAAAGTGGGTCGCATTATAATCATTAACTGGAGTGAAAATCAGATAGTTAAATCAATCAAAGAGGGTACACTTTTGAAATCAACGGACATCCGATGGTTTTACTCAATACATTTTTGTGTATACCTGACATAAGATATTTGTTCCGATTTTCGTACTAAATTTCTTCATAGAATGATTCACCTTTTCAACGAGTCAGATTTTCCATTGGAATTTACATATAATTTGAACCACATTCATCATGATGGGCCCACGGAACCCCTGCCCGCGCCTAAAACAATTCAACCGCGTGCCCATTTCGTGCCCCCCTCTCTTTCTCACTCCTCTGCCTACCCAGGCTACCCTCTCTCTCTCTCCATATCTCATCTTCCAGCAACTCTCTCTCTCCCTCACTCCACCGCCTACCCTCTCTCTCTCTCTCTCTCTCTCTCTCTCTCTCTCTCTCTCTCTCTCTCAGGATTACCTCAAAACCGAGTGAAGCTCGATTCACATCGTCAGAAATCCATGTAAGGAAAACCCTAACCCTAACCTCTTTATTTCTTAATTTTCTCCCAATAATCGCTTATTTCATGGTGGATTAGTAATGGATGAGAAGATCCCAAAACGGGCATGATTTTAGACTCTATAAAATAGCTTACAGGATTCACAAGCAAAGATCTGATTGTTTTAGAAAAAACATGCGGTCGAATAAAAGAAGGTTTCTCCGAATATATATTAATGGATGCAAATCTGAAAACGGCCATGATTTTAAGCTATATAACATATCGAATAGGATTCAAAAATAGAGAAAAGAATAGCATTCATCTTTTAGATTGCACTTTCAATTCATTTATTGTTTGATTGTTAGGTATTATTATTATTTCTTTTGGGTTTGGTGCATTGATTTTCATGCTTGTGGTGATGATCAATGGGTAGTCTTACATTTTGGAAATCTGTCAGTTTTTGTTTGAATTTACATTTCACCTCATATATGTTGTTTGATTACCACTGGTCAAGGAAAAGCTGAGTGATTAGTTGGTTATATTTATTTATTTATTTATTTATTTTTTGTCTTTTCTAGATTTGCATTGACTCTGTTTTTTATTTTCTTCTTCTTCTTCTCTTTGGCTTGTCTGTGTTGGGTGGTTGCTGGCTACTGTTTGATTTCAATGGGGTTGGAAGTGGGCCAGGCCTGGCCAAGAAAAAATAATATTTTTAATAGGCCCAGCCTGGTTGGTTTGGCCCAAACAGTTCAAAATCCAGGCCTGAACCAACCGCAGGCCTGGCCGTTGGGTGGCTTAGATTTCAGTAATGGGCTTCTACATTGTAACCAATTAATCATTCACTGTGGGAATATTTCTTTTTTTTTTTCCTTTTGCTTAAAATGAGTTTCCCTTTTTTGGGAATTCCTGTATGGATTTAAAACCAACTAATCATTCATTATGGAAATTCCTCTTGTTGCCTTTTGCTTAAAATGAGTTTCCCTTCTTTAGGAATTCCTGAACCAAAATACAGATGGTTTAGGTGAGCATTGCATATTACTATATATATATATATATATTTTTTTTTGTAATGTTCAAAGTTGGTACTCTTTGACACAGGACATGTCAGGGGATTTAATATGAACTTGTCTTGTTTACAGGGCGATTTGGGCTAGATGGGAAACGGTTTAAACAGCTTCTATTTTTTAATCTCGCCCAAAATGTAGTTTGTTTCATTTGGTCGTTGATAAGTAAGTTTCATTACTTAGCATGTGTGCATCATTTGATTTTTTTATTTTTTTATTTTTTTTTGTTTCATTAGTAAGATGCTTATTTTGTCAGTTGATGAAACTTGTGTTCACACCTAATTTATTATTATTTATTGAGAATTCACACCACAATTATCTATGGCCTTATTTATTGAGAATTCACACCATGTTTACATAATTTAAGGGTCTAACAGGGTTCTCCTCTGTTGCCCCACTATGTGATGATTTAGATTGTTCATCCAAAAGTTCGCACTAAAGATGGTCCACACATAGAAAATCTTACTCATTTTGATTCGTGTTATTTTGTGTGGCTGAACTTTGATTCTTGTGTATCCAATGTATTTGGATTATACTGATGAAATATAACCTAAGAGATGAAAATTCGATTAAGGCAGTAATCGCAAAGGCTAATGTTATTCTTGAATAAATTTGGTTTGTATTCCTTACTTGGAATCTGCTATTTTCTATCGTGGGATTTGAGTGGCGCCTTTGAGGAATATCATGTTGATTAATTATTTTAGCTCCCAGGAAGGGAGTATGAGACAAGAAAGTCGTACTAGATGGTCGTTTTGTCTTTTCTTTTGGTATGAATAGGATACAATGAACTTGGTTTGGATATTTCTCTTGACTCAACTGATCATTTGCAGTCTAATTTGTTCTGCATCCATGCACAACCTTAAGAGTGGCCATGGTTTTGTCTTTTCAGGAGTCGACCAAGTTATTCCATTCAGGATTATACGATTCATTTCTTGGAGAAGAGTTAATTTATTTACATTTGCAAAGTTTGTAATACAGTTTGTGTTTGTTTCCTCCATTTTCTTGTCATTCTCATAATGTGGCAAATCTGATGATCCGTTAATTGAATCTACTGTAAATAGCACACATTACGAAAATCTTGTTGCTCAGGCATTTCTAGATGTTTGATCTGTGACTTACTAGAACTATAAACCAAGTTAGAAATTGTTGACATCCAAAGTAGAAATGTACCCATTTGTGACAACTATAGGCCCAAAAATGGCTTTATTTATTATTAAATTTTTTTTCTTTTTAAAAACGTGTTGGCCCTTGAAAAATGGCTTGCAGATATTGGGGTTATAAGGTTGATTTGACACCATTACAACAAGATAAAACACCCCCCTCCCCCCAATACAGTCGTACATGTTTTGACATGGGCCAATACAGGTCCTTATTGCGTGTCATATCATGCCGATACAGATATCATATAGTCGTATCAGTCGATATGGTACCCTTTTTGAAAACCATGACCTGTAAGTACCAACTGCAATTTTCTCTAGGAGATTTGGCGCCCTTTGTGCGTGTAGTTGATCAATGTCTGGTTGGTGGCACTGTTGCTGATCTAGCAATTTTATTGCCTTTTATTGTCATGTGCATGTCTATTGTATCTTATACCTTGTGACTTGTGAGTATCATACACAGAGTAAAATGAAGTGTCTCTACTTGGCAGACAAACACCAGTGTAGCCAGCGCACTTGGAACGTACTTCTTATCACAAATATCATTGATCTTTCTGGACATGCTTAATGTGTACAGGTATGTTATTGGTGTGAAGAGAATCTTATGACACTTGTTTGGTTCCATGGGTTTGTAGATGCTTTAGTTTGTAATAATGTGTATATTTGTTTTTGAGAAATACTAATAATGCGCATATTTTCATGACTAATGCTTGAAACAGAATGTACAGCGAGCTTATATTAAAGAAATTAGCAGGAGGAGGGCCCTTTGGCTCTAAAACATCATATGTAAAACTTCTGCGGTAAGATCAATGTTTGGGAATTATTTTTTTCTTGGACAACTTCAATGTGCACAGCGAGCAGTGAGAATTCTACACGTTATCTTCCACCATTGAAGGATTGATGGATGGAAACTAGAAAGCATTTCAAAATTCAAATTTTCAGATGCCTATGCAGAGATTCCTGCTCACTAATATTTGATTGTGACTCTATAAGAGATATTGTGCATCAATTCTCGGTGCACACTGTGCATGCACAATCTTTACGCTTCTATAATGTGCATACATCCTTTTAAGGAATGATAAATGTATTATTTTGGCAATACTAAATAAGATTTATGTCTAAACAGATTGGTTAAGCGGGAGACTCTCAAGCTAATTGAAACATTTGTGGACAAGGCTGAAGATCAACTGTAAATTGGAAAACAATTTGTGCCACCAATGATGGACCCTGTTCTCAGGGACTATGCTAGAAATTTACCTGATGCCAGGGAGTGAAGTTTTGTCACTCTGCCACAATTATAAACAAGTAAGTTTAGCCATATATCATGGTTATTGTTCCTCTTCATTTTTTATTGTATGTAAAATGATATGAAGTTATATCTGTGGTGTGTATTGCTGTGTAGAAGGTCATCTGTCTTTCGAGTTGCCAACTTTCGCATATATCAACCAAGGCCATCTCCCTCTCCTTTATTCTGAATGCTTCAATTATGGTATTAGATGCAGTTATTGCAGTCAAATGGGTTTCCCTCCTGGACAACTAACCTTGGACGTTGTTATTTACTACCAAAATCTGGATAATTGCATCTGCTTCAGATGCATCTTTTTGTCATGGAGGAAGCTAATGAAGTAACTCTCAATGAAAGTAGATAGGGTTGCTCATCGTTGGAACTTTGCTGCCTCTTTTGTTTATTTCCTATTTGAGTAAAAATATCAGCTCATAAAAAAGAAGAAAATAAAGTGGTTAATGTGGTACACTTGCCCTTGTTTTAACCTGGTCATAACACTACCGCCAATCATCCTCAAATGGGGTACAATCATGTTAACTTTTTTTTTTTTTTTTGGTAATTTAAGAGTTAATTGCTTAATCATTGTGAAACTAAGTAATGATTATTTTTTTCTTACTTTCTAATTTTATTATTATTATTACTCAGCCCAAAAATTAGATTGGCTTAGCCATGTCACATTGGACCAACCATGACCCATGCCAAGTTTCTTTTGGTGCACTTGAGTACACAAGACAAGATTGAGTTTTTAGTCCTTTGGATTCTTCCATCAAGCATCATATTCTCTTGTAAATAAATGCTTTTTTGCGGATCTTTCTAGTCTTAGATTCCTAGCAGCATCTTGTATCCCACCACAATGAAACTAGTGATGTCCGAATCTCGATACTTGGTTGGGCCCAGATAATAGATCTTGGTGGTGATGTTTACAGGTACAAGGAGTAATGATGGAGGACGTGCCTCACATATTTGAAACCATTTTTGAATGCATGCTTGAGGTACTTATTGCTAACATGACTGATTGAAGCATGCATACATGATACATGGTTGCACTGTTTTTTTGTACTAATGTTTCTTCTCTCTTTTTTTCTTTATTTCAGATAACGAAAAATTTCGAAGATTATCTAAAGCACCACTTGAAATTCTTTTCTTTATTACGTGCAATTCTACACATTGTTTCCATGCTTTGATTCACTTGTCAAGTCAGGTTAGTTAAGCTTTACATCAATGTTGCACCCATGCATATTTTTGTATGTCCATGGCATATCATGCGTGTATTTTTCTCTAAATATTCAATCGCTCCATTATTAGTTCCTCTTCTTCTTCTTCTTCTTCTTCTTTTTCCATTTTTGGTGTATCATTTATTTATTTATTTTCTTTTGTTAATCCATACTAGCAAGTTAAGCTTGTCATGGATTCTATCATATGGGCATTTCGGCACACTGAAAGGAATATTTGCTGAAAGGGCTCACCTTTTGTTGGAGATGCTGAAGAACTTTTAGGTGTGTTTATTTCATTGTCCCATCATCTGTTCATATTATGGCCTATGCAGTTTCTCACCCTTTGGAATGTTCTTTTGACAGTTTTCTGAGTTCTGTAATCAATTCCATAGGACTTACTTTCTAACAATTGTGCAAGATATTTTTGTACTGATGGACTTACTATCTAACAATAGAGCACGCCCTCACCTCATACGTAGAACTCTTATTGAATCTTGGTACCATCCTTAATTGAACAAAGAAATTGCTAACAGCTCACCTTGCTTCTTTTGCATGCCATGAAAGTATGATTTGTTAACATGCATGTTGATTATCTTGTTCGTGGTCTATGCACAATTGCTACCATATGCCTGTGCAAACCTTAAGATACATGGCATATATTTTCCCTTTCTTTATAGGCATCTGCTTTAATCCCATCGGTGCAAACTTTTAAATGGTTACGTGATTTTGCATCTCCATGGATTACACGAAGGACATGGGAAATCCAAGGCGAAAGAAAGGGAAAAAAAAACAAAACAATAATCATCCAATGATGATTTGCATGAGAATTATTGAAAGATGGATTCCAATTTTGAGTTCTTATTTGGGTAATAAGTGGGAATCTCATGTTCCTCTCATAATGCTCACCTAGTTTCTTCTGCCAAGAATCCAAATTCTGGAAAAGTGTAAGGATTGCTTGTTGGAATCCACCATTTTTTTGCTATCCAAACAACACAAATGGCCACATTAAAGGAAAACCCTTTTCCTTTTCTGTTGACTGACATGGAATCTAGGTTTCCAAACATGGCCTAAGATTTTTTTTCAACTCATTTTCTATTTTTTTGATAATTTTTTTTTCAAAAAAATTTCAGCTTTTTTTTTTTTGGAATGAGTAGTCAGTTCTAAAATTTCAGTAAAATTCTTTTTTTTTTTTTTTTTTTCCTTTTGTTTTGAGTGTGGATAGTTGGGATGCATGTAAACTCTGTGCATCTACACATGCATGCACTAGATCAGATTTTCTTTTTCATCTCATTTTCTATTTAGATCAAATATACGAGTGTTATAGTGAATCTAAGCTTAAAAAGTTCATAAAATCATCAAGCAGGTCAAGACATGAATATTCTACCAAAGAGCGGATTGTTTCACCATCATAAACGTGCTCAATATTAGAAAATAATACATATTTGGAGTCCTCTAAATATTTGGGTTTTCTTCCACTTTCTTGAGATTTTTTCTTTTATAAAAATTAACCATTACACCCCCTGTAACAGTCGTAACGGCCTATAATAGTAATGGTTTGCACCAAAGCCATTATGGCACCGTTACCATTACATAATACCTTGGTCTTTTTACATAATACCTTGGTCTTTTTTAAATTTATTGGTTGTTTGTTTGGCATTTGAATGTCATGTGCTCATTTTGGATATGATTGCATCACTTATCGCCTATCGCCAGTGTTCTTAGTATCGGTATTGTTATACGTATCACTAGCTAGGGATATAGAAACAATGTATCGATGTCACTGATATCATCGTTAATGCCCGGAAATGTATCGCTGACTAAGGGAAATATTGGAGAAACATGAGGAAATTGTGGAATTTCTTAATGAAACTTCAGGGAATACTAAAATACACATATTTGCATATTTAGGAATCAAATAATTACAAAAGAAGATGCATACATAATAAGTTTCTCTTTAATGAGTCTAGAAGCATGTAACGCTGACTCAAGGAAACCTTAGAAAAACAAAGGAAAAATAATGGAATTTTTCAATGATATATTAGTTGATGCTAAAAAACACATATTTGCCTATTTAATTATCAAATAATAGCGAAAAAGATGCATGTTTGCATATTTAGGAATAATAAATTTTCATTATGAAAGCAGTTACAAGCATTGACAAGTTGTTGCTATCTTCTCATTATGCAGGTGTATCTTGTTGGGAAATAGGAATTTCGCAGTTCCTACACTTCTATTTGGTCATTTTGTTAGACAGTAGTGCGTTAAATGCAGATTGCATTGCGCTGTTGTGTATTGATTCCAATATCTAAAGATCTTTTCAAACTGTATTATGCTCTCCCAGTGAATGTTATGAAGTTAAGAAACGCTCTTACCTGAACCTCTAATGGCTAGGATGAATTCTAATATTTTATTTTGTTAATTGGTTTCAGTTGATTAAACTATTCACCTTTCATGGATTTGAGCTGGTTATTTGTAATATATGAAGGGTTGACTAAACTAGTCTTTTCTTAGATTGAATCTGGTTGTTTGTAATATATGTAGGAAGGGCTCAAAAGAAGATTGAACAAGAGAAGATACCAAGTAGCTAATTCGAGGCAAGGCATAGCCAACAGTTGAAGTTATGGGTAAGAAGTGTTTAGTTAGGAGGGTTGAAGTCAATTTTTGGACTGGGCCACTTGGGTCATTTCCTCTTTTATTGAATTGAGTTGTTACCAATTTTGTGAATATGATTATTATCAAACAATAGTGTGAATTATTTTTTGAATGACTATCAGGTGCAAGATTAAAAAATAATAATAATAATAATAAATTATCAATAATTTTTTTTATTTACAGATATTTTAGCGACGGACCAAATCCGTCGCTAATTTTTGAACGTTGAAAACCGACGACGGATTTGAAGTCCGTTGCTTACTCATATTAGCGACGGATCTTATCCGTCGCTAATGTTTTTAGTGACGACTAATTTTTTGAACATTAGCGACGGATTTTTTATTTTTTACGATGGATTTTATCCGTCGCTATGATGCGATGGACCTTATCCGTCGCAGATGAAATGATGGATAAAATCCGTCGTAAAACCAAAAACAACCTAGTAAACAGCGACGGACCAAGCGACGGATGAAGTCCGTCGTTTACTTGGTTTTACGACGGATTTGGTCCGTCGCAAAACGGTGATTTTGGCGTAGTGTAAACTCAACTCCCGAGTTCCAACGCATCACTTATGCAACAAAATGAATGATGATTGAATGTTGTCTGTATTAGTGTAGTGAACATGGGTGAGATTAAGCTAAAACAGCATATCATACTCCAGAGACAGTTAAATTTGCAAGCAGAAGACTATGATAAATATATAAAATATATAAACTGTGGTGAGTCTCCAGAGTGTGATAACATTACCAGGTTAATTAATTACAAGTACAAGTCCAATTTATACGAAAAGTATAAAGTCATTTAGACAACATCCCTATACCCCGTCGATCAAGACATGGCTCACAGGAACCCGCCTGAAACAGCATAAAGGAGGAATCCTCCTCATCCTGATAAAGTCCGGCTCCGCTTCGCAGTATCGCCATCATCTGAAACTCAAACAAGCCTGCTTGGTGTGTACAACACCGTCTCGTAACGTGGGAGTAAGTGATCAACTCAGTGGAACAATAAAGCATGAGTTAACATGTCATCAAAACAGTCAAGCAGTAATGATAAAGCAGTACAATCAATAATTCTATATTCTCTTATTAATGCAAGTATGAATGCAGTCATGATGGATGCCCTTACCGACATACTCCCTCATGCGACACCATCTTACGTTAGAGGCATGCTTGCATTCCTTAGTGCTCCACATCTTCCAGGCATATGCAATGTATGATGAGCATGATTACCGAGTTGTTATTAGCCCATTTCAAACAGCAGTATTGAGAAACTAAGGTACCTCCATAGTATCATTCCCAAACATGATCCAATCTAGGGTCGTCAAACCTAGATAATCTCATACGATATTATGGTTCGAGAGGCATCGCAAAGGCATCGCAAAGGGCTCGTCACCCGTCAGCACAGATACAGATCTCACCGTATGCTGCTCAATTGCTGGCCATCAGCTCAAATACAGGTCTCACCGTACTCGGCTCAATCGCTGGCCGTCAGCTTGAATACAGGTCTCACCATACTCGGCTCAACTCATGCTCTAGTTGCTGCGAAGGGCTCATTGCCAATCACAGACTGTAGAGTATACTAGAAGACACAACGAAGGACTCATCGCCCATCAGCACGAATACAGGTCTCACCATATTCGGCTCTCACCGTGGGTGTCTACAGCTCGAATATAGTGTCCCATACCACCGTATTTGGCTCACGAGTCTGGTTGCTCACTGGTCACTACGAGGAGGCACGTGACTCCAGCGTAGGCCGACAGCTCGACCACGGTGTCTCATACCACCATGCTCGCTCATGAGTCTTAGCGGATCGAGGTACCATGGTTAATGGGATTTCCACTGGTAAGTTTGGTACCCTAGGTTCAAGCAGTAACGACCAAACATGGTGAACATACATTAGACATATCGGGCTACTTGACGGGCCTGACTAGATCGAGCGCACAATTAACTGAACGACATGAAGTGCATAAGCACTTCACGTGGCCTAACCACTGTCGTTAACTGAAGTACGACTCGGGTTTGTCAAACACATCGTACATGGTGAAATGAATCTCAACCACAATCTCAAGTCTGGTACCGATTGTCTGGACTATAAGCATAGTCCTAAACTCAATCAATCCTTATTTAGAGTATGTAGAGTAAAGCATACTAAACAAAGTAATTTAAGCAAGTTAATAGGCATGTCATAAAGCTTGTTATAAAGCATGTTATAAAGCATGTTATAAAGCACTATATAAACAAGAATATAAGCACACATATTTCATAAGTAAGAGGTTAAAGTAAACAACCAACATGGAGGAAATCATACACGTCTCTAAGGTAGTTGAGAATCCCATCTCGACACCTACCTAAGACACTATCATCCAAACACTTACTCTCACAAGCATTTTCACAAACACTTAGAATACACTATTACAACATACATAATGTATATTAGCAAAACATGTATTAGGGCGAGTCCTTTCACCAAGCAAGTATTTTACACATATATAATATATTCATACAACAACTAATCATGACAAATACATCTCCAAAATTTATATGTATACGGTACTTTTTAGAATACACTATTTCTACATACATAGTATATGTTAGCAAATCATGTATTACGGCGAGTCCTTTCGCCAACTAAGTATTTTATCCATATATATTATATTCATATAACAAATAATCATGACAAACACGTTTCCAAAATTTATACATATACAATATTTTCTACGAATACCTAGAATATGTAAAATTCCATATTCTTCATCTCTAATCGAAACAGAAAACAGACAGTACTTTGTACATGTGCAATTGCATGCAGATCATGAATCTATCATTATCTGACATTGAAAGCATTAAAAACTATAACCTATACATCTAAAGTCCGCACCTTTAGTCGTAGAATCGTAACGAAGACGATAGGTTTGCCCAACTTCCGTATTCGGTAGTTTGGTAGCCTATAGAATGAAATAGGTTAGCTATTTCATAACTTACAACCTTTACAACTCCAAAACAGATTAGGGTTAAGGTTTCTTACCTAGAAAGGAAGTCAGAATCGCCGGGAAAGCGACAAGAATGGAGTGGTGGAGCTTGGGTAGTGGCAGGAAATAGTAGCAGGGAGTTTCTCCCACTTCTCTCACACTCTCTCTTTTCTCTCTTCTCTCCCTAGGGTTTCTCTCAAATTCGTATGGCTGTGAGAGAGAGAGTTCTAAGGTCCTTATATAGCCTAAAAACACTCTAAAATAGACTCTAGGTCAAGGTATACATAAGTTATAGCCAAAGTGACCCTGTTTCAGCTCAACGAAGGACTTCTGGCGGGCCTCCTTAAGCAAAAGGTCGAACTTAAGCTCACAGACTCTGGATCTAGGTCGAGTTACATTTTCGTTTTGGTCGGATTCCCAGATCACACGTGGCGGTCCAGTTTCAGGTCAACGGTCAGTGAAACCCGATCTGAAATTCCAAGTACATGGATATGTTTGGGGAAATATCCCTGATCCGAGGGTGTAATTTGGCCTAATTCTGACGGTCAGGTTACTTAATACTGACCCGCAAGCGACAAGTCTCAAATTTTATTATTTTGAATTTAATTTAGAATTATTTTTACATTTCTCACACTCCCCGCTCTGAGCTCAATCGAATAGCATTGAGACACTATCAGGATTTGATTTCCGAGATGGTTGTCAAGCCCAGCAAGGCGGTCTTAATTCCTTAACTTCGTGTTTATCGGACTTCCAACGTGCGGTCCAAATCTGATACGGAGTTTCAATGTGCTCCCGAGAGCAACTAGGTAATGAGATTGATCCTAGATTTTAGGGTAACCTAGCGTCAATGATTCTACAAGTTTTGGGTCTTGTAGATCGTATTTAAAGTGGATCAAGTGGATTTCGTAGCTAATCTAGTTTATCACTTAGTTAACTTTGTCTAATTTCTAAAGGATTTAGTCCTGTAAGATTTCTGTCTAAGGTGGTACTTGGGCCTTTGTAGTTGGCACATACAGTGATTCAAGTTATAATACTTAGTTAGTTTAAGATAGTGTCTAGGGTGAAAGCACTTAGAAAAATTGAAAGAATAAGGTGGTGAAGGGTGGGATTTGTAAAGGAAATGGGTTTAAAAGCGGTTTTAGACTTTGAGATTGAGTTCTGACAGGTTAATAAGGTGTTAGGATCGACCCATTGCCTAAGGACGTCTAATTCCAGGTTGGAAAAAATCCGGGATATTACAATCTACCCCCCTTAAAACAAAATTTCATCCCCGAAATTGCCTAAGGGTAATAAGGAAAGATTTAATTATTTCTTTTGCCTAAGTTTTATTGATTTCGTGTTTCTATGAGTGGTAGGGTATATACTAGCCTGGTTCATTTTAGTCTACCCCCCTTAAAACTTATTTCTCTATCCCTTGCTTATATCCTGATGGTTTACTACAATGAATACGGTTTCTCATAGTAGAACTTGCTAGGGCTTCTATTATGTTCGTATTTAAGGAGCACAGTTTCAATCCTGGGCCAGTGGGGTAGGGTCCACCACGCTTTCGTTGCGCTACCTAGATCAAAGAGGTGTATTAGGTGTTCTACCTCCCTTAAAAATTTATTTTTACCTCCAGGGTTCAAGATTTATGTCCTGTTTCGTATGTCGGAACAATGTATAATGTAGGACCTATACTTGACACGAAATGGGAAACAATCCTCCAATACAATGGTCTTCCTTTCATCGATAATGCGTATTATGGCATTGGTACCTATGCTTATAGAAAGGAGCTAAAGTTGATGGGTATTGTGGTTGATTTTAGGGACAGGTGTGAGTCTATGGCAAGGTGCCTAATCCTACCAAGGAGTTTTGTCACGGTCCAGACTTATCTTATTTAGTCATGTCTAGCTTAACAAGTAGGCTATCTTTCTACGTTCATGTGCACAATATGTATGCCACTATGACATGTGATTTGAGACCGAATTCCTAACTATCTGTTGTCCATTTGGGAAATTCCTTGGGCCTAAATAGAAAATCTCTATTGACTTTATGTTCTTAACACTTCTCAAAGATGACGTTATAAACCTTTGGTTGTAAGTGGTCGGGCTAACACGGAAGGAAAGTTGTATAGTGGGTCTGAGTCGGATACATTGGCCTTCTGCCTAGCTAGGAAAGAAAATTGTCGTATCAGTTCTTAATCCTAGTTGATCCCGACCTTCTGCTTGATCAGAGCATAGGGTTCATTGGTCACTACCAGGATTGAGAATTCAACTCAAACCGCGAATACCTTACTTATAGATATAGTTCCTCTACTCCATGTTCCCGATTATAATAAGTCTTTGGGAAGGTAATTCTAAGGGTTGTATTGATTTGACCTAATATTAAATCTAATGGATATATAAGTTTTCTATGAGCATGAATAGTTTCTACATCAAACAACCTTCCTAAGAGTTATTAAAGGAGTCTATGAGTATTAAGGGGTCCGACGAAAGAGTGAGGTCTCACTTGAACCTAATTCAGCCTATTAACTAAGTCTATCTTTCAACTATCTTTTAATTATCTTAGCATAATCAATCCTTTACGTTCCTTAGTAGAACCAGTAACCTAGTCTTAATTTATGAGTAACGGTAATCTAATAGTTGAAATCTAAAGTCTATACTTGTACACTAGATAATTTTACATCATTTCTAATACAGGAAGGGTTTTATCACTTAGGGTCAAAGTTGTCTAATTGGAATTGAGTTACTTGCACTTGAATTTAACTATGCTCGAGCATCACACACATGTTCATACTAGCTAAGAAGGTCCTAAGGTTCACATCATTACTCGTTGGATTTTCTATACGGTCAGGTCTATCGAAATCTAGGAACACCACTTTAGGTCCAAAACTTTAAGGGCCTATTTGTCAAACAACCATTTACTCTGAAAGCTTAAGCTGTTAGAGTGTGGTGGGTTAATGTATATCAAGGGACTTTATCACTTCAACACTATTAGGCCAGTGGTCTTAGGTTGTAGTAAATGGGACTACATTGCTAACCCACTTCGGGATTGGTAATGACATGTTTAGTAGGAGGGTGGGTGGGATAAAAATTAATTTTATAGGCTTTGGAAAATGAGCCTGGTGTTGAAAATTGTGGGATGGGATTTTCAAATCCCAAGATGATGAATTTATGAATGTACTTTGAAAGGAACCTTGGAGTTTACATTTAATTGCATACATTTCAAACATGGTATTGGAAAACATGGGAGAGTTTTGGAATCTTGAGCCTACATAGGCGCAAATGAAAGGAAATAAAGAGGGAAAATGGAAAGATGAGATGGGTTGAGAGCTTACACGTTTTTGAGCTCCAAATGGGGCATGTAAGAGCCGAAATGAAAGAAAACGGAAAGGGTAGAGGGTAGGTGTTACTGTGAACGATGAATGTAGATGGGTTGTGGCCGAAAATGAGAGATTGGGCAATTGGGAGAGAGATTGAAGAGTGAAAACAATAATTTTTGGAGAAACGGAGAGCTTGGAGGTGTAGTTGAGAGAGAGGGGCAAAATGGACGTGAAACAGGGGCCCCTACAAAATTTGGTAGGCACCACACGTGCCTAGGGAAGTTCTATACCTTTTTCTGGCATTTTTAGTTAGTCTATTATTTTAATTATTTTTCTACTAGTTCATCATCAAGTATACTTCATCTCCACCAAATTTCATTAGATTTCGTCTTGTAGAAAAAGTATAAAAATTCTAGAAGCAGCAACTGTCCAAACTAATGATTTTCAGACAATTGACACAATGACCCATATTTAACTATATTAAATTTTTATTATGAAACTAGACTTATCAAGATTAAATATGGCTTTTGAATCACCTAAATTGGAGTTATAACGAGGAAGATATGACTTTTTGAAGTTGGACCAAAATCGCAGAAAAATGTGGCCGAAAACGGGCAAGCCAATGAACTGCGGCCCACCCGGGCCCACTGGACCACGGTCTACCATGGTGACCACGGTTCTGCCGCCATCCACCTTGCCTAGCGCCACGCCACCATAGTTGGGTCGTGTTCTCCACCCTCCCAAGGTGCCAAATGCACCTTGGGTCCACCGTGGTTCCCCCCGAAATGACTCATGTAGCCCCCCAACTCCGTTTGAGGCATTTTTGGGGTCAATTTGTAAATCAAAATGAGTTTATATGACATGTGGCATATGATTTTGGGGTAGGAGGAGCTAATTTATCCAATTAACCCATTTATTTGGTTAGATTTCAAAGTTTGAATGGTCAAAAGTCCAATTTATACATATATTTACTATTTATAGTAACTTTTTATTTAAGTATTATTCTTCATCATTTATACATTAGAATTTATATCTGCTATGGAAGGATTTAAAAAAAATTAAAGAATGAAGTGGTGCAAGGAGAGATTTTGAAGGAATTAGATAAAAAGGGGTTCTAGGCTTTGAGATGAAGTGTAAGGTGTTGTGGTTGACCCACAACCTAAGGGCATTCGTTTCTAGGGAATGACTCAAACCCGTTGACTGACGGCCGACTTAGGTCGTTTCACGCGACCAAAGATACGTTGTGGACTAAATTACAGTATAATCTCACCGACACGTATAGTCTCACCTGTCAGCGAAACTTGGGATTCGATTATGGTTTTTAGATTTTATCGACCCCTTATTAATTCAGAATGCGTCAGAGTGCGTCGTGTTACTATAACCCAGGCCCGGTTTAATCCAAATCATGCTCTGATACCATCTTGTTATGCCTTGAAAATCGGGGGTCGAGCATAAACTCAACTCCCGAGTTCTAACACATCACTTATGCAACAAAATGAATGATGATTGAATGTTGTCTGTATTAGTGTAGTGAACATGAGTGAGATTAAGCCAAAACAACATATCATACTCCAGAGACAATTAAATTTACAAGCGGAAGACTGTGATAGATATATAAAATATATAAACTGTGGTGAGTCTCCAGAGTATGATAACGTTACCAGGTTAATTAATTACAAGTACAAGTCCAATTTATATGAAAAGTATAAAGTCAGCTAGAAAACATCCCTATACCCCGTCGATCAAGACACGGCTCACAGGAACCCGCCTGAAACAACATAAAGGAGGAATCCTCCTCATCCTGATAAAGTCCGGCTCCGCTTCACAGCATCACCATCATCTGAAACTCAAACAAGTCTGGTTGGTGTGTACAGCACCGTCCCGTAATGTGGGAGTGAGTGATCAACTCAGTGGAACAATAAAGCATAAGTTAACATGTCATCAAAACAGTCAAGCAGTAATGATAAAGCAGTACAATCAATAATTCTACATACTCTTATTAATGCAAGTATGAATGCAGTCATGATGGATGCCCTCACCAACATACTCCCTCATGTGATACCATCTTACGTTCGCGGCATGCTTATATTCCTCAGTGCTCCACATCTTCCAGGCACATGCAATGCATGATGAGCATGATTACCGAGTTGTTATTAGTCCATTTCAAACAGCAGTATTGGGAAACTAAGGTACCTCCCTTGTATCATTCCCAAACATGATCCATTCTAGGGTTGTCAAACCTAGATAATCTCATACGATATTATGGTTCGAGAGGCATCGCGAAGGCATCGCAAAGGGCTCGTCACCCGTCAGCACGGATACAGATCTCACCATATGCGGCTCAATTGCTGGCCGTCAGCTCGAATACAGGTCTCACCGTACTCGGCTCAATCGCTGGCCATCAGCTCGAATACAGGTCTCACCGTACTTGGCTCAACTCATGCTCTAGTTGCTGCGAAGGGCACATCGCCAATCACAGACTGTAGAGTATACTCGAAGACACTACGAAGGACTCGTCGCCCATCAGTATGAATACAGGTCTCACCTTATTCGGCTCTCGCCATAGGTGTCGACAGCTTGAATACAGTGTCCCATACCACCGTATTCAGCTCACGAGTCTGGTTGCTCACTGGTCACTACGAGGAGGCACATCGCCCCAGCGTAGGCCGACAGCTTGACCACGGTGTCCCATACTACCATGCCCGGCTCATGAGTCTTAGCGGATCGAGGTACCATGGTTAATGGGATTTCCACTAGTAAGTTTGGTACCCTAGGTTCAAGCAGTAGCAACCAAACATGGTGAACATACATTAGACATATCGGGTTACTTGATGGGCCTGACTAGCTCGAGCGCACAATCAACTGAACGACATGAAGTGCATAAGCACTTCACGTGGCCTAACAACTGTCGCCAACTGAAGTACGACTCGGGTTCGTCAAACACATCGTACGTGGCGAAATGAATCTCAACCACGATCTCAAGTCTGGTACTGATTGTCTGGACTATAAGCATAGTCCCAAACTCAATCAATCCTTATTTAGAGTATGTAGAGTAAAGCATACTAAACAAAGTAATTTAAGCAAGTTAATAGGCATGTCATAAAGCTTGTTATAAAGCATGTTATAAAGCACTATATGAACAAGAATACAAGCACACATATTTCATAAGTAAGAGGTTAAAGTAAACAACCAACATGGAGGAAATCATACACGTCTCTAAGGTAGTTGAGAATCCCATCTCGACACCTACCTAAGACACTATCATCCAAACACTTACTCTCACAAGCATTTTCACAAACACTTAGAATACACTATTACAACATACATAATGTATATTAGCAAAACATGTATTAGGGCGAGTCCTTTCGCCAAGCAAGTATTTTACGCATATATAATATATTCATACAACAACTAATCATGACAAATACATCTCCAAAATTTATATGTATACGGTACTTTTTAGAATACACTATTTCTACATACATAGTATATGTTAGCAAATCATGTATTACGGCGAGTGCTTTCGCAAACTAAGTATTTTATTCATATATATTATATTCATACAATAAATAATCATGACAAACACGTTTTCAAAATTTATACATATACAGTATTTTCTACGAATACCTAGAATATGTAAAATTCCATATTCTTCATCTCTAATCGAAACAAAAAACAGACGGTACTTTGTACATGTGCAATTGCATGCAGATCACGATTCTATCATTATCTGACATTGAAAGCATTGAAAACTATAACCTATACATCTAAAGTCCACACCTTTAGTCGTAGAATCGTAACGAAGACGATAGGTTTGCCCAACTTCCGTATTCGGTAGTTTGGTAGCCTATAGAATGAAATAGGTTAGCTATTTCATAACCTACAACCTTTACAACTCCAAAACAGATTAGGATTAAGGTTTCTTACCTATAAAGGAAGTCGAAATCGCCAGGAAAGCGACAAGAATGGAGTGGTGGAGCTTGGGTAGCGGCAGGAAATAGTAGCAGGGAGTTTCTCCCACTTCTCTCACACTTTCTCTCTCTTTTCTCTCTTCTCTCCCTAGGGTTTCTCTCAAATTCGTATGGCTGTGAGAGAGAGAGTTCTAAGGTCCTTGTATAGCCTAAAAACACTCTAAAATAGACTCTAAGTCAAGGTATACTTAGGTTATAGCCAAAGCGACCCTGTTTCAGCTCAACGGAGGACTTCTGGCGGGCCTCCTTGAGCCAAAGGTCGGACTTAAGCTCACAGACTCTGGATCTAGGTTGAGTTACATTTTTGTTTTGGTCAGATTCCCAGATCATGGGTGGCGGTCCAGTTTCAGTTCAACGGTCAGTGAAACCCGATCTGAAATTCCAAGTACATGGATATGTTTGGGAAAATATCCCTGATCAGAGGGTGTCTGACGGTCAGGTTGCTTAATACAGACCCACAAGCGACAAGTCTTAGATTTCATTATTTTGAATTTAATTTAAAATTATTTTCACATTTCTCACACTCCCCGCTCCGAGCTGAAGCGAATAGCACTAAGACACTATTAGGATTTGATTTCCGAGATGGTTGTCAAGCCCAGCAAGGCGGTCCTAATTCCTTAACTTCGTGTTAATCGAACTTCCAACGTGCGGTCCAGATCTGATACGGAGTTTTAATGTGCTCTCGAGAGCAACTAGGTAATGAGATTGATCCTAGATTTTAGGGTAACCTAGCGTCAATGATTCTACAAGTTTTGGGTCTTGTAGATCATATTTAAAGTGGATCAAGTGGATTTCGTAGCTAATCTAGTTTAACACTTAGTTAACTTTGTCTAATTTCTAAAGGATTTAGTCCTGTAAGATTTCTGTCTAAGGTGGTACTTGAGCCTTTGTAGTTGGCACATACAGTCATTTAAGTTATAATACTTAGCTAGTTTAAGATAGTGTCTAGGGTGAAAGTACTTAGAAAAATTGAAAGAATAAGGTGGTGAAGGGTGAGATTTGTGAAGGAAATGGGTTCAAAAGCGGTTTTAGACTTTGGGATTGACTTCTGACAGGTTAATAAGGTGTTAGGATCGACCCATTCCCTAAGGACGTCTAATTCCGGGTTGGCAAAAATCCGAGATGTTACAGGAAATCCTTAAACCCGCTTCCCACCTCTTCAATATAGTTCAAAAAGAAGGCGAGCTATTAAACGATTACATCAAGCGTTTCAACCTAGAAACTATGCAAGTATAGCCACACTTAGAAGAAATTGCTTTAGCTGCTATGATGGGAGGCCTTAAGGAAGGAAGATTTCTCCTTTCGCTCGACGAAAATCCTCCCATTTTGATGGCCAACCTCCTCAACGGAGCCCATAAATGCTTGTTCACAACCCTAAGTTTAGGGTCATGATGTAGTAATAATCTCAGTAAGACCGAGGTCGAATCCACAGGGACTGATCTTGTACGTTTCTAAAATTAACTAGAAGTATAACTACAAGAAGACGTAAAAATAATTTTGAAGTGATTGAGAGAGTACTTATGAATTAAGTAATTAAAACTAAGAATTTAAAGGTGAGAACTAGGGTGCCAATTACCCACTTGTAGTGATTAGGGAGCTTTCTTGCTTGATTCAAGTAACACAATTAGAATTGGAGTTCGATCCTATCCAATTGGAAAATATATTAATAAAACCAAATCTGAACGTCCTTTGACCTAATTCTCAATGAAGGAGAATTATGATAATTAGTGGGGATTCCATCACCAAACCATGCCCAGGAGACAATGGTAAACAACATGATTTACCAATCCCATAATCTCAAAGTATGAGAATTGTAAAGATTAGGAAGGATTCCATCACCCTACCATGCGTAAAGGACGATGGTAAACAACAGGACTTACTAATTTCATAATCTCAAATCAGGAAAAGAATATACTTAAAGTTATTACAGATATACTGTAATTTGAGTCACAATAAACCATTAAAAACTGAAAGTATTCCTTAAATATATAATTAGACATGAATCAAAATAATAAAAATAACTCATCATGCTACAAGCTTCACCTCTTAGTCCTAGCTAATAGGTTTAGCCAACCATCGACATGATTAGATCTAAAACCTTAAAAGAAAGCATGAAAGCAACTAGGGAAAAAGAAGAAAAAACTCTTGGCAACAGCTTCTCCACCCCTTTTCTCCACTCCTTAAACCCTAGAAGATGCATAGGAACATCCTAAGGAGTCCTATTTATAGTTGTGGAACTCCAACTTTCACACCTAGTTGGAAAACTCTAGAAACCGTCTCAAATTTACACAATTTGCTAAAATAGACTTCACTATGCACAGTTTCCCAGAGTTTCAGAATATTCTTTTTTAGGATGATTTCAGAATTCCTTTTCTTCACTTCAAATCTTTAATTCTCTTCATTCCTCACTTGGTTTTCTTGGATATTTAGCATGTGAATTCTTCAATCTTGGTCTCCTAAGATCATCCCTTGCCTTGGTGATTCTTGAGTATCAAATCCATGCTTTTAACACCCTTTTCAATCCAAGCTCTTAAATTCACATTGCAACACAAACATGAGTAAAATAAAACATTAAACATTATCATGTTTATAAAACTAAGATATAAATAGGGGATAATATACAATATTTGACCCTCAACAATACTCTAATGCCGAGGAAATCGCTACTTTAAGGAAAGCTGTTTGGAACAAAGGGAGCTCGACCAGAGAGAGACGACCAAAAGAAGAATCCGCCTTAGACAACAACAGCAAGAGAAGGAAAGATAATGAGCCCTCAAGGAGCCATCGCCTGAGCAGGTGACTTGACAGCAGGTTCATTTCGTATACCTCTCTTAACGCGACACCTGAGCAGGTCTTCATAGAGGTCTGAGACAAACGAATCCTCAAATGGCCAAAAAAGATGAAATCTAATGCAGATAGATGAGACAAGCAAAAATATTGTCACTTCCACCGAGACTACGATCACTCAGCTAGTGACTATTTCAACCTAAAAGAGAAAATTGAATATCTCATCCACAATGGGGACCTACGTGAAAATGTCAACAGAAAGGAAGAATGAGCTGACCCAAAGAATAATCAACCTATCAACAATGAACCAACCAGGGAAGTTCTCACAATCTTCGGCGGGCCTGTCGGGGGAGGCGACTCAAACCAAGCTCGAAAAGCCCACGTCAGAAGTATCAGTCACTCCATCTCGGAGCATTGGGTCCTCGTCACTATCAGACCCCTGAAAGAGTAGAAGATAATACCTTGTGATTTGACCTTCACTGAAGAAGGCGCCTAAGGTGTTCACCACCGCCACGACGACGCACTCGTGGTAACTATGACTATAGCTAACCGCAGAGTGTTTTAGATCCTGGTGGACACCGGTACCTCGACATACATCCTCTTCGCCAAAGCATTCGATAAAATGGGAGTTAGGCAACCTTGACTCTGAGCCATCAAAACTCCCCTGCTTAGATTTGCAAGAGATAAGGTCACATCAAATGGATGGATTCAACTCCCAGTTATGGCTGGAGAAGTGTAGAACCTGATAACAACCATGATCGACTTCGTGGTGGTAGACAGCCCCTCCATCTACAACGTTATTCTTAGACGACCTTCACTTAACCCTCTTCGGGTCGTCGTGTTGACGTACCATCTCATGATGAAGTTCCCCACCGAACATGGTACCAGACTGGTCAAGGGAAACCAACAAGAAGCTCGACAGTGTTATTCGATGGAACTAAGGACCCAACACCAGGCAATGGCCATTGTAAGATCCGTATCCTATCCCGTACCATTTTGTAGGCTTCCACGGTCCCCCCGGTCGAATTTCAGTGACTGACAATCTCTTATCAGCAGTTGCGGTGACTCTGAGTCGTATGCCATATTCCATAGTCAGCTAGACTCGAAACTTGTACCATTGTGACCGCGCCGTCGCCGCGGTTCCGACGCCGTGTATTACACGTGGAGGCGATACCCGGGCTAGGAGATGTAGGCCGTGTTCAATTCAAGGAAAATGCTACGTGTTATAAATTCGTAGAGAATCCATCACATCAATCACATCACTTGTCAACGTGTTATAAATTCGTAGAGAATCCATCACATCAATCACATCACTTGTCAAAGTACACTCATTACTCTATCACATCCCCAAGTACAAAAGCAACCCTTAAAAGTCAACTCTCTCCCATACATAAGTACACCCATCCATCCCTCTCTCCCATCACTCCTCTCCCATCATTTCTCTCTCTTTCATTCTCTCTCTCATTTTTTCTCCCAAGCAACCCACGTCCAAGCTCCCCATGAGAAAGCTAGTGCGGCCCACCTTCCTACCTCCCATCTCCACCATTTAAAGTCCATCTCAACCGTCGGAATCATTTCCTTGGAGCTCTAGAGACTATAGGCGGAAGAAGGAAGAGAAGATCAAAGGCGAGTGCTTCTCTCTCTCTACCCCCCTTAGAATGAAGTGGGCCCCTCCGGTATGTTAAATCTACTCCATCCATCAGATGGTGTGGCCCACCACATTTCAGGGAGATCCTTACCATCCACTCTAGGGACGGTGGGAAGTTCCACACACTGGACTAAATGATATAATATATATATATATATATATATATATTAATATATATATATATATGCATGGTGGGCCACGTGTAGGTGGGACCCACCACGATGCTTGTGTTATATCCATGTCGTCCAGCGTCCCTGGACATTGAACGTGATGGAGGCTAACATGGAGTGTGTGTACGGCCATAGGTGTGTACTAACAGTTAACAATATATATATATATATAATATTATGTTTAAGCTTTTGGGTGGACCACTCATGTAGGCCCCACCTTGATGTATCAATCCAATCCACACCATCCATTCCATTCCTCAGCTCATTTTAGGTGTTGAGCCGAAAAATGGAGCCAATCCGACTTTCTGGCGGGCCATAACATAGAAAACAATATTTTCTATCGTTGAAACCCACCCAGATGGTTCTATACACCAAATTATGCTAAATATTAGGCTTGTTTAGTCAGTTTTGAGCCATGAAATGCATTGGCTAGAGTGGATTCTGCTAATGCGGGCCCCACATACGAAAAACCACAAAAAATATGTTTTTTTTAAAGAAAAAAAGATAAGCAAACAACAACAGCTGATGCTGCTGTTGCTATAAGGACGACACAACATCCTCTGCGCTGGACTGTCCCTAGCCGACCATGGGTCCCCAAACGTGGTCCCCATTGTGATGTGTGTGGACATCAGCACCGTGCATTTCGTGGACCCTTTAGGGCAGCGGGTCCCCTCCAAAAATCAGTCGTGTACGTAACTCAGGTGGCCCACATCACAGGGATCAGTGTGATTGAACGTTTGCCATTGAAACCCTTTTGAGTGTCACAGGAGCTTTGGGTTCATATGAAATTTATTTTTCATTTTCATCCAGGTCCGTGTGACCTTATCAATAGATTGGATGGAAAAAAGCATTATGGTGGGCCCCATGTGGAACCCACCATTGATGTATGTGTTTTATTCACACCCTCCACGACTGTGGATGGTGGAAACCACCATGGTGTAAGTGGTTTATCCGCACCGTCCACAACATTAGACGGTGCGACCCACGTAGTGATGTATTTATTTACCATGCCATCCACTGTTTAGATGGTGGGACCCACCATGATGCCCGTGTTGCATCCAAACTGTCCAACCATTTGGCTAGCTTATCTTACAGGCTTGAGACTAAAAATGAGGCAGATATAGGATCAAGTGGACCACATAGCCAAAAAGTAGTGGGGATTGAGTGTCTGCCATTGAAACCTTTTATTTCACAGAAGTTTTGGATCATTAGAAAATTTGTTTCCTCTTAATCTAGGTCTGTGTGACCTTATGGCCAGATTGGATAGAAAATAAATGATACAGTGGGCCTTGAGAATTTTAATGATGGAAATCATTGTTACCACTGTTATTTGGAGTGCGGTCTAGTTGATCTTTTGAGATGATTCATGTATATATATATATATATATATTATTGATGTACTTGTGGCCATCCGTTGGGGCCCACCCTGGGTTTATATATGAGGCCCATGTGATTAGGCCCATCTTGATGTATTTGTGGCCTGTTGTTGAGACCCACCTTGATATATACGAGGCCCATGTTATGTGGCCCATTTGATGTATCTAAGGCCCATGGGTCGAGGCCCAATGGGATGTATATAAGGCCCTTTGCAATATGTGATTCCACCTTGGTTATGTAATGATGTTTATGGCAGACCATGTCTTGTGAGCAATGTTGGTTTGATGTCCACATTGTAAGATTAATGTTGGTTATATGTCCACATTGTCACTCTCCCTAGGGCCCATTAATAAGCCCATCTTACTGTGTATGAGGCCGATGTGCAGGGCCCACCTGTGATGTATATTAGACCCATGTGTAGGGTCCACCCATTGTGTATTAAGGCCCATGGGTTGTGCCCCGTTGTGATGTATTTCTTGCCTAGGTGGTAAGGCTCGATGTTGGTAAGGCTCGATGTTATGTACGAGAGGCCCATGGGATGTGGCCCATTATAATGTGTTCGAGGCCCATAGGATATGGTCCATTGTAATGTACATGCAGCCCGTATATGGGGACCATTATGATGATACATATGGCCTTGTGTGAGGACTAATGTGATGCATGTGAGGCTTATGTGATGAGGCCCACTTTGATATACTTGAGGCTCATTAGTATGGCCCATTGATGCAACGCACTTGATGTGCATGAGGCCCACTGGTGTGGCCCATCCATGAGACCCTTTGGCGCGTCCCGATTTGATATACATGAAGTCCATTGGTGCGGCCCATGTAATACAACTCACGTGATGTGGCCCACTTGACATGCAAGGCCCATATGATGTATTCAAGGCCCATGGGCGTGGCCCAATGTGATGCATATGTGGCTCATGAGTGAGGCCCATAGTGATGTATGTTAGGCCCTTGTGTAGGGCCACGGGCCCACTATACGTATGGCTCTATGTGGATCACTCTTTGGGGAGCGATGTCGGTTAAATGTCCACATTGATGGGTAATGGTGGTTGAATGTCCACATTGTGACCTTTCCTTAGGCCTTGTTCGGTCGATACTGATTGTCGAGGCCGATTCCGATTTGTCAAAGCCGATTGTTTGGCCGATTCCAATTGACATGACTGATTTACCAATTCTGATTATCGATTGATTCCGATTGTCTTGACTAATTGCCGACTCTGATTGACGTGACCGATTTGTCAATTTTGATTATCGATCGATTCTGATTGTCATGACCGATTGCCAATTCTGATTGACGTGACCGATTTGCCGATTTTGATTATCGATCGATCTCAATTGTCATGGCTAATTGCCGATTCTGATTAACGTGACCGATTTGCCGATTCCGATTGTCAAGGTTGAGTATCTTGGCGGAGTCAGATTGTCGAGGCCTAATGTAATGTATATAAGGCTATGGAGCCCTTTGTGATGTATATTAGGCTCGTGTTAGAGGCCCATTGTGATATATATGTAGCCCATGTTAGAGGCCCATTATGATGTATATGTGGCCCGTGCTAGAGGCCCATTGTGATGTATATGTGGCTGGCGTTAGAGGCCCATTGTGATGTATATGTGGCCCATGTGATGCGACCTACTTGATGTATATAAGGCCTAATGTGACGTATCTATGGCCATCTATTGAGGTTCACCTTGATGTGATGCATAATGGACCCATGTGAGAGGCCCATTGTGATGTACTTGGGGCACATGGGTTGTGGCCCATTGTGATGTATTCGTGTAACGCCCTGAAATTCGGGGGTCGAGTATGAACTCAACTCCCGAGTTCCAACGCATCACTTATGCAACATACACAATGATGGTTAAATGTTGTCTGAGTTAGCGCAATAAATATGAATGAGATTATACCAAAACAGTAATTCATACTCCAGTTCAATTGTATAAAGGCAAGCGGAAGACTGAAATTTTATATTCAAAATATGTAAAGTATCAAAATTTTGTGAACTTTGAGAGTATGAGTACAACTGAGTACCAATATACACGTATTGTTTCTAAGTCAAAAATCAAAATACAATCCTCAAAGAGGCCCAGTAAATCCGCGATGCGGTAGGCCTAAGCATAGCCGTCGAGTCTTGCATAAAGGAGAACTCCTCCGATCCTCCTCGAAGTCGAGCTCCGGCTCCCGAATAGAGGCGCCATCTACACTGCGACAGAGTCCGGTGGGTGTTGCAAACACCGTCCCGTAACGTGGGAGTGAGTAGCTAACTCAAGTGGAACATTAAAGCATAGGTTAACATGTTATCAAATCAATCAAGCAAGAATGATAACGCTAAAGACAAATCAAACATTTCTAATTACTCTTGTTAAGTGCAAAAATGATATGACATGATGTCTTTGTATGCCCTTGCCAAACCACCCTCAAGCGACATCATCTTACGTTCGCGAATGCTAACTCCCAAGTGCGCCACATCTACAAAGCACATGCGGTGCGATGATGCTCATGATTACCAAGTTTTTATTAATCCATTTCAACCAGCAGTATTGGGAAACTAAGGTACCTCCCTTGTATAATTCCCAAACATGATCCATTCTAGGGTCGTCAATCCTAGCTAATCTCATACGATATTATGGTTTGAGAAGCGTAGTGAAGGCATCGCAAAGGGCTCATCACCCGTCAGCGCGGATACAGATCTCACCGTATGCGGCTCAATTGCTGGCCGTCAGCTCAAGTACATATCTCACCATACCTGGCTCAATCACTAGCCGTCAGCTCAAGTACAGGTCTCACCGTACTCGGCTCAACTCATACTCTAGTTACTGTGAAAGACTCGTCGCCAATCACAGACACTTGGAGTACACTCGAAGATACTACGGAGGACTCGTCGCCCGTCAACACGAGCACAGGTCTCACCGTGCTCAGCTCTCACCGTAAGTATCGACAGCTCGAATATAGTGTCCCATACCACCATAATCGGCTCACGAGTCTGGTTGCGCAATGGTCACTACGGGGAGGCACATGACCCCAGCGTAGGCCGACAGCTCGACCACGGTGTCCCATACCACCATGCCCGGCTCATGCGTCTTAGTGGATCGAGGTACCATGGTTAACGGGATTGCCACTGGTAAGTTTGGTACCCTAGGTTCAAGCAGTAGCGACCAAACATGGTGAACATACATATACACATATCGGTTTGCTTGACGAGCCTGACTAGCTCGAGCGCACCACAAGTTGAGCGATATGGAGCGCAAAAGCACTCCGTGTGGCCAACCACTATCGCCAACCGAAGTACGACTCGGGTTCGCCAGACACGTCCATCGTGGCGATATGAATCTCGGCCACAACCGCAAGTCTGGTACCGAATGTTTGGACTATAGGCATAGTCCCAAACTCAATCAGTTGTAAAGCATGAAGTAAAGCATGAGGTAAAGCATGTATTATAAAGCATGAAGTAAAGCATGTTATAAGGCATGTTGTAAAGCATGTTGTAAAGCATGTTATAAAGCACTATACACATAGGGATACAAATACTTAGAGTTCATAGGTGAGTGGTTAGAGTGAAAAACCACATGGAGAGTGTCATATGTGACTCTAAGGTAGCGGAGAATCCCATCTCAGCACCTAACTAAGGTTCTAACACTTAAGCACTTACACTCACAAGTGATTTCACCAACACTTGGAATGCAATATTTTAACATACATAACGTATGCTAGAGAAATGTATACTAGGATTGTCCCTTTACCAAACTAGTATTTTATATATATACATCATATTCATACAGCAATTAAACATGGCAATCACATCAGCAACTTTTATACGTATAGGGTACTTCCACGTATACCCAATTTCGACATACATAGTGTTTACAAAGGAACATAGATTTCGGCGATTCCTTTCGCCAAGCTAGTATTTTAATCATGTATTGTATAATCATACATTAAATAAATATGTCAAACATTATTCCAAAAGAACTACGTATACGGTATTTCTACAATACGTAATTTCAACATACGGCGCATTTACAAATAAACATATATTTTGGCGATTCCTTTCGCCAAACTAGTATTTTATTCATATGTTATATAATTATACATTAAATAAACATGTCAAGCATTTATCCAAAATAATATGTATACGGTATTTCTACGTATACCTAGAATATGTGAAATTCCATATTTCACACCGCTAATCAAAACAGGAAACGGAAAGTACTTTGTACATGTGCAATTGCAAGCAGATCATGAATCTACCATTATCTGACATTGAAAGCGTTGAAAACCTTAACTTATACACTTAAAGTCCTCACCTTTGCCTTTGGAAACGGAACGAATCAGCAAGGGTAATGGAACTTCCGTCTACGAGTGATTTCTAGCCTAAAGAGCGGAATCGGTTAGTCGGTACACATCCTACATCGATTCCACATCAAATCAGACCTAGGGTTAGGGTTTCTTACCTTCAAATGAGGTGGAATACGCCGGGAAAATGCCTAGAATAAGGCGGTGTAGGCCGTGCAACAAGCCAAAGCAGGTGGATGAAGATCGGCAACAATCTCCAAGACTTTCTCTCTCTTTTCTCTCTCTCCCTCTAGGGTTTTCTTCAAAATTCGTATGGCTGTGAGAGGGGCTGTTCTAAGCTCCTTTTATAGCCACAAACATTACGAAAATAGACTTAGGTTCATGGGGTACTGCTAATATAGGATATTCGTTACTTTTCCAGCTCAAAAGGGAGGTTCTGGTGGCCCTCTTTGAACCAAACGTCAGACTTAAGCTCACCATCGATGGATCTATGTGGGATTACGTTTTTGACTCATTCGGATACGCAGATCGCATGTGGTGGACCACTTTCAGTTCGACGGTCAGTGGGCCACGATCAGAAATTCCAAGTACATGTAAATGTTCCTGAAATTTTTCTTAATCCGAGGGTGTAATTTGGTCTGATTCTGACGGTCGGGTTGCTTATCTTAATGCGACGCGTCAACGAACGATGCGAGATCACTATTCCAGATATTTATTTTGGCATATGAATAGTGTTTTTCACACTACCTCGCTCCGATTCGAAACGAATGGCCGTGGAACATCGGATAAGGCTGATCTTTGAGATGATTGTTAAGCCCAGTGGGGCGGTCCTAGTTCCTTAGCTTCGGGTTAATCGGAATCCCGATGTGCGATCTAGACCTAATACGAAGTTTCGTTTCATTCCCGAGAGCAGACGGGAAATGAGTTTGGTTCTAAACTTTAGGGTAACCTAGCGTCAATGATTCTGCAACTTTTGGGTCTTGCAGATCGTATTTAAAGCGATCCTAACGGATTTCATAGCTAATTGAGTTTAGTACTTAGTTAACTTTGTTAAATTTCTAAAGGATTTAATCCTACGTGATTTCTGGTCGAGGTGGTACTCGACCCAATGTACGGAAATTTTCAGGTCATTACAATTCGGGGCTCATGGGAATGGCCCATCTGATGTATATAGGCCCATGTGATGCAGCCCATGTGATGCATATTAGACCCATGTGACTTAAGCCATTATGATTGTGTGAGGCCCATTGTGGTGTATTTGAGGGATAGGCTATGAAGCTCATTGTGTATGTTAGGCCCATGTGAAAGGTCCATCGTGATGTGTATTAAGCTCTTGAGTGAGGCCCATGGTGTTGTATTTTTTTGGCCCTCTTGTGAGGCCATGGTTCCACTACATGTTAGGATCTATGTGGGTCATTCCTTGGGGGCCATGTTGGTTAAATGTCCACATTGTCGAGGTCGATTGTCGATGCCAGTTATTGATATCGATTACGAGTATATGATAGCATAACATCATGATACATGCCCATACGCATCATCTGTATGTTTGTTATGAGATGTGGTTCATCATTGCATATGTTATTGAGCATGTTGTTATGAGACTCCCTGATAGGCAGAGGTTATCTCACATGTGCACATAGTAGCGTAGGATTGATGTGTGACTAGATTGTATGACTCATGCATCTTGCATTGTGATTATTGTATGCCCTGGCGACATTAGGGTCGTAGCCTCCATAGGCATATCGTGGATGGCCGGATGGGACGCTGAAAATCTGTTCTAACATCGGGCTGTCATAGATGGCCCTGAGTGAAAATCCCTAAACCCTCTTGGTACCAAAGGATGACCCAACGTTGAGACCGAGTGGATATATGAGCGCTCGAGTACCGAATACCAAGAGGTCGCGTCTCCCACTGTGTCATGGTCGGTTGGGAGGGGGTGTGGTCATACCCGCCCGAGGGTATGGGGCATAGCTAAGCTGAGTTTGACCAGCTCGTAAATGGGTCTACTATCGATGTGCCGGATAATATTGGCAGACTATTGGACAGGCGGATAGTGAGGTTTCTTACGCTAACTTGGACTATGCTGCTGGGAGGGAGGCTGTGCCATTTGGAGTATACTAAACCCCGGTGATGATCCCAGAGATGAACAGTACTAATATGTGGACTTATTGAGTAGGAGTTGCATACTCATTCATTCATTCATTCACTATCCACTTGAGTTGGTGGTGCGCAACTATTTGTCATGTGTACTTTCGCCATGACCAATTTCGGTTGGGGCACGTGACTAACCTGAGATAAGGAGTTTACCACATTGAGTCTGACGATCCAAATTTAGGTATGAGACTGGTATTGATAGAAGTCCCTTATGATGGACCCCGTAGCTGGCGATTCTACATACTATCATCCCGACTTCACACTCTAACATCGTCATTCCATTCGCACCACATATTGCATTAGATCCGCGGCATATGGCATTTTGGGTAACCTGTGTTTCTGCATTTATATGGTTTAGATACGGCATCTGATATTTGGCTCTTTATGATTCCTCATTTGTATAGTCGATCTGTATTGTGTATTCTAATATTGTTTGGCTCATGGACTTGTCAGCATTTTCGCTTACTCTGATAACGTATGGTTCATGATCTTGTGCCTATTTTGACATTGAATGATTATGGCATTGCATTAAATACTTAGCACTTACCTTGTGCACACACTTACACCACCCTCTAAGCATTTTATAAGCTTATGCATGATAGATGCATGTAAGTGATGTTAGGTTACAACAGCGTGGAGCGTGGAGTATGTAGCTGACTTCTGTAATTTTTATATATGTATTTCCCTTTCAGCATTATATTCGAATGTTTATATTAGTGGATATGTGATGATGATGTTGCCTTTGTGATTTGGGTATACTCGTAGTTATACCTATTAAGAGTTAAATGTACATTGGAGAAAAAAATCCTCCTTGTAGGATCACAGGATCGAAATCTGGCGTATGTACGCTAGGAGCCGAGAATGGGGTACTACGAAGGCTGTCGGCATTGAATTCAGTGATCAGTATTCCTATAAATCTGATTTCCAGATTTGGGGTGTGACAGCCACGACCTCGCTCGATCCTCGAGAAAACTCAACTGAGAGAGGGTGTCCTATGGATGACATCATACTCATCCCGCTCGATGATCCGACCCAACCCGAACGGTGTAAATTGGGTCGTCCCTGACACCACCACTGCAAGACAAAGTCATGAGCCTCTTTCAATGATATGTCAATGTGTTCACATGGTCTCATCAGGACATGCCCAACATTAGCCCGAAAGTTCTGGTCCATAAGTTGAGTGTCACCCCTGACTATCGATCAATCCGATAAAAGTGAAGAGCATTCTAGCCTGAACGATACACCATAATCGGAGAAGAAGTCAAAAAACTCCTTAAGGCAAGCGTCATCGAGGAAATTTACTATCCGGACTGGATAACCAATGTTGTCTTAGTTAAAAAGTCCAATGGAAAGTGGCGGGTATGTGTTGATTACACCGACCTAAACAAAGCCTACCCCAAGGATAACTTTCCACTCCCCAGGATCGACCAACTCGTCAACAGCACGACCGGGCATAAACTCTTGAGCTTCTTGGACGCCTATTCAGGCTACAACCAAATCGCTATGCACTCATATGACAAGTAGAAGATGACTTTTGTCACAAATAAGGGACTCTATTTCTACAAGATCATGCTTTTTAGAATGAAGAATGTCAGGGCTACATATCAAAGGCTCGTCAACAAGATGTTTGCCCGCCAGATTAGGTGCTCTATAGAGGTTTACGTCAACGACATACTCGTTAAGGGCATTAAAGCTGCAGACCATATTTGCAACCTCAACGAATTGTTTATAATCTTACGAGAATATTATATGAAATTGAATCCGAGCAAGTCCTCCTTCGTCGTCAGCTCGGGGAAATTCCCCAAATTCTTGGTCAGCCATAGATGAATCAAGGGAACCCTGAAAAAATTTAAGCTCGTCAAGCAGGAAGAATAGCCGCCTTGAACCATTTCGTATCTTGAACTACCGACAAATGTTTTCCCTTTTTCCAGCAATTGAAAGGAAAGCAAAAGACAGAGTGGATGGAAGAGTGCGAGCTCGCCTTTCAGCAAATCAAGCAATACCTAGGATCGCCACCATTTCTCTCTAAACCCGAGCAAGGAGAGTCGTTACTACTATACCTAGCAGTTTTAGCTATGACAGTTAGCTCGGCCCTCATTAGGGAGCAAGAAGGGAAAAAACTTCCAGTATACTACATCGACAAAGCCCTAGTCTTTGTCGAGACCAGGTATCCAGACATAGAAAAGCTAGCCCTAACCCTGTCATCTCGTCGCGTCACTTACGACCGTACTTCCGAGCCCATACCATCGTCATCGCGACTAATCAACCTCTCCACCAAGTGCTCCAAAAACCTGAAGTATTAAGAGACTTACGAAATGGGCAATCGAACTAAGGGAGTTTGACATCAAGTACCAACCCTAGAAAACAATCAAGGGCCAAGCAGTGACCGACTTCATCATCAAGCTCATACCCGAGCACGACCTAGATCCAGACGACTTGGGCTATGCCGAGCTAGGCCACATCGAGCTGGGTTCCAGCCCTAATATTCAATTTGATCAGGTCGAACATCAGACGGTCGGTTTAGATCAGCCGACGTGGACGCTATACATTGGTGGTTCATCCAATTCCAAAGGCAGTGGGGTCGATATAGTCCTGGAGGCTCCTAACCAGACATGCACACAATATGCCTTACGATTTAGATTTCAAGCATCAAATAATGTAGCAGAATACGAAGTACTATGGACCGAGCTCAGGTTGGCAGCAACCATGGGAGCCCAACACTTGAAAATTCATAGCGACTCACATCTCATCATCAACCAGATAGTTAGTGAATACTAAGCCAAAAAAGAACAAATGAAAGCCTATTTGTAAAGAGCCCAAGAGCTGATCAGTAAATTCTCGAAGTGCAACATCAGCCTGATCCCCAGGGCAGAAAACTCTAAAGCAGACATGTTGGAAAAGCTAGCCTCGGCAGCTGAGGATGACATCCTAAAACTGATCCCGATTGAGTTTTTAACCCAACTGAGCTTCAGTGAACCCGACCCTAGTATGGTTCTCCTGATAGATTTGGAGCTGACTTGGATGGACTTGATAATCGACTACCTTAGGGAGGGCAAGCTGCCCGAAGGCCATCCAGAGGCGGGCATTCTTCGTGCAAGAACGGCCCGCTATATTATGATCGGATACATTCTATATATAAAAAGGATTCTCACTCACGTATCTCAGATGCCTTCGATCTGACGAAGAAGAATATGTTCTAAAAGAAATCCATGAAGGCATTTGCGGTAACTACTCTGGCGGCCGAGCCCTCACCCACAAAGTCATCCGACAAGGGTACTTCTGGCCTACCATCCAAACGGATGCATAGTAACACACTCGAAAATGCGACAAGTATCAGCGACTCACGACAATACCCCGACAACTCCCGAGCAACTAACTCTTATGACCTGACCATGGCCGTTCGCCCAATGGGGAATCGACATCATCAGACCCTTACCAACTAGTAAAGGGCACACTAAATTTGTGGTCGTTGCAGTCGATTATTTCACCAAATGGGTTGAGGCCAAGCCCATGGCTAAGATAACCGAGTAGAAAATTATGGACTTTGTCTGGAAGAATATCATATGCTGGTATAGAATCCCTCACATGATCATTTCGAATAATGGAAAATAGTTCAACAACAAGCAATTCCGAGGTATGTGTGAAAATCTCGGGATCTGGAATGTCTACTCATTACCCCAGCACCCACAAGCTAATGGACATGTCGAAGCAGTCAACAAGATCATCAAGAACCATTTTGAACAAACATCAAGAAGGCCAAAGGAGCCTGGGCAAAAGAGCTTCCCAATGTCCTCTGGGCATGCTGAACTACTGCCCGAACGACCACAAGAGAAACCCCTTTCTCCCCGGCTTTTGGTGCCGAAGCCGTTATCCCAAACATGACCGGGTTATCGACTGCTTGGACCTGCTCCTATGACAAATGATAGAACGCCGAACATATGACACTGGATCTCAACCTTATTGAAGAGAGAAGGGAACAAGCCTAGGTCAAGGTCGCGGTCCGGCAATAGCAAGTCGCCCGTTTCTACAATTCTAGGGTGAAAATAAAAAGGTTCTGAGCTGAAGACCTAGTCCTCTGCAAAACCTTCTAGAACACCAAGGAACCTGCCTCAGGAACCTTGGGGTCGAACTGGTAAGGACCCTACGTAGTAACAAACACAAGCCAACCAAGATCATATCGACTCGAAGACTTAGAAGGATGACTTCTACAACATCTATGGCATGCCATGCATTTCAAAATCTACTACGCATAAAGGCCGACCTGGCCTGAGCCCAAAATCTACTTTCTTATTATTTTTAGTCTACAACATTGGAACTATTACAATAAAAATCCTAAGGCTGGGACAAGTTTGCTTTCTACTTCCATTTGTATAAATGATCGATATAAGGGAAAAATGACTAAGGGTTTAACCTCGGCACAAAATGCCAACTTACCCATCGCAAAACCTACCAATATACTCAAAACGATTAATGCAATGAGCTAAATGTATTTTTCTTTAAAATAACTTGGAGTACATTGAAAAAATTAAAAATTACAATGAGAAGGGGAAAGAAATAAGTCATGGTGCCGCAAGGGGCTACTCGGAGAGTGAGTCCTCTGGAGGTACCTCGAAATCGAAGCTGACCTCCTCAAAGGCTGAGAGGTCAAGCTCGGGATGCGCCCCTTTTATATCCTCGAGGCACTTCTCATACCTGACGCCATATAGGGCATCCCTATCCTCCGTGTACTCATTAGAGGAGTTAAACTCCTCCAGAGCAACTGCTCGGGCCGAAGAGACACCTCCCTGGACATCCTTGATCTTCACATCAAAGGAGCGCTTCTGCCTAGCCAGTTTTGACTTCCACCGAGACCTTCTCTCCAAGGCTTCGGCAAGTAGCTTCTTCGATGCCTCTAAATCGGCCGCCAAACCCTCCCCCTAACCTTTCAAGGCAGAATGAAGTTAATCGACCTCCTCACGAAGCCGCCCAGCTTCAGCACAGGACTGCCTGGCCTTGATGCGGAGTCGCTCGACCTCAACCGCCTTCTGCAGCAATTTCGCCTCTGCTTCTTTGCATTTCGCCTGGAGGTGCGACATCTCAGGAAGCACGTTAAGCAGGGAAGGGGCGTACTGCAAAAAACATTAATGTTAGATCAAAGCAGAAAGGAAATAAAACTATCTCAAGTAACCAAAACCTACCCTGAGGAAGGGCCTTGCTAATAAAATCGACATAAGAGATATGCTGATCTACTCAAGGCCGAAGGCCCTCTAATGTGGCCCAAGGGGCCTTCAACCCCCTCCGTTGTGGCCACCGGACGGGCCCTCCACCTGGGGTGAGGGAAGTTTGATTGTTGTCTTCATGACCACCTGGGCCTCCTCAGCCTGATCTTCACCAAGCGAAGTCAACCCAACGACCTCCCTAGCCACCTCGGGAATAGTGGCAGTAAGAGTCCAGGCCGACACGTCCTCCAGAGCTGCAGAGCACGAAGGCCCGACCTTCTCTTTGCTTTTGGAAGTTGGTTTCTTCTTCTTTTGGATAATCTTCATGGGAAGAGGTGCCTTGCGCTTCGAAGGCCTTGCCTCTAGCATGTCGGCATAACAAAAAGAGTTAGTAAAAAATCTACAAAGTATGCTATATTCTGAGCAACCTACTGGAAAAAACTATACCTGTCAGGACTAAATTGAGACCTGATTTAAGCAGAAGATCAGGCATGATGAGCATCCTCTAAGATCTCAGGTTAGCGTTTATCGACCTAACTCTAGCAATTTGAGCTAGAGCTTCTACACCCAACAAGGTGGGAAACTTGGGAACAACTGCCCAAAAAAGAATATGAGTAAGAACAAAGGTGACGACCAAGAGAAATGAAGTAGGAAAAATCTAAGTCTTGACATACCGACCTAGCACAGAGACGGAGGTCGAAACCCACGAATAAAGCCTAGATATTCCTGGCATCTCTCACTCCCCCGACGCCCAAAACAACTTATTCTTCCAGTTCTTATTTAAGGTCGGGACGTCCGTGATAAGGGCCTTGCCAAATCCCCGTCAGGAGGAAAACTAATACCAACCCTCATGAAGAGGGTTAGATTTCACCTGGTATAGGTGGAGAAACTCATCCATGGTTAGCTCGGGCTGGTCAAGCTCGGACCAGAGGATGAACAACCCCACCAATGCCATCCAGGCATTTGGGATCAACTACTCGGGGACTAACCCTAAGTGCGCATGCACCCGCCTCGCCATCCTCTAGAGGGGAAGCCTAAGGCTGCACTAGAGGGCAACCTAGAAGATAGCCACCTAGCCCTTAGGAAGCTCATTGGGGAGCTTGTCTAGTGAGGGAACTCGGAGTACCATAGAGTCTGGAATATGATACCCCAACCTGATCCACACCACGTCGACTTCCATCAGCATAGACCCGACTAGGCCCCTCTCCTCAGTCTCCGATGAGGACCCACTGGTCTCTTCCATTGTCGAGATAGTCTCCTCCACCTCCTCTGTCCGCTTTGCCAGGGACCGTTCAACCACTCACAATGCATGAGATGCCCAAAAATTAGCATCACTCATCATCATCATCAATAGTGATGATGGGTTTGACATGGGGCGAAGGTCATCTGCCCCACCATCACGACCGAGAGTCCCTTCCCGCGAACTTAAGGTTTTCGGCATGGTTGTGGGCTCGAAAATCCTCGAGAAACCCAGAAGAAAATAAGAAAAAACCAGAGAGGGATAAGAATAAAGAACAAACCTCATCGGAGAAAGAGGCCTTTAGAGATGTAACGCCCCGAACTTTTCAATACCCGAGTATTGAAAGTTCTCGAGCGTTACCATGAAATTTAACTTTTATGTGCAGGTGGACAATACCAATACAACTATCCTAACGTTTCATCCATTCCCCAATGTGAATATGATAGTTGGGAATAGTCTCAATTCATAGATCAAGCCATTTGACCATTGATTTTAAGAGAAGACCCTCCATCATGTGATTTGACATTTGTACCTTCCCTTAAATGAATTGGCGAATAACTCTTTATCTATAATAATTTAGATGTAAGTTCTTTTGTAAGAATTGTTTAGAAATGTGCATATAACCATGAAGAACTATTATATTTTACAAAACTCTTAGATCAACAATAATTACGAAAATGCCATTAACCTATACCCTTGAATTCCAAATCACATGGTTCTCATGATCTGTTTCATGTGAAATTTATATTAGGCCTAATTATCATAAATTAACCATACACATCGAATTTCAGCCCTTAGATCATTGTAGAAGTGGCTCAAATAACAAATCAGCCCTTAGATCATTGTAGAAGTGACTCAATTAACAAATCAGCCCTTAAGCGTTGATTTTGATGTCCATCGAGTGAGGAAAGATCATAGGTAGTTGTAGTAGGATGGTTCCCTCCATATGAATGAATTGGATTCGCCATCACATGGACTAAGTGTAAAATATAAAGACCCCACTTTAGTAGGCTTTTACTTAGCCGTCAATTTATTGTATTAGGGCTTACCAACTCTGTATAAACCTAGATCTTCAGATCTAACCACTTACTACCATCCATTGTAACTCAAGCTTGGACCACACCTTGGCCTCACATGACTACGAAATTATACGAAATTTGGACCCCAATTTATGATCCTACACCATTGAACGTTAAAGCCAGCTCCATCATTTCAATGCAAAAGGCCATATCTTAGATTTAGACCTTTTCCACCGTCGATCAATGACCAAATTTTGTGCAATTGCTTGCCTATCCTGACTACAAATTTCCCCCAAAAAATGGGCT
This sequence comes from Magnolia changhungtana, assembly GCA_030180095.1. Lineage (NCBI taxonomy): Eukaryota > Viridiplantae > Streptophyta > Magnoliopsida > Magnoliales > Magnoliaceae > Magnolia > Magnolia changhungtana. The sequence continues at coordinate 2,189,456 of JASAUF010000446.1, forward strand.
CATATATTTAAATATGGACTCTTAATGGAGATTAAATCAGTTTCGGCACTCGGTAGGAAAACTCTTAAAATAAGACTCCGATCTGCTTCATAATTGGACCCATGACCCAACTTGACCCCGCAAAACCAATGAATGGAGTGGATTTATTAACAACCCATCAAAAGTGGAACCAATCTTCCTCAGTCATTCACCAAACCAAGAAACACACGACAGGACGTAACTAACCTTTCACACGAGAACCGTTTCAACGATGAACATTGTTTGATGGTGTGGCCCACCTAGAGCTCGGACCTACTTCATATATTACCTCTTAGGGTGACACATCATAGAGAACTTGATCAAGGGACTCAATCTTCTAGAAATCCAAGGTAGTGGACCCCACCGACCCAATAGGCGAACCGAAGAGATGACACCCTTGTTCGTGGTAACAGCTCCCGAAAAGATTGCAACTTGTGATCCTTCCTCCATCCTGCACCCTCAGATATGACCAATTACCTCAAATACAAGCCATCCAAAACCAAGAAGAGGAGGTTTTGACTCTCCCAGAGACATCGAAAAGGCCGGAAGAAGGCCTTGCCTCGCTAGGAAATTCTAGAATTGATGGACGCTCATACATGATGCGAAAAGCCCATCCACAACCCAACTTCTGCTACGAAAGACGACCAAATTGGGGAACCCAGCTCAAATCCGAGCTGTCCATTCCCCAGAGACAGGAGTTCTTACCTCGTCCACATCGACAGTGAAGGAAGTAAAGATTCTGGGGGGTGACGCTCTCCGATTTCCACGTTGGTGGCCGTAAAAACTGGTAACTGCATTCAAATAGATCTCCTTACAGGACCATCGTCTGATCAGTCGAATATGACTACAACCTCCACTTGTGGCCCATCCAAGGACGAACCAATGCCATCTAGATCCGACTTGATCTACGAAGGAGAGAAAGTGTAATCCGGAAGGAGAACCGTCGGGCAGCGATTACACCATTCACAAAAATAGGGGTTGCGTAAAAAGAAATTTTGTTTTCTTTACTACATAATGAAGTTGCATAAGGAATCTTCCTAGAAGGGTCTAAAGTCTCTTAGGCCTATAAAAACCTCCCATTGTGGGAGAAGAAGAAAGCACAGCAAGAGGAGAAAAATAGAAATAAAAAGAAAAGAAAAGAAAAAGAAAGAGAGAGAGAGAGATAGAGAGATAGAGAGATCTGACGAATCCAACAATCGAGTTAAACTAACTCGACTCGGCAAGAGCATTCATTGGATCGCAAGGTTCGTTTGGACTAAAAAGGAATGCTAAAGCAAGGTAAGTACCGTCCATGTCTCATCGAAGTGTATGTGAAAGGGCCAAGCTATATGCCCTAGAGGGGGGTGAATAGGGCAATGCCAAATAAAACTTAAAACAGCGGAATAATAAAAGATATAAATAACAATGCTGAAATAATAAAAATCTCAAAGCATATGAAATATGAGAATGATACTAAATCAGTTCTAAGGACAACCTTACACCAAAAACCAATGGCTTACGGTAGGACAACCTTATTTCTAGAATGATCTAGAAAACACAAATGATATGGAAAATAAATCAAGAATAACTTAAAGAAATAAATCCTAAGTTATTACACCATTCAACCACACTTGCTTGAAATGAAAATTACAACATTCATCCACAAAAGCAATTCACAATAATAAAGGAATAAATGAATACAAAAATCAAGCACATCCACAATACAACGATATATAGTGGTTCGCCTGTGTGTTCACCAACTGTTAGCCAACAGCCACACAGAATGCTACTCCACTCCTAATATCCTCACACAGGGGATATTAGCATGCACTATCAAAATAGGTTTTCACAGGTTCACCCAAAACCTTCACAATTGTGTCTTTTTATCTCGGGCTTACACAATCCAAAAACCCCCACAATTTGAGTTTTCTGGCTCTCCTCAGATAACCAAAACAATGAGATTTTTCTGGCAAATCTCAAACAAAACCAGAGAAAGTAAATTACAAAGTAAAATACCTGGATCTCCTTTTGAAGTAGCCCAGTAGAACCAATTGGAGTAGATAAATGATACGTCGTTCAATGTCCAATACTCACATAAAGAATGGTTTTAAGTCTAATTGATTTTAGATTAAATCAAGAAGAGCAAGGTCTATTTGATTTTGATCCCAGAAGAAGGAATATCACAAATTCCTCTTTTCAAAATAAGATTGGAATATGGATCAAAATCATAATAGAAAAATGCTAACAAAAGTAATATTAAATATGCACAATAGCTTAAAAAAATAATCACTACCTATCTCAGAGTATAGCCTTAAATCGCTTGAATGGAATGGAATTGAATGAATAAACTCTGAAATTCGTGCACTATTTATAGCCTCAAAAATCCCATCTTCGACTGGTCTTAGAATCTTAGGACTGGTCGTAGCGTCAAAGATTTTGAAAGATTTCCGCGGGATTAGATTTGCTATACTCACGACTGGTCTTAGGTAGTCTACGACCGGTCGTGGACCACCTACGACTGGTCGTGAGACACCTACGACCGGTCGTGATACTCGAGATAAGTCGCTGGAGTTCGAGTCGTAGAACTACGACTGGTCGAAGGATGAGTCGTAGGACTTCTCAGGACTGGTCGAAGCAAGTCCAGGACTAGTCGAAGGACAACCAGGAAAATCTAAAAATCTGTAACAACCTAGGACTGGTCCTGAGAAACCTAAGACTGGTCGAAGCAAAGCTAGGACTGGTCTTAAGATTTCTAGGACTGGTCTTAGAACAGTCACACCAAGTAAATTAAAATATTCAGATTATGTATCCAGAATGACCTATCATCTAGACCAACCTAAGGTCAATCTAAGGTCAAACAAACCTTGAGTGAGATGGACATTGAAGTCTTGAAGGTCTGTATTCTCAGATGATCTTGAAGTAGAAGCTTGAGTCGAGTTGATGGTCTTTCTCGAGCTTGGTACATTCTTGACTTGTCTTGATGAAGTCTTCTAATCTTGAACTTGATAGAGGCAAACTTGGAGTCTTCTATTCTTGTAGACTTCATTCATGACATGTCTTGCAGGCATTCTTCATTTATGATCTTGTCTTGAAAACATTCTTCATTCATGATCTTGTCTTGAAGCAGTGTGTTGTCTTGAAGCAGTGTGTAGTCACAAACAAGAAACACAAGAAGTACAAGACATATAGGTTTTGGCACTACAAAATTTGACAACCAATGGGATATGAAATCATAGCACTAACAATCTCCCCCTTTGTCAAATTTGTGACAAAACACATTTATAAATATAAGAGTAAGAAATACTCCACTCCCCCTAAGTGAGTAGAAACAATCAACCATTTTCAAGTAATCACTTTCTTCCTTGCTCCCATTCTCCCCCTTTCCATACTACTATTCCATACTACTCTCCCGTTTTATCACAAAATGACAAGGGAAGGCCAAAGGAGAGAAGTGAACACCATATGAAGAGTCAAGATTTAATTATCAAATTAGTACAACACTTCAATGTCATCAATCCAAACCATACAACCAAAGTCATCAAACGTAATAATAATACAGAAACCATCATATTTAAACCAAAAACAAAAATCCACCTAATCAGATCCAGATGAAGGAGCAGGGATGGTTGGATCAATCTGATGTAAACCCCTATTAATGCGACGAAGATATTTTCGCATATATTTAAATTGCATGTCATGGGCTACACTTAGGTTATCAACCTTCTCCTCCAATGCACTTAGACGTGCATCATAACCAGAAGATGGATCGTAATCAGAATCATTTTGGGAGTCAGTTTCAATGTCTTCAAATATATCATCCATATTTATATCAGCCTGTGGAGGAAGATCAGCAGCTTCTCCTTCATTTCCAGCTTCAACACCTTCACCACCACCTTCATAGAATTGACCAGGAAGCAAATCCAACTTCATCTTATTTAAATTAGTATTATTGAATAAAAGATGATGAATTTGTGCCTCATTCTCAGGTAAAGCAACGAGCATATTTGTGGCTAAACAAGTCATAAGATAACCAAATGGAATATCACTATGACCCGGATGAAGAAGAAACTGAATGATAAAATGACATATCAAAGAAGGTAAACAGACAACCATGCCGGACACAACAGAGTGCAATACCCGAACCATGAAGGCAGTTAACTCGGTTTTATTGTCTGACCAAGGATACACGTTTGAAGTGAAGATCTGGTGCAAAACTCTGTATCTGGGTAATAAAAATTTTGAAGGGAGCACATTTCCTTTGTACGTCCAATGCACTTCCATATTGCATAAATCTCTTGTCAACATTTGTTTTTCCGATTCTGATGGTTTTTCATATAATGTATGAATCGGAATACCTTCATCTTTGATAGGTATATCCATAATACCCGATATCAAATGTCGATTAATCAAAAATTTCCCTTCTCTAATAGCAATTGAGAACGTTAAATTATCAAAGGAAAAATCAGAGATACATGCAACCATAGATTGTGCAATGGACTGGTATGCAGGCCCACCCCAAAACAAAATATTAGTCCAGCCAACAGATTCAAGGAGAAGTGTAATCTCAAATTGTTCAATGTGACTGAGACTTACAGGACGCTCAACGATAACTTTACGGTTACGTAACTCCCGTACATCATTGGGATCATCTTTAGGTGACCGAAGGTGCCGTCTTGTTATAGATGTAGATCTAGATGAAGATGGACCATGTGATGTTTTCTTTTTCCATCTAACATCCATTTTCAACAAGATTTACCAAAGACCAAGCACAAAGAACACTAGAAGTGGTGGGTTTCTCTAGATCAAATTTTTAGAGAGGAAACCCTAAACAATCAACAAAAGATGAGATCTAGCTTATGGAATAAACAAATCAAAGCATAGAAAGAATAAATCTTCAATAAAAATGAAGAAAAATGACTTATCTTGAAGAAAATCACGAACTCTCAAGACTGGTCGAGCCACAACTCGTCGAAGGAAGAAGAGGAAATGAAGAACAAAGTGATTTTTCCCAAATTATATGATGCTCACGATCTCTACGACCAGTCGAGTGCAGTCCACGACCGGTCGAGTCAGGACCGGTCGTGTATGGCAAAGGCCGGTCGAGCATCGACAAAAATAAATATTTTTATGCAGAAATTAAAATTTATTCACATAAAAATTTAAAATATAGTACACTGATACATGCAGATAAGTATATTCAATTTAAAATGCATATACCAAGATCAAATTTCATTTTAGTAAACCTGCTTTTGTCGAGCGGTTTAGCAAATATATCAGCAAGTTGGACATTAGTTGGAATATATTTCAAAGAGATAGCTTTTTCTTCAACTAATTCACGAATGTAATGATACCTAATGTCAATATGCTTAGTACGTGAATGCTGAATTGGATTTTTGGAAATATTGATAGCACTGGAATTTTCACAATGTAAGATCATTGAATCTTGATTAATTCCATAATCGCTTAACATGCGTTTCATCCATACGAGTTGTGTACATGCATATCCTGCTGCGATATACTCAGCCTCAGCAGTGGAAAGCGATATTGAACTTTGCTTCTTGCTAAACCAAGAAACCAAACAATTTCCAATGTAAAAACAACCACCACTGGTTGATTTTCTATCATCAATATTACCAGCCCAATCAGCATCAGAATACCCAGCTAATTTAACATTAGTATCAAAAGGATACCAAAGATCCAAATTAGTTGTACTTGCGACATATCTAATAATCCGTTTGACGACAGTAAGATGTGAATCTTTAGGTTTAGACTGATATCTCGCACAAATACCAACGCTAAAAGCGATATCAGGTCTATTAGCAGTTAGGTATAATAAACTACCAATCATACTACGATATAGCTTAGGATCTACATCTTTACATGTAGAGTCTTTTGAGAGTCTCAAGGTTGTACTCATAGGAGTATCAAATTTTTTACCATTTTCAAATCCAAACCTTTTAACCAAGTTTGTAGCATACTTGGTTTGAGAAATGAAGATTCCATCAGGTTGTTGTTTTACTTGTAACCCTAGGAAGTAATTTAGTTCTCCAACCATGCTCATTTCGAATCTTGATTTCATCAACTCTGCAAACTCAATGACATGTTAGAACAGGTTGATCCATAAATAATATCGTCTACATAGATCTGAACCATTAAATCTCATTATTATGTTTCTTAACAAATAACGTCTTATCGACACTTCCTACTTGAAAACTATGACTAAGTAAGAATTTAGTGAATTTTTTATACCATGCCCTGGGTGCTTGTTTCAGACCATAGAGAGCCTTTTTGAGACGAAATACATGATAAAAAAGCTTGGGGTCTTCAAACCCTGAGGGTTGTTCTACATAAACTTCTTCATGTAAATCGTCATTTAAGAAGGCACTCTTTACATCCATCTGATAAGTTTTAAACTTTCTAAAGCAAGCGATGGAAATAAAAAGTCTGATAGATTCAAGGAGAGCGACTGGAGCAAAGGTTTCATCGTAATTGATACCTTCAATCTGAGTGTATCCTTGTACAACCAGTCTAGCCTTGTTTCGTATAACATTTCCAAGTTCATCAGACTTATTTTTAAAGATCCATTTTGTTCCAATAATGTGTTTATCTTTAGGTTTGGGAACAAGATACAAGACATCATTATGAACAAATTGATTAAGTTCATCCTGCATAGCTACTATCCAATTTTCATCAGAAAGAGCTTCTTTTACATTGACCGGCTCTATTTGGGATGTAAAACAAACATAATTGCATATGTTTTCAAGTTGTTTGCGTGTACAAACTCCAGTGAGAGGATTTCCAAGGATTTGATTAGTTGGATGATCTTTGACAGTCCTAGGTTCAGATTGAGATGAAGAGGTATCTTGATTTTCAATTATAAGAATTTCATCATTATCTGAACTCGGAGCAGGTGTATTCAAATGATCATCAATGACCACATTGATGGACTCTTGAATCACACTGTTCTTTTATTTAGAACCCTATAGGCTCGACTGTTTAAGGAATATCCAAGGAAAATACCTTCATCACTCTTCGTATCAAATTTTTCCAAATTTTCACGATCTCATAAAATGTAACACTTACTGCCAAAAATTCGAAAGTATTTAACAGTAGGTTTCTTTTCGAACCATAACTCATAAGCAGTCTTATTTTTAGATTTACTAGTATAAACACGATTAATAATGTAGCAAGCAGTATTAATTGCTTCGGCCTAAAGATTTTTGGAGAGCTTCATACTATTTAACATGACATTAGCCATATCCTAGAGCACTCTATTTTTTCTCTCAACTATACCATCTTGTTGAGGAGTTTTGGTCGCGGAGAATTCATGTGATATTCCCTGATCACTACAGAATTTCTCAAAACTGCTATTTTCGAATTCAGAACCATGATCACTACGGATCTTATAAACTTGAGAACCTTTTTCATTTTGGATTCGTTTGATGAACTTCTTTACCTCATCTAGGGTTTCAGATTTGTCTTTTAAGAACGATACCCAAGTAAATCTAGTAAAGTCATCTACGATAACCAAGATGTATTTTTTACCGCCTCGACTCTCCATTCTAGTTGGTCCAATGAGATCCATGTGGAGAAGCTCGAGAGGTCTGGATGTGGTATTGGAGTTCACTTTCTTGTGAGATCTCCTAATTTGTTTGCCCAACTGGCATTCACCACATATTTTGTCTACTTTTTGTAATTTGGGTAGACCTCTTATAAGTTCTCTTTTGCTCAATCTAAATAAGTTCCGGTAGTGTACATGTCCAAGGTGTTTATGCCATAATTCAATCTCATCAGTATGGACCATGTAACACGATTGAGTAGATGAGCTTGCATTACTAATGATGTAGCAGTTTTCAGAAGTTCTGTGACCAGTTAATATAACGGAACCCTCTTTATTAACAATCTCACAACCTTTATTAGAAAACTTTACATTATGATTGTTGTCGCATATCTGAGATATACTCAGTAGGTTGTGTTTCAAGCCCTCAACATATAATACATTTTTAAATAAGGGAAGGTTATAAAGCTGAACTGTACCTTGGCCAATGATTTTGTAATTACTTCCATCACCAAAAGTGACTGACCCATCAGTCCTGTCTTCAAGATAGGTGAATAAAGCTTTGCCACCTGTCATATGTCTGGAGCATCCACTGTCAAGGTACCACTTTGAATGGCTTGTCGCTTTGAAAGCAGTGTGGGCAACCAAGCAGTTAACTTTAGGAACCCATTTCAAGATCTTGTTTTGGGTTTAGGAGTGTAGTTGAACTTTTTCTGTCTATTGTTATATGAATGACCTATAGAGTTAAATTTTAATAGCTCCTTGAGAAGATCAATAATCTTTTCAACCAAAGGATTTTGGTTTTGAAGATTGAAGTTGGCATGGCTATTTTTAGATTTTTGAAAGGTCCTTGAATTTTTTGAAAAACCTTGATAAGTATACTTTACTTTTGAGTTTGAAGACTCTCCTTTCACGAACTTAGGAGCAGTATTCTTTTGTTTAGGAGAAGTATTCTTATCATAGCCCAACCCGGATCTATCGCCACATTTTCTCGATCCGGATAATAATTTTTCCAATTTAGGATCACCTTGGGCATATCTCCAAGTGTCTTTTAAACTCAAAAGAGAAGCTACTTCATTTTTGTGTTTCTCGTTCTCGGTTTTCAAATCATCAACTTGGGAGGTTTTGATTTTTAAATCACATTTAGTCTTTTCAAAAAAATCAGAAATACGAGATTTTTCTAAAACAAGAGACTCATAATCTTCTTTAAGTTTAGAAAATTTTTCCTTTTGTAATTTAAGCTTGACAGCAATTTTACAACTCTCCTTATAAAGGGCATTGTATGCATCCTGAAGATCATCTTCATTGTCACAATCACTATTCAGATTCTCTTCGCTAGTTACTTCATCATAATATGAAAAAGTGACCTTGGCTAGAGTCATAAGGGTTTAACATCATCTCCCGACTCGTTTTCAGAATCTTCTGATTTCGAAGAGGATTCCGAATCAGATGATTCATCCCAAGTAGCCAACATACTCTTCCTTTTTTATTTGTCCTTTTTTGGACATTTGTTAGCCAAGTGCCCATACTCTTGACAGTTGTAACATTGACTATCTTTCAAAGATTTTCGACCTCTAGGTTTAGATTGTCTCTTATCGTTTGATTTTTGAAAATCTCCTCTTTTCTTATTTTTCAAAATTTTATAAAACCTTTTTACAAAAAGTGCCATATCATCTTCAGAATTTTCAAAGTCTGAAGTACTCTCTTGTGGAATATTTTTAGATGACTTGAGAGCAATTGATTTTCCTTTTGGAGCTTTAAAGTTCAATTCATAGGTTTGTAAAGAACCAACTAGTTCCTCAACCCTCATGTTATATGTATCACGAAGTTCCTGAATTGCGGTTACTTTTGAATTGAACCATTCAGAAAGTGAGCGTAGTATCTTTGCACATACTTTACTTTCTGGGATTCTATCACCAAGACCCCACATTGAGTTTACAATGTCATTCAATCTAGTGTAGAAGTCCATAAACATTTCATTCTCCTCCATATGAATTTCTTCAAATTTAGTTGTGAGGAGTTGGACTTTAGATTTCATAACAATTGATGTACCCTCGTGTGTCATTTCTAAAAGATCCCATGCTTGTTTAGCATTTTCACACGAGATGATTCTTTTGAATTCATCTGGTGACAATGCATAAGTAATTGCATTTAGTGCTTTTGCATTGGCACTACTCTCACTTTTCTGAAGTGTGGTCCAAAGAGCATAAGATATTACTTTCATTGATTTTGAACCATGTTCATCAGTTACTTCAGTGATAGGTAGTTTCCATCCGTTTACTGTGGCCAGCCACACACTTTCATCCATGCATTTGAGAAAGATTCTCATCCTTGCTTTCCAATAGGCATAGTTTGTGCCATTAAAGGGTGGTGGCCTAGTGACAGATAGGCTTTTAAAATTTGACATCTTAATATAGCTTAGATCGTTAGCTCAGGAAATAAATCCAATAAATAAGCAATAAGCACGAGCTATTAGGCTCTGATACCACTTGAAAGGGCCAAGCTATATGCCCTAGAGGGGGGTGAATAGGGCAATGCCAAATAAAACTTAAAACAGCAGAATAATAAAAGATATAAATAATAATGCTGAAATAATAACAATCTCAAAGCATATGAAATATGAGAATGATATTAAATCAGTTCTAAGGACAACCTTACACCAAAAACCAATGGCTTATGGTAGGACAACCTTATTTCTAGAACGATCTAGAAAACACAAATGATATGGAAAATAAATCAAGAATAACTTAAAGAAATAAATCATAAGTTATTACACCATTCAACCACACTTGCTTGAAATGAAAATTACAACATTCATCCACAAAAGTAATTCATAATAATAAAGGAATAAACGAATACACAAGAATAAAGGAATAAATGAATAAAGCAAGCACATCCACAACACAACGATATATAGTGGTTCGCCTGTGTGTTCACCAACTGTTAGCCAATAGCCACACAGAATGCTACTCCACTCCTAATATCCTCACACAGGGGATATTAGCATGCACTATCAAAATAGGTTTTCACAGGTTCACCCAAAACTTTCACAATTGTGTCTTTTTATCTCGGGCTTACACAATCCAAAAACCCCCACAATCTGAGTTTTCTGGCTCTCCTCAGATAACCAAAACAATGAGATTTTTCTGGCAAATCTCAAACAAAACCAGAGAAAGTAAATTACAAAGTAAAATACCTGGATCTCCTTTTGAAGTAGCCCAGTAGAACTAATCGGAGTAGATAAATGATACGTCATTCAATGTCCAATACTCACATAAAGAATGGTTCTAAGTCTAATTGATTTTAGATTAAATCAAGAAGAGCAAGGTCTATTTGATTTTGATCCCAGAAGAAGGAATATCACAAATTCCTCTTTTCAAAATAAGATTGGAATATGGATCAAAATCACAATAGAAAAATGCTAACAAAAGGAATATTAAATATGCACAATAGCTTAAAAAAATAATCACTACTTATCTCAGAGTATAGCCTTAAATCGCTTGAATGGAATGGAATTGAATGAATAAACTCTGAAATTCGTGCACTATTTATAGCCTCAAAAATCCCATCTTCGACTGGTCTTAGAATCCTAGGACTGGTCGTAGCGTCAAAGATTTTGAAAGATTTCCGTGGGACTAGATTTGCTATACTCACGACTGGTCTTAGGTAGTCTACGACCGGTCGTGGACCACCTACGACTGGTCGTGAGACACCTACAACCAGTCATGATACTCGAGATAAGTCGCTGGAGTTCGAGTGGTAGAACTACGACTGGTCGAAGGATGAATCGTAGGACTTCTCAGGACTGGTCGAAGCAAGTCCAGGACTAATCGAATGACAACTAGGAAAATCTGAAAATCTGTAACAACCTAGGACTGGTCCTGAAAAACCTAAGACTGGTCGAAGCAAAGCTAGGACTGGTCTTAGATTTCTAGGACTGGTCTTATAACAGTCACACCAAGTAAATTAAAATATTCAGATTATGTATCCAGAATGACCTATCATCTAGACCAACCTAAGGTCAATCTAAAGTCAAACAAACCTTGAGTGAGATGGACATTGAAGTCTTGAAGGTCTGTATTCTCAGATGATCTTGAAGTAGAAGCTTGAGTCGAGTTGATGGTCTTTCTCGAGCTTGGTACATTCTTGACTTGTCTTGATGAAGTCTTCTAATCTTGAACTTGATAGAGGCAAACTTGAAGTCTTCTATTCTTGTAGACTTCATTCATGACATGTCTTGCAAGCATTCTTCATTTATGATCTTGTCTTGAAAACATTCTTCATTCATGATCTTGTCTTGAAGCAGTGTGTCGTCTTGAAGTAGTGTGTAGTCACAAACAAGAAACATAAGAAGTACAAGACATATAGGTTTTGGCACTACAAAATTTGACAACCAAAGGGATATGAAATCATAGCACTAACAGTATGTCTCTTAAATAAGTGTAATAATGGGATGAAAATTAATTAAGATCTTAAATTAGCTTAGCTTAAGTTTGAACATAGCCGTGCAACCCATGAAGTGTTATAAGCTAACTATACATGTGATGATCTAACCATATGAATCATGTTAATCATATTACAGTTGAGTACAACAATGCATATAATTCAAATTCTAGCAACATTAGAGTATGATCAAGTTAAAAAGGTGATGGTTTTTCCTTTAAGCTTAGCTTAATTTAAGTTGATATGAATTATCTTGCCTTTTACCTATTCTCATGTTACAATGACTCTCTCTTTGCAATTGTTAATTTACCATCAATAATTATTTACCCATTGGGATTATGGTATGATGATTATGAGTGATCTTCATTATTTTTATATATGGTGATGGATACAAGCCTTGCCCTTGCCTTTACCAATTTTGTTGAGTTAGCCCTTGGTACTCTTCTTTTATTGAGTTGGTCATTGTCACTTTCCTCTTTATTGAGTTATTCATTGCTACTCTCTTCTTTGTGGAGTTGGTATTTGCCACTCTCCTCTTTGTTGAGTTAGCCATTGCTACTCATCTCCTTTATTATGTTAGCCTTGTGCTATTTACCTTTATGGCTTGGGCGTGTGTCTTGGATTTCAAAACTCCCATGATTCAATGGATTTCCCTCTTTGGTGCAACTACTAGGTTAGGAATACCACTTCTAGCGATCAAATAAATATCGTGGACGTAATGCGATTTCGGTAGCAGCCCTAAGGCGACACATAATTCCATGCATCATGGGTAGTGGTGCATAAATTAATGTAAATAATTCACAATACGTGTTACATCACCTCTAGGATTGGATGTCGCAAATAGTTGCTCCATGAACAAATCGTGTCACGTAATTCATCCAGTCATATGTGGCATCGTCTTGGGATAATCTCGTAAATCCATGTTAAACGTGGGACATGCCAACTAATCTCCGTAGAATGGGATACGGGGCGAGTTAGATAATTATAAATTATTTTTCACATCATGGGGATCAGTAAGTTTAATGAACCGCATATACTTTGTTAGGCATGCATTTCATGTAGGTTGCTTGTCCATATTGATACCTCTCATAGCTGTGGAGTATGGGACATATCAGAACCCTTACATTACTTTTGTGAATCTCTTTAATTATTGTTAATATTAAAGGATAACCACACTATGAGTAGGACGTTGACCCTCTCCAACCATACAGATGATGTAGGTGATGTACAGATTGAAGACCTAGATGACTGAATGAATAAGAAGATAGCTTCATGATTTAGATTTATATTTCCACCGCGAACTTGATAATGTAATAAGCTCCCATTGAGAGGGCATTTCATAAATTGTTAAATTCTTTTACTTTGATGAAATAATAAATATAGTCAATTTTATTTCATGAATGATTACCTTTATGAATGTAATTAGATGTGATTTAAATGAAAAAATATAATTTTCTCGAGCATCCAATTCATTCAATTATTGACACTAATTTTTTCTTGGGCACGAGTATAAACTTCGGCTGTGAAAATTCAGGATGTTATAAGAGATCACCGAAAACTGGCATGAAATCACCTAGGTTAGGGTTCGGGAAAATCAAAGAAAATGACGAAGGAGGAGCGACGATGCGAGTAAACCTCGCATGATTAGGGCTCCCCCCTTTTATAGTGACTTCAACTGTACGGGCATTCATTGCTTGCACTCAATGCGCAGCCGAAATGGCTCCTCAGCCCTCCTGTCTCGACATGTTGTCAGATCCCAGTCGCCACATGGCTTCATGACTGAGGACAGGCCAAGCGTCACCACCTCACGCGCCTAGCACCCAAAAGGCACCCTTATAGCCCACGTGACCTCGAGCATGATATGCCATGAGGGTGTCGTACTCTGGTTACTGATACACCTCGATATTCTCACCTGCTGTCTTATTCGACATTAATGAAAGGATAACTCGACGCCCTAAACACATCACAATCCGACCTGACCGGAACTAACCTACTTGTCAAGCTCACTACGTGAGCTCGAAAGTAAGGGGGCTTACTGTTATGGGAAAATTGGATCGACCTATGGGAAAAGGTCAGGTCAGAACCTAATACACTCACCACGAGCCCTCTTTCTACTCAGAGTCCATGACCGAGGAACATACTCGTAAGAACACCATCTCCGTCGATTCCAAGATCTCCAAAGTTCATCAAGAACACTCTAGTCCTTTGCCCGAAAATGATGACGACTTAGGTCTGCCCATTCCAAGTTGGCATGACTTAGGTCGGTGTGTCCCAGGTCGGCATGACCTAGGTAGGCATGTCTCGGGATGGCATACCACCCCCAGGTTAGGTCGGTCAAGGCGACCTTGGCATCCTACTACACATCTCCACTGGTTCTGGATAGTCAAACCTTATCTAAGAAAGACCTACTTGAGGCCTTCTCTTAAATCATGGAGGATATCTGTGACACAATCGTGATCCCGAGATCTTTGTTAATGATCTCAAAAAGTTCTCCTACTAGTTCGGAATCCAAATCCCTCTATTATATGCACCTACTAAGTAGGGATATCTCCTCTACGTTACCACTTCTCCTAAACTATAAATACAGACACCTCTAATGGTGAATGGTACACACAATCTTTAGCCCTAAAACCTCAATACTCAACTAAACCCAGATTCCTTTCCTGACTTAAGCATCGGAGGGTCCCCTGCTCTAACCAGGGTCTTCCCTGTCCATTCCTTATGCATGTACATAGGTCCAAAGAGGGTTAACCAAATTTTTGCATCAACAAGGCACACGTGCACAAGCTTCAATCATTAATCAGGCATGGCCCATTATAAGCATGCCCCGATGCACAAGTCAGGTTGGTCCCGCAATCGAGTGTTCCACATGTTTTTCTAAATATAAACATGATTGGTCATTTTTCCTCAACCAATCATTATTCGATACAAATTGGGCCACTTAATGAGTGGTCTTGGATGTGTTCATAGTGGACCTGACTTGATGTATGAGCAAAATTGCACACAAATTTTATTTGATGGCACGTGTGTCAATCTCCAAAACAACTTGTCTTTTGAATTAAAAAGAAAATAATAATAACAGTGAAGTTCGGTTAAAGCCAGAGTTCAACAAGGGAGAAGCCCTTGTGGTACAAATTTGGTACCAACGTGTCACTACACTTATGTTACATGCATCAAGTTTTGCATTAGGTTGGGTTAGAAAATGACTACTTAAAGCAATTATCTAGATCTAATGATAGTAAGCAGATGATTGAGGTTTGGTTATTGGATCTTCCCAGATGCATCTCACGTCACTGGAAAAGAGTTTTGACATTTTCATTGGCCTAAGAAGAAGTTTACTAGAACATTTTCATTCAATCGAAATCCTCACTATAAGTCATGTGGTAGTGATGCAACCCGAATTCCCTCTCACAATACCTCTCTACACTTCTACGGATTTGTGCTTGAGATTCTGTGTTTATTGGTCACTACTTCATGCCCATTATATACGCATGCGGCCATGAATGTCATCAATAATAGGAGATGAACAGTTATAAAACTACTGGACTAAAGGCTGTAAAGGAAGATGAACAATTTGAAAACTGCTAGAGCCCATCTCTATATCTTCCACTGGGTGGGGCCCACTTGGATGACCACCACCATGTAGTTACATCTCCTAATCAGATAAGTCAAGCCTCAATCCAATTAATGATTAAAACTACAACTGGATTAGATGTTCTCATACCATGAAATACAGTGTACGACTACTGTAGCACATAACCTTAGGAAAGAACAAATGTACTGACTTTCCATCAATTGTCATAATGTATCTCATCTTCCATAATACTAACATGCCCCAAACTCACCTTGGTTACACCAATAAAGGATACTTTTCAACATCTCATGGGTACTCATAGCCCGAGTGGTTGTTCATTTACTTGTTCCCAGCCATGAGTTCGAATGTACGGAGGGACATGTTGCCTAGTCATGAATTCATCTCGCTCACACATGTAAATATGTCACATAAATATGTGAGCTATAAAACTAGATAGTCTTTCCACAATGCTTATACCTATCCATCTTAGCTCAATTGCTTTCTCATACATGCTTTGTTATACCCCTTCTTTTATGGCTTTTGGCAATGAGCTAGAATAACAACATTAAGCCTCCATTTCAAGGCATAACCCACAATCATAAGGGCAAAAGGATCACCTACACACCGGTTTTCTCATACAGTGGAGAAACTTAGATTAATTCTCTATCCATTTTAGGTGTTTTCAACCTTCTTTAGCACATGTTGTATGAAAAATATGTTATAGTGGAGCATTTTAGGAGTATGTCAACCTCTATACCGTGCAAATCTTAACCCAACTATCATCAAGGCACTTAGTCTGCACCACTCAACTCACTCTCTTTCATAAGCTCCTAGACGAAGTATCACATCTCGCTTATTCAAGTTGCATAACCCTAGTTGGAACGATCATGCTCGGTCCTCGAAGAACCTCATCTCAAACCATTTAGTGCCCTGATTTGTGCACCTTGTATGTCAATCATGTGAGTCTGTGTGTCATGTAATCAGTTTGGCCCTTGGAATCTGAAGACCGAATACACAAGAGGACGTGGAGCATCAAGGAGCAAAGAACATGTATATGAGGTTCCTTAATGACCTTATACCTTGACCCAAAACAATCCACACCTCTAGATGATCCTAAACTAAATAGGTAAACCCTTCATGATCATCCCTTAGCCTTAGAAGCCCAATTGAAATATGATAAATAAGGCTAGAAGAGGTACGAAGCTGCTATGTAAATATCTATCCAAAATAGTAAATTTTGAGTGGTCCTCAATCCCACTAACAACCTGTCGATGGGTCTCGATGGAATTGAAGACCTGATCGATTTGATCGAAGAAATAGTCCAACAACCAATCTGCATATTTTCTAGATATTATTGATCCCATCGAAGGGAGTTCGATTAAATGAAGGCATAGCTCAATCAATCAATAATAGACGAATCTGTCCATTTTTTAATTGTTGGAGCTTGAACTCTATATATAGGGTATTCAATTCTTAGACATTTTGAAGAATTTTTTAAGCAAATAAAGGCTAAGTGTTTTTTCACTCATACCACACATCCTAGACCACTAAATACATGAAATTCAAGTCTTGTAAGCATCAACATCAACTATCAAGAAGTAAAAGGAGAGATGATTGAAGCACGGGAGTGCATCTATCAAGCTACACAAGAAGGCACGACAAAGGGGCTCAATTCGACGGGTAAGTGTCATGTATAAGTCCATACTCTCTTTTCCTTGTGTAGGATTGAGGTTAAGAATTTGTAATACAAACTCATTAGGTTCTTATATAGGACCTAGGCTCTTGTGTAGCGCCAAATTTACCGGACACAAATGTATACATGTTAGTCTCCATGGGAGCCTCCGACAGTAGTAAAAGTAGTCATTGGACTAGGATTGAGGTCGTTGGTTAGCCGATAGAAAACCAACTAAAGTCTCTTACGGGTACCTCTAGTGGGAGAGTATGCTTGATATATTCTTGTGCAGGGGTGTAAAGGTTAGAGGTGAACCCGATTTAAATCCTTCAATAGTAAATACTGCTACACTCAGGAAGAGTGCATCCATCGGGAGTGGAATAGGGAAATCAAACTACTATACATGCTTGTGTTTAGGATTGTCATTTGAGCATGTTTCTAAATATGCTTGTGGACTTAATTTTCTTAATTATAAATGCATGATTAGATGTATGCTAGGTGTAGAATAGTTAGTACTTCCCACACACACATGTACACTATTGATTTTAGACTAGATGCTTGAATTAGAATATCATATGTAGTCTACGTGATTGGACCCACTTAGGCTTTGCTTAAATTTCCTTAGTTTAATTTGGTATATTAGTTTAAGTAAGCAAGTGTGCTTGAATTGGTATAATTTTTAATTGGTTCTAATCACCTTGTCATACCCCAAACTTGATGGATTACAGAATTTTCAAGCTCCAAATCTAGCGGTGACAGCCTTCATAGTACCCCATTCTCGGTTCCTAGCTCCCATATGCTAGGTTCCAATCTTGGGATTCCATACGGAGGATTTTCATGATGATTTTTTTTTACACATAAACATAACCACAAGTATACCAAAACCATCATCACATTTCTACTATAATATCAGTTTGAGTACAACACTGGAAAGGAAATATATAATATAACAAAAGTCCAAAAGATCAGGCACATGCTCCCACTTCAATGTTACTCTGGTCTAGCATAACATACATGTAAACACTGTGCATAAGCTTAATACGAAGCTTAGAGTCTACGTGTGTGTGTGTGCATGCAATGCTTGTGCCAAGTATAAAAATGTCAGAGTAAGTAGAATAACCGAGGACTAGACTGGCAAGTTTATAAATATTATTAGCCATACACAGGCTATGCGATGCAGAGGCCTACAAGGCCAAATGTCATATACTAAGGATGCAATGTAACATGCCAATCCTAATGTCTAATCCACATCTTAGTATGGTTGCCATTTAGAATCATCGGGATCTAGTACACTCTAACACTGGCCTGCCGCCCCATCGCTCGCATGTTCTAGCGAGTGAAAGAGACCTCATTATCAGCTCGTCAGTGGTATGTCAATCCACACTCAGCTCGCTAATAGTGGACCCATTCCATGAGATGATCAGACTTAGCTTATAACCCCATTCACCTGGGTGGATAAGATCACATCTCCTTCTAACTGACCTAGACATAGTAGGAGACGCGGCCTAATGGTATTTGACACTTGGGCACTCACGTTATCCACTCGGTATCAACGTGGGAGCATCTTGAGACCCATAGGATTTTGGGACTCTTTGCTAGGGACATCCTCTGTGCCTAGTAAATGTAACCAGATTTCTAATGTCCATACTCAAACTGCTAACCACGATGATCCCGTGGTGCTACAACCTTGATGTTACTAGGTTGTGGATGAAAATGCATCATGCAATGTGTAAATGCATGAGTCCATCTGAGTCATGCAACCATGTCATGCAATGCATAAATGCATGAGTCCATCATCCAAGTCATGCAACCATGTCATGCATGAATGCATGACTCCTTCATCCGAGTCATGCAACCATGTCATGCAAGACATATATACATGTAGGGTAACCCCATCTCATATAGGTCCCCTAAAAATGCCCCAACTTGTAAGGTCGTCAACGCAGCCCTGCCATGCATAGGCAAGCCAAAAATCATAACTTAACCATTTTCCAAGTTACATGATGCAGATGGGATAGGATAATGTAATACTGCATAAAAGAAAAACTATACCAAACATAAGATCAATGCTAAATCAAGAGTGAGATAAATGCTACATCTAGTATGGAGTAAGTGCATCCTCAATATAAAGAAGGTGTCACATCAATGTAAAGAAAGTGCTATAGTAAGTATTAGTGTAAACCTTGCACCAATCACTAATGTAATGCCACTGTTGTACCAACACAAATGTAAAACATCGCGCCACATGATAAGGGAAATGCATAATTGACAATAAGTAAAATCCACTTGGAAACCAAGTTTATCGAGGCTCACAAGGCTATACATGAGTGGTCTTTTAAGTTAATGGGCCCACTCAACAAGCCCATACACAAGTGGGCAAAACATGCTACTGTCGACATCCAAATGGGGTGGCCATTGTAAGGTCCACAAACAATCACAGTAAGCCTAGGACAAATATCAAAGTGGTCTCTACGACCATCCCCAAGCAAGGCCCAAAAGGGAGGCTCACAATCTATAATAATGAGCCTAAATGGGCTAAATCATAAGCAACGTTGGGACCTAAATGATGGCCCCCACATACATTTAGGATGGGTCCTAAGGTGGGACGACATGACTACGTTCCTTACATTAAAACTGGCCTATGGCACTAATACTATACATACAATAAGGTGGGCCCACGATATAAGTACAACACGTATATCGAAGCAGGTCTGTATGTGTTAGTCTTCATAGGATCCTCTGGTGTGAGTAAACGTAGGTCCTTGAAATAGGACTGAGGTTGTTGGTTAGCCAATAGAAAACCAACTAAACTTTCTTGTGGGAGCCTCCGATGAGAGTGTACACTAGTAGGTTCTTGTGTAGGACTAAAGTTCATGGCGAACCTATAGAAAACCACATAGATTCTCTTACAGGAGTTTGTCATTGTATAAGATTATAAGGTTAGAGCTGAACCTAATTTAAAACCTCTGATTGTGAAATATGATACACTCATGGGTTAAGTGCGTCTACCGAGAATATAGTAGGGAAACTGAACCATTATACATGCTTGTGTTTGGGATTATCTTTTGAGCATTTGTTTAATTATGCTTATGTGATTAAATTCTAATTATATGTATGCATGGTTAGATGAATGCTACAAGTTGATAGGTAGCACATTCCACACATACATGTACATTATCAAATATATAGACTAGTTGCTTCATTAGCATATTATTAGTAGTCTATGAGATTGGACCCTCTAATGACTTGGAAGCCTTAGAGTTAATTACTTAGTCTAATTAGCATATTAGTTTAAGTAGGTAGTTGTGTTTAAAAGGCATAAAATTTTATTTAGTCCTAATCACCCTCCTCTAGGACATAGCCATCATTCATTAGCTCCATTAAGCTTCCACTCACCGCCCATAAGCCCATGATGCACAATTTCAGTATACCTGTCCTTGATCTTTGCAATACAGAAGTTATGGCATTACTACTTGTCTCATGAAATAGCATTGATCTCATGAGCAAATCTGATAAAAATATCTCATGACGCAACCATTATTATTTGGAAGATTGGCTAAGTGGATGCTACTTCTCTCCGAGTTTACAATAACTTATATACTGTCCAAAGTAATGAAAGGTCAAGCGATTGTAGAACTTTTAACAGCACATTCAACTCCTGGTAATGAAGAAATTTTAGATGAGTTACCAGATGAATAAGTGTTTGCTAGTTAAGCCACTCAAGCCTTGGCAGATGTATTTCGATGGGGCAATCCGAACATTAGGCGCCAGTGCTAGAGTGATTTTTATTAATCCTCATGGTGATTTATTATTGTACTCATTTATGCTGACCACACCATGTACTAATAATGAAGCCGCATACAACGCTCTTGTCATTGGATTAGAAATAGTAAAGGAAATAAAAATTCAGGCTATACGAATCTTTGGAGACTCCAAACATATAAGAAACCAATTAATTATAGACTTTAAGATAAGGAATCTAGAACTGTTACCCTACTACCAGCGAGCATGGCAATTATTGAAAGATTTTTCGTGACTTCGAAATCAAACATGTACCTAAACTTGAGAATGAAAAGGCAAATGCACTAACTAGCATGATTGTGTCACTTTCTTGACCTTTTGGAAGCCTTATCCAGGTGATAATATAAGAACAAAGGTTCTTACTTCCACCTGAATTTTCAAAAGAAATTGTGAAAGCATAGCCAGTGTCTTGCCTAGAAGTCACGATTGATGACCGACACCAACCATTCGTGGATTACCAAAAATATTGAATCTTACCAAAAGAATTTCCACTAAGGTTAAAAATTCATAAAAGATCCAAAAGATCTGTGATATGCGATGAAGTGTTGTACACAAAATCTTATAACAAAATGTTGTTGCGGTGCTTAAATGCAAACAAAGCTGTTTATGTATTACAAGAAACCTATTCAGCAGAATGTGGGGCTCATCAGGCCGGCCAAAATTTGTTTCACCACATACATCATATGAGATATTATTGGCCTTCTATGTTTAAAGATGCAATGTCTTTCGCTAAGTGATGTCATGAATGCTAAATACACAATGACATTATACATGTACCTCCTGAAGACATGCATCAGTTAGTGGCTTCATGGCCCTTTGTGGCTTTGGTGCTAAATGTCATCAACCATATTAGTCCGCTATTCCCACGAGGATGCTAGTATATTCAAATGACAACTAATTATTTCTCCAGGTGGACAGAACCTATTGCATTGCGCAACGTCAAAGAAAAATATGTTGCAGATTTTATTCTTCATGCTATTATATATCGGCATGGAGTTCTGAAGAAAATTATTATCGATAATTGTACTCCTTTCAAAAACAAAAACATAGAAAAGCTATGAAAAAAAAATGAAATTAAGCATGCCTTCTCAATGCCTTATTATCCGTTAACGAACAGATTAGAAAAAGCGTTTAATAAGATGGTAGTCAATATTCTGAAGAAAATTGTTACGAAGAATAAGTGAGATTGGGATGAGAGGTCGTAAGAAACTTTATGTGCTTACTGAACAACTCATTGTATGATAACAAAAACCACTTCCTACTTATTATTATATGGGTGCTGGCACATGAGTCAATAACGGAATATGAAAACACCAAGATAAGGCTAAAAGAGTTAGATACTCTATATGAAAAATGCCTAGTAGCACAACAACATTTAAAGTTATATCAACCGCAAATAGCCGTTGCCTTCGATAAGAAGGTTAAACACCGCTCCTTGAAGAAAGGGGACATGATATTAATGGTATAAAGGCCCATTGTGTTTACTCAATGAACTACGGGCAAATCTGATTCCAAATGGGATGGCCTATATATTAATAAGAAGTACTCTAATGGGGCTTAATGAGTCGTGAATTAGAATGGAGAAGGAATTGGAATACTTGTCAACACCCTCTTTATAAAAAGGTACAATCCTTTAAAGTGGTGAAATTTTGATTGTGAAGACTAATCATGAAAATTCTACCCAATCAAAAGGGGGCAGAATGGGTACAGCCAACGAAAGAACAACCAGCTAACAGCACAATGTGATGCACAATTGTGGTTGCTCTATCTATTGAAGAGCCTAAACTGTGGTTGCTCGACCTATTTAAGAGCCTAAACTATGGTTGTTCCAAATACTCACGAGCCTAAACTATGGCTGGCGCTTTAGTTCACTAACTTAACTCTAAGATTGTCCCACCTAAGGAGAATACAACGCAAAGCATGCTAACAAGCAAAAGTCAAATTAACTAAACTATTGTTGTATTGTATGCTCCTAGTTATAAAGAAAGGCATGCACAATCCCCATAAAATTAGTAAAGATCGAAATCATTTATAAACATATGACAGAGAATTTAACATTAATGGAACAAAATTGTTTATGTATTCGAACCATGAGGCTATCTGAATTACATGATACGACAATTACGTGTTCATAATTATTCTGCAATGTCGAGAGCTAACATGTATTTTTACAGATCTTGGGTCAATTGAACCTAAGCCAAGGCAATGTTGAGTTTGACATCAGTAATAAGCTGGGCTTGGTTCAAAGTTCCTGTATGTTCCTATTCTAGGGAAACATTATTAGTTTTCTTCTTTGAAAGTTCATATTCCTTAAGCTCAGTAATACTTATATTTTTTAGCAATGTCAGCCTTGATCTTGTTCAACCTCAACTCTTCAACTTGTCTTTGGGCTTCGAGGCTAACGATTTGCTCATTGATGGATGCCAAAGTTTGTTCAAAAGATCTTTTTTGTCCCTGAAGAGAAGTGCATTCTGTCTTATACCCATAAATAATTACGTAACTCCTATTAGATATTATTGTTAAGAAGTGATAACTCCTTCTATCAGTGTAGTATTCCCAATGATATATCCATATTACAAGCAGTTTCCAACTACTGAAGGGAGGTGCAGGATTGGGATAAAGAATTGTGAATCCTCGAGATGTTGATTTTGGTAAGCTTTACAGCATTGTCTAGGATCACTAAAGCATTGCCGAGAAGGGGCCACTGTTCAGGATCCTGAAACATATAGGAAATCATCAAAAGACCATTCTTGATCATGATGTTCTTATATAGAGTGATCTTTTCTAAGGAAAGAATGTCTGATACTGTCCCTGTCGAATTTGAGCCCGTGGAGAAACTCGGAATTGGTGAGGCTGTAAGGAAAATAAAAAAGTAGCAGATGGGATAAGTCAAAAATAAAATAATCTTAGATATTTTTTCGGAAGGTTTAAACTCATACTTGTAGCAGGAGCCATAAAGGAAAGAGAGGGTGAAGTTGAGGCACTAACGACAACAAGAATATTTGATGGCTTGGGAACCACTATTACATGAGCGACATTAAGAGTTACCTCTCTAATCATAGTGCTTGAATCCAGTTTCGTCGAAGTTTTTGATGCGATAGGCTCTGATGTAAAGATAATTGTACGAGCAGACATAAGTGGAGCATTGGAAGATGCAATCGTTGCCTCGTAAGTTAAAATCTGTTTTGCATCAATACCGGCTGCTTCGGTAGCCATGGGAAGGATTATCATATCTTAATCAATGTCCATGCTACCAGGAGTCGATAGAGGCCTATTTCGAAAAATTAATGATATCGCTACAACCTGAGCTGCCATTGACAGTTATGCTTTTCTTGCCGAAGACATCCAAAATCATAGAAAGTATTTGGGGGTAAATTGGAGGAATACTGACAGGTGGAGGAGAAGTCTTCTAGTGATGCAATGGGAAGTAGTTGGTGCTTAAAGTCATGATGATATTTGCCACTAGAGAATAGCTAAATTCCCCATAATCAAATGACTCTTATTCTACAGGGGTGTTCGCCTCACCAATTAAGGTAGATACATCTTGAGGGGTTTCTCGGGTGACTACAGTGGTTTTAGCTAAGGGATGAACCTTTTTATGGATATTTAATATTTAATTTGTTTTCAATGAAAGTTTTAGGTCTTAATGTTTAATTTTGATTGGATGTGATTAAATTCCTAAACTGGAGAAGGAATCAATCTGTAAAATTAGTTGATTTATTATTGCCTCTGGTTACAATAGATGATTTTGACTAGCTATAATTAATTACCTAGTTCTTCATGAGAGATCAACCAATCTTAATTTTAATCTATGTTGGATGTTTATGATTGTATTTACTGTGTTATCTTTCGAGATTAAAATGGATTGGAATCCAGTTGTAGTTGAGTTATCAACTCGAGAAGACGAATTAAGTTCATGTTTCTATTGATTAGGGATTCCTAGATCCTTAGTTATTTTTTTTTTTTATTTGTTTAACCATTTCAATTCCTCCGTTGGATTAAAAATCTAGAACCTGCTTAACTTTTGTTGTGTTCTCACTGATTCCATATGGTTCGACCTTGGTCTCACTAAGAGTATATCACTTCACAGTCCTACACATGGGATTGCCTAGCAAGTTTTAGTGCTGTTATTGGGGAATTGCACTAAGAATACTTAGGTTTATGTTAGAATTTTGATTTCTATTTTTAACCTATGATTTTTCTTTTAGGGTTTAATTTTGGAAGGCTTAGTTATAGTTAGGTTGTTTTTATAGAATATTAACATTGTGCTGCTTTTTGTTTTGAAGCATAATTAATTCTATCTCTTTTAAACTGGTAACTCCATTCGTCTCTTCTTGTTATTGCTTTATAGTTGATTCTAATTGCATTATGATTTTTAATTTTTAATGTAGGACTTTATTTTCAAAGTTTAGGTTTAGAACTTAGTTTTTTTGTGTATGGTTCTTGCCTAAGTGGGTAAGGGATCATACTTAGTGACTTATAAGTAAAGAAGGTTTACTCAACAGGGTCTCTATTCACCATTGAGTTCGAAAATACCTGATACTCCTAAACCATCCAAACCATGCTGCGAATGTGTTCACAACCCCAAGTATAAGGTCGCGATGTAGTAATAATCTCGGTGAGATCAATGTCGAATTTACAGGAACTAATCTCGTGTGTTTTTTGAAAGCAACTAGAAGAAGAACTAGAAAAAGACGAAGACCTAAATCTAAAATATTTGAGAGTAATTGTGAGAAATTTAATTAAAAACTTAAGAAATTCAAAGGTGGGAAACTAAGGTTTCCAAGGATCTACTTGTAGAGATCAGAGAGATCTATGCTTGATTCAAGTCACACGATTGGAATCGGAGTCTCATCCTATCCAATTGGAAGATATCTCAGTAAAATCAAATCTAAACTTCTTCTGACCTACTTCTCAATAGATAAGAGGTGTGAGAACTAGAAGTGATTCCATTACAAAACCTTGCCCATGGACAACGCAAACAACAAAATTTACCAATCCACCAACCGATCTGAGAGAATTGTGAAAATTCGGGAGGATTCCATCGCCCAACCATGCCCAAGGGACGATGGTGAACAACAAGATTTCCTACTTTCATAATCTCAAAACATGAAAAGAACATACTCAAAGCTATCATAGATCTATTGTAATTTGAGTCACAACAAACCATTAAAAACTAAAAGTATTCCTTATAATCAAACTAGAATCAAAGATAGTTCAATATAAACATGAATCAAAGTAATAGAAACATCCCATCATGCTATAAGCTTCACTACTTAGGCCTAGCTAAGAGGTTTATTCAACCATAGACATGATTGACACTATGCCAAAATAATGAAAAAAGGACGGTCCAAAACCATCTCAAATGACCAAAAAGGACGGTCATGGACCGTCACATGGGCCGTCAAATTTTGACGTGTCTTATTACTTAAAGGACGGTTGAAAACCGTCATTCTTATTGACAAAAAAAGGATGGTCATGGACCGTCTTTAAAAAGGACGGTCCTGGACCGTCCTCATGGACCGTCTCTTATAAGCCTTTAAAAGACAGCCATGAACCGTCCTTAAAAAGGACGGTCATGGACCGTCCTAGAAAAGGACAGTCATGAACCGTCTCTTATAAGCCTTCAAAGGACGGCGATGAACCGTCCTTTAAAAGGACAGTCATGGACCGTCCTTAAAAAGGACTGCTATTAACCGTCTCTTATGTGCCTTTAAAGGACGGTCATGGACGGTCCTTAAAAAGGACAGCTATGATTCGTCTCTTATGAGCCTTCAAAGGACAGTCATGGATCGTCCTTTAAAAGGTCTGCTATGAACCGTCTCTTATGACCTTTCAAATGACATTTTCAAATTTGAGACGGTTAATATACACCTGTTACAATATATTTTATCGTATTCTTCCTGATATACACCTGTTATATAATATATTTCATCATATTCACATTCACATCCATCTAAACCCAAACTACATAAATCCATCCAAACATAAACTACATTCATCCAAACATAAACTACATCCATCTAAACACAAACAATCTTATCCACATTACATTCATTTACACAAACACATATAAGTTTAACATCATAAATAAAAAAAAAAAAGAAAAAAAAATCAGCAACAATTTTCTTTTTGTGTCTTTCATCTAATAAAAAAATATTCAATGAACAAAACATTATAATTCAGAATCATGAAGAATGCTAAAACTTCTTCCAAAAAAGTGGTCACTTTTTTAAAAGTAAAACTGATCATTAAAATGAAACTAATGTAAGCAAATAATGCAAAAAAGTGTTTCAATTCAAGTTAGTAGAAACAACAACAAAAATTAAAGCTTTGTAAAAAGGGGCATGTGTTAAAAGGGATACATTCTTGTTTGTTACCATGTGATCGGGCTACATTATTACAGCAATCGGGTTCAGGTATGAGATTCGGTTTAGGTGTGGGTTTTCAAGTTTAGGTTTAGGTTTAGGTTAGGGAGTTGAGATTAGGATTAGGTGTAGGTCTACGTTTAAGGATTTGAGAATACATTTAGGTTTTAGGTTTAGGTTTAGGTTTTAAGTTCAGGTTAAGGTTAGGTAATAAGTGATAAGTTTAGGTTATAAGTTATAGGTTATAGGTTATAGGTTTTGGTTTAGGTTTAGGTTTAGGTTATAGGTTTAGGTTTAGGTTTAGGTTAAGGTTATAGCATATAGGTTATAGCTTTAGGGAATTGAGAATAGGTTAAGGTTAAGGTTATAGCATATAGGTTATAGCTTTAGGGAATTGAGAATGGGTTAAGGTTAAGGTTTAGGTCTAGGAAATCGGGTTCGGGTTCGGGATCGGGTTTAGGTTTGGGTTTTCAAGTTTAGGTTTAAGTTTAGGTTAAGGAGTTGAGATTAAGATTAGGTGTAGGTTTAGGTTTAAGGATTTGAGAATACAATTTAGTTTTAGGTTTAGGTTTAGATTTTAGACTTAAGTTTAGGTTATAAGTGCAGGTTATAGGTTTAGGTTTAGGTTCGGTTAGGTTATAGGTTAAGGTTTAGGGAATTGAGAATAGGTTAAGGTTTAGGTTTAGGAAATTGGGTTCGGGTTCAGATCGGTATTAGGTTTGGGTTTTCAAGTTTAGGTTTATGTTTAGGTTAGAGAGTTGAGATTAAGATTAGGTGTAGGTTTAGGTTTAGGAATTTGAGAATACATTTAGGTTTTAGGTTTAGGTTTAGGTTTTAGGTTTTAGGTTAAGGTTTAGGTTTTAGGTTATAGGTTATAGGTTAAGGTTTAGGTTTTAGGTTTAGGTTAAGGTTAGGTTATAGGTCATAGGTTAAGGTTAGGTCATAGGTTTTGGTTAGGTTAAGGTTATAGGTTTACGTTTAGGTTATAAGCTATAGGTTTGGGGAATTGAGAATAGGTTAAAGTTTAGGTTTAGCAAATCGGGTTCGGGTTCGGGATCGGGTTTAGGTTTGGGTTTTCAAGTTTAGGTTTAAGTTTTGGTTAGGGAGTTGAGATTAGGATTAGGTGTAGGTTTAGGTTTAGGGATTTGAGAATACATTTAGGTTTTAGGTTTGGGTTTAGGTTATACGTTATAGGTATAGGTTTTGGTTTAGTTCAGTTTTGGGGAATTGAGAATAGGTTAAGGTTTAGGTTTAGGAAATCGGGTTCGGGTTCGGGATCGGGTTTATGTTTTGGTTTTGAAGTTTAGATTTAGGTTTTTGGTTTAGGTTTAGGTTAGGAGTTGAGATTTGGATTAGGTGTAGGTTTACGTTTAGGGATTTGAGAATACGTTTAGGTTTTAGGTTTAGGTTTAGGTTATAGGTTATAGGTTTAGGTTTAGGTTAAGGATTAGGTTTAGGTTTAGGTTATAAGCTATAGGTTTTGGAATTGAGAATAGGTTAATGTTTAGGTTAGGAAATCGGGTTCGGGTTCGGGATCGGGTTTAGGTTTGGGTTTTCAAGTTTAGTTTAGGTTTAGGTTAGGGAGTTGAGATTAGGATTAGGTGTAGGTTTAGGTTTAGGAATTTTAGAATAGATTTAGGTTTTATGTTTAGGTTTAGGTTATAGCTATAAGTTTAGGTTTAGATTAAGGTTTAGGGAATTGAGAATAGGTTAAGGATTAGGTTTAGGAAATCGGGTTCGGATTTGGGATCGGGTTTAAGTTTGGGTTTTCAAGTTTAGGTTCGGAGTTTAGGTTAGGGAGTTGAGATTAGGATGAGGTGTATGTTTAGGTTTAGGGATTTGAGAATATATTTAGGTTATAGGTTTAGGTTTAGGTTATAGGTTATAGGTTTAGGTTTAGGTTTAGGTTGAGGTTAAGGTTTAGGAAATTGATAATAGGTTAAGGTTTAGGTTTAGAAATCGGGTTCGGGTTCGGGTTCGGGATCGAGTTTAGGTTTGGGTTTTCAACTTTAGGTTTAGGTTTAGGTTAGGGAGTTGAGATTAGGATTAGGTGTAGGTTTAGGTTTAGGGATTAGAGAATACATTTAGGTTTTAGGTTTAGGTTTAGGTTTTAGGTTATAGGTTTAGGTTTAGGTTTTAGGTTTTGGTTAAGGTTAGGTTTTAAGTTTAGGTTATAGGTTATAGGTTAAGGTTAGGTCATAGGTTTTGGTTTAGGTTAAGGTTATAAGTTTAGGTTTAGGTTTAGGTTATAAGCTATAGGTTAAGGGAATTGAGAATAGGTTAAGGTTTAGGTTTATCAAATGGGGTTCAGGTTCGGGATCGGGTTTAACTTTGGGTTTTCAAGTTTAGGTTTAGGTTTAAGTTAGGGAGTTGAGATTAGGATTAGCTGTAGGTTTAGGTTTAGGGATTTGAGAATACATTTAGGTTTTAGGTTTAGGTTTAGGTTATAGGTTATAGGTTTAGGTTTAGGTTTAGGTTAAGGTTTGGGGAATTGAGAATAGGTTAAGGTTTAGGTTTAAGAAATCGGGTTCGGGTTCGGGATCTGGATCGGTTTTAGGTTTGGGTTTTCAACTTTATGTTTAGTTTTTGGTTAGGGAGTTGAGATTAGGATTATGTGTATGTTTAGGTTTAGGGATTTGAGAATACATTTTGGTTTTAGGTAGAGTTTTAGGTTTTAGGTTATAGTTTAAGGTTTCGATTTTAGGTGTAGGTTAAGGTTAGGTTATAAGTTTAGGTTATAGGTTATAGGTTAAGGTTAGGTCATAGGTTTTGGTTTAGGTTAAGGTTATAATTTTAGGTTTAGGTTTCAGCTATAAGCTATAGGTTTAGGGAATTGAGAATATGTTAAGGTTAAGGTTTAGGGAATCAGGTTCTGGTTCGGGATCGGGTTTAGGTTTGGGCTTTCAAGTTTAGGTTTTGGTTTAGGTTAGGGAGTTGAGATTAGGATTAGGTGTAGGTTTAGGTTCAGGGATTTGAGAATACATTTAGGTTTTAAGTTTAGGTTTAGGTTATAGGTTATAGGTTATAGGTTTAGGTTTAGGTTTAGGTTAAGGTTTAGGTTCAGCTTATAAGCTATAGGTTTAGGGAATTCACAATTAGTTAAGGTTTAGGTATAGGAAATTGGGTTCGGGTTCAGGATCGGGTTTAAGTTTGGGTTTTCAAGTGTAGGTTCAGGTTTAGGTGAGGGAGTTAAGATTAAGATTACGTGTACGTTTAGGTTTAGGGATTTGAGAATACATTTAGGTTTTAGGTTTAGGTTTAGGTTATAGGTTATAGGTTTAGGTTTAGGTTAAGGTTTAGGTTCAGGTTACGTTATAGGTTCAGGTTTAGGGAATTGAGAATAGGTTAAGGCTTAGGTTTAGAAATTTGGTTTGGGTTCGGGATCAAGTTTAGGTTTGGGTTATCAGGTTTAGGTTAGGGAGTTGAGATTAAGATCAGGTGTAGGTTTAGCTTTAGGGATTTGAGAATACATTTAAGTTTACATTTTATGTTATAGGTTAAGGTTTAGGTTTTAGGTTTAGGTTAAGGTTAGGTTATTGGTTATAAGTTTATGTTATAGGTTATATAGGTTATGGTTATGTCATAGGTTTTGGTTTAGGTTAAGGTTATAGGTTTAGGTTTAGGTTTAGTTTAAGGTTTAGGTTTAGGTTTAGGTTAGAAGCTATAGGTTTAGGGAATTGAGAATAGGTTAAGGTTTAGGTTTAAGAAATAGGGTTCGGGTTCGGGATCGGGTTTAAGTTTGAGTTTTTAAGTTTAGGTTTAGGTTTAGGTTAGGAGTTGAAATTAGGATTAGGTGTAGGTTTAGGTTATAGGTTATAGGTTTAGGCTAAGGTTAAGGTTTAGGTTTAGGATATCGGGTTCGGGTTCGGTTTCGTGATCGGGTTTAGGTTTGGGTTTTCGAGTTCGGGTTTAGGTTTAGGTTAGGGAGTTGAGATTAGAATTATGTGTAGGTTTAGGTTTAGGGATTTGAGAATACATTTAGGTTTTAGGTTTTAGGTTATAGGTTAAGGTTAGGTTTTAAGTTTAGGTTATAGGTTATAGGTTAAGGTTATGTCATAGGTTTTAGTTTAAGTTAAAGTTATAGGTTTAGGTTTAGGTTTCAGCTATAAGCTATAGGTTTAGGGAATTGAGAATAGTTTAAGGTTTAGGTTTAGGGAATCGGGTTCTGGTTCGGGATCGGGTTTAGGTTTGGGCTTTCAAGTTTAGATTTTAGTTTAGGTTAGGGAGTTGAGATTAGGATTAGGTGTGGGTTTAGGTTTAGGATTTGAGAATACATTTAGGTTTTAGGTTTAGGTTTAGGTTATAGGTTATAGGTTATAGGTTTAGGTTTAGGTTTAGGTTAAGGTTTAGGTTTAGGTTATAAGCTATAGGTTTAGGGAATTGAGAATAGGTTAAGGTTTAGGTATAGGAAATCGGGTTCGGGTTCGGGATCGGGTTTAACTTTGGGTTTTCAAGTGTAGGTTCAGGTTTAGGTTAGGGAGTTGAGATTAGGATTATGTGTAGGTTTAGGTTTAGGGATTTGAGAATATATTTAGGTTTTAGGTTCAGGTTTAGGTTATCGGTTATAGATTTAGGTTTAGGTTAAGGTTTATGTTTAGGTTACTTTATAGGTTCAGGTTTAGGGATTTGAGAATAGGTTAATGCTTAGGTTTAGGAAATTTGGTTTGGGTCCTGGATCGAGTTTAGGTTTGGGTTATCGTGTTTAGGTTTAGGTTTAGGTTAGGGAGTTGAGATTGGGATTAGGTGTAGGTTTAGGTTTAGGGATTTGAGAATACATTTAAGTTTACATTTTATGTTATAGGTTAAGGTTTAGGTTTTAGGTTTAGGTTAAGGTTAGGTTATTGGTTATAAGTTTATGATATAGGTTATAGGTTGTGGTTATGGCATAGGTTTTGGTTTAGGTTAAGGTTATAGGTTTAGGTTTAGGTTTAGTTTAAGGTTTAGGTTTATGTTTTGGTTAGAAGCTATAGGTTTAGGGAATTGAGAATAGGTTAAGGTTTATGTTTAGGAAATAGGGTTCGGGTTGAGTTCGGGATCGGGTTTAGGTTTGAGTTTTAAGTTTAGATTTTGGTTTAGGTTAGGAATTGAAATTAGGATTAGGTGTAGGTTTAGGTTTAGGGATTTGTGAATACATTTAGGTTTTAGGTTTAGGTTTAGGTTATAGGTTATAGGTTTGGGTTTAGGTTTAGGTTAAGGTTTAGGTTTAGTTTAGGTTAAGGTTTAGGTCTAGAAATTGGGTTTGGGTTCGGTTTCGAGATCGGGTTTAGGTTTGGGTTTTCAAGTTCAGGTTTAGGTTCAGGTTAGGGAGTTGAGATTAGGATTAGGTGTAGGTTTAGGTTTAGGTTTTAGGTTATAGGTTAAGGCTTAGGTTTTAGGTTTAGGTTAAGGTTAGGTTTTAAGTTTAGGTTATAGGTTATAGGTTAAGGCTATGTCATAGGTTTTGGTTTAGGTTAAGGTTATAGGTTTAGGTTTAGGTTTTGGCTATAAGCTATTGGTTTAGGGAATTAAGAATAGGTTAAGGTTTAGGTTTAAGGAATCGGGTTCTGGTTCGGGATCGGGTTTAGGTTTGGGCTTTCAAGTTTAGGTTTTGGTTTAGGTTAGGGAGTTGAGATTAGGATTAGGTGTAGGTTTAGGTTTAGGGATTTGAGAATACGTTTAGGTTTTAGGTTTAGGTTTAGGTTATAGGTTATAGGTTATATGTTTAGGTTTAGGTTAGGTTATAGGTTAAGGTTTAGGGAATTGAGAATAGGTTAAGGTTTAGGTTTAGGAAATTTGGTTTGGGTTCGGGATCGAGTTTAGGTTTGGGTTTTCAAGTTTAGGTTTAGGTTTAGGTTAGGGAGTTGAGATTAGGATTAGGTGTAGGTTTAGGTTTTGGGATTTGTGAATACATTTAAGTTTACATTTTATGTTGTACGTTAAGGTTTAGGTTTTAGGTTTTGGTTAAGGTTAGGTTATTGGTTATAAGTTTATGTTATAGGTTATAGGTTATGCTTATGTCATAGGTTTTGGTTTAGGTTAAGGTTATAGGTTTAGGTTTAGATTTAGTTTAAGGTTTAGGTTTAGGTTAAGGTTATAAGCTATAGGTTTATGGAATTGAGAATAGGTTAAGGTTTAGGTTTAGGAAATAGGGTTCGGGTTGAGTTTAGGTTCTGGATCGGGTTTAGGTTTGGGTTTTTAAGTTTAGGTTAGGAGTTGAAATTAGATTAGGTGTAGGTTTAGGTTTAGGCATTTGTGAATACATTTAGGTTTTAGGTATAGGTTTAGGTTATAGGTTTAGGTTTAGGTTTAGGTTAAGGTTTAGGAAATTGAGAATAGGTTAAGGTTAAGGTTTTGGTTTAGGAAATCGGGTTCGGGTTTTGTTTCGAGATCGGGTTTAGTTTGGGTTTTTAAGTTGAGTTTAGGTTTAGGTTAGGGAGTTGAGATTAGGATTAGGTGTAGGTTTGGGTTTAGGGATTTAAGAATACATTTAGGTTTTAGGTTTACGTTTAGGTTTTAGGTTATTGGTTAAGGTTTAGGTTTTGGGTTTGGGTTAAGGTTAGGTTTTATGTTTAGGTTATAAGTTATAGGTTAAGGTTAGGTCATAGGTTTTGGTTTAGGTTAAGGTTATAGGTTTAGGTTTAGGTTTGGGTTTAGGTTTAGGTTATAAGCTATAGGATCGGGTTTAAGTTTGGGTTTTCAAGTTTAGGTTTAGGTTTAGGTTAGGGAGTTGAGAGATTAGGATTAGGTGCGTGTTTAGGTTTAGGGATTTGAGAATACATTTAGATTTTAGGTTTAGGTTTAAGTTATAGGATATAGGTTTAGGTTTAGGTTTAGGTTATGGTTTGGGGAATTTAGAATAGGTTAAGGTTTAGGTTTAGGAAATCGGGTTCGGGTTCGGGATCGGTTTTAGGTTTGGGTTTTCAACTTTAGGTTTAGGTTTAGGTTAGGGAGTTGAAATTAGGATTATGTGTATGTTTAGGTTTAGGGATTTGAGAATACATTTTGGTTTTAGGTTTAGTTTTAGGTTATAGGTTATAGGTTAAGGTTAAGGTTTTAGGTGTAGGTTAAGGTTAGGCTATAAGTTTAGGTTATAGGTCATAGGTTAAGGTTAGTTCATAGGTTTTGGTTTAGGTTAAGGTTATAGGTTTAGGTTTAGGTTTCGGTTATAAGGTATAGGTTTAGGGAATTGAGAATAGGTTAAGGTTTAGGTTTAGGGAATCGAGTTAGGGTGGGATCGGGTTTAGGTTTGGGCTTTCAAGTTTAGCTTTAGGTTTAGGTTAGGGAGGAGTTGAGATTAGGATTAGGTGTAGGTTTAGGTTTAGGGATTTGAGGATACATTTAGGTTTAAGGTTTAGGTTTAGGTTGTAGGTTATAGGTTTAGGTTTAGGTTTAGGTTAATGTTTATGTTTAGGTTATAAGCTATAGGTTTAGAAAATTGAGAATAGGTTAAGGTTTAGGTATAGGAAATCGGGTTTGGGTTCTGGATCGAGTTTAAGTTTGGGTTTTCAAGTGTAGGTTTAGGTTTAGGTTAGGGAGTTGAGATTAGGATTATGTGTAGGTTTAGGTTTAGGGATTTGAGAATACATTTAGGTTTTAGGTTCAGTTTTATGTTATAGGTTTAGGTTTAGGTTAAGGTTTAGGTTTAGGTTACGTTATAGGTTAAGGTTTAGGGAATTGAGAATAGGTTATGGTTTAGGTTTAGAAATTGGGTTTGGGTTCGAGATCGAGTTTAGGTTTTGGGTTTTCAAGTTTAGGTTTAGGTTTAGGTTTGGGAGTTGAGATTAGGTTTAGGTGTAGGTTTAGGTTTAGGGATTTGAGAATACATTCAGTTTACGTTTTATTTATAGGTTAAGGTTTAGGTTTTAGGTTTAGGTTAAGGTTAGGTTATTGGTTATAGGTTTATGTTTTAGGTCATTGGTTATGGTTATGTCATAGGTTTTGGTTTAGGTTAAGGTTATAAGTTTAGGTTTAGGTTTAGGTTAAGGTTTAGGTTTTAGTTTTGGTTATAAGCTATAGGTTTAGGGAATGGAGAATAAGTTAAGGTTTAGGTTTAGGAAATCAGGTTCGGGATCGGGTTCGTGATCTGGTTTAGGTTTGGTTTTTTAAGTTTAGGTTTAGGTTTAGGTTAGGAGTTAAAATTAGGATTAGGTGTAGGTTTAGGTTTAGGGATTTGTGAATACATTTAGGTTTTAGGTTTAGGTTTAGGTTTAGGTTTAGGTTAAGGTTTAGGTTTAGGAAATCGGGTTCGGGTTTTGTTTCGAGATCGGGTTTAGGTTTGGGTTGTCAAGTTTAGGTTTAGGTTTAGGTTAGGGAGTTGAGATTAGGATTAGGTGTAGCTTTAAGTTTAGGGATTAGAGAATACAATTAAGTTTTAAGTTTAGGTTTAGGTTTTAGGTTATAGGTTAAGGTTAGGTTATAGATTCTATGTTTAGGTTATACAGTATAGGTTAAGTTAGGTCATAAGTTTTGGTTTAGGTTAAGGCTATTGGTTTAGGTTTTGGTTTTGGTTTAGGTTAAGGTTTAGGTTTTGGTTATAAGCTATAGGTTTAGGGAATTGAGAATGGGTTAAAGTTTAGGTTTAGGAAATCGTGTTTGGGTTTTTAGGTTTAGGTTTAGGTTTATGTTAGGGAGTTGAGATTAGGATTAGGTGTAAGTTGTAGGTTAAGGTTTAGGGAATTGAGAATGGGTTGAGGTGTACGTTTAGAAAATCGGGTTCGGGTTCTGGATCGTGTTTAGGTTTGGGTTTTCAAGTTTAGGTTTAGTTTTAGGTTAAGGAGTTTATATTAAGATTAGGTGTAGGTTTAGGTTTAGGGATTTGAGAATACATTTAGCATTTTTAGGTTTAGGTTTAGCTTATAGGTTAAAGGTTTAGGTTTAGGTTTAGGTTATAGGCTATAGGTTTAGGGAATTGAGAAGAGGTTAAGGTTTAGGTTTAGGAAATCGGGTTCGGGTTCGGGATCGGGTTTATGTTTGGATTTTCAAGTGTAGGTTTAGGTTTAGGTTAGGGAGTTGAGATTAGGATTAGGTGTAGCTTTAGGTTTAGGGATTTGAGAATACATTGAGGTTTTAGGTTTAGGTTGTGGTTATAGGTTATACGATTAGGTTTAGGTTAAGGTTTAGGTTTAGGTTAGGTTATAGGTTAAGGTTTAAGGAATTGAGAATAGGTTAAGGTTTAGGTTTAGGAAATCGGGCTTCGGTTCGGGATCAGGTTTATGTTTAGGTTTTCAAGTTTAGGTTTAGGTCTATGTTAGGGAGTTGAGATTAGGATTAGGTGTAGGTTTAGGTTTAGGGATTTGAGAATACATTTAGGTTTTAGGTTTAAGTTTAGGTTATAGGTTATAGGTTAACGTTTAGGTTTTAGGTTTAGGTTAAGGTTTGGTTATAGGTTATAAGTTTAGGTTATAGGTTATAGGTTAAGGTTATGTCATAGCTTTTGGTTTAGGTTAGGTTTAAGTTTAGGTTTAGGTTATAAGCTATAGGTTTAGGAAATTGAGAATAGGTTAAGGCTTAGGTTATAAGCTATAGGTTTAGGGAATGGAGGATAGGTTAAGGTTTAGGTTTAGGAAATCAGGTTCGGGTTCGGGATCGGGTTTAGGTTTGGGTTTTTAAGTTTAGGTCTAGGTTTAGGTTAGGGAGTCGAGATTAGGATTAGGTGTAGGTTTAGGTTTAGGGATTTAAGAATACATTTTGGTTTTAGGTTTAGGTTTAGGTTATAGGTTATAGGTTAAGGTTTAGGGAATTGAGAATAGGTTAAGGTTTAGGTTTAGGAAATCGGGTTCGAGATCCGCTTAGTTTGGGTTTTAATGTTCAAAGTTTAGGTTTAGGTTAGGGATTTGAGATTAGGATTAGGTGTAGGTTTAGGTTTAGGGATTTGAGAATACATTTAGGTTTTAGGTTTAGGTTTAGGTTTTAGATTATAGGTTAAGGTTAGGTTATAGGTTATAAGTTTAGGTTATAGGGTATAGGTTAAGGTTAGGTCATAGGTTTTGGTTTAGGTTAAGGTTATAGGTTTTGGTTTAGGTTAAGGTTATAGTTTTCGGTTTAGGTTTAGGCTCACGTTATAAGCTATAGATTTAGGGAATTGAGAATCGGTAAAGGTTTAGGTTTAGGAAATCGGGTTCGGGTTCGGGATCCGGTTTAGGTTTGGGTTTTTAAGTTTATGTATAGTTTTTGGCTAGGGTGTTAAGATTAGGATTAGGTGTAGGTTTAGGTTTAGGGATTTGATAATACATTTAGGTTTTAGGTTTAGGTTTAGGTTAGGTTATAGGTTAAGGTTTTGGGAATAGAGAATAGGATAAGGTTTAGGTTTAAGAAATTGGGTTTGGGTTCCAGTATCGGGTTTAGGTTAGGGTTTTCAAGTTTAGGTTTAGGTTTAGGTTAGGGAGTTGAGATTAGGATTAGGTGTAGGTTTAGGTTTAGGGATTTGAGTATACATTTAGGTTTTTTAGGTTTAGGTTTAGGTTATAGGTTATAGGTTTAGGTTATAAGCTATAGCTTTAGGGAATTGAGAATAGGTTAAAGTTTTGGTTTAGGAAATCGTGTTCGGGTTCGAGATCGGGTTTAGGTTTGGCTTTTCAAATGTTGGTTTCGATTTAGGTTAGGGAGTTGAGATTACGATTAGGTGTAGGTTTAGGTTTAGGGATTTGAGAATACATTTAGGTTTTAGGTTTAGGTTTACGTTATGGATTATACGATTAGGTTTATGTTAAGGTTTAGGTTTAGGTTAGGTTATAGGTTTAGGTTTAGGGAATTGAGAATAGGTTAAGGTTTAGGTTTAGAAATCGAGTTTGGTTTGGGGATTGGGTTTAGGTTTGGGATTTCATGTTTATGTTTTGGTTTAGGTTAGGGAGTTGATTAGGATTAGGTGTAGGTTTAGGTTAAGGGATTTGAGAATACATTTAGGTTTTAGGTTTAGGTTTTGGTTTTAGGTTATAGGTTAAGGTTTAGGGTATAGGTTTAGGTTAAGGTTAGGTTATAGGTTAAGGAATTTAGAATAGGTTAAGGTTTTGGTTTAGGAAATCGTGTTCGGGTTCGGGATTGGGTTTTGGTTTGGGTTTTTAAGCTTAGGTTTAGGTTCAGGTTAGGGAGTTATGATTAGGATTAGGTGTAGGTTTAGGTTTAGGGATTCGAGAATACATTTAAGTTTTAGGGTTAGGTTTAGGTTAGGTTATAGGTTAAGGTTTAGGGAGTTGGGAATTGGTTAAGGTTTACGTTTAGGTATTCGGGTTCGGGTTCCAGATCGGGTTTAGGTTTGGGTTTTCAAGTTTAGGTTTAGGTTTAGGTTAGGGAGTTGAGATTAGGATTAGGTGTAGGTTTAGGTTTAGGGATTTGAGATTACATTTAGGTTTTTCAGGTTTATGTTTAGGTTATAGGTTATAGGTTTAGGTTTAGGTTTAGGTTTAGGTTATAAGCTATAGGTTTTAGGAATTGAGAATAGGTTAAGGTTTTTGTTTTGAAAATCGGGTTCGGGTTAGGGATCGTGTTTATTTCTGGATTTTTAAATTTAGGTTTAGGTTTAGGTTAGGGAGTTGAGATTAGAATTACGTGTAGGTTTAGGTTTAGGGATCTAAGAATGCATTTAGGTTTTATGTTTTAGGTTATGGGTTTTGGTTTAGGTTTTGGTTAAGGTTTAGCTTGTAAGCTATAGGTTTAGGGTATTGAGATAGGTAAACGTTTAGGTTTAGGAAATTGGGTTTGGGTTCGGGTTTAGGTATGGGTTTTCAAGTTTAGGTTTAGGTTTAGGTTAGGGAGTTGAGATTAGGATTAGGTGTAGGTTTAGGTTTAGGGATTTAAGAATGCATTTAGGTTTTAGGTTTAGGTTTAGGTTATAGGTTTTAGTTTAGGTTTATTATTAGGTTATAATCTATAGGTTTAGGGAATTGAGAATAGGTTAAGGTTTAGGTTTAGGAAATCGGGTTCGGGTTCGGGTTCGGGATCAGTTTAAGTTTGGGTTTTTAAGTTTATGTTTAGATTTAGGTTATAAAGTTGAGATTAGGATTAGGTGTAGGTTTAGGTTTAAGGATTTAAGAATACATTTGGGTTTTAGGTTTAGGTTATAGGTTATAGGTTATAGTTTTAGGTTTAGGTTTAGGTTATAAGCTATAGGTTTTGGGAATTGAGAATAGGATAAGGTTTATGTTTAAGAAATTGGGTTTGGGTTCCTGATCGGGTTTAGGTTAGGGTTTTCAAGTTTAGGTTTAGGTTTAGGTTAGGGAGTTGAGATTAGGATTCAGTGTAGGTTTAGGTTTAGGGATATGAGAATACATTTAGGTTTTTTAGGTTTAGGTTTAGGTTATAGGTTATAGGTTTAGGTAATACGGTATAGGTTTAGGTAATTGAGAATAGGTTAAGGTTAAGGTTTAGGAAATCAGGTTCCGGTCGGGTTCGGGATCAAGTTTAGGTTTGGCTTTTCAAGTGTAGGTTTATGTTTAGGTTAGGGAGTTGAGATTAGGATTAGGTGTAGGTTTAGGTTTAGGGATTTGAGAATACATTTAGGTTTTAGGTTTAGGTTTAGGTTATGGGTTATACGATTAGGTTTAGGTTAAGGTTTAAGTTTAGGTTAGGTTATAGGTTTAGGTTTAGGGAATTGAGAATAGGTTAAGGTTTAGGTTTAGGAAATCAGTTTGGGTTGGGGATCAGGTTTAGGTTTGGGTTTTCAAGTTTAGGTTTTGGTTTAGGTTAGGGAGTTGAGATTAGGATTAGGTGTAGGTTTAGGTTAAGGGATTTGAGAATACATTTAGGTTTTAGGTTTAGGTTTAGGTTTTAGGTTATAGATTAAGGTTCAGGGTATAGGTTTAGGTTAAGGTTAGGTTATAGGTTATAGGTGTAATGACTTAAAAATTTTCGTGCAATGGCCCAAGTACCACTTCAGGCAGAAATCACTTAGGATTAAATCCTTTAGAAAATTGACAAAGTTAACTAAGTGCTAAACTAGATTAACCATGAAACCCGTTTGAATCGCTTTAAATACAATCTGTAAGACCCAAAACTTGTAGAATCATTGATGCTAGCTTACCCTAAAATCTAGGATCAAACTCATTAACCGACTGCTATTGGGAGCAGATTGAAACTCCGTATCAGATCTGAACCGCACATCGTGAGTCTGAATAATACGAAGTTATGGACTTAGGACCACCTCGCTGGGCTTGATAACCATCTCGAAAATCAAATCCAGACAGTGTCCCACGGCTGTTCGCTTGAGTCCGGAGCAAGGAGTGTAAGAACACTTGTTTTTCTTTTCAAATAAACATCTCAAATAGTAATCTGAGACTTGTTACTTGTGGACATTTTGTAAGCAACCAGACCATTAAAATCTGACCCAAATACACCCTCGGATTAGGAAAATTTTCATAAACATATCCATGTACTTAAAATTTCAGATCATGATCCACTGACCATTGAACTGAAACTGGTCCGCCACGCATGATCTGGGAATCCGACTGAAACGAAAACTTAACTCCACCTTGATCCGGTGTCTGTGAACTTAAGTTCTACCTTTGGCTCAAGGGGGCTCGCCAGAAGTCCTCCGTTGAGCTGAAACTAGGTCACTTTGGTTATAACCTAAGTATATCTTGATCTTAAGTCTATTTTAGTTTATTTTTAGGCTATATAAGGACCTTAGAACCCTCTCTCATTCAGCCATACGAATTTGAGAGAAACCCTAAAGAGAGAAGAGAGAAAAGAGAGAGAAAGAGTGAGAGAAGTGGGAGAAGCTCCCTACTACTATCCCATGCCGTTCTACAATCTTAACCACGCAAGTCTAGATACTTTCCCGGCGAATCTGACTTCGTTCCTAGGTAAGAAACCCTAACCCTAATCTATTTTGGGGTTGTGAAGGTTGTAGGCTTTGAAATAGCTAACCTATTTCATTCTATAGGTTACCAAACTGCCGAATACGGAAGCTTAGTAAACCTATCGTATTCGTTACGATTCTACGATAAAAGGTGAGGACTTAAGGTGTATAGGTTATGGTTTTCAATGCTTTCAATGTCAGATAATGATAGATTCTTGATCTGCATGCAATTGCACATGTACAAAGTGCTGTCTGTTTTCCGTTTCGATTAGAGACGAAGAATATGAAATTTTACATATTCTAGGTATTTGTTGAAAGTACCGTATACGTATAAATTTTAAAAATGTGTTTGCCAGGATTATTTGCTGTATGAATATATTATATATGGATAAAATACTTGTTTGGCGAAAGGATTCGCCCTAATTCATGTTTTGGTAATATACACTATGTATGTTGAAATAGTGTATTCTAAGTGTTTGTGAAAATGCTTGTGAGAGTAAGTGCTTGGATGATGGTGCCTTAGGTAGGTGTTGAGATGGGATTCTCAACTACCTTGGAGACGTGTATGATTTCCTCCATGTTGATTGTTTACTTTAATCGCTTACTTATGAAATATATGTGTTTGTATTTCCTGTTTATATGGTGCTTTATAACATGCTTTATAACATGCCTTATAACATGCTTTATGATATGCTTGTTAACTTGCTTGAATTACTTTGTTTATTATGCTTTACTCCACATGCTATGAATAAGGTATGATTGTGTTTGGGAGTATGATTTTAGTCCAGACAATCGGTACCAGACTTGAGTTTGTGGTTGAGATTCTTTTCGCCACGTAAGATGTGTTTGACGAACCCAAGTCGTACTTCACTTGGTGATGGTGGTTAGGCCATACGAAGTGCTTATGCACTTCATGTCATTCAGATAATTGTGCGCTCGAGCTAGTCAGGCTCGTCAAGTAACCCGATATGTCTAATGTATGTTCACTATGTTTGGACGCCACCACTTGAACCTAGGGTACCAAACTTACCAGTGAAATCCCGTTAACCATGGTACCTCTATCCGCAAAGACTCATGAGCCGGTCATGGTGGTATCGGACACCGTAGTCAAGCTGTTGGCCTACGCTGGGGCCACGTGCCTCCTCGTAGTGACCAGTGAGCAACCAAACTCGTGAGTCGATTATGGTGGTATTCGACACTATATTCGAGTTGTCGGCCGACACTGATTGGTGACGAGCCCTTTGTGGTGACCTCCAGCATACTCTGAATTTGCGGTGAGGTGACGAGTTTTACTGCAGTGTATAGAGTATGAACTAGGCCTGTATCAATTTAGTGATGAACCGTTAAAAAGGTGATGGAGGAGTGGTGTAACGAATGCGTGTAATAGCCCTGGCAGCCTTTGTAGTGACCTAGAAACACACCATCGTATGAGATTAACTAGGACTGATAACCCTAGAATGGATCATGTTTGGGAATGATACAAGGGAGGTACCTTAGTTTTCCAATCCTGCTGTTTGAAATGGACTAATAACAACTCGGTAATTATGCTCATTATCGCATTGCATGTGCCTGGAAGATGTGGAGCACTGAAGAATGCAAGCATACTGCGAACGTAAGATGGTGTCGCACGAGGGAGTGTGTGGTGAAGGCATGCATCATGACTGCATTCATACTTGCATAATAAGAGTAGTTAGGAGTGTCTGGTTATATTACTTTATCATTCTGCTTAACTAAATTGATAACATGTTAACCTATGCTTTATTGTTCCACTGAGTTAGCTACTCACTCCCACGTTACGGGACGGTGTTGTACACACCAACCAGACTCTGTCTTAGGTACAGATGAGGTGACGACTCAGGAGGCTGAGCCGGACTACGATGAGGACCACGACGAGTTCTCATATATGCAGTATTCTAGTGGATTTGACTAGACTGCCGGATTGACGGGATTTACAGGGCTTATTTCCTTAGTTGTACTTTTGACCTTTTGTTCATAAAACAGATATATGTATATGGTGACTCAGATGGGTTCATACTCTAGAGATTGAGATGGTTTTGTTTCTTTTACATACATATATATACAGTTTCAGTCTTCCGCTTGCCTTTATACAATTGATCTGGAGTATGAATTACTATTTCGGTATATTCTCACTTATGTTTATTGCACTAAAACAGACAACATTCAATCATCATTATCTATGTTGCATAAGTGATGTTTTGAAACTCAATAATTGAGTTGCTACTCGACCCTCGAATTTCAGGGTGTTACAAGTTGGTATCAGAGCATGATTTTGATTAAACCGGACCCGAGTTATGTTTCCACTATGTACGCTAACGCCTTGTGACATAGGAGGGTGCGAGAACAATGTAGGAACAGTCTTAGGCATCCTAGTTTCATCCAACGATAATGTTCACTGAAACAAATGCCGAAATCCAGTCCGTACCCAACCCTGGTCGCATGAGTTAATCCCAAAACACTTTTAAGCCATCTATTGATAGGTCTAGATCACAATCCACCCAACCCCAACTATTAAAACTCAGTAAATGTCAGTTTAGATCAGAACTTCTCGAAACTACCCGAATCTGGAACGAACGGAGTCGTGGGCCTCCCCACGCTAATCCAGTGGGACTCAAGACAGAACCAGGGTGTATTTAACACCTTGGGAGGGTGGTGAACACCGCCCTACTGCGGTGGTGCCATTCCTGGCCCACCGAACCACGGTCGATCGCGGTCACCGCAGTCAAGTCAATCGGGTCTGGTTAGGGTCGGCCCGACCCCAGAACACGTGTGGGGCCCACGAAATCATGTGGGGGCCCCTATTTTTATTTCGTCAGCCCCCCTTTCCCTCATTTTCACCCCTCAAAGCCCTCCAAATTGTTGTATCTCTCAACTCTCCCTCCCAATCATCCAATCTGCTATTTTCAACCACAATCCATCCATTCCCATCGTCCACAGCCATCCCTACCTCCCTACCCTCTCCGTTTCCTCTTGTTTGAGCTCTCACACTCCCATTTGAAGCTCAAAAATCATGTAAGCTTCCTCACCCATCCCTTCTCTTCATTTCCCTTCCTCCCTCTTTATTTGTTGGGCCTTTACAACCTCGGTTGAGGCTCAAACCTGTGGAGGATCAGCAACTCCAGCCCTTCCTCTCCCTTTCCAACATGTTTTATCGCTTCCCATGGCCCTCATTGAGTTTCTTGTGGCCATTTTCTTGTCTCCACCGTCCGTTCTCTTATGGGGAAAAGGAAGACCGCTGCTGATGAAGCTGGGCCTAGCCGTCCAACTTGTTCGAGGAGAGATGTGGAAGATGAAGCCAACCCTAGCACAGTTCGGGAGTATAGGTCGAAGTGAGA
This sequence comes from Magnolia changhungtana, assembly GCA_030180095.1. NCBI lineage: Eukaryota > Viridiplantae > Streptophyta > Magnoliopsida > Magnoliales > Magnoliaceae > Magnolia > Magnolia changhungtana. Next base: position 2,233,993 of record JASAUF010000446.1, read on the forward strand.
CCTGGATCCCCGACTTCCAATCAGAAATGCCTTTTTGATTGGCTTCAAATACGGTCGTTTTGTTGACCGTAAGATAATGTTTGAAGCTCACATGGATGAGATAATGTTTGGGCTCCACCCGATGATGGACCGCTTGGTGGACATTGAATGGGGTCCCATATTTGAAGGTGAGTCTCCTGCATGTGAGAACACGGTTCGTGCCTTCTACGCCCATATCGTAGACCCATCGTTTGAGCCTCTTCAGTTCATGGTCTCCGTGAGGGGCATAAGGCATACAATTACTGTGGTTTAGATGGTGCGGATCATGAACATCCCACGTGATGAAGTGCTTCCTAATAACTTCTTCAGGAGTGCACGAGAAAAGGATCGCCGTTGGCGATACCTTTGTGGTCGACGGTTCTCTTAGATGCGAGGAAACTGTCTTTCGTCATTGAAGTTGACAGATGACTTCCGTTTGCTCCACCACATTTTTACATATAATGTGTACCCACGGTCGGATAACCGCATGGAGTGTACTCAGTTGATAGTGGACTTCCTATACAGGATTGGACATGGGGAAAACTTATGCCTGCCCACGTTCGTCCTATTTCAGATAGTTCAGGTTGTTCGATCTGTCAGGAATGACCTCTCGCTCCCATTTGGCCGCCTGATGTGTAAGATGGCTCGTGAAGTCGGCTATAGGCTTAACATGGAAGACCTTACGCCAGTCCTGGTCATAAGTGAGGCTACACTTAACAATATAAGAATTGGCCCTCGACCACGGCAAGCCCGACTTGACGAGTCTAGAGATTAGTCGGATAGCGTTAGTGAGGAGAGTGTTGACATCGAGGCAGGAAGCGAATAAGGATGTGGTGATGATATACAGGAAGAGGAAGAAGAGGCTCAGGATACTGAGGAGAGCTCTCTTCCTGGAGTACCAGAGCCGGACGCTACTCAGGCTACGAGGGATGCTCATATGGTTCACATTGAGGAGAACCAGGCTGCCCTGCGGCAAGAGATTGGACAAGTTCAGGATGAGCTTGGTGAGACCCAAGCCAAGCTTGAGGTGACCGAAGCCTACATGAAGAGAAGTTTTAAGAAGGTGTCTCACACATTGAAGACTATCCTGTGCTGTGTACAGGATAAGGATGCTCCTCCTCCATCGCCTGACTCGGATGCCTAGTCATCCATGTTGTTATTTGTAGTTTGTTTTGCTTACTGCTTAAGGCAATTTATGTTTTCATGTTGATGGATGTAGTAATTAGTAGTATGTTTTTGCTGTAGTTGAAGCATGGTTGTATTAGCTCCTTTGCATCTTCTGTCATGATTCATGTAACTCTGTATTCCATGTATTATGACAATTTTGGTAATGAAATGCATACAACGTCTTTTGCGATGAAGTGTGTGGAATGCTTAAGTGATTATGTAATGTGTTGCCATGCTTTATCTCACATGCGACGTACCCTATGTTGTATAGGGCATGCCACGGAGATATACGAGGAGCATGACATCCCTTTTGCTCACTGACTCGATGGACCAGACTCCTCCTCGCAGAGGTGATCCTACGGACTAAGGTTTAGGCTCAGATCAACCTTCTACTGGTCCTACTAGTGGATTGCCACCTTATACACCCCCGGTTCGCGAGCAGAATTGGGCATCCTCTTCGACACAGTATGAGCCACAGGTTGCTCCACCTGCTGATAGGTTTGAGTAGTTGATGTTGATGATGCATTAGCAGCAGATGCAACAGCAGCTTATAACCACTATTTTCGAGGCCTTATCTCGGGGTGGGAGTGCGACTCCACCTTCGTCATCCACAAGTCTTGCTGAGCCTACAGAGCCTCCTGCTCAAGCTGAGGATGTGCCTCTGCCCACACCTGTTGCGTACCCTACGAAAGATGTAGGTACTCGCAGTCTACTCGAGCGATTTCAGTGCTTGAGGCCTCCGACTTTTAAGGTTCTCATAGACCCGAGGAGGCTGAGTACTGGTTAGACCGCATCTCGAAGATACTGAAGATGCTGCATTGTTCTAAGGCTAAACAGGTTGAGTTGGCCGCCTTCATGTTCGAGAGGGAGGCTAGCTTATGGTGGGACAGTATACTGTGGACCGTCGCAGTAGGATATGTGTGGACCTAGGCGGCATTTGAGTTCCATTTCCATGAGAAATATTACCCTCAGGCCTACCGACACGAGAGCGAGAATGAGTTTATACGCCTTAGACAGGGAGGCATGACAGTCACTAAGTATGAGCATCGTTTTACGGAGTTGGGCTGCTTTATCACGACTATACTTGCTGATGAGCCGATGCGGATGCGACGCTTCATTGAGGGCTTACGACCTGACATCCGGTCGAAGATGTGATGTGTCTGCATACCATCCTATGCAGAGTTGATTCATATGTCCATTCAGGCGGAGCAAGATGTGGACCGCTTGACACGCTCCAGTGGTGCGATGGTTACGAGACCACGACTTGATGTTCATGGCGGGCCTTTCCTTGGCAAGAGGCCTCGTGCTGACTCGCCTCACAGGATCGCAGCGCCAGTGGCTCCGATAAGGCACCTTATTGTGACCTGTACATACAGCAGGAAACAGGGTCATCCTATTGGGAGTTGTTTTGCACAGATGAGGGATAGCGGGTTCTCTCCGCCGCAGATGATTGGTCGTTCTTGCCTACAGGCAATATCGACTCCACAACTTCGGATGACACCTGCACATCCGTCCTTCAGACCACCTGTACCTCGCTTCTGACCGCCTCAACGCCCATGGTACCTCAGCCTAACCGACCGCAGCAGGCGCGTGTTCATGCACTTATAGCAGAGGAACCAGATACTGCACCTTCAGCGAAGATAGCCTTCAAGGTCACTGCACACGTCCAAGGTACTCCCGTCTTCTTACTGGTGGACACTGGGTACCTCTATGATTTCATGCACGACAGTCAAGCGACTAAGTTTAGTTACTACTCCTACGAGAGGAGTGAGGGTTATCACTGCTACAGGGACTTCATCAGAAGTTACTCATATATGTGAGGGCTGCCCGATAGACTTGGGTGACAGAGTGATACTAGTCGACCTGATCGTCTTCCTCCTATTCCATTATGACGTTATCTTCGGTATGGATTGGCTCACTGAGATGCGAGTCGAGATCGACTGCGAGACTAGGGTGGTGACAACCTATGGACTTGATGGCATGACCTTTACTTATCTTGTTCAGGTCAGTCACGCTACTCGGTTGCGATGTTACGCTTCTTCATTAGAGGCTACTGATGTTCCGATGCTTGAGGATACGCCTGTAGTTTAGGCTTTTGTGGACGTTTTTGCACCGATTCATGGGTTGCCACCTCAGCGTGAGATCGACTTCACCATTGATCTTACGCCCGGTGCGACACCCATCTCTTTACCGACGTATCGCATGCCTCTGTGTGAGATGGAGGAACTGCGGAAACAAATTGACGACCTAGTAGAGAAGGGCTTTATATGACCTATTGTATCTCCCTGGGGAGCACTTGTATTGTTTGTGAAGAAGAAGGATGGCTCACTACGGTTGTGTATTGATTACCGTAAGTCGAACCACGTCACCTTGAAGAACAAGTATCCTTTTCCCAGGATAGATGATCTGTTTGATCAGTTGAAAGGGGCAAAGTATTTCTCGAAGATCGACTTGCAGTCTGGGTACCACCAGTTACGCGTCAGAGATGAAGACGTGCAGAAGACAGCTTTCAGGACCTGTTTTGGGCATTACGAGTTCTTGGTCTGTTGTTCGGTCTTACAAACGCACCGGCCGTGTTCATGGACTTGATGAACAGGGTATTTTGCCCATTCTTATACCGATTCGTTATCTATTCATTGATGACATCCTGATATATTCCATGAGTTGGGAAGGGCATGAGGTGCACCTGAGAGCGATGTTGGATGCCTTGAAGAAGAACCAATTGTTTGAGCAGTATAAGAAGTGCGACTTCTGGTAGGAAGAAGTCAAGTTTCTGGGACATGTGGTGTCTAAGGATGGGATAACTGTGGACCTTGCTAAGGTAGTCGCGGTTCAGGATTAGAAGCAGCCTGACTCGGTTAATGAGGTGAGGAGTTTTCTTGGCCTGGCAGGGTACTATCGACGCTTCATTTGGGACTTCTCGAAGATTGCCAGGCTGTTGTCACAGTTGACGTGTAAGGATTTGAGGTTTTCCTGGAATGAGAAGGCAGAAGCAGCTTTTCAGGAGCTGAAGGACAAACTGACGTCCGCCCCTGTGATAGTATTGCCAGAGCAAGGGGTTAAGTACGCGATATATACTGACGGGTCTCGTGTTAGTTTGGGTTGTGTCTTTATGCAGAAGGACAGAGTGATTGCATATGCCTCGAGACAATTAAGGAAGCACGATGAGAATTACCCTACACACGACCTTGAGTTGGCAGCTGTCATCTTTGCATTAAACCTTTGGAGACATTACCTCTACGGAGAGGAGTTCGAGCTTTTCTGCGACCACAAGAGCCTTAAGTATATATTCACGCAACGAGACTTGAATATGAGGCAGTGCAGTTGGATGGAAACCTTGAAGGACTTCAAGTTCGAGGTCTCCTACCATCTTGGCAAGGCCAACCTTGTGACGGATGCATTGAGTCGCAAGAAGGCGATTATATTTGCGGCTCCGCTGATGATGGCAGAGTGGATATGTTGGAGTCCGTGTGGGACTTCGAGTAGAAATTCACCGTGGAAGAGCCATTTGAGTATGTTGCGCACGTTCGGGTGTGGCCACTTATTGATGATAGAATTATCGAGGCCCAGAAGGGCGATGATCGGTTGTCTGAGCTTCGAGAGCAAGCTAGCGATGCCGAGGACTTCGAGTGGAGAGTTGGCACAGATGGGGGTTTACGATACCGTGGCCACTTATGCGTTCATGATATTCATGACTTGCGATAGGAGCTCCTCGAGACTGCCCACAAATAGAAGCTTGCGATGCACCCTGGTAGCACGAAAATGTACCAGGACATGAGACGATCTTATTGGTGGGACGGCATGAAGACCCACATAGCAGAGTATGTTTCTCGTTGTCTGACGTGCCAGCAGGTCAAGGCAGAACATCGCCGACCTCCTGGACTGCTTCAGCCCTTGCCCATAGCTGAATGGAAGTGGGACTTCATTTTCATGGATTTCATATCGGGACTGCCGAAGACGAGGAGGGGACACGATTCCATCAGTGTGATCATGGATTGGTTGACCAAATCGGCCCATTTCCTCCCTATCAGAGTCACGAACTCTGCAGACGAGATGGCTAGGCTGTACATTATAGAGATTGTGCGTCTGCATGGAGTTCCCCTAGAGATCATGTCGAACAGAGACGCGCGGTTCACGTCTATCTTCTGGACTCGTATCCAGGAAGCGATGGGTGTGAAATTGAAGTTCAGTACTGCGTTTCACCCTCAGATCGATGGGCAGACAGAGCGAGTGAACCGAATTTTGGAGGATATATTGCCGGCCTGTGTCTTGGACTTCAAGGATAGTTGGGATGACTGTCTTCCTTATGCAGAGTTCGTGTACAGCAACAGCTTCCAGGAGAGTATTGGCATGGCTCCATATGAGGCCTTTTATGGTTGTCCTTGCAGAGCACCACATTACTGGGCTGAGGTTGGCGAGCGCAGTTTGATTGGGCCGGAGTTAGTACAGGTGACCTCAGAGAAGATCGACATTATCAGGCATCGACTTCTTACAGCGCAGAGCAGGTAAAAGAGTTAAACCGATACGAGGCAGTGACCGCTTGAGTTCGAGGTCAGAGATCATGTAGTCCTCCAAGTTTCCCCTATGAAGAGAGTCCTTCAGTTTGGGAAGAAGGGGAAGCTCACACCGAGGTTTATCAGTCTGTTTCATATACTGGATCACGTGGGTGCTGTGGCATATCGTCTCGCTTTTCCCACACCACTTGCAGCTGCACATAACATATTTCATGTATCTATGCTAAAGAAGTACGTTCCTGATCCTTCACACATTATCAGCTGGGAGCAGGTACAGTTGACCGAGGATGCTACATATGTGTTGCGCCCGACACATATCCTTGACAGAAAGGAGCAAGTACTGTGTAGCAATGTGATTTCACTCGTGAATGTACTGCGGACACATCATACAGAGGAGGAAGCTACGTGGGAGACAGAGGCCGAGATCCGAAAGAACTACCCTCAGCTCCATGAGGAGTACAAAAAGGTACTAATTTCGAGGACAAAATTTTTCATTAAGGGGGGTAGATTGTAACGACTCGAAAATTTCTGTGCAATGGCCCAAGTACCACCTCGGGCAGAAATCACTTAGGATTAAATCCTTTAGAAAATTGACAAAGTTAACTAAGTGCTAAACTAGATTAGCCATGAAACCCGTTTGAATCGCTTTAAATACGATCTGCAAGACCCAAAACTTATAGAATCATTGACGCTAGGTTACCCTAAAATCTAGGATCAAACTCATTACCTGACTGCTCTTGGGAGCAGATTGAAACTCCATATCAGATCTGGACCGCACATCGTGAGTCTGAATAATACGAAGTTATGAACTTAGGACCACCTTGCTGGGCTTGATAACCATCTCGGAAATCAAATCCAGATAGTGTCCCACGGCTGTTCGCTTGAGTCCGGAGCAAGGAGTGTAAGAACACTTGTTTTTATTTTTAAATAAATATCTCGAATAGTAATCGGAGACTTGTTACTTGCGGACATTTTGTAAGCAATCAGACTGTCAGAATCTGACCCAAATACACCCTCGGATCAGGAAAATTTTCATAAACATATCCATGTACTTGGAATTTCAGATCATGATCCGCTAACCGTTGAACTGAAACTGGTCCGCCACGCGTGATTTGGGAATCCGACTGAAACGAAAACTTAACTCCACCTAGATCCGATGCCTGTGAACTTAAGTCCGACCTTTGGCTCAAGGGGGCCCGCCAGAGTCCTTCGTTGAGATCAAACTAGGTCACTTTGGTTATAACCTAAGTATACCTTGACCTTAAGTCTATTTTAGTGTATTTTTAGGCTATATAAGGACCTTAGAACCCTCTCTCATTCACCCATACGAATTTGAGAGAAATGCTAGAGAGAGAAAAGAGAAAAGAGAGAGAAAGATTGAGAGAAGTGGGAGAAGCTCCCTACTACTATCCCCTGCCATTCTACAAGCTTAACCACGCAAGTCTAGACACTTTCACGGCGAATCCGACTTCGTTCCTAGGTAAGAAACCCTAACTCTAATCGGTTTTGGGGTTATGAAGGTTGTAGGTTATGAAATAGCTAACCTATTTCATTCTATAGGTTACTAAACTGCCGAATACGGAAGCTTAGCACACCTATCGTATTCGTTACGATTCTACGATAAAATGTGAGAACTTTAGGTGTATAGGTTATGGTTTTCAACGCTTTCAATGAAAGATGATGATAGATTCATGATCTGCATACAATTGCACATGTACAAAGTGCTGTCTGTTTTCCGTTTCGATTAGAGACGAAGAATATGGAATTTTACATATTCTAAGTATTTGTAGAAAGTACCATATACGTATAAATTTTGGAAATGTATTTGCCATGATTATTTGCTGTATGAATATATTATATATGGATAAAATACTTGTTTGATGAAAGGATTCGCCCTAATACATGTTTTGCTAATATACACTTTGTATGTTGAAATAGTGTATTCTAAGTGTTTGTGAAAATGCTTGTGAGAGTAAGTGCTTGGATGATGGTGCCTTAGGTAGGTGTTGAGATGGGATTCTCAAGTACCTTAGAGACGTGTATGATTTCTTCCTCGTTGGTTGTTTACTTTAACCGCTTACTAATGAAATATATGTGTTTATATTTCTTATTTATATGGTGCCTTATAACATGCTTTATAACATGCCTTATAACATGCTTTATGATATGCTTGTTAACTTGCTTGAATTACTTTGTTTATTATGCTTTACTCAACATGCTATGAATAAGGTATGCTTGCGTTTGGGAGTATGATTTTAGTATAAACAATCGGTACCAGACTTGAGTTCGTGGTTTAGATTCTTTTCGCCACGTAGGATGTGTTTGACGAACCCGAGTCGTACTTCACTTGGCGACAGTGGTTAGGCCACGCGAAATGCTTATGCACTTCATGTCGTTCAGATGATTGTGCGCTCGAGCTAGTCAGGCTCGTCAAGTAACCCAATATGTCTAATGTATGTTCACCATGTTTGGACGCTACTGCTTGAACCTAGGGTACCAAACTTACCGGTGGAATCCCGTTAACCATGGTATCATGAGTCGGGCATGGTGGTATGGGACACCGTGGTCGAGCTGACGGCCTACGCTGGGGCCACGTGCGTCCCCGTAGTGACTAGTGAGCAACCAGACTCGTGAGCCGATTATGGTGGTATGGGACACTATATTCAAGCTGTCGGCCTACACTGATTAGTGACGAGTCCTTTGTAGTGACCTCGAGCATACTCTGAATTTGTGGTGAGGTGACGAATTTTGCTGCAGTGTATAGAATATGAACTAGGCCTGTATCAATTTAGTGATGAACCATTAAAAAGGTGATGAGGGAGTGGTATAACGAATGTGTGTAACAGCCCTGACAGCCTTTGCAGCGACCTAGCAACACACTATCGTATGAGATTAACTAGAACTGATGACCTTAGAATGGATCATGTTTGGGAATGATACAAGGAAGGTACCTTAGTTTCCCAATCCTGCTGTTTGAAATGGACTAATAACAACTCGATAATCATGCTCATCATCGCATTGCATGTGCCTGGAAGATGTGGAGCACTGAGGAATGCAAGCATGCCGCGAACATAAGATGGTGTCGCACGAGGGAGTGTGTGGTGAGGGCATGCATCATGACTTCAGTCATACTTGCATTAATAAGAGTAGTTAGGAGTGTTTATTATATTGCTTTATCATTACTGCTTGACTAAATTGATAACATGTTAACCTATGCTTTATTGTTCCACTAAGTTAGCTACTCACTCCCACGTTACGGGACGGTGTTGTACACACCAACCAGACTCTGTCTTAGGTACAGATGAGGTGACGACTCAGGAGGCTGAGCCGGACTACAACGAGGACCAGGACGAGTTCTCGTATATGCAGTATTCTGGTGGCTTTGACTAGACTGCCGGATCAACGGGATTTACAGGGCTTATTTCCTTAGTAGTACTTTTGACCTTTTGTTCATAAAATGGATATATGTATATGGTGACTCATATGGATTCATAATCTGGAGATTGAGATGGTTTTGTTTCTTTTACATACATATATATACAGTTTCAGTCTTTCGCTTGCCTTTTGCCTTTATACAATTGATCAGGAGTATGAATTATTGTTTTGGTATAATCTCACTCATGTTTATTGCACTAACACAGACAACATTCAATCATCATTATCTATGTTGCATAAGTGATGTTTTGGAACTCGAGAGTTGAGTTGCTACTCGACCCTCGAATTTCAGGGCATTACAATAGGTTAAGGTTATGTCATATTTTTTGGTTTAGGTTAAGGTTATAGGTTTAGGTTTAGGTTTACGTTAAGGTTTAAGTTTAGGTTTAGGTTATGTAACGCCCTGAAATTCGAGGGTCGAGTAGCAACTCAACTCTCGAGTTCCAGATCATCACTTATGCAACATAGATGATGAAGATTGAACGTTGTCTGTGTCAGTGCTAAAAACTTGAGTGAAATTATACCAAAATAGTAATTCATACTCCAGATCAATTGTATAAAGGCAAGCGGAAGACTGAAACTGTATATATAAGGTATGTAAGGAAACAAAACCATCATGATCTGTAGAGTATGAACACTAACTGAGTATCTATATACATGTATTATTTCTGAATCAAAAGGGCAAAATAAAACTAAAAGATAGATCCTGAAATCTCCGCGATCCAGTCGGCCTAAGCAAAGCCGTCAGAGTACTGTATCTATGAGAACTCATCCTAGTCCTCATCGTAGTCTGGCTCCGCCTCCTGAATCGACATATCATCTATACCTGAGACAGAGTCTGGTTGGTGTGTACAACATCGTCCCGTAATGTGAGAGTGAGTAGCTAACTCAGTGGAACAATAAAGCATAGGTTAACATGTTATCAATTCAGTCAAGCAGTAATGATAAAGCAGTACAATCAAACAATCCTAACTACTCTTATTAAATGCAAGTATGAAATGACATGATGAATGCCCTTGCCAAACCACCCTCATGCGAACCATCTTACGTTCACGAATGCGTTCATCCCTCAGTGCTCCACATCTACCAGGCACATGCAGTGCGATGATGAGCATGATTATCGAGTAGTTATTAGTCCATTTCAAACAGCAATATTGGAAAACTAAGGTACCACCCTTGTTCATTCCCAAACATGATCCCTTCTAGGTCGTCAATCCCAGTTAATCTCATACGATGATGTGTTTCTAGGTCACTGCAAAGGCTGCTAGGGCTGTTATGCACAAAGGTTACACCACTCCCCCATCACCCTTTTAACGGTTCATCACTATACAGATACAAGCCTAGTTCATACTCAATACACTGCGGCAACACTCGTCGCCTCACCGCAAATTCAGAGTATGCTTGAGGTCACTACAAAGGGCTGTCAGGGCTGTTACGCACAAAGGTCACACTGCTCCCCCATCACCATATCAATGTAGGCCGACAGTACGAATATAGTGTCTAATACCACCATAATCGGTTCATGAGTCCGGTTGCTCACTGGTCACTACGGGGAGGCATGTGGCCCCAGCGTAGGCCGACAGCTCGACCACGGTGTCCCATACCACCATGCCCGGCTCATGAGTCTTAGCGGATTGAGGTACCATGGTTAACGGGATTCCACTGGTAAGTTTGGTACCCTAGGTTCAAGCAGTAGTGACCAAACATGGTGAACACACATTTAGACATATCGGGTTACTTGACAAGCCTGACTAGCTCGAGCGCACAATCAGCTGAATGACATGAAGTGCATAAGCACTTCGCGTGGCCTAACCACTGTTGCCAACTAAAGTACGACTCGGGTTCATCAAACACATCTTACGTGGCGACATGAATCTCAACCACGATCTCAAATCTGGTACCGATTGTCTAGACTATAAACATAGTCCCAAACTCAATCAATCCTTATTCATAGCATGTGGAGTAAAGCATAATGAACAAAGTAATTCAAGCAAGTTAACAAGTATGTCATAAAGCATATTATAAAGCATGTTCTAAAGCATGTTATAAAGCACCATATAAACAGGAACTACAAACACATGTATTTCATAAGTAAGCGGTTAAGGTAAACAACTACATGGAGGAAATCATACGTATCTCTAAGGTAGTTGAGAATCCCATCTCAACTCCTACCTAAGGTACCATCATCCAAACACTTACTCTCACAAGCATTTTCACAAACACTTAGAATACAATATTTCAACATACATAGTGTATGTTAGTAAAACACGTATTAGGGGGAGTCCTTTCGCCAAGAAAGTATTTTATGCATATATAATATACTCATATAGCAAATAGTCATGGCAAACACATGTCCAAAAGTTACTATTTCTACATACATAGTGTATATTAGCCAAAACATATATTAGGGCGAATCCTTTCGCCAAATAAGTATTTTATCCATATATCGTATATTCATACAACAAACAATCATGACAAACACATTTCTAAAATTTATATGTATACGGTATTTTCTACGAATACCTAGAATTTGTGAAATTCCAAATTTCACGTATTTAATCGAAATAGGAAACAAACAGTACTTTGTACATGTGCAATTGCATGCAGATCATGAATCTATCATTATCTGACATTGAAATCATTGAAAACCGTAACCTATACACCTAAAGTCCTCACCTTATACCATAGAATCGCAACGGATCAGCTAGGTTTGCCAAGCTTCCGTATTCGACAGTTTGGTAGCCTAAAGAATGAAATAGGTTAGCTATTTCATAACCTACAACCTTCACACCATAAAACATATTAGGGTTAGGGTTTTCTCACCTTAAAACAAAGTCAGTATCGTGGGGAAAGTGACAAGAACGGAGTGGTGGAGCTTGGGTAGTAGCAGGAAACAGTAGTAGGGAGTTTCTCCCACTTCTCTTACTCTCTCTCTTTTCTCACTTCTCTCTCTAGGGTTTCTCTCAAACTCATATGGCTGTAAGAGAGAGAGTTCTAAGGTCCTTATATAGCCTAAAAACACCCCTAACTAGACTTGTGGACAAGGTATACTTAGGTTATAACCAAAGCAGCACTGTTTCAGCTCAACGGAGTATTTTTGGCGGCCTCCTTGAGCTAAAGGTCGGACTTAAGCTTATCAACCTTGGATCCAGGCAAAATTAAGTTTCCATTTCAGTCGGACTCCCAGATCATGCGTGGCGGACCAGTTTCAGTTCAACGGTCAGTGGATCCGGATCCGAAATTCTAAGTACATGGATATGTTTATGAAATTTTTCCTGATCCGAGGGTGTATTTGGGTCAGATTCTGACGGTCTAGTTACTTATAATTTGACCGCAAGTAACAAGTCTCATATTACTATTCAAGATATTTATTTAGAAAGAAAACTAAGTGTTTTCAAAGCGAGCAGCCGTGGAACACTGTCTGGGTTTGATTTTCGAGATGGTTATCAAGCCCAGAGAGGCGGTCCTATTATTCGGACTCCCGATGTGCGGTCCAGACCTGATACGGAGTTTTAATGTGCTCCTGGGAGTAGTCGGGTAATGAGTTTGATCCTAGACTTTAGGGTAACATAGCGTCAATGATTCTACAAGTTTTGGGTCTTGTAGATCGTATTTAAAGTGATTCAAACGGATTTCATAGCTAATCTAGTTTAGCACTTAGTTAGCTTTGTCAAATTTCTAAAGGATTTAATCCTAAGTGATTTCTGCCTGAGGTGGTACTCGAGCCATCGTACGAAAATTTTCAAGTCGTTACAATCAACCCCCCTTAAATAAAAATTTCGTCCTCAAAATTTGTACCTTTTTGTATTCCTCGAGGATCTGAGGGTAGTTCTTTCTGACCTCGGCCTCCGTCTCCCACGTAGCCTCCTCTTTCGAATGATGCATCCATAGTACATTCACAAGTGGAATGACCTTTCTACGCAGTACCTACTCCTTCCTGTCAAGTATACGTGTTGGGCACAACTCATATGTAGCATCCTCGATCAACTGTACCTGCTCCTAGCTGATAATGTGTGAAGGATCAGGAACGTACTTCTTCAGCATAGATACATGAAATACGTTATGTACAGCCGCAAGTGGTGTGGGCAAAGTGAGACGATATGCCACAGCACCCACTCAATCAAGGATCTGAAATGGACCGATAAACCTCAGCGTGAGCTTCCCCTTCTTCCCAAACCGAATGACTCCCTTCATAGGGAAAACTCGGAGGAATACATGATCTCCGACCTCGAACTCAAGCGGTCGCCGCCTCGTATCGGCGTAACTCTTCTGCCTACTCTGCGCTGTAAGAAGTTGACGCCTGATAATGTCAACCTTCTCTGTGGTCGTCTGTACCAACTCTGGGCTAATCGGACTATGCTCGCCAACCTCAGCCCAACAATGTGGTGCTCTGCAAGGACGACCATACAAGACCTCATATGGCACCATACTAATACTCGCCTGGAAGCTGTTGTTGTAGGCGAACTCTGCATAAGGAAGATATTCATCCCAACTGTCCTTGAAGTCCAACACACATGCTCGCAACATATCCTCCAGAATCTGATTCACCTGCTCTGTTTGCCTGTCAGTCTGAGGATGAAACGCCGTACTGAACTTCAACTTCACACCCATCGCTTCATGGATACGAGTCCAGAAGATAGATGTGAACCGAGTGTCTCTGTCCGACACGATCTCTAAAGGAACTCCATGCAGACGAACAATCTCCCTAATGTACAATCTAGCCAGCTCGTCTACAGAGTTCGTGACTCTGATAGGGAGGAAATGGGCCTATTTGGTCAACCGGTCCACAATCACCCAAATGGAATCATGTCCCTTCCTCGTCTTGGGCAACCCTGATATGAAATCCATGGAGATGAAGTCCCACTTTCACTCTGCTATGGGTATGGGCTGAAGCATTCCCAGAGGTCGGCGATGTTCTGCCTTGACCTACTGGTATGTCAGACAACGAGAAACGAACTCGGTGATGTGGGCCTTTATGTTATCCCACCAATACGATCGTCTCATATCCTGGTACATCTTCGTACTACCAAGATGCATCACAAGCTTCGAGTTATGGGCAGACTCGAGAAGCTCATCTCTCAAGTCAGGTATATCAGGAACGCATAGGCGGCCACATAATCGTAGACCCCCATCTGAATCAACTCTCCACTCAGAGTCCTCGGCGTCGCTAGCTTGCTCTCGAAACTCAGACAATCGCATGTCACCCTTCTGGGCCTCGACAATCATATCATCAATAAGTGGCTGCACACGAACTTAAGCGACACACTCAAATGGCTCCTCCTCGGTAAGTCTCTGCTCAAGTCCCGCACGAACTCAACTATGTCCCACTCCGCTACATCAATGAAGCCGCAAATGTTATAGCTTTCTTGCGGTTCAACGCGTCTGCCACAAGGTTCGCCTTGCCCGAATGGTATGAAACCAAGTCCTTCAAGGTCTCCATCCATCAGCGTTGTCTCATATTCAAGTCTCGCTGGGTGAATATAGACTTAAGGCTCTTGTGGTGGCAGAAAAGCTCAAACTCCTCTCTGTAGAGGTAATGTCTCTAGAGCTTCAATGCAAAGATGACAGCTGCCAACTCAAGGTCATGTGTAGGGTAATTCTCCTCGTGCTTCCTTAATTGTCTCGAGGCATACGCAATCACCCTGTCCTTCTGCATAAGGACAACCTAAACCAACGTGAGATGCGTCGGTGTATATCGTATACTTCACCCTTTGCTCTGACAATACTAGCACAGGGATGGACGTCAACCTGTCCTTCAGCTACTTGAAAGATGCTTTCGCCTTCTCATTCCAGGTGAACTTTAGATCCTTCTGTGTCAACTGAGACAACGGCCTGGTAATCTTCGAGAAATCCCGAATGAAGCGTCTATAATACCCTGCTAGACCAAGGAAACTCCTCACCTTGGTAACTGAGCCAGGCTGCTGTCAATCCTAAACCACGGCTACCTTAGCAAGGTCCACTGCTATCCCATCCCTGGACACCACATGTCTGAGGAACTTGACTTCCTCTTGCCAGAAGTCGCACTTCTTATATTGTGCGAACAACTGGTTCTTCTTCAACGTATCCAACACCGCTCTCAGGTGTTCCTCATGCTCCTCCTGACTCGTAGAGTATATCAGAATGTCATCAATAAAGACGATGACAAATCGGTATAGCAATAGCCGAAGAACCGGGTTCATCAGGTCCATGAACACGGCCGGTGCGTTCGTAAGACCGAACGACATCACTAGAAACTCGTAGTGCCCAAAGCATGTCCTGAAAGCCGTCTTCTGCACGTCCTCATCTCTGACGCGCAGCTGATGATACCCTGACTGCAGATCAATCTTCAAAAAATACTTCGCCCCCTTCAACTGATCAAACAGATCATCTATCCTGGGCAAAGGATACTTGTTCTTCACCGTGACCTGGTTCAACCTACGGTAATCAATACATAACTGTAGCGTCCCGTCCTTCTTCTTCACAAATAGTATAGGTGCTCCCCAAGGAGACACATTAGGTCTTATGAAACCCTTCTCTACTAGCTCGTCAATCTGTCTCCATAGTTCCTCCATCTCACATGGAGGCACACGATAAGTCGGTAATGAGATAGGTATCGCACCAGGTGTAAGATCAATGGTGAAATCGATCTCGCGCCGAGGAGGCAAACCAGGAATCGTCTTAAACACCTCTGTAAACTCCCGAACCACCAGCGTATCATCTAATATCAGACCATCAATCGGCACTAATAAGGCAGTATAACACTCAACACGGCAGGGCCAACTGACCTACACTGGAAACGTGAAAGCTGTGCTGTCAGATCCATAGGCCGTTACGACCCAAGTATCACAATCTATCTCAGCCTTCATCTTCGTGAACCAGTTCATACCGAGAATAATGTCGTAATGCCATAGTGGAGCAACAATGAGGTCGACGAGCACTGTTCTGCTACCCAAATCCACGGAGCAACCCTCACATATCCGTGCGACATCCGAAAAAGTCCCAGTGGCCATAGTGAGTCTCATTCCCTTCGTGGGAGTAGTACATAAAGCAAGACGCTTAACTGCCCCATACGAAATAATAGAAGTAGTGGACCCAGTGTCCACCAACAAGGAGACGAAAGTACCATGAATGTGGGCCATACCCTCAAAAGCCATCGGGGTCGTAATCGACATCTCAGGTACCTCGACAACAAGGGTATGTACTTGAGCCTGCTGTTGACAGTTCGGTTGTGGAACCAAGGGCCGTTGAGGCGGCTTGAAGCATGATACAGGAGGTCGGAAGGAAGGATGAGCAGGAGCAGTCTGTAGAGGTGGAGCTGATATGGCCTGAGGGTGAAGGTAATCCAGCCTCTGCGGTGGTGAGAACCCGTTAGCCCTCATACGTGAAAAACAACTCTCTGCAGGATGACCCAGTTTCCCGCAGAAAGAACAGGTCACTCCTGGGCGCCGCATCGGAACTACTGGCGCCGCGGCCCTGGGGGGAGAGTCGATACGAGGTCTCTTACATAAGAAAGGCCTGTTCTGCATCTCTGGTCGTGGTCTCATAACTATAGTACCACGAGAACGTGCCAGCCGATCAACATCCTGCTCGGCCATCATAGACATGTGAACTAGCTTCGCGTAAGAAGGTATACTGATACAACACATCTTCGACCGTATATCAGGTCGCAAACCCTCAGAAAAATGATGCATCCGCATCTGCTCATCAACAAGGATGGTCGAGACAAAGTGGCCCAACTCCGTAAAGCGGTGCTCGTAGTCAATAACAGTCATGCCTCCCTGCCTAAGGCGTAAAAACCCATCCTCCCGCTCGTGTCTGTAGGTCTGCGGGTAATGCTTCTCATGGAACCGAAACTCAAATGCTGCCCAAGTCCACACATAGTACGCTACGACAGATCGTAGCACACTGTCCCACCACAGACTGGCCTCCCTCTCAAACATGAACGTGGCCAACTTTACCTGCTCTGCCTCAGTACAGTGTAGCATCTGTAACATCTTAGAGATGCGGTCTAGCCAAAACTCAGCCTCCTCGGGTCTGTGAGAACCCGTGAATGTGGGAGGCCTCAAGCGCTGGAATCACTCGAGTAAGCCACGAGTACCAACATCTCTAGTAGGGGTACAACGGGTTTGGGCAAAGGCACATCCTCAAACTGAGCAGGAGGCTCTCTATGCTCAGCAGGACGTGTAGGTGTCGGAGGTGGAGTCACACTCCCACCCTGATACAAGGCCTCAGAAATAGTCGCCATAAGCTGCTGGTGCTGCTGCATCTACTGCTGATGCATCATCAACATAAACTACTCAAACCTATCAGGAGGTGGAGCAGCCTACGGCTCATACTGTGTAGATGAGGATGCCCAGTTCTACTCATGAACCGGGGGTGTATAAGGTGCCAAACCACCAGTAGGACCAACAGAAGGCTGATCAGAGCCAGAACCCGGGCCTGTAGGAACACCCCTGAGGGAAGGAGTCTGGTCCATCGAGTCAGTGAGAAGGAGGTGTGCCGTGCTCCGTGTATACTATCGTGGTATGCCCTATACAATCATAAGGTGCAACGTATGTGAGATAACGCATAGCAACACATTATACAAGCACTTTAAACATTCCACACATCTCATAGCAAAGGAGGCTGCATGCTTTTCATTTACCCAAAATTGTCATAATACATGGAATACACAGTAACATGAATCATGACAAAAATTACATGTGAGCCAATTACATCCACAACATCAAACACGTAAAACATACTACTAATTACTGCATCATCAACATGAAAGCATAAACCGCCTAATGCGGTAACCAAAACAACCACAAACAACAACTCGGATGACTAAGCATCTGAATCAGGTGATGGAGGAGGAGCATTCTTGTCCTCTAGATAGCACAGGATGGCCTTTAAGGTGTTAGACACCTTGCTGGGCTTGGTTTGGACCCGCCCGACTTCCTGTCGTAGGGCGGCTTGGCCCTCCTCGAGACGGGCTAAACGCACATTTATGGAAGCCCGATCGGTGCCCTGCTCCTGAGCCGCAGGAGGTGAACTCTCCTCTGTATCCTCGGCCTCAGGTTCCTCTTCTTCTTCTTCTATTTCATCGCCACTCCCGTGCTCGGTTTCTTCTTCTTCGCTCACCATTTCATCCTCACTCTCCTCATGTCGTGCCTTAAGTTCCATCTGATGGAGAGTACTTTTATCGATTTGGTGGATCGGTGCTGGCCTTTCCACCCCCAGACTGTAGCCAAACTCCTGTGCAATCCTGCATATGAGTCGGCCGAAGGGAAGCGAATCAGAACTCCTGGTGGAGCGTGCAATATTCACGATCCATCACAACACGAATGTAGACACGCACAAGTTCGCCCCCTGCCCTACTTGGTACATAAAGTCTACCATGAGTTGTGTGCACTCGCTGCGATTACTGTGCCTGGGGTAGAGGTTGTATGTGAAGATATGATGTAGTAGGCGAAAGTCGTCTGACATGTGGGATGCTAACAGGCTTTTGTTCGACTACCACTCAGCCAGTCGGCCACCACAAAGGTAACGTGTGCGACGATCCTTTTCACGAACAGTCCCCAAATTCTGCTCGCTAGCATGTACGTCACTAAGAGGCATATTCATAAGACGCGCAATCACTTTCACATCAACAATGACAAACAGATCCACCCCAACCTGGATCTAAAACTGCAAGGGTTCTAGTGTAGGCTCATAAATGTTAGCGTAGAAGGCTCTGACAGTACCGGGATTGGCGCGACCTCTGGCCTTAAATAGCGGACCTCAGTGGACCGCCTCCACTTGCTCGAACAAGTAGTATTCACCAAAGAGTCGCCCATCCACCTGGGCTTCAAAGAGAACCTTGCGGTCCTCATATACTACATGAGGTAGTGCCACCAACTGAGCTCGTTCAGCAGGGATTCGGGGATCATGGTCCCACTTCGTTCGAAATTCCCCGGCAAAGCTTGAGCTAGCGGCGGTGTCTCTCGGCCACCTTGATCGTGTAGGGCGACTAGGCCCAGCCTCATCAGCGACGCTCTTTCTCTTGCCCATCAGAGAGGATGGTGGAGATGAAAAAAATGGCCATAATGACTTCAAATAGGGCCATGAAAAATGAAGGAAGAAGGGAGAAGGGGCTGGAAATATGGGTTCTCCATAGATAGGAGGCTCAACAGGCATTGTAGGGGCCCAAAAGACAGGGATTTAAGAAAGAAAATGGAGATATCAGGTGGGTGAGGAAGCTCACATGATTTTTGAGCTTCAAAAGGGCATGTGGGAGTCCAAATGAGAGAAACAGAGAGGGAAGGGAGAGAAGGACTACTGTGGACGATGGAAATAGGTAGGTTGTGGTCGAAACTAGCAGAGAGGACGATTGAAAGGGCAATTTGAAGAGAGGGCAGCAGGTTAAGAGAGAAAAATGGCTTGGAGGGAGGGTTTATGAAGGAAGTAGGGTTTTGGGAGAGTGAAATGGGACGGGAGCTAGGTCAGGGGGGTTATTAGACCCCCCAATGCAATCGGCCCGAGCCGCCGGCCCGGCCCAGCCCAATTTTCGGTGAGGCCCGGCCCAACCCAACTTCCCAGATTTTGAGGGCCCGCCCCCTTGGGAGTGGTCCTCCAGTCCCCTAGGCCCTAAAAAATCCTAGGTCCCACCCTGGTTACCCCTAGATTGATGTGGGTAAGCCCCTGACCCCGATTCGCTAAATTTCGGGTAGTTTCAGGCAGTTTCGGACACATACTTGAATTTACAGATGTTTAACGGTTGGGATGAGGTGTATTGTGATCTAGACACGTCAATAGACGGTCTAGAAGTGATTTGGGATCGACTCGTGCGGTCAGGATCTAGTACGAACTCGATCAAAACGCTCGTTTTCGATGAACTTCACCATATGGTGAAATCGGGGAAGCCTAGGACTGTTTTTATATTTTTCCCGCACCCTCCTAAGTCAAAGTGTCAGCGTACATCATGGGAACATAACTCAGGTCCGGTTTAATCAAAATTATGCTCTGATACCAACTTGTAATGCCCTAAAATTTGAGGGTCGAGTAGTAACTCAACTCTCGAATTCCAGTTCATCACTTATGCAACGTAGATGATGAAGATTGAATGTTGTCTGTGTCAGTGCAATAAACATGAGTGAAATTATACCAAAATAATAATTCATACTCCAGATCAATTGTATAAAGGCAAGTGGAATACTGAAACTGTATATATAAGGTATGTAAGGAAACAAAGCCATCATGATCTCCAGAGTATAAACACTAACTGAGTATCCATATACATGTATTGTTTCTGAATCAAAATGGCGAAATACAACTAAAAGATAGATCCTGAAATCCTCGCGATCTAGTCGGCCTAAGTAAAGCTGTCAGAGTACTGCATGTATGAGAACTCGTCCTGTTCCTCATCGTAGTCTGGCTCCACCTCCTGAATCGACATATCATCTATACCTGAGGCAGAGTCTGGTTGTGTGTACAACACCGTCCCATAACATGGGAGTGAGTAGCTAACTCAGTGGAACAATAAAGCATAGGTTAACATGTTATCAATTCAGTCAAGCAATAATGATAAAGCAGTACAATCAAACAATCCTAACTACTCTTATTAAATGCAAGTATGAAATGACATGATGAATGCCCTTGCCAAACCACCCTCATGCGAAACCATCTTACGTTCGCGAATGCATTCATCCCTCAGTGCTCCACATCTACCAGGCACATGCAGTGCGATGATGAGCATAATTATCGAGTAGTTATTAGTCCATTTCAAACAGCAATATTGGGAAACTAAGGTGCCTCCCTTGTATCATCCACAAACATGATCCCTTCTCGGGTCATCAATCCTAGTTAATCTCATACGATGATGTATTTCTAGGTCGCTACAAAGGCTGCCAGGGCTGTTACGCACAAAGGTCACACCACTCCCCCATCACCCTTTTAACGGTTCATTACTATACAGATACAGGCCTAGTTCATACTCAATACACTGCGGTAACACTCGTCGCCTCACTGTAAATTCAGAGTATGCTTGAGGTCACTACAAAGGGCTATCAGGGCTGTTACGCACAAAGGTTACACCTCTCCCCCATCACCTTATCAATGTAGGCCGACAACATGAATATAGTGTCTTATACCACCATAATTGACTCACGAGTCTGGTTGCTCACTGGTCACTACGGGGAGGCACGTGGCCCCAGCGTAGGCTGACAGCTCGACCACGGTGTCCCATACCACCATGCCCTACTCATGAGTCTTAGCGGATCGAGGTACCATGGTTAACGGGATTTCACTGGTAAGTTTGGTACCCTAGGTTCAAGCAGTAGTGACCAAACATGGTGAACACACATTTAGACATATCGGGTTACTTGATAAGCCTGACTAGCTCGAGTGCACAATCAGCTGAATGACATGAAGTGCATAAGCACTTCGCGTGGCCTAACCATTGTCACCAACCGAAGTACAACTCGGGTTCATCAAACACATCTTACGTGGTGACATGAATCTCAACCACGATCTCAAGTCTAGTACAGATTGTCTGAACTACAAACATAGTCCCAAACTCAATCAATCCTTATTCATAGCATGTGGAGTAAAGCATAATGAACAAAGTAATTCAAGCATGTTAACAAGTATGTCATGAAACATATTATAAAGCATGTTGTAAAGCACCATATAAATAGGAACTACAAATACATATATTTCATAAGTAAGCAGTTAAGGTAAACAACCACATGGAGGAAATCATACATGTCTCTAAGGAAGTTGAGAATCCCATCTCAACTCCTACATAAGGCACCATCATCCAAACACTTACTCTCACAAGCATTTTCACAAACACTTAGAATACACTATTTCAACATACATAGTGTATGTTAGTAAAACACGTATTAGGGCGAGTCCTTTCACCAAGCAAGTATTTTACGCATATATAATATACTCACACAGCAAATAGTCATGGCAAACACAT
The DNA here is from genome assembly GCA_030180095.1 of Magnolia changhungtana. NCBI lineage: Eukaryota > Viridiplantae > Streptophyta > Magnoliopsida > Magnoliales > Magnoliaceae > Magnolia > Magnolia changhungtana. The sequence continues at coordinate 2,256,049 of JASAUF010000446.1, forward strand.
GTCCAAAAGTTATACGTGTACGGTACTTTCTACAATACACTATTTCTACATACATAGTGTATATTAGCCAAAATATATATTAGGGCGAATTCTTTCGCCAAATAAGTATTTTATCTATATATCGTATATTTATACAACAAATAATCATGGCAAACACATTTTCAAAATTTATACGTATACAGTATTTTCTACGAATACCTAGAATATGTGAAATTCCATATTTCACATCTTTAATCGAAATAGGAAACAAATAGCACTTTGTACATGTGCAATTGCATGCAGATCATGAATCTATCATTATCTGACATTGAAAGTGTTGAAACCTGTAACCTATACACCTAAAGTCCTCACCTTATACTGTAGAATCGCAACGGATCAGCTAGGTTTGCCAAGCTTCTATATTCGGCAGTTTGGTAGCCTAAAGAATGAAATAGGTTAGCTATTTCATAACCTACAACCTTTACACCCCAAAATAGATTAGGGTTAGGGTTTTCTCACCTCAAAACGAAGTCGGTATCGCCGGGAAAGCGACAAGAACGGAGTGGTGGAGCTTGGGTAGTAGCAGGGAATATTAGTAGGGAGTTTCTCCCACTTCTCTCACTCTTTCTCTCTCTTTTCTCACTTCTCTCCCTAGGGTTTCTCTCAAATTTGTATGGATGTGAGAGAGAGAGTTCTAAGGTCCTTATATAGCTTAAAAACACTCCAAACTAGACTTGTGGACAAGGTATACTTAGGTTATAACCAAAGCAGCACTGTTTTAGCTCAACGGAGGATTTCTGGCGGGCCTCCTTGAGCCAAAGGTCGGACTTAAGCTTATCAACCTTGGATCTAGGTAAAGTTAAGTTTTCGTTTCAGTCAAATTCCCAGATCACGCGTGGCGGACCAGTTTCAGTTCAACGGTCAGCGGATCCCGATCCGAAATTCCATGTACATGGATTTGTTTATGAAAATTTTCCTGATCCGAGGGTGTATTTGGGTCAGATTCTGACGGTCTGATTGCTTACAAATTAACCGCAAGTAACAAGTCTCAGATTACTATTCAAGATATTTATTTAGAAAGAAAACTAAGTGTTTCACACTCCCTCGCTCCAGACTCAAGCAAACAATCATGGGACACTGTCTGGGTTTGATTTTCGAGATGGTTATCAAGCCCAGTGAGGCGGTCCTAAGTCCTTAACCTCGAATTATTCGGACTTCCGATGTGTGGTCCAGACCTGATACGGAGTTTCAATGTGCTCTTGAGAGTAGTCAGGTACTGAGTTTGATCCTAGACTTTAGGGTAACCTAGCGTCAATGATTCTACAAGTTTTGGGTCTTGTAGATCGTATTTAAAGTGATTCAAATGGATTTCATGGCTAATCTAGTTTAACACTTAGTAACTTTGTCAAATTTCTAAAGGATTTAATCCTAAATGATTTCTTCCTGAGGTGGTACTCGAGCCATCGTACATAAATTTTCTAGTCGTTACAGGTTATAAGCTATAAGTTTAGGGAATTGGGAATAGGTTAAGGTTTAGGTTTAGGAAATCGGGTTCGGGTTCGAGATCGGGTTTAGGTTTGGGTTTTTAAGTTTCAGTTTAGGTTTAGGTTAGGGAGTTGAGATTAGGATTAGGTGTAAGTTTAGGTTTATGGATTTGAGAATACATTTAGGTTTTAGGTTTAGTTTTAGGTTATAAGTTATAGGTTTGGGTTTAGGTTTAGGTTAACGTTTAGGGAATTGACAATAGGTTAAGGTTTAGGTTTAGGAAATCGGGTTGACGTTTGGGTTTTCAAGTTTAGGTTTAGGTTTAGGTTAGGGAGTTGAGATTAGGATTAGGTGTAGGTTTAGGTTTAGGGATTTGAGAATACATTTAGGTTTTAGGTTTAGGTTTAGGTTATAGGTTATAGGTTAAGGTTAGGTTATAGGTTATAGGTTATAGCTTAAGGTTAGGTCATAGGTTTTGGTTTTGTTTAAGGTTATAGGTTTAGGTTTAGGATTATGTTAACGTTAAGGTTTAGGTTTAGGTTATAAGCTATAGGTTTAGGGAATTGAGAATAGGTTAAGGTTTAGGTTTAGGAAATCGGTTCGGGTTGGGGATCGGGTTTTGGTTTGGGTTTTAAGTTTAGGTTTAGGTTCGGGTTAGAGAGTTAAGATTAGGATTAGGTGTAGGTTTAGGTTAAGGGATTAGGGAATACATTTAAGTTTTACGGTTAGGTTTAGGTTAGGTTATAGGTTAAGGTTTAGGGAATTGGGAATAGGTTAAGGTTTACGTTTAGGAAATCGGGTTTGGGTTCCGGATCGGGTTTAGGTTTCGGTTTTCAAGTTTAGGTTTAGGTTTAGGTTAGGGAGTTGAGATTAGGATTAAGTGTAGGTTTAGGTTTATGGATTTGAGAATACATTTAGGTTTTAGGTTTAGATTTAGGTTTAGGTTTAGATTTAGGTTTAGGTTATAAGCTATAGGTTTCGAGAATTGAGAATAGGTTAAGGTTTATGTTTTGGAAATCAGGTTCGGGTTAGGGATCGGGTTTATTTTTGGATTTTTAAGTTTAGGTTTAGGTTTAGGTTAGGGAGTTAAGATTAGAATTAGGTGTAGGTTTAGGTTTAGGGATTTGAGAATGCATTTAGGTTTTAGTTTATAGGTTATAGGTTTTGGTTTAGGTTGTAAGCTATAGGTTTAGGGAATTGAGAATAGGTAAAGGTTTATGTTTAGGAAATTGGGTATGGGTTCGGGATCGCGTTTAGGTTTGGGTTTTCAAGTTTAGGTTTAGGTTTAGGTTAGCGAGTTGAGATTAGGATTAGGTGCAAGTTTAGGTCTAGGGATTTGAGAATACATTTAGGTTTTAGGTTTAGGTTTAGGTTATAGGTTATAGGTTTTAGTTTAGGTTTATTATTAGGTTATAAGCTTTAGGTTTTGGGAATTGAGAATAGTTTAAGGTTTAGGTTTAGAAAATCGGGTTCGGGTTCGGGATCGGTTTAGGTTTGGGTTTTAAGTTTAGGTTTAGGTTTAGGTTTAGGTTATGGAGTTGAGATTAGGATTAGGTGTAGGTTTAAGTTTAGGAATTTGAGAATACATTTAGGTTTTAGGTTTAGGTTATAGATTATAGGTTATAGGTTTAGGTTTAGGTTTAGGTTAATGTTTAGGTTTTGGTTATAAGCTATAGGTTTAGGGAATTGGGAATAGGTTGAGGTTTAAGGTTTAGGAAATCAGGTTCGGGTTCGGGATTGGGTTTAGGTTTGGGTTTTCAAGTTTAGGTTTTGGTTTAGGTTTAGGTTAGGGAGTTGAGATTAGGATTAGGTGTAGGTTTAGGTTAAGGGATTTGAGAATACATTTAGGTATTAGATTTAGGTTAAGGTTATATGTTTAGGTTTAAGTTATAGGTTATAGCTTTAGGGATTTGATAATAGTTTACGGTTTAGGTTTAGGAAATCGGGTTCGGGTTCAGGATCGGATTTTGGTTTGGGTTTTTAAGTTTTGGTTTAGGTTTAGGTTAGGGAGTTGAGATTAGGATTAGGTGTAGGTTTAGGTTTAGGGATTTGAGAATACATTTAGGTATTAGATTTAGGTTAAGGTTATATGTTTAGGTTTAAGTTATAGGTTATAGCTCTAGGGATTTGATAATAGTTTATGGTTTAGGTTTAGAAAGTGGGTTCGGGTTCGGGATCGGATTTTGGTTTGGGTTTTTAAGTTTTGGTTTAGGTTTAGGTTAGGGAGTTGAGATTAGGATTAGGTGTAGGTTTAGGTTTAGGGATTTGAGAATACATTTAGGTTTTAGGTTTAGGTTTAGGTTAGGTTAGAAGTTAAGGTTTAGGGAATTGAGAATAGGTTAAGGTTTACATTTAGGAAATCGGGTTCGGGTTCGGGATCAGGTTTAGGTTTGGGTTTTCAAGTTTAGATTTAGGTTTAGGTTAGGGAATTGAGATTAGGATTAGGTGTAGGTTTAGGTTTAGGGATTTGAGAATACATTAAGGTTTTTTAGTTTTAGTTTTAGGTTATAGGTTATAGGTTTAGGTTTAGGTTATAAGCTATAGGTTAGGGAATTGAGAATAGATTAAGGTTTATGTTTAGGAAATCGGGTTCGGGTTTGGGATCGAGTTTAGGTTTAGGTTTTTAAGTTTAGGTTTAGGTTAGGGAATTAATATTAGAATTAGGTGTAGGTTTAGGTTTAGGGATTTGAGAATACATTTAGGTTTTAGGATTTAGGTTATATTTTTAGGTTTAGGTTTTGGTTAAGGTTTAGGTTATAAGCTATAGGTTTAGGGAATTGAGAATAGGTAAAGGTTTAGGTTTAGGAAATTAGGTTCGGGTTCGAGATCGGGTTTAGGTTTGGGTTTTCAAGTTTAGGTTTAGGTTTAGGTTAGGGAGTTGAGATTAGGATTAGGAGTAGGTTCAAGTTTAGGGATTTGAGAATACATTTAGGTTTTAGGTTTAGGTTTAGGTTATAGGTTATAGGTTTTAGTTTAGGTTTAGGATTAGGTTATAAGCTATAGGTTTAGGGAATTGAGAATAGGTTAAGGTTAAGGTTTAGAAAATCGGTTTGGGTTCGGGATCGAGTTTAGGTTTGGGTTTTTATGTTTAGGTTTAGGTTAGGTTATGGAGTTGAGATTAGGATTAGGTGTAAGTTTAGGTTTAGGGATTTGAGAATACATTTAGGTTTTAGGTTTAGGTTATATGTTATAGGTTTAAGTTTAGGTTTAGGTTAAGGTTTTGGTTTAGGTTATAAGCTATAGGTTTAGGGAATTGAGAATAGGTTAAGGTTTAGGTTTAGGAAATCAGGTTCGGGTTCGGGATCGGGTTTAGGTTTCGGTTTTCATGTTTAGGTTTAGGTTTAGGTTTAGGTTAGGGAGTTGAGATTAAGATTAGGTGTAGGTTTAGGTTTAAGGATTTGAGAATACATTTAGGTTTTAGGTTTAAGTTAAGGTTATAGGTTTAGGTTTAAGTTATAGGTTATAGCTTTAGGGATTTGAGAATAGTTTAAGGTTTAGGTTTAGGAAATCGGGTTTGTGTTCAAAATCGGGTTTAGTTTTGGGTTTAGGTTTTATGTTTTAGGTTTTTGGTTATAGGTTTAGGTTAAGGTTTAGGTTGTAGTTATAGGATTTGGTCTTTGAGAATAGGTTTAGGTTATAGGTTAAGGGTGTGGTCCCTGCAAATATAGATATAAACACGGCCTGCTCCAATTGGACAGGCCCTTCCAATGTTGTTCATAGGAAATGGACAGCTTCATCATAGTCATAACAGCGGTTCCCACCTTCTAGGGCCCCCGCTCAACATCCGGATAGCTCCGACGCACATCCGGGTCTGCTTTCTTAATTTTGAGCAAATACATAAATACGGCCTATCCAAATGGCCAGGCCCCTCCAATGTTGTCCATAGGAAATGGACAGCTTTATCATGGTCATAACAGCGGTTTCCACTTTCTAGGGACCCTCGCTCATCCGGATAGCTCTGACGCACATCCGAGTCTGCTCCATTAATTTCGAGCAAATACATAAACACGGCCTGTCCAAATGGCCAGGCCCCTTCAATGGTCATAATAGTGATTCCCACCTTCCAGGGAACCCCGCTCAACATCCGGATAGCTCCGATACACATCCGAATATATAAATGGGTACAGTTTCAAAGAACATTATTAGCAACATCCATGATTTTGTTTGGATGCAAACTGACCAGCCTTGTGAGTCATGATTCACCTTAGAAGGTAAAAAAAAAAAACATAATTAGTAGTATGTTAATGATTTGTACTTACAGGACATATCCAAGCTGTCCATCGGGCAATAGCATTGACACCATTGACATGCCAACATGAGTTGGTCCCCTACCATAGATCATAGGCTACAAGATAATAATAATTATTATTATATATATATATATATAGAGAGAGAGAGAGAGAGAGAGAGTTATGCTTACCGTCATTGTCATGTTGAAACCGTTCCTTGAATATGAGGACATCCCTTACTGATCTAAAACAGTCAAAGAGAATTACAATTAAAATAAAGAAAGAAAAAAAGAAAAGAAGGCAAGCAGGTAATTAGACATTCAAATGCTACCAAAAAGAAAAATATAAACTTATCTTGTTAACTCCCCCTAAAGTGACACCTACACCAACCTGCAACAACGGAAACCAGATCAGTCCCAAATGTGTACTTAGCAATCAAGGAAGAAATGGGTTATACTGAAATTTCTATTAAATAGAAAGAAATATATTATAACATAAACAATCAGAAACTAAAAATCAGTAAAGTGGAATGGAGCTCCCAATACACAAAGATGATCATACATAACATGAGCATGAACAAAAGAAACATAGGGTGTGTTTGGATGTACAACTCAGCAACCTAGACGGAAACTAGAGAAATGACCAAATTGTAATCAATTTTCTAAGCTAGCTTCACGTCGCATGCATTGGAATTCCAATTTGGAAAGAACATGTCTCTTGGCCATCATTTTTTATTAGACAAATTGTTGAAGTACATGTATGAATGGATGTTCCATTTGAAATGGATTGCAAGAATTGAAGATAGAGAGTTGCAATTTGAGCATCCAAAGGACAGACCATGTAGAAAATTATTTAACCATGCATGTGTAAATGGATGATCTGAATTGCAATAGTTATTCTGGTAAAGTGAAATTTACCAATTTGTAATTATAGTATGGCTGGTATGGGTTTGGGACTTGGACTCCTAAGTGCAATCGCTATACTTTGAAGATGGACCTGAAATAACTGGAGTTGAAATTTGAGGGTGAGTTACTCACTAGTGAATGCTAGGAAATGTAACTAGGATTTGGTTGTTTCATCTTTTTTTAAACTGAATATTTTCAATTCAATTTAGTTGCTCATCCAAATACAACCCAAAATGTATTATGTTATTTTTGTAAAAACTAACATGTAGATGAAGGAATTGGCTAATGGAAATAACTGGAAAAGGATGACAATTTCAACTAAGATTTGGCTATTTGTGACTGATCTGAAACTCAGTATGAATCAGGGTGGTAGACGCTTCAGGAGGGCCAAACATTCACATCGAATGTTGGACTATTGGCCATTCTTTTTCAACTGCCCATTTGTTTTGCATATAGTGGCTCACATATGAGATAACTGGCCTAATTCTTAGGCTGGACAGATTGACAATTGGGCCTACCAGATGAAATTTTGGATCTTGATGAATGGTTTGGATCACACATGCATTCCATGTTGGCACTTATGTGGATGTCTAGGTTTAATGACCAGATTTGTGTCTGCAATCCTTATGTGAGATTGCTCTCAATTGAACTTCTCTAGCCTTACTTGAACCTTTCATCAATCAAAGGCAGTACCAAGACTAATTGATAATTGTCAAAAAAGCATTAATCACACCTTTTCAGCTCACCTAAAGATTGGACCATCTTGATTTTCAGGCCATGACACATGATCGGAGGGCATCTCCCCACAAATGGTTAAGATCTTGCACACGTGTACTAAATTGGACCTCAACGTGAATGAGCAGCACAATGCATACATAAAACCAATTTGACACATGGCAAGTTTGGTCAAGTCACACCTTATCCCAAGAGAAATACAATTTTCTTAGTTTTTTGGGTTGTTGAGTTGGGCCCTTGGTTCAATGATACAAACGACAACACTATATGGATGGTGGCCCATGAACCAAAAATCCTCCACATAAGGATAACCTCAGCCTTCAATTGGTGGCCAGCAGATAGATGATTAAGGATGAGATATTACCATCATGTGTGGGTAGGAAACCAATCCAATAAGATGAGCTATAATGGTATTTGCATTCTCTAAAACAGCCTCTTTCCCTGTTTGTACATGTGGAAAAAAGAAACTTCATATGAAACTTTGCATAACAAAACATGGAATCTGATATCATCTGGACTCGACAAAAGATGGAATAAGAATCTTCTCAAAAAATCAAAACCAAACATCTCACCTTTTCCCTATACATGTTCCTCAGCCTCCCGACCTCCTCATCCATGGGCTGATCAAGCTTCTGGTCCAAGACCCACATGCTCCCTTTATTACTCTCATCTTTGGGCGGCATCGACGCCATCAAAATCCCAAAATTAACAGGAATTAACACCAATAACTAGCCACTCAACCACGTCCTGAATTGAAGCAAATCCTAACATCAATAGCAGATCACTGAAACCCCAAGCCCACAAAGAAATCTATCAATTCTCCACAACGAAAACATACCAAAAATGCTTCAGACTGATGAAAAAAAAAATAGAAAAGTTCAGCTTTTCTATTAGTAGCCCACGAAAATACAGCGATTCTCAATAGATGATTGAGGGTTGGGCGAATGGTCTTCACTGTAGGTTTGCTCCCTATAGGTGAGGGTTCGATTCCCCTCCTTAGCTTTACCCGATACACGTGGTTGTGGGTGATTGCGTGTATACGCTGGGATTAGTCTCACTTTAAAAAAGAGGTGGGGACACCCTGTGTCTTCAAAAAAAAAAAAAAAATACAGCGATTCTCAATCAGCAAACCCATGAAACAAAGAGAAAAAGAGGCAAATTTTTGGCTTTTTAGCAAAAGAAACAAGAACTAACCATTTTCTACTTGAGGAAGAAACTCCTCATAAACTCTCGAAATGTTGAGAAAACAGTAAATTTTGAAGCTTTCAACAGATGCTACCATCGTAATCTAGAAAACTACGGAAATAACAAACCTAACCTCATTTAAAGCAGCAAAAAAGGAGTAAATCTCACTTTACATGAAAAAGACAAAACCAGTAATGGCTGTAAAACATAATTCAGATTTCCGAACTCATCCAACCATCAAAATCCATCTTGAAAAAAGATTGAAAACATTGTTAAATGAGGAAAAACAGTAAATTCAAAAACCAACCTCAAGGAAAAAAATACCCAACAAAAAATTCAAAAATAAAAAATTAATGACATCTCCCAACTTCAAAAAACAGTAACTTAAAAGCTTTCAGCTTAAAAGCTAAACCCGGGGAAAAAAAAAAAAAACACCTCAGAAGAATCAGTGACAGAAAAACAAATCGATTTCTTAGTTTCCACCACAAATCCAAAAAAGAAAACTCTCTCTCTCTCTCTCTCTCTCCATTATAGAAGTAGTAAAATTCAAAGCTCCCAATTCATACAAAAACAATAAAAAATCAGAAAAAATCGTAAGAAAGTTGCCCCAGTTGATAACAACAGTAAATTCAAAGCTCTCAGCTAAACTACCATCAAAATCTAATGCTAAAAACAGTCCAAAAACAAATACCCACATCAGAAAAGGAATCCAAAGATAAATCCATGCTAAAATTGATTTTTAAAAGACAAAAAAACAGATGTGAATCCCCAAATCAAAAAATCAGGGATTTTCAATTTGGAATCCTCAAATCCGTTAATTAAGGATTTTTAAATCCCATACAGGCTTATTAGGGATTTTGAATCCCAAATCCAGTAATTAGGGTTTTCTGATTTGAATCCCCAAATCAGATATTAGGGATTTCGAATCCCAAATCCAATAATTAGGTTTTCTGATTTGAATCCCCAAATCAGAAATTAGGGATTTCGAATCCCAAGTCCCATATTGGGGATTCCAGTCATATTACCCCATAATCCAGTTGAAATTAGGGATTTTTTTTGGATTCGAATCAGTCAGTTAGGGATTTTGAATTCGAACCCCAAATCCAGTTGCCAGATTGGGGATTTCAATCTGAAATCAGATTGGGGATTCCATTGTCATACATGGAGTGAACTTCGCTCGATCTCGTGACGGATGTGGAACTCCTCGCCATCATCCATGGCTGTCACCTGTGGAAATCCTCCACTCAAACTCCGGCAGCCATGTCCGAGGCGAGAGAGAGAGAGAGAGAGAGAGAGAGAGAGAGGGAGGGCTGCGAGGGAGGTTAGAGGGCAGGTGTGAGAGAGAGAGAGAGAGAGAGGGCAGAGGGAGGGTGCGTGACGAGTGAGTGAAATGCGGGAAGATTGGGTGGGCCATGGACGGTGCTCTATGGGCCCTACCATGATGTACGTGTTTCATCCATTCCATTCATCCATTTTTAAAGATCATTTTAGAGCTTTATGCCAAAAAATAGAGGGATATAAATCTTAGGTGGTCCACACCACATGAGAACAATAGTAATTGGATATCCACCATTAAAGTCCTCCTAAGGCCCACTGTACTGTTTATTTGACATCCAATCTGTTGATTTGGTCATATAAGACCAGATGAAGGGAAAAAACAAAAATCAACTTGATCCAAAACTTTTATGGCTACCAAAATGTTTTTAACGGTCGACACTCATTCAACACTGTTTCCTATAATGTGGTCCACTTGAGATTTGGATGTATCTCATTTTTAGTCTCATATTGTAAAATTATCTGTAAAAATATATGGACAGCATGGATGAAACACATACATCATGGAGGGAGCCACAGGGCACCAACCACCAGCCATTAGCCGGTGTCAGGAGTAGCCAATCCGTTCCCAAGCGAGTAAATCCTGTGGGGCACACCATGATTTATTCATTTTATCCACTCCATCCATCCATTTTAATATATAATTTTATTACATAAGCTTAAAATTGAAGCCTATAAAAGTCTGAAGTGAACCACATCATAGGAAACAATATAAATTGAGCATTTACCATTGAAAATTTTTGAGAGGCCACTAAAGTTTTAGATCAAGTTTATATTTTAGTTTTCCCTTCATTCATGTATTTGTGATCTATTGAATAGGTTGGATGAGAAATAAAAATCACTGTAGGCCATAGGAAGATTTCAACTGTGGAAATGATTATTCCCACTGTTTCTTGTGGTATGGTCCACTTCAGCTTTGGATATGCTTTAATTGTGGACTCAACCACTAAAATGATCTGGAAAAATGGATTGACGGTGTGGATATATAAACCATGACTTTGGGCCACGAGCTTAAAAATAAAGTCAATCCATGACTTGGGTGGGCCACACCACATACTATAGTTGAGAGGGTTACCCTCCCATTAAAACATTCATAATCATTTATTGGGCCCACCTAGATGTGGTTTATAGATCCAGCCCATTCATTATGTGTGTCTCACTTGGATGAGGAGTCAGCCCAAGTTTCATACACATCCAAAACTCATGTGGGCCTCACCAATTAAATGTTTTTATATGTTTTAGGGATGTCTTCACATAATTTTAGATGCTATGGCCCACCTGAGTTTCGTATATGACTGATTTTTGGACTTAAAGGGGACACATCAAATGCATGGTGTTGATGTTCTACACACATCATGGTGAGGCGCACACAGATTAACCTCATTGGAAGTTCCCATGAAGTGACCTTATAGTACCAGGTAACTCCTTCATGGGTGTTATTCTAACCGTGTAGGGCCCACCTTGATATATTTTATGTATATCGACACTGTCCATATATTTTTCCATCATATTTTATGATGTGATTTCAAATCATAAGAACTCAATAAAATTATCCGTTAACATAGATTAACAGAGTTGATAAAATAAATAAACAACAGGTTCTCACGAGGTCAATAAGTTGGGTCACAATTTTGACCAGAATATTTGGCCCATTTTACATGTCTGGTCCATTCACTCTATTTTACTGATCATTACCCTCAAAATGACTAGTTACTCACCCCGATCATGCTACATATGAGAGAGATATTTGGCAAACAAGATTGATCAACAATTTGAATGAATTTTGATTTAAACATCTGAAGTTATTTACTTTTCAATCTGGACTGATCAGATTGTCCAAAAATGGTTAAAGGTTGTTCATAATATCAAAAATATATGAATGAATAGAAAAGACAAACATCAGCTTGATCCAGAACTTCTATGGCCTCTAAGAATTTTTAAATGGTAGAGGTTCAATCACACTATTTCATGTGGTGTGGTCCACTTGAGCTTTGGATATGTTTCTTTTTTATTCTTTAGACCTCAAATTATCTGTTAACATGGATGAATGGAGTGGATAAAATAAATAAATAACAGTGGACCCCATAGAGTTTACTCTGGTAAAAGTAACAAGTAACTCACCTAAATGTAATAGAGAAGTGTTTCCTTAAAACATTCATAATCATATATTGGGCCTGCCTGAATGTGATTCACATATCCAACCCACTCATTATGTGTGTCCCACTTGGATGAGGGATATCACACCAAGTTTCAACCGTATCCATGTCTGTATTAACTTATAAACAGATTGGATCTCAAATAAACATCGCGGCGGGCCCTAAGAAGGTTTCAATAGTGGGTGTCATTATCCCACTCTTTTCTATTGTGGGTCCACTTGAACTTTAGATCTACCCCGTCAATCAGATGCACTATTCCATGGTGGGCCATGAGCTTGAAAATAAAGTCAATCCATGACTTGGGTGGGCCACACCACATACTATAGTTGAGAGGATTACCCTTCTATTAAAACATTCATAATCATTTATTGGGCCCATCTAGATGCGGTTCATATATCCAACCCATTCATTATGTGTGTCCTACTTGGATGAGGAGTTAGACCAAGTTTCATACACATCCAAAACTCATGTGGGCCCCACTAAATGCTTTTATATTTTTTAGGGATGTCTTCACATAGTTTTAGATGCTATGACCCACCCGAGTTTCGTATACGACTGATTTTTGGATTTAAAGGGGACACATCAAATGCATGGTGTTGATGTTCTATACACATCATGGTGGGGCGCACATAGATTAACCTCATGCGAAGTTCCCATGAGGTGACCTTATAGTACCATTTTACTATTTAGGTAACTCCATGAGTGTTACTCTAACCGTGTAGGGCCCACCTTGATATATTTTATGTATATTAACACCGTCCATATATTTTTCCATCATATTTTAGGATGTGATTTCAAATCATAAGAACTAAATAATCTCAGGTGGGCCATACCAATCAAAACAATGATGAATAACTATTAAAAACCTTTTGAAGGCCACAAAAGTTTTGGATCAATTTGATCTTTATAGTTTACCTTCATCTAGATCTTCTTTACATTATCAACAAGTTGGATTGCAAATAAACATTACTAAAACCTTACGATGGGGCTCTTTATAATTTTTAATGGCAAGGTACTATATTATCATTCTTTTCAGTGGTGTGGCCCACTTAAGATTTAAATCTAAACAATTTTTTATACCCTGCCCAAAAATGGGTTGGAGAAACATAGGGGCGGCAAGGATATACAACACATCATCAAAATCTCACTTTTGTTATCTAACTTTCAATTTTTCTTGTCAAAATACAAAATTTAGTTTTTAAAAAATATATATATATATATTTTTTTACAATTTGTCAATTTTTTTCACAATTTTGTTTAATTTTTTAAATTTTCTTTTTCAAAATATCATTTTTTTAATCTCACTTTTGTTATGTAACTTTCAATTTTTCTTATCAAAATACAAAATCTAGTTTTCTTTTAAAAAATATATATATTTTTTACAATTTGTCAATTTTTTCACAATTCTGTTTTATTTTTTAAAATTTCTTTTTCAAAATATCAATTTTTTTATCGAAATCTTTTTTTTTTTTCAAAATTATCAACAGTTTTTTTTTTTTTTTTTTTTTTTTTTTTTTTATAATTTTAAATTTTCTTAAACATTGTTAATTATTTTTTAAAGCTTCTCAACTATTTTTTTTTTCGAAATTCATAATTTTTTTGAGCTTGTTAATTTTTGACCGTCATTGGAAGCATTAAGGATGGTTTAGGACTCTATTGGAGACGGTCTTGGATAGTCTCTAATAGAGACGATCTGTGACAGTCTCTAATAGAGACGGTCTTTAACAGTTTCTAATAGCCATGGTCTTTGACAAGGCTATAAGACGGCTAAGGACCATCTCCAATAGAGACAGTCTTTAACAGTCTCATATTATAAAAGACGGCCAATGACTGTCTCAGATGACCGCATATAAGACGGTTAAAGACTCTAATGTGGACGGTCTTCAATCGTCTAAAATGACAGCATATAAGACGGTCAACGACCGTCTTAAATGATTTATGGATGTTCAACATTTTAAGACAATATTAGGGATGGTCAAGAGCCGTCTAAAATTTTAGAGACGGTTTACAGTCGTCACTAAAGCGTCTTTAAACCAAGAAATTTTAGAGACGGTCTTGCACCGTCTCAAAATCTGTCATTTTTTTCCATTTTTTACGTAGTGTGAACTAGAATCTCTTAAGAAAAGCATAAAAACAACCAAGGAAAGGAAAGAAAAACTCTTGGTGATGGCTCCTCCACACCTTTGCTCCACTCCTTAAGCCCTAGACGATTCCTAGGGATGCCCTAGGGACCCCTATTTGTAGTTTCGTAACTTAAACTTTCGCACCGAGTTGGAAAAATCAGGAAACTGCTTCAAATTTTCACACTTTGTGTGCTATTTACGTAACGTTGGACTAGTCGAGGAAATCCTTGGACTATTCGAGTACACCTTCGACTGGTCGAGGATTTTCTTCGACTAGTCGAGGATGACCTGATTTTAGTGATTTAGTTGCTAGAGTTTGATTCAAGGCAGCTCGACTGGTCGAGCCAGAGCCAGGACTGGTGGAGGATCACGTAAATTCACTTCAAAACTCTGATTTTCTTCATTATATACTTAATTTTCATAGATCTTCAGTATGTGCATTCTTCATTCTTGGTCTTGGAGATTCTTGAGCATTAAATACATGCTTTTAACATCCTTTTTAATCCAGGCTCTTGAATTCACCTTGCACCACAAATATGATTAAAAGAGAACATTAAGCATTATCTTGTTCATAAAACAACGAATAATTGGGGTCTAATATGCAATATTTGACCCTCAACACAATCCCCAACCAGGATTTTGCTAGTCCCAAGAAAAGCATGCAAAAAATATGTTTAATGCGCAATGCTCAACTTGAAATAGTGGTGAAGACTACTTGAGATGAAGTCGGAATATGTCAATATGTCCTAGAGGGGGGTGAATAGGACTTTTTAAAGATTTATGAGTTATTTAAAAATCCTATCACTCTAATCTTATTATGTATGCAATTTCCAGGATTACTCAAATTAACTCTACAGGCTTCCAAGCTTTGTAGAGGATCCAATCACAAACTAATCAAGATATAACAATATGCAACTTAGTCTATGTTGGATGTGACTGTGTGTGTGTAAGATGTGTTCAGATATATGAATATGAATGCATTGTCATGAATCACACATATAGAAAAGCCATTACAAACACAGTCATTTTTATAGTGGTTCGACTACTTGTCTACTCCACTCCCGGCTGTCGCACTCAACCCTTGAGTGCATCGGATTTCACTAAGGAGGTTTCCCATGGTTCACCTCAAACCTAAAATATCCAAAACACCCAAAACACCCTAGAATACTTTTAGACACACCCTAAATTGTGTGTACATGCATTTACACAAATTTACAATGTTTTCTAACCCATGTACACATTCTAGAAATATCCGCTCCCCCTTACTTCAAAACTCCCCCTCTCTTGGTGCAGCTTCTCCCCCTGATACCTGCAACACATTAGATATACAATTTTCGCTCGGGGTGTTTTGAATTGTTCTCCCCCCTTTTGTCAGTCATTGGAAAAGGTGTAGTAAGTGATATTGACTAAAGAATGAATTGCATGGGAGAACCAACAGAGACAGATGTATAAGGATGAGATCATTTTGAAATAAACATCATTTTCAGAAGTCATGAATGCATGTAGGATAAGATAAAGTAGTTGTAAAGCAATTGAAATATTCATTAAAGGCTTCTCATGCATTCCAAATCAGAGACTTGATAAACAAGGGGGAACTCAAAACAAAAATATGGCATTAAAGATATGAATCATACACAGCCATATTCAAACCAAAATATCCATCTTTATAAGCATTATCCAAACCAAATCAAATAACAAACAAAACAAAGAAAATTTAACTAACCAACACGCATACTGCCACAGACAGCAGTTATCCTAAAATTCACCATGCTCATGCAAGTTTTGACACTATATGAATATCATCAAGAATGTCATCACCTTTGTAGCACACGTTCACTGGGATATATTCTCAGTGAGTGCAGACACCAATGGATTTCTAAAGATCACTAAACCTGTTTGTATCAAGAGGTTTGGTGAGGATATTTGCGAGTTGCTTTTTTGTGGAAACATAATCCAATGTAATAATCTTGTTTTTAAAAAGTTCTCGCATAAAATGATGACGGATATCAATGTGCTTAGTCCGAGAATGTTGAATAGGATTCTTTGAAATATTGATTGCGCTTGTGTTATCACAGAAAAGACTCATCGTGAGTTGTTCAATCCCGTAGTACAATAACATCTGCTTCATCTAAAGGAGTTGTGCACAGTAACATCCAGCAACAATGTATTCAGCCTCAGCAGTGGATAATGATATTGAATTTTGTTTCTTGCTCTGTCAGGAGACCAGACAGTTTCCAACATAGAAGCATCCTCCACTTGTTGATTTTTGATTGTCAAAATTTCCTTCCCAGTCGGCATCAGAGTATCCGGCGATGATGGTAGATGTTTCAAATGGATACCATAGTCTATAGGAGGAAGTTCCTGCTATATATTTGATGATCCTCTTAACAGCCGTTAAATGAGATTCCTTAGGATCAGCTTGATATCAAGCACATACCCCGACACTGAAGGATATGTCAGGACGACTAGCTGTGAGATATAGTAGACTACCTATCATACCCAGTAGAGATGTTGATCCACACTCTTGCCATTTGTATCCTTGAAGAGTTTGAGTGTGGTGCTCATGGGAGTGTGATAGGAACGACCAAATTCAAGACCAAACCTTTTTACCAAATCATTCGCATACTTGGTTTGGCAGATAAAGATTCCATCATGTAGTTGTTTGACCTACAACCCTAGAAAGAAATTTAGTTCACCAACCATACTCATTTTGAATTCTGATTTCATGAGATCAGCAAACTTATATGCGATATCTTCACATGTTGAACCAATGACTATATCGTCCACATAAATTTGTGCTATGAGCAGTGAGTCTTTTGTTCTTTGGGTAAACAGGGTTTTATCAACACTCCCTCTGCAGAACTTATGGTCCAAAAGAAATTTTGTCAGTCATTCATACCAAGCTCATGGTGCCTGTTTAAGACCATAAAGGGCTTTGTTTAGACGATATACGTACTGAGGACACTTAGATGATATTGAATTTTGTTTCTTGCTCTGCCAGGAGACCAGACAGTTTCCAACATAGAAGCATCCTCCACTTATTGATTTTCAATCGTCAAAATTTCCTGCCCAGTTGGCATCAGAGTATTCGGCTATGATGGTAGATGTTTCAAATGGATACCATAGTCCAT
Source organism: Magnolia changhungtana (assembly GCA_030180095.1). NCBI lineage: Eukaryota > Viridiplantae > Streptophyta > Magnoliopsida > Magnoliales > Magnoliaceae > Magnolia > Magnolia changhungtana. The sequence continues at coordinate 2,273,312 of JASAUF010000446.1, forward strand.
AGGAGGAAGTTCCTGCTATATATTTGATGATCCTCTTAATAGCCGTTAAATGAGATTCCTTAGGATCTGCTTGATATCAAGCACATACCCCGACACTGAAGGATATGTCAGGACGACTAGCTGTGAGATATAGTAGACTACCTATCATACTCCGGTAGAGATGTTGATCCACACTCTTGCCATTTATATCCTTGGAGAGTTTGAGTGTGGTGCTCATGGGAGTGTGATAGGAACGACCAAATTCAAGACCAAACCTTTTTACCAGATCATTCGCATTGGTAGATAAAGATTCCATCATGTAGTTGTTTGACCTACAACCCTAGAAAGAAATTTAGTTCACCAACCATGCTCATTTTGAATTCTGATTTCACGAGATCAGCAAACTTATATGCGATATCTTCACATGTTGAACCAAAGATTATATCGTCCACATAAATTTATGCTATGAGCAGTGAGTCTTTTGTTCTTTAGGTAAACAGGGTTTTATCAACACTCCCTCTGCAAAACTTATGGTCCAAAATAAATTTTTTCAGTCGTTCATACCAAGCTCGTGGTGCCTGTTTAAGACCATAAAGGGCTTTGTTTAGACGATATACGTACTGAGGACACTTAGGATCAAAAAATCCCTTGGGTTGTTCCACATAAACTTCTTCAGCCAGATCCTCATCCAGAAAAGCACTCTTAACATCCATTTGGAATAGTTTAAATTTTAATGCACGTGCAATGGATAAAAGAATTCTGATGGACTCTAGACGAGCTACAAGGGCAAATGTTACATCAAAATCAATGCCTTTTATCCGTGAGTACCCTTGAGCTACAAGTCTTGCTTTGTTCCTAATCACATTTCTCGATTCATCAGATTTATTCTTGAAGACCCATTTGGTTCCAATGACATTAGTATCAAGTGGTCTGGGAACCAACTTCTATACCTCGTTTTTTTGAAATTGTTGAAGTTCTTCTTGCATTACATTTATCCAGTATTCATCTTGAAGAGCTTCAACAATGTTCTTAGGCTTAATTTTGAGGTAAAGCAGTAGTGACTATAGATATTTTCTATTTGTCGTCGAGTTCTTACACCATCATTAGGATCTCCAATGCTTTTTTCTTGAGGAAGATCTTTTATAATGGGAATGTCAGATGATGGTTGAGGTTCACTGGGTGATAAAATTTTACTTTTAGGTTTTTCTAGTATGCATGAATCTACATCATCTTCTAATTCATTCACAGGTGCCTTTTCTTCATGAGGTTAATCATCGATTACCACATTTACTGATTCCTGAATAGTGAGAGTTCTTAGATTGTATACTCTGTACACATGACTATTCATGGCATACCCCAAGAAGATTCTTTTATCACTTTTAGACTCAAATTTTCCTAGGTGATCTCTATCTCTCAAAATATAACATTTACTACCAAAGACTCGAAAATATTTCACGCTAGGCAGTTTTCCATACCATAGTTCATATGGGGTTTTGTCTAGGCCTGCTCTAAGATATACTCTATTTATGATGTAGCAAGCAGTGTTGACAGCTTCTGCCTAAAAGCTTTTAGCCACATCCTTCCCATTTAGCATAACTGACCCCATTTCCTGTAGTACTCGATTTTTTCTTTCAACCATTCCATTTTTCTGTGGGGTTTTTAGGGCTGAGAATTCATGATGAATCCCTTTCTCATTGCAATATTTTTCAAAATTTTCATTTTTAAATTCCCCACCATGATCACTTCTGATGCGATTGATCCCATATCCTTTTTCATTTTGGAGTCGTTTTGCCAGAGTCACAAATTCCTCAAAAGCATTTGATTTTTCTCGAAGAAATGCGACCCCAGTAAATCTGGTGTAGTCATCTACTATCACCAGGAAATATCTTTTCTTCTCATGACTTTCCACTTTAGTTGGTCCAACTAGATCCATATGTAACATATTCAAAGGTTTTGTTATTGCTATGGAGGTTGTCTTCTTGTGTCCAACCTTTATCTGTTTTCCTTTTAGACATTCTCCACAAACAACTTTTTCTTCTTTTCTAATCTTGGGAAGTCCCCTTACCAGATTCTTTGAACTGAGCTTTGCTAAATTTTGGTAGTGGACATGTCCCAACCTTTGGTGCCATAATTTGGATTCATTTTTCACAGCCATGTTACATTTTGTGGAAAGCCCCTTCTCACTCGTACTCTCAATGACATAATAATTATCACTAGTACATAAACTTTTTATGAGAGATTTTTCTGTATGATCCAAAATTCTACATACATCCTTTGAGAAAGTGACAAGATGTTCTTTGTCACAGATTTGGGAAATGCTGAGGAGATTATGTTTCAGGCCTTCTGCACAGAGTACATGTTTGATCTTTGGAATGCCCGGTACTGCTATAATTCCTTGTCCAACTATCTTGGCTGAACTTCCATCACCAAATGTGACAGATCCCCCATCAAAGTTTGAGTACTCACAAAAGTGTGTTTGGTCACCAGTCATGTGTCTGGAGCATCCACTGTCTAGATACCACTTTGAACTATTTCCTACTTTCAGGGCTATATGGATTACTAGACAACTATTCTAGTTGGTTACACCCTCTTGAACATTTTTGAACATAATTCCAACTCCAGTCAAGATCACTCTCTAGGCGGTGAAGCCCTTAAAGAGAGACCCGCTCTGATACCAATTGAAATACCGGTGAAGACCGCTTGAGATGAAGTCGAAATATGTCAATATGTCCTAGAGGGGGGTGAATAGGACTTTTTAAAGATTTATGAGTTATTTAAAAATCCTATCACTCTAATCCTATTATGTATGCAATTTTCAGGATTACTCAAATTAACTCTACAGGCTTCCAAGCTTTGTAGAGGATCCAATCACAAGATAATCAAGATATAACAATATGCAACTTAGTCTATGTTGGATATGACTGTGTGTGTGTAAGATGTGTTCAGATATATGAATATGAATGCATTGTCATGAATCACACATATAGAAAAGCCATCACAAACACAGTCATTTTTATAGTGGTTTAACTACTTGTCTACTCCACTCCTGGCTGTCGCACTCAACCCTTGAGTGTACCAGATTTCACTAAGGAGGTTTCCTAGGGTTCACCTCAAACCTAAAGTTTTAAATCAGGTTCACCTTCAACCTTTACAGAGGTTTTACGCGATTCACCTCAAACCCAGAGTTTTGCTGGTTCACTCCTGACTAGATGTTTATGCTCTCCATAAAGCAAGGGTCTACACAACGCACCCAGATTTTAGACCACATAGGTCAATGACCTACACAAGGACCTAACAGTTTATGCCTTACATAAGAGTAAGGGTCGACCTTGTGTACCCACTACGTACACTCCCGCTAGAGGCGTCCTTGAGGACTTCAAAGGGTGAGAACCACTTAGGACCAAGACCTAGGAAGGAATGATCACAAGTGTCCTCTGGACTCTGGATACTTACAAATAAGTTAATGAATTCCATTAAGCACACCGCCAAAGATCTTCTCCTCCTTGTTGACGAAGAGTCTTCAGCTCCCTTGATCTATAACACAAGATGATATACCAATGCTTGGCTTCAGGTTGGGTCAAGGGTGAGATGGAATCCTACTCTCTAAAGATTTTCCTATAAGGAAGATAGAGTGGTTCATCTCTTATGCATTCAAGGTATCCCAGCATAATGATTTGCCATTAAGGTAGTAGCTGGAGAATCCTTGAATGCGGAAGTTCATTCCCCAATCCACTATATTAATATCAATAGTAAGGGTGGATTGGAGGATGAACTCCCTAGAGAGAAAGGCTTTAGGTATAAGATGTAAGTTAAAACACACAAAAGCTCTCTCTTTTCTCTCTTACAACAACAAAGAACAAGTCCTCTATATATAGGCAAGAAGTTCCAACGGATATAAAACAGTCACATTTATGACAGAGTTCGATATTATCGAGCAGGTTCGATATCATCGAGCGTATACTCTCGATAGCATCGATGGTCTGCTCGATGACTCAGACTCGATGTCATACGCTTTTGAAACTCCTTGCCAATAGGTCGATGAATCGAAACAGTTGTCGATGTCATCAGATTTCGAACTCCGATTCCATCGATGACTGCGTCGATCCCTCGACACATGAAAAATGAGAGAGACTTGACTTTGAAAATATTTCAGGTTTTCATGAATGATCAGGGGAACCGTTGAGGTCTTAAGAATTTGAATGTCAATGATATCGAGATCTGAATCAAGGCATCGATAATTTCAGCAGATTTATCTTTGAACTTGCTAGACAGATTATGGTGTAGTTCGATGCAATCAAACAGGTGTCGATATCATTGATATTTGAATATCGATTAAATCGAAGGGCCCTCGATCATAGTTAAAAACATTTTGAAATAACTGTTGTAAAAAATGAGCGCCCACCATTGATATCATTGATGGACCTCCGATCTTATCGGTATTTGATTTCAGATCATATCGGACGGTCATCGATATATTGATGAATTTTGAGATTTTCATTAAAAAATAGGGGCGCCAAAAATCTTCTTGTCGATCTTATCAAGCCACTCTCTATTGTCTCGAGATTTGAATATCAATGATATCGATATGTATATATCGATACATCGATAATTTGTCCAGATATAGTATGAAGTTGCTGGACATATTTGTGCTTGTATCGATGATATTGATAGGTGTATCGATGCATCGATAAATCCATCCAGATGAATATTTAGTTGCTGGACACTTTTGGTCCTCTTATCGATAATATCGTTAAGGTATCGAGGACATCGACAGTGCAGGTCGATCATATTGAGGGTGCTTCGATAAAATTGACAAGGCGAGAAAAACTTAGAGATTTTCCTATTTTGAAAATTTTTTCTCACCATAAAAACCCTAAGATGTCTATCTTGTTTTAAGGGTTTTATTTACTTGGTGTATTGGGTTATGGGATGTGAGGCTATGATTTACTTATGATGAGGTTCCACACATCTGGTTGAGGCAGACGCTTGAAATAATCTTCCTATCAAGTTCTGCAGCCAGTCTGACACACCATTCACGTAACTTGACAAACCAGGGCACAAGTAGGTGCACTTTCACAACCTTTTTCAGAAAACAATCTTTTGTGTATTAAGTATGTATGAGTAGACTCAAGATGAGAAAGTGAGTTTTTGAAAACCTGGAGCCGAACCACATAAAAAATTGATCAAATAAATCCTTTATCCATTAGGTCAGAGCATAGTTTGTATATCAAGTTTTTCAACGTGCTCATTGAAAATACTATCTTTTCATAATGTTTGCCATGCTCATCACTTCAAGATTGGTTGAAAACCCAGGTACTGATTTCAAACTTATCCCATTTTCCTTATTTTTCCAATTTTTTATTTTATATCGACAGTCATTTATATTCATTTAGTCTTTTCAACCTTTTTTTTTTTTCTTTCTTTTAGACATTGCATCCTTTTCAAAGACATTTTTCATTCCCCTCAAAGATGTTGTCATTCTTCATTATTTATGAACTTTTTGTCTATCTCCTATTTTTTTTCTTCTTTTAAGGTGGATAAAATTCTTCAGACTTGATTCTCAATATCTTTCAATTATCACCATACTAACAAGCTGAAAATCTAGTACTATTCACTGAAAACAATTTGAATAACATAATATTCAAACTTACTCTCAATCAATTGATTGTAAGAACCATAAGTGATAGGTTACTTAGTGGCTCTAACTCTAACAATTCAAAATTTGATTTTTATCATATCATCATACTCAAAACAGTCTTAAATACACAACTTATCGCTTTCCAAATAGATAAACATTGAAAATTTTTCAAAATTTTCACAAAATTTGCTCAAAACTAAGAAAATACTAATTAGGTAACCTAATCTCTCATCCCCAACCTAAAATCTACATTGTCCTCAACGTAAAAGAAATAAGCATGATCTACAAAAGATACAACATAGTTGAAAGTGAAGTGATAGAAATATAGTACTTGATGAAGAGATTTTGTGGCTTTTTCCAAAGGATCTTAGCATGAAGGTGGGTTAGCATAAGAGTTTATCAACCAAAAATAAGCTATCCTAAAATAGAGAAAGCAAACTATCCTAATCAGCATAAAGTCGACTGTCCTAGACATAACATGAAAGTTATAATTAATCCTAAACTAGGAAAGCAGGGGAAAAGCTACTCAGTCATGTAGCAAGGTTCCTCCTCCGGCCAATACCTTGATAAATTTCTCCTTAGGTTTCTCAACAAGATCATCTAAAAGCCCTTTTTGCAATAGGCTTAGATGCGCTGAAGCATGAATTTCCAGAGAAATTTATATACCTCAGTAAAAAATTGTCGTTGAATCGCCTGAGGTATCCAAAGTATATATGATTCACCTGTGACAGAAAAAGTTTCAATGTTAGTACTCTATGGTGAATCAGAGACTACAAGTAGATAGAATTCAAAAAAATTCTTAGTAGGTGGTGTAGTCTCAACACACTCTGAAGTTTTAGTTTTATATTTAATTTTCAGCTCCACGTCCTTTAATGGTAAACATTCAGGATCTGGGGGAGGAGGTTCTTCAGAATAAGGGTTCTCTCAGTCAATAACAACTACCGAGGTATTGCATTGTCAGGCATCCACCACGTCTTATATCATGGGATTGTTTATATCCACAAAGTGCATCGGGCAATCTTCTAAAGAGTCAAAACATTTAGTTGAAAGGAGTTCATTCAACACATCGAGATTTGTGATGATATGCCCAACAACTCCTTTACCTTTTTCGAGAGTATAAATGAGCATACTCTCTTATTTTTTCTCAAGGTGGGATGAAATCACCACCAGGTATATCTCTTCTTGATCTAAGTAAACCTGTTCAAGATCAGTGGGCAAAGGTTTTAGGTCAAGCTTCGGTGTCTTAAAGCTAGACGGTAGAGGCACTACATCAGTTTAGGGCAATTTTTCAATTTGTGGCCTCCACCGATTAACTTCAAGTACCGATACATCATCAAGTATGGCACCCATCTCCCTAATCATATCATCATCTAAATCATGGGAGTGGGCCAAACACGTCTCTAGAGGGTCAGAGGATAAGGTCATAAGTGCTCTATCTTCCACGAAAGAATCAATCAGGTTAATATCATGGAAATCGTCATCATCCTGTAACTGTTTGCCTGTGTTGAAAAAGATATTCAACTCCAATGTCATATTCTCGAAAGACATACTCATGACTCCATTCCTATAATTAATGATTGTGTTTGAAGTGGCGAGGAATGGACGACGAAGAATCATGGGAATTTGAGTGCTCATGTTATTAATGGGTTACTATCCAGGATGATAAAATCTACCAGGTAGTAGAATCTGTCAACCTAGACCAACACATCCTCAATTAACCCCCTCGATACACGAACTAAGTGATCAGCAAGTTGTAATGTGGTTAGGGTGGTTTTCAATTCACCCAAACCTAACTATTTGTAGATCGAGTAAGGGATCAAATTTATGCTTGCTCCTAAGTCAAGAAGTGCATGCTTAATTCGGTAGTTCCCAATTACAAAAGCAATGATTGGGCTATCGGGATCTTTGTATTTCTGTGGCACATCTTACTTTAGGATGGAACTCACCTTTTCAGTTAAGAAGATTTTCTTTTAAATATTTTTCCATCTTTTGGTCCTCACAAGTCTTTTAAAATTTTGGCATATGAAGGTATTTGTTTAACCGCATCCAGTAAATGAATCTTGACCTTCACTTATTTCAACACCTCTAGAATGTCCTGAGAGTTAGAGAGAAGTTTTGGTGCAACCAATCGTTAGGGGAATGGGGCAATCGGCTTGCCTTGAAGTTCCGGTTCCAATTCTTGTGGAGCAATGCTAGCTCTATCATTGTTGTCCTCCTTCGAGTCCTTAAGCTTTTTAGCCCTTACTGGAATAAATTTGTCAATTATCTTCCCACTCATAAGAGTGGCGATAGACTTAGCTTGCTCCATTTGATTTGAAGAGCTTAGATCACTTATTTCGTATTACAGTTTAGGATTGGGGAAAGGTTGGGTTAGAAGAATCCCTTTTTTCCCAACTGAAATTTTTGTCTCACGTCCTTGTATGGCCTTTGAAAGGTCTTGAAGGGTTTGCAATATACCCTAAGTATAAGCTCTTTGTTTTGAATATGTTTCCAAACCAGATCCTCTTAAGCTCTCCCTTGGTTTGGAATTTGATTGAAGAAACCTTGAGTAGCAGTTTGTCCATTCCTCTAGCTGGAGTTATATGTATTTGAGGTGGGTCCACTGAAAGGTCTTTAGTAGTTATTCACGACATTTGATTTCTCATTCAGAATTTCTTGAAAAGCAAGTATTGTTGGATAATTTTCAATTATATGTATGTTATAAGCACAAATACCACAAATAACTTCCTTAGCCTTATCCTTCTTAAGTTTCATGGCCTCGAGTAGTTTCCTTGTGAGACTAGCTACTTTAGCATTTATATCATCTTCCTCCTTTAGAATATACATTCCTCCCCTTTCCTTTGATCGAGTAGGCTTAGAAATGGTGGATTTTGGGGAGATGTCCCATGATTGTGCATTTGCTGCAAGTCTGTCTAGATAGTCCCACACATCATCGACACTATGTTCATGAATTCCCCATTGCACATCATCTCGACCAATTGGTGCATGGAAGATATCAGTCCATCATAGAAGAAATTTGTGATGCGCCACGTTTCAAAACCGTGTTGTGGGCATGAACTAACAAGTTCCTTGAACGTCTCCCAACACTGGAAGAATGTTTCATCCTCCTTTTGAGCGAATTTCATGATTGACTTTCTAAGGGTGTTCGTTTTATAGTATGGGAAAATTTTCTTTATGAACTCCCTTATCATGTCATTCCATGTGCCAATAGATCTGGGACATAGAGAATGCAACCACGTCTTAGCTTTCTCTTTCAAAGAAAAGGGGAAGAGTTTCCATCTGACCGTGTTCTCAGACAAGTCAGAAAAATATAAAGTGGTTATAATCTCATCAAACTCTTTCGAGTGCATATATGGACTTTCATATTCAAGTCTATGGACTTTTAGGAGTTGGATCACCCTTGGCTTGATATTCATATGTCCCGTATTTCTTAGAAAAACCATGCATGTGAGCGTGCTTACCCCCGCCAGTTGTAAATAGTATCGCAAAGTACGAGGTGTGGGTGCTTGATGCACCTCATTCTCATCTTAGACTTCCTCAACTCGAGGTTCAGGTTGTCATCTTGGTTCATTGACCGGTTGATTTGCAACCATAACCTCAATTAACTCTGAGGATCTCGAGTGGTGTCTAATCCTATGATGGATAGATAACCCCTCAACCAATGATCATTCACTCAAAAGACGTTGAGTGTTGTCACGGACCCACTTGGGTAAGAAACACACTCAACCCTTAATTTCAGATTCTAATCTAAACCTAAAAGGAAAAAAAGGAAATAGAAATCTAGAAATATAAAGAGAGAAGGAAGGAAATAGAAATCTAGAAATATAAAGAGAGAAGGAATTAGCAAGAAGTTACCAAATTAGAAGTTACTAAATTAAGATCCTGCAAAACAAAAGAAAACAAGTCAGTTTTTAAAATCAAAAATTATAAAAAGTAGAACGTTTTTAAAAATAAAAATAGAAAATAAGTTTCTAAAAAAGTTAGATTCTAAAATCAATTTAGGAAAGTTTCTAAACCTACAATTAGAAAGTAAGTTAGTTTCTAAAAATAAAAGAAATCCTAGAATTAGAAAGTTTCTAAAAATAGAAAACAAACCCTAATCCTAAAAATAGAAAAACCCTAATCTTAAAATAATTCTAAAACTAGCTAATCTCAGAAAAACGATAACTGTTAGTCCCCGGCAACGACACCAACAACTTGTTCACAATCCCAAGTGTAGGGTCGCGATGTAGTAATAATCTTGGTGCAACCGAGGTTGAATTCATAGAGACTAATCTCGTGTGTTTTCTAAAAGTAACTAGAAGAAGAACTAGAAAAAGATGGAGACCTAAATCTGAAATATTTTAGAGTAATTGTGAGAAATTTAATGAAAAGCTTAAGAAATTGAAAGGTGGGAAACTACGTTTTCCAAGGATCCACTTGTAGAGATCAAGGAGATCTATGCTTAATTCAAGTCACACGGTTGGGAATCGGAGTCCCATCCTATCCAATTGGAAGATATCTCAGTAAAATCAAATCTGAACTTCTTCTAACATAGTTCTTAATGGATGAGAGGTGTGAGAACTATAAGTGATTCCATCACAAAACCATGCCCATGAGACAAGGCAAACAACAGAATTTACCAATCCACCAACCAATCTGAGATAATTGCGAAAATTAGGGAGGATTTCATCACCCCACCATGCCTTAGGGACAACAGTGAACAACAAGATTTCCTAATTTCACAATCTCCATGTCCAAGGGACGATGCTTCAATTTCTTCAGTAAATTCGATGTCATTGAACAACCTTTGATGTCATTGAGTATCTTCTTCGAGTCATCGAACATGACTTCGATTCATCGAGAATTGCATCCAATATGTCCAGCAACAAATTTGATTTTCTTGTATAAATTCGATGTCATTGATTTGTGTTCGCTGTCATCGAACAATGGCTTCGATGTCATCGAATAGTAGTCGATGACACAGGTAATGAAGTGAATTTTAGCACTTTGTTCTTCTGACTTCCGACTTCTCCACTAGGTTTTCTTGGATCTTGAGGTCTTGAAATCTTCAATCTTGGTCTCCAAAGATCCATTCTTTGCTTTGGTGTTTCTTGAGCATCAAATCCATGCTTTTAGCATTCTTTTCAATCCAAGCTCTTAAACTCACCTTGCAATGCAAACATGTATAAAATATACCATTAAGCCTTATATGTTCATAAAACCAAGATATAAATAGGGAAAAATATACAATATTTGACACTCAACACACTTCCAACCAGCATTTTGCTAGTCCCAAGCAAAACATGTGTGAAGTGAACCTCAATTCTCAATGTTCAAACCTTTTTCAGAAATCAATCCTTTGTGCAATCAAGTATGACTTAATACAATTAAGATGAGAAAGTGGGATTTTAAAAACCTAGAACCAAATCACATAAGTAATCAATCAAATAAATTCTTTATCAATAACATCAGAGCATAAGTTCATATACCAAGTTTTTCAATGTGCTCAGTGAAAATCAACTTACTTCTCATAAAAGTACTAATATTTCATAATGTTATCCATGCTGACCATATCAAAATTTATTGAATAATCAAGTACTAATTTATCCCCTTTTCCTTCTTTTTCTAGTTTTTGATTTTTTATCAACGTTCTTTTCCTATTCATTCTTTTCAGTATTTCCAGAAATTTTTCATTCTTTTCAGACTTTACATTCTTCAATTTTTTTTATGACCTTTTTATCGATTTCCTATTTTTTAACTGGTTCTTTTCATCTTTTAAAGTAGATAAAATTCTCTAGACTTAATTCTCAACATCTATCAATGATTCACATACTAACAATATGAAATTTTAGCATATCCCGGGCAAGCGAATTTAACATGTCTTTGGTTTTTGAATTAACATGATCTCCAAAGTTCCTCTTAATCCATTGGATGCAAGAACTTAGGAGATAGATTACTTAGTTGATCAGACTCCAACAATTCAAAATTTAATCTCTATCTCATCATACTCAAAACATTCTTAAATGCATAAATTATTATTTTCTAAATAGATTTTAACTTGAAATATTGATTTTTTTTCTCAAAACTAAGAAAGCACTGATTATTTTACCTAATCTACACCCCCCAACCTAAAAGCTACATTACCCTCAATATAAAAGAGATAAACAGGCCATGCGAAAGCGGCAATGAAAATAAAGGAGTAGTGATGGAAAGATAGTACCAGAAGAAGGAATTCTAAAGCTTTACCAAGAATCTCAACATGAATATGGGTTAGCATATAGACTAAACAAACGGAAAATAAACTATCTTAAACCTAAATTTTATAAAAGCAATAAACCTAACTATACCTCCATCAGACTAGGAGGTCAATCTTGGTATACAGGATCATTCAGAAGTATGGACATGTCCTCTGAGTCAAATTTCTCAATAAATGGCTTTAACTGATGTTCTTTCACTTTAAAAGCATTGCCATTTGCTAGATTCTTTATCTCGACGGCCCCATGAGGATAAACATTAGTAACTGTGAAAGGACCGGTCCAACAAGATTGGAGTTTATCCAGAAAATACGTAACCCAGAATTGTACAAAAGGACTCTCTAACTAGTCAAGAATGATTTTCGAAGGGTGTTCTTGTCATAGAACACCTTCAATCCCGTCCTTGTAAATTCTCGAGTTCTTGTATGCATCATTTCGGATTTCCACGAGTTCATTTAACTGAAGTTTACGCAACGAGCCAGCGTTGTCCAGATCAATATTCAGATTTTTAATAGCCCAGTAAGCTCTATGTTCCAATTCCACAGGCAAGTGGCAAGCTTTCCCATAGACAAGTCTAAATGGAGACATTCTAATGAGAGTTTTAAAGGCTATACGGTAAGCCCATAAAGCATCGGTCAATTGAATTAACCAATCATTTTGGTCAGGGTTAACCATTTTCTCCAGAATGTGTTTAATTTACTTGTTAGAAATCCCAACTTGCCTACTTGTTTGTGGGTGGTATGAAGTGCTCACCTTATGAGAGATGTCATATTTCTTCATTAAATTTGCAAATGGCCTATTACAGAAATGTGAGCCTCCATCACTAACGATGACTCGAGGCATTCCGAATCGGGAAAAGATGTTCTCTTTTAAGAATTTAATGACTGTTTGATGGTCATTATTCTGGCACAGGATCGCTTTGACCCATTTAGTGACATAGCTACTGCTAGCAGAACGTATAAATTTCCAAAGGATTGTGGGAATGGTCACATGAAATCGATGCCCCAGCAATCCAATGCTTTAATGATAAGAATTGGGTTTAGAGGCATCATATTTCGATGGGACAATGCTCCCAATTTTAGGCTTTGCAAAACTCATGAGTGTCCTTGAATATAGTGGGCCAGTAAAAGTCGCACTGCAGAATTTTAACAGTGGTCTTTTTGGTAGAAAAGTGACCACCACAGGCCTGGGAGTGATAAAAGGAGATGGCACTTAGATGTTCATTGTCTAGCACACATCTCCTTAGAATCTGGTCTTGACAATATTTAAATAAATATAGATCATCCCAGAAGAATTTGTGTACCTCGGTGAAGAATTTTTTCTTATCTTGCCCAGTCCAATGTGTTGGCGTGAAACCTGTGCAAAATAATTAGCAATATTAACAAACCAACGGAAGTGGGAGACACTACCAAAAAATTGAGCAAAAGATATAGATTATGACAGCTTTTAGCTATGGTTTTAAGCTGTAGCTATATTGAAATGGCGGTTGAGACCGCACTAGTTGAAGAAGGAATATGCCAATATGTACTAGAGGGGGTTGAATAGGACTTTTAAATGTTTTTATGATTTATTTAAAATCCTATTACACTAATCCTAACAGTGGGCACATATTAGGATTACTCAAAAAATAACTCTACTGGCTTCCAAGCCCGGTAGAGGATCCAATCACAAACTGTTTAAGAAGTAAACACTATGCAAACAAGTTTATGATGGATATGACCATGTAAGTGTGTGAGGTGTGATCTCAGATATTCAGATATGCAAAATATTAAAGTAAATCATATAATCAGAAGAATAGCATCTCAAACACAGTCATTTTTATAGTGGATCGACTACTTGTCTACTCCACTCCTGGTAACCACACTCAACCCTTGAGTATACTGAATTTCACTAAGGAGGTTTCACAGCGGTTTACCTCAAACCTAAGGCTTTAAATCAAGTTCACATTCAACCTTTACAACCTACATTGAGGTTGACTGTTTATGCTCTCATGAGCAAGGGTCAACACAACGCACCCACTTTTAGGCACACTGGCCAAGGATCTTCCATAAGACCCTACCGGAGGTTTCTGCACGGTTCACCTCAAACCTAAGGTTTTGCTAGTTCACCTTCAACCAGATGTTTATGCTCTCCATAGAGCAAGGGTCCACACAACTCACCCACCATGTACACTCCTGCCGGAGGCCTCCTTGAGGACTTTAAAGGGTGAGAACCACTTGAGACCCAATCCTATAAAAGAATGATCACAAGTGTCCTCTTAGACTTTACATACTTACAAATAAGTTGATGAGTCACGTTTAGCACAATGTCGAAGATCTCCTCCTCCTTGTTGACGAAGAGTCTTCTACTCACTTGATCTATAACACAATGATATACCAATACTCGGCTTCGAGTTGGGTCAAGGTCAAGATGAGATCCTACTCTCAAATTGTTTTCCTATCAGGAAGATAGAGCGATTCCAATCTTATGCATTTAAGGTATCCCAACTTAATGATTTACCATTAAGGTAGTAGTTGGAGGATCCTTGAATGCGAAAGTTCATTCCCCAATCCACTCTATTGAATATCAATGATGAGGGTAGATTGGAGGATGAACTCCCTTGAGAGAAAGGGCTTTGGATATAAGATATAAGTTGAAACACACAAAAGTAGTCTCTACTTTCTCTCCCAGAAACAATAGACAAGTCATCTAAATATAGGCATAAGGTTCCAACATATATAAAATGGTCACATTTATGACTGAGTTCGATATCATCGACCATATACTCTCGATAGCATCGATGGTCTGCTCGGTGACTCGAACTCAAAGTCATACGCTTTTAAAACCTTTTTCCAGCTGGTCGATGAATCAAAACAATTGTCGATGTCATCGGATTTCGAACTCCGATTCCATCGATGATAGGTTCGATCCATCGACACTTGAAAAATGAGAGAGACTTAACTAGAAATATTTCAGGTTTTTAGGATATGATCGAGGGTCAGCCGATGTCATCGAAATTTGCATTTCGATGTTATCGAAGGCAGTGTTGATGGGATTGATAAATCCTATAGAGTTACCAATAAGCTCGCTAGACAGATTGTGTCCAGATTCGATCTAATCGACTTGGCCTCGATATCATCGACATATGAATATCGATTTCTTCGAATGGTCCCCAATCAAAGTAAAAACTAACTTGAAATATTTGCTGGAAGACATACGTGCCCACGATCGATATCATCGATGGACTTCCGATCTTATCAATATTTAATTTCTGATCATATTAGAAGGAGCATCGATATATCGAAGGAATTTGAAATTTTCTTTAAAAATTAAGGGCACCGGAAACCTGCCTGTCAATGATATCGAGTCGACTTCGATAAACTACAGATTTGAATATCGATGATATCGATATGTGTATCGATACATCGATAATTCGTTTAGATAAGTTATGAGGTTACTAGACATATTTGGTCCTCTTGTCGATGGAATCGATGGAGTATCGCGGACTCGACAGTGCAGGTCAATCATATTGAGATGTATATCGATACAATCGACAGGGCAAGAAAACTTAGAGAATTTTCCTATTTTGAAAAACGTTTTCTTATCTAAAAACCCTATGATGTTCTACCTTATTTTTAAGGGTTTTATTCACCTGGTGTTTTGGGACATGGGATGTGAGGCTGTAGATTTACCTGTGGCGAGCTTGCACATATCCGGTTGAAGCAGACACTTGAATTAATCTTCCTATCAGGCTCTGTAGACAATCTGACTCAACACTCATGTAACTTGACAAACCAGGGCACTTTCAATCTCCCCCTTTGTCAATTACGTGAAAAAATCCTAAAATATCCTAGAATAATCTAGATAACCACATCATAAATTGTGTATACATGCTTTTTACACAATTTTACAATTTATAGCCCATGTACACAACCAGTAGTTGCTCCCCCTGACTTGTAAACTCCCCCTAAGCACCTGCACAACCATTCAAGCAGATACACAATTTTCTGTTCGGGGTGTTTGCAAATGTTCTGCCCCTTTTGGTCAGTCATTAACAAAGATCTAGCAGTTGATATTGACTGAAGTAGATAATGACATGTGGGAGAACCAATAACAGATCGATGTTTTAATATTTAAATCAGTTTAAGCAGACCACTTTTTCAGAAAGTATGAATGCATAGCAAATCAGATAAAATAGTGATATAACAGTTTAGAATATTCATTCGAGACATCGCATGCATTCCATTTGATAGAAACAGAATAAATCAGGGGATTTAAACTTATGGTAATGGTAGTAAAAAGGTACAATAATATTCAGCCATATACAAAGTGAAACCAAAATATCCAACTATCTAAAATAAACTGCCCAAGATTGGCAGCAAATTAACAATTATCCCAAAAAAAAACCATACCCATGTAAGGACACCCATAAGTAAGTACCGGCATCAATCCCACATCGGGCCATTGTAACACCCTGAAAATCAGGGGTCGAGCATAAACTCAACTCTCGAGTTCCAGAACATCACTTATGCAACATAGATAATGATGATTAAATGTTGTCTGTGCTAGTACAATAAACATGAGTGAGATTCTACCAAACATTAATTCATACTCCAGATCCATGTATAAAATGTAAACGGAAGACTGAAAGGTGTATATAGATATATATAAAATAAAACATTCTCGATCTCCAGAGTATGAACACTAACTGAGTCACCGTATATATACATGTTGGTTCTGAATCAAAATATTAAAATAGTACAACTAAAATTATCAACCCTATAGCCCCGTAGCACTGGACAGCCTATGCGAAGCCTCCAGTGAACAACATGTAGGCATCCTCCTCCTGATCGTCATAGTAGTCGGGCTCAGTCTCCTGTGCTCTAGTGATACCTGCATCTGATACAGGGTCTGGTGGTTGTTTTAAAATATCGTCCCGTAACGTGGGAATGAGTGGCCAACTCAGTGGAACAATAAAGCATAGGTTAACATGTTATCAATTCAGTCAAGCAGTAATGATAAAGCAGTACAATCAAACAATTCTAACTACTCTTATCTAATGCAAGTATGAAATGACATGATGTATGCCCTTGCCAAACCACCCTCATGCGACACCACCTTACGTTCGCGAATGCGTTCATCCCTCAGTGCTCCACATCTACCAGGCACATGTAGTGTGATGATGAGCATGATTGCCGAGTAATTATTAGTCCTTTTCAAACAATAGTATTGGGAAACTAAGGTACCTCCCTTGTATCATTCCCAAACATGATCTATTCTAGGGTCGTCAATCCTAGTTAATCTCATACGATGGTGTGTTTCTAGGTCGCAGCAAAGGCTGCAAGGGCTATTACACACAAAGGTTACACCAATCCCCCATTACCTTTTTAACGATTCATCACTATACAGTTATAAGCCTAATTCATACTCTATACACAGCGAAAAAACTCGTCGCTTCACCGCAAATTCAGATTATGCTCGAGGTCACTACAAAGGGCTGTCAGGGCTGTTACGCACAAAGGTTATACTGCTCCCCCATCACCTTATCAATGTAGGCCGACAGCACGAATATAGTGTCCCATACCAACATAATCGGCTCACGAGTCTGGTTGCTCACTGGTCACTACAGGGAGGCACGTGGCCCCAGCATAGGCTGACAGCTCGACCATGGTGTTCCATACCACCATGCTTAGCTCATGAGTCTTAGCAGATCGAGGTATCATGGTTAACAGAATTCCACGGGTAAATTTGGTACCCTAGGTTCAAGTAGTAGCGACCAAACATGCTGAACATACATTAAACATATCGGGTTACTTGACAAGTTAATTGAACGACATGAAGTGCATAAGTAATTCACATGGCCTAACCACTGTCACCAACTGAAGTACGACTCGGGTTTGTCAAACACATCCTACGTGGTGAAATGAATCTCAACCACGATCTCAAGTCTGGTACCGATTGTCTGGACTATAAATATAGTCACAAACTCAATCAATCCTTATTCATATCATGTTGAGTAAAGCATTTTAAACAAAGTAATTCAAGCAAGTTAACAAGCATGTCATAAAGCATGTTATAAAGTACTATATAAACAAGATTACAAACACATATTTTTCATAAGTGGTTAAAGTAAGCAACTCACATGGAGGATATCATACAAGTCTCTAAGGTAGTTAAGAATCCCATCTGAACACCTACCTAAGGCATCATCATCCAAACACTTACTCACACAAGCATTTTCACAAATACTTAGCATACACTATTTCAACATACTTAGTGTATGTTAGCAAAACATGTATTAGGGCGAATCCTTTCACCAAATAAATATTTTATCTATATGTCATATATTCATACAATAAATAATCATGTCAAACACATTTTTAAAATATATACCTATACGGTATTTTCTACAATACACTATTTCTACATACATAGTGTATATTAGCATAACATGTATTAGGGCGAATCCTTTCGCCAAATAAGTATTTTATCCATATGTAATACATTCATACAACAAATAATCATGGCAAACCCATTTCCAAAATTTATACCTATATGGTACTTTCTACAAACACCTAGAGTATGTAAAATTCAATATTCCTCATCTTTAATCGAAATGGAAAACAGACAGCACTTTGTACATATGCAATTGCATGCAGATCATGAATATATCATTATCTGACATTGAAAGCATTGAAAACCATAACCTATACATTTAAAGTCTGCACCTTTTGTCATAGAATCGTAACGGAGTCGATAGGTTTGCTAAGCTTCCGTATTCGACAGTTTGCAACCTATAGAATGAAATAGGTTAGCTATTTCATAACTTACAACTATCAACACCCCAAATCAGATTAGGTTTAGGGTTTTTTACATAGAAATGATGCCGAAATTGTCGGGAAAGCAATTAGAACGGAGTGGTGGAGCATGGATAGCAGCAGGGAAGAAGGGCCGGAAGACTCTCCCACATCTCCCACACTTTCTCTCTCTTTTCTCTCTTCTCAATCTCAAATTCGTATAGTTGTGGGAGAGAGGGTTCTAAGGTCCTTATATAGGCTAAAAAGTTACTGAAATAGACTTGTGGTCAAGGTATACTTAGGTTATAACCAAAGTGAGCATTTTTCAGCTCAACGGAGGACTTCTGGCGGCCCCCGTTCAGCTAAAGGTCGGACTTAAGCTCACTAACACTGGATCTGGGTATGGCTAAGTTTTTGTTCCAGTCGGCTTCTCAAATCACGCGTGGCGGTCCAGTTTCAGTTCAACGGTCAGTGAATCTCGATCAGAAATTCTAAGTACATGGATATGTTCATGAAAGTTTTCCTAATCCGAGGGTGTAATCTGGCCTGATTCAGATGGTCTAGTTGCTTAATACTGAATCGCAAGCGACAAGCCTCAGATTATTATTTGAGATATTTATTTTGTAAAGAAAATAAGTGTTTTCACACTCTCTCGCTCCGGACTCAAGCGAACAGCCGTGGGACACTGTCTGGATTTGATTTCCGAGATGGTTGTCAAGCCTAGTGAGGCGGTCCTAATTCCTTAACTTCATGTTATTCGGTTTTCCGACGTGCGGTCCCGATCTAATACAGAGTTTCTAGATGCTCCCGAGAGCAACTGGGTAATGAGATTGATCAGAGATTTTAGGGTAACCTAGTGTCAATGATTTTACAAGTTTTGGGTCTTACAGATCATATTTAAAGTGATTGAAACGGATTTCATTGATAATCTAGTTTAACACATAGTTAACTTTGTCAAATTTCTAAAGGATTTAGTCTTGAGTGATTTCGGTCTGAGGTGGTACTTAGACCTTTGTAACAATGTTTAGTTTAAGTATTGTTCTTTATCACCTAAACTTTAAGATAGTGTCTAATGTGAAAGTACTTAGAAGGATTTAAAGAATGAGGTAGTGAAATGTGAGATTTGTGAAGAAAATGGTTTGAAAAGGGATTTGAGGCTTTAATTGAGTGTTTGAGAAGTTAAACCGGTTCTAGGATTGACCCATCGCCTAAGGACGTCTAATTCCAGGTTGAAAAAATTTTGGGCTGTTACAATCTACCCCCCTTAAAACAAAATTTCGTCCCTTAAATTGGCTAAGGGTAATAAAGAAAGATTTAATTATTTCCTTTGCCTAAGTTTTATTGATTTTGAGTTTCTACGCGTGGTAGGGCATATACTAGCCTTGTTCATTTTAGTCTACCCCCCTTAAAACTTATTTCTTTATCCATATCTCATACCATGATGGTTTGTTACAGTTTATTTCTTTACCTATTTGGAGTCTTGACGACAATCCCCAACTAGTTAGAGTAAGCTAACTGTATTCAATGTTTGAACAACACGGAGAGACGGTTATAGTGGGCTTGATCCCGATACATCGATCATCTATAGGGCCAGGGTAGAAAGCTCATCACATCCCTTCCGAATCCTGATGGATCCCGGTCTTCTGCTCGGCCAAGCAATGAGTCCATTGGTAGTCACCCAGGATTGAAAATTGGGTCAAGCCGCGAATGTTTCACAGTTGTATATTTTAGTAACTCCGTAGTCCGATCACTCTAAAAACATAGGGAATGTCCATCATTGAAAGGTTCAAATTGTCTATTTCTAAGGTTGCCCTTTAGGTCAGTCTAAGAGAGTCCTCGTTATTATCTATATCCAAGGAAATGGTGAATCAAATCTTACTAGATCATCCTAAAATGGTTTCTCATAATAGAACTTGTTAGGGCTTCTATAATGTTCATATTCAACGAGCACAGTTTCGATCCTGCGCCAGTGGGGTAGGGTCCACCACGCTTTCGCTGCGTAACCCAGATCAAAGAGGTGTATTAGTTTAACCTAGCTACATCTATCGGTCTCTGGCATTCTCTAATGTAACCGGTAGTCTAGTCTTAATTTAGGTGTAGTCCAAAGTCTATGCTCATACGCTAGATGATTTCATACCATTTCTAATACAAGGAATAGTTCTATCACTTAGGGTCAAGTTGTCTAATTGGAACTGAGTTGTCTGTACTTGACGCTCGAGCATCCACGTATGCTCATTCCAACTAAGAGGGTCCTAAGGTTCACATTATAAATTTGTTGAATTTTCTATATGGTCAGGTTTGTCGAAATATAGGAGCACCGCTCTAGGTCCAAAACTCCAAGGGCCTATTTGGCCAGTGGTCTTAAGTTGTATTTAATGGGCTTGCATTGCTAATCCATCCTCGGGATTGGAAGTGGCATGGTTGGTAGGAGGGTGGGTGCGGATTAATTTTATAGGCTTTGGAAAATGAGTCTTGTGTTGGAAAGTGTGGGATGGGATTTCCAAATCCCAGGATAATGAATTTCTAAGTGTAATTTGAAAGGAAGATCTGGGATATACGTTTAACTGCATACATTCCTAACATGGCATTAGAAAACATGGGATACACCCAATCTAGGGAACATATCTTACACATACATTTATTATTACTTTTACAATTTCATCCACCTAATCTCACTTAATGTAGTTGATCGAACGGGCCCCAAATATCCCATCATTTGGAGGTTGTGAAGGCTATGGAAAAATGAAGAAAATGGGAGAAAAAGGGTTGATTTCTCTGGTTCCCCACGAACTTGAGCCTCAACAGAGATTGCAAAGGCCTCAACTGACAGGGATTGAAGGAGAAAAATGAATAGATGGGATGGGTTGAGAGCTTACCCAAATTTGAGCTTTAAATGGGGGGGGGGTGTAGGAGCTCAAATGAGAGAAAACAGAAAGGGTAGAGGGTAGGTGTTGCTGTGAACAATGGACGTTGATGGGTTGTGCCCGAAAATGAGGGATTGGGCGATTGGGAGAGAGGCTAAAGGGAGAAAACAGCAACCGTAAAGAGAAAAGGGGGCTTGGAGGGGCGTTTGAGAGAGGAGGAGGCAAAACGACGTGAAATAGGGGTTCCCCCGCAATTTCGCATGCACCACATGAGCCCAGGGGTCGGGCCGACCATAACCAGCACCGGCCCAACCCGACTGGCACAACCTGACCGCAGTCGACCGCGGTGACGGCGGTTCCGCCGCGGTCCACCGGACTAGCCGCAGTCCCTCTTCGGTAGGGCGGTGTTCACCACCCTCCCAAGGTGCCAAATGCACTCTGGGTCAACTTGATAACCCCTGGATTGACGCGTGTGGCCCCCGACTTCGTTTCGAGTCGTTTCGGGTCAAATCGGACATATCTTGCAATTTGGAATGAGTTATCTGACGTTAAATATATGATTTTGGGGTAGAACGAGCTAACGAAGTCAACCAACCTAGCTATGCTAGGTTATGCAGCCCGAAATTGCAAAAAAACACTGTATTGATGGTTGTTTCCATGTTTTAATTTCATTTTTACTATAAATAATAGTTTTAGTTTGATTACTCTTCATCCGTTAGGCCTTAGAAGTTGCGCCCAACGCAAAAAGAGCTTAGAATAATTAGGAGAACGGTTTGGTGAAGCCAAATAAGACACTTACTATTTTTGGCCGAAAACCTTGCGCACTAGTAGACATCACGACCTTATAGTAAGTCGCGAATTCTAGGAGTTTTAGTTGTAGTTTGTTTCTGATTTCTTTCCCACTACTTGGTATCCCTATTTAAAGGGTTGTGAACTCGTTTTTATTTTTAGTCATTCATTAATCAATTTCGAATTTATTAGAATTTATTTCTATTTTCTGCTTTCTTTCCTCGTAGATTCGAGAAGTCTCTATGAGGACTCTAGAGAAGCTCCGGGGATTTGGAGTAGTTATCCTCATCACATTTATCCCTTATTCTACCAGTTTTCAATGGTTGGGATGAGGTGGATTGTGATCTAGACTCATCAATAGTCAACCTAAAAATGATTCGGGATCATTTCGCGTGATCATGGGTGTGTACGGGCCCAATCTCAGTGGTCGATTTCGGTCGGTTTCGATGTTAGGCGAATTTAGAAAATCCTAAGTCGGTTTCTATGTTCCGTCGCTCCCTCCTAAGTCAGAGTGCGTCAGTGTGCATCATGTGATCATAACCCAGGTCTGGTTTAATCCAAATCATGCTTTGATACCAACTGTAACACCCTAAAAATCGGGGGTCGAGCGAAAACTCAACTCTCGAGTTCTAGAACATCACTTATGCAATATAGATAATGATGATTAAATGCTGTCTGTGTTAGTACAATAAACATGAGCGAGATTCTACCACAACAGTAATTCATACTCCAGATCCATGTATAAAATGTAAACGGAAGACTGAAAGGTGTATATAGATATATATAAAACAAAACATTCTCGATCTCCAGAGTATGAACACTAACTGAGTCACCGTATATATACATATTGGTTCTGAATCAAAATGTCAAAATAGTACAACTAAAATTATCACCCCTGTAGCCCCGTAGCACTGAATAGCCTATGTGAAGCCTCCAGCGAATAGCAAGTAGGAGAACTCCTCCTGATCATCATAGAAGTCGGGCTCAGTCTCCTGTGCTCCAGTGATATCTGCATCTGATACAGGGTCTGGTGGGTGTTTTAAAACACCGTCCCGTAACGTGGAAACGAGTGGCGAACTCAGTGGGACAATAAAGCATAGGTTTACATGTTATCAATTCAGTTAAGCAGTAATGATAAAGCAGTACAATCAAACAATTCTAACTACTCTTATTTAATGCAAGTATGAAATGACATGATGTATGCTCTTGCCAAACCACCCTCATGCGACACCATCTTACGTTCGCGAATGCATTCATCCCTAAGTGCTCCACATCTACCAGGCACATGTAGTGTGATGATGAGCATGATTACCGAGTAGTTATTAGTCCATTTCAAATAGCAGTATTGGGAAACTAAGGTACCTCCCTTGTATCATTCCCAAACATGATCCATTCTAGGGTCGTCAATCCTAGTTAATCTCATACGATAGTGTGTTTCTAGGTCGCTGCAAAGGCTACCAGGGCTATTACGCATAAAGGTTACACCACTCCCCCATTACCTTTTTAATGGTTCATCACAATACAAATACAGGCCTAGTTAATACTCTAAACACTGCGACAAAACTCGTCGCTTTACCGCAAATTTAGAGTATGCTCGAGGTCACTACAAAGGGCTGTCAGGGCTGTTACGCACAAAGGTTACACCGCTCCCCCATCACCTTATCAATGTAGGCTGACAACACGAATATAGTGTCCCATACCAACATAATCGGCTCACGAGTCTGGTTGCTCATTGGTCACTACGGGGAGGCACGTGGCCCCAGCGTAGGCCGACAGCTCGACCACGGTGTTCCATACCACCATGCTTAGCTCATGAGTCTTAGCAGATCGAGGTACCATGGTTAACGAAATTCCACTGGTAAGTTTGGTACCCTAGGTTCAAGTAGTAGCGACCAAACATGCTGAACATACATTAGACATATCGGGTTACTTGACGAGTTAATTGAACGACATGAAGTGCATAAGCAATTCACATGGCCTAACCACTGTCGCCAACTGAAGTATGACTCGGGTTTGTCAAATACATCCTACGTGGCGAAATGAATCTCAACCACGATCTCAAGTCTGGTACCGATTGTCTGGACTATAAATATAGTCCCAAACTCAATCAATCCTTATTCATAGCATGTTGAGTAAAGCATTTTAAATAAAGTAAATCAAGCAAGTTAACAAGCATGTCATAAAGCATGTTATAAAGCATGTTATAAAGTACTATATAAACAAGATTACAAACACATATTTTTCATAAGTGGTTAAAGTAAGCAACTCACATGGAGGATATCATATAAGTCTCTAAGGTAGTTGAGAATCTCATCTGAACACCTACCTAAGGCATCATCATCCAAACACTTACTCACACAAGCATTTTCGCAAATACTTAGCATACACTATTTCAACATACTTAGTGTATGTTAGCAAAACATGTATTAGGGCGAATCCTTTCACCAAATAAGTATTTTATCTATATGTCATATATTCATACAATAAATAATCATGTTAAACACATTTCTAAAATATATACATATACGGTATTTTCTACAATACACTATTTCTACATACATAGTGTATATTAGCATAACATGTATTAGGGCGAATTCTTTCTCCAAATAAGTATTTTATCCATATGTAATATATTCATACAACAAATAATCATGGCAAACCCATTTCCAAAATTTATACCTATATGGTACTTTCTACAAACACCTAGAGTATGTAAAATTCCATATTCCTCATCTTTAATCGAAATGGAAAACAGACAGCACTTTGTACATGTGCAATTGCATGCAGATCATGAATATATCATTATCTGACATTGAAAGAATTGAAAACCATAACCTATACATCTAAAGTCTGCACCTTTTGTCGTAGAATCGTAACGGAGTCGATAGGTTTGCTAAGCTTCCGTATTTGGCAGTTTGACAACCTATAGAATGAAATAGATTAGCTATTTCATAACTTACAACTATCAACACCCCAAATCAGATTAGGTTTAGGGTTTTTTACGTAGAAATGATGCCGAAATTGTCGGCAAAACGATTAGAACGGAGTGGTGGAGCATGGATAGTAGCAGGGAAGAAGGGCCGGAAGACTCTCCCACATCTCCCACACTTTCTCTCTCTTTTCTCTCTTCTCAATCTCAAATTCGTATGGTTGTGGGAGAGAGGGTTCTAAGGTCCTTGTATAGGCTAAAAAGTTACTGAAATAGACTTGTGGTCAAGGTATACTTAGGTTATAACCAAAGTGAGCATTTTTCAGCTCAACGGAGGACTTCTGCGGCCCCCCTTGAGCCAAAGGTCGGACTTAAGCTCACTAACACTGGATCTAGGTATGGCTAAGTTTTTGTTCCAGTCGGCTTCTCAAATCACGCGTGGCGGTCCAGTTTCAGTTCAACGGTCAGTGGATCTCGATCAGAAATTCTAAGTACATGGATATGTTCATGAAAATTTTCCTGATCCGAGGGTGTAATCTGGCCTGATTCAGACGGTCTAGTTGCTTAATACTGACTCGCAAGCGATAAGCCTCAGATTATTATTTGAGATATTTATTTTGTAAAGAAAACAAGTGTTTTCACACTCTCTCGCTCCGGACTCAAGCGAACAGCCGTGGGACACTGTCTGGATTTGATTTCCGAGATGGTTGTCAAGCCTAGTGAGGCGGTCCTAATTCCTTAACTTCATGTTATTCGGTTTTCCGACGTGCGGTCCCGATCTAATACAGAGTTTCGAGATGCTCCCGAGAGCAACTGGGTAATGAGATTGATCTGAGATTTTAGGGTAACCTAGTGTCAATGATTTTACAAGTTTTGGGTCTTACAGATCATATTTAAAGTGATTGAAACAGATTTCATGGATAATCTAGTTTAACACATAGTTAACTTTGTCAAATTTCTAAAGGATTTAGACTTGAGTGATTTCGGTCTAAGGTGGTACTTAGACCTTTGTAGCAATGTTTAGTTTAAGTATAGTTCTTCATCACCTAAACTTTAAGATAATGTATAATGTGAAAGTACTTAGAAGGATTTAAAGAATGAGGTAGTGAAATGTGAGATTTGTGAAGAAAATGGTTTGAAAAAGGGATTTGAGGCTTTAATTGAGTGTTTGAGAAGTTAAACTGGTTCTAGGATTGACCCATCGCCTAAGGACGTCTAATTCCAGGTTGGAAAAAATCCGGGCTGTTACAATCTACCCCCCTTAAAACAAAATTTTGTCCCTGAAATTGGCTAAGGGTAATAAAGAAAGATTTAATTATTTCCTTTGCCTAAGTTTTATTGATTTCGAGTTTCTACGCGTGGTAGGGCATATACTAGCCTTGTTCATTTTAGTCTGCCCCCCTTAAAACTTATTTCTTTATCCATGTCTCATACCATGATGGTTTGTTACATTTTATTTCTTTACCTATTTGGAGTCTTGACGACAATCCCCAACTAGTTAGAGTAAGCTAACTTTATTCAATGTTTGAACAACACGGAGAGACGGTTATAGTGGGCTTGATCTCGATACATCGATCATCTATCGGGCCAGGGTAGAAAGCTCATCGTATCCCTTCCGAATCCTGATGGATCCCGGTCTTCTACTCGGCCAAGCAATGAGTCCATTGGTAGTCACCCAGGATTGAAAATTGGGTCAAGCCGTGAATGTTTCGCAGTTGTATATTTTAGTAACTCCGTAGTCCGATCACTCTAAAAACATAGGGAATGTCCATCATTGAAAGGTTCAAATTGTCTATTTCTAAGGTTGCCCTTTAGGTTAGTCTAAGAGAGTCCTCGTTATTATCTATATCTAAGGAAATGGTGAATCAAATCTTACTAGATCATCCTAAAATGGTTTCTCATAATAGAACTTGCTAGGGCTTCTATAATGTTCGTATTCAACGAGCACAGTTTCGATCCTGCGCCAGTGGGGTAGGGTCCACCACGCTTTCGCTGCGTAACCCAGATCAAAGAGGTGTATTAGTTTAACCTAGCTACATCTATCGGTCTCTGGTATTCTCTAATGTAACTTGTAGTTTGGTCTTAATTTAGGTGTTGTCCAAAGTCTATGCTCATACGCTAGATGATTTCATACCATTTCTAATACAAGGAATTGTTCTTTCACTTAGGGTCAAGTTGTTTAATTGGAACTGAGTTGTCTGTACTTGACGCTCGAGCATCCACATATGATCATTCCAACTAAGAGGGTCCTAAGGTTCACATTATAAATTTGTTGAATTTTCTATATGGTCAAGTTTGTCGAAATATAGGAGCACCGCTCTAGGTCCAAAACTCCAAGGGCTAATCCCTCCTCGGGATTGGAAGTGGCATGGTTGGTAGGAGGGTGGGTGCGGATTAATTTTATAGGCTTTGGAAAATGAGTCTTGTGTTGGAAAGTGTGGGATGGGATTTCCAAATCCCAGGATAATGAATTTCTAAGTGTAATTTGAAAGGAAGATCTGGGATATACGTTTAACTGCATACATTCCTAACATGGCATTAGAAAACATGGGATACACCCAATCTAGGGAACATATCTTACACATACATTTATTATTACTTTTACAATTTCATCCACCTAATCTCACTTAATGTAGTTGATCGAACGGGCCCCAAATGTCCCATCATTTGGAGGTTGTGAAGGCTATGGAAAAATGAAGAAAAGGGGAGAAAAAGGGCTGATTTCTCTGGTTCCCCACGAACTTGAGCCTCAATAGAGATTGCAAAGGCCCCAACTGATAGGGATTGAAGGAGGAAAATGAATAGATGGGATGGGTTGAGAGCTTACCCAAATTTAAGCTTCAAATGGGGGGGTGTAGGAGCTCAAATGAGAGAAAATAGAAAGGGTAGAGGGTAGGTGTTGCTGTGAACAATGGACGTTGATGGGTTGTGCCCGAAAATGAGGGATTGGGTAATTGGGAGAGAGGCTTGAGGGAGAAAACAACAACCGTAAAGAGAAAATGGGGCTTGGAGGGGCGTTTAAGAGAGAGGGAGGCAAAACGACGTGAAATAAGGGTCCCCCCGCAATTTCGCACACACCACACGAGCCCAGGGGTCGGGCCGACCATAACCAGCACCGACCCAACCCGACTGGCACAACCTGAGCGCAGTCGACCGCGGTGACCGCGGTTCCACTGCGGTCCACCGGACCAGCCGCAGTCCCTCTTCGGTAGGGTGGTGTTCACCACCCTCCCAAGGTTCCAAATGCACTCTGGGTCAACTTGATTCCCCCCGGATTGACGCGTGTGGCCCCCGACTTCGTTTCGAGTCGTTTCGGGTCAAATCGGACATATCTTGTAATCTGGAATGAGTTATCTGACGTTAAATATATGATTTTGGGGTAGAACGAGCTAACGAAGTCAACCAACCTAGCTATGCTGGGTTGTGTAGCCCGAAATTGCAAAAAAACACTGTATTGATGGTCGTTTCCTTGTTTTAATTTCATTTTTACTATAAATAATAGTTTTAGTTTGATTACTCTTCATCTGTTAGGCCTTAGGAGTTGCGCCCAACACAAAAAGAGCTTATAATAATTAGTAGAAAGGTTTGGTGAAGCCAAATAGGATACTTACTATTTTTGGCCGAAAACCTTGCGCACTAGTAGACATCACGACCTTATAGTAAGTCGTGAATTCTAGGATTTTTAGTTGTAGTTTGATTTCTTTCCCATTACTTGGTATCCCTATTTAAATATTTGTGAACTCATTTTTATTTTTAGTCATTCATTAATCAATTTCGAATTTATTAGAATTTATTTCTATTTTCTGCTTTCTTTTCTCGTAGATTCGAGAAGTCTCTATGAGGACTCCAGAGAAGCTCCGAGGATTCGGAGTAGTTATCCTCATCACGTTTATCCCTTATTCTACCAATTTTCAATGGTTGGGATGAGGTGGATTGTGATCTAGACTCATCAATAGACAACCTAAAAATGATTCGGGATCATTTCGCGTGATCATGGGTGTGTACGGGCCCAATCTCAGTGGTCGATTTCGGTCGGTTTCGATGTTCGGCAAATTTAGAAAATCATAAGTCGGTTTCTACGTTCCGTCGCTCCCTCCTAAGTCAGAGTGCATCAGTGTGCATTATGTGACCATAACCCAGGTCTGGTTTAATCCAAATCATGCTTTGATACCAACTGTAACACCCTAAAAATCGGGGGTCGAGCGTAAACTCAACTCTCGAGTTCCAGAACATCACTTATGCAATATAAATAATGATGATTAAATGCTGTCTGTGTTAGTACAATAAACATGAGTGAGATTCTACCAAAATAGTAATTCATACTCCAGATCCATGTATAAAATGTAAACGGAAGACTGAAAGGTGTATATAGATGTATATAAAACAAAACATTCTCGATCTCTAGAGTATGAACACTAACTGAGTCACCGTATATATACATGTTGGTTCTGAATCAAAATGTCAAAATAGTACAACTAAAATTATCAACCCTGTAGCCCCGTAGCACTGGATAGCCTATGTGAAGCCTCCAGTGAATAGCATGTAGGTGAACTCCTCCTGATCGTCATAGAAGTTGGGCTCAGTCTCCTGTGCTCCAGTGATACCTGCATCTGATACAGGGTCTGGTGGGTGTTTTAAAACACCATCCCGTAACTTGGAAATGAGTGGCCAACTCAGTGGGACAATAAAGCATAAGTTTACATGTTATCAATTCAGTCAAGCAGTAATGATAAAGCAGTACAATCAAATAATTCTAACTACTCTTATTTAATGCAGGTATGAAATGACATGATGTATACTCTTGCCAAACCACCCTCATGCGACACCATCTTACGTTTACGAATGCATTCATCCTTAAGTGCTCCACATCTACTAGGCACATGTAGTGTGATGATGAGCATGATTACCGAGTAGTTATTAGTCCATTTCAAATAGCAGTATTGGG
Source organism: Magnolia changhungtana (assembly GCA_030180095.1). Taxonomy (NCBI): domain Eukaryota; kingdom Viridiplantae; phylum Streptophyta; class Magnoliopsida; order Magnoliales; family Magnoliaceae; genus Magnolia; species Magnolia changhungtana. The sequence continues at coordinate 2,303,468 of JASAUF010000446.1, forward strand.
AAACTAAGGTACCTCCCTTGTATTATTCCCAAACATGATCCATTCTAGGGTCGTCAATCCTAGTTAATCTCATACGATAGTGTGTTTCTAGGTCGCTGCAAAGGCTGTCAGGGCTGTTACGCACAAAGGTTACACCACTCCCTCATTACCTTTTTAATGGTTCATCACTATACAGATACAGGCCTAGTTCATACTCTATACACTGCGGCAAAACTCATCACCTCACTGCAAATTTAGAGTATGCTCGAGGTCACTGCAAAGGGCTACCAGGGCGGTTACATACAAAGGTTACACCGCTCTCCCATCACCTTATCAATGTAGGCCGACATCACGAATATAGTGTCTCATACCACCATAATCGGCTCATGAGTCTGGTTGCTCACTGGTCACTATGGGGAGGCACGTGGCCCGAGCGTAAATCGACAGCTCAACCACGGTGTCTCATACCACTATGCCCAGCTCATGATTCTTAGCGGATCGAGGTACCATGGTTAATGGGATTCCATTGGTAAGTTTGGTACCCTAGGTTCAAGCAGTAGCGACCAAACATGGTGAACATACATTAGACATATCGGGTTACTTGATGAGCCTGACTAGCTCGAGCGTACAATCAATTGAACGACATGAAGTGCATAAGCACTTCGCATGGCCTAACCACTGTCGCCAACTGAAGTACGACTCGGGTTTGTCAAACACATCCTACGTGGCGAAATGAATCTCAACCACGATCTCAAGTCTGGTACCGATTGTCTGGACTATAAACATAGTTCCAAACTCAATCAATCCTTATTCATAGCATGTGGAGTAAAGCATTTTAAACAAAGTAATTCAATCAAGTTAACAAGCATGTCATAATGCATGTTATAAAGCATGTTATAAAGTACTATATAAACAGGATTACAAACACATATTTTTCATAAGTAGTTAAAGTAAGCAACTCACATGGAGGAAATCATATAGGTCTCTAAGGTAGTTTTGAATCCCATCTCAACACCTACCTAAGGCATCATCATCCAAACACTTACTCACACAAGCATTTTCACAAATACTTAGCATACACTATTTCAACATACTTAGTGTATGATAACAAAACATGTATTTGGGCGAATCCTTTCCCCAAATAAGTATTTTATCCATGTGTCATATATTCATACAACAAATATTCATGTCAAACACATTTCCAAAATATATACGTATACGGTATTTTCTACAATACACTATTTCTACATACATAGTGTATAATGGCATAACAAGTATTAGGGCGAATCCTTTCGCCAAATAAGTATTTTATCCATATGTAATATATTCATAGAGCAGATAATCATGGCAAACCCATTTCTAAAATTTATACGTATACGGTACTTTCTACAAACACCTAGAGTATGTAAAATTCCATATTCTCCATCTTTAATCGAAACGGAAAATAGACAGCACTTTGTACATGTGCAATTGCATGCAGATCATGAATCTAGCATTATCTGACATTGAAAGCATTGAAAACCATAACCTATATATCTAAAGTCCGCACTTTTTGTCGTAGAATCGTAATGGAGTTGATAGGTTTGCTAAGCTTCCGTATTCGGCAGTTTGGCAACCTTTAGAATGAAATAGGTTAGCTATTTCATAACCTACAACTATCAACACCCCAAATCAGATTAGGGTTAGGGTTTCTTACCTAGAAATGATGCCCAAATCGTCGGAAAAATGATTAGAACGGAGTGGTGGAGCATGGATAGCAGCAGGGAAGAAAGGCAGGAAGACTCTCCCACATCTCCCACACTTTCTCTCTCTTTTCTCTCTTCTCAATTTCAAATTCGTATGGCTGTGGGAGAGAGGGTTCTAAGGTCCTTATATAGGCTAAAAAGTTACTGAAATAGAGTTGTGGTCAAGGTATACTTAGGTTATAACCAAAGTGAGCTTTGTTCAGCTCAACGGAGGACTTCTGGCAGCCCCCCTTGAGCCAAAGGTCGGACTTAAGCTCAATAACACTGGATCTAGGTACGGCTAAGTTTTCGTTCTAGTCGGCTTCTCAGATCACGCGTGGAGGTCCAGTTTCAGTTTAACGGTCAGTGGATCTCGATAAAAAATTCTAAGTACATGGATATGTTTATGAAATTTTTCTTGATCCGAGGGTGTAATCTGGCCTGATTCTGATGTTCTGGTTGCTTAATACTGACTCGCAAGCGACAAGCCTCAGATTACTATTTACGATATTTATTTTGTAAAGAAAATAAGTGTTCTCACACTCTCTCGCTCTGGACTCAAGCGAACAGCCGTGGGACACTGTCTGGATTTGATTTCTGAGATGGTTGTCAAGCCCAGTGAGGTGATCCTAATTCCTTAACTTCGTGTTATTCGGACTTTTGACATGCGGTCCCAATCTAATACAGAGTTTCGAGATGCTCCCGAGAGCAACTGGGTAATGAGATTGATCTGAGATTTTAGGGTAACCTAGCGTCAATGATTCTAAAAGTTTTGGGTCTTGCAGATCATATTTAAAGTGATTGAAATGGATTTCATGGATAATCTAGTTTAACACGTAGTTAACTTTGTCAAATTTCTAAAGGATTTAGTCCTGAGTGATTTCGGTCTGAGGTGGTACTTAGACCTTTGTAGTAATGTTTAGTTTAAGTATTGTTCTTCATCACCTAAACTTTAAGATAGTGTCTAATGTGAAAGTACTTAGAAGGATTTAAAGAACGAGGTAGTCAAAGGTGAGATTTGTGAAGAAAATGGTTTGAAAAGGGATTTGAGGCTTTAATTGAGTGTTTGAGAAGTTAAACCAGTGTTAGGATTGACCCATTGCCTAAGGACGTCTAATTCCAAGTTGGGAAAAACCCCGGCTGTTACAGGCATATACAATTAACACAAAGAAACATCAGTCTATTCAAGTTGGAAAACTGTCACACATACCCAAGAGAGCATAGAACACCCAAAAAGATACTAATGTTCATACTCAGCTTTATGAATGAGGTGTGAGTGACAGAATGCAAGAATCAGCACTATGGAGCTGAGTGGGATGGGACCGCATCGTCCTGTTGGCAAGTCATCAAATCGACCGCCTTTTGCACAGTCTGTTGTACTCCATGAACAAGTCTCTCCAAGACTGTCAGCTGCTCATGCACAGAGTGGATATCCCTCTGAATCGCACCAATCCTGTCTAGCTTGTAACATTTGGCATGCCCAGGCATTGACGTTAATGGTACAAGATCGGGTCCAGAGGGTTCATCTTCGGCCATCCCAGTTTCTTCGGAGTGAGGGACACCACCACCTTTTGCTTCTCCTTCTTGAATGCCTTCTTCTACATCCTCAGCATACTCGTGAAACTTTAGGTCCATTTTGTGAATGTTCTTTATATTGAAGACTTAAAGTGGGAGTACAGGATCAGTGGTAGATGGGAAACCAATGGTGTTGCTTATCCTGCTTATAATCCAGGGATCTGGGAGATGAAGATCCCTAGAGGTATGAACAACATTTACCAATTGACTGACAAGTTGAGTTGGGAGGCAAATCTTTGTCCCTTTTGTGATTGAGTAAACTAACATGGCCATAAACCCTATTAGATCAAATCGATTGGTACTTCTAGGATATATATTTGTGGTGAAGATACCATGCAGAATTCTAAATTGGGGTTCTATGTACCTAGCTTTCAGCACGTTCCCTTTATGCCAAGGGATGTATGGACCATTACATAGATACTTAGTTACCATAGATCGGATATCAGGATGGTCGAGGTCCAATTGAGAGAGGCCTTCTAGAACCATTTCTAGATTGAGGATGTTAGCCATGGTGGCAGGAGTGATCAACACATCATCATTACTGTTCAGAGAGACCATAATTGAAGGAGGATCTGATACAGGTGAGTAACATGAAGCGAGGAAGTTTTGTGTTCGTTCAAGTTGGCACGGCCACCAGAAGTCTAGGACAGGCAGCCAACCGATCGTAGCAAATAAGGGTTCCAGATTGTAAGGTGTTAAGCAATCCCTGTCTACTTTTCTTTCATGGATTAGTTTCCTACCAGTGTATTTTGCAGGGCGTTAGCTAGCCGGAGGAGGTGGTGCCGGTTGAGAAGGTGCTGAAAATTCGGTCTGGGACCCACCACGTGAAGTCTCTCGCCCTTTCTTTTGAGGCGAAGGTTTTTTGTCGGGTAGTTCTTGAAGACTCCCCTGGACCGGATGCTACACCTTTGTCTTTTCCCATGTGGATAAGTGGATTTTGAAAAAATTTGGGAAGGACGACAAAATCCTGAAAACAGAAAATACCCAAAAAAAGAATGGACTCTTAACGTGTTAGAAGGGTATTACCCGATTTGTGGAGGGATTTGAGTTGTCTGATGTGGCTCCTGGTGGTTTGGTTGAGAGAATCGAGCAGAGAAGATGACCGAAATCCTTGAGAAAATAAACCCCTTCTTCGCTTCGCTGACTTTTATCGGGTGGCATCTGTCGATATTATCGATTATTGTTTCGATATCATCGAGAAGTTGCTAGTCGATTCTATCGAGTCTGTCTTCGATATCATTCTTGGCCACACAACTATTCATATTTTAATGAGGCGTCGATAATATCGATCTTTTATCAATAAATCGATAATGTCATATCGACAGTCATATCGAAGATGAAGATTTTCAATTTTCAACATTCAGACGACTCTCCAAGTATACTTTTCGTATTTCTATCAATAGTATACTCTACAAAAACTATGTACACACACTGTACACAAAATTATAAACATTTGAATGTTTATACAAAAGATTGAGGCAAGGAACCTCAGAAATATCATTTTAAACTCAGAAAAAAGAATCCACATTTTATCACATGTTCAATCTGAACTAATTCTTCCTTATCCATTTCATTTTGTAAACCGATTTGAATGGTGGTGCAAGGGCATTGCTTCTATCCATATCCTTAAGAGGAATTTTGAAGTTCTGTGTGTCTCTGGTTAATAATTTAATCTGACCAGAGCTAGGTTGGGTCCTCCTAGGTGTTATGCATTCAAATTTATAATGCCCCGAATCACCACAAAAATGACATACTGGAGTCGTTCTGGTTTTGCTTCCTGAAGTAGCAGATTTTTCAGTACTTGGTGCTGCATATCCAGCCTTTGGTTTAAATTTTTCATATCCTAGGCTGCTTTTATCCTTTCCAGGTCTTCTCATTCCTAACAGTTTTTCTAGTTATTCGCCACTCTAGGAAAACTTGTAGTTTACTTTGGCCATCTTCTTGGATTCTTATAGATCAAACAGGAGTGTATTATTTTCGTTTTAAAGAAGCATATTTTTGTCTTTTAATTGCTCAACCGGTTTGTTTAGTTTTTCAGATTCTGATTTAAGGAAGGTGTTAATTCTTTCAAGTCTATCATTATCTGAGTGATATTGCTGTAGATCATTGATTAAATGTGTATTAATTTCTAGAGTTTTGTCCAAGTCTTTTTGCAGCAATTCTTTCTTGTTATCAAACATTCCAAGTCTTTTAAGAATGTTGATGTTATGAATATAAAGTTGATTATAAGCATCTTGCAGTTTATCCTTTTCAATTTCTTCATCTTCTTCTCCAGTTTCTTCATTATCAGACGAAAATGATTCAATGGCTTGCTATTCTTTCTCGTTCTTAGATTCAGTGGGAATGATTGAAGCAGTGGTGACCATGAGTATTTTCAATGATTTCTGATCTTCATCGCTTTCTGAGTCACTAGATTCTGAATTTGACTCCTCAGCATCATCCCACGTGGCAGCCATCACGTTGCCCTTAGTTTTTCTATTTGAGCATTCAGTAAACAGGTGTCCATGCTCCTGACAAGCATAACATTGTGGTTCTTTGGTTCTTTTACCAAATTTGGCTGCAAAAGGTTTATAGTTCACCTTTCTTCCCTTAGAAGGACGACCACAATTCTTTTGAAAGAATTTCCTGAATCGTTGGGACAGCAAAGCCACTTCCTTATCTTCATTTTCATTTTCACTCTCACTGTCCTCATTTAATGTTTTCTTAGAAGTGTTTAGGATAGTTGTTTTGGATTTAGGGATTTATTTGAAGTGTAGTTCAAAAGTTTGTAGGGAACCTACCAGTTCTTCTACTTTCATCTCATCAATGTTCATACACTCCTCAATTGTTGTAACCTTGGGATTAAATCTTTCCAGAAGGGATCTTAACATTCTCCTAGAAATTTTTAGTACTGAAACTTTTTCTCCCAATCCACCCATGGAGTTACAGATGATATTTAACTTTGTGAAAAACTCCATAAACGTCTCATGCTCTTTCATTCTGAGACTTTCGAACTGTGAAGTCAGGAGTTGAAGTTTAGATCTCTTCACAGTGCTTGTGCCTTTATGGGTTATTTCTAATAGATCCCATGCTTCTTTGGATGTCCCACACATACTTATCTGATTGAATATATCCTACGACACGGCACAGTAGATGGCATTTATAGCTTTAGCTTCAGCAGTCTATTTTTCTTTGTCGAACGCCATCCACTTTTCTTTAAATTTGGGTTTTATGATAGTTGTGCCACTATCAAGTACAATTTGTTTAGTTGGTGGCACGTATCCACTTTCAACTATATCCCAAACATCATGTAACGCCCTGAAAATCGGGGGTCAAGCAAAGCTTAGCTCCCGAGTTCCAACGCATCACTTATGCAACATAGATAATGATGGTTATGATAAGTGCACTGAAACATGAATGAGATTATACCAAAACAACATATTATACTCCAGAGAAAGTTAAATTACGCAAGCGGAAGACTGTGATAGATATATAAAATATATAAATTGTTTTAGTTCTCCATAGTGTGAACATGTTACCAGGTTAAATACATCAATGTATACTCCAAAAATGAACAAAATGAATATACAAGGGTGTTCCAAAAGTATAAAATAAAGTGTAATGGCATTTAATCAACAACCCTGTAACCTCGTCGATCAAAACATGGTTTACATAGACCCGCCTGATAGTTGCATATAGGAGAGACCCTCCTCATCATCATAAAAGTCCGGCTCCGCTTCGCAAGCATCGCCATCATCTGAAACTACAATAGGGTCTGGTTGGTGTTTAAAACATCATCCCGTAACGTGGAAGTGAGTGATAAACTTAGTGGAACTATAAAGCAAAGGTTAACATGTTATCAATTCAGTCAAGCAGAATGATAAAGTAATACAACAATCAGGTCCCAAGTACTCTTGTTAATGCAAGAATGATATGAATGATATGATGCATGCCCTCGCCTACGCTCCCTCAGCGACTTCATCTCACGATCGTGCATGCAACCCTTCCTCAATGCTTGACCTGCTACGCCAAACGCACACATAATGTAGTGCATGTACATGATTACCAAGTTCTTATTAGTCCTTTTCATATAGAAGGATTGGAAAACTAAGGTACCTCCCTTATGTCATTTCCCAAACAATGATCCATCCTAGGGTCGTCAGTCCTAGTAACTCTCATACGATGTTGCGGTTCTACGTCGCTGTAAAGGGCTCATCAACTGATTAGTGCAGGCCTAGTTTATACTCTGATTACTACAGAAAGGCTCGTCGCCTCAACGCAGGTTCAGAGTATGCTCGAGGTCACTACAAAGGGCTCGTCACCTTATCAGTGTAGGCCGACAGCTCGAATAAGTGTCCCATACCACTGTATTTGGCTCATGAGCTTTGGTTGCTCACTGGTCAATACGGGTAGGCTCGTCGCCCCGGTGTAGGCTGACAGCTCGACCATGGTGTCCCATACCACTATGTCCGGCTCATGATTCTTACGGGATCGAGGTACCAAGGTTAACGGAGTTTTCACTGGTAGTTTGGTACCTTAGGTTCAAGTAGTGGCGTCCAAACATGATGAACATACATCAGGCCAATCGGGTTACTTGACGAGCTCGACTAGCACGAGTGCACGTCGAGCTGATTGACATGAAGTACGTGAGCACTCCATGTGGCCTAACCACTGTAAACAACCGAAGTACGGTTCGGATTCGTCAGGCACGTTCCGTGTGGCGAAACAACATCAGCTACCTAATTAGGATCTGTTACCGATTACATAGACTATATAATAGCCCCAACCACATTCAATTACAACAAATTATCATATGAGATCATCGAAGCAGTAATGGATTAATATTTCAAATCATACAATCATTTGAACATGTTCTGAAATGCAATGCATGAATTCGCACATATTCAATTCATAAATAAAATAGACATCAGAATATGACATATATGGAGGAAATCATACACATCATTGAGGTAGTTGAGAATCATATCTCAACCCGCATACAAGTACACCTAGCTAACTGCTAACTCATTCAGACATTTTTTACAAACACTTAGTCTACACATTCCATCGTACATATTATATATTAGTTATCATGCATATTAGGGCAAATCCTTTCGTCAAAGAAGTTGTCGCCTATACGATAATCATATATTCACGACAGTTAGTCATGGTGAGCACGAATGCAAATTCTATACTCATTTAGTCATTTTCGCAAATACTTAAGCTACACATAATAACATACACAACGTATGTTGATATAACATGTATTAGGCTAATCCTTTCACCCAGGAGGTATTATACATACATCTAGCATACATAGACGGCAGTTAATCATGGCAAACTCAAATCTAAATTCCATACTTATACGATGATTTCAACACACACATGGATTACCCTATATTCAATATAGTTTATGTATAATTGAAAAACGAAATAGGCATCACATTTTGCATGTGAAATAGCATCCATGTCAGTAATAAATCATTAACTGACATTGAAAGCCTTGAAAACCATAACCTATACGTTTATAGTCCGCACCTTTTATCAGTAAACTCGAACCGAACTCAGTTTGAACATAACGCCTTTGTTTACGGCACAACGGCTACCTAAATCATGAAATAGATTAGTTATTTCGTTAATATCTCTATTTGGATTTCTAAAATGAGATTAGGGTTAGGATTTCTTACCCACATCGGAATCGAAACAAGTTGAGTAACGAGTACAGAAGCGAAACGGCGTGTGGAACTGTGGAAAAAGATCCCAACAACAATCCTCAAGAATCACCCCTCATTCCTTCCTCTTTTCTCTCCTTTTCTTTCTCTCTCACCTAGGGTTTTTAAGAAATTCGTATGGCTTGGGAGTGAGGGGGTTTAAGGGCCTTATTTAGGCCCAAAACTGACCGGAATGGCCCTAGGGCCATGGTATAATTGGGTTATAGCCAAATGGGGACAGTTCCGATCCAACGGAACACTTCTAGAGGCCCCTTTTCTGCGTGCGGTCGGACTTAAGCTCCCTGACCTTGGATCTAGGTCAAGCTGAGTTTTCAGTCCAATCAAATTTAAAGACAACCGTGACAGACCTGTTTCAGTTTGACGGTCACCGATATTCGATCAGGGCCACAGGTACACTGACATGTGTTGGAAATTTTCCCTGATCCGAGGGTGTAATTGGGTCAGATTCTGATGGTTTGAATCCTTAGAATTTGGCATGCAAGCGAATGACCCAAATCACTTAAATTTGAGTTCAATTTTTAAAGATATTCACGTTTCTCACACACTTCGCTCTGGGCTCAAGTTGTGCGTTTTTGGATACTATCTGAATTTGATTTTCGAGATGGTTGTCAAGCCTAGTAAAGTGGTCATACGCATTTAGTTTCGTGGTCATCGGACATTCGACGTGCGGTCCAGGTCCGATACGAAGTTTCAATGTGCTCTCAAGAGCAACTGGGTAATGAGATTGATCCTAAGTTTTAAGATATAATAACGGTAATGATTCTACTCGTTTTGGGTCTTGCAGCTTGTATTTAAAGTGATTAGGGCCCATTGCATAGAGAATCTAGTTTAGCACTAAATTAATTCTCGTTTAGTTTCTAAAGGATTTGATTTCTGCCTGAGGTGGTACTTGAGCCATTGTAGTTTGTATATAAAGTGATCCAAGCTATTAATACTTAACTAAATCATGCCCTAATTACAACAGAATAAGGTCCTAGGGCAGTTTTACATCCAAGGGCGTCCATTGCCAAGTTAGGAAAATCTGGGGTGTTACACATCATGATCCAAAGATCTCAGAAAGTAGTACATCCTAGCCTTCCAGTATGCATAATTTGAGCCATTAAATACTGGTGGTCTAGGGACTGATGAGCCCTCTCCTTTGACCATATTCCCAACTTCAGTCAAGATCACTCTCTAGGCGGCGAAGCCTTTAAAGAGAGACCCGCTCTGATACTAATTGAAATGGCGGTTGAGATTGTACTAGTTGAAGAAGGAATATGCCAATATGTCTTAGAGGGGGGTGAATAGGACTTTTAAAAGTTTTTATGATTTATTGAAAATCCTATTACACTAATCCTAACAATGGACACATATTAGGATTACTCAAAAAATAACTCTACTGGCTTCTATGCCAGGTAGAGGATCTAATCACAAACTGTTTAAGAAGTAAAAACTATGCAAACAAGTTTATGATGGATATGACCGTGTAAGTGTATGAGGTGTGATCTCAAATATTCAGATCCACTCCCGGTAATCGCACTCAACCTTTGAGTGTACCGAATTTCACTAAGGAGGTTTCACAACAGTTCACCTCAAACCTAAGGTTTTAAATTAGGTTCACCTTCAACCTTTACAACCTACACTGAGGCTAACTGTTTATGCTCTTATGAGCAAGAGTCAACACAATGCACCCACTTGTATGCACATTGGCCAAGGATCTTCCATAAGACTCTACCAGAAGTTTCTACACGGTTCACCTCAAACCCGAGGTTTCACAGCAGTTGACCTCAAACCTAAGGTTTTACTAGTTCACCTTCAACTAGATGTTTATGCTCTCCATATAGAAAGGGTCCACACAACGCACCCACCACGTATACTCCCGCCGAAGGCCTCCTTGAGGACTTAAAAGGGTGAGAACCACTTAAGACCCAATCCTACAAAGGAATGATCACAAGTGTCCTCTTGGACTCTAGATACTTTCAAATAAGTTGATGAGTCCCGTTTAGCACAATGCTGAAGATCTCCTCCTCCTTGTTGATGAAGAGTCTTCTACTCCCTTGATCCGTAACACAAAATGATATACCCATACTCGGCTTCGGGTTGGGTCAAGGTCAAGATGGAATCCTACTCTCAAAATATTTTCCTATCAGGAAGATAGGGCGATTCCAATCTTATGCATTTAAGGCATCACAGCTTAATGATTTGCCATTAAGGTAGTAGTTGGAGGATCCTTGAATGTGGAAGTTCATTCCCCAATCCACTCCATTAAATATCACTGATGAGGGTGGATTGGAGGATGAACTCCCTTGAGAGAAAGGGCTTTGGATATAAGATATAAGTTGAAACACACAAAAGCACTCTCTACTTTCTCTCCCAGCAACAATAGACAAGTCCTCTATATATAGGCAAAAGGTTCCAACAGATATAAAATGGTCACATTTATGACTGAGTTCGATATCATCGAGCAGGTTTGATATCATCGAGCGTATACACTCAATAGCATCGATGGTCTGCTCGATGACTCGAACTCAAAGTCATATGCTTTTGAAACCATTTGCCAACTGGTCAATGAATTGAAATAACTGTCGATGTCATCAGATTTCAAACTCCGATTCCATCGATGATAGGTTCGATCCATCGACACTTGAAAAATGAGAGAGTTTTGACTAGAAATATTTCAGGTTTTTAGGATCTGATTGAGGGTCAGGCGATGTCATCAGAATTTGCATATCGATGCTATTGAAGGCAGTGTCGATGGGATCAATAAATCCTATAGATTTACTAATAAGCTCGCTGGACAGATTATGTCCAGATTCGATCCAATCGACTCGGCCTCAATATCATCGACATATGAATATCGATTTCCTCGAATGGTTCCCGATCAAAGTAAAAACCAACCTGAAATATTTATTGGAAGACATGCGTGCCCACGATCGATATCATTAATGGACTTCCGATCTTATCGATATTTGATTTTAGATCATAACAGAAGGAGCATCGATATATTGAAGGAATTTGAAATTTTCTTTAAAAAATAGGGGTGCCAGAAACTTGCCTATCGATGATATCGAGTCAACTTCGATAGACTCAAGATTTGAATATTAACGATATCGATAGGTGTATCAATACATTGATAATTCGTCCAGATAAGTTATGAGGTTGCTGGACATATTTGGTCCTCTTATTGATGGAATCGATGGAGCATCGAGGACTTGACAGCACAGGTCGATCATATCGAGATGTATATCGATACAATCGACAGGGCAAGAAAACTTAGAGAATTTTCCTATTTTGAAAAACATTTTCTTACCCAAAAACCCTATGATGTTCTACCTTGTTTTTAAGGGTTTTATTCACTTAGTGTTTTGGTACATGGGATGTGAGGCTTTAGATTTACCCGTGCCGAGCTTGCACACATCCAGTTGAGTCAGACGCTTGAGTTGATTTTCCTATTAGGCTCTGTAGACAATCTGACTCAACACTCATGCAACTTGACAAACCAGGGCACTTTCATATATAACTCCAATTTTAATCCATAACTAAAACTCATATAACCGTAGCTAAATCTGTAAAAAAACCTGCCTGATATTTCATTATCGCTGGTCTTTTTTTATCTCCCTCTCTCCCAAATATCCCTCCCACGCCCTTCCCCTACCTCCAACTCACCCCCACGCCCTAGCCCCACCTCCACCTCTCTCTCTCTCTTGTCTCTCTCTCCAATTTTTCCAATTTTTCTCCTTTTAAGTTCCCTCTGTTGTTCCCATTTCTTTCCCCCTTTTCTTATTTTAGGGTTAGGATTTTTATTTTCCATTTTCGACCTTTTCTCTCTCTCTCTCTCTTCTACGTAAGAGGGAAAGCATCGGTGTTGACGGTGTTTCCATCAATGGGGGCGATTTGAGTGTCAATAACAAGTTTGTAGACAGTGAACAATTTCAGAGGTAAGTAACTACAGGTTCCCTGGAAATGTATGTTCTCTTTTCTTTCATATCTTAGCTTCTACTTGGGTTATTGCAATTATATATCAATCATCCTATTGTGGCTGCTACTTGGGTTTGGTCAACCCGAAAAATGATTGACCCGAATCAAGTTTAGGACAAGTGCCAAGGCCCTTGGCTCACATTCGGGTTAGAAAACGTAGACCAACTTGAAATCAAGTTTGTTTTAGGAAAAGGTTGGATTTAGAATAATCATGTGTATTTGGGTTGAGTTGGTTCAGTACAGTGGATTTTGCATTAACTTCAGTTTTGTTGGTGCTATTGTAACACCCTGAAATTTGAGGGTCGAGTAGCAACTCAACTCTCAAGTTCCAAAACATCACTTATGCAACATAGATAATGACGGGTAAATGTTGTCTGTGTTAGTACAATAAACATGAGTGAGATTATACCAAAACAGTAATTCATACTCTAGATCAATTGTATAAAGGCAAGCGGAAGACTGAAACTGTATATATATGTAGGTAAAAGAAACAAAACCATCTCAATCTCCAAAGTATGAACTCAACTGAGTCACCATATACATGTATCTGTTTTACATTCAAAATGTCAAAAATATAACTAGATAATTAAGCCCCGTAAGTCCCGTCGATCCAGGCAGTCTAGTTAGAGCCACAAGCAAACTGCATATACGAGAACTTGTCCTGGTCCTCGTCGTAGTCCAGCTCAGCCTCCTGAGTTGTCACCTCATTTGTACCTAAGACAGAGTCTGGTTGGTGTGTACAACACCATCCCATAACGTGGGAGTGAGTAGCTAACTCAGTGGAAGGATAAAGCATAGGTTAACATGTTATCAATTCAGTTAAGCAGTAATGATAAAGAAGTACAATCAAACACTCCTAACCACTCTTATTAATGCAAGTATGAATGCAGTCATGATGCATGCCCTCACCACATACTCCTTCGTGTGACACTATCTTACGTTCGTGGTATGCTTGCATTCCTCAGTGCTCCACATCTTCCAGGCACATGTAATGCGATGATGAGCATGATTACCGAGTTCTTATTAGTCCGTTTCAAACAGCAGTATTGGGAAACTAAGGTACCTCCCTTGTATCATTCCCAAATATGATCCATTCTAGGGTTGTCAGTCTTAGTTAATCTCATACGATGGTGTGTTTCTAGGTCACTGCAAAGGCTGTCAGGGCTGTTACATGCATTCGTTACACCACTCCCCCATCACCTTTTTAACGATTCATCACTAAATTGATACAGGCCTAGTTTATACTCTATACACTGCAGCAAAACTCGTCTCCTCACTGCAAATTCAGAGTATGCTCGAGGTCACTACAAAGGGCTCGTCACCAGTTAGTGTAGGCCGACAGCTCGAATATAGTGTCCCCTACAACCATAATCGGCTCATGAGTTTGGTTGATCACGGTCACTACGGGGAGGCACATCGCCCTAGCGTAGGCCGACAGCTCGACCATGGTGTCCCATACCACCATACCCGACTCATGAGTCTTAGTGGATTGAGGTACCATGGTTAACGGGATTTCACTAGTAAGTTTGGTACCAAGCAGTAGCGTCCAAACATGGTGAACATACATTAGACATATCGGGTTACTTGACGAGCCTGACTAGCTCGAGCGCACAATCAACTAAACGACATGAAGTGCATAAGCACTTCGTGTGGCCTAACCACTATCGCCAACTGAAGTACGACTCGGGTTCGTCAAACACATCCTACGTGGCGAAATGAAATCTCAACCATGAACTCAAGTCTAGTACCGATTGTCTGGACTATAACCATAGTCCCAAACTCAATCAATCCTTATTTAGAGCATGTAAAGTAAAGCATAATAAACAAAGTAATTCAAGCATGTTAACAAGCATGTCACAAAGCATGTTATAAAGCACCATGCAAATAGGAAATGCAAACACATATATTTCATAAGTAAGCGGTTAAAATAAACAACCAACATGGAGGAAATCATATACATCTCTAAGGTAATTAAGAATCCCATCTCAACACCTACCTAAGGCACCATCATTCAAGCACTTACTCTCACAAGCATTTTCACAAACACTTAGAATACACTATTTCAACATACATATTGTATATTAGCAAAATATGTATTAGGGCAAGTCCTTTCGCCAAGCAAATATTTTACGCATATATAATATGTTCATACAGCAAATAATCATGGCAAACACATCTCCAAAATTTATACATATATGGTACTTTCTAGAATACACTATTTCAACATACATAGTGTATATTAGAAAAACATGTATTAGGGCGAGCCCTTTTGCTGAATAAGTATTTTATCCATACATAATATATTCGTACAACAAATAATTATGGCAAACACATTTCTAAAATTTATACGTATGCGGGTACATTCTACAAATACTTAGAATATGTAAAATTCTATATTCTTCGTATTTAATCGAAATGGAAAACAAACGGCACTTTGTACATGTAACATCCCAGATTTTTTTGCCAACCTGAGATTAGACGTCCTTAGGCAATGGGTCGCTCCTAACAGCTTATTAACTTGTCAGAACTCAAACCCAAAGTCTAAAGCCGCCTTTGAACCCATTTTGTTTACAAATCCCACCCTTCACCACCTTGTTCTTTCAATTTTCCTAAGTACTTTCACCCTAGACACTATCTTAAACTAGTTAAGTATTATAACTTGGATCACCTTATATACAAACTACAAGGCCTGAGTACCACCTCGACCAGAAATCACTTAGGATTAAATCCTTTATAAATGAGACAAAGTTAACCAAGTGCTAAACTAGATTAGCCACGAAATCCATATGAAGCGCTTTAAATACGATCAACAAGACCTAAAACTAATAGAATCATTGACGCTGGGTTACCCTAAAACTTAGGACCAAACTCATTACCCGACTGCTCTCGGGAGCACTTTGAAACTCCGTATCAGGTCTGAACCGCACATCGGGAGTCCGATTAACACGAAGTTAAGGACTTAGGACTGCCTCGCTGGGCTTGACAACCATCTCGAAAATCAAATCCAGATAGTGTCCCACGACTGTTCGCTTGAGTCCGGAACGAGAGAGTGTGAGAACCCTTGTTTTCTTTACAAAATAAATATCTTGAATAGTAATCTGAGACTCGTCGCTTGCGGATCAGTATTAAGCAACTAGACCGTCAGAATCTGACCAAATTACACCCTCGGATCAGGAAAAATTTTGTACACATTTACATGTACTCGGAATCTCCGATCGAAACCCACTAACTGTCGAACTGAAACTGATCCGCCACGCGTGATCTGAAAATTCGACCGAAATGAAAAATTAACTAAACGTAGATCCAGTGTTAGTAAGCTTAAGTCCGAACTTTGGCTCAAGGAGGCCAGCCAGAAGTGCTCCGTTGAGCTGAAACGGAGTCGCTTTGGTTATAACCTAAGTATACCTTGTCCACAAGTCTATTTCAGTGAGTTTTTAGGCTATATAAAGACCTTAGAACACCCTCTCTCACAGCCATACGAATTTGAGGAAAACCCTAGAGAGAGAAGAGAGAAAAGAGAGAGAAAGTGTGGGAGCAGTGGGATAATCTCCCTGCCACTCTTCCTTGCCGCTATACGAGCTTCACCACTCTGTTCTAATCGCTTTCCCGACGATTCCGGCATCATTTCTAGGTAAGAAACCCTAACCCTGAACTGATTTGGGGTTTTGACAGTTGTAGGTTATGAAATAGCTAACCTATTTCGTTCTCTAGGTTGCCAAACTACCGAATACGGAAGCTTAGCAAACCTATCGACTCTGTTACGATTCTACGACACAAGGTGCGGACTTTAGGTGTATAAGTTATGGTTTTCAACACTTTCAATGTCAGATAATGATAGATTCATGATCTACATGCAATTGCACATGTACAAAGTGCTTTCTGTTTCCTGTTTCGATTAAAGATGTAGATTATGGAATTTTACATATTCTAGGTATTCGTAGAAAATACCGTATACGTATAAATTTTAGAAATATATTTGACATGATTAATTGTTGTATGAATATATGATATATGGATTAAATACTTATTTGGTGAATGGATTCACCCAAATACATGTTTCACTAATATACACTATGTATGTAGAAATACTGTATTGTAGAAAATACCGTATACGTATAAATTTTAGAAATGTGTTTGACATGATTATTTGTTGTATGAATATACAGTATAAGGATAAAATACTTATTTGGCAAATGGATTCGCCCAAATACATGTTTTACTAATATACCTATGTATGTAGAAATACTGTATTGTAGAAAGTATTATATATATATATATATATATATATATATTTTAGAGATGGGTTTGCCATGATTATTTGTTGTATAAATATATTATATGTGTGTAAAATACTTGCTTGGTGAAAGGACTCGCCCTAATACATGTTAACTAACATACACTAAGTATGTTGAAAAAGTGTATGTTAAGTGTTTGTGAAAATGCTTGTGTGAATAAGTGTTTGGATGTTGATGCCTTAGAAGCATGTTGAGATAGGATTCTCAACTACCTTAGAGACATGTATGATTTCCTTCATGAGGTTGTTTACTTAAATCGCTTACTTGTGCAATATATGTGTTTGTATTCCTATTTAAGTAGTACTTTATAATATGCTTTATAACACGCTTTATAACATGCTTTATAATATGCCTTATGATATGCTTGTTAACATGCTCAACTGATTGTATGATTTTATTTATGTAAGGCGTATGTTTAAATTCATGTTTATGTTGTATGATCCGTCATGGGTGATGGGGGAGTGGTGTAACGAATGCGTGTAATGACCACAGCGACCCTAAACGGATAATACCAGACTTTGATTGTATGATTTGAATCTTGATCCACTACTGCTTTATCTATCTGCAATTGATTGTGTTTGGGGCTATGATTATAGTCCAGAAAATCGGTACCAGAATTGAATTCGTGGCTGTGATTCATTTGCCACGTGAGATGTGTTCGACGAACTCGAGTCGTACTTCGGTTGGCGATAGTGGTTGGCCACGCGAAGTGCTTATGCACTTCATGTCGTCCAATTGATTGTGCACTCGAACTTGTCAGGCTCATCAAGTAACCCGATGTGTCTAATGTATGTTCACCATGTTTGGTCGCTACTGCTTGAACCTAGGGTACCAAACTTACCAGTGAAATCCCTTTTAACCATGGTACCTCGATCCACTAAGACTCATGAGCCGGGCATGGTGGTATGGGACACCGTGGTCGAGTTGTCGGCCTACGCTGGGGCCACGTGCCTCCCCGTAGTGACCAGTGACCAACCAAACTCGTGAGCCGATTATGGTGGTATGGGACACCATATTCGTGTTGTCGGCCTACATTGATAAAGTGATGGGGGAGTGGTGCAACGAATGCGAGCAACAGCCCTGACAGCCCTTTGTAGTAACCTCAAGAATACTCTGAAATTGCGGTGAGCCTTAGAGTTTTTCCACGGTATATAGAGTATGGACTAGGCCTGTTTCTGTATAGTGATGAATCGTTTAAGAGGTGATGGGGGAGTGGTGTAACCTTTGTGCGTAACAGCCCTGGCAGCCTTTGCAGTGACCTAGAAAACACACCATCGTCTGAGATTAACTAGGACTGACGACCCTAGAATGGATCATGTTTCGGAATGATACAAGGGAGGTACCTTAGTTTCCTAATCCTGCTGTTTGAAATGGACTAATAAATACTCGGTAATCATGCTCATCATGCATTGCATGTGCCTGGAAGATGTGGAGCACTGAGGGATCAAAGCATGTCGCGAACGTGAGATAGTGTCACACGAGGGAGGGTTTGGTGAGGGCATCCATCATACCTGCATCCATACTTGCATTAATAAGAGTAGTTAGGAGTGTTTGATTTTACTACTTTATCATTATTGTTTGACTGTATTGATAACATGTTAACCTATGCTTTACTGTTCCACTGAGTTGATCACTCACTCCCACGTTACGGGATGGTGTTGTACACACCAACTAGATTTGTTGAGTTTCAGGTGATGGCGATGCTTATGAAGCAGGGCCAGACTACTACTATGATGTTGAGGAGGAGTTCTCCAACATGTCACTCTCTGGCAGGTCTATGAAGACCTGGTATTGTATTGACGGGGCTATGGTACTTGGGATAGAAGACATTACACTTTCTCAATTTGGTACAATTTGAACTTTGTACTTGTAATTCTTTAACCTGGTAACATTATCACACTCTGGAGACTCACCAGAGTTTATATATGTTATTTATCTATCACAGTCTTCTGCTTGAAATGTAACTGTCTCTGGAGTATGATATGCTGTTTTGGCTTAATCTCACTCATGTTCAATGCACGAATACAGTCAACATTCAATCATCATTCATTTTGTTGCATAAGTGATGTTCTGGAACTCCTGAGTTGAGTTACTACTCAACCCCTGATTTTTGGGATGTTACAGTACATGTGCAATTGCATACAGATCATGAATCTATCATTATCTGACAATGAAAGCGTTGAAAACCATAACCTATACACTTAAAGTCCTCACCTTTTACCGTATAATTGTAACAAATACGATAGGTTTGCTAAGCTCCCGTATTCGGTAGTTTTGTAACCTATAAAATGAAATAGGTTAGCTATTTCATAACCTACAACCTTCATAGCCCCAAAACAGATTAGGGTTAGGGTTTCTTACCTAGAAACGAAGTCGGTATCACCTGGAAAGCGACGAGAATGGAGTGGTGAAGCTTGTGTAGCGGCAGGGGATAGTAGTAGGGAGATTCTCCCACTTCTCTCAAACTTTCTCTCTCTTTTCTCTCTTCTCTCTCCAGGGTTTCTCTCAAATTCGTATGGCTGAATGAGAGAGGATTCTAAGGTCCTTATATAGCCTAAAAACACATTGAAATAGACTTATGGTCAAGGTATACTTAGGTTATAACCAAAGTGAACTAGTTTCAGCTCAAAGGAGGACTTCTGGCAGCCCCCCTTGAGCCAAAAGTTGGACTTAAGCTCACCAACCTTGGATCTAGGTGGAGTTAAGTTTTCGTTTCAGTCGGATTCCCAGATCATGCGTGGCGGACCAGTTTCAATTCAACGGTCAGCGGATCTCGATTTGAAATTCCAAGTACATGGATATGTTTATGAAATTTTCCCTGATCCGAGGGTGTATTTTGGTCAGATTCTGACAGTCTGGTTGCTTACAAAATGTCTGCAAGTAACAAGTCTCAGATTACTATTTGAAATATTTATTTTGTAAAGAAAAATAAGTGTTCTCACACTCCTCACTCCGGACTCAAGCGAACAGCTGTGGGAGACTATCTGGATTTGATTTCCGAGATGGCTGTCAAGCCCAACGAGGCAGTCCTAAGTCTTTAACTTCGTATTATTCGGACTCCCGATGTACGGTCCAAATCTGATATAGAGTTTCAATGTGCTCCATAGAGCAGTCGGGTAATGAGTTTGATCCTAAATTTTAGGGTAACCTAGCATCAATGATTCTACAAGTTTTGGGTCTTGCAGATCGTATTTAAAGCGATTCAAACAGATTTCATGGCTAATCTAGTTTTGCACTTAGTTAACTTTGTCAAATTTCTAAAGGTTTTAATCCTAAGTGATTTCTGGTCGAGGTAATACTCGGGCCATTGTACGAGATTTTTCGAGTCGTTACAATCTACCCCCCTTAATGAAAAATTCCATCCTCGAAATTAGTACCTTTTCATACTCCTTGAGGAGCTGAGGGTAGTTCTTTCGGATCTCGGCTTCTGTCTCCCACATAGCTTCCTCCTCTGTATGATGCGTCCACAGTACCTTCACGAGTGGAATCACTTTGCTACGCAGTACCTGCTCCTTTTTGTCAAGGATACGTGTCGGGCGCAGCGCATATGTAGTATCCTCGCTCAACTGTTCTTGATCCCATCTGATAATGTGTGAAGGATCAGGAACGTACTTCTTCAGCATAGATACATGAAATAAGTTATGTACAGCTGCAAGTGGTGTGGGCAAAGCGAGACGATATGCCACAGTACCCACTCAATCAAGGATCTAAAACGGACCGATGAACCTCGGTGTGAGCTTCCCCTTTTTCCCAAACTGAAGGACTCCCTTCATAGGGGGAACTCTGAGGAATACGTGATCTCTGACCTCGAACTCAAGCCGTCGTCGCCTCGTATCAGCGTAACTCTTCTGCCTGCTCTGCGCTGTAAGAAGTCGACGCCTGATAATGTCTATATTCTCCGAGGTTCTCTGTACTAACTCCGGCCCAATCAAACTGCGCTCGCCAACCTCAGCCCAGCAATACGGCGCTCTGTAAGGACGACCATACAAGGCCTCATATGGAGCCATGCCAATACTCGCCTGGAAGCTGTTGTTGTATACGAACTCTACATAAGGAAGACCATCATACCAACTATCATTGAAGTCTAAGACACAGGCCCACAACATATCCTCTAAAATCTGGTTCACTTGCTCTGTCTGCCTGTCGGTCTGTTGGTGAAACGTAGTACTGAACTTCAATTTCACACCCATCGCTTCCTGGATACGAGTCCAGAAGATAGACGTGAACCTCGCATCTCTGTCCGACACGATCTCGAGGGGATCTCCATGCAGACGCACAATCTCTCTGATGTACAGCCTAGCCAGCTCGTCTGCAGAGTTCGTGACTCTGATAGGGAGAAAATGGGCCGATTTGGTCAACTGGTCCACAATCACCCAAATGGAATCGTGTCCCTTCCTCGTGTTCGGCAGCCTCGATATGAAATCCATATAAATGAAGTCCCACTTCCATTCAACTATGGGCATGGGCTGAAGCAATCTAGGAGGTTGGCGATGTTCTGCCTTTACCTGCTGGCACATCAGACAACGAGAAACATACTCTGCTATGTGGGTCTTCATGTCGTCCCACCAATAAGATCGTCTCATGTCCTTGTACATCTTCGTGCTACCAGTGTGCATCGCAAGCTTCGATTTGTGGGCAGTCTCGAGGAGCTTCTGTCGCAAGTCGTGAATATCAGGAACGCATAAGTGGCCACGGTATCGTAAACCCCCATTTGTGATAACTCTCCACTCGGAGTCCTCGGCGTCGCTGGCTTGCTCTTGAAGCTCAGACAACCTCATGTCGCCCTTCTGGGCCTTGATAATCCTATCATCAATGAGCGGCCGCACCCGAACATGCGCGACACACTCAAATGGCTCCTCCACGGTGAGTTTCTGCTCAAAGTCTCGCATGAACTCTAGCATATCCCACTCTGCTATCATCAGCGGAGCCGCAAATGTAATCGCCTTCTTGCGGCTCAATGCATCCGCCACAAGGTTGGCCTTGCCAGAATGGTAGGAGACCTCGAACTTGAAGTCTTTCAAGGTTTCCATCCATCTACGCTACCTCATATTCAAGTCTCGTTGCGTGAATATATACTTAAGGCTCTTGTGGTCGCAGAAAAGCTCAAACTCCTCTCCGTAGAGGTAATGTCTCTAGAGCTTCAATGCAAAGATGACAGTTGCTAACTTAAGGATGTGTGTAGGGTAATTCTCCTCGTGCTTCCTTAATTGTCTCGAGGCATACGCAATCACCCTGTCCTTCTGCATAATGACACAATCCAAAACAACGCAAGATGCGTTAGTGTATATCGTGTACTTAACCCCTTGCTCTGGCAATACTAGCACAGGGGCAGATGTCAATCTGTCCTTCAGCTCCTGAAAAGCTGCTTCTGCCTTCTCATTCCAGGCGAATTTCAAATCCTTACACATCAACTGTGACAACGGCCTGGCAATCTTCAAGAAGTCTCGAATGAAGCGTCGATAATACCCATAGTCCCAAACTCAATCAATCCTTATTTAGAGCATGTAGAGTAAAGTATAATAAATAAAGTAATTCAAGCATGTCACAAAGCATGTTATAAAGCACCATGTAAACAGGAAATGCAAACACATATTTTTTATAAGTAAGCGGTTAAAATAAACAACCAACATGGAGGAAATCATATACGTCTCTAAGGTAATTGAGAATCCCATCTCAACACCTACCTAAGGCACCATCATTCAAGCACTTACTCTCACAAGCATTTTCACAAACACTTAGAATACACTATTTCAGCAGACATAGTGCATATTAGCAACACATGTATTAGGGTGAGTCCTTTCGCCAATTAAATATTTTACGCATATATAATATGTTCATACCGCAAATAATCATGGCAAACACATCTCCAAAATTTATACGTATACGGTACTTTCTAGAATACACTATTTCAACATACATAGTGTATATTAGCAAAACATGTATTAGGGCGAGCCCTTTCGCCAAATAAGTATTTTATCCATACATAATATATTCGTACAACAAATAATCATGGCAAACACATTTCCAAAATTTATACGTATACGGTACATTCTACAAATACCTAGAATATGTAAAATTCCATATTCTCTGTATTTAATTGAAACGGAAAACAAACAGCACTTTGTACATGTGAAATTGCATGCAGATCATGAATCTATTATTATCTGACATTGAAAGCGTTGAAAACCGTAACCTATACACCTAAAGTCCTCACCTTTTACCATAGAATCGTAACGAATACGATAAGTTTGCTAAGCTTCCGTATTCGGTAGTTTGGTAACCTATAGAATGAAATAGGTTAGCTATTTCATAACCTACAACCTTCACAACCCTAAAAGATATTAGGGTTAGTGTTTCTTACCTAGAAACGAAGTCGGTATCGCCGGAAAAGCGATGAGAATGGAGTGGTGAAGCTTGTGTAGCGTCAGGGGATAGTAGTAGGGAGATTCTCCCACTTCTCTCAAACTTTCTCTCTTGTCTCTCTTCTCTCTCTAGGGTTTCTCTCAAATTCGTATGCCTGAATGAGAGAGAGTTCTAAGGTTCTTATATAGCCTAAAAACACACTGAAATAGACTTATGGTCAAGGTATACTTAGGTTATAACCAAAGTATGCTAGTTTCAGCTCAACGGAGGACTTCTGGTGGCACCCCATGAGCCAAAGGTCGGACTTAAGCTCACCAAGCTCGGATCTAGTAAGTTTTTGTTTCAGTCGGATTCCCAGATCATGTGTGGTGGACCGGTTTCAGTTCAATGGTTAGCGGATCTCGATCTGAGATTCCAAGTACATGGATATGTTTATGAGATTTTCCCTGATCCGAGGGTGTATTTGGGTCAGATTTTGACGATCTGGTTGCTTACAAAATGTCCGTAAGTAACAAGTCTCATATTACTATTTGAGATATTTATTTTGTAAAGAAAAATAAGTGTTCTCACACTCCTCGCTCTGGACTCAAGCGAACAGTCATGGGATACTGTCTGGATTTGATTTCCGAGATGGTTGTGAAGCCCAGCGAGGCGGTCCTAAGTCTTTAGCTTCGTATTATTCGGACTCCCGATGTGCAGTCCAAATCTGATACGGAGTTTCAATGTGCTCCATAGAGCAGTCGGGCAATGAGTTTGATCCTAGATTTTAGGGTAAGCTAGCGTCAATGATTCTACAAGTTTTGGGTCTTGCAAATCGTATTTAAAGCGATTCAAATGGATTTCATGGCTAATCTAGTTTAGCACTTAGTTAACTTTGTCAAATTTCTAAAGGTTTTAATCCTAAGTGATTTCTGATCGAGGTAGTACTCGGGCTATTGCACGGGATTTTTCGAGTCATTACAACTATCATTGGAAAAGGAGGGGTGAATTCAAAGCAGATAGTTCACCTCACAAGTGCCAAACTTTCCATCCGGGAGCATGAGACAAACCCTAGCCTGAGGAACATCGAGCTTGAGGGAACCTTTGATCAGATCAAGTAGGCAAGTTCCATGGTCCATGAGCTTATTGTCAACATCCGCTGGTGCCTCAATGAAGAACCCGGCTGCAGCTGCAACTACCCTAGCTAGTAATTACAAGATGAAGTTGTGTGAGAACATTGCAAAGGGATCGTACACATTTGGGGAATGGTGCCACTTTGCACATGGTGCAAGTGATTTGCGTAAGTCCTCGGTGCCAAGATCTATGGTTAGATGACCATTTGATCTTTCACTTAATAGACTGGAGTAAAGAGATGTCGTCGCTGAACTTAAATGTTAGAAATTTTGAATGTGGGGTAGCAGGTGAATGGCCTGTTCCTCTGCTGAGATTGGCTTCTCCCTTTACTGGGTGGGGTTGGATCAACTTGTGAACAGTAGATTGGTACCCCCATGCAACTTTAAAGGAAGGTAGCTCAGGCCTGCCTTGACTACCACCCAGATGTTGCATAACATAATGTTGTCGTGTGTGGTTCAGTGTTTTCTATATGAAGATTGGCCCATATGGATTAAAGTTCGTATATAGACAGTAAATAGAAGAGCAACGACATTCATGTTTTTGTTTTTTTAAGTTTTGGCTTCAGTTTGGGCATCTTGATTGAAACTTAATTGTTCAAGGAAACTTGTTTTAAACAAGCTCTCAACGTTTGTTCTAATAGAGCTAGTAGTGTTATAGCACTACAAACAATATATACTGTATTTATAATTTGTAACCTTCAGTGCATTTTGTTGGCTTCTAGTCAGCGGCGCTCATGGCTATTGGACTTCTTCATGAGGGATCAACACATCCACTAACTATGAAAATTCTTCTAGTAGTGAGTTTATTTTTTTTTTATGCACTGGTTTTGGTTGTTGCTTATAATGTAATTGAAAAAATGATTATAATAAGCCCATTGAAATATATACATTGGCTAAAAATGACAAAATCTTGAGCCTTAAGTGGGTTATAAGCATAAGATTATAATGAGGGAGAAGGGAGTCAAGGTGAGCTATGTCTATTATGTAGATCTATAACTATGGATTTACTCCTTTTTTTTTAGTAGTGCAAATATGTAGAGGATCTAAATAGTGCGTGTAATGCCCTGAAACTCGGGGGTCGAGTAGCAACTCAACACCTGAGTTCCAAAACATCACTTATGCAACATAAATGTTTATGATTAAATGTTGTCTGAGTTAGTGCATTAATCATGAGTGCGATTATACCAAAACAGTAATTCATACTCCAGATCAAGTTATAAAACACAAGTGGAAGACTGAAAGATATATATAAATGTATATAAAGTAAAAAACGTCACAATCGGTCTCCAGAGTATGAATACCTTACTGAGTCACCATATACATGGATTAGTTTCAAAATCAAAATGCCAAAAATGGTACAATTATAATGGTAAAACCTTTAGCCCCGTCATCTGAATGGCCTAAGCGAAGCCTCTAGAGAACTGCATGTAGGAGAACTCATCCTGATCATCGTAGTAACAGGCTCAGCCTCCTGCATCTCGATGATACCTGCATCTAAGACAGAGTCTGGTGGGTGTCCAGAACACTGTCCCGTAACGTGGGAGTGAGTAGCTAACTTAGTGGAACGATAAAGCACAAGTTAACATGTTATCAATTCAGTCAAGCAGTAATGATAAAGCAGTATAATCAAACACTCCTAAATACTCTTATTATTGCAAGTATAGAATGCAGTCATGATGCATGCCCTTGCCAAACCACCCTCGTGCGACACCATCTTACGTCCACGGCATGCGTTCATCCCTCAGTGCTCCACAACGCCAGGCACATACAGTGCTATGTTATGAGCGTGATTACTAAGTTGTTATTAGTCCTTTTCATACAGCAGTATTGGAAAACTAAGGTACCTCCCTTATATCATTCCCAAATAATGATCCATTCTAGGGTTGTCAGTCCTAGATAATCTCATATGATGATACGGTTCTAGGTCGCTGTAAAGGGCTATCAGGGCTGTTACAGGCACTCATTGCACCGCTCCCCCATCACCTTATCAATACAGGCCTAGTTTATACTCTGTTTACTACGGGAAGGCTCATCGCCTCTCCGCAGATTCAGAGTATGCTTGAGGTCACTACAAAGGGCTGCTAGGGCTGTTACACGCAATCGTCACACCACTCCCCCATCACTTTATCAGTGTAGGCCGACAGTTTGAATATAGTGTCTCATACCACTGTATTCGGCTCACGAGTCTTGGTTGCTCACTAGTCAATACGGGGAGGCTCGTGGCCCCAGAGTAGGCCGATAGCTCGACCACGGTGTCCCA
Organism: Magnolia changhungtana; assembly: GCA_030180095.1. NCBI lineage: Eukaryota > Viridiplantae > Streptophyta > Magnoliopsida > Magnoliales > Magnoliaceae > Magnolia > Magnolia changhungtana. Next base: position 2,330,444 of record JASAUF010000446.1, read on the forward strand.
TACCACCATGCCCAGCTCATGAGTCTTAGCGGATCAAGGTACTAAGGTTAAGCAGGATTCGCTGGTGAGTTTAGTACCTTAGGTTCAAGCAGTAGTGTCCATACATGGTGAAATACAATGACACATCGGGTTACTTGATGGGCTCGACTAGCACGATTGCACATCACATCGATCGACATGAAGTGCATAAGCACTTCGTGTGCCCTAACCACTATCGACAACCAACATACGACCCGAGTTCCTACGTGGTGAAATGAATCTCAGCTACGACTTCAAGCCTGTTACTGATTGCCTGGACTATCACATAGCCCCAATCACATTTACGTCCTATCTAAAAGCATGTATAGTAGTCTAAGCAGAATTAACAAAGTAATTTAAACATGTTAACAAGCATGTTATAAAGCACAATATAAGCAAGAAATACAGACACATACATTTCATAAGTAAGCGATTAAATTAAACAACCAACATGGAGGAAATCATATACATCTCTAAGTTAGTTGAGAATCCAATCTCAATACCTACCTAACGCACAATCATCTAAGTACTTACTCTTACAAGCATTTTCACAAACACTTAGAATACACTTATTTAACATATATAACGTATATTAGCAAAAACATGTATTTGGGTGAATCTTTTCGCCGAGTAAGTATTACACATATATATAGCATGTACATACAATAATTTATCATGGCAAACACACTTTCTAAATTTGTACGTATACATTATTTTCTACAAATATACAGAATACACAATATGCCATAATTTGCATACGTAACTGAATCGTAAAATGAACATCGCATTATGCATGTACAATAACACCCAAATCATGAATCTATCATTATCTGATATTGAAAGCTTTGAAAACCTTAACCTATATGTCTAAAGTCCGTGCCTTACGCCGTAGAAGCGTAACGAACTTAATAGAAACTCTACGCTTTCGTCAACATCGATACGACGACCTATAACACAAGGAAGTCAGCTACTTCGCTACTTGTACCAATAGAAACCCTAAAACAAGTTAGGGTTAGGGTTTTCTTACCTAGAAATAAAGCCGAAATCGCCGGAAAAGCGATTAGATCGTGATGGTTAAGCACGTAGGATAACTAGGTAGCACGTAGGATAACTAGGTAGAGTATCAGGAAGAATCTCTCACTTCTCTCACACTTTCTCTCTCTTTCTTCTCTTCTCTCTCCTAAGGTTTTCTCAAATTCGTATGGTGAGAATGAGAGAGGGTTTAAGGTCCTTATATAGGCCTAAAACTCACTAAATTAGACCCAGAGTGTAATGACTCAGAAAATCCTGTACGAAGGCCCAAGTATTACCTCAGGCAGAAATCACTTAGGATCAAATCCTTTAGAAATTTGACAAAGTTAACTAAGTATTAAACTAAATTAGCTACGAAATCCATTTGATCCACTTTAAATTCGATCTGCAAGACCTAAAACTTGTAGAATCATTGACGCTAGGTTACTCTAAAACCTAGGATCAATCTCATTACCTAGTTTATCTCGGGAGCATCACAGAACTCCATATTAGATCTAGACTACTCATCAAAAGTCTGAATAATACGAGGCTATAGAATTAGGACCGCATTGCTGGGCTTGACAACCATCTCAAAAATCAAATCCAGATTATATTCCGGGGCTATTCGCTTGAGCCCGGAGCAAGGAGTGTGAGAAAATGAAGATTTCTTTAGAAATATAACCTAATTTAAGTAATCTGAGACTCGTCACTTGTGGGCCAGATATAAGCAATCAGGCTGTAGGAATCTGACCCAAATACACCCTCGGATCAAGGGAAATTTCATACACAGGTCAGTATACTTGTAACCCTGATCGAGTTTCAGTGAGCGTTGAACTGATCTGGGAACCCGATGGGAATGAAAACTTAACTCGACCTAGATCCATAGTCAGTGAGCTTAAGTCCGACCTTTGGCTCAAGGGGGGGCTCTAGAAATGCTCCGTTGAGACAGAACAAACCTACTTTGTCTATAACCTAAGTATACCTTGGCCCTGGGTCTAATTTGGAGTGTTTTAGGCCTATATAAGGACCTTAAACCCTCTCTTATTCTCACCATACGAATTTGAGAAAACCCTAGGAGAGAGAAGAGAGAAAAGAGAGAGAAAGTGTGAGTGAAGTGGGAGAATCTTCCTGCTATTCTACCCTGGTGCTATACGTGTTTAACCATCGCTATATAATCGCTTTTCCGGTGATTCCGACTTCATTTATAGGTAAGAAAACTCTAACCCTAACCTGTTTTAGGGTTTCTATTGGCACAAGTAGCAAAGTAGCTGACTTACCTTGTGTTATAGATCATCGTATCGATGTTGACGAAAGCGTAGAGTTTCTGTTAAGTTCGTTATGTTTCTACAGCATAAGGTGCAGATTTTAGACGTATAGGTTAAGATTTTCAAAGCTTTCAATGTTAGATAATGATAGATTCATCATATGGGTGTTATTATGCATGCACAATGCGATGTTCGTTTTGTGTTTCGATTACGTATGCAAATTATGGCATATTGTGTATTCTGTATATTTGTAGAAAATACCGTATATGTGCAAATTTTGAAAGTATGTTTGCCATGATAAATTACTGTATGAACATGCTATATATAAGTGTAATACTTACTCGGTGAAAGAATTCACCCTAATACTTGTTTTGGCTAATATACGTTATGTATGTTAATAAGTGTATTTTCAGTGTTTGTGAAAATGCTTGTATGAGTAAGTACTTAGATGATTGTACGTTAGGTAGGTGTTGAGATAGGATTCTCAACTACCTCAGTGATGTGTATGATTTCCTTCATGTAAGTTGTTTAAGTTAATCGCATACTTATGAAATGTAAGTGTTCTATTTCCTGTTTATATTGTACTTTATAACATGCTTGTTAACATGTTTGAATTACTTATTTAATTCTGCTTTGACTATTATACATGCTTTCTAGTTACGACTTGTATGTGATTGGGGCTATGTGATAGTCCAGACAATCGGTAACAGGCTTGAAGTCGTGGTTGAGATTCATTTTGCCACGTAAGATGTGTTTGACGAACCCGAGTCCTACTTCAGTTTGCGACAGTGGTTAGGCCACGCTAAGTGCTTATGCACTTCATGTCGTTCAGCTGGTTGTGGAATCGTGCTAGTCGAGCTCGTCAAGTAACCTGATCTGTATAATGTATGTTCACCATGTTTGGACACTACTGCTTGAACCTAAGGTACCGAACTTACCAGTGTAACCTCGTTAACCTTGGTACCTCGATCCGTTAAGACTCATGAGCTAGGCATGGTGGTATGGGACACCGTGGTCGAGCTGTCAGCCTACACTGGGGCCACGAGCCTCCCCGTAGTGACCAGTGAGCAACTCAGACTCGTGAGCCGAATATGGTGGTATGGGACACTGCATTCGAGCTGTCGGTCTACATTGATAAGGTAATGGGGGAGTGGTGTAACGATTGCGTGTAACAGCCCTGGCAGCCCTTTGTAGTGACCTCGAGCATACTATGAATCTGAGGAGAGGCGATGAGCCTTCCCATAGTAATCAGAGTATAAACTAGGCCTGTATTAATAAGGTGATGGGGGAGTGATGCAACGAGTGCTTGTAACAGCCCTAACAGCCCTTTACAATGACCTAGAACCATATCATCGTATGAGATTATTTAGGATTGACGACCTTAGAATGGATCATTGTTTGGGAGACGACCCTAGAATGGATCATTGTTCAGGAATTATATAAGGAAGGTACCTTAGTTTTCCAATACTGCTGTATGAAAAGGACTAATAATAACTCGATAATCACGCTAATAACATAGAAATGCATGTGCCTGGAAGATGTGGAGTACTGAGGGATGAACGCATGCCACGGACGTAAGATGTTGTCTCACGAGGGAGCATTGGCGAGGGCGTGTATCATGGCTGCATTCCATACTTGCATTAATAAGAGTATGTAGGAGTGTTTGATTGTACTGCTTTATCATTACTGCTTGACTGAATTGATAACATGTTAACCTGTGCTTTATTGTTCCACTGAGTTAGCTACTCAGTCTCACGTTACGGGACGGTGTTCTGGACACTCACCAAACTCTGTCTTAGATGCAAGTATTGGTTAGACACAGGAGGCTGAGCCTGATTATTATGATGATCAGGATGCGTTCTCCTACATGCAATTTTTTAGAGGCTTTGCTTAGGCCATTCAGATGACGGGACTACAGGGTTTACCATTATAGTTGTACCATTTTAAGCATTTTAATTTTTGAACCTAATACATGTATATGGTGACTTAGTAAAGTGTTCATATTCTGGAGACCGATTGTGACATTTTTGCTTTATATACATCTTTCAGTCTTCCGCTTACATTTTATAACTTAATCTGGAGTATGAATTACTGTTTTGGTATAATCTGACTCATGATTATTGCACTAACACAGACAACATTCAATCATAAGTATTTATGTTGCATAAGTGATGTTTTGGAACTCGGGTGTTGAGTTGCTACTCGACCCCCGATTTTCAGGGCGTTACAAGTTGGTATCAGAGCATGATTTAGATTAAATCGGACCTGGGTTATGGTCACATGACGTACGTTGTTGCCTTCGACTTAGGTGGGTGCGAGAACAATGTAGAAACAGTCATAGGTATCCTGATTTCGCCGATTGGCGAAGTTCACCAAAATTAGTCTTTTCATTTGAGTCTGTACTCAACCATAATCGTACGAGTCGACCCCAAAAGACTTCTAGCCCATCAAACGACAGGTTTAGATCACAACCCACCCCATCCTAGTTGTTAGAAATCGGTAAAAACAACTATGTATCAGAAACCACTCGAAACGACTCAAATCGGAGTCGGGGGGCCAAACAGCACACTCCGGGGAAAGCCATGGTGGACCCAGGGCCTCAACGGCACCCCGAGAGGGGGGTGGCCACTGCCCTGCCCCGATGGCACTGCAGCAAGTCCATAGGACCGCGGCGGCACTCTGCCACCGCGGTGCACCGCGGTCCGGTCTATTTGGGCCCGTCGGGCTGGCGTCGGGCCGACCTCTAGACACGTGTGGGGCCCATGAAATCTCGTGGGGACCCCTATTTTTGCCCCTTTTTCTCCCCTCTTTCATTTCCTACCCCTCTAAGTCTCTCTCCCTCTCCAAAATTTCAAATTTCTCCCTCAAATCTCCCCTCCATTCTTCCATTTCTCCATTTACCTTCACATCACACACCCCTCCACCAATTTCAGTAAACCCCCTCTTCTATCTCACTCGTTTTCTATGGTTTGAGTGCACCAAATCCTATTTTTATGACCCAACCTCTCACAACTCAACAATTTACCTTCATCCAACACCTTAGTCCACTCTAATGGCGTTATTCGAGTTGGTAACTGCCATCTTCTCCATTTCCACTTTTCTTTCTCTTATGGGAAAGAGAAAGGGCGCAATAAACGAAGCGGGGCCTAGTCGCCCAACCCATCCAAGAAGGGGGACGCGCACCGAAGCTAGCACAAGCGCCGTCCATGAGCACAGGTCAAAGCGGGACCCCGATCCCCAAATCCTGATAGAGAGAGCGCTACCGAGAGGCTTCGAATACGGTCGGTTTCGTGACCGTAGGGTTGTCCTCAAAGCTCACGTAGATGAGAAGTTGTTTGGGCTACACCCAATTATGGACCGCTTGGTGGACGTTGAGTGGGGTCCCATGTTCGAAGCTAAGTCTCCCGCATGTGAGAATACGGTTCGTGCTTTCTACACCCATATCCGAGACCCATCGCTAGAACCTCTACAGTTTACTATTTCCATCGCATGGGGGGATTTCACAATCAACATGGACTTAGTGTCCTGGGTGATGAAAATCCTACATGGTGATGTACACACTAATGAGGATTATTTCAAGAGTGTGTGAGAAAGAGACTGTCGTACGCGATACCTTTGTGACCGACTGGTTCCCTGGACTAGAGGCAACTACCTTCCATCGATGAAATTGACAGATGACTTCTGTTTGTTTCACTACATTTTCACATACAATGTGTATCCACGGTGGAGCAACTGCACTGAATGTACCCGGTTGATGGTAGAATTCCTGTACAAGGTTGGACATGGGGATAAGTTGTGCCTGCCCACATTCGCCCTATTCCAGATAGTCCAGACCGCTCAATCTGTCAGAAATGACATCTCTCTCCCGTTCGGCCGTCTGGTATGTAAGATTGCTCGAGAGGCCGACTATAAACTTAACATGGATAATTTTGCGCCGATCCGAACCATAAGCGATGCTACACTTAACAACATGAGGATTGGCTCTTAACAACGCCAAGCCTGACTCAACGAGTATGGGGAGGAGTCCGACAACGAAGGGGAGGAAACCATTGATCTAGATGAGGAGAGTGAGGAGAGAAGTGGTGATGGGATAGAGGAGGAACAGGAAGAAGAAGAGGAGGCCCAAGACACAGAGGAGAGCTCCCCTCCTACGGCACTAGTGTAGGAGACTGATCGGGCTGCTTGGGATGATCATATAGCTCAATTGGAGGAGGATCATGGTGAGCTACGACAGGGTTAAGCTGTCCTGCGACAGGATGTCATGGATTTTTGGGCCCTATGAAGCACAAGTTCAAGAAAGTAACTCGCGCATTGAAAACTATCATGTGCTGCTTGAAGGATAATGGTGCCTCTTCTCCATCGCCAGACTCAGATGCCTAGTCATCCATACTATTGTCTTGTAGTTTGCTTTAGTTACCACCGTAGGATGTTTATGTTTTCATGTTGATGAGTGTAGTAGTGGTAAAATATTTTAGATGTTTGAGGCTTTGGTTGTATTTGCTCCCATGCATCTTCTATCATGATTCATGTAACTATGTATTCAATGTATTGTGACAATTTTGGTAAATGAAATGCATCCAGCATCTTTCGCCATGAAGTGTGTGTATTTTGTTGTTATGCCTTATCTTACATGCGTTGCACCCTATGTTGTATAGGGCATGCCACGGAAATATACGCGAGCACGGCACACCTCGCACTCACAGATACGATGGATCAGGATCCTTCCCACAGAGATGGTCGTATGGACCCTGGTTTGGACCCGAATCGTGAGACTATACCTGCGTCTCAGCCTCCCACTGGTCCTATAGCTGGATTACCACCTTATACACAACCGGTTCGGGAGCAGAACCGTGTGTCTTCCTCGACGCAGTACGTGGCTCAGCCTGCTCCACCTACTGATAGGTTTGAGCACATGATGATGTTGATGCAGCAGCAGCACCAGCAGCTCTTGATCACTATTATAGGGGCCTTATCTCAGGGTCGGAGTGCAACTCCACCTTCACCATCTATACATCCTGCTGAGACTGCAGAGCCTTCTGCTGAGGCTAAGGATGCGTCTTCGCCTGCACCTGTTGCATACCCTGCGGGAAATTTGGGCACCAGTGGCCTTCTCGAGCGATTCTAGCGCTTGAGGCCTCCTACTTTTACGGGTTCTCACAGACCCGAGGAGGCTGAATATTGGCTAGACCACGTGTCCAAGATGCTACGGATGCTGTATTGTACCGAGTTAGAGCAGGTTGAGTTGGCCACATTTATGTTTGAGAAGGAGGCCAATATGTGGTAGGATAGTGTCCTACGGTCAATCGCAGTTGGCTACGTATGGACTTGGGTAGCTTTCGAGTTTCGTTTTCACGAAAAGTACTACCCTCAGACCTACCGACATGAGAGGGAGAATGAGTTCTTGCGCCTCAGGTAGGGAGGCATGCCAGTGACCGAGTACGAGAATCGATTTACTGAGTTGGGCAGAAATGTCCCTACGATACTTGCTGACAAGCAGATGCGGATACGACATTTTTCTAAGGGCTTGCGACCTGATATTCGGTCGAAGATGTGCTATGTCAGCATACCCTCCTATGCTGAGCTGGTACATATGTATATACGGGCAGAGCAGGACATAGAGTGACTGACACACGCTCGTGGACCTATGGTTCCTAGGCCATGACCAGATATCTAGAGCAGACCATTTCTCAGCAAGAGGCCTCGTATTGACTCTCCTCCCAGGATTGTGGGGCCAGTAATTCCGATGAGGCATCCAGGTGTGACCTGTTCTTATTACGGGAAATCGGGTCACCCTGCAGAGAGTTGTTTTGCACGGATGAGAGACAACGGGTTTGCACCACCGCAGAGGATTTATCGTTCTCGCCCTCAGGCTTTATCGGCTCCACCACTATGGTCAGCACCTGCACATCCATCCTTCAGGCCACCTACACCTCGTTTTAGGCTGCCACAACGACCTATGGTGCCTCAGCCCAACTGACCACAACAAGCACGTGTTCATGTGCTTACATCGAAGGAGCCAGAGACAGCACCTATAGCCTTCGAGGTCACTGCACATGTTCAAGGTACTCCTATCTTTTTATTGGTGGACACGGGGTTCACTACCTCTATCATTTCAGGTGTGGCAGTTAAGCGTCTAGCTTTAGATACTACTCCCACAAAGGGCGTGAAACTCACTACTTCTACTAAGACTTTTTCGGATATCACATGGGTGTGTGATGGTTGCTCCATAGATTTGAGTAGTAGGACAGTATGTATTAACCTCATTGTTGCTCCACTATGGCACTACGACATTATCCTCGGTATAGACTCGCTCACCGAGATGAATGCAGAGATTGATTGCGATACTTGGGTCATGACAGCCAGCGGACCTGACGAAACGGTCTTTACTTTTCCAATACAGGTTAGTTGGATACGTCGCGTTGGATGTTATGCCAGTTTACTTAAGCCTGTGATGGGCCAATGTTAGGAAACATGCCAATAGTTCGAGACTTTTCAGATGTGTTCAGGATGATCCCTTGATTACCTCCTCAGTGTGAGATCGACTTTACAAGTGATCTTGTGCCGAGTGCAACCCCTATTTCATTACCCATGTATCGGATGCCTCCATGTGAGATGGAAGAGCTGTGGAAACAGATTGACGAGCTTGTAGAGAAAGGCTTCATACGACCCAGTGTGTCTCCTTGGGGAGCACCTGTGTTATTTGTCAAGAAGAAAGACACAGGCTGAACCAGTTATGTATTGATTACCACAGGCTGAACCAGTTGACTGTGAAGAACAAATATCCTTTGCCCTGGATAGACGACCTGTTTGATCAGTTGAAGGGGGCAAAGTATTTTTCAAAGATTGATTTATAGTCAGGGTATTATCAGTTGCGTGTTAGGGATGAAGACGTGCAGAAGACGGCCTTTAGGACTAGTTTGGGCATTATGAGTTCCTTGTGATGTCGTTCGGTATCATGAATGCACCGGCCGTATTCATGAACTTGATGAACTAGGTATTTTGGCCATTCCTATACCGATTCGTCATCGTGTTTATCGATGACATCCTGGTATACTCTACTAGTCGGGAAGAGCACGAGGAACACTTACAGGTAGTCCTGGATACTCTGAGGAAGAACCAGTTGTTCGCGCAGTATAAGAAATGTGACTTCTAGCAGGAGGAAGTCAAGTTCCTGGGACATATGGTGTCCAAGGAAGGGATAGCAGTGGGCTTGGCTAAGGTAGCCGCAGTTCTGGATTGGAAGTAACCGGGTTCAGTTACTAAGGTGAGGAGTTTTATGGGTCTGGCAGGTTATTACCAACGATTCATCCGGGACTTCTCGAAGATAGCCAGACCGTTGTCACAGTTAAGAGAAGGGATCTAAAGTTTGCCTGGAAGGAGAAGGCAGAAGCAGCTTTTTAGGAGCTGAATGACAGGCTGACGTCCACCACTGTGCTAGTATTATCAGAGCAAGGGGTTAAGTACACTATATGTACTGACGTGTCTCGCATTGGTTTGGGTTGTGTCCTTGTTGAGAAGGACAGGGTGATTGCATATGTCTCGAGACAATTAAAGAAGCACGATGAGAATTACCATATGCACGACCTTGAGTTAGTAGCGGTCATATTCGCATTGAAGCTCTAGAGACATTACCTCTACAGAGAGGAGTTCGAGCTTTTCTTCGTCCACAAGAGCCTTAAGTATATATTCACTCAGCGGGACTTGAATATGAGGCAGCGTCGATGGATGGAGACCTTGACGGACTTCAAGTCGAGGTTTCTTACCATCCTGGCAAGGCCAACCTTGTGGCAGACGTGTTGAGCTGCAAGAAGGCGATCATATTTGCGGCTCCACTGATGATTGAAGAGTTGGGTATGCTAGAGTTTGTTCGCGACTTTGACGAAAAGCTCACGGTGGAGGAACCATTCGAATGTGTCGCACACGTTCGGGTGCGACCACTTATTGATGAGAGGATTATCGAGGCCCAGAAGGGTGACGAGCGGTTGTCTGAGCTTCGAGACCAAGCTAGCGATGATGTGGACTCCAAGTGAAGAGTTGGCACAGATGGGGGCCTACGATACTGTGGCCGCCTATGCATCCCAGATATTCAGGACTTGAGATAGGAGCTTCTCGAGACTGCCCACAGATCAAAGCTTGCGATGCATCCTGGTAGCACAAAGATGTATCAGGATATGAAGCGATCGTATTGGTGGGACAATATGAAGGTCCATATCACAGAGTATGTGTCCCGTTGTCTAGCATGTCAGCAGATTAAGTCAAGCATCACCGACCTCCTGAACTCCTTTAGCCCATGCCCATAGCTGAATGGAAGTGGGACTTCATTTCTATGGACTTCATCTTGGGTCTACCGAAGACGAGAAACGGTTATGACTCTACTTGAGTGATCATGGATCGAATGACCAAATCGGCTCATTTTCTCCCTATCAAAGTGACAAACTCTGTAGATGACTTATCTAGGTTCTACATCAAAGAAATAGTGTGTCTGCATGGAGTTCCCTAGGAGATTGTGTCAGACCTCGACACGCGATTCATGTTTATCTTCTGGACTCGTATCCAGGAAGCGATGGGTGTGAAGTTGAAGTTTAGTACCGCGTTTCACCCTCAGACTGATGGGCAGACAGAGCGGGTGAATCAGATTTTAGAAGATATGGTGCGGGCTTGTGTTTTGGACTTCAAGGACAGTTGGGATGGCTGCCTCCCGTACGCAAAGTTTGCCTACAACAATAGTTTTTAGGCAAGTATTGGCATGGCTCCTTATGAGGCCTTGTATGGGTACCCTTGCAGAGCACCGCATTGCTGGGCTGAGGTTGGCGAGCGCAGTTTGATTGGCCCAGAGATAGTACAGGCGACCTCGGAGAAGATCGACATTATCAGGCGTCGACTCCTGAAGGCATAGAGCAGACAGAAGAGTTATGCCAATACAAGGCGGCGACCACTTGAGTTTGAGGTTGAAGATCATGTATTCCTTAGAGTTTTCCCTATAAAGGGAGTCCTTCGGTTTGGGAAGAAGGGAAAACTTACAGCGCGGTTCATTGGCCCATTTCTGATACTTGATCTAGTGGGAGCGGTAGCATATTGTCTCGTTTTGGCTACACCACTCGCGGGCGTGCACAACGTATTTCATGTATTTATGCTGAAGAAATACGTCCCTGATCCTTCACACATCATCCATTAGGAGCAGGTGCAGTTGAGTGATGATGCTACATATGTGTTGTGTCCGACGCATATCCTAGACAGGAAAGAGCAGGTGTTGCGCAGTAAGGTGATTCCACTCGTGAAGGTATTATGGACGCATTATATAGAGGAGGAAGCTACTTGGGAGACTGAAGCCGAGGTACGAAAGAACTACCCTCAGCTTCTCGAGGAGTATGAAAAGGTACTAATTTCGAAGACGAAAATTTTCATTAGGGGGGGTAGATTGTAACAACTCGAAAAATCCTGTACAAAGGCCCGAGTATCACCTCAGGCAGAAATCACTTAGGATCAAATCCTTTAAAAATTTGACAAAGTTAACTAAGTGCTAAAGTAGATTAGCTACGAAATCTGTTTGGTTCACTTTAAATCCAATCTGCAAGACCCAAAACTTGTAGAATCATTGATGCTAGGTTACCCTAAAACCTAGGATCAATCTCATTACCCAGTTGCTCTCGGGAGCATCACGAAACTCCGTATCAGATCTAGACTGCACATTGAAAGTTGGAATAATACGAGGTTATAGAATTAGGACCGCATTGCTGGGCTTGACAACCATCTCAGAAATCAAATCCAGATTGTATTCCGGGGCTATTCGCTTGAGCCCGGATTGAGGAGTGTGAGAAAATGAAGATTTCTTTAGAAATATAGCCTAATTTAAGTAATCTGAGACTTGTCACTTCTGGGCCTGATATAAGCAATCAGACCGTTAGAATCTGACCCAAATACACCCTCGAATCAGGGGAAATTTCATACACAGGTTAGTATACTTGTAACCCTGATCGAGTTTCAGTGACCGTTGAACTGAAACTGGTCCGCCACATGTGATCTGGGAACTCGATGGGAATGAAAACTTAACTCGACCTAGATCCATAGCCAGTGAGCTTATGTCCAGCCTTTGGCTCAAGGGGGGCTCCAGAAGTGCTCTATTGAGACGGAACAAACCTACTTTGGCTATAACTTAAGTATACCTTGGCCCTAGGTCTAATTTGGAGTGTTTTAGGCCTATATAAGGACCTTAAACCCTCTCTCATTCTCACCATACGAATTTGAAAAAACCCTAAGAGAGATAAGAGAGAAAAGTGAGAGAAAGTGTGAGTGAAATGGGAGAATCTTCCTACTATTCTACCCTAGTACTACATGTGTTTAACCATCGTTATCTAATCGCTTTTCCGGTGATTCCGACTTCACTTTTAGGTAAGAAAGCTTTAACCCAAACTTGTTTTAGGGTTTCTATTTGCACAAGTAGCGAAGTAGCTGACTTACCTTTTGTTATAGGTCGTCGTATCGACGTTGACGAAAGCGTAAAGTTTCTGTTAAGTTCGTTACATTTCTATGGCGTAAGGTGAGGACTTTAGACGTCTAGGTTAAGATTTTCAAAGCCTTCAATGTCAGATAATGATAGATTCATGATCTGGGTGTTATTGTACATGCACAATGTGATGTTCATTTTGCGTTTCGATTGCGTATACAAATTATGGCATATTGTGTATTTTATATATTTGTAGAAAATACCGTATATATACAAATTTTGAAAGTGTGTTTGTCATGATAAATTACTATATGAACATGCTATATATAAGTGTAATACTTACTCGGTGAAAGAATTTGCCCTAATACTTGTTTTGGCTAATATACGTTATGTATGTTAATAAGTGTATTCTAAGTGTTTGTGAAAATGCTTATATAAGTAGGTACTTAGATGATTGTGCTTTAGGTAGGTGTTGAGATAGGATTCTCAACTACCTTAGTGATGTGTATGATTTCCTTCATGTAAGTTGTTTAAGTTAATCGGTTACTTATGAAATGTATGTGTTGTATTTCCTGTTTATATTATGCTTTATAACATGCTTATTAACATATTTGAATTACTTTGTTAATTCTTCTTTGACTATTATACATGCTTTCTCGTTACGACTTGAATGTGACTGGGGCTATGTGATAGTCAAGACAATCGGTAACAGGCTTGAAGTCGTGGCTGAGATTCATTTCGCCACGTAGGATGTGTTAGACGAACTCGAGTCGTACTTCGGTTAGCGACAGTGGTTAGGCCACGCTAAGTGCTTATGCACTTCATATCGTTCAACTGGTTGTGCGCTTGTGCTAGTCGAGCTTGTCAAGTAATCCGATCTGTCTAATGTGTGTTCACCATGTTTGGACGCTACTGCTTGAACCTAAGGTACCAAACTTACCAGTGTAACCCTGTTAACCTTGGTACCTCGATCCACTAAGACTCGTGAGTCAGGCATGGTGGTATGGGACACCGTGGTCGAGCTGTCGGCCTACGCTGGGGCCACGAGCCTCCCCATAGTGACCAGTGAGCAACTCAGACTCGTGAGCCGAATACGGTGGTATGGGACTCTGTATTCGAGCTGTCGACCTACACTGATAAGATGATGGGGGAGTGGTATAACGATTGCGTATAACAACCCTGACAGCCCTTTGTAGAAACCTCAAGCATACTCTGAATCTGTGGAGAGGCGACAAGCCTTCCCATAGTAATCAGAGTATAAACTAGGCCTGTATTGATAAGGTGATGGGGGAGTGGTGCAACGAGTGCATGTAACAGCCCTGGCAGCCCTTTACAACGACTTAGAACCGTACCATCGTATGAGATTATCTAGGACTGACGACCCTAGAATGGATCATTGTTTGGGAATGATATAAGGAAGGTACCTTATTTTTCCAATACTGTTGTATGAAAAGGACTAATAATAACTCGATAATCATGCTCATAACATAGCACTGCATGTGCCTGGAAGATGTGGAGCACTAAGGGATAAACACATGCCGCGGACGTAAGATGTTGCCGCATGAGGAAGCATTGGCGAGGGCATGCATCATGACTGCATTCCATACTTGCATTAATAAGAGTATGTAGGAGTGTTTGATTGTACTGCTTTATCATTACTGCTTGACTGAATTGATAACATGTTAACCTATGTTTTATTGTTCCACTGAGTTAGCTACTCACTCCCAGGTTACAGGATGGTTTTCTAGACACCCACCAGACTCTATCTTAGATGCAGGTATTGGCGAGACGCAGGTGGCTGAGCCTGATTACTATGATGATCAGGATGAGTTCTCATACATGCAGTTTTCTGGAGGCTTCGCTTAGGCCATTCAGATGACGGGACTACAGGGTTTACCATTATAGTTATACCATTTTTGGTATTTTGATTTTTTGAACCTAATACATGTATATAGTGACTCAGTAAGGTGTTCATACTCTGGAGACCGATTGTGACATTTTTGCTTTATATACATTTATATACATCTTTCAGTCTTCTGCTTGCGTTTTATAACTTGATCTGAAGTATGAATTACTATTTTGGTGTAATCCCACTCATGATTATTGCACTAACACAGATAACGTTCAATCATAAGCATTTATGTTGCATAAGTGATGTTTTGGAACTCGGGTGTTGAGTTGTTACTCGACCCTCGATTTTTAGGGCGTTACACAAGGTCATGGTATACCTAGGTTATAGCCAAAGTGAGGTTGTTTCGTCTCAATGGAGCACTTCTAGAGCCCCCTCCTGAGCCAATGGTCGGACTTAACCTCACTGACTATGGATCTAGGTCGAGTTAAGTTTTCATTTCAATCGGGTTCCTAGATCACACGTGGCGGACCAGTTTCAGTTCAACGATCACCAAAACTCGATCAGGATTACAAGTACACGGACATGTATGGGAAATGTTCCTTGATCCGAGGGCGTATTTGGGTCAGATTCTGACGGTCTGATTTCTATTATTTACCCCGTAAACGACAAGTCTCAGATTACTTAAATTAAATTTAATTTCCAAAGAAAACCATGTTTTCTCACACTCCTCCCTTTGGGCTCAAGCGAATAACCCAAGGACACTATCTGGTTTTGACTTCTGAGATGGTTATCAAGCCCAGCAAGGCGGTCCTAATTCTATAACCTCGTATTATTCAGACTTTCGATGTGCAGTCCAGATCTGATACGGTGTTTCGTGATGCTCCTGAGAGCAGCCGGGTAATGAGATTGATCCTAGATTTTTGGGTAATGCGGCGTCAACGATTTCATAAGTTTTGGGTCTTGCAGATCATATTTAATGTGATTAGGGTGGATTTCGTATGTAATCTAGTTTAACACTAGTTAAACCTCGTTCAATTTCTAAAGGATTTGGTCTTGAGTGATTTCTGCCTGAGGTGGTACTCGAGTCTTTGTATGGGATTTTTCGAGTCATTACAATCTATCCCCCTTAAAGAAAAATTTTGTCCTTTAAATTAGTACATTTTTGTACTCCTTGAGAAGCTGAGGGTAATTCTTTCGGACCACGGCTTCAGTCTCCCAAGTAGCTTCCTCCTCTGTATGATGCGTCCATAGTCCTTCACGAGTGGAATCACCTTACAGCGCATCACCTACTCCTTTCTGTATAGGATACACATCGTACGCAGTATATATGTAGCATCTTCGCTCAAATGCACCTGCTCTCAATGGATGATGTGTGAAGGATCAGGGATGTATTTCTTCAGCATAGATACGTGAAATACGTTGTGCATGCCCACGAGTGGTGTGGGCAAAGCGAGACGATATGCCATCACTCTCACTCAATCAAGTATATGAAATGGGCTAATGAACCGCGGCGTAAGCTTCCCCTTCTTCCCAAACTGAAGGACTCCCTTCATAGGAAAAACTCTGAGGAACACATGGTCTCCAACCTCAAACTCAAGTGGTAGCCGCCTCGTATCGGCATAACTCTTCTGTCTGCTCTGGGCCGTCAAGAGTCGACGCCTGATAATGTCGATCTTCTCTAAGGTTGCATATACTAACTCCGGGCCAATCAAGCTACACTCGCCAACCTCAGCTCAGTAATACTGTGATCTGCAAGGGCGTCCATACAAGGCCTCGTAAGGAGTCATGCCAATACTTGCCTGAAAACCGTTGTTGTAGGCGAACTCTGCATACGGGAGACAGTCATCCCAACCGTCCTTGAAGTCCAAAACACAAGCCTGTAGCATATCTTATAAAATCTGATTTACCCGTTCTGTCTGCTGTCGGTCTGAGGGTGAAACGCGGTACTGAACTTCAACTTCACACCCATCGCTTCCTGAATATGAGCCCAGAAGATAGATGTAAATCGCGTGTCTCTATCCGACACAATCTCCAAGGGAACTCCATGCAGATGTACTATCTCTTTAATGTATAATCTGGCCAACTCGTCTGCAGAGTTCGAAACTCTGATCAGAAGGAAATGAGTCGATTTGGTCAACCGGTCCACGATCACCCAAATAGAGTCATAGCCCTTTATCATCTTCGGTAGCCTTGAGATGAAGTCCATAAAGATGAAGTCCCACTTCCATTCAGCTATGGGCATGGGCGGAAGGAGTCCAGGAGGTCGGCGATGCTCAGCCTTTACATGCTGACATGTGAGACAACGGGACACATACTTTGCGATGTGGACCTTCATATTGTCCCACCAATACGACCACTTCATATCCTGATATATCTTCATGCTACGCATCGCAAGCTTCGATCCGTGGGCAGTCTTGATAAGCTCCTGTCTCAAGTCCTGAATATCTGGGATGCATAGGTGGCCATGGTATCGTAGGCCCCCATCCGTGTCAACTCTCCACTCAGAGTCCACATCATCACTAGCTTGCTCTCGAAGCTCAGACAACTGCTCGTCGCCCTTATGGGCCTCGATAATCCGGTCATCAACAAGTGGCCGCACCCGAACGTGCACGACATACTCGAATGGCTCCTCTACTGTGAGTTTTTGCTCGAAGTCCTGCACGAACTCCAACATATCCCACTCTGCAATCATCGGTGGATGCGCAAATATGATCGCCTTCTTGTGCCTCAACGAGTCTGCCACAAGGTTGGCCTTGCCAGGATGGTAAGAAACCTCAAACTTGAAGGCCTTCAAGGTCTCCATCCATTGGCGTTGCCTCATATTCAAGTCCCGCTGAGTGAATATATACTTAAGGCTCTTGTGGTCGCAGAAAAGCTTGAACTCCTCTCCATAAAGGTAATGTCTCTAGAGCTTCAATACGAATATGACTACTGCAAACTCAAGGTCATGCGTAGGGTAATTCTCCTCGTACTTCCTTAATTGTCTCGAGGTATACGCAATCACTCTGTCCTTCTGCATAAGGACACAACCCAAACCAACGTGAGACGCGTCAGTGTATATAGCGTATTAACCCCTTGCTCTGACAATACTAGCACAGGAGCTGATGTCAGTCTGTCCTTCAGCTCCTTAAAAGGTGCTTCCGCCGTCTCATTCTAGGCGAACTTCAGATCCTTTCGTGTCAACTGTGACAATGGTCTGGCTATCCTCGAGAAGTCCCGGATGAATCGTCGATAATAGCCTGCTAGACCCAGAAAACTCGTCACCTCAGTAACTGAATCAGGTTGCTTCCAATCCTAAACAGCAGCTACCTTAGCCAGGTCCACTGTTATCCTTTCCTTGGACATTACATGTCCCAGGAACTTGACTTCCTCCTGTCAGAAGTCACATTTCTTATACTATGCGAACAACTAGTTCTTCCTAAGAGTATCTAGGATTGCTTGCAAATGTTCCTCGTGCTCTTCTCGACTCATGGAGTATATTAGGATGTCATCTATAAATACGATGACAAATCGGTATAGAAATGGCCGAAATACCTAGTTCATCAAGTCCATGAACATGGCCGGTGCATTCGTAAGACCGAACGACATCACAAGGAACTCGTAATGCCCAAAACAGGTCCTGAAAGCCGTCTTCTACACGTCTTCATCCTTAACGCGCAACTGATGATACCCTGACTGTAAATCGATCTTCGAAAAAAACTTTACCCCCTTCAATTGATCAAACAGGTCGTCTATCTTGGGTAAAGGATATTTGTTCTTCACGGTCAACTAGTTCAACTTGTGGTAATCAAAACATAACCGTAGCAACCCGTCTTTCTTCTTGACAAACAACACAGGTGCTCCCCAAGGAGACACACTGGGTCGTATGAAGCCTTTCTCTACAAGCTCGTCAATCTGTTTCTGCAGTTCTTCCATCTCACATGGAGGCATCCGATACATGGGTAATGAAATGGGGGTCGCATAGGGAACAAGATCAATTGTAAAATTGATCTCGCGCCGAGGAGGTAATCCAGGGATCGTCCAGAACACATCCTCAAATTCTTGAACTACTAACATGTCTCCTAACATTGGCCCATCAACAGGCTCAAGTAAAGCAGCGTAACATCTAACGCGACATGTCCAACTAACTTATATTGGAAAAGTAAAGACCGTGCAGTCAAGTCCGCTAGCTGTCAATACCCAATTATCACAATCAATCTCTGCCTTCATCTCGGTGAGCCAGTCCATATCGAGGATAATGTCGTAGTGCCATAGTGGAGCGACAATGTGGTCAATAAATACCATCCTGCTACCCAAATCTACGGAGTAACCCTTACACAACCGTGTGATATCCGAAAAAGTCCCAGTAGTAGTAGTGAGTTTTATGCCCTTCGTGGGAGTAATATGTAAAGCTAGATGCTTAACTGCCGCACTTGAAATGATGGAGGTAGTGAACCCAGTGTCCACCAATAAAAAGATAGGAATACCTTGAACATGCACAGTGACCTTGAAGGCCATAGGTGTTGTCTCTGGCTCTTCTGCTGTGAGCGCATGAACACATGCCTGTTGTAGTCGGTTGGGCTGAGGCACCATAGATCGCTGTGGTGGCTTAGAACGAGGTATAGGTGGTCTGAAGGATGGATGTGCAGGTGTTGTCCGTAGTGGTGGAGCCGATAAAGCCTGAGGTCGAGAACGATCAATCCTCTGCGGTGGTGCAAACTCCCTGTCTCTCATCCATGCAAAACAACTCTTTATAGGGTGACCCAGTTTCCCACAGTAAGAACAAGTCACACCTGGACGCCTCATCGGAACTATTAGAGCGGCAATCCTGGAAGGAGAGTCAATACGAGGCGTCTTGGTGAGGAATGGCCTACTCTAGATATCTGGTCATGGCTTAGTAACTATAGGGCCACGAGCGCATGTTAGTTGCTTTACATCTTGCTCTGCCCGCATAGACATATGTACCCGCTCGGCATAGGAGGGTATGCTGTCACAGCACATTTTCGACCGAATGTCAGGTCGCAAGCCCGCAGAAAAACGTTGTATCCGCATCTGCTCGTCAGCAAGTATCGTAGGGATGTATCTGCCCAACTCAGTGAATCGATGCTCATACTCGGTAACTGTCATGCCTCCTTGCTTGAGGCGCAAGAACTCATTCTCGCTATCATGTCAGTAGGTCTGAGGGTAGTAATTTTCATGGAAACAAAACTCGAAAGCTGCCCAAGTCCATATGTAGCTAACTGTGACTGCTCGTAAGACGTTATCCCACCACATAATGGCCTCCTTCATAAACATAAATGTGGCCAACTCAACCTACTCTGACTCAGTACAATGCAGCATCCGTAGCATCTTGGAGATGCGGTCTAGCCAATATTCAGCCTCCTCGGGTCTGTGAGAACCCGTAAAAGTAGGAGGCCTCAAGCACTAGAATCCCTCGAGAAGGCCACCAGTACCTAAATTCCCCGTAGGATATGTAGCAGGTGCAGGTGCAGGTGGAGGCACATCCTCAACCTGAACAAAAGGCTCTGCAGTCTCAACAGGATGTACAAATGGTGAAGGTGGAGTCGCACTCCCACCCTGAGATAAGGCCCCTGCAATTGTGGCCAAAAGCTACTGGTGCTGCTGCTGCATCAACATCATCATCTGCTCAAACATATCAGTAGGTGGGGCAGGCTGAGGCACATACTACGTCGAGGAAGACGCATGGTTTTGCTCGCGAATCGGTGGTGTATAAGGTGGTAGTCCAGCTGTAGGACCAATGGAAGGCTGAGACGCAGGTATAGTCTCACGATCCGGGCCCAAACTAGGGTCCGTATGACCATCTCTGTGGGAAGGAGCCTGATCCATCGTATCAGTGAGTGCGAGGTGTGCAGTGCTCCGCGTATATTTTCGTGGCATGTCCTATACAACATAGGGTGCAACGCATGTAAGATGAAGCATAACAACACAATACACAATCACTTAAGCATTCCACACACTTCATAGCAAAGGAGGCTACATGCATTTCATTACCAAAATTGTCACAATACATGGAGTACAAAGTTACATGAATCATGACAGAAGATGCATGTGAGCTAATACAACCAAAGCCTCAAACACTTAAAACATGTTACCACCACTACACTACTAGGCCTATCAACATGAAAACACAAACATCCTAAGGAGGTAACCAAACCAAACTATAAGACAATAGTATGGATGACTAGGCATCCGAGTCTGGCGATGGAGAAGGGGCACCCTTATCCTTCAGGCAGCACATGATAGTTTTCAATGCGCGAGTTACTTTCTTGAACTTATTCTTCACAAGGCCCCAAAGATCCATAATGTCCTGTCGCAGGATAGCCTGACCCTGTCGTAAGGCAGCATGATCCTCCTCTAGTCGAGCTATACGAGCATTCCGAGTAGCCCAATAAGCATCCTGCACTGGCACCGTAGACGGTGAGCTCTCCTCTGTATCTTCGGCCTCCTCTTCCTCTTCTTCTTCTTCCTATTCCTCCTCTTCTATCTCAACTCCATCTTCTTCCTCACTCTCTTCTTCCTCACTCTCCATCTCATCATTGCTCTCCTTAAGTCGAGCCCGGCGTTGCCGTGGCCCGATTCCCATCTGGTTGAGGGTAGTCTCGTTGATGTGATGAACTGGCACCGGCATCTCCGCCTCAAGACTGTAGCCAAACCCACGTATAATCTTGCATATGGCCTAGCCGAAGGGGATCAAATCAGTCCTTCCAGCGGAGTGTACAGTACTAATTATCTGTCGTCACACGAACGTAGGCACGCACAAGTTCGCTCTCTGCCCCACTTGATACAAGAAGTCTACCATGAGGTGCGTACACTCAGTCCGATTGCTCCACCTAGGGTAGACGTTGAACGTGAAGATGTGAAGGAGTAAACGAAAGTTGCAAGACATTGGTCGCTAGAAGACTTTTATTTAGCTGCCACTCGACTAGTCGGTCACCACCAAGGAAACGTGTGCGGCAATCCCTTTCACGTGCACTCCTCAGATTCAGCTCGCTAGCATTCACCTCTCTTAGGGGCAAATTCAAAAGCCGAGATATCAATCTGACATCAACTGTAGCCAACCGATCCCTTCCACATTTGATTTGAAACTACAAGGGTTCAAGCATAGGCTATGAATGTTGGTATAGAAAGGTCGGATAGTGCTCGCATTGGCGCGAGACCTGCCATCAAATAGTGGACCCCAACGGGCCCCTTTCAGGAACTCAAACAACAGATATTCTCCAAAGAGCTGCTCATCCACCTGAGCTTCAAAAAGGACCCTACAGCCCTCATAAACTCCATGAGATAGCTCCGCCAATAGAGCCCTTTCAGTAGGAATCTGAGGATCAAGATCCCGCTTCGTCTGAAACTCCCGAGCAGTGCTTGTACTAGCGGCGGCGCCTCTTGGCCTCCTTGAACACGTAAGGCGACTAGGCTCGTCCATGGCCCCCTTCCTCTTTTCCATGAGAGAAAGGAAGGTGGAAATCGAGAAAATGGCCGCAATGAACTCAGAGAAGGCCATGGAAAGTGAAAATAAGGGGGAATAGGGCTGGAGCTTTTGGTTCTCCATGAATTTGAGCCTAAACAGAGGTTGTAAAGGCCCAAATAATAGGGATTGAAGAAAGAAAATGAAGAGATAGGATGGGTTGAGAGCTTACACAATTTTGAGCTTCAAATTAGGGATGTAAGAGCTCAAATGAGAGAAAATGGAGAGGGTAGAGGGGTAGGTACGGCTGTAAACGATGAAGGTGTGTGGGTTGTGACAGGAAATGGCGGAATGGGCGATTGGAGGGGAGGTTTGAGAGCAAAAACAACAACTTTGAGGGAAAGGGAGAACTTGGAGGTACGTTTTGTGAAGGAGGGGTGACCTAGGAAAGATTTTAATTGAAAACTCATATACCAGTGGGCCACCCTAGGCCCCAAAGGCGATCGGCCCGAGCGGCCCGCCCAGCCGAGCCCGCTGACCGGCGAGGCCTCGCCACTCACTGGACAAATGGGCGAGGCATCGCCATTTGGGCGAGGACCTCCTGCCCCTAGGCCCCAAAAGAGTCTGGTTCCCACCCTGGGTGTAACGTCCCGAATCTTCAGGACCCGAGTACATGACCCGTTTCCCAAAAACCCGAGTGTTAACCTTAAAGGATGGTCAAATAGATATATTTTTATTTTCTTCTTTTGTCAGAGTAAGCAGATGAGCGTAGAATGGACAAGTAAGCATAAAGGAAAGTTCCATTATCATTTAGAATATATAAAAGAGTGCCCATAATGACTTATACAAACCAATGTCCCCATTCTTACAATTACAAAATGAAATAATATTACATGTGAAACAAAGTAAATTACAACAAATTTGAGATATGAAACTCAGTAGCAACCCTTAGCAAATATAATCATGCACCCTTATCAACCATAGCCTCGCTCCTCATCAATATGAACATGAATGTCGTTGGAGCCACCGCGCTACCCGTACGGTTATATATTTGATGGATGAGTGGCCAACTCTGTGAACTCCCCTCAAGATTACACACCGCCGCATTAGGTAAGCATAGTTATAAAATAAAGCATACAAAACAAGACATGATGCAGATCTTATTATGTGCATGGATGTATGGAATGCGTTCACGCCCGGGGATGCTCATCCGTGCGACAGGCCGCCACCCATGCAATGCGTTCACGCCCCGGAGTACTCATCCGTGCGGACAGGCCGCCGCCCATGCAATGCGTTCACGCCCGAAGTACTCATCCGTGCGGACAGGGCCGCCGCCCATGCAATCATCGAACCTGGGAAACATCATCCAGTCGGAACAATACGTACATCACGTACGATAGCAATAGATGCTGGTCTGTGTGATGTATGCATGATTAGCCAATCCGTTATTAATCCAATTACAACCAGCCATTTTAAATAAACTCAAAGGTCACTACGGGGAGCACATGGCCCGTGAGGCCAGAGCCGGACTGGGCATAGGTCCCATACCACCATCCCCGGCTCATGAGGCTACCACCTTAGGATGTTTAATGGAACCCTGTCGACTAGTGGCCAATCATATTACAATATATGGGGCTTACCATCGCATGGTTGCATAGTATAAAACAGCAAACCCATATAGGGAAAATACTAGAACAAAGCCACATAGGGCAATATCAAAGTAGGCCACATAGGGCGAGTATCAGAACCATGCGATAAAAGACCATCCTTGAAAACCATTGGACACCACAACCCTGGATGGTAGGCCCACATCAATGATCCATCTAGACTACACTCAGTAACCACCGAGTCGAAGGTCCATTACGATCACAACTAGTCAAGTTACATCCCAAGTATGGGTGTACATTCATATGTGGAAATTTCCCACTAATGTACCAGTTTAAGTTCCATAAGCAATCCACAAAAGTAAATCTACAAGCATGAACAATTATACAGGATAATCATAAAGCATGTAATACAACAATTCAATTTTCACCAGTTGACACATGTGATTATAAAGAGAGATATCAATTATGAATTTAAATAAAAACTATAACTTAAGCTAATGAGAAGATGGAAAGCTCAAGGGGAAGAATCATCACCTTATACTTTGAACTGCCCACATTGTCGCTAGGACGCCCTTAGAGTCGAACCCTAACATGAATCGTAAGATCGTATGGTTAGATCAAAGTTCTACAAACTATCTATGGCCAAGATTATAATCTAAGGTTTGGATCACTTAAGTTTAGGGTTTCACCCTATAGTCTAGGTCTAGGCTTAGGTCTTGGGATTTGAACTTCTAGCTAATGGATAATTAATTGAAATGTTAATTTAATAATTATAAGATATTTATTAACATCAATGTTGCGGCTAATGTTAGCTAATGTAGCAATGATGATTTTCATGATTAGTATTATCTACTATCCATAATGATTATTTAGGATAAAATATATAATAATTCCATTTATTAATTGCAATTTGTTTATAATAACTAGATCTAGCATGATGACCTACTAATGGCTAACCATGGCTAATAATATTACTAGTTTTATGGTAATGATATAATTAATATTAATTAATGTGATGCTAAAAATCATTGTAATGAAAAGAAATAGTATGTTCTAACGTCAATAATAATATTTTAAGAATGACGAATAAAATACTAATATTTTAATGATAATAACAATTTATATATCAATTAATATAAGTCTGGACAATTTCTAACGGTTATTCATATCTAACCGAGAAACTCTAAAAATGCTAATAATAGTAACAATGACAAGCTTGAAATAATACCAAACCGGACAGTAAAGTGTGGCTCACCTAGTCGACTGGGCCGAGTCGAGTTGACTCAGTAGCAACACACCACCCCACCTATCTCTCTTCTTCTTCTTCTTCTCTCTCTCTCTCTCTCCCTTTTCTCAAGAATGCCCGAACCAGGCCCAACTCGACCGACTTGGTCCGGCTTTGGAGTTCTTTGCCATAATGGCGACGCTCCCACTCTCTCCTTCCCGTTTCTTCTCCCTTCCTTCCTTTTCTTTCTTTATCGCTTTCTTTCCCTCAGTCTCTCCCTCTGTTCCTCCTCATGTGATGGAACATCCGGCAATGGACGTCCAGCAGCTTAACTCGATAGTGGATCGGGTCGAGGTGGCGTGGTGCACCGCACGCACCTCTCCTTCTTTCATCTCTCTCTCTCTTTCTATCCGTTTCTCCTCCTTTCAATCTCTCTTCTCTTTTCTTTCTTTCTTCTGGAATGGCCCTCGAACCGAGCCAGACTCGGCCCGATCCCACCGCATCTCGAGTCGGGCAGAAGAGCCGAGTGCAACACCGCCGCACCACTCTCACATTCTCTCCCTCTCTTCCATTCTCCTTCTCTCTTCCCACTTCGTTTCTTCTCGCCGAAGGTCCCACAAAGACCACTACACGCCCAGCTCGAAGATAGCATGCCCGAACAAGCAGTCCTCTTGATTGGAGCGACGGGAAGATGATAGCCATTAATGGCGTTTTTGAAAGTGGAGCTTCTTCCACTGATCTACACCTTACAAACGGTCCCAATGGACTAGAGGAAGCTTGCAGATAAGCTCCATTGAAGCTTAGAGAAATTTCGGGTGGTGGGTTCAAGAGAGGAAGCTAGCGATGGGTTTTCGACACGGAATTGGGAATGGGGATTGCAGCTCGATCGTTTCGTCTTTTATGCTTACCCTAAGTCTTCCAAGACCATTGGATTGAAATCAGACGGTCGAGATTTAATCTTCTCCAAACCGCCTCCAAAAACAGTGGGTGGGAATCAAAACCATCCCTGGTTTTGCAAGGAACACCCTAAGCAAATGGATGGCTAAGATTTTCCACAGACATACGGCTAGATGGACAGGTGCAGAAGGGCGCGGATCGCCCTCGTGGCGGGAGAAATAGTTTCCATTTTTAGCATATTTGTGTTTGTAGAGTGATTTGTAGCGAAGATAGTGCCCTCGTGTGGATGCTTCAAAGACGTGGGAGTTACAGGTTTTGGTTGGGGCCATGCCTCGAGCAGATGGACGGCCCTGGATCATCAAGGTGGGTCATCATGGTGGGCCACGGACGGTCCCAAACGGACGCCGTCCGTCGATCGCGTAAAACGAAAGAGAGAGAGAGAGAAAACTCTCCGATTTTGGAAAGGCGCGGGTCAGACCCGCCTGACCGAGCTTTGTGGTCCGCTGCACCTCAAGTGCACCACCTTGGTGTACACGAAACGGTCGTGGGGCCCACCGTGATGTTTTGTGAGAAATCCACACCATCCATTTTCTTCGTCGAGATCACGCCGAGGCCCTGACAAAATAATGGGCCGATCCTAAATTCAAAGCGGGCCATACGAATCAATCTCAGCCCTAATGGCGCGTCATTCATCAACTATTCGGATGATCCCGAATTCGAATGTCAACGGTTAAAAGGTATAAATGGACCATATGAAAGGCTTTCATCATATATAACTAACTAGTATGAATATTAATATAATTTTGTTATTATTTTTGTGTATTAAAATATTTAAAATCTTATATTCATATGTAAATAAAATTTTAAATATTATCATACTACTATATCCATACTATTGATCACATATTTATATGATTTGTAATATACAATACCATATGATACATATATATATGAATTAAAATTTTTCAATATCATGTTTAGATTCACATTGTTAAATAATATAAATTTTAAAACGTTTAATGATTTTGTATACATATTTATGACAGATATTTCAATACGACATTGGCATTTATAATTCAATTACATACCGTAAAATTATTATCCATAATGCTTGGTTAGTATAATATTATTATCATACTATTCAATGTACATTAAATATATAGTTGTCGCCCTAATGTAATACATTTTCATACATTTCTATATGATAATTAAATTACCAAAATCTATTTATAATTTTTTTTGATCTATGATTGTGTAACACTTATATGAAATAAATAAATAAATAAAGATGATTATGTAGTTATTAAATATCACAGGATGGTTTGATTCGCCTATCGAGGTGATTGAAGTCCTAGCGATGGGTTGCGTTATACTTAGGCCGGACTTGTATTTATGCTAAGTTTGGTTATACGGTAACACCCGAGTACTGGAAAGTACGGGGTGTTACACTGGGTCCCTCTGGAATGGTGTAGGTAGGCCCCTGACTTTGGTTTGAGTCGTTTCGGGTCGTTTCGAGAAGTTTCTGATACATATTTCTATTTACCAATTTCTAACGGCTAGGATGGGGTGAGTTGTGATCTAAACCCATCGTTTGATGGTTTATAAGTGTTTTGGGGTCGACTTGTGCGGTCACGGTTGAGTACAGACTCAAACAAGGTGACCGATTTCAGTGAACTTCGTCAATTGGCGAAACGGGGACACCTATGAATGTTTCTGTGTTTTTCTCACACCCACCTAAGTCGAAAGGTGATAGCGTACGTCGTGTGACCATAACCCAGGTCCAGTTTAATCTAAATCATGCTTTGATACCAACTTGTAACACCCTAAAAATCGAGGGTCGAGTAGCAACTCAACACCCGAGTTCCAAAACATCACTTATGCAACATAAATGCTTATGATTGAATATTGTCTGTCTTAGTACATTAATCATGAGTGGGATTATACCAAAATAGTAATTCATACTGCAGATCAAGTTATAAAACATAAGCAGAAAACTGAAAGATGTATATAAATGTATATAAAGCCAAAAACGTCACAATCGGTCTCTAGAGTATGAACACCTTACTGAGTCACCATATACATGGATTAGTTTTAAAATAAAATTGCCAAAAAATGGTACAACTATAATGGTAAACCCTGTAGCCCCGTCATCTGAATGGCCTAAGCGAAGCCTCCAGAGAACTGCATGTAGGAGAACTCGTCCTAATCATCGTAGCAATCAGGCTCAGCCTCCTGCGTCTCGTCGATACCTGCATCTAAGACAAAGTCTGGTGGGTGTCCAGAATACCGTCCCGTAACGTGGGAGTGAGTAGCTAACTCAGTGGAACGATAAAGCACAGGTTAACATATTATCAATTCAATCAAACAATAATGATAAAGCAGTACAATCAAACACTCCTAAATACTCTTATTAATGCAAGTATGGAATGCAGTCATGATGCATGCCCTTACCAAACCACCCTCGTGCAACACTATCTTACGTCCGCAGCATGCGTTCATCCCTTAGTGCTCCAAAACGCCAGGCACATGCAGTGCTATGTTATGAGCATGATTACCGAGTTGTTATTAGTCCTTTTTCATACAACAGTATTGGAAAACTAAGGTACCTCCCTTATATCATTCCCAAACAATGATCTATTATAGGGTTGTCAGTCCTAGATAATCTCATACAATGATACAGTTCTAGGTCACTGTAAAGGGCTGTCAAGGCTGTTACACGCACTCGTTGCACCGCTCCCCCATCACCTTATCAATACAGGCCTAGTTTATACTTTGTTTACTACGGAAAGGCTCGTCGCCTCTCTGCAATTTCAAAGTATGCTCGAGGTCACTACAAGGGCTGCCAGGGTTATTTCACGCAATCGTTACACCACTCCCCCATCACCTTATCAATGTAAGCTGACAGCTCGAATACAATGTCCCATACCACCGTATTCAGCTCACGAGTCTGGGTTGCTCACTAGTCACTACGGGGAGGCTCATAGCCCCAGCATAGGCCGACAGCTCGACCAAAGTGTCCCATACGACCATGCCCGGCTCATGAGTCTTAGTGGATCTAGGTACCAAGGTTAAGTGGGATTCACTAGTGAGTTTGGTACATTAGGTTCAAGTAGTAGCATTCATACATGGTGAACATACAATGGCACATTGGGTTACTTGACGGGCTCGAGTAGCACGAGCACACATCACATCGATCGACATGAAGTGCATAAGCACTTCGTGTGGCCTAACCACTGCCGACGACCAACATATGACCCAGGTTTGTCAAACACGTCCTACGTGGCGAAATGAACCTCAGCCACGACTTCAAGCCTGTTACCAATTGTCTGGACTATCACATAGCCCCAATCACATTTAAGACCTATCCATAAGCATGTATAGTAGTCTAAGCAAAATTAACAAAGTAATTCAAACATGTTAACAAGCATGTCATAAAGCACGATATAAATAGGAAATACAGACACATACATTTCATTTGTAAGCGATTAAATTAAACAACCAACATGGAGGAAATCATATACATCTCTAAGTTAGTTGAGAATCCTATCTCAACACCTGCCTAAAGCACAATCATCTAAGTACATACTCTTACAAGCATTTTCACAAACACTTAGAATACACTTATTTTATATACATAACGTATATTAGCAAAAACAAGTATTTGGGTGAATCCTTTCACCGAGTAAGTATTACATATATATATAACATGTACATACAGTAATTTATCATGGCAAACATACTTTCAAAATTTGTACGTATACGGTATTTTCTACAAATATACAGAATACACAATATGCCTTAATTTGCATACGTAACTGAATCGTAAAACAAACATCGCATTGTGCATGTACAATAACACCTAGATCATGAATCTATCATTATCTGACATTGAAAGCTTTGAAAACCTTAACCTATACGTCTAAAGTCTGCACCTTGCGCTGTAGAAGTGTAACGAACTTAATAGAAACTCTACGCTTTTATCAACGTCGATACGACAACCTATAACACAAGGTAAGTTAGCTACTTCGCTACTTGTACCAAACCCTAAAACAAGTTAGGGTTAGGGCTTTCTTACCTAGAAATGAAGCCGGAATTACCGGAAAAGCGATTAGATCGTGATGGTTAAGCACGTATGATAACAAGGTAGAGTATCAGGAAGAATCTCTCACTTCTCTCACACTTTCTCTCTCTTTCTTCTCTTCTCTTTCCTAGGGTTTTCTCAAATTCGTATGGTGAGAATGAGAGAGGGTTTAAGGTCCTTATATAGGTCTAAAACTCACAAAATTAGACCCAGGGTCATGGTATACCTAGGTTATAGCCAAAGTGAGGTTGTTTTGTCTCAATGGAGCACTTCTGGAGCCCTCCCTTGAGCCAAAGGTCAGACTTAACCACACTGACTATGGATCTAGGTCGAGTTAGGTTTTCATTCCAATTGGGTTCCCAGATCACACGTGGCGGACCAGTTTCACTTCAACGGTCAACGAAACTCGATCAGGGTTATAAGTACACGGATATGTATGAGAAATGTTCCCTAATCCGAGGGTGTATTTGGGTCAGATTCTGACTGTCTGATTGCTTATATTTAGCCCGCAAACGACAAGTCTCAGATTACTTAAATTAAATTTAATTTCCAAAGAAAACCATGTTTTCTCACACTCCTCGCTCCGGGCTCAAGCGAATAGCCCAGGGACACTATCTGGTTTTGACTTCCGAGATGGTTGTCAAGCCTAGCAAGGCGGTCCTAATTCTATAACCTCATATTATTCGGACTTTTGATGTGCGGTCTAGATCTGATACGGAGTTTTGTGATGCTCCTGAGAGCAGCCGGGTAATGAGATTGATCCTAGATTTTTGAGTAATGCAGTGTCAACGATTTCACAAGTTTTAGGTCTTGTAGATCGTATTTAATGTGATTAGTGCGGATTTCATATGTAATCTAGTTTAACACTAGTTAAACCTTGTCCAATTTCTAAAGGATTTGGTCCTGAGTGATTTTTGCCTGAGGTGGTACTCGCGTCTTTTTACGGGATTTTCTGAGTCGTTACAGTGCAGCCACCTATTGAAAGCTTGGATCTCACACCCGTGTGCCATATTAGCATGTATGCTTGAATCTAGATGAGTTGGGCTCTCTTCCCTGATTTTTATGGCTTTTATTTTATTTAGTTTAGAATTTATAGTTGATTTCATTCTTTTATTGTTAACTATAGGTAACCATTAAGGAAATTTCTGGCTTGATGTGACTTCAAGATTAACACTCAATTCTCTATTATGTCTCTACGGAAATTTATCAAGCAAAAAGCTTACAAGATTCATCCCCTTATTGAGTGCTCTATGGCTCTGCTTTAGCTGTTGCTATAGAAGATGTTGTCACTTTATGGGACTCGGACACAAATGTTCTTGTAGCTGTAATTGGAGAAACTCTTATAGTGATTTTATGAATATCATTATCTAATTACAATCAATAGGGCAAGAGTGTTACTGAGTTTTCTTGTTTTAGATATGATAGAAAGTGCTTACATCCCATTTCTTTTCTGCAATTCTCCTAGTCCATTGATGGTAGCTCATATTTTTTTTCCTTTTGTACAGGCGGCAAGCACCTTGTCCCGGTGGGTCTTGGAGATGATGATCAATGCACCCAAAATGACTTTACTGCATGGCATGCCACATATGCGGAGAAGATGCGAAAAATCAAATATATATTAATGTATGAGACCGACCTTCCAGTGATGATTGTTTCTCAGGTGGACCATGATCTTGATGTACAATTGACAATAGTATCCTCTGTCTCAGGGTGGATTGTTGGCACACCATACGGTAATAATCAAAACCATTCAGAAGCTTTTATTATAGTTACATCTAGTCATCTCTGAAATGAATCTATTACAGTTGTGAAATCTTATTCTTGCAAGCGTGCTCTCACTGAAGACTGGCACTAAAATTTAGCTCTATTGTAATCTTTCCTTAGTGTTGCTTCTCTAATATTCAATATGTTATGCACCTGTCTTCTTCATCCTTCTAGTGGAACATTCCCATAAGAAAATCTTTCCGTACTATTTTCTACTTCTTCTGCTTCTATTTATTTATGAACATTTTATATAAGATGTGTATGAAAAGTTTCTGCGCCCTAACATAGTGCAAGTTAAAAGAATATCAGCTCCTACATTCAATCCTTTATGTGGCTTCTTTTTCTAGGTCCTTCTATTTCTTTAGAATAGGCTGGTCCAATCATCAGGTTGGCTATACTTTCTTTAGAATAGGTTAAGATTCATATTAGAATTTTGAGACACAAGATCTACCCAACCACTACATGTCAATGGGCATCAATTTTTTTTTTATTTTTTAAAAAGACAAAAAGAAAAAAAGAAGCTTTGAGAAAAATTAGTTAGTTTGTGTTTGTTTGGTTATGAAATATGAATCTTGTTGTAGTGTCATTTTGTAATTCTTTTTGGTTATGAAAATAGTGTCAGCACGTTGATTTATCCACGGTCCCATGTGCTTGACACATTGTCTATGATTCTGTGTTTGATACTAGCATATCTATGTTTAGTTACACTGCTCAGATCACTCTAGAATCACTTTAGCTATGTCAAATTTTGGATTACATCATGCTAGAATCGATACTAAAGAGCATGGGAGCAAGAAATCTATCCTCTACTTCCACTGCTCATATTTTCTTTGGTCATTTGTGATAGATGGAATTCTTATATTATCAAGCTTGTCTTCAAATTTTCTATTTGCAAAGCATACTTTTGATTCAGAGCATAGGATGTCTGATATTCATAATTGCACTTTATCATGCACTTTACAACTATCGCAGAAACAAACTACACTAGTTTTAATTTGGGTCTTTGACTTCTTCAAGGTTAGTTTATAGTTTTAAAGACTTGACTCAGAATCCATTTAATAGTAGCAAACTTACAGTGTCCTTCATACTCTTATGGGATAGATTGTCATGTATTCGTTCGTGTTGTTACATGTGATTGAATAGGCAGGAATCCATCATCCATGTGGGACAAATTGGTTTTCAATAAAATTAGAGAAAAATTTGGAGGATGGGTACTTTCTATTTACTTGTTGGAAACTATAATGGTAATAATTTTACGGATGAATTGCATGAACATGTTTACTCCACTAAGGTGTAACGCCCTGAAAATCGGGGGTCGAGTGTAACTCAACTCCCGAGTTCCAACGCATCACTTATGCAACATATTTAATGATGTTTGAATGTTGTCTGTGTTAGAGCAGTAAACATGAATGAGATTATACCAAAACAGTAATTCATACTCCAGATCAATTGTATAAAAGCAAGCGGAAGACTGAACTGTATATATATGTATGTAAAGAAACAAAATAAACGTTTCATTCTCCAGAGTATGAATCCGTCTGAGTCTCCATATACATTTCTGTTTGTAATCAAAATGTCAAAAATAACTAAGTACAATCCCTGTAGAACCCGTCGATCCTGGCAACCTAGTCGAAGCCGCCAGAGAACTGCATATACGAGAACTCCTCCTGGTCCTCGTCATAATCAGGCTCCGCCTCCCAGTCGTCGGATCGCCTAAACACGAGACAGAGTCTGGTTGGTGTGCGCAACACCGTCCCGTAACGTGGGAGTGAGTAGCTAACTCAGTGGAACAATAAGGCATAAGTTATCATGTTATCAATACGGTCAAGCAGTAATGATAAAGCAAGAATCAAACACTCCTAGTTACTCTGATTAATGCAAGTATGAATGCAGGTATGATGGATGCCCTCACCGACATACTCCCTCATGCGACACCATCTCATGTTCGCGGCATGCTTACATCCCACAGTGCTCCACATCTTCCAGGCACATGTGATGCATGATGAGCATGATTACCGAGTTTTTAATTGATCCATTCCAAACAGCAGGATTGGGAAACTAAGGTACCTCCCCTAAATCATTCCTAAACATGATCTATTCTAGGGTCGTCAGTCCTAGTAATATCAGACGATGGTGTATTTTCTAGGTCACTGTAGAGGCTGCCAGGGCTGTTACGCACAAAGGTTGCACCACTCCCCCGTCACCCCTTAAACGATTCATCACTATACAGAAACAGGCCTAGTTCATACTCTATACATCGCGACGAACCCTAAGGCGCACTGCGACTTCAGAATATGCTCGCGGTCACTACAAAGACGCTGTGGTCATTACGCATAAAGGTTGCACCACTCCCCCATCACCTTATCAATGTAGGCCGACAGCGCGAATATAGTGTCCCATACCACCATAATCGGCTCACGAGTTAAGTTGCTCACTGGTCACTACGGGGAGGCACGTAGCCCCAGCGTAGGCCGATAGCTCGACCACGGTGTCCCATACCACCATGCCTGGCTCATGAGTCTTAGCGGATCGAGGTACCATGGTTAATAGGATTTTCACTGGTAAGTTTGGTACCCTAGGTTCAAACATTAGCGACCAAACATGGTGAACATACATAAGACACACGGGTTACTTGATGTGTTCGGCTGGCTTGAGCGCACAACAAGTTGGGCGATATGAAGCGCAGAAGCACCTCGTGTGGCCAACCACTATCGCCAACCGAAGTACGACACGGGTTTGCCAACACATCATGTGTGGCAGAACGAATCCCAACCACAACTTCAAGTCTGGTACCGGATGCCTGGACTATGGACATAGTCCCAAGCTCAATCAATTTCTAACCATAGCATGTGAAATACAGCATGATAACATGGTAATTCAAGAATACTAGCAATCATGTTATAAAGCATATCATGAAGCATGTTAATAAACAAGTTTACAAAGCATGTTCAAAAGCATGTTATAAAGCATTATGCAAATAGGGATACAAATACATATCTTTCATAGGTGAGTGGTTAGAGTGAATAACCACATAGAGGATATCATATGTGACTCTAAGGTAGCTGAGAATCCCATCTTAGCACCTACCTAAGGTTCTAACACTTAAGCACTTACACTCACAAGCGATTTCACCAACACTTGGAATGCACTATTTCAACATACATGACGTATGTTAGAGGAAAGTGCACTAGGGTTGTCCCTTTACCAAACTAGTATTTTATACATATACATCATATTCATACAGCAAATAATCCTGACAATTACATCAGCAAATTTTATACGTATAGGGTATTTTCTAGTATACCCAATTTCAACATACATAGTGTTTACAAGGGAACTTGTAATACGGCGATTCCTTTCGCCAAGCAATTAATTTATACGCACTTAATATATTTATACAACAATTAATCATGACAAACACGTCGCAAAAATATACACGTATACGGTACTTCTTACAATACCGTATTTCTACATACATGGTATATATTATTAAACATGTATTTAGGTGAACCCTTTCGCCAAATGAGTATTTTATCCATACATCATATGTCCATACGACAATTAAACATGTCAAACACATTTCCATAAAAAATACATATACGGTATTTTATACGGATACCTAAAGTATGTGAAATTCCAAATTCTACAATTCTAATCGAAACAAAAAACGGAAGGCACTTTGTACATGTGCAATTGCATGCAGATCATGAATCTACTATTATCTGACATTGAAAGCGTTGAAAACCGCAACTTATACACTTAATGTCCTCACCTTTGCCCTTAGAATCACAACGAATCAGCAAGGGTCGTTGAGCTTCCGTATACGGGAGTTTTCTAGCCTAAAGAGCGGAATCGGTTAGCCTTTACATAACCTACAACGATCTTACATCAAATCAGACCTAGGGTTAGGGTTTCTTACCTTCAAACGGAACGGATACCGCCGAGAAAACACCTGGAAAGGAGCGGTGTAGGCCGTGCGACAACCGAAAGCAGTAGGAGGAAGATCTCCCACAAATCCCAAGCTCTTCTCTTTCTTTTCTCTCTCTCTCTAGGGTTTTAATCCCAAATTCGTATGGCTGTGAGAGGGGCTGTTCTAAGCTCCTTTTATAGCCAAAAACATTCCGAAAATAGACTCAGGTTCAAGGGTTACCGCTAATATAGGATATTCGTCACTTTTCCAAATTTCAAAAGAGAGGTTCTGGTAGCCCTCCTTGAGCCAAACGTCAGACTTAAACTCACCACCTATGGATCTATGTGGGATTACGTTTTCGACTCGATCGGATTCCCAGATCGCACGTGGCATACTACTTTCGCCGGTTCGGCCGTGGGCCACGATCAGAAATTCCAAGTACATGTAAATGTTCCTGAAATTTTTCTTAATCCGAGGGTGTAATTTGGTCGGATTCTGACGGTCAGGTTGCTTAATACTGACGCGCAAGCGAAAGGTGCCAGATCACTATTCCTGATATTTATTTTGGGATGGGAATAGTGTTTTTCACACACCCTCGCTCCGGATCGAAACGAATGGCCGTGGGACATCGGATGGACCTGATTTTTGAGATGATTGTCAAGTCCAGTGAGGCGGTCCTAGTTCCTTAACTTTGTGTTAATCGGACTTCCGATGAGCGGTCTAGACCTAATACGAAGTTTCGTTTCATTCCCGAGAGCAGCCGGGAAATGAGTTTGGTTCTAAACTTTAGGGTAACCTAGCGTCACTTGTTTTGCAAGTTTTGGATCTTGCAGATCATATTTAAAGCGATCCCAACGGATTTCACGGCTAATCGAGTTTAGTACTTAGTTAACTTTGTTAAATTTCTAAAGGATTTAATCCTAATTGATTTCTGGTCGAGGTGGTACTCGAACCAACGTATGGAAATTTACGGGTCGTTACATAAGGTTTGTCCAAGTGTCCTTGATGGTGATTCATTTCTGATGAAACCCGTGAAGGTGTTTACATAAATTCGTCTCTCCATCTTTGGTTATGTTTTCTATCTATGCATGATTGCGTTTTAGTAGATGATCCTAGTCGTTGATTAGACTTTTCCCCGTTGCTTGTTTAACGTTGGTTGGAAAAAATCTTCAAGTGTTAAATCAATTGTTGCTAAATGGATTACAGGGCCTGTTTGGATGCAGAAAATTCCTGTAAATGCAGACTATAATTGATTTACAGCTTTTACCTGTATTTAAAAATCTGCCATTGGTGGGCCCACATGCTGTGCTGGTCTGATGATCAAAACCATCGATGTTCTGGGTCCTATGTTATAAGTGAAACTGTCAGCAAGTTACACTGAATGCATGTTCCTCACCATCACTATCTGTACATTGAGAGCATTGTTGTAGCATAATTGGCACAGACTTCACCATGCTTTTTGTATTCCTTTTGTGTGTTCTGTTGAAATTGCTATAAACTACTTCTTGTCTATGTAGGATATGGGTATGACTTCATAAAAAAAAAAGGATTGTATTAGCCACATACTTTACCACTTCCTTTTCTTTTCTTTTCTTTAAAGAATTTTAAAAAATAAATAAAATTTATAAAGCATGGGGTCTTGTTTATTTGCATATGTACTTGAGGATGAATGCTTCTTTTTGTTTTTGTTCATTTTATATATTTTTTAAAAACTTTTCAATGCAGTGAATGACAACAAAAGTTGCTCTGAACCATGAGTGGTTTAGTGAGGTCTCTCTGCCTAAATCAAAAGATTTTATGCTGACATTTCCTATTCAACATGCCCAAAACAGGTATTTGGATGTACACCATAGATTTTGAACATAAACTGCTTCAAATGATTGATTTCTTGTGCGTCCTCTCTCGATACAAATATAGAAAATTATGATTTCAATGGAGAATCTGGTGTTATTTTTTAATTAGTCAATTGGATTTTTGTTATATGCCACATATTTTCATCTGGGTTTGTTTTATTTGAATTTCTATAGAAAATGTTCTTTTTTAAAAAATGATTTTTTATGCAGAATTTCTTGTGTTTCATTGATGATTTGATTTAATTAAAGTTTGGTTTATTTGGAAATTGGTTTGTTGTTGGAGCCTGTAATTGGCTTTGTGCATGGGTAGAAATCTGGTGAATGATCGGCTTATGAAAATGGGTCATTTGTTGGGTGGGGCTTTGCTAAGTGATTGGATGAGGTGTGTGACAATCATAATCTCTCCTCATTTTTTGTATCTTTTTTTTTCCTGCAGAGAAATAACTGCTTGTTTTATGATGGTAAATGGGTCATTTGTTGGGTGGGGCTTGGCATGTACTGTTTTCTTCTTTATACAGGAAAATAGTTCTTGGCAGCCAACTTTTGGAGTGTGCTATATACTACTCTTATGGATGCGTGATTTGAGTTGTTGTTGTTATAATGTGGACCCTTGTTTGGTTGCCCTCAATTTGCAAACACACATTGATCAATGCACACTGTATACTAGACAACTCAATATTCATGAGGATACCAACGGCTAATCCAGATTCAATTTGAATTTTTAGGGCCCTACACGATTCGATCTGGCTAATCCATGCTTACACATGTTGCCCTTTTTAATGAAAGGTATGTACTTGATTATTATTATTATTATTATAGTTGTTGCGGGATGCAAATATGCTCTGCTTGAATTCATGAAGGGAGCTGATTACTTTGGTTTTACCAATCAAAGGGTAGGTGTTAATGCAGATGGATAACATTCTTATGATCTCAGACTAGTCTAAGATCCATGACTAAGACTCACTAACACAACATCTGCACCATATACAGACCAATGTTTCAAAAATTAAACCATAGGCCAACCCATTTCATAGGTCGGAAG
Source organism: Magnolia changhungtana (assembly GCA_030180095.1). NCBI lineage: Eukaryota > Viridiplantae > Streptophyta > Magnoliopsida > Magnoliales > Magnoliaceae > Magnolia > Magnolia changhungtana. The sequence continues at coordinate 2,368,815 of JASAUF010000446.1, forward strand.
AAAATCAGGTGCAATAAAAATGCTTGTTTTAGTTGATGGTAGGAAGATGTGAACCTAATGCATGAGAATCAAGGCCAGTTTGTTAACGCTGAATTTTTGTACTTAACGCAGAATTTGGAAAAATTTTCGTGTTCAGTGGTGTTTGTTAACACATAAGCTCCATGATTTTATGTTGAAAATTTTTCGTGATGGGAGACTTTTGTGTTGAAATTTTTTCATGATGGGAGTCTAGCGTAATGCTGAATGGAGAATGCGCTCTGTGATTTTCTCCCTCGCGTTATACACATCCCAACTTTTAACATGGGGCACTTCTTTGAGCCCACCATGATGTACGTGCTTCATCCATTCCATTCATCCATTTTTAAAGATCATTTTAGGGCTTGATACAAAAAATGAGAGGAATATAAATCTCAGGTGGACCACACCACAGGAAAACAATAGTGATTGGATATCCACCATTAAAATTCTCCTAAGGCCCAATGTACTATTTATTTGAGATCCAATCTATTGATTAGGTCATATAGACCTAGATGTGTGGAAAAAACAAAGATCAGCGTGATCCAAAACTTTTATGGCCCCCAAAAAGTTTATAGTCTGAATTTGGTTTTTTTTTTTTTCTAATTAGCTAGCAATCAAAGGCCTCGAATGTATTTTATTTTAATAACTTGTTAGACCTCAAATGGTTTTTACTAAATCAATTTCATCACTATAGCCTTGTCCCAGCTATTAGGGGCAGCCTGGGTAGGATTCCATGAAAATCTATTTGTTGATCAATTTCCATTGTTGAATACATTGGGTAGTTTGTTGTTCTCTTAGCATTAGCCCACTTCTGTTTTTTTTTTTTTTTTTTTCTATATGAGAATGATTTAGTATTTCACATCAACTCAACAAATGTTTACTGAATGCAAGGTGCACATTTCCATGGGTCGCTAGGCTAATGTGTAAAATTCCAGACCAAACCAAATATGGGCCTTGCCCCAAAAGTTCCAGATTCTTGGATGATCCTGAGCCCTTGAATTGAGGCAGAACTATGATCACACACATTTTTGGGCCCTATGCTAATTGAGTGGCTGGGATTGTGGAAAATTTACAATTTTTTGCCATGTTTCGCATATAGCGTGGTAAAAGCCAAGTCATAAAAAAAGAGTAAAAATTAAGAAAACTCAAAGTGAGAAGCAAGCTAAGATTTGGTTTGTGTTTTTCTAATAAAAAATCTACTACTGGCTTCCATCATCTACTATTGGCTTCCATCATGGGCACATGTTTCCCAAAGAGCCAAATCATCCATTTATAAATGAATATTGCCTGTAGTTGTTTTATCTGTTCTTAATGTACACTTATGCGATTAGATTGCTTTATTGCACATGTTTGTGCACTTATCAAAGCTCTGTTCTTGATGTAAAGTTTTTTGTTCAAATTGGAAGGAGGCTTCTAAGAAATTCTTTTCTTTTCTTTTTCTTTTGCTCTGTTCTTGATGTGTACCGTTGTTTGCTCAAATTAGAAAGGAGGTTTCTAAGTTCTTTCATTTCTTTCTTTTCTTTTTCTTTTGACAGGCTTGTCTGTTGATGACAATTTGCAAGGAGTAGAACAATTATATGGATCTCTTTCTGCTCATATGTTGTCAAGGATGATTTGCATGGAGTAGAGATAATTTTTTCTTTGTTTCTATCTTACCTTTTCTTTTTATTTCTTTTTCTTTGTTTTTTTTTTTTTTTTTTTTTTTTTTTTTTTTTTGGGTTCCTACTACCCTTCCAACAGAATTGTGTATTCATAAGTGCATAAGTGAGAGACATGATGGCCCTTGTAAGAGCTTGTAAGATAGAATACTCTCTCGTTATGCATGTAATTAATTAAGTGTGATGTATTTCTTCTATTATTCTTTATTTGTCTTAGTTTAGATGGGTAGATGGATTTGTAAGCCATGAAGTTTTTATCTTTATTAGCTTTGATGGGTTTATCTATTAGGGCATATACTACAATGGTAAGAAATGTCATTATTATAATATTAAAAAAAATAGGTAGTGGCTACGGGTATTAACTATATCCCTAAATCTGAAAACTGTAGCTATTGTTAACTTCAGCCTACGGATCTAGTTCTACTTTTAGCTACAAATATCATCCATAGCCATACGTATATTTTGCTACGAAATATATAGCTATGAATGAAATTCATTGCCATTGATTTTATTGCTACGAATTTATTCTGTAACCTTTACTTTTGAGGCTATGTCTATGGTACCAATTGCTACGGCCGTGTTACGGATTAAATCCGTAGTCATAGGTCTTTAGTTATGACTTTTATCCGTAGCCTTTAACCCTTTTTTTGGTAGTGGAGAGTTTAAATAGTTGTTCGTCAGGAAACATGTCGTTTATGGGTGTCATCTCAGGGGAATCTGGTAAATCAAGTCATGAAAGATGATCAGTCACTACGTTCTCTACTCCCTTTTTATCTCTTATTTCCAAGTCAAATTCTTGGAGTAGAAGGATCCGTCTTATCAAGTGGGGCTTAGCGTCATTCTTAGAAAAAAAAAGATATTTGAGTGTCGCATGATCAGTGTAGATGATGATCTTGGATTCAATCAAGTAGGACCTAAATTTGTTCAGAGTGAATACTTCAATTAAGAGTTCTTTTTTCATAGTAGAATAGTTCACTTGGGCAAGATTTAGAGTTCTACTTGCATAATAAATAACATAGGGCTTCCTTTATTTTCTCTAGCCCAACACCGCCCCAATAGCATAATTCGATGCATCACACATAATTTCAAAATGAAAGCTCCAGTTAAGTGGTTGCATGATGGGTGCGGTAGTTAACATGCCCTTGAGCTTATAGAAAACTTCTTGGCATTGCTCAGTCCACTTGTATGGTACATCTTTTTGGAGTATATTGCATAAAGGACGAGAGAGGTGACTAAAGTCCTTTATGAATCTTCTGTAAAATTCAGCGTGTCCTAAGAAGGATCGCACATCTCGTATGCTCTTGGGTGGAGGTAGGTTAGAGATAAGATCAATTTTAGCATTATCTACCTTAATTCCCTTGAACAAGATGATATGTCCAAGAACAATTCCCTTACGAACCATATAATGACACTTTTCCCAATTTAGTATTAAAAAATTTTCCTCACATCGCTTTAGCACATTTTTCAGATTTTTCAAACATTCGCTGAATGATGGACCAAAGATAGAGAAGTCATCCATAAAGACCTCTAAATATTTCCACATTATATCAGAAAAAATACTTAACATACATCACTGAAAAGTGGCGGGGGAATTACGCAGTCCAAATGGTATCCTTCGGTATGCAAAAGTATCAAAAGGGATATGTGAAAGTGGTTTTCTCTTGATCTTCAAGGGCTATCTTTATTTGGTTGTAGCTCAAATATCTGTCAAGGAAGCAATAGTAGGAGTGACCAGCTAGCCTTTCCAAGATTTGATCAATGAAAGGCAAAGGAAAGTGGTCATTCCTCGTGACGGTATTTAACTTCCTGTAGTCAATGTACATTCTCCAACCAGTGGTGACCCTAGTTGGCATGAGTTCATTATTGGCATTGGCTACGATGGTGATTCCAGACTTCTTGGGAACCACCTGAGTTGGACTCACCCATTGACTATCTGATATAGGGTATATGATACCCACATCTAACTTAAGGACCTCAACCTTAACCACTTCTTTCATATTTGGATTTAATCGATGTTGTGGTTGTCAGGAGGTATTCGCATTATCCTCAAGATGAATGCAGTGAGTACAAATCAAAGGGTCAATTCCCTTGAGGACCGCAATCGACCATCCAAGGGATCCTTTATGTTGAATGAGAGTAGAGATAAGCATACTCTCCCGTTCTTGCTCAAGGTGGGAAGAAATCACCACCAAGTATGTCTCATCTTGACCTAAATAAACATATTTCGAATCAAATGGCAAAAGTTTTAGGTCAAGCTTTAGTGCTTTGAAGCTAGACAGTAGAGGCACTACATTAGTTTAGGGAAATTTTTTAATTTGTGGCCTCCACCGGTTAACTTCAAGAACTGACAGAGTATGAAAAGGCCGAGCAAAGAGTCCTAGAGAGGGGGGGGGGGAGTAAATAGGACTATGCCAAATTAAAAAATTAAATGCAAAATTAAACAAATATAAATAAAGATAGCATTAAACAATCCCACAAAACAAAAATGAATAACAACCTCAACTGTACAAGTATTGAGAGGTTGATATAAATGTTGTTCTAAGGACAACCTTACACCAAAAACCAATGGCTTATGGTAGGACAACTTGATTCTAAGAACGGTCTGTGTATCAAAATCTCAAACCGATACAGAAGAATAAAGAAATAAATAGCAAAGACAATAAACTAAGCTATTACAACATTCCCACATTTGCATAAAAGATTACAACATTCTCCACAAATGCTTAAAAAGAAATTACAACATTCACAGAAAGCCACAATCAATCATCTACCACAAGACCAGAAATTATAGTGGTTCGCTTATGTGTACATCAACTATTCAGAAAAATAGCTACACAACTACTCCACTCCCAATATCCTCACACAATGGATATTAGCGTTCACTATGCAATAGGTTTTTCAAGGTTCACCTAAAACCTTCACAATTTGTCTTTCAAGTGGGCTTACACAATTCAAAAACCCCATACTCTGAGAATCTCAAAATCAAAAACAAAAAGTTAATTAAAGATTATAATAAATGAGCACTAAATAGCTTAAGAATATCATAAACTTATCTCTTAGAGTGGTGTTTTGATTTTACTTGAATTCGATGAAAAACTCTGAAAATCGTGCTCTTTTTATAAGTACAGAAACTGTTCACTCGACTGGTCTAGAGGACAGTTCGACTGGTCGAAGGACCAATAAACATTTGAAATTTCTGGCGCGATAAGATAAGATCGTTCCACAACTGGTCGAGTGGCCTGCATGACTGGTCGAACCCTGCTCTCGACTGGTCGTGGGGGACCAAATTTAGTTGTTGGACTTTGAGTCGAGCCCGCTCGACTGGTCGAGCACTGTTCACTCGACTGGTCGGGCAGTCTCCAGAACTGGCTAAGGGTCCAACAAAAAATCTTGAAAATTAGTCACAAACCTTGGACTGGTCAAGAAATTTCTTGGACTGGTCGAGCTAGTATTAGGACTAGTTGAACATAGGCTAAGACTAGTCGAGAAATAGCCTATAAAATTATATAGTGACCCAATTTAAGTATGCAATCAATATGACCTAACTTATGGTTAATCTAGGGTTATACATACCTTATAAGTGATATTTAAACATTGAAACATCATTTGCTTCGGTTAATAGTTGATCTTAAAGTACTTGAAGCTTGAACTTGAAGTTCTTTGAAGCTTGACATCATGAAGTGCTTTGACGCTTAAACTTGAAGTACTTGTGACTTGTATCTCACATTGAGCTTTAAGTTTCAAAACAAAGCACTTTGTCTTGTCATAGGTGAAGCTTTGGACCCTTGAACTATCACTTGATGTTGTACTTGAACTTGTATATCTCTTATACTTGGGATGCTTGAATTTTTAATTATAACATCTTGAACTTATACTTGAATTGCATGATCTTGAATGAGAAGATGAACTAAACAAGATAGAGATTCCAAGAGGTTTTAGCACTACAAAATTTGACAAACATAGGAACTAGATAGAATAGCATTTACAATCTCCCCCTTTGTCAAATTTGTAGCAAAACACACTTCATTAAAATAAGATAAGCATAATACGCACAACAAAGAATCATGCACCAGTTACAAACTGGTCAAAGGAATATGCACCAATACTCTCATTAATACTCATCAATACTCCCCCTTAATACCATATTGCAAAAAAAAAATAAAATTACCTATCCACTTCATCATAGTTTCACATTTATCAATGAAATAGGCATGATATAAAATTCTCTCCCTTTTTGTCACAATATGACAAAGGAAAGAACCGATAAATGATAATGGAAATAAAAACAAGGAAGAATTAGAGTAATGAGTAATAAGAGAAGATATGAACAAGATAACCAGTTAAACAACTCCATAATAATAAGCAAGTATGTCCAAACACATAAAACAAGAGAAATTCAAGTATTAAAAGTCATTACGTAACAGATATTCAAATACTAATCCAAACCCGAAGAAGGAGCAGGTGTGGAAGGATCAATTTGATGAAGTCCCTTGTTAATGCGCCGAAAATATTTGCGCATATATATTTAAATTACATTTCATCAAAGAGGTCATCCATATTGACATCATCTGGAGGCAAATCACCTTCCTCTTCATTTATTTCAGCTGCTACTCCAGCACCCACATCAACTTGGCCTGGGGCCAACTTCAAATTCATCTTGATAATGTTAGAGTTGTTGAATGGTAAATGGTGAATGGGAGCTTCTCCAACAGGCGTAGCCATTAAACTATGGATGGCTATCACAGTCATACGATAAGCAAAGGGTATGTCACTGTGACCTGGGTGGAGATGGGACTGAATTATGCTATGACAAATTAGAGAAGGAAGACATACAGAGACTCCAGAAGTGATAGAATAAAGAATATGAACCATTAATGTAGTAAGTTCAGTTTTGTTACCAGATCGAGGATAGACATTTGAAATGAAAATCCTATGAAGGATTCTGTATCTGGGTAACACAAACTTGGAAGTGAGCTCATTTCCAGTACTCCATTCCGCATCCATATTACATAAATCTCTAGTGAGCATTCGCTTCTCAGATTCAAAAGGTTTGTCCACAAGAGAACTAATGGGAATACCTTCATCATTGATAGGTGTATCCATTAACCCAAAAATAAGATGACGGTTCACATCAACTGGACCTTCTCTAGTCGTAATAGTAAATGTCAGATTCTCAGAAGAAATGTCAGTAATGCAAGCATACATAGCCTGCCCAATGGAGTGGTATGTCGGTCCACCCCAATGTAATATATTATCCCATCATACAAACTGAAGGAGAGGAACAACATCAAATGGTGTTAAATGACCATGATTAACAGTTCATTCTACTATCACATTGCACAAGCGAATATCCCACACATAATTGGGATCATCCTCGGGCAACCGAAGGTGGTACACCGTGATAGGAGCCGAACGAGATGAAGAGGGACCACGAGATCCTTTCTTCTTGGTTCCAGCCTCCATTTGCAATAAAGAAAGCAAGGAATAAATAGATTGCAAAAGAGGTAAGAAAGGTTTCTAGTAGATCATATTTTTTGATAGAAAACCCCCAAAACAATCATAAAGCATGACATAAACCACACAAATAAAGAAAATGAAGTACAAATGACTTAAATTTAGAAGGAAATAAAAAATAATGCACTAACCATGGAGGAATTGAAGATGGGTTCGACCGGTTGAGGTAGGGCTCATTAGAGAAGAAGACCCAAATGAAGAAAAAGTGATTTTTTCCCAAATAAAAGGTTAAACCCGAGTTTCACGATGGGTTGAGTACATGCTCGACTGGTCGTGCCTCGACGGGTCGTGTACCTCACAAAATTTGTAATTTTTCATAAATTTTGAATTCTAAAAAATTTCAAAATAAAATTATATACACAAATCATTAGTTCATATTACACATACCAAGATCAAATTTCAATTTTGCAAACCTGCTTTTGTTGAGCGGTTTTATGAATATGTCAGCTAGTTAAGTCTCGATTGGAATATAATCCAAAGAAACTGTCTTGTCTTCCACTAATTCATGAATATAGTGATATCTAATGTCAATATGCTTGGTTCGTGAATGCTGAATTGAATTTTTAGAGATATTAATTTCGCTTGAATTATCACAATATAAAACCATAGATTTTTGTGTAATTTCGTAATCGCTCAACATTCTTTTCATCCACACAAGCTGAGTGCATGCATTACCTGCAGTAATATATCCAGCCTCAGCCGGTGAGAGCGATACGGAACTTTGTTTCTTACTTAGCCAGGAAACTAAATAGTTCCCTACATAGAAACAACCGCCACTAGTTGTTTTTCGATCATCATTGTTACCAGCCCAATCAGCATCCGTGTAACCAGCTAATTGCACACTAGTATCATGTGGATACCAGAGACCAATATTTGCTAAACTAGCGACATATCGCAAAATGCGCTTAACAACAATTAAATGCGACTCTTTAGGCTCTGATTGATATCTAGCACAAATTCCTATGCTAAATGCAATATCAGGTCGGATCGCAGTTAAATAAAGTAAACTACCTATCATACTGCGATACAACTTAGGATCCACACTTTTACTTGTTGAATCCTTAAAAAGTTTTAGACTAGTACTCATTGGAGTATCAAAAATTTTCCCACTCTCAAATCCGAACTTTTTAACTAAGTTCAAAGCATATTTAGTTTGAGAGATAAAGAAACCATCAAGGAGCTGTTTGACCTGCAACATGAAGGAAATAGTTTAGTTCTCCAACCATGCTCATTTCAAATTTAGACTTAATAAGATCCGCAAACCCAACAGTCATGTTAGCACAGGTAGATCCATAGATAATATCTTCAACATAGATTTGCACTATTAGTATGTGATTATTATGTTTCTTTACAAACAATGTCTTATCAACACTTCCCATTATAAAGTTATGACTTATTATAGTCAACTTTTCATACCATGCCCTAGGAGCTTGTTTCAAACTATAGAGTGCATTTTTTAAGCAGTAGACATGATTAACATGCTTAGGGTCTTCAAAATCCGTTTGTTGTTCAACATACATTTCTTCATGCAAATCGTCGTTTAAGAATGCACTCTTTACATCCATTTGATATATTTTGAACTTTCTAAAGCATGCAATGGTTATAAATAGTATGATTAATTCAAGATGAGCTACTGGGGTAAAGGTCTCACCGTAATCGATGCCTTTAATTTGAGTATACCCTTGTACAACCAGCTTAGCCTTGTTTCTTCTAATAATATTACCAAGTTCATTAGACTTATTTTTAAAAATTCACTTTGTTCCAATATTGTGCTTATCTTTTGGTCCTAGAACTAAGTAGCAAACATCATTTCTTACAAACTAATTGAGTTCTTCTTGCATTGCTACAACCAGTTTTTGTCAGTAAGAGCTTCTTTTACGTTAGCTAGTTCTATCTGAGATGCACACGCAGTTACACATATCTTCAAGTTGTTTACAAGTGCGACACTAATGAGAGGGTTTCCAAGGATTTGATTAGGAGGGTCTTTAACTATCCCCAGTTTAGTGTTATTTTGACTTGATGAAGAATCTGGTTTATCAATTAAAAGAACTTCATCATTTTCTGAACTTGAGACAGGTGTATTCAAGTGATCATCTATAACTACATTATAGACTCTTAAATTATACCGGTCCTCTTATTAAGAACAAGATACGCTTGACTATTCAGAGCATACCCTAAAATATCCCTTCATCACTTTTGGTGTCACACTTACCTAGATTTTTTCGATCACGTAAGATGTACCACTTGCTACCAAAAACTCGAAAGTATTTGATAGTAGGCTTCTTATCAAACCACATTTCATAAGCCGTTTTACCATTTGATTTTTTAGTATAAACACGGTTAATTATATAACAAATAGTATATATGGCTTCAGCCCAAAGATTTTTAGGAAGCTTCATACTACTTAACATTTGAAAGTGCCTTGGTTTGTCAAGTTATGTGAGTTATAGGTCAGACTGTCTACAGAGCTCGATAGGAAGATCAATTCAAGCATCTGCCGTAATCGGATGTGTACAAGCTCGTCATAGGTGAATCCAAAAGCCTCACATCCCATGTCCCAAAACACCAGGTGATTAAAACCCTTAAAAACGAGTTAGAAATCATAGGGTTTTAAGGTGAGAAAACTTTTTTTCAAAATAGGAAAATTTCTAAGTTTTTCTAGCCTTGTCAATTTTATCGAAGCACCCTCGATATGATTGACCTGCTCTGTCGATGTCCTCGATATCTGAACGATATTATCGATGTGAGGACCAAAAGCGTCCAGTAACTAAATATTCATCTGGATGGATTTATCGATGTATTGATACATTTATTGATATCATCGATATAAGCACTAAATATGTCCAGCAACTTCACAACATTTCTGGATGAATTATCGACGTATCGATACACTTACCAATATTATCGACATTCAAATCTCGAGTCCATCGAGAGTGGCTCGTTAAGATTGACGGGCTGATTTCCAACGCCCCTGTTTTTTAATGAAAATCTCAAATTCCTTCGATATATCGATGACCGTCCGATATGATCAGAATTCAAATGTCGATAAGATCGGAGGTCCATCGATGATATCGATAGTAGGCGTGCATTTCTCACAGCAGATATTTCAGGTTGTTTTTAACTATGATCGGGGGCCCTTTGATAGAATCGATATTCAAATATCGATGATATCCGCACCAGGTCAATTGCATCGAACAAGGACATAAATTGTCTAACAAGCTTAAAGACAAATCTGCTGAATTTATCGATGTATCGACTCTGATCTCGATATCATCGACATTTAAATTCCGATGATCTCGACGGTTCCCTGATCACTCATGAAAACCTGAAATATTTCAAAGTCAAGTCTCTCTCATTTTTCAAGTGTCGATGGATCAAACCTGTTGTTGATGGAATCGGAGTTCGAAATCCGATGATATCGACAATAGTCTCGATTCATCGACTAATTGACAAAGAGTTTCAAAAGCGTATGACATTGAGTCCGAGTCATCGAGCAGACCATCGATGCTATGGAGAGTATACGCTTGATGATATCGAACTCTGTCATAAATTTGACCGTTTTATATCCGTTGGAACTTTTTGCCTATATATAAAGGACTTGTCTTTTGTTGTGGTGAGAGAAAGAAGAGAGAGCTTTTGAGTGTTTCAACTTACATCTTATATCTAAAGCCCTTTCTCTCAAGGAAGTTCATCCTCCAATCCACCCTCACCATTGATATTTAATAGAGTGGATTGGGGAATGAACTTCCGCATTCAAGGATCCTCTAGCTACTACCTTAATGGAAAATCATTAACCTGGGATGCCTTAAATGCCTTGATGATTGGAACCACTCTATCTTTCCTATAGGAAAATCTTTAGAGAGTTGGATTCCATCATAACCTTGACCCAACCCAAAGCCAAGTACTGGTATATCTTTTGTGTTGCAGATCAAGGAAGCCGAAGACTCTTCAACAACAAGGAGAAGATCTTCGTCATTACGCATAATGGGACTCATCAACTTATTTGTAAGTATCTAGAGTCCAAGAGGACACTTGTGATCATTCCTTTCTAGGAATGGGTCTTAAGTGGTTCTCACCCGTTGAAGTCCTCAATGAGGCCTCCGGCAGGAGTGTAAGTAGTGGGTGCGTTGTGTGGACCCTTATTTTATGGAAAGCATAAACATCTGGTTAGGAGTGAACCAGTAAAACTCCAGGGTTAGAGGTGAACCGAGTAGAAACCTCCGTGTAAAGGTTGAAGGTGAACCTGATTTAAAACCTTAGGTTTGAGGTGAACCCTGGGAAACCTCCTTAGTGAAATCCGGTACACTCAAGCGTTGAGTGCGGCAGCCAGGAGTGAAGTCGACAAGTAGTCGAACCACTATAAAAATGACTGTGTTTGAGATTGTTATTTTCATGATTGTGTAATTTACTTTAAATTCTTCCTCATCTGAATATTTGATCACATTACACACACTTACACAGTCATATCCATCATAATCTAGCTTGCATACTCTTACTTCTAAAATAGTTTATGTTTGGATCCTCTACCAGGCTTGGAAGCCAGTTGAGTTACTTTTGAGTAATCCTGATACTTGCATGATCACAGGATTAGTGAAGTAGGATTTTTAGATAAAATATAAAAACTTTAAAAAGTCCTATTCACCCCCCTCTAGGACATATTGGCATATTCCTTCTTCAACTAGTGCGGTCTTTACCGCCATTTCAACATTACATTTGCCATTTCTTGAAGCACTCTATTTTTCCTTTCTACTATACCATTTTGTTGTGGAGTTTTGGGTGCAAAATATTCATGTGATATTCCCTGATCACTGCAAAATTTCTCAAAACCGCTATTTTCAAATTCCACACCATGATCACTACGGATCTTAGAGACTTGTGATTCTTTTTCCGTTTGGATACATTTGAGTACCCTCTTTACTTCATCGAGAGTTTTTGATTTCTCTCTCAAGAAGACTACCCAAGCGTACCTGGAAAATCATTAATAATTACCATAATATACTTCTTGCCACCTCGACTCTCCATTCTGGTTGGTCTAATGAGATCCATGTGGAGAATTTTGAGTGGTTTAGTTGTGGCATTGGAGTTCACCTTTTTGTGAGTACTTTTAGTTTGTTTACCAATCCGGCACTCGCCACATATTTTGTCTACCTTTTATATTTTGGGTAGACCTCTTATCAACTCTCTTTTGCTCAATCTATATAAGTTGCATTAGTGTACATGTCCGAGGTGCTTATCCCATAACTTGGTCTCATTGGTTTGGACCATGTAACACAATAGATTAGATGAGCATGAATCACAAACAATGTAGTAGTTTTCAGATGTTCTGCGACCAGTTAATATTACGGAACCATTCTTATTTAAAATTTCACACCCTTGGTTAGTAAATTTTACACTATGATTATTATCGCACATTTGAGAGATGCTTAATAAATTATGTTTTAACCCTTCTACATATAAAATATTCTCAAATAGAGGGAGGTTAAAGAGTTGAACCGTACCTTGGCCAACAATTCTGTAGTTGCTACCATCACCGAATATGACCGAACCATCAGACATGTCTTTAAGATTGGTGAACAAACTTTTATAACCTGTTGTAACATCCCGGATTTTTCCTAACCTAGAGTTAGACGTTCTTAGGTGATGGGTCCATCCTAACACCTGATTAACTTCTCAAACACTCAATTCAAAAGTCTCAAATCCCTTTTCAAACCTTTTTCTTCAAAACCTCACATTTCCTTAAAAAATCTCACATTTCACTACCTTATCTTTCAAAATTTCCTAAGTGCTTTCATATTAGACACAACTCTTAAAGTTTAGGTGATGTTGTTCAATACTTAAACTAAAAATTACTATGAATAGTAAATAAAATAGGTTTTTAACCATTAACCTTTTGAAATCTTACGAAATAAGTATGCTACATGGATGGATCAACTTCTCCTACCCCAAAAACATATATTGCACGTCGAATAACTCATCCCGGTTTGTAAAATACGTTCATTTTACATATCGGACGGCAAAATCACCCCAAACAAGTCAGTGACCGGCGAGGGCATCGGAGAGATGGCGAGGCCTCGCCAAAATGCGGGCCTGGCAGGGCCGCAGCGGGTCGGTGGCCCATTTTTGGCAAAAAATTCTGTAATTTTTGTCCTACTTTAAAAATTCATATCTCCTTCGTTATAACTCCGATTTAGGTAATTTAAAATCCAGATTCAAACTTGATAAGCCTAGTTTCATATAAAAATAATTTTAAAATATAATAAAATAATTAATATAGTTAAATATAGGTCATGGTGACAACTATCTGAAAATTATTAGTTTAGACAGCTGCTGCTTCTGAAATTTTTAGAATTTTTCTACAATACGAAACCAAATGAAATTTGGTGGAGATGATGTAGACTTGATGATGAACTACTAAAAAAATAATAAAAATAATAGATTAACTGAAAATGCCAGAAAGAGGTGTATAACTTCCCTAGGACCGTATTCCGTCATCATTAGGGCGGAATTTGGTTAAGTACTGAACTAAACAATCGGTAGAATTTGCTTGAATTACTTTAAATATGATCTGCATGACCCAAAACTTGTAGAATTATTGACGCTAGGTTACCCTAAAATCTATGATCAATCTCATTACCTGGCTGCTCTCGGGAGCATCACAAAATTTCGTATCAGATCTGGACTGCACGTCGAAAGTCCAAATAATACAAAGTTATAGAATTAGGACCACCTTATTGGGCTTGACAACCATCTCAGAAGTCAAATCCAAATAGTGTCCCACGGCTATTCGCTTGAGCCTGGAGTGAAGAGTGTGAGAAAATGTAGATTTCTTTAGAAATCAAATCCCATCTAAGACTTGTCACTTGCGGGCCTGATATAAGAAATCAAATCATCAGAATCTGACCGAAATACACCCTCGGATCAGGGAAAATTTCATACACATGTCCATGTACTTGTAACCCTGATCTAGTTTCAGTGACCGTTGAACTGAAACTGGTCCACCACGGGCGATCTGTAAATCCGATCGGACTGAAAACGTAACTTAACCTGGATCCATAGTCAGTGAGCTTAAGTCCAACCTTTGGCTCAAAGGAGGGCTCCGGAAATGCTCCGTTGAGGTGAAACAGATGCCTATAGGGCAAAACCTAAGTATACATTGATCTTGAGTCTATTTCGGAGAGTTTTGGGCCTATATAAGGACCTTAAACCCTCACTCTCTCATTCCATACGAATTTGAGAAAACCTAAGACAGAGAAGAGAGAAAAGAGGGAGAAAGTGTGGGAGATGTGGGAGAATCTCCCTGATACTCGACCCCTGCTGCTATCCAAGCTTAACCATCCCGATCTAATTGCTTTCTCGGCGATTTTGACTTCATTTCTAGGTAGGAAAACCTAACCCTAAGTTGTTTTAGGGTTTTCAAGAGTGTTGGTGATGTAATAGCTCACCTATTTCATGATTGAGGTTGTCGTTGTGCCGTAGACAAAAGCGTTGGATTCAAACTGGTTTCGGTTCACGTTTACCAACAAAAGGTGTGGACTTTAAACGTATAGGTTATGGTTTTCAATGCTTTCAATGTCAGATAATGATAGATTCATGATCTGTATGTTATTGCACATGTACAAAGTGTTGTCTGTTTCATTTTTTCGGTTATACGTTAACTATGTTGAATATACTGTATTCTTCGCATTTGTAAAAAGTACCGTATACGTATAAATTTTGAAAGTGTATTTGTCATGATTAATTACTGTATGAACGTGCTATATATGTGTATGATACTAACTTGGTGAAAGGGTTCGCCCTAATACATGTTTTTGCTAGTATACGTTATGTATGTTGAAAGAGTGTATCCTAAGTGTTTGTGAAAATGCTTGTAAAAGTAAGTACTTAGAGGATTGTGCTTTAGGTAGGTGTTGAGATAGGATTCTCAACTACATTAGAGATGTATATGATTTCCTCCATGTTGTTTGCTTAATTTAACCACTTACTTATGAAATATATGTGTTTGTGTTTCCTGTTTATATTGTGCTTTATGACATGCTTGTTAACATGCTTGAATTACTTTTTTTATTCTGCTTTACTCTACATGCTTCTGGTCAAGGATTGATTGTGTTTGGGGCTATGATTATAGTCCAGGCAGTCGGAAACGGAAATAAATGCGTGGCTGAGATTCATTCGCCATGCGAGATGTGTTCAACAAACCCAAGTCGTACTTCGGTTGACGATAGTGGCAGGTCACATGAAGTGCTTTTGCACTTCATACCATTTAACTTGTTGTGGACTCAAGCTAGCCGAGCTCGTCAAGTAACCTAATCTGTCTTATGTATGTTCATCATGCTTGGACGCCTCTGTTTTAACCTGAGATACTAACCTTATCAGTGGAATCCCGTTAACTGTGGTACCTCGATCCGCTAAGACTCATGAGTCGGGTATGGTGACATGGGACACCGTAGTCGAGCTGTCGGCCTATGTTGGGGCCACGAGCCTCCCCGTAGTGACCATTGAGTAATCAGACTTGTGAGCCGATTATGGTGGTATGGGACACTATATTCGAGTTGTCAGCCTACACTGCTTTGATGGGTGATGGGGGAGTGGTGCAACGATTCCATGTAATAGTCCTGACAGCCCTGACCGTACCCGATGTAGTGACCTCGAGCAGACTCTAAATCTGTAGTGAGGCGACGAGCCTTTCCGCAGTAACAGAGTATAAACTAGGCGTGTATTGATAAGGTGATAGGGGAGTGGTGTAACGATTCCGTGTAACAGCCCTAGTAGCCCTTGCAACGACCTAGAAACACAACATCGTATGAGATTGTCTAGGACTGACGACCCTAGAATGGATCATTGTTTGGGAATGATATAAGGTAGGTACCTTAATTTCCCAATACTGTTGTTTGAAATGGACTAATAACAACTCAGTAATCATGCTCATCATCACATTGCATGTGCCTGGAAGATGTGGAGCACTAAGGGTGACAACATGCCGCGGACGTAAGATGGTGCCGCACGAGGGAGTATGTTAGAGAGGGCATGTATCATAATCGCATCTCATCCTTGCATTAATTACGGTACTTAGGAATGTTGATTGTACTGCTTTATCATTATTGCTTGACTGAATTGATAACATGTTAACCTATGCTTTATTGTTCCACTGAGTTGATCACTCACTCCCACGTTATGGGACAGTGTTGTACACACCAACCAGACCCTGTTGTAGCCGGAGGTGATGGCGATGCTTATGAGGTGGAGCCGGACTTTTGGGACGACGAGGATGCTTTCTTGTATGTGTTGTATTTTGGTGGCTCTATGTGAGCCGTGTCTTGATCGACGGGGTTACAGGGATGTTGACTAGATGACATTACACCTTTAGTATAATTTGAAAATTTACATGTAATTCATTAACCTGGTAACATTATCACACTCTGGAGACTCACCATAGTTTATATATTTTATACATCTATCACAGTCTTCCGCTTGCAATTTAACTATCTCTAGAGTATGAATTGTTGTTTTGGTATAATCCTATTTATGTTTCAATGCTCTCATCACAATCATCATTATCTGTGTTGCATAAGTGATGCATTGGAACTCGGGAGTTGAGCTTTGCTCAACCCTCGATTTTCAGGGCATTACAAGATGGTATCAGAGCATGATTTGGATTAAACCAGACATGGGTTATAGTCACATGATGCACTCTGACGCACTCTGACTTAGGAGGGAGCGACGGAACGTAGAAACTGACTTAGGATTTTTCAAATTCGCTGAATGGCGAAACCGACTGAAATTGACCGCTGAGATTGGGCCCGTACACACCCATGATCACGCGAAATGATCCCGAATCACTTCTAGGCCATCAGTCGAAAGGTTTGAGTCGCTCCCTAGAAACAAATGTCCTTAGGTTGTGGGTCAACCACAACATCTTACACTTAATCTCAAAGCCTAAAACCCTTGTTTTTTCTAATTCCTTCAAAATCTCACCCTCCACCACTGTATGCTTCATTTCTTTTAAACACATTCATAATACACACCCATCATAGGGTATAAAGGATGAAGAACAATACCGAAACTAAAATTACCATAAATAGGAAATAAATGGATAAAATGGGTTTTGACCCTTAACCTTTTGGAATCTAACCAAATAAATGGGTTATTCAGATAGATTAGTGCCTCCTACTTCAAAATCATATACTACACGTCACATAAACTCATTCTGGTTTGAAAATTGGCTCTGAAAATGCCTCAAATAGAGTCGAGGGTGAAACAGAACACTTGCAGGGGGACCCAGGGTGGGACCCATACCTTTTTGGGGCCTAGGGGTCACGAGGACCTCGCCCAAATGGCGAGGCATCGCCAACCACTCCAGAGGTCGGCGAGGCCCTCGCCGGGCAGCGGGCTCGGCCGGGCGGGCCGGTCGAGCCGATGATGTTTAGGGGGTTGGGGAACCCCCTGGTATATGGGCCGTTCATTGAAACCCTGCCAAATGCACACTTCCTTCACAAATCACCCCTTCAAGCTTTCCCTTTCCCTCAAATTTTTCGTTTTCTCTCCTAAACCCCCCTCTAATCACCCATTCCTTCATTTTCGGTCACAACCCATTCACTTCCATCATTTGTAGCAACACCTACCCTCTACCCTCTCCATTCCCTTTCATTTGAGCTCCTACACCCCCCTTTGAAGCTCGAAATTGTGTAAACTTTCAACCCCTCCCATTTCTTCATTTCCTTTCTTTAAACTCTGTCATTTGGGCATGTACAACCTCTGTTGAGGCTCAAATCCGTGGAGAACCAAAACTCCAACCCCTATTCCCCCTTATCTTCACTTTTCATGCCTTCTTTGAGTTCATTGCGGCCATTTCTCGATTTCAACTTTTTTCTCTCTCTCATGGGAAAGAGAAAGGGTGCCCCTCCTCCTTCGCCAGACTCAGATGCCTAGTCATCCATGTCGTTGTCTCATAGTTGTTTGAGTTACTGCTTTAGGATATGTCCATATTTTCATGTTGATAGACCTAGTAGTGTAGTAGTTGGTAGAATGTTTTAGATGTTTGAGGACGTTTAGGGCCGTTCGGCCAACTACATTAAGTGAGATTAGGTCGATGGAATTGTAAAAGTAATAATAAATGTATGTGTAAAGTATGGTCCCTAGATTGGGTGTATCCCATGTTTTTCAATGCCATGTTTGGAGTGCATGCGATTAAAAGAAAATCCCAAAAGGAAATCCCATCTCACACTTTCCCGCACAAGGCTCATTTCCCAAAGCCTATAAAATTAATTTTAATCCTACCCACCCTCCTACCAATCATACCACTTATAATCTCGAGGCGGGATTAGCAACACAACCCATTTAACCCAAATAGGCCCTTAGAGTTTTGGATCTAGATTGGTGCTCCTAGATTCGAACGACCTAACAGTATGGGAAATCCAATAAATTGATAACGTGAACCCTAAGACCTTCTTAGATAGTATGGGCATGTGTGTTGTACTCGAGAGTAGTGAAATTCAAGTTCAGGCGACTCAATTCCAATCAGACAACGTTTGACCCTAAGCGATCAACCAATTTCTTATATTATAAGGGGTATAAAATCATCTAGTGTATAAGCATAGACTTTGGATTATAACCAGTGGATTACCGCTACTCCTAAATTAAGACTAGACTACTGGTTAGGCTAAGGAAGGTAAAGGACTAATTAATTATGCTAAGCCAATTGAATAATAGACTTAGTTATTCGGCTTAATCGACTCAGACCCACTACACAACCTTCCTTCCATGTTGGCCCGACCACTTGCAACTAAAAGTTTATAACTTCGTCTTTGAGAAGTATTAGGAGTATATAGCCGATAGAGACTTTGTCTTTTAGGCCTAAGGAATTGCCCAAATGGGCAACATCAGTTAGGAATTAGGTCTCAAGTCACATGCCATGTCGGCATACATATTATGCATATGAACGTAGAAAGATAGCCTGCCTGTTAAGCTAGACATGATTAAATAGGGTAAGTCTGGACCGTGATAAAACTCCTTGGTAAAATTAGGCATCTTACCCCAAACTCACACCTGTCCCTGAATCAACCACAATCCCATCATCTTTAACTCATTTCTATGACTATAGCTATCAATGTCATAGTACACATCGTTGATGAAAGGCAGACAAATGTATTTCCCATTTCATGTTATAGGTGTCAAATTTCAACTCGTTCTGACATACAGATCGATGTACAAATTCTTGAACCATAAGAGTAGAAACAATTTTAAGGAGGATAGAAAGGTTATGAATTTGGTCGAGTTAGGTAGGTATACTCATCTACCCAGTCATGGGCGCAGCGGAAGCATGGTTGGCCCTTGCCCCGCTGGCCCAAGATCGAATGGAATTGATCCAGACTATACGTGGGGATAGGTCACTAAATAGGATCTGAATCTCCCTGAGAATGTCAGTAATGAAGTTATCGAAGGAAATCAATTAGGGCTCAAGTATTAAACTAATTAGTATTAAAGAAAGGGCCTAATAATGAGTACGAGTTCAACTACTACCATAGACATGAATTAAGATGAGGACTCTCCTAGACTAAGACCTAAAGGGCAACCTTAGAAATAGAAAATTTAAGCCTTTCAATGATGGACGTTCCCTAAGTTTTTAAAGTGATCGGACTACGGAGTTACTGAAATATATAACTGTGAAGCATTCGGGGCTTGACCCAATTCTCAATCCTGGGCGACTACCAATGGACTCACTGTTTGGCCGAGTAGAAGACCAGGAGCCACCAGGACTAGGAAGGGATATGATGAGCTTTCTACCCTGACCAGGTAGATGATCGATGTATCGGGATCGAGCCCACTACAATTGTCTCTTCATGTTGGTCAAACATTGAAAACAGCTATCTTACTCCCAACAGATGGGAATCGTCGTTAAGACTCCAAATAGAAAAAGAAATCTATTGTAGCAATCAGGATATAAGTAAGAGATAAAGAAATAAATTTTTAAGGGGGGTAGCCTAAAATGTATTAGACTAGCATGCACAATATACACCCTACCGCGCATATAAACTTGAAATCAATAAGTTTTAGGCAATTGAAATAATAGAATTCTTACTTATTACCTTTAGCCAATTTTGGGGATGAAATTATTTTTAAGGGGGGTAAATTGTAACATCCCGGATTTTTTCCAACCTGGAGTTATATGTCCTTAGGAGATGGGTCGATCCTAACACCTGATTAACTTCTCAAACACTCAATTCAAAAGTCTCAAATCCCTTTTCAAACCATTTTCTTTAAAACCTCACATTTCTTTCAAAAATCTCACCTTTCACTACCTTATCCTTCAAAATTTCCTAAGTGCTTTCATATTAGACATAACTCCTAAAGTTTAGGTGATGTTGATCAATACTTAAACTAAAAATTACTATGAATAGTAAATAAATAAATAAAATAGGTTTTTAACCATTAACCTTTTGGAATCTCAAGAAATAAGTAGGCTACATGGATGGATCTGCTTCTCCTACCCCAAAAACATATATTGCACGTTAAATAACTCATCCTGATTTGTAAAATATATCCATTTTACATATCAGACAGAAAAATCACCCCAAACAGGTTAGTGACCGGTGAGGGCATCGCCGAGATAGCGAGGCCTTGCCAAAATGTGGACTGGCAGCCGCTGGCAAATGGTCTGGTGGGTCTGCTTTTACAGAAAAATTCCTAATTTTTATCCTACTTTGAAAATCCATATCTCGTTTGTTATAACTCCAATTTAGGTGATTCAAAAGTAAGATTGAATGTTGATAAGCCTAGTTTAATATAAAAATAAGTTAAAAATAAAATAAAACAATTAATATAGTTAAATATAGGTCATGGTGACAACTGTCCGAAAATCATTAGTTTGGACAGCTGCTGCTTCTGAAATTTTTAAAAGTTTTCTACAATACAAAACCTAATGAAATTTGGTGGAGATGATGTAGACTTGATGATGAACTACTAGAAAAATAATTAAAATAATAAACTAACTAGAAATTCTAGAAAGAGGCGTAGAACTTCCTTATGACTGTATTCCGTCATCATTACGGCGGAATTTGGTTAAGTACTGAACTAAACAATCAGTAGAATTTGCTTGATCACTTTAAATACAATCTGCAAGACCCAAAACTTGTAGAATCATTGACGCTAGGTTACCCTAAAATCTAGGATCAATCTCATTATCCGGCTGCTCTCGGGAGCATCACGAAACTCCAAATCAAATTTGGACCACATGTCGAAAGTTCGAATAATACGAAGTTATAGAATTAGGACCACCTTATTGGGCTTGACAACCATCTCAGAAATTAAATCCAAATAGTGTCCCACGGCTATTCGCTTGAGCACGAAGTGAAGAGTGTGAGAAAATGTAGATTTCTTTAGAAATCAAATCCCATTTAAGTAATTTGAGACTTGTCACTTGCGGGCCTGATATAAGAATTCAGATCAACAGAATCTGACCCAAATACACCCTTGGATCAGGGGAAATTTCATACACATGTCCATGTACTTGTAACCCTGATCGAGTGTTAGTGACCATTGAAATGAAACTGGTCTGCCACGGGCAATCTGTAAATCCGATCGGACTGAAAACGTAGCTCGACCTGGATCCATAGTCAGTGAGCTTAAGTCCGACCTTTGGCTCAAGGGGGGGCTCCGGAAATGCTCCGTTGAGCTGAAATAGATGCCCTTTAGACAAAACCTATGTATACATTGATCCTAAGTCTATTTCGGAGAGTTTTGGGCCTATATAAGGACCTTAAACCCTCACTCTCTCATTCCATACGAATTTGAGAAAACCTAGGAGAGAGAAGAGAGAAAAGAGAGAGTGTGTGTGGGAGATGTGGGAGGATCTCCCTGATACTCTACCCTGCCGCTATCCAAGCTTAACCATCCCGATCTAATCACTTTCCCAGCGATTCTGACTTCATTTCTAGGTAAGAAAACCTAACCCTAAGCTGTTTTAGGGTTTCCAAGAGTGTTGGTGATGTAATAACTGACCAGTTTCATAATTCAGGTTGTTGTGTCATAGACAAAGGCGTTAGATTCAAACTAGTTTTGGTTCACGTTTACCGACAAAAGGTGCAAAGTTTAGACGCATAGGTTATGGTTTTCAACGTTTTCAATGTCAGATAATGATAGATTCATGATCCGTATGTTATTGCACATGTACAAAGTGTTGTCCATTTTGTTTTTTCGGTTATACGTTAACGATGTTGAATATACTGTATTCTTCGTATTTGTAGAAGTACCATATACGTATAAATATTGAAAGTGTGTTTGCCATGATTAATTACTGTATGAACATGCTATATATGTGTAAGATACTTACTTGGCAAAAGGGTTCGCCCTAATACATGTTTTTGCTAGTATACGCTATGTATGTTGAAAGAGTGTATCCTAAGTGTTTGTGAAAATGCTTGTAAGAGTAAGTACTTAGAGGATTGTGCTTTAGGTAGGTGTTGAGATAGGATTCTCAGCTACCTTAGAGATGTATATGATTTCCTCCATGTTGTTTGTTTAATTTAACCGCTTACTTATGAAATATATGTGTTTGTGTTTCCTGCTTATATTGTGCTTCATAACATGCTTTATGACATGCTTGTTAATGTGCTTGAATTACTTTGTTTATTCCGCTTTACTCTACATGCTTCTGGTCAAGGATTGATAGTGTTTGGGGCTATGATTATATTCCAGGCAGTCGGAAATGGAAATGAATGCGTGGCTGAGATTCATTCGCCATGCGAGATGTGTTCAATGAACCCGAGTCGTACTTCGGTTGACGATAGTGGCTGGCCACACGAAGTGCTTATGCACTTCATATCGTTCAACTTGTTGTGCAATCGAGCTAGCCAAGCTCGTCAAGTAACCCGATCTGTCTTATGTCTGTTCACCATGTTTGGACGCCTCTGTTTGAACCTGAGGTACTAACCTTACCAGTGGAATCCCGTTAACCGTAGTACCTCGATCCGCTAAGACTCATGAGCTGAGCATGGTGGTATGGGACACCATGGTCGAGCTGTCAGCCTACGCTGGTGCCACGAGCCTCCTCGTAGTGACCATTGAGCAACCAGACTCGTGAGCCGATTATGGTGGTATGGGACACTATATTCGAGATGTCGGCCTGCACTGCTTTAATGGGTGATGGGGGAGTGGTGCAACGATTCCGTGTAATAGCCCTCACTGTACTCGGTGTAGTGACCTCGAGCATACTCTAAATCTGTAGTGAGGCGACGAGCCTTCCTGTATTAACAGAGTATAAACTAGGCCTGTATTGATAAGGTGATGGGGGAGTGGTATAACGATTCCGTGTAATAGCCTTTGCAGTGACCTAGAAACACACTATCGTATGAGATTGTCTAGGACTGATGACCCTATAATGGATCATTGTTTGAGAATGATATAAGGAAGGTACCTTAGTTTCCCAATACTGCTATTTGAAATGGACTAATAACAACTCGATAATCATGCTCATCATCACATTGCATGTGCCTGGAAGATGTGGAGCACTAAGGGTGACAATATGCCGTGGACGTAAGATGGTGTCGCACGAGGGAGTATGTTAGCGAGGGCATACATCATAATTGCATCTCATCGTTACATTAATTACAGTACTTAGGAATGTTGATTGTACTGCTTTATCATTACTGCTTGATTGAATTGATAACATGTTAACCTATGCTTTTATTGTTCCACTGAGTTGATCACTCACTCCCACATTACGGGACTGTGTTGTACATACCAACCAGACCCTGTTGCAGCCGCAGGTGATGGCGATGCTTATGAGGCGGAGCCGGACTTTTGAAACTATGATGATGCCTTCTTGTATGTACTGTATTCTGGCGGCTTCATGTGAGCCGTGTATTGATCGACGGGATTACAGGGATGTTGACTAGATGACATTACACCTTTGGTATAATTTGAAAATTTACATGTAATTCATTAACCTGGTAACATTATCACACTTTGGAAACTCACCATAGTTTATATATTTTATACATCTACCACAGTCTTCCGCTTGCAATTTAACTGTCTCTAAAGTATGATATGTTGTTTTGGTATAATCCCATTCATGTTTCAATGCTCTTATCATAATCATCATTATCCGTGTTGAATAAGTGATGCTTTGGAACTCGGGAGCTGAGCTTTGCTCGACCCCCGATTTTTAGGGTGTTACACCTGTCATATGTCTGGAGCATCCACTGTTTAGGTACCACTTTGAATGGCTCGAAGCTTTGAAAGCAGTGTGGGCAACCAAACAAGTAACCTTAGGGACCTATTTCATTACGGTTTTGGGTTTAGGAGTATAATTGGTTTTCTTATGTTTGTAGTTGTTATAAGACCGACTCACTGAGTTAGATTTTAAGAGCTTCTTACGTATGTCAACAATTTTCTCAGCTAAAGGATTACGATTCTAATCTTTATATTTGTTATGATTTCATTTAGGTTTTAAGTTGTGAAAAGTGTTAGCATTTTTATAATAATTTTGATTTAGACTTTTTCTTTTTTAGTGAGAAGACTCCCTTTCACAAATTTGGGTGGAGTATTCTTATGTTTGGGATGAATACTTTTGTCATGGCCCAATCCAAATTGATCGCCACATTTTCTGGTTCCGGATAAGAGTTTTTCTAACTTGGGATCACCTTGGGCATACTTTCATGTGTCTTTTAAACTTAAAAATGAAGAGACTTCAAGTTTTAGCTTTTCATTTTCAGATTTTAGGTTTTCAACTAGGGAGGTTTTGAAATCTAAGTCATACTTAGTTTTTTCAAAGCAATCTGAAATGTGTGATTTTTCTAACACTAGATTATCAAAATTTTCTTTTAGTTTTGAAAACTTTTCTTTTTGAAGTTTTAGCTTTACAGCAATTTTGCAACATTCCGTGTATAAAGCAATATAAGCATCTTAAAGATCTTCTTCATTTTCATGATCATTGTTCAAATTTTCTTCACTGGTTGAATCATCATTATCTGAAAAATGTGAACTTGGCTAAAGTCATTAGGGCTTTAACATCATTAGCCAACTCGGTTTCAGAATCTTTTGACTGAGAAGAAGCTTCAGAGTAAGAAGATTCATCCCATGTAGCTAACATACTTTTCTTTTTAGACTTGTCCTTCTTAGGACATTTGTTCGCTAGATGCCCATATTCATGGCAATTGTAATATTGGTTGTCTTTTAAAGATTTTTAAGTTTTAGATTTAGATTTTTTCTTTTCAGTAGGTTTTTGCAAATTTACCCTCTTTTTACTTTTGAAATTCTTGTAAAACTTTTTAGCTAAAAGGGCCATATCACCTTCAGAATTTTCTAAATCAGAATTGTTATTTTCTTGATAAATAATTTTAGAAGACTTAAGGGTGATGGATTTACCTTTAGGAGCTCTAATTTTTAACTCATAGGTTTGTAAGGAACCAACCAATTCTTCTACATTCATATTATCTGTATCACGAAGTTCCTAGATCGCGGTCACCTTTGAATTGAACCGTTCAGGCAATGAGTGTAGTATCTTTGCACAAACTTTACTTTCTGAGATTCTATCACGAAGACCCCACATAGAGTTGACAATGTCATTCGATCTTGTATAGAAGTCCACGATAGTTTCACTTTCTTCCATACGTATTTCCTCAAATTTGGTTGTGAGGATTTGGACTTTAGATTTCTTGACAATTGTTGTTCCCTTGTGTGTCATTTCCAAAATATCCCAGGCTTACTTTGCAATATCACAAGATATAATTCTCTTGAATTCATCCGGCGATAGTGCGCAAGTAATTGCATTTAAAGCCTTTGCATTGGCACTACTCTCACTTTTCTGAAGAGCGGTCCAAGAAAAGTAAGGTGTGACTTTTACAGTTTTAAATCCACCAGTACCAGTCACCTCAATGGTAAGAGGGGTCCAATTGGTCACTGTGGCTTGCCACACACTCTCATCCATGGATTTTAAGAAAATCCTCATTTTGGCTTTCCAGTAGGCATAATTGGAGCCATCAAAAGGTGGAAGCCTAGTGACTGAAAGGCTATCAAAATTTGACATCTTAAAAAGCTCAGATCGATTAGCTTAAGAAATTAATCAAAAAATTAAAGCGAGCTATTAGGCTTTGATACCACTTGAAAAGGACGAGCAAAAAGTCCTAGAGGGGGGGGGGGTGAATAGGACTATGCCAAATTAAAAAATTAAATATGAAATTAAATAAATATAAATAAAGATAGCATTAAACAATCTCATAAAGCACAAATGAATAACAACCTTAAATGAACAAGTTTTGAGAGGTTTATACAGATGTTGTTCTAAGGATAACCTTACACCAAAAACCAATGACTTATGGTAGGACAACCTGATTCTAAGAACGGTCTGTGTATCAAAATCTCAAACCGATACAGAAGAATAAAGAAATAAATAGTAAAGAAGATAAACTAAGCTATTACAACATTCCCACACTCACATAAAAGATTATAACATTCTCCACAAATGCTTAAAAAGAAATTATAACATTCACAGAAAGCCACAATCAATCATCCACTACAACACCAGAAATTATAGTAGTTCGCTTGTGTGTACACCAACTGTTTAGAAAAATAGCCACACAACTACTCCACTCCCAATATCCTCACACGGTGGATATTAGCGTTCACTATGCAATAGGTTTTTCAAGGTTCACCTAAAACCTTCACAATTGTGTCTTTCAAGTGGGCTTACACATTTCAAAAATCCCATACTCTGAGTTTTCTGGATCACCTCAGAAAAACCAAAAAAGAAAGAGATTTTTCCTGGCACAATCTCAAAAAAATCAAAAACAAAAATGTAAAATACTTATCTGGATATTCTCCTTTGATGAAGCCCGGAAGAACCAATTCGAAGTAGATGTTTAATGTCCACACTCACTTATGAAAAGGTTTCAAGTTCTAAATGATTTTTAGATTAAATCACATTGGGCTTGCTTGATTTGATTTTGATTCCAAGAAAGGGAAAAACTAAAATCCCTTCTTCAAATAAGATTGGAATATAGAATCTCAAAATCAAATACAAAAACTTAATTAAAGAGAATAATAAATGAGCACTAAATAGCTTCATAATATCAAAAACTTATCTGTCAGAGTGGTGTCTTGATTTTGCTTGAATTCAATGAAAAACTCTAAAAATCATGCTCTATTTATAAGTGTAGAAACTGTTCACTCAACTGATCTATAGGACAGCTCGACTGGTCGAAGGACCAACAAACTTTTGAAATTTCTGGCGCGATAAGATAAGAACGTTCCACGACTGGTCGAGGGGCTTGCTCAATTGGTCGAGTGGCCTGCATGACTGGTCGAACCCTACTCTCAACTGCTCATGTGGGACCTAATTTAGTTGTTGTACTTTGAGTCGAGCCTGCTCGACTGGTTGAGCATTGTTCACTCGACTGGTAAAGCAGTCTCCAGGACTGGTCGAGGGTCCAACAAAAAATCTTGAAAATTAGTAACAAACCTTAGACTACTCAAGGAATTTCTTGGACTAGTCGAGCCAGTACTAGGACTAGTCGAACTCAGGCTAAGACTAGTCGAGAAACAACCTATAAAATTATATAGTGACCCAATTTAAGTATACAATCAATATGACCTAACCTATGGTCAATCTAGGGTCATACATATCTTATAAGTGATATTTGAACATTGAAACATCATTTACTTCAGTTGATAGTTGATCTTGAAGTACTTGAAGCTTGAACTTGAAGTTCTTTAAAGCTTGACATCTTGAAGTGGTTTGACGCTTGAACTTGAAGTACTTGTGACTTGTATCTCACCTTGAGCTTTGAGTTTCAAAACAAAGCATTTTGTCTTGTCATATATGAAGCTTTGAACCCTTAAACTATCACTTGATGTTGTACTTGAACTTCCATATCTCTTATACTTGTGATGCTTGAATCTTGAATTGTAACATCTAGAACTTGTAATTGAATTACATGATCTTGAATGAGAAGATGAACTAAACAGGATACAGATTCCAAGAGGTTTCGGCACTACAAAATTTGACAAACATATGAATTAGATAGAATAACATTTACACAGTATCTAGCATGGCATCCATCTCCATAATCGTATTATCATCTAAATCATGGGAGTGGGCCAAGAACGTCTCTAGAGGGTTAGAAGATAAGGTCACAAGAGTTCTATATTCCACGAAAGAGTCAACCAGGTTAATATCATGGGGATAGTCATCATCCTTTGACTGTTTGCCTGTATTGAAAAAGATATTGAGATCCAATGTCAAATTTCCAAAAGACAAATTCATGACTCCATTCCTACAATTAATGATTGCATTTGATGTGGCAAGAAATGAGCGACCAAGAATTGCAGGAATTCGAGTGCTCATGTTCGCGATGGGTTGAGTATCCATGACGATTGGTAGTAGAATTTATTAACTTGGACCAACACATCTTCAATTATCTGTCTCGGTACATTAATTGAACGATTGGTAAGTTGTAATGTGGTCCAGGTGGGTTTTAATTCACATAGACCTAGTTGTTCATAAACCGAGTAAGGAATCAGATTTACACTCGCTCCTATGTTAAGAAGTGTGTGCTCGATCCCGTAGTTCTCAATTACACAAGTGATGGTCGGGCTACCAGGATGTTTGTACTTTTGTGGCACATCTTGTCTTAGGATGACACTCACTTTTTCTGTCAAAAAGATTTTCTTTTGAATACTTTGTCATCTTTTGGTAGTGCATAGATCTTTCAAAAATTTGGCATATGATGGTATTTGTTTAATGACATCCAGTAGAGGAATGTTGACGTTCAATTGTTTCAGCACCTCTAGAATGTCCTAAGAGTTAGAGAGAGGTTTTAGTGCAATCAACCATTTGGGGAATGGAGTAATCTGCTTGTCTTGATGTTTCGGTTCTAAATCTTGTGGATTAGTATTAGGTCTATCATTGTTGTCCTCTTTCGGGTCCTTAGGCTTTTCAACCCTAATCAGAATGGTTTTGTCAATGGTCTTCTCACTCCTAAGAGTGGTGATAGACTTAGCTTGCTCCATCTGATTTGAAGAGCTTATGTCACTTACCTCGTATTGCGGTTTTGGATTGGGGAGAGGTTGTGCCATAAGGGTTCCCTTTTCCCCGATTGATTTGTTTGCCTCAAGCCCTTGTGTGGCTTTGGTAAGGTTTTGAAAGGCTTGGAGCATACCCTGATTAAAATGCTCTTAATTTTGGATATGTTTTAAGATCGGATCCTCTTGAGGTTTTCCTTGATTTATGAATTGGTTAGGGAATCCTTAAGGAGTAGCAGTTCGTCCATTCCTCCAACTGAAGTTTGGATGATTTCTCCAACTAAGATTGT
This sequence comes from Magnolia changhungtana, assembly GCA_030180095.1. Lineage (NCBI taxonomy): Eukaryota > Viridiplantae > Streptophyta > Magnoliopsida > Magnoliales > Magnoliaceae > Magnolia > Magnolia changhungtana. Next base: position 2,398,309 of record JASAUF010000446.1, read on the forward strand.
ATGTATTTGAAGTAGGTCCACTGAAAGGTCTTTGAAAATTATTCACGACATTAGATTGATCATTTAGTACCTCTTGAAAAGCAAATATTGTTGGAAAACTTCTAGTTGTGTGAATGTTGCAAGCACAAATACTATAAATAGTTTCATTATCCTTATCCTTCTTAAGTTCCATGACCTCGAGTTTTCTTGTGAGATTAACTAATTTAGCATTTATATCATCATCCTCTTTCAGGAGATATATTCCGCCCCTCTCCTTCGTTTGAGTAGGCTTAGAAGTGGTGCTAGATTTTGGCAATGATTGTGTTTTTAGCAAGCTTATCAAAATAATCCTATACATCGTCAACTTCTATGTTCATGAATTTCCCATTGCACATTGTCTCGACCATTTGCCGCATGGAAGATGTCAGTCCATCGTAAAAAAAAAAAAAACTTGTTATGCACCACGTTTTAAAACCGTGTTGTGGGCATGAACTGACGAGATCCTTGAACTGCTCCCAACATTAGAAGAATGTTTCATCTTCCTTTTGGGCGAAGTTTATGATCGATTTTCTAAGGGTGTTCGTTTTATGATATGGAAGAATTTCTTTATGAACTCCCTTATCATGTCATTCCATCTACCAATAGATCGTGGATGTAGTGAATGCAACCATGTCTTAGCTTTCTCTTTCAAAAAGAAGGGAAAGATTTTCAACCTGACCATGTCCTCAGACACGTTTGGAAAGTATAAGGTGTTTGTTACCTCATCAAACTCTTTTAAGTGTAAGTATGGATTTTCAAATTCAAGTTCATAGAATTTTGGAAGGAGTTAGATCACTCTTGGCTTGAAATCGATATGTCTTGTATTTTCTGGAAAAACCATGCATGAAGGTGTGCTCACCCTCGCCAGTTGTAAATAATCTCATAAAGTACGAGGCAAGGGTGCTTGATGCACCTCGTTTTCATCCTAGATTTCCTCAACCTGAGGTTGAGGTTGATTTGCAGGTGGATTGGCCGGTTGATTTGTAGCCATAACTTCAGTTAACTCTGAAGATCTCTAGTGGTGTCTAATCCTGTGATGGATAAGTAACCCTTCAACCAATTCTCCACTTAAGAGACATCGAGTGCTATCATGGACCCACTTGGGAATGAAACACTCTCAGCCCTCAAGTAACTAAGCTAACCTAAACCTAAGAGAGAGAAAACTAAAGCAATTAAGAATTCTAGAAAAGAAAGAGAGAGAATTAGAAAGATGTTACCAAATTAGATGTTTCTATATTAAGATCATGTAAAACAAAAAAAGTAAATTAGTTTATAAAAACAATTTAGGAAAATTCCTAACCTATAAATAGAAAGACAAGTTAGTTTCTAAAAATAATTTAGAAAATTCCTATCTTAGAATTAGAAAGCAAATAAACCTTAAACTTAATCTAATTCCAAACCTAATCAATCTCAGAAAAACAGAGTCGTTAGTCCCTACGACGGCGCTGAAAACTTGTTGACTGCCCCAAGTGTAGGGTCGCGATGTAGTAATAATCTTGGTAAGACCAAGGTCGAATCCATAGGGACTAAAACTTGTGTATATTCTAAAGACAACTAGAAGTAGAACTATAAGAAGATGTGAATCTTAATATGAAATTATAGAGAAAGTAATTGTGAATGTAGTGATTAAAACTTATGAATTTAAAGGTGGGAACTGGGGTTCTAAGGATCCACTTGCAGCTATCAGGATGTTTCCTTATCTAATTCAAGGAACTCAATTGGAATTGGAGTCACATCTTATCAAATTTGAAGATATATCAATAAGATCAAATCTGAACTTTCATTGACCTAATTCTCAATGAAGGAGAATTGTGAGGTTTGGAAGGGATTCCATCACAAAACCATGCCCTAGAGACAATAACTCACAACAGGATTTACCAATACCACAATCTCGAAGAAGAAAAAGAAGATACTCAAAGCTATTGCATATCTATTGTAATTTGAGTCACAATAAACCATTAAAAACTAAAAGTATTTCTTAAATATCAAATTAGAATCGAAGAAGTTCAACAAGAACAATAATAAAACAAGAAAAACATCCCAAAAACACTACAAGCTTCACCTCTTAGCCTTAGCTAAGAGGTTTAGCCAACCATAAACATGGTTGGAATCAAAACCCTAGAAGAAAGCATTAAAAACTATGAAGAAGGGAAGAAAGAACTCTTAGATGATGGGTCCAACCCTTTGCTCTGCTCCTCCAAACCCTAGATAACCTAAAAATCACATGGAAACCTATATTTATAGCCTTCATCGCACAAAATCATAAAACCACCTCAAATTTACGCACTCCGCATAAGCTCTACGTAACGCTTCTATGTCATCGAACATCCTTCGATGTCATCGAAGGTAACATGGATTCCGAAAGTCACGCCTTTACGCACTGCGTAAGTTCTTGTGTCATCGAACCTTACTACGATGTCATCGAGAAGTCCTTCGATGCCATCAAAGGTTCTTCAATCCATCGAGAATGGGTCCAAAACAGTCCAGCGAGTTGCTTCAATTTCTTTAATAAATTCGATACCATTGAACAACCTTCGATGTCATTGAGCATCTTCTTCGAGTCATTGAACATGACTTCGATTCATCAAGAATTACATCCAATATGTCCAGCAACAAACTTGATTTTCTTATATAAATTCGACTTTATTGATCTGTGTTCGATATCATCGAACAATGGCTTCGATGTCATCGAATAGTGGTCAATGACACAGGTAATGAAGTGAATTTCATGTAACATCCCGAAAATCGAGGGTCGAGTAGTAACTCAACTCTCGAGTTCCAGAACATCACTTATGCAACAAAATGAATGATGATTGAATGTTGACTATATTAGAGTAGTGAACATGAGTGAGATTAAGCCAAAAAAAGATATCATACTCCAGAGACAGTTAAATTTGCAAGCGAAAGACTGTGATAGATAGATAAAATATATAAACTATGATGAGTCTCCAGAGTGTGATAACATTACCAGGTTAAATAATTACAAGTACAATCCTAAAATGTACAAAATGTGTAAGGTCCTCTAGTCAATATCCCAGAAAGCCTTGTCGATCAGGACACGGCTCACAGGAAGCCGTCAGAAGACAACCAATACAAGTAGGCATTGTAGTCATTACAAAGGTCCGACTCCGCCTCAGAAGTAGCATTGCCATCTGAAATCAGACAACGTCTGGTGGGTGTTCGAAACACCGTCCCATAACGTGGGAGTGAGTAGCTAACTCAGTGGAACAATAAAGCATAGGTTAACATGTTATTGACTCAGTCAAGCAGTAATGATAAAGCAGTACAATCAAACACTCCTAACTACTCTTATTAATGCAAGTATGAATGACATGATGTATGCCCTCACCACACCCTCCCTCGTGCGACACCATCTCACATTCACGACATGCTTTCTTCCCTCAGTGCTCCACATCTTCCAGGCACATGCAATGCATGGTGAGCATGATTACCGAGTTGTTATTAGTCCATTTCAAATAGCAGGATTGGGAAACTAAGGTACCTCCCTTGTATCATTCCCAAACATGATCCATTCTAGGGTCGTCAGTCCTAGTTAATATCAGACGATAGTGTGTTTTCTAGGTTACTGCAAAGGCTGTAAGGGCTGTTACGCACAACGGTTACACCACTCCCCCATCACCTCTTAAACGATTCATCACTATACAGAAACAGGCCTAGTTCATACTCTATATACCGCGGCAAAACTCTAAGGCTCACCGCGATTTTAGAGTATGCTCGAGGTCACTACAAAGGGCTGACAGGGCTGTTGCTCGCATTCGTTGCACCACTCCCCCATCACCCTATCAATGTAGGCCGACAGCGTGAATATAGTGTCTCATACCACCATAATCGGCTCACGAGTCTAGTTGCTCACTGGTCACTACGGGGAGGCACGTGGCCCCAGCGTAGGCCGACAGCTCGACCACGGTGTCCCATACCACCATGCCCGGCTCATGAGTCTTAGCGGATCGAGGTACCATGGTTAAAAGGGTTTTCACTAGTAAGTTTGGTACCCTAGGTTCAAGCAGTAGCGACCAAACATGGTGAACATACATTAGACAAATCGGGTTACATGACGAGCTTAGCTAGCTCGAGCGCACAACAAGTTGAACGACATGAAGTGCATAAGCACTTCGCGTGGCCAACCACTATCGCCAATCGAAGTACGACTCGAATTCGTCGGACACATCTCACGTGGTAAATGAATCACAGCCACGAATTCAATTCTGGTATCGATTGTCTGGACTATAATCATAGCCCCAAACACAATCAATTGTCATCCATAGCATATGGAGTAAAGAATGATAAACAAAGTAATTCAAACATGCTAGTAGGCATGTTATAAAGCATGATATAAGGCATGTTGTAAAGCACTACGTCAATAGGAATACAAACACATATATTGCAAGTAAGTGGTTTAAGTAAACAACCTCATAGAGGTAATCATACATGTCACTAAGGTAGTTGAGAATCCCATCTCAACACTCTCCTAAGGCATCAACATTCAAACACTTGCTCACACAAGCATTTTCACAAACACTTAACATATACTATTTCAACATACATAGAGTATGTTAACAAACATGTATTAGGGCGAATCCTTTCGCCAAGCAAGTATTTTATGTACACATAATATATTTATACAACAATTAATTATGGCAAACACATCTCTAAAATATACATGTATACGGTACTTTTACAATATAGTATTTCTACATACATAGTGTATATTATTAAAACATGTATTTAGGTGAATCCTTTCGCCAAATAAGTATTTTATCCATATATCGTATATCCATATAACAAATAATCATGTCAAACATATTTCCAAAAAATATACGTATACGGTATTTTCTACTAATACCTAGAATATGTAAAATTCCATATTCTACAACTTTAATCGAAACAGAAAACGGAAAGCACTTTGTACATGTGCAATTGCATGCAGATCATAAATCTATCATTATCTGACATTGAAAGCGTTAAAAACCATAACCTATACACCTAAAGTCCGCACCTCGTGTCGTAGAATCGTAACGGAGTCGATAGGTTTGCTAAGCTTTCGTATTCGGCAGTTTGGCAACCTATAGAATGAAATAGGTTAGCTATTTCATAACCTACAACTATCTAAACCCCAAAACAAATTAGGGTTAGGGTTTCTTACCTAGAAATGGAGTCGGTATCGCCGGGAAAGTGATGAGAAACAGGTGGTGTAGCTTGTGTGGTGGCAGGGAATGATAGTAGGGAGATTCTCCCACTTCTCCCTCACTTTCTCTCTCTTTTCTCTCTTCTCAATCTCAAATTCGGATGGCTGAAATGAGAGAGGGTTTAAGGTCCTTATATAGCCTAAAATCTCACCGAATTATACTTTTGGACAAGGTTTACTTAGGTTATAACTAAAGCGAAACTTTTTCAGCTCAACGGAGGACTTCTGGCAGGCCTCCTTGAGCCAAAGGTCGGACTTAAGCTCATAAATATTGGATCTACGTTTAGTTAAGTTTTCGTTTCAGTTGGATATCCAGATCACGCGTGGCGGACCAGTTTCAGTTCGACGGTCAGTGGGTCTCGATCGGAGATTCCGAGTACATGTAAATGTTTATGAAATTTCTCCTGATCCGAGGGTGTAATTTGGTCTGATTCTGACGGTCTAGTTGCTTAAAACTGATCCGCAAACAAGAGATGCTAGATTACTATTCAAGATATTTATTTTGTAAAGAAACATGTGTTTTCACACTCTCTCGCTTCGGACTCAAGCGAACAGCCGTGGGACATTGGCTGGATTTGATTTCTGAGATGGTTGTCAAGCCCAGCGAGGTGGTCCTAAGTCCTTAACCTCATATTGTTCGGACTCCCGATGTACGGTCCAGATCTGATACGGAGTTTCAACGTGCTCCCGAGAGCCGTCAAGTAATGAGTTTGATCCGAGATTTTAGGGTAACCTAGCGTTAATGATTCTACAAGTTTTGGGTCTTGTAAATCGTATTTAAAGCAATTCTAGCAGATTTCGTAGCTAATCTAATTTAGCACTTGGTTACTTTGTCTCATTTCTAAAGGATTTAGTCCTATAAGATTTCTGTCTGTACTTTATCTCATTTCTAAAGGATTTAGTCCTATAAGATTTCTGTCTGAGGTGGTACCTAGGCCTTTGTAGTTTGTGTATAAAGTGATCCAATTTATACTACTTAGCTAGTTTAAGATAGTGTCTAGGGTGCAAGTACTTAGGAAAATTGAAAGAACAAGGTGGTGAAGGGTGGGACTTGTGAAGGAAGTGGGTTCAACAGTAGTTTCAGACTTTGGGATTGAGTTCTAACTAGTTAATAAGGTATTAGGATCGACCCATTGCCTAATGACATCTAATCCCAGGTTGGCAAAAATCTGGGATGTTACAATCTACCCCCCTTAAAACAAAATTTCGTCCCCAAAATTGCCTAAGGGTAATAAGGAAAGATTTCTATTATTTCATTTGCCTAAGACTTATTGATTTCGAGTTCCTACGCGTGGTAGGGTATATATTAGCCTGGTTCATTTTAGTCTACCCCCCTTAAAACATATTTCTTTATCCATTTCTCATACCCTAATGGTTTGCTACAATTTATTTCTTTACTTATCTGTAGTCTTGACGACAATTCCCACTAAATTAGAGTAAGCTGTCTTCATTGTTTGACCAGCACGGAGAGACGATTGTAGTGGGCTTGATCCCGATACATCGATCATCTACCGAGCTAAAGTAGAAAGCTCATCGTATCCCTTCTGAATCCTAGTAGATCCTGGTCTTCTGCTCGTCAGCAGTGAATCTGTTGGTAGTCGCACAGGATTGAGAATTGGGTCAAGCCGTGAATGTTTCGCAGTTGTATATTTCAGTAACTCCGTGGTATGATCACTCTAGAAACGTAGGGAATAACCATCATTGAAAGGTTCAAATGTCCTATTTCTTGGGTTGCCCATTGGTCTAAGAGAGTCCTTGTTATTATCTATGTCCAAGGAAATGGTGAATCAAATCTTACTAGATCATCCTAAAGCGGTTTCTCATAGTAGAACTTGCTAGGGCTTCTATAATATTCGTATTCAACGAGCACAGTTTCGATCCTAGGCTAGTGGGGTAGGGTCCACCACGCTTCCGCTGCGCCACCCAGATCAAAGAGTTGTAATAGGTGACCTAATTCCTAAATGTCTGTTGCTCACTTGGGAAATTCCTTAGCCTAAAAGGAAAAATCTCTATTGGCTATATATTCTTACACTTCTCAAAGATAAAGTTATAAACTTTTGGTTGTAAGTGGTCGAGCCAACACGGAAGGAAAGTTATGTAGTGGGTCTGAGTCAGATACATGGACCTTCTGCCTAGCCAGGACAGAAAATCATCGTATCAGTTCCTAATCCTAGTTGATCCCGACCTTCTGCTTGATCAGAGCATAGGGTTCATTGGTCACTACCAGGATTGATAATTCGATTCAAACCGCGAATACCTCGCTTATATGTAGTTTCTCTGATCCGTGTTCCCGATTGTACTAAGTCCTTGAGAAGGCAATTCTAAGGGTTGTATTAACTTGACCTAACATTAAATCCAAGGGATACATAAGTTTTCTCTGAGCGTGAATAGTTACTAATCAAACAAGCCTCCTAAGAGTTGTTAAATAAGCTTGTGAGTACCGAGGGGATTCAACAAAGAAATGGGGTCTCGCTCCAACCTAATCAAGCCGACTAACAGAGTCTATCGGTCTCTAACATTCCCTAATGTAATCGGTAGTCTAGTCTTAGTTGAGGATTACCGCTCTAGGTCCAAACTCCAAGGGCCTATTTGTCAAACAACCATTTACTCTAAAAGCTTAAGCTATCAGAGTGTGGTGGGTTAATGTATATTAAGGGACTTTACCACTCCAATACTATTTGGCCAATAGTCTTAAGTTGTATTAAATGAGACTATATTACTAATCCTACCTCAGGATTAGGAATGACATGTTTGGTAGGAGGGTGGGTGGGGATTAAAATTAATGGTATAAGCTTTGGGAAATGAGCCTTGTGTGGGAAAGCGCAAAAATGGTCGTAACCAATTCGAATAGGGCCATGTAAAGTGAATGAAAAGTGAAGGGGAGAGAGAGTAAGGGCTGAAAATGTGGGTTCTCCACGGGTTTAGGGCCCAACAGATATTGTAGAGGCCTGAGTGACAGAGAATGAAGGAGATAAGAGGGAGGAATGGGGTAGGGTAGGAGGCTACACGTTTTGGAGCTTCAAACGGGTGGTGTAGGGGCTGAAATGAGAGGGAATCAAATGGGTAGGGGGGTGTGGACTGCTATGCATGAAGGAAAGGGATGGGTGGTGGTCGAAAATGGGAGATTGTGCGTTTGGAAGGGCGTTTTGAGAGAGAGGGCAACAACTTGGAGGGGAAAAGGGAGCTTGGGGAGGGAGTTTGTGAAGGAAGTAGGGTATTGGAGGTGTTTTAAGGAACGACCCCCTATACCAGTGGGTCCCACTAGACCCCAAAGGACATCAGCCCGAACCGCAGGCCCGGCCCAGCAAAAAAAGTGGCAACTTCTCAAAATTCAAAGGGGGGCCCCATGGGCGAGACCCCCAGGCCCCCTACGCTCCAAAAAAACCCTGGGTCCGACCCTGGATCCCTCTGGAAGTGATCTGTTTCGCTCAATTTTGGGTAGTTTCAGGACAATCGGACGTATCTTGCAATCCGGAATGAGTTATCTGGCGTAAAATATATGAATTTGGGGTAGAACGAGCTAATGAAGCCAACCAACCCAGCTTTGCTGGGTTGCGCAGCCCAGTATTATGAAAAAAACCCTCTGGTTGACGGTCGTTTCCCCGTTTCAATTTCATTTTACTAAAAATAGTAGTTTTAGTTTGATTACTCTTCATATGTTGGGCTTTAGGAGTTACGCTCATTGTGAAAAGAGCTTATAATAATTAGGAGAACGTTTTGGGGAAGCCAAATAGGACACTTACTATTTTTGGCCGAAAACATTGCACACTAGTAGACACCACGACCTAGGGGTTTTAATTGTAGTTTGTTTCTGATTTCTTTCCCATTACTTGGTATCCCTACTTAAAGGGTTATGAACTCATTTTTTTTTGTCATTCACTATTCAATTTCAAATTTATTAGAATTTATTTCTACTTTTTACTTTCTTTTCTCATAGACTCGAGAAGTCTCTGTGCGGAGTCCAGAGAAGCTCCGAGGATTCGGAGTAGTTATCATCATCACTCTTATCCCGTATTCTACCAATTTTCAATGGTTGGGGTGAGGTGGATTGTAATTTAAAATCATCTATATATGGCCTAGGAATGTTTTAAGGTCGACCCGTGCGACAATGGTTGAATACGGACTCGATTTCGGCGTTCGTTTTCAGTGAACTTCGCCAATTGGCGAAATCGGAATACCTATGATTGTTTCTACATTTCGTCGCTCCCTCCTAAGTCAAAGTGCGTCAGAGTGCATCATGTGACCATAACCCAGGTCCAGTTTAATCCAAATCATGCTCTGATACCATCTGTAACATCCCAAAAATTGAGGGTCGAGTAGTAACTCAACTCTCGAGTTCCAGAACATCACTTATGCAACAAAATGAATGATGATTGAATGTTGACTGTATTAGAGTAATGAACATGAGTGAGATAAAGCCAAACCAATATATCATACTCCAGAGACAGCTAAATTTGCAAGCGGAAGACTGTGATAGATAGATAAAATATATAAACTATGATGAGTCTCCAGAGTGTGATAACATTACCAGGTTAAATAATTACAAGTACAATCCTAAAATATACAAAATGTGTAAGGTCCTCTAGTCAATATCCCAGAAAGCCCTGTCGATCAGGACACGGCTCACAGGAAGCCGTCAGAAGACAACCAATACAAGCAGGCATCATAGTCATTGCAAAGGTCTGGCTCCGCCTCAGAAGTAGCGTCGCCATCTGAAATCAGACAATGTCTGGTAAGTGTTCGAAACACCGTCCCGTAACGTGGGAGTGAGTAGCTAACTCAGTGGAACAATAAAGCATAGGTTAACATGTTATCGACTCAGTTAAGCAGTAATGATAAAGCAGTACAATCAAACACTCCTAACTACTCTTATTAATGCAAGTATGAATGACATTATGTATGCCCTCACCACACCCTCTCTCGTGCGACACCATCTCACGTTCACGGCATGCTTTCTTCCCTCAGTGCTCCACATCTTCCAGGCACATGCAATGCATGATGAGCATGATTACCGAGTTGTTATTAGTCTATTTCAAACAGCAGGATTGGGAAACTAAGGTACCTCCCTTATATCATTCCCAAACATGATCCATTATAGGGTCGTTAGTCCTAGTTAATATCAGACGATGGTGTGTTTTCTAGGTTACTCCAAAGGTTGTAAGGGCTGTTACGCACAAAGGTTACACCACTCCCCCATCACCTCTTAAACGATTCATCACTATATAGAAACAGGCCTAGTTCATACTCTATATACCGCGGCAAAACTCTAAGGCTCACCGCGATTTCAGAGTATGCTTGAGGTCACTACAAAGGGCTGTCAGGGCTGTTGCTCGCATTCGTTGCACCACTCCCCCATCACCTTATCAATGTAGGCCGACAGAATGAATATAGTATCCCATACCACCATAATCGGCTCACGAGTCTAGTTGCTCACTGGTCACTACGGGGAGGCAAGTGACCCTAGCGTAGGCCGACAGCTCGACCACAGTGTCCCATACCACCATGCCCGGCTCATGAGTCTTAGCGGATCGAGGTACCATGGTTAAAAGGGTTTTCACTGGTAAGTTTGGTACCCTAGGTTCAAGCAGTAGCGACCAAACATGGTGAACATACATTAGACAAATCAGGTTACATGACGAGCTCGGCTAGCTCGAGCGCACAACAAGTTAAACGACATGAAGTGCATAAGCACTTCGCGTGGCCAACCACTATCGCCAACCGAAGTACGACTCGAGTTCGTCGAACACATCTCATGTGGCAAATGAATCACAGCCACGAATTCAATTCTGGTATCGATTGTCTGGACTATAATCATAGCCCCAAACACAATCAATTGTCATCCATAGTATGTAGAGTAAAGCATGATAAACAAAGTAATTCAAACATGCTAGTAGGCATATTATAAAGCATGTTATAAAGCATGATATAAGGCATGTTGTAAAGCACTACGTCAATAGGAATACAAACACATATATTGCAAGTAAGCGGTTTAAGTAAACAACCTCATAGAGGTAATCATACATGTCACTATGGTAATTGAGAATCCCATCTCAACACTCTCCTAAGGCATCAACATTCAAACACTTGCTCACACAAGCATTTTCACAAACACTTAACATATACTATTTCAACATACATAGAGTATGTTAACAAACATGTATTAGGGCGAATCATTTCGCCAAGCAAGTATTTTATGTACACATAATATATTTATATAATAATTAATCATGGTAAACACATCTCTAAAATATACATGTATACGGTACTTTTACAATACAGTATTTCTACATATATAGTGTATATTAGTAAAACATGTATTTAGGCGAATCCTTTCGCCAAATAAGTATTTTATCCATATATCGTATATCCATACAACAAATAATCATGTCAAACACATTTCTAAAAAATATACGTATACGGTATTTTCTATGAATACCTAGAATATGTAAAATTCCATATTCTACAACTTTAATCGAAATAAAAAACGGAAAGTTCTTTGTACATGTGCAATTGCATACAAATCATGAATCTATCATTATCTGACATTGAAAGCATTGAAAACCATAACCTATACACCTAAAGTCCGCACCTCGTGTCGTAGAATCGTAACGGAGTCGATAGGTTTGCTAAGCTTCCGTATTCGGCAGTTTGGCAACCTATAGAATGAAATAGGTTAGCTATTTCATAGCCTACAACTGTCTAAACCCCAAAACAGATTAGGCTTAGGGTTTCTTACCTAGAAACGGAGTCGGTATCGCCGGAAAAGTGATGAGAAACAGGTGGTGCAGCTTGTGTGGTGGCAGGGAATGATAGTAGGGAGATTCTCCAACTTCTCCCTCACTTTCTCTCTCTTTTCTCTCTTCTCAATCTCAAATTCGGATGGCTGAAATGAGAGAGGGTTTAAGGTCCTTATATAGCTTAAAATCTCACCGAATTAGACTTTTGGACAAGGTTTACTTAGGTTATAACCAAAGCGGAACTTTTTCAGCTCAACGGAGGACTTCTGGCGGGCCTCCTTGAGCCAAAGGTCAGACTTAAGCTCATAGACATTGGATCTATGCTTAGTTAAGTTTTCATTTCAGACGGATATCCAGATCACGCGTGGTGGACTAGTTTCAGTTCGACGGTCAGTGAGTCTCGATCGGAGATTCAGAGTACTTGTAAATGTTTATGAAATTTCTCCTGATCCGAGGGTGTAATTTGGTCTGATTCTAATGGTCTGGTTGCTTAAAACTGATCCGCAAACGAGGGATGCCAGATTACTATTCATGATATTTATTTTGTAAAGAAACATGTGCCGAAAATTGGGGGTCGAGTATGAACTCAACTCCCGAGTTCCAACGCATCACTTATGCAACATACACAATGATGGTTAAATGTTGTCTGAGTTAGAGTAATAAACATGAATGAAATTATACCAAAACAGTAATCATACTCCAGTTCAATTGTATAAAGGCAAGCGGAAGACTAAAATTTTATATTCAAAGTATGTAAAGTAACAAAATTTTATGAACTCCAGAGTATGAGTATTAATTGAGTACCAATATATATGTATTGTTTCTAAGTCAAAAATCAAAATACAACTCCTAAGAGAAGCCCTGAAATCCCCGCGATGCAGCCGGCCTAAGCAAAGCCGTCAGAGTACTGCATAAAGGAGAACTCCTCCAGATCCTCATCGAAGTCGGGCTCTGTCTCCTGAACCGAGGCGCCATCTATACCTGCGACAGAGTATGGTGGTGTTGCAAACACCATCCCGTAACGTGGGAGTGAGTAGCTAACTCAGTGGAACAATAAAGCATAGGTTAACATGTTATCAATTCAATCAAGCAGTAATGATAAAGCAGTACAAATCAAACAATTCTAACTACTCTTATTAAGTGCGAAAATGAAGTGACATGATGCTGTATGCCCTTGCCAAACCACCCTCATGCGACATCATCTTACGTTCGCGAATGCTTAACTCCCTCAGTGCGCCACATCTACTAAGCACATGCGGTGCGATGATGATCATGATTACCGAGTTATTATTAGTCCATTTCAAACAGCAGTATTGGGAAACTAAGGTACCTCCCTTGTATCATTCCCAAACATGATCCATTCTAGGGTCATCAATCCTAGCTAATCTCATACGATATTATGGTTTGAGAAGCGTAGTGAAGGCATCGCAAAGGGCTCGTCACCCATCAGCGCGGATACAGATCTCACCGTATGCGGCTCAATTGCTGGCCGTCAGCTAAAGTACAGGTCTCACCGTACTCGGCTCAATCACTAGCCGTCAGCTCGAGTATAGGTCTCACCGTACTTGGCTCAACTCATACTCTAGTTGCTGTGAAAGACTCGTCGCCAATCACAGACACTTGGAGTATACTCGAAGATACTACGGAGGACTCGTCGCCCGTCAGCACGAGTACAGGTCTCACCGTAGTCAGCTCTCGCCGTAAGTATCAACAGCTGAATACAGTGTCCCATACCACCGTATTCGGCTCACGAGTATGGTTGCGCAATGGTCACTACAGGGAGGCACATGGCCCCAGCGTAGGCCGACAGCTCGATCACGGTGTCCCATACCACCATGCCTGGCTCATGCGTCTTAGTGGATCGAGGTACCATGGTTAACGGGATCGCCACTGGTAAGTTTGGTACCCTAGGTTCAAGCAGTAGCGACCAAACATGGTGAACACACGTACACATATCGGTTTACTTGACGAGCCTGACTAGCTCGAGCGCACCACAAGTTGGGCGATATGGAGCGCAAAAGCACTCCGTGTGGCCAACCACTATCGCCAACCGAAGTACGACTCGGGTTTCGAGACACATCCTTTGTGGCGACATGAGTCTCAGCCACAATCTCAAGTCTGGTACCGAATGTTTGGACTATAGACTTAGTCCCAAACTCAAACAGTTCTCATCAATAGCATGTGGAGTAAAGCATGATAACAAAGTAGTACAAGCATGTTAGCAGGCATGTTATAAAGCATGAAATAAAGCATGAAGTAAAGCATGTTGTAAAGCATGTTATAAAGCACTATACAAGTAGGGATATAATTACATACACATCACAAGTGAGTGGTTATAGCGAACCATCACATGGAGGGGATCCTACATGTCTCTAAGGTAGTCGGGAATTCCATATCGGCCGCCTATCTAAGGCACTAACACTCAAGCTTTTACACACACAAGCATTTACACAAACACTTAGAGTACGCTATTCCAACATACATGACGTATGTTAGCAAATGCGTATTAGGGCTATTCTTTCGCCAAGTGGTTATTTTATCCGCGTATACCATATTCATACAACAAATAATCATGACAATTACACTTCCAAAATTTACACATATGCGGTATTTCTAGAATACACAATTTCAACATACATAGTGTTTACAAGCGAACATATATTACGGCGATTCCTTTCGCCAAACTAGTATTTTATCCATGTATTGTATAATCATACATTAAATAAACATGTCAAACCTTTTCCCAAAAAAAATACGTATACGGTATTTCTACGTATACCTATAGTATGTGAAATTCCATATTCTACAATGTTAATCGAAACAGGAAACGGAAAGCACTTTGTACATGTGCAATTGCATGCAGATCATGAATCTATCATTATCTGACATTGAAAACATTGAAAACCGTAACTTATACACTTAAAGTCCTCACCTTTGCCCTTGGAATCACAACAAATCAGCAAGGGTTGTTGAGCTTCCGTATATGGGCGTTTTCTAGGCTAAAGAGTGAAATCGGTTAGCCTTTTCACAACCTACAACCTATATACTTCAAATTAGACCTAGGGTTAGGGTTTCTCACCTTCAAACAGAGTGGATACCGCCGGAAAAGCGCCTGGAAAGAGGCGGTGTAGGCCGTGTGATGATTGAAAGCAGTAGGAGGAAGGTGGTCCCACAAATCCAAAGCTTTCTCTCCCTTTTCTCTCTCTCTCTCTAGGGTTTTATCCCAAATTCGTATGGCTGTGAGAGGGGCTGTTCTAAGCTCCTTTTATAGCCAAAAACCTCCCCAAAATAGACTCAGGTTCAATGGTTACTGCTTATATAGGTATTTCATCACTTTTCCAGCTCAAAAGAGTGTTTCTGGTGGCCCCCTTGAGCCAAACGTCAGACTTAAGCTCACCACACATGGATCTATGTGGGATTACGTTTTCGACCCGATCGGATTCCCAGATCGCACGTGGCGGACCACTTTCAGTTCAACGGTCAGTGGGCCACGATCCGAAATTCCAAGTTCATGTAAATGTTCCTGAAATTTTTCTTAATCCGAGTGTGTAATTTGTTCTGATTCTGACGGTCTGGTTGCTTAATACTGATGCGCAAGCGAATGGTGCTAGATCATTATTCCAGATATTTATTTTTCAAAGGGAATAGTGTTTTTCACACTCCCTCGCTCCGGATCCAAATGAATGGCCGTGGGACATCGACTGGACCTGATTTTTGAGATGATTGTCAAGCCCAGTGAGGCGGTCCTAGTTCCTTAACTTTGTGTTAATCGGACTTCCGACGTGCGATCTAGACCTAATACGGAGTTTCGTTTCATTCGAGAGAAAGCGTAGGGTAATGAGTTTGGCTCTAAACTTTAGGGTAAACTAGAGTCACTGATTTTGCAAGTTTTGGGTCTTACAGATCGTATTTAAAGCAATCCCAACGGATTTCATGGCTAATCGAGTTTTGCACTTAGTTAACTTTGTTAAATTTCTAAAGGATTTAATCCTAATTAATTTCTGGTCGAGGTGGTACTCGAGCCAACGTACGAAAATTTACGGGTCGTTACAATCTACCCCCCTTAAACAAAAAATTTCGTCCTCAAAATTTATACCTTTTCATATTCCTCGAGAATCTGAGGGTAGTTCTTCCTGACCTCGGCCTCAGTCTCCCAAGTAGCTTCCTCCTCGGAATGATGTGTCCAAAGTACCTTCACAAGTGGGATGACCTTGCTACGCAGTACCTGCTCCTTCCTGTCAAGGATGCGCGTCGGGCGCAACTCATATGTAGCATCCTCGCTCAACTGTACCTGCTCCCATCTGATGATATGCGAAGGATCAGGAACGTACTTCTTCAGCATAGATACATGAAATACGTTGTGTACAGACGCAAGTGGTGTGGGCAAAGCGAGACGATACGCCACATCACCCACTCGATCCAGTATCTGAAATGGACCGATAAACCTCGGTGTGAGCTTCCCCTTCTTCCCAAACCGAAGGACTCCCTTCATAGGGGAAACTCGAAGGAACACATGATCCCGACCTCGAACTCCAGCGGTCGCGCCTCGTATCGGCGTAACTCTTCGCACGCTCTGTCTGGTGTAAGTAATCGACGCCGATAATGTCGACCTTCTCTTTAGTCGCTTGTACCAACTCCGGGCCAATCAGACTACACTCTCCAACCTCTGCCCAACAGTGCGGTGCCCTACAAGGTTGACCATATAGAGCCTCATATGGCGCCATGCCAATAGTCGCCTGGAAGCTATTGTTGTAGGCGAACTCTGCGTACGGAAGACAGTCATCCCAGCTGTCCTTGAAGTCCAACACACATGCTCGCAACATATCCTCCGGAATCTGATTCACCCGCTCTGTCCGCCCATCACTGAGGATGAAACGCCGTACTGAACTTCAACTTCACACCCATCGCCTCCTGGATACGAGTCCAGAAGATAGATGTGAACCGCGTGTCTCTGTCCGACACGATCTCTAAAGGAACCCCGTGCAGACGGACGATCTCTCTGATGTACAACCTAGCCAGCTCATCTGCAGAGTTCGTAACTCTGATAGGGAGGAAATGGGCCAACTTGGTCAACCGGTTCACAATCACCCAAATGGAATCGTGTCCCTTCCTCGTCTTCGGAAGCCCGGATATGAAATCTATGGAGATGAAGTCCCACTTCCACTCTGCTATGGGCATGGGATGAAGCAGTCCAGGACATCGTCGATGTTCTGCCTTGACCTGCTGGCACGTCAGACATCGAGACACATACTCAGCAATGTAGGCCTTCATGTTATCCCACCAATATGTCCGTCTCATATCCTGGTACATCTTTGTGCTACCAGAATGCATCGCAAGCTTCGAGTTATGGGCCGACTCGAGAAGCTCGCGTCGCAAGTCAGGAACATCCGGAACGCATAGGCGGCCACGGAATCGTAAACCCCCTATCGGAACCAACTCTCCACTCGGAGTCCTCTGCGTCGCTAGCCTGCTCTCGAAGCTCAGCTGTATATCGCCCTCCTGAGCCTCAACAATCCTATCGTCAATAAGTGGCCGCACCCGAACGTGCGCAACACACTCAAATGGCTCCTCGACAGTGAGTCTCCGCTCGAAGTCCCGTACGAACTCCACCATGTCCCACTCAGCTATCATCAACGGTGCCGCAAAAGCCATCACCTTTTTGCGGCTCGACGCGTCTGCCACAAGGTTCGCCTTGCCAGGATGGTAGGAAACCTCGAACTTGAAGTCCTTCAAGGTCTCCATCCATCGGCGTTGTCTCATATTCAAGTCTCGCTGTGTGAATATGTACTTAAGGCTCTTGTGATCGCAGAAAAGCTCGAACTCCTCTCCATAGAGGTAATGTCTCCAGAGCTTCAATGCAAAGATGACAGCTGCCAACTCCAGGTCATGTGTAGGGTAATTCTCCTCGTGCTTCCTTAATTGTCTCGAGGCATACGAAATCACCCTATCCTTCTGCATCAGAACACAACCCAACCCAACGCGAGACGCGTCAGTATATATCGTGTATTTCTCCCCTTGCTCTGGCAATACTAGCACAGGGGCGGACGTCAACTTGTCCTTCAGCTCCTTAAAAGCTGCCTCCGCCTTCTCATTCCAGGCGAACTTCAGGTCCTTCCGAGTCAACTGAGACAATGGCCTGGCAATCTTCGAGAAGTCCCGAATGAAGCGTCTGTAATACCCAGCCAGACCAAGGAAACTCCTCACCTCAGTAACCGATTCAGGCTGCTGCCAATCCTGAACCGCGGCTACCTTAGCAAGGTCCACTGCTATTCCATCCTTGGACACTACATGTCCCAGGAACTTGACTTCCTCCTGCCAGAAGTCGCACTTCTTGTATTGTGCGAACAACTGGTTCTTCTCCAGTGTACCCAGCACCGCTCTCAAGTGCTCCTCATGCTCCTCCCGACTCGTAGAGTATATCAAAATGTCATCAATAAAGACGATGACGAATCGGTAAAGGAAAGGCCGAAATACCCGGTTCATCAGATCCATGAACACGGCTGGTGCGTTCGTGAGGCCGAACGACATCACCAAGAACTCATAGTGCCCAAAGCACGTCCTGAAGGCTGTCTTCTGCACGTCCTCCTCTCTCACGCGCAACTGGTGGTACCCCGACTGAAGATCAATCTTCGAGAAATACTTCGCCCCTCTCAACTGATCGAACAGATCATCTATCCTGGGCAAAGGATACTTGTTCTTCACCGTGACCTGGTTCAACCTACGGTAATCAATACACAACCGTAGCGACCCGTCCTTCTTCTTCACAAATAGTACAGGTGCTCCCCAAGGAGACACACTAGGCCGTATAAAGCCCTTCTCTACAAGCTCGTCAACTCTCTCCAGACTCCTCCATCTCACATGGAGGCATACGATAAGTCGACAACGAGATGGGCGTCGCACCAGGCTCAAGATCAATCGTAAAATCAATTTCGCGCCGAGGAGGTAAACCAGGAATAGTCTTAAACACACCAACAAATTCTCGAACCACCGGCGTACCTTCCAATGTCGGACCATCAATCGGCACAAGTAAAGCAGCATAACAATCAACACGGCAGGCCAACGACCTGCACTGGAAACGTAAAAGCGTGCCGTCGAGTCGGTCCATAGGCCGTCACGATCCGAGTATCGCAATCTATCTCCGCCCTCATCCTGGCGAGCCAATCCATACCAAGGATAACGTCGTAGTGCCATAGTGGAGCAACAATAAGGTCGACGAGCACTGTGCTGCTACCCAAAACTATCGAGCAACCCTCGCATAACCGTGTGACATCCGAAAAGGTCCCAGTGGCCGTAGTGAGTCTCGTTCCCTTAGTGGGAATAGTATGCAAAGATAGACGTTTAACCGCCCCACTAGAAACAATAGAAGTAGTGGACCCAGTGTCCACCAACAAGGAAACGGGAGTACCATGAATATAAGCCGTACCCTCAAAAGCCGTCGGAGCCGAGATCGACGTCTCAGGTGCCTCGGCAACAAGAGTGTGCACGCGAGCCTGCTGCTGACGGTTCGACTGAGGAGCTAAGGGTCGCTGTGGCGGCCTGAAGCTCGACACAGGAGGCCGAAAAGAAGGATGTGCAGGAACAGTCTGTAGCGGTGGAGCTGATATGGCCTGTGGATAAGGGCGATCCAATCTCTGCGGTGGTGCAAATCCACTAGCCCTCATGCGGGAGAAACAGCTCTCAGCAGGGTGTCCTGGTTTCCCGCAATACGTGCAGGTCACCAACGGGCGTCTCACAGGAACAACTGGTGCTGCGGCCCTGGGGGGCGAATCAGCACGAGGCCTCTTGCCCAAGATAGGCCTGCTCTGTAAATCCTGCCGTGGCCTCGCAACCGTAGCACCACGCGATCTGGCCAATCGGTCCACATCCTGCTCGGCCGTCATAGACATGTGGACCAACGCCGCGTAGGTGGGGATACTGAGACAGCATATCCTAGACCGTATGTCGAGCCGTAAGCCTCCAGAGAAGCGACGCATCCTCATCTGTTCATTGACGAGGATAGTTGGGACAAAGCGGCCCAACTCAGTGAAGCGGTGCTCATACTCCGTCACCGTCATGCCTCCCTGCCTGAAGCGTAGAAACTCATCCTCCCGCTCGTGCCGATAAGTCTGCGGGTAGTATTTCTCGTGGAACCAAAACTCGAAGGCCTCCTAGGTCCACACGTAATCCACTACGACCGTCCGCAGCACACTATCCCACCATAAACTGGCCTCCCTCTCAAACATGAAGGAAGCCAGCTCGACCTGCTCTGCCTCTGAACAGTGAAGCATCCGTAGCATCTTGGAGATGTGGTCTAGCCAGAACTCTGCCTCCTCGGGTCTATGAGAACCCATGAATGAGGGAGGCCTCAAGCGCTGAAATCGCTCGAGTAAACCACGTGTACCTACATCTCCAGTAGGAGGTGCGATGGATGTGGGCAGAGGCACATCCTCAAACCGAGCAGGAGACTCAGAAGACTCATCAGGATGTGCAGATGTCGTAGGTGGAGTCGCACTACCACCATGGGACAAGGCCTCAATGATAGTGGCCATAAGTCAGCCGGTGGTGCTTTGCTTCTTCTTGCTCGCATCTGCTTCTGCCGCATCCGCCGTCCGATGCATCATCGCATCACCGCTCAAACCTATCGTCGGCGAGCGACACTGGGAGTCATGCTGCGCAGAAGAAGACGGCCGATACTGCTCACGGACCGGGGGCGTGTAAGGTGGCAGTCCACCGGTAGGACCAGCAGGAGGCTGATCAGAACCCAACCCTCGGTCCGCAGGACCGCTACTACCAGAAGGAGTCTGGTCCATAGAGCCAGTCAGACGGAGATGTGCCGTGCTCCGCGTATACTGTCGCGGCATGCCCTATACAACATAGGGTACAACATTTGTGAGATACAGCATAACACACATCATAAAGCACTTTAAGCATTCCACACATCATCAAAACAAAAGGGGCTACATGCCTTTCATTTACCCAAAATTGTCATAATACATGGAATACAGAGTTACATGAATCATGACGGAAATCATATGATAGCCAATACATCCACAACATTAAACACTTAGAACACGCTACTATCTATTACATCAACTACATGAAAACATAAACCACCTATCGCGGCAACCAAAAACAAACAACAACCACAACAACGTGGATGACTAAGCATCCGAAACAGGCGGTGGAGGAGGAGCATTCTTGTCCTGCACACAGCACAGAATGGCCTTTAACGTACGGGACACCTTCTTAAAGCTCCTCTTCATGTAGGCTTCAGTCTCTTCAAGCTTGGCTCGAACTTGACCAATCTCTTGCTGCATGGTGGCTTGACCCTCCTCGAGACGGGCCAAACGTGCATCAAAAGCATCCCGATTCACACCCTGTTCCTAAGCCGCAGGAGGTGAACTCTCCTCAGTGTCCCGAGCCTCAGGTTCTTCTTCCTGTATGTCATCACCGCGCTCCTCTCACTCTCTGCCTGGAGGTCAACACTCTCCTCACCAGCACTATCCGACTCATCTCCAGACTTGTCGAGTCGTGCTTGCCGCTGTTGAGGGCCGATCTTCATATTCTTGAGTGTCACCTCGCTTATGACTCGGACTGGTGCAAGGTCCTCCATGTTCAACCTGTAGCCGACATCACGAGCCATCCTACAGATCAGATGGCCAAATGGGAGCGAAAGATCATTCCTGGCAGAACGAACAACCTGAACTATCTGAAATAGGATGAATGTGGGCAGGCATATGTTGTCCCCGCATCCCATCTTGTACAAAAAGTCTACCATCAACCGAGTACACTCCGTGCGGTTACCCCACCGTGGGTATACATTGTATGTGAAAATGTGATGGAGTAAACGGAAGTCTTCGGCCATCTTTGTCGCCGCAATACAATTTCCTCGCTTCCAAGTAACTCGACGACCACAAAGGTATCGCGTGCGGCGATCCCTTTCTTGCGCACTCCTGGAGAAGTCGTCACTAGGAAGCACTTGACCACGTGGAATCTTCGTGATTCGAACCACCTCATCGACAGTGATTGTGCGTCTTATGCCCCTCACAGAGACAGTGAACTGAAGAGGCTCCAACGATGAATCTATGATATGAGCGTAGAAGGCGCGAACCGTGTTCTCACATGCTGGAGACTCGCCTTCAAATATAAAATTCCATCCGATATCCACCAAGTGGTCCATCATCGGGTGTAGGCCAAACATTCTTTCATCCACATGAGCTTCAAACACAACCTTGTTACCCGCGAAGCGCCCGTATTCGACGCCTATCGGATAAGCATTTCTGACAGGATGGTCAGGATCCAGGTCTCGCTTCGACCTAAACTCCTGAACGGTGCTAGTGCCGGCCCCAACGTCAGATCTTCTTCGGGAATGGGCTGGCCTACTTGGGCCGGCGTCATCAGCCGCGGTCTTCCTCTTTCCCATGAGAGATAGGATGGAGGAAATGGAGAAAATAGTCGCCACCACACCAAAGAGGGCCATGAAAAAATGCCAAATGGGGAAAAAGGGGCTGATCTCTTTGATCCACCACAAGCAACAATACAATAGGTGTGGAAGGGGCAATAGAGGTAGGAAATGAAGGACAAACAAAAAGAAAATGGAATGGGTTAGGAGATTACCCGATTTTGAGCTCCAAATGAGGGGTATGAGAGCTCCAACATGAGAAAATGGGGAAAGGAGGAGGCTAGGGCTGTTGTGGAAGGTTGGGGTGTGTGGGTTATGGAAGAAAATGGAAGATTGCAAGGTTTGGAGGGATGGGTTTAGAGAAAAATTGAAAATGGGGTTTGGAGGTGCTTGGAAAGGAAGAAATGGGAGAGTGGGGTGCTCCAGCCCCTTAAAACCTAAACCCTTGCCAAAATGGCACGTGCCAGGGGGTAGAGGAGGTCAGGCCGACCAACCCCAGCCCCGGCCCCACTCGAGATGGCCCACCGGACCGCGGTCCGCCGCGGGAGCCGCGGCTCCGCCGCGGTCGGACTTGGCCGGAACCGCGCCGCCGCGGTGGGGACCTGTTTCCCACATGCCCAGGGTGCCAAATGCACCCTGGTTTGATTTGGAGGCTTAGTGTATTAACGTGGAGGGGCCCCCGACTCAGTTTAGCTCCCGAACGGTTGGTTCCGAGAAATTTCTGAACTAAACTGATTTTTCCTGATTTTTAACGACTGGTTTTGGGTGGATAGTGACCTGGACACGTCAATAGACGGTCTAGAAGTGATTTAGAATCCGTATGTGCAGTCAGGATCGAGTACAAACTCGATTAACGCATCCCCTTTTTTTTTGAATTTCGCCGAACGGTGAAATCGGGAGACCCTAAGACTGTTTCTATTTTTTGTGCACCCTCCTAGGTTGTAACACGTCAGCGTACGTAGTGGGGACATAACTCAGGTCCGGTTTAATCAAAATCATGCTCTGATACCAACTTGTAACGCCCTGAAAATCGGGGGTCGAGTATGAACTCAACTCCCGAGTTCCAACGCATCACTTATGCAACATACACAATGATGGTTAAATGTTGTCTGAGTTAGAGTAATAAACATGAATGAGATTATACCAAAACAGTAATCATACTCCAGTTCAATTGTATAAAGGCAAGCGGAAGACTGAAATTTTATATTCAAAGTATGTAAAGTAACAAAATTTTATGAACTCCAGAGTATGAGTATTAACTGAGTACCAATATACATGTATTGTTTCTAAGTCAAAAATCAAAATACAACTCCCAAGAGAAGCCATGAAATCCCGCGATGCACCGGCCTAGGCCTAAGCAAAGCCGTCAAAGTCTTGCATAAAGGAGAACTCCTCCTCCCGATCCTCATCGAAGTCGGGCTCGGCTCCGAACCGAGGCGCCATCTATACTGCGACAGTCGGTGGGTGTTGCAAACACCATCCCGTAACGTGGGAATGAGTAGCTAAGTCAGTGGAATAATAAAGCATAGGTTAACATGTTATCAATTCAATCAAGCAGTAATGATAAAGCAGTACAAATCAAACAATTCTAACTACTCTTATTAAGTGCGAGAATGAATGACATGATCTTTGTATGCCCTTGCCAAACCACCCTCATGCGACATCATCTTACGTTCGCGAATGCTTAACTCCCTCAGTGCGCCACATCTACTAAGCACATGCGGTGCGATGATGATCATGATTACCGAGTTATTATTAGTCCATTTCAAACAGCAGTATTGGGAAACTAAGGTACCTCCCTTGTATCATTCCCAAACATGATCCATTCTAGGGTCGTCAATCCTAGCTAATCTCATACGATATTATGGTTTGAGAAGCGTAGTGAAGGCATCGCAAAGGGCTCGTCACCCGTCAGCGCGGATACAGATCTCACCGTATGCGGCTCAATTGCTGGCCGTCAGCTCAAGTACAGGTCTCACCGTACTCGGCTCAATCACTAGCCGTCAGCTCGAGTATAGGTCTCACCGTACTCGGCTCAACTCATACTCTAGTTGCTGTGAAAGACTCGTCGCCAATCACAGACACTTGGAGTATACTCGAAGATACTACGGAGGACTCGTCGCCCGTCAGCACGAGTACAGGTCTCACCGTACTCGGCTCTCG
The DNA here is from genome assembly GCA_030180095.1 of Magnolia changhungtana. NCBI lineage: Eukaryota > Viridiplantae > Streptophyta > Magnoliopsida > Magnoliales > Magnoliaceae > Magnolia > Magnolia changhungtana. The sequence goes on from JASAUF010000446.1 coordinate 2,422,814, forward strand.
CCGTAAGTATCGACAGCTCGAATACAGTGTCCCATACCACCGTATTCGGCTCACGAGTTTGGTTGTGCAATGGTCACTACGGGGAGGCACATGGCCCCAGTGTAGGCCGACAGCTCGATCACGGTGTCCCATACCACCATGCCCGGCTCATGCGTCTTAGCGGATCGAGGTACCATGGTTAACGGGATCGCCACTGGTAAGTTTGGTACCCTAGGTTCAAGCAGTAGCGACCAAACATGGTGAACACACGTACACATATCGGTTTACTTGACGAGCCTGACTAGCTCGAGCGCACCACAAGTTGGGCGATATGGAGCGCAAAAGCACTCCGTGTGGCCAACCACTATCGCCAACCGAAATACGACTCAGGTTCGCCAGACACATCCTTTGTGGCGACATGAGTCTCAGCCACAATCTCAAGTCTGGTACCGAATGTTTGGACTATAGACTTAGTCCTAAACTCAAACAGTTCTCATCAATAGCATGTGGAGTAAAGCATGATAACAAAGTAGTACAAGCATGTTAGCAGGCTTGTTATAAAGCATGAAATAAAGCATGAAGTAAAGCATGTTGTAAAGCATGTTATAAAGCACTGTACAAGTATGGATATAATTACATACACATCACAAGTGAGTGGTTATAGCGAACCATCACATGGAGGGGATCCTACATGTCTCTAAGGTAGTCGGGAATTCCATATCAGCGCCTATCTAAGGCACTAACACTCAAGCTTTTACACACACAAGCATTTACACAAACACTTAGAGTACGCTATTCCAACATACATGACGTATGTTAGCAAACGCGTATTAGGGCTATTCTTTCGCCAAGTGGTTATTTTATCCCCGTATACCATATTCATACAACAAATAATCATGACAATTACACTTCCAAAATTTACACATATGCGGTATTTCTAGAATACACAATTTCAACATACATAGTGTTTACAAGCGAACATATATTACGGCGATTCCTTTCGCCAAACTAGTATTTTATCCATGTATTGTATAATCATACATTAAATAAACATGTCAAACCTTTTCCCAAAAAAAATACATATACGGTATTTCTACGTATACCTAGAGTATGTGAAATTCCATATTCTACAACGTTAATCGAAATAGGAAACGGAAAGCACTTTGTACATGTGCAATTGCATGCAGATCATGAATCTATCATTATCTGACATTGAAAGCATTGAAAACCGTAACTTATACACTTAAAGTCCTCACCTTTGCCCTTGGAATCACAACGAATCAGCAAGGGTTGTTGAGCTTCCGTATACGGGCGTTTTCTAGGCTAAAGAGTGAAATCGGTTAGCCTTTTCACAACCTACAACCTATATACTTCAAATCAGACCTAGGGTTAGGGTTTCTCACCTTCAAACGGAGTGGATACCATTTGGGAAAGTGCTGAAAGAGGCGGTGTAGGTGTGTGATGAAAGCAGTAGGAGGAAGGTGGTCCCACAAATCCAAAGCTTTCTCTCCCTTTTCTCTCTCTCTCTAGGGTTTTATCCCAAATTCGTATGGCTGTGAGAGGGGCTGTTCTAAGCTCCTTTTATAGCCAAAAACCTCCCCAAAACAGACTCAGGTTCAATGGTTACTGCTTATATAGGTATTTCATCACTTTTCCAGCTCAAAAGAGTGTTTCTGGTGGCCCCCCTTGAGCCAAACGTCAGACTTAAGCTCACCACACATGGATCTATGTGGGATTACGTTTTCGACCCGATCGGATTCCCAGATCGCACGTGGCGGACCACTTTCAGTTCAACGGTCAGTGGGCCACGATCCGAAATTCCAAGTTCATGTAAATGTTCCTGAAATTTTTCTTAATCCGAGGGTGTAATTTGGTCTGATTCTGACGGTCTGGTTGCTTATCTGCGATCGATGCGCAAGCGAATGGTGCCAGATCACTATTCCAGATATTTATTTTTCAAAGGGAATAGTGTTTTTCACACTCCCTCGCTCTGGATCCAAACGAATGGCCGTGGGACATCGGCTGGACCTGATTTTTGAGATGATTGTCAAGCTCAGTGAGGCGGTCCTAGTTCCTTAACTTTGTGTTAATCAGACTTCCGACGTGCGATCTAGACCTAATACGGAGTTTCGTTTCATTCCCGAGAGCAGCCGGGTAATAAGTTTGGCTCTAAACTTTAGGGTAAACTAGAGTCACTGATTTTGCAAGTTTTAGGTCTTGCAGATCGTATTTAAAGCGATCCCAACGGATTTCATGGCTAATCGAGTTTTGCACTTAGTTAACTTTGTTAAATTTCTAAAGGATTTAATCCTAATTAATTTCTGGTTGAGGTGGTACTCGAGCCAACGTACGGAAATTTACGGGTCGTTACACGGACTCAAGTGAACAGCCGTGGGACATTGGCTGGATTTGATTTCTGAGATGGTTGTCAAGCCCAGCGAGGAGGTCCTAAGTCCTTAACCTCGTATTGTTTGGACTCCCGATGTGCGGTCCAGATTTGATATGGAGTTTCAACGTGCTCCCGTGAGCAGTCGGGTAATGAGTTTGATCCGAGATTTTAGAGTAACCTAGCGTCAATGATTCTATAAGTTTTGGGTCTTGCAGATCGTATTTAAAGCGATTCTAACGGATTTCGTAGCTAATCTAATTTAGCACTTGGTTACTTTGTCTCATTTCTAAAGGATTTAGTCCTATAAGATTTCTGTCTGAGGTGGTACCTAGGCCTTTGTAGTTTGTGTATAAAGTGATCCAATTTATACTACTTAGCTAGTTTAAGATAGTGTCTAGGGTGCAAGTACTTAAGAAAATTGAAAGAACAAGGTGGTGAAGGGTGGGATTTGTGATGGAAGTGGGTTCAACAGTAGTTTTAGACTTTGGGATTGAGTTCTGACTAGTTAATAAGGTATTAGGATCGACCCATTGCCTAAGGACGTCTAATCCCAGGTTGGCAAAAATCCGGGATGTTACATTTCAGTACTTTGTTCTTCCAACTTCCGACTTCTCTACTTGGTTTTCTTGGATCTTGGGGTCTTGAAGTCTTCAATCTTGGTCTCCAAAGATCTATTCTTTGCTTTGATGTTTCTTGAGCATCAAATTCATACTTTTAGCATTCTTTTCAATCCAAGCTCTTAAACTCATCTTGCAACACAAATATGTATAAAATATACCATTAAGCCTTATCATGTTCATAAAACCAAGATATAAATAAGGGAAAATATGCAATATTTGAGCCTCAACAAAATCCATATATGCATATAAAAAAATTTGAAGTGATTGTTACAACCATACATTTTAATGATGTTCCTTCTAACACAATTTTTCTTAAATTATTTCCATTCTCTCTAAAAGGAAAGGCCAAATCATATTTTCAATCATTAAGCCCTGGATCCATTGGCACATAGGAAAAATGAGTCAGGAATTCCTTAAAAAGTTTTTCCCGGCTCATAAAACCAACTCTCTTAGATGGGAAATAATGAACTTCTCCCAAAAAAAATAATGAGACATTCTTTGAATGTTGGGAACTGTTCAAGGACTTACTTCTCTCTTGCCCACATCATGGTTACGAAACTTGGCGAACAATTGATCTCTTTTATGATGGACTTAGTCCAAACATGCGCTAATTCGTACAAATGTTATGTAATGGCGAGTTCATGGATAAGAAACCAGAAGATGCATGGGATTACTTTAACATGCTAACTGAAAATGTTCAATCATGGGACACATCAAACCAAGCTAGTACTCCCAAGGAAGTGCCAAGAGAGATAGGAATACATGTACTCAAGGAGGAGGATGATAAAAATGTATGGTTGGCAACTCTTGCATGAAAAATTGAGGACCTGGAATCTAGGAAGGAATCAACTCAGCCCAACGCAGTCGTCGAAACCATATATAGAATTTGTGAGAGCGATAAACACCCAATCAAAGATTGTCTTACAATCCCAACTTTTCAAGAGGCTTTTCACGCTCAAGCGAAAACTACAAATGCTTATCTACGGCTACTTAGTGCACCAAATTCTGACATGCACACTCCTGATAAGCAGAATCTTAATTGGAGAAATGAACCAATTGTAAATGTAACTAATTATCCACAATGGCCATCTAGTGGACTTCCACCAAGGAGAACCCTTAAAGACACATTAGATGCATTTAGGTAGGAGCAACTGCAAGCTATAAATGAGCTTAAAACTTCGGTTGCAAGACTTGAGACAAAACTGAATGTTAGGGAGACTGGGATCTTTCCGGCCTAACCACAACCTAACCCAAAAGGACAATGTGAGATATGTGATCTCAACTCTTCAACTCAACATCTGGAACATGTTAAAACCATCACCACCTTGACAAGTGGAAATGAAATCGACAAAGAGATTCCAAGGAAGGTTGAGAAACCTAAGGAGTCCAAAAATTTAAAGGATGGTGGTGAATCTAGCAATGCTCCTTATAACAAAGAGCCATTGTAGGGATACAAACTTGTGGCCCCATTTTCCCAATGTCTCATCACACCAAAAAGGCTAGGTGAGAATCAAAATATTGTAGAAGTTTTTCAACAAGTCAAGATCAATACCCCCTTGTTGGATGAAATTAAACAGTTCCTATCTTATGCTAAATTCCTGAAAGATCTGTTTGCGGTAAAGTGGAAGTTGAACATACACAATAAAGCATTTTTTACTAAATAGGTGAGCGTCATAATCAAGTAAAACACTCCCCTAAAATATAAGGATCCTGAAAGTCCTACAATCTCATGCGTGATCAGAAACTTCAAGGTTGATAACGCACTTCTAGACCTTGGGGCAATTGTTAATTTGATACCATACTTAGTATATGAACTGTTAGGCCTGGATGAGTTGAAACCCACCAAAATAACATTACAACTAGCCGATTGCTCGACTAGAATACCGAGAGGAATGATGGAAGATGTGTTGGTCCAAGTCAATAGATTCTACTACCCAATAGATTTCTTTGTCTTAGACACACACTCAACTTCAAATATAGGTGCTGAATTTCCGATGATATTAGGCCGGCCATTCCTGGCTACTGACAATGCCAACATAAATTGCAGGAATGGAATAATGAAAATATCTTTTGGGAATATGATGGTGGAATTCAATGTGTTTTATTTGCACAAGGCACAAGAGGATAAAGATCTGACCTATGAGATGAACTTGATAGATACATTTGAAAATGATGAGTCTCTTTTAACTGAAACTCCTAAATCTCTGGATGTCTGTCTGGCACACTTTGTGGATTCAGATCTTATTGAGAAACCTACTTAGAAATTTATCAAGATAATGGTCGTAGGAGGAACCTTGTCACACGAATGAGGAGTTTTCTCGTGCTTTCCTAGTTTAGGATTAGTTTATTACTTTCATAAGATTTAGGACTAGGATAGTTTTCTTTCATTTGTTTCTTTGTTGTGCCAACCCATCTTCACACTGAGATCTTTGGAATAACGTAAATTCTCCTTCTTCAGGTACTATCTTTCCATCACTACTCCATTTCTTTTCGTTGCCTCATGTGCATTGCATGCTTTTATCTTTTACGTTGAGGATAATGTAGATTTTAGGTTGGGGGCTTTGGATTAGGTAAACTAATCAGTAATGTCTTAGTTTTGAGCAAAAATTGTGGAAAATTTGAAAAAATTTCAAGATATTACCCTATTTGGAAAATGATAATTTGTGTATTTAAGAACATTTTGAGTATAATGATAAGATAAAAATCAAATTTTGAATCATTGGAGTTTGATCAACTAAGTAAACTATCACCTTAGTGTTCACAACCCCAAGTGTAGGGTCGCGATGCAGTAATAATCTCAGTGAGACCGAGGTCGAACCTACAAGGACTGAACTCGTGAGTATTTTGATAGCAACTAGAAGAAGAACTAGAAAAACATGAAAACCTAATATGGAATATTTGAGAGAGTAATCATGATTTAAGTAATTAAAACTAATGAAATTAAAGGTGGTAACTAGGGTGTCAAGGATTCACTTGTAGCATTTGGGAAGCTACCATGCATGATTTAAGGACACAACTAAAATCAGAGTCCTATCCTATCCAATTGGTAAGAAGAGATTTGTCAAACCTCTAAACTTCTCATGGATCTAATCATCAATGGATGAGAGTGGTGAAGATTTGGGAGTGATTTTGTCACCAAACCATGCCCAGGAGAAAAGGAAAACAACAGGATTTACCAATCCTACCACCAATCATAAGAGAATTGTAAAAGTTAGGAATGATTTTGTCACCCTACCATGCCCAAGGGACAATGGTGAACAATGGAACTTACTAATTTCACAATCTTAATTCAGGAAAAGAAGATATCTCAAGCTATCGCAGATCCATTGTAATTTGTCACAACAAACCATTAAAAATTAAAAATATCCCTTCATAATCAAACTAGAATGCATGAGAGTTCAACAAAACATGAATCAAAACAAAGAAAATATCCCAATCATGCTACAAGCTTCACCTCTTAGCCCTAGCTAAGAGGTTTAGCTAACCATAGATATGCTTGAACTAAAGACTATAAACAAAACAAAAAAGACCAACTAAAGAAGAAGAAGAAGAACTCTAGGACGGCGGCTCCACCCTTTTTCTCCACTCCTCAAACCCTAAAAGATGCCTAGGGATGCCCTAGGGACCCCTATTTATACTTTTAAGTCTTAATCTTTCGCACTGAGTTGAAATTTTTGAAAACCGTCTCAAACTTACACAGTCCACGCAAGAATTGTGTAACCTTCGATGGTCGTGGGCCATCCTCGACCGGTCGAGGGTCTCCTTAGACTGGCCAAGTAACACAAAGATTTAGAAATTTTACATGCTAGAGTTCAAGTCGAGACACCTTCGACCGGTCGAACTTCGACTGGTCGAGCAGGGTCCAGGATTGGTCATGCATAGCCAGGACTAGTCGAGCCGAGGCCAGGACTGGTCGAGCGTACGTAGGACTGGTCGAACTGGAGCTAGGACTAGTCGAGGATCACCGAATTTCACTTCAAAACTCCGATTTTCTTCATTCTGGACTTGGTTTTCTTGGATCTTCAGTATGTGCAGTCTTCATTCTTGGTTTCATCAGATCCATTCTTGGCTTTAGTGATTCTTGAGCGTTAAGTTTATGCTTTTAACATTCTTTTCAATTCAAGCTCTTAAATTCACCTTGCAACACAAACATGTTTAAAATAGAACATTAAGCATTATCATGTTCATGAAACTATGTAATAGATGGGGTTTAATATGCAATATTGGACCCTCAACATAATCCCCAACTAGCACTTTACTAGTCTCGAGCAAAGTATGTGAAAAATATTTCACGAACACAGGATAATTTCTGTAAACCCAAGTGTTTTTAAAAATAATCCAGATAATTGAATTCTAAAATACAACAATGTTGAGCATTTACTCTCTTAAACTCCAGCACTTGGTAAATTTCATAATCGAGTTCAATATATTAATCCACTAATTAGAGCAATTCTAAACATCGAGTTCCACAAGTGCATAGTGAAACTTAAACTTATCACAATCAAAGGTTCAATTTTGTATTTTCATGATAACATTAATAATCAAAAGAGCATTTAGGATAACCATCACTTAAACCAAAACTTGCCTTACAGTTTAGCTTTTTATGCTTCCCGCTTTTGATTTTTCCATCGATGGTTTTCACATTGCGTTCAATCTTTTTAATGATCTTCAATAGGTAGTCTTTTTTTATGACAACTTTTTTCTTAGTTGGGTATTTTTCTTTTTCTTTTTTTTCTTTTTTCCAATTGGAACATTGTAAGTGCTATGATCTCATGCTCCTTTGGTTGTCAAATTTTGATGTGTCAAAACATCTATCTGTGTCTTGTGTTTATATGATGATTTATATGTCTTCAAGACACTGCATCAACACTTCATGACATTAGATGTCTTCAAGAAATACAAAGTGTACTTCATCATCCTATCAATGTTCAAAGCTACAATGTTGAAGTTCAAGACTCAAGAAACAACTTCAAGACTCAAGAGCAATGCATGAAGTAGCTTTCAAGCTGATGAAGAATTTAAGATTAAAGCTACAACAAGTTTAAGATCTCAAGCTTGATAAGGTTTAAATGTCTACATTCGTTGAATGGTTGAAGTTCAATGTCCATACGACATGTTTCAGGTTTGAATGACCATTAGGTTGACCTTAGAGTAGGTCATTTCGGATACATAACTTAATTATATCTTTAATAGGTTTTTGGTATGTTCTAAGACTAGTCCTAGCCCCTGTTCGACCAATCCTGGGATTGACTCGACCAGTCCAAGAAATTCCACGACCAGTCTTATGTTGTTGAGAATTTTCAAAATTTGTTGGTACACCTACGACCAGTCCTAGTGGTCCTTCGACCGGTCGTAGGAGTGACTTCGACTCGATCACGACTAGTCGTAAGTCTACGACTTAAAGTTCAGTAAGCAATTCTATGGTCCTACTACCAGTCATAGAGAGCTACGACCAGTCGTAGGTGACCCACGACCGGTCGTAGGTTCTCTAAGACCATTCGTGGAACAACTTTCAAAAATCGCGCTCCTTATTTCAAATATCCGTTAGAGCTATGACCAGTCGAAGGTTCCTAAGACCAGTCATAGATGCGATTTCTGCTTATCTAAATTGAACATGAATTTCAGAGTTTTATAATTCAATTGATAATATTTTCAAGGCTCCACTTTAAGATAAGTTTGTGTTTGTTTTTAAGCTATTTTGTGCATAATTGCTTTCTCTTTTTGCTAGCTTATTTAATTTAATTTTGTTTCTATATTCCAATCTTATTTGAAAAGAGGAATTACCTTATTCCTTCTTCTTGGAATCAAAATCAAATATAGCTACGCCCAACTAGTTAAAATTTAAAATGTATTAGAACTTAGAACCATATTAAAGTGAGTATTGGAAATTGAACTTTGACATTCAATCATCTACTCCCATTGATTCTACTGGGCTGCTACGAAAAGGAGAAATCCGGGTATTTTACAATTCTGTAAAATTTCAATTCTTTTGGTTTTGTTTGAGGTTAACTAGAAAAATCTCATTGTACTGGTTATCTGAGGAGAGCCAGAAAACTCAGAAAAGAGGGGTTTTTTGAATTTTGTAAGCCCAAGTGAAAAAGCCACAATTGTAAAGGTTTTGGGTGAACCTATGAAAACCTAATTGATAGTGAAGGCTAATATCCCATGTGTGAGGATATTTGGAGTGGAGTAGCATTTTGTGTGGCTGTTGAAAGATAATTGGTGTACACACAGGCGAACCACTATAACTCTTTGTCTTGTGGATTGAATGCTTGCTTAATTTTCATATCTTTTATCATTCAATTATGTGGAATGTACATGTGGATGTGAATGTTGTAACAATTTACATTTCAAGCAAGTGTGGGGATTGTTGTAATAAATTAGTTCTATATTTCTGTATTTAATTCCAATTCTTTGCTATTCATTTATTTCTATTAAAATTGAGTTCTTGATCCAGAAGACGTTCTAGAAATAAGGTTCTCCTACCATAAGCCCTTGTTTATTATGGTGTAAGGTTGTCCTTAGAATTGAATTTGTATCAATCTCTCAATACTTATTTATTAAGGTGATTTGATTTCAGCGTTGTGAATTGATTTATAATTGTAAGGCTATTGATTTATTTTATTCCACTGATTTTATTTTAATTTGGCATAGTCCTATTCACTCCCCTCTAGGACATATAGCTTGGCCTTTTCAAGTGGTATCAAAGCCTAATAGCTCGTTCTTATTACTTTTTATTTGGATTTATTTCCTGAGCTAACGATCTAAGCTATATAAAAAGATGTCAAATTTTGATAGCCTTTTAGTCACTAGGCCTCCAACATTTGATGGCTCCAACTATGCCTACTGGAAAGCCAGAATGAGGATCTTCCTCAAATCAATGGATAAGAGTGTGTGGTGAGCCACAATGACCGAATGGAACCCTCCTACCATTGAAGTAACAGAATCTGACGGTTCAAAAACTTTGTCTGTACCTGGTTATTATTTATGGACCACCCTTCAGAAAAGTGAATATAGTGTCAATGTTAAAGCACTAAATGCAATCACTTGCGCACTATCACCGGATGAGTTCAAAATAATTATATCCCGTGATACTGCAAAGCAAGCCTGGGATATACTAGAAAAGACACACGAGGGTACATCAATTGTAAAAAAGTCTAAAGTCCAACTCCTCACAACCAAATTTGAAGAAATTCATATGGAGAAAAATGAAATGTTTATGGACTTTTACACTAGACTAAATACATTATAAACTCAATGTGGGGTCTTGGCGATAAAATTCCAGAAAGTAAAGTGTGTGCAAAGATACTACGCTCACTTCCTGAATGATTCAATTTTAAAGTAACCGCGATCCAGGAACTTCGTGATACGGATAATATGAGGGTAGAAGAACTAGTTGGTTCTGTACAAACCTATGAATTAAATTTTAAAGCTCCTAAAGGTAAATCTATAACTTTGAAATCATCTAAAGGTATTTCTTAAGAAAACTCATATTTAGAAAATTCTGAAGATGATATGGCTCTTTTGGTGAAAAAGTTTTATAAAATTTTCAAAAGCAAGAAAAGGGTCGACTTTCAAAAGGAAAATGAAAAGAAACGATCTAAACCTAAGTCCAAAACTTAGAAGTCTTTGAAAGATAGTCAATGTTACAACTGCTAAGAATATGGGCATTTAGCAAACAAATGTCTTAAAAAGGACAGACCCATAAGGAAGGGTATGTTCGCTACTTGGGATGAATCTTCGATTGAAGCATCTTGAATCGAAAATTAAAACCGAAAGTCGGCAGTGAAGTTAAAGCCCTTATGACTCTAGCCAAGTTTACTTTTTCAAATCACGATGATTCAACAAGTGAAGAAAATTTGGATAGTGATCATGAAAATGAAGAAGATCTTCAAGATGCTTATAATGCCTTATATAAAGAAAGTTGTAAAATTGCTGTCAAACTTAAACTTCAAAAAGAAAAGTTTTTTAAACTCAAAGAATGTTTGAAACTCTTATTTTAGAAAAATCTCAATTTTTAGATTGTTTTGAAAAATCAAAGTGTGATTTGGAATTCAAAACCTCCCTGATTGAAGATTTGAAATTTGAAAATGAGAAACTTAAAAATGAAGTATCTTCTCTTCTGAGTTTGAAGGACACATAGAGATATGCCCAAGGTGATCCAAAATTAGAAAAATTATTATCCGAATCAAGAAAATGTAGTGATCGATCCGGGTTGGGCTATGATAAAAATACATCTCATAAACAGAAGAATACTCCTCCCAACTCTGTGAAAGGAGAGACTTCTAACTCAAAAGTAAAATGTACTAGACAAGTTTTTTCTAAAAATACAAAAACTTTTCAAAAACCTAAAAGTAACTACATAGATTTTAAAAATTAGATTAAAAACCCACTAGCTGAAAAGATAATTGATTTACTAAAGGAGCTTTTAAAATCTAACTCAGTAGGTCACTCTTACAACTATAAACAAAAGAAGATCAACTATACTCCTAAACCCAAAATAGTTCTGAAATGGGTTCCTAAGGTTGCCTGTTTGGTTGCTCACACTGCTTTCAAAGCTTCAAACCATTCAAAATGGTACCTAGATAGTGGATGCTCCAAACATATGACAGGCGACAAGGCTCTATTCACCGATTTTCAAGATATGACTAATGGGTCAGTCACATTTGGTGATGGTAGCAACTGCAAGATAATTGGCAAAGGTACGGTTCAACTCTATAACCTTCCCTTATTTAAGGATGTTTTATATGTTGAGGGTTTAAAACACAACCTGTTAAGTATATCTCAAATATGTGATAACAACCATAGTGTTAAATTTTCTAATCAAGGTTGTGAAATTATAAACAAAAAGGGTTCTATAATATTAACTGGTTGCAGAACTTCTGAAAACTGCTATATAGTAAGCGATGATAGCACATCTAACCAAACGTGCTACATGGTCCATACCAATGAGACATAATTATGGCATAAACGCCTCGTACATGTACACTATCAAAATTTATACAGATTGAGCAAAGGAGAACTAATTAGAGGTCTACCTAAGATGCAAAAAGTAGACAAGATTTGTGGTGAATGCCAGCATGGTAAACAAACTAGGAGCTCTGACAAAAAGGTGAACTCTAATACCACCACAAGATCACTCGTGCTTCTCCACATGGATCTTATAGGACCAACGAGAACGGAAAGTCAAGGTGGCAAAAAATGCATCTTGGTTATCGTAGATGATTATACAAAATACACCTGGGTTTCATTCTTGAGGGACAAACCCTTGATGAAGTGAAAAAAATTATAAAATGGATCCAAACTGAAAAATGTTCTCAAGTTAGTAAGATCCGTAGTGATCATGGATCCGAGTTTAAAAATTGTAGTTTTGAGAAATTCTGTAGCTAGGGGTTTACACAAAAGTGATCCATCTAATCCTGCTCCCTCTTCTGGTTCTGACTGACAATTTTACGTTTGGTATGTAATAACTGGTATTTAACTTTACTCTATGGTTGCACTATGTTTGCTTGACTGACTGTTGTTGAATTATGCACTATGTACTTCGAACTTTTTATTTCTTGCATCTATATTCCATCTCCTACCTTCCTTAACCTTAGCTTGCCCTTATTTTTTCTTCCTTTGTCATTTTGTGTCAAAAAGGGGGAGAAGTTTGGTGAAGTTTTGGCTATATTTAATGATTATAATTATGGGATTGTAAAGTAGTTTGGATGAGCTGTTACTCAGGGGGAGTAAGTTGGATGTGGCTTATGGGAGTAAGCTGGATGTTGCTTATGATGTCTATATAACTGGTGCATGATTCACTATTGAACCTGTTGTGCTTGTATCTCTCTTATTCTTATTGGAAGTATTATTATTTAGGTGTTTTATCGCAAATTTGACAAAGGGGGAGATTGTAAGTGCTATGATCTCATGCTCCTTTGGTTATCAAATTTTGATGTGTCAAAACATCTATCTGTGTCTTGTGTTTGTATGATGATTTATATGTCTTCAAGACACTGCATCAATACTTCATGACATTGAATGCCTTCAAGAAATACAAAGTGTACTTCATCATCCTATCAATGTTCAAAGCTACAATGTTGAAGTTCAAGACTCAAGAAACAACTTCAAGACTCAAGAACATCGCATGAAGTAGCTTTCAAGCTGATGAAGATTTTAAGATTAAAGTTACAACAAGTTCAAGATCTCAAGCTTGATAAGGTTCAAATGTCTACATTCGTTGAATGGTTGAAGTTCAATGTCCATACGACATGTTTCAGGTTTGAATGACCATTAGGTTGACCTTAGAGTAGGTTATTTTGGATATATAACTCAATTATATCTTTAATATATTTTTGGTCTATTCTAAGACCGGCCCTAGCCCCTATTCGATCAGTCCTGGGATTGACTCGACCAGTCTAAGAAATTCCACGACTAGTCCTAAGTTGTTGAGAATTTTTGAAATTTTTTAGTACACCTACGATCAGTCCTGGTGGTCCTTCAATCGGTCGTAGGAGTGACTTCAACTCGATCACGACCAGTCGTAAGTCTACAACTTAAAGTTCAGCAAGCAATTGTATTGTCCTACGACCAGTCATAGAGAGCTACGACCAGTCGTAGGTGACCCACGACCGGTCGTAGGTTCTCGAAGACCAGTCGTGGAATAACTTTCAAAAATCGCGCTCCTTATTTCAAATATTCGTTAGAGTTACGACCAGTGGAAGATTCCTAAGACCAGTCATAGATGCGATTTTTGCTTCTATAAATTGAACATGAATTTCAGAGTTTTATAATTCAATTGATAATATTTTCAAGGCTCCACTCTAAGATAAGTTTGTGTTTATTTTTAAGCTATTTTGTGCATAATTACTTTCTCCTTTTGCTTGCTTATTTAATTTGATTTTGTTTCTATATTCCAATCTTAATTGAAAAGAGGAATTACCTTATTTCTTCTTCTTGGAATCAAAATTAAATATAGCTACGCCCAACTGGTTAAAATCTAAAATCTATTAGAACTTAGAAACATATTAAAGTGAGTATTGGAAATTGAACTTTGACATTCAATCATCTACTCCGATTGGTTCTACTGAGCTGCTACGAAAAGGAGAAATCCAGGTATTTTACAATTTTGTAAAATTTCATTTCTTTTGGTATTGTTTGAGGTTAAGCCAAAAAAATCTCATTGTACTGGTTATCTGAGGAGAGCTAGAAAACTTAGAAAAGAGGGGTTTTTTGAATTGTGTGAGCCCAAGTGAAAAAGACACAATTGTAAAGGTTTTGGGTGAACCTGTGAAAACCTATTTGATAGTGAACGTTAATATCCCATGTGTGAGGATATTAAGAGTGGAGTAGCATTCTGTGTGGCTGTTGAAAGACAGTTGGTGTACACACAGGCGAACCACTATAACTCTTTATCTTGTGGATTGAATGCTTGCTTAATTTTCATATCTTTTATCATTCAATTATGTGGAATGTACATGTGGATGTGAATGTTGTAACAATTTACATTTCAAGCAAGTGTGGGGATTGTTGTAATAAATTAGATTTATATTTCTGCATTTAATTCCAATTCTTTTCTATTTATTTATTTCTATTAAAATTGAGTTCTTGATCCAAAAGACGTTCTAGAAATAAGGTTGTCCTACCATAAGCCCTTGTTTATTATGGTGTAAGGTTGTCCTTAGAAGTGACTTTGTATTAATCTCTCAATACCTATTTATTAAGGTGATTTGATTTCAACATTGTGAATTGATTTATAATTGCAAGGCTATTGATTTATTTTATTCCGCTGATTTTATTTTAATTTGGCATAGTCATATTCAACCCCCACCCCCCCCCCCCTAAGACATATAGCTTGGCCTTTTCAAACATGATGGACAAATTCCCCAGGTTGGTTCCTTCTATGCTTAATAATCATCAAGTTATCAATTTAATATCAAACTAAAACCTTAATGTGTAAGCTAGATGTGACATGTGAAATCATGACTCAGTCAATATTTAAAACTTCTAATCATGAATTAATAATTTAAACTTAACTGTGAAATATAACAAATAACTGAACCCAAGAGTCATAAATTATCAACATGAAGTATCTTATACTTCAAAATCATGGATGAACTTCAAAATCACTCAAATTTACAAAATTTTCAGAAAATTTTCACAATTTTTGCTCAAAGACTAAGAAAACACTGATTAGCTTGCCTAATCCACACCCCTTAACCTAAAATCTACATTGTCCTCAATGTAAAAGATATAAGCATGCAATGCACATGAGACAACAAAAGTAAAGGAGAAGTTATGGAAAGGTAGTACTTGAAGAATGAATTTTTGAAGTTTTTCCAATGATCCCAGAGTGAAGTGGGTTAGCAGGAGGACTCAACAGACGATAAGCAAACTATCCTAAAACAATGGAAAGCAAACTATCATAAAACAACTGAAAGCAAACTATCCTAATATTAAATTCTTTGAAAGCAAGGGAAAAACTACTAAGTCATGCTACAAGATTCCTCCTCCGGCCAATATCTTGATAAATTTCTCAGTAAGTTTCTCAACAAGATCATCCAAAAGCCCTTTTTGCAATAGACTTGGATGCCATGCAACATGAATTTCCAGAGAAATTTATGGACCTCACAAAAAAATTGTTGTTGAATCGCTTAAGGTATCCAAAGTATATATGATTCACCTGTGATAGAAATGGTTTCAATGTTAGTATTCCATAGTGAATCAGAGACTACAAGTAGATAAAATTTTTAAAAAAAATTCAGCGGATGATGTAGGCTCAACACATTTCGAAGTTGTAGACTTCAGTTCAATTTCTAGTTCCTCCCCCTTTAATGGTAAACATTTAAGATTTGGGAAAGGAGGGGCTCCAGAATAAGGGTTCTCTCGGTCAGGAACAACTATCGAGGTATTGTCTTGCAAGGCATCCACTATTTCATGTATTATCGAGTCATTTGAATCTTCATAGTTTGCCAAGCAATCTTTCGAAGAGTTGGGAAATTCAATTGTATCAAGGCATTCACTGCTCTCTTACGATTGTCCTGCATAGAAAGATTGAGGATCAATAGGCGAAGCATCGATTTGAAGACTTTGTTCATTGAAGCTTCTTAGTAGAGGCATTGAATCGTCAAAAGTGTACAGGTCAGATGGTGGTCTCAACTGGGTGGTTTCAAATTCCTGAGTCATATCGAGCAGCTCGTCCATCTCCCAAATCATATTATCATTCAATTCAGGGGAGTGGTCTAAACATGCCTTACAAAGGTTAGAAGGGTTGGTTGAAAATGGTTCATCCTTCACACTTTAAATTGGCCATGTCAGATAGGTGGAGTAGATCACTATGGTCGACAACCTCCTGAACCTCTTGATCATTGACTTGGGCCAAACCTGAGATCGATTCCAATGGAATTTAGGCTGAACATTCATGATCGTCATTCCAATACTCATCATCTTCTAATTCTGTGCAACACACACTTGGGATGAGATCACATTCCTCACATCTTATTCCTAAATTGGTTGAGGTTTTAATAAACTAACATTTCCCTCATCATTAAAACCAAGTGTGTCATGTGAATGAAGTGTGTCATTATCATGATATTTGAAAGACACCCATGTCTCTTGATCCTTCCTTTAGACTCTCATCGAGATCGACTCTTCGGGAAATTGAACCATATGCTCATTAACATAATCCAAATCTTCATTCCAAATTCCAGGGTTCTCCAAAAGTGAGTTAGGATCACTTTTCTCGCATTGTATTTCTGGACTGGGTTGAGGCTGGGATAAACTAACCTCTTTCCTCTTATCGAGGTGCGATTCAATTGCTTCCAATGATTTCATCATGCCCACGACAAGTTGGTTGAGTTGTTCTCGATAGTCTGTGAAATTGAAATGTGAATCCTCTTGGATCATTTCTGGTTGGATCTCAAATGTAGGGGATCCAAGAGAATAATCGCTATAACATGTTATTGGTTCATCTTTTCCAATTTTGATGTTTCCATTGATCATAGTCATACGGATCATAGGAGAGAGAATCTGATGGTTGTAAATACATATTATCACCCATAATATAATCTCTCATTATTTTCTTCTTGTCTAATGGGTGATAATAATTCTCACTCACATAGTTATGATAACCCCAACACTCACATACTATTTTCTTAATCTGTGGTGTGTAATTATTCTCCCGCATATGATCGCATAAGGACTTCTTAATCGGTGGAGCATTATATTCCAGTCGGTTCTCGATGATGGTTTTAGAAAATTTTTGAGTCATAAGTTGATTTCTATCATAATCATCATACATCTCTTCATAATATCTCTTATCCATTTCTGCATACTAACGTACCCACTCTTGCATGGTGAAACCCTAACTCTGAATCTAATCCTAAAAAAATAAAAGAAAAATCCTACAACAATAAGAAATCTATAAATAGAAAGAGAGAGAATTAGACATAAGTTACCAATTTAGAAGGTTCTATGTTAGAATCCTGCAAAAGAAAACAAAAGAAGTCAGTTTCTAAAAACAGAAATTCTAAAATTAGAAAGTTTTAAAACAAAAATAGAAAGACACTACAAGAAATAGCATTTTTAGTGACGAAACTTTTACCAACAAAAAATATTTCATCGGTAAAAGTACTGTTTTATCGATGAAACTTTTTTTGTCGGTAAAACATCACTTTTACCGATGAAATTTGTTTTCGTCATGAAATTTTTTTTTTTACCCACGAAAATTTTCGTTGCTAAAAGTAATTTTCCCGCTATTTTGAAAATTTTCCCAGTAAGAGTTTTAGTGACGAATATTTTCGTCCGTAAAAACCAAGAAACACTTTTACCGATGAAAATATTCGTCGGTAAAAGTGGTGTATTTAATTTAGAAAAATTTTCATTGAGCGTTTTACCGACGAATAATTTCGTCGCCAACAAGCAAAGAATCACTTTTTCACAATGAAAATGGTCGTCGGTACAAGTGTTGTATATTTAAGTTACAAAATTTTTGCCCTTGACTTTTACCTACGAATATTTTTGTCGGTAAAAAGCAAAAAATTACCGACGAAAATGGTCGTCACTAACAGTGTTGTATTTTTATTTAGAAAATATATGCGATGAGTTTTACCGATGAAAATGTTCGTCGCTAAAAAGAAAATTAACAACTTTTACCGATGAACGTTTTCGTTGCTAAAAGTGTTACAATTTTTGATGAAAAAATTTATGTGGTGAGTTTTGCTGATGAATCGTTTCTTACTTAAAAATAAAAATATCAACTTTTACCAACAAAATTTTTTGTCGCTAAAAGTTTTACATTTTTGAAGTGAAAAACTTACGTGGTGAGTTTTGCCGGCGAAACTTTTCCTCACTAAAAAGCAAGTTAACAACTTTTACCGACAAACCTTTTCGTCGCTAAAAGTGTTACAATTTTTGAAGAAAAAATTTATGTGGTGAGTTTTGTCGATGAATTGTTTCGTCGTTAAAAAGCAAAATATCAACTTTTACCGACGAAAATGTTCGTCGCTAAAAGTGTTACATTTTTCAAGTGAGAAACTTACGTGGTGAGTTTTACTTACGAAACTTTTCGTCCGTAAAAAGCCAATAAATCTTTTACCGATGAAAATAGTCGTCACTAAAAGTACGCAGATGAGACTTTTACCTACAAAATGTTTCGTTGGTAAAAAACGTGGATGAGACTTTTACCTATGAAATATTTCGTATGTAAAAGTCTCTTTTTTTTCTATATTCTAACACTAAATTCCTGATATACACCTGTTACAATATATTTCATCATGATATACACCTATTATATAATATATTTCATCATATTCACATTCACATCCATCTAGACATAAACTACATTCATCCAAACATAAACTACATTCATCCAAACATAAACTACAACTATCCAAACACAAACAATCTTATCCACATCACATTCATCACGCATAAAAACATATAAGCATATAAGTTTAATAGCATAAATAAAATACAAAAAATTATTCATAGCCTATTTCCTGGTGGGGATCACAAAATTCAGTGCTCCGCACGCGTGGGTTGCTTTAGGGAATTGAGAATAGGTTTTAGGTTAGGTTTAGGTTTTAGGTTTAGGTTTTAGGTTTAGGTTAAGGTTATAGGTATAAGTTATAGGTTTAGGTTAGGTTTAGGTATAGGTTATAGGTTATAGCTTTAGGGAATTAAGAATGGGTTAAGGTTTAGGTTTAGGAAATCGGGTTCGGGTTCGGGATAAGGTTTAGGTTTGGGTTTTCAAGTTCGGGATAAGGTTTAGGTTTAGGTTTAGGCTAAGGAGTTGAGATTAGGATTAGGTGTAGGTTTAGGTTTAGGTTTAGGCTAAGGAGTTGAGATTGGGATTAGGTGTAGGTTTAGGTTTAGGTATTTGAGAATACATTTAGGTTTTAACTTTAGGTTTATAGGTTTAGATTATAGGTTTAGGTTATAGGTTTAGGTTTAGGTTATAAGTGTAGGTTATAGGTTTAGGCTTAAGTTGGGTTATAGGTTAAGGTTTACGGAATTGAGAATAGGTTAAGGTTTAGGTTTAGGAAATCGGGTTTGGGTTTAGGTTTGGGTTTTCAAGTTCAGGTTTAGGCTAAGGAATTGTGAGACCCGACCCAAGTTCGCATGTCCGCATGCATGTGTAAGTATGCATCTCATTCATCTTGGTCCCACGGTTCTATTTGTCAAATCCCAATGACCTGTGACCCTTAGATAGTGTTTGTGGTCATCCATAAGTCCAGTCATGAAGACCCAACTCGGATCAAGTTGGAACTTGTGCCTCTTGTCCGCTTCATCGTTGCAGTTCCGATGTCGTGTCTTGTGCGTCCATCCGACGTGTCCATCAAAAGTTGGAGGCCGTGCATTATTTGAGCCGTTGATCACGATGTGAGACCCACCTGGTGCTTATGCACATTTTCCTAAGAGATACCCACCCTGGAATCCCATCATTACCTAGTCTAACCTACAAGCTACCCTACACTTTTTTGTAGCAAGTATGATGGATTTGCCTAACCTAGGCAGTGATTACTCTCTCTTTCTTAAAAAAACCATGATGCTTTTCTCTATCCTAAGCCCCTCTTTTCTAACAAAATTCAGATTTTTTCCCTTCTCTAGGAGAAACTCATCATTTATTGCCTTAAAACCCTCTTTCTCTCTTTTCCCTCTCATCTCTCTCTCTCTCTCTCTCTCTCTCTCTCTCTCTCTCCCTCCTTCTTCTCTTCTTCTCCAGCAACTTTCTTCCATTTTCCAGCTCACTTTCACTCATATAATCCCCCATCTAACCCTTGAAGAAAGATCTCAACCTTAGATCCATGTACCTTGGAGCTTGAAGACCATCTTGGAGGTGTTTGCTTGAAGACCCTGTAGGTGGGTGTGCATGTACTTAGAATCTTAGGATCTATATTTCTTCTCCTTATTTCTTCTCTTCACCTCATGTTTGAAGAACGTGGGGCCCACCAAATGATGGTGGAGGCCCCATGCCTTCTTGGATGTAACCATTGGCCCATCCTTTTGTACATGCATAACTCATGAGTGGGGTCATTCTTCATGGACCCCACCATGGTTTCTTTTCTTAGTTAGAAGGATCCTTAGGTCATCAAGACCCTTGATCCTTGGTGGAGATGGCATCTCCACCATTGGATTTTTTATTTGAAGATGCATGCAAGGGTAGATCTTATAATACCATCAATATAGTGAGATGTGTGGTTTGTGATGAAGGGAAGGGCCTCAATGTGGCAGAGCCCCCTTCCCTTGTGGCCGATTCTCTCTTTTCTCTTAATAATTTCTTATTTTTTTGAGGTGTGTGACCCACCATTTGGCTTGGAGATATCTAGACCGTTCAAGGAGGGTGGACACCCATGGCAGTCCACTCTATGGATGGTGATGATTTGTTGCCCGCTTTAGATGCATATGCAATGAATTTTTATGTGAGGAATAAGTCTAGATGTTTTTGGGGCCCACTGTGGTGGATCACAGCTCGGGTTTCATGGGGTATTTTCCCCTTGATTTGAATTATATACTCAGTTTATTTCATTAGCATGTTGCTGTTTAAAAATTTTCTGGATAGTTTCTGGTTGGTTTTGGGTCAGATTTTTGCACTAATTAGGGGACTGTATCTATCCATTTGATATACTTTTCTTGAAGGTGTGGACCCCACCTAGATGTACCCCAAATTTTACCTCCATCTGACTTGATTGAGGTCCTAAAGGAGTGGCCCAAGTGGGGTGGACAGTCCAGATTTTCTGGACTGTCCAGCAACATTATAGTTTAGAAATCCATAAATACATAATAGTTTTTGTAATGGTGGGCCACTTTCATGGACCCCATATTGTAGTACACTTGTATGGGGAGGTTAGAATTATTTTTTCCCAATTTTTGGAGAACTTGGGCCAACCCTTTTGGGGTGTTCAAATCAGGGACAACACTACTTTAATTTTCTGTTGTGCAGTTTATCAATGTAATCTGATAAAAGCCTTAATTCATAAACATTTCTTCAATATGTGGCTACTTTTCTGGACTCCATCTTATTGTATACATGATAAAGGACCTTAGAGCCAAATTTCAGGAATTTTGGAGGGCTAGAACCCACCCATTGGATGGCCAAAATTCATCACAATTATATTCCAGCAATATTCCACCCTGGATAGATTGTATTCTTCAAATTAATTATAATACTTCTGGGTATCTTAAAATCATGAAAATTTACAAGGAGGTAGCTCACCCATGGTGGGACCCACCTACTAATTTTTGGGGCTAATGGACCCTTGTGCATACCGTGGAAAGGTCCGAACTAGCCCACCACATTAGGACATCCAGGTTAATCCAATCTTCTGGATAAACTGGGTCATTTTAATTAATTAAAATACTTAAGAATATTCAAAAATTTTAAAATTTTTTGGGGGTGTGGACCACCCATGGAAGTATCACCCTAAAAAATTTCAGGCCCAACGAACATTCAAGCTAACCGTAGTATGACCCGAAATTTGGGTTAGTTTTGGGCCAAATATCCAGGCCCATAGGACTGCCCACCATGGGACACTCTTACCTTGGGCTATTGCTGGGCCTGTATTCCAGTAGCATGGCCCACTTCTAGTGTGTGTTAAATATTTCCCTCTCATCTAGTGGGACCCATAGTGATGATGTGGGCCATCAGAAAATAAATACTATAAATTAAATTATTTGCTGGACTCCAACAAACCCAGAAAGCGGGTGGGCTGGAAATTTAGCAATGGGCCCAATGTTGCCGCCTCATAAATGAATGTTTTAGGGTAGTATGGTCCAGTAGATTTAAGGAGGGTTTAATTCAGTGTCTTACTATCACACCCTGAACTCATAGACCAGGGTCACAAAATTCCCGATCACCGAATCTGGCGCTGACAGCCTCCGTAGTACCCCATTCTCAGCTCCCGGCACCCATATACCAGGTTCAGATCCTGGGATGCGACAAGGAGGATTTCCAATATCAATTTGATTCGTAATGAGTATAACCAAGTATACCATGAACAATAACCACAAGAATACCATCACAAAATCCACTATGATAAAAAAATTTGAGTCTAGTGCGTATAAAGGGAAATACAAGATAGTGGTAATATCAAAACTCCAAAAGCTCGGCGGCACGCTCCAACTGCGGCGAGACTACAGCTGCGTCCTGGCGTCACCTGCATGCATCAATCGTGCATAAGCTTATAGAAAGCTTAGAGGGCGGTGTAAGTGTGTGCGAACGTGCTCAGAATGCAAAGTTAGAGTAATGAGGAATCATGCTGATGAGTACGTAAATGTAATTAGCCATACCAAGGCTATGCAGTACAAGATATGAATGCCATGGGCCATAATAAAGCCATGTGATGCAACATGTAGGTCGAGCATGCCAACCCTCATACCAATGCAACTCCTCACTAGGGCACCAAATCAATATGGTTCTCAGTATGGATAATCACCGGGGTTCAGTATACTCCAATTGGCACTGTCTCTCTCCAAGCAGCACAGTCCAAGTGAGCGTAAGAAACCTCACTATCCGCCTGGCCAATAGTCAGCCAATACCTATCCAGTATGTCAATAGCGAACTTATTTCCGAGCTGGTCAAACTCAGCCTAGTAATGCCCCCTGCTCTCGGGCGAGTAAGGCCACCACTCCTTTCCAACTGACCACGACACAGTGGGAGACGCGGCCTCATGGTATTCGGCCCTCATGCGCTCATATCACCACTCGGTCTCGACGTTGGAGTCATCCTCTAGTACCATCGGATTCAGGGACTCTCACCCAGGGACATCTATGGTGCCCCAATTGCTCGGAACAAGATTTTTCCAGTATCCAACCAGCCACCCACTATATATCTGTGGAGGCTATGGCCCTGATGTCGCTAGGGCATATCTCAATCATACAGATGCAACTGCATGAATCATACTGCCAGTCATGCATCAATCCTGTGCATACCGTGCGCTCATGTCGGGCAACTCCGCATATCGGGGAGCTCGGAATCAGTTTGCCCGAAGGTACATGCTATGATCAGACACTCCTCATCTCAAGCATACATATGATGCATATGATCATGAATCATGGGGCTGTGCTAAACATGTTATAAAGCAATAAACTATCATTTCAATGAAGATGTGCCGAGATGGCTTACATGAAACAGATACGAGCCTATCAGTGGCCTTATAGAGAGTTATAATGTGGACATCTAACCAACATTACTCGTACAATGTGGACGTCAAACCAACATTGTCCCCAAGGCTCGACTCGCCTCAAATACCATTAAATAAATCCTGATGAAATCACACATTGCAATGTGCCTTAGGTACATCCCATTGAGCCCTAAATACATCAAATGGGCCATATCTCATAGGCCTTATATTCATCAAGTGGGCCACCTCAATGAGCCTCACCAATGGACCTTAGGTACATTACAATGGGCCATCACCCATGGGCCATAAAATGCATTAAAATGAGCCCAATCGCATAAGCATTATGTGAATCAAATTGGCCTAATCACATAAGCCATATACATATCAAAGTGGGCCTCAACAATGGACCACAAATACCTTTGATGGGCCTCATGACGTGGGCTTATACATATCAAGTTAGGCCCTAACAACGGGCCCATAAACACATCAAGATGGCCTACATACATGGGCCCATATATATACTAAAGTGGGCCTCAATAATAGGCCCATAAATATCCAAGTGGGCCTTAATAATGGGCCCAAAAAAATACATCAATATGGGCCTAAGTACATGGGCCCATATGCATCCAAGTGGGCCACATGTGAAGCCCACCATAATGTTTATTTGAAATCCAACCTATTCATGAGGTCACCTGGACCTTGGGCAGGGCCCATTGTAATATTTATTTGAAATCTAGCATATTCACGAGGTCACGTAGGCAGGGCCCACCATAATGTTTATTTGAAATCCAACCTATTCACGAGGTCACGGGACCAGGGCCCACTGCAACGTTTATTTGTCATTCAACCGTTCATAAGGTCACACTGACCTAGGCCCACGGCTAGGGAGCCCACCGTAATGTTTATTGGCCACCCAAACTGTTCAGTGGGTCACGCGGCCAGGGCCCACCGTAATGTTTATTTGCCATCTAACCTATTCAGGTGGTCACGTGGACCTGAGTGGTGGAGCCCACCGAAATGTGGTTCACAAATACAGTCCACCCAAAGTGTGTGTCCCACCTGGCTAAGGGTTCAGACCGAGTTTCAGCCATGTCTCAACTTCAAGTGGGCCCCACCAAGTGGTTTTATATGTTTTAGGCATGTCTTCACATGGTTTAAGATGGTATGGCCCACCTGAGTTCCGTATACGGCTGATTTTTGGGGTACCCCATAATTTAAAGGGAAACCATCAAATGCATGGTGCTGATGGTTGAAACGCACCACGTGGGACCCACGGCTGGGGCCGTGAGGCCCAGCCAGTCCGTCCGCCCGCCGCACAGAGGCCGCAGGGCACTCATGATGCAGAAGCAAGGCAAGCCGCTACCCTTTTTTTTTTTTTTTATTTCGTGGGCCCCGCATTAGCAAGATCCAACCCGTCCATTGCATGAGCTCCATAAAATTAAGGGTCCATATCAAGTTTCAGGTGGGTCCAAGCTCCTGGTGGACCCAAGCGATCCCTTTTTCCCGAGTTTTAACGGAAACACTAATATTCTTAATATCACGGCCCACCAAATGATTGGATCGGCCTCAGTTTTTGGCTTAATGCCTAAAGTGAGCTGGAGAACAGAATGAACGGTGTGGATCAGCTCCGTACCTCAAGGTGGGGCCTGCATGAGCAGCCCACTCCATAAAGTAAATTTTTTTTGGCTTTGCTTGGCATGCAAGTACGCACCCATGCAGTACATGCACTCCATGCTAGCTGGCTACGTCCAGCGTCCAGAGACGCTAGACGGTTAGGATGAACACTGCATCATGGTGGGTCCCACATGTACGTGGTCCACCACCATGTAATATATTATAGTATAAATACAAATAAATATAATAAATTATGTAACATGTGGGGCTTTCCACCATTCCAAAAAAGGACGATGGATGTCTCCTAAAAATGTAGTGGGCCACACCAATGACGAATGGAGTGGATTTAACATGATTTGGTGGGACCCACTTCATTCTAGGGAGAGAAAAGAGAGAGAGAGAGAGAGAGAGAGAGAGAGAGAGAGAGAGAGAGAGTGAGTGATAGAGAGGAGGGACCCTGCCACTATGGGCCCTCTATTGATATAATACATAGATCAAAATGGGTCCCACCAATAAGTGGACCCTTAAATGGAAATCAACGGTGGATCACCCACCTCTTGCACTCCTCCTTGTTTCCTTACACTCCAATGCTCCTTTGCTTGACTTTTAATGGTGGATGATGGACTTTTGATGGTGTGGATGAGAGATGAGAGGGGTGGGGAAAGTGAGCCACACTAGTTGCTCTCGGAATGCTTAGGAAAGCTTGGGACGTATCGAGCTTTGTTACTTGAAGGGATTTGAGAAAAAAATGAGGGAGAGAGAGAGAAGTGATGGGAGATATGGATGGAAGGGATGGGTGGAGTGGTGTTGTAATTAATGATGTATGGTTAGGTTTGAAAATGGGGAAAAAGAGGAATGGTGAAGGGAGGGAATTGTTGACTTGTGGGAAAGGAGAGAGAGGTCATGTGTACTTATTGTTGGGTGAGGTGGCATTAAGGGAAGGTGGTGTACTTGACTTGATTTGATGGGACATCTCATAGAGATTCCCTCATAATTCACAACGTGCGGTGTTTCTTCGAAATGAACGTAAATCGACATCTTCTGGACTGGGTATCGGTTCGGTGCGCGAGTCGCGGCGTTGGAACCGCGGCAACGACGCGGTCGGCAAGATATAGGTTTCGGGTTGAGCCAACTTCGGCATGCGGGACTCGGCTTAGGATTGCGTGCATCATCGGAAATGGGTCGTGGATTGGCCGAATTCGACCGGTAGGATCACGGAAGCCTACAAAATGGTACAGACTAGGGTACGGGTCATACAACTCTCCCCTCCAAATAAAAATTTTATCCTCGAAATTTGCACAATCATCGTAACTAGTCATAACTCATAATAGAAAAGGAGACAAGACATCGTCATATAAAATCGAAGTCAGCATACAAAATACAACATATAATCAACCGTCAAAGAGATGGGGATAGCTCTCCCGAATCATAGCATCGAGCTCCTAAGGTGCCTCATCAACAGAATGGTGACCCCACTGAAACTTCACTAGGGGTATGACCTTGGTCCGGAGGACCTGCTCCTTCCGATTAAGGATACGAACTGGCTGCTCAATGTAAGAAGCGTCCTCACGAACCTCTAACGGCTACCAATCAATAACAAGAACAATGTCTGACCCACACTTCCTCAACATGGAGACATGGAAAATGTTGTGGACGCCAGACAACTGAGGTGGCAAGGCAACCCGATAGGCCGCAACGCCAATGTGCTTAGTGATCTCGAAAGGTCCTATGAATCTCGGGGCAAGCTTGCCCTTCGCTTCGAATCGAATCATGCCCTTCATGGGCGAGACCTTGAGATACACATAGTCCCCTGCATCAAACTCCAAGGGATGACGTCGGTAATCAGCAAAACTCTTCTGTCGGCTCTGAGCTATGCGCATCCTCTGCCTGATGATATCAATAGCCTCTGACGTTTCCTGCACAAGCTCGAGACCTAGGAGACGACGCTCTCCAACCTCGGTCCAACAACTCGGTGATCTGCATGGTCTGCCATATAGTGCCTCAAAAGGAGTTATGCCAATGGTAGCCTGATAGCTGTTGTTTTATGCAAACTCAGCCAATCGCAGATGCTCATCGCAACTACCACCGAAGTCAATCACGCAGGCCCGAAGCATATCCTCAAGGATTTGGTTGACCCTCTCGGTCTGGCCATCGGTCTGCAGATGATACGCAGTACTGAGCTGCAAATTAGTCCCCATCGCTCTCTGGAAGCTCCCCCAAAACTAAGACGTAAACCTCAAATCTCGGTCAGAAACGATCGAGACTGGAACGCCATGCAGTCTCACAACCTCCTCGATAAATAACCTCGCAAGCCGGTCTATAGACCAAGTCGCACGTATCGCGAGAAAATGTGCCGACTTCGTTAGATGATCCACAACAACCCAAATGACGTCATGACCGCGCTGAGTCCTCGGCAAGCCCATAATAAAATCTGTCGACACGTGCTCCCACTTCCACATCAGGGCGCTCAACGGCTGTAATAGACAGGAGGTCTCTGATGATCGGCCTTGATATGCTGGCATGTGTCACACTCGGCCACAAAACTAGCAATCCAGCGCTTCATCCCCGCCCAGAAATATTGTCTTCTCATATCACGATACATATTCGTCGAGCCAGGGTGGATAGAAAACCGCGATCGATGTGCCTCAGTCATAAGATCTCTGAGCAACTCTGGAATATCCGGGACACATAATCGGCCTCTGAAGCGAAGTCCACCATCAGAACCAATCTGCTAATCTGTCGACTCTCGATGCTGCCTCTGCTCGGTAATCCTGTAACGACTCATCTGTCTGCTGAGCCTCGATCACCCTTGCGACAAGAGGGGGTTGAATCGACAGGCTCGATAGCTGAACGATAAAAGACTGCAGACCAAAATCAAAGTTGTACTCTATGATATCTTCGAGCATCCTCCACTCCTGAATCATCAAGTGTGCCATCAGTCCTCGTGGTTGACGACTAAGGGCATCCGCCACCACGTTTGCCTTGCCTGGGTGGTACTGCAGGTCAAAATCATAGTCTTTCAGAAGCTCTATCCAACGTCTTTGTCTCATGTTCAGCTCGGACTGAGAGAATAAATACTTCAAGCTCTTGTGGTCAAAGAAGAGCTCGAACCTGACCCCATAGAGATAGTGTCTCCACACCTTAAGTGCGAAGACGACTGCTGCTAGCTCCAGATCATGCGTGGGGTAGTTCAACTCATGGACCTTGAGCTGACGAGACGCGGAGGCTACAGGCCTGCCGTGCTGCATCAGGACAACACCCAATCCAATACGCGAAACATCAGTAAATACAACGAATCCATCACTCCCAAGGGAAGAGTGAGGACAGGAGCGGACGTTAGATGGTCCTTCAACTCCATAAATGCTCACTCGCATGCATCAGTCCAAACAAAATTTGTGCCCTTCCGAGTCAACCTGGTCATCAGGGCAGCAATACGGGAGAAGCCCTCAATGAACTGCCGATAATAGCCTGCCAAACCAAGGAAACTGCGGATCTTGGATGCAGTCGTGGGCTGGCCCCACAGACGCACTGCCTCAACCTTCGAGGGGTCCACTGCGACACCCTTCCTCGTCACCATGTGACCGAGGAACTTCACCTCTTCCTGCCAAAACTCGCACTTCTCCAGCTTCGCATACAGCTGGTGGGCACGGAGGGTCTGCAATGCGATCTCCAAATGATGCATATAGTCCTCACGGGTCCTCGAATATATCAGGATGTCATCGATGAAGATCACAATAAATTGATCGAGATATGGACGGAAGACATCATTCATCAACTGCATGAAGACCACGGGTGCATTGGTCAGTCCGAAGGACATGACCTGAAACTCAAAATGACCATAACGCGTCCTGAAAGCTATCTTTGGGATGTCCTCCTCTAAGACACGAATCTAATGATAACCGAAACGCAGGTCAATCTTCAAAAAGAACTGTGCACCCTGCAGCTAATCAAATAAATCATCTATCCTCGGGAGTGGGTACTTGTTCTTAATCGTGACCCGATTGAGCTCGCGGTAGTTGACGCAGAACCTTAACGAGTCATCCTTCTTCCTGACGAAGAGTACCGACGCTCCCCAAGGCGAACTGCTCGGACGTATGAATCTCAATTCGCGCAACTCGTCCAACTGTCGCTGCAGCTCGCGCAACTCCATCGGTGCCATACGGTATGGGGCCTTCGAGATAAGCACGGTACGGGGCACAAGGTCAATCTGAAACTCAATATGACAACACGGCGGCAACCCCAGAATCTCCTGAAATATGTCGGGGAAATCACAGACCACCGGCAACTGATCGATACACAAGGCAACGGGTTCCTCGACTACGCAGGACATCAAACGAGATAGTGGCTCTCCTCGGGGCTCTGCAACGAATTGAAACTGTGGCAAGCCGGGTATGCAGAACGTGACTATCCTCGCGGAACAGTCCATGATAGCGTGGTACTCGGCAAGCCAATCCATACCCAAGATAACGTCAAAATCTGTCATCGGCAGCACAAATAAGTCAGCAGGTAAGAATATATCACCGACCAGAATAGGGCAAGATGGACAGAAATGGCCCAATACTGTAATCTTCCCTAAAGGCGTCGATACGGTCAATCCCTTGCTAGAAGACTCGGTCGGTAATCCAGTCGATCGACGAAAACCCTCAGACATAAATGAGTGCAAAGCGCCGGAGTCAAATAATACTCGTGCGATGCATGAGGAGACTGGAAGTATACCCTCTATGACTCCTCCAAAAGTCTGCGGGTCCTGCTGAGCTGCATAGAACCTGACCTGAGTTGGCTAGGGAGGTGTCTGTCCCCTCTGTGGTTCCTGGTGCTGTTGCTGCCTCTGCGGTGGCCTATGCTGCTGTCTGGGCTTAGGTGGCTGAGGTGGCTGCAGTCGCTGCTAATGGGGCCGCTGCTACTTGCTGAAGGCTGCTGCTGTGGTCGGGGCTATCCTGGAGACTGCAGTGGCCCTCTAGACTGCTGCAGATGAGGACGGGGGCACTCAGATATGCGGTGTCCAGAACCGTCACATCCAAAACACGTCCCTGGAAACAGTTGCTGGGGTGGCGCAGAAGGTGCCACTGACGCTGCTGGTGCTGCTGGTACCCTAGCAGGTGGATGACCCCTATACCTCTGTGGTCGTCGATGCTGCTGAGATCTACTGGACTGGGCTGAGCTTTTTCGGCCTCTCCTTTGATCTCGATCGCTCTGAGAGTCATCCCACTCAGTCTCGTAGATCTGGGCCCTTCGTACTACCGCATGAAAGGTCGGGAGCTCGTGCCCAATAACACGGCCTCGAAGACCGAAACATAAGCCGCTCTCGAAACAGCGGGCCTTCCGCCTCTCATCATCAACCATATATAGCGCAAACCGTGACAGCGCCACGAAGCGAGCCGCGTACTGTGCCACAGACATGTCTCCCTATACTAGAGTCTCGAACTCTTGTGCCCTCTGACGACGAATGTGGTTGGGGAAGTACTGCTTCTCGAATCGGCTGATGAAATCCTCTCATGTCCAGACATGATCAGGTCCTACAACGCGGGTAACAGAGGTCCACCAGTGCTTTGCCTCGCCCTGGAAAAGGAATGTAGCCAATCGGACTCGCTGCTCGGTTGTACATGACATAATATCAAAAATCTTCTCCACATCAGAGCGCCATCTCTCAGCTGCTGACAGATCTGGCTCGCCCTGAAATCATGGGGGATCCATCCGTCTGAACTCGCGAAGAAGGGCACTCGCGCGCTCCTACTCTGCCTGGGCTGGAGAAACAACTGGGCGTCTGCCCTACCCCTGAAGTGCAGCTGTCACAGCCTATAACATCTATTGTAACTGTGAGGCTCTAAAAGGCACGATCCGCACCGGCATCAGGTATAGGAACATCATCCTCAAGAAATGGAGCAAGGATCTCTGGCGGTAGAACAGGAGGCACAGGTGGTAAAGCTGGAGCCTTAGGTGGTGAATCGTGGTGCGCTCAGGTCGCTCTCCTAGGCGGCATATCCTATGGAAAAGATAAGGCACCAATAAATTTTGAGAATCGCGCGTTAGGGAAGTCAATCGGAAGATTTTGCACTTGGAACCTAACCGCCTTGAACTCATAGCAAACATGTGATGCCATTCTCGGTTATTCTCATGTTATGCTCTGATACTAACTTTTGTCACGCCCCGAACTCGGAGACTGGGCTCACAAAATTCTCGATCACCGAATCCGGTGCCGACAGTCTCCGTAGTGCACTATTCTCAGCTCCCTGCACCCATATACCAGGTTCCGATCCTGGGATGCTACAAGGAGGATTTCCAATATCAATTTGATTCATAATGAGCATAACCAAGTATAACCCATGAACAATAACCACAAGAACACCATCACAAAATCCACTATGATAAAAAACTTTGAGTACAGTGCGTATAAAGGGAAATACAAGATAGTGGTAATATCAAAACTCCAAAAGGTCGGTGGCATGCTCCAACTGCGGTGAGACTACAACTACGTCCTGACGTCACCTGCACGCATCAATTGTGCATAAGCTTATAGAAAGCTTAGAGGGCGGTGTAAGTGTGTGCGAACATGCTTAGAATGTAAAGTTAGAGTAATGCGGAATCATGCCGATGAGTACGTAAATGCAACCAGCCATATCAAGGCTATGCAGTACAAGATATGAATACTATCGGCCATAACAAGGCCATGCGATGCAACATGTAGGTCGAGCATGCCAACCCTCATACCAATGCAACTCCTCACTAGGGCACCAAATCAGTATGGTTCTCAGTATGGATAATCACCAAGGTTCAGTACACTCCAATTGGCACTGTCTCTCTCCAAGCAGCACAGTCCAAGTGAGTGTAAGAAACCTCACTATCCGCCTGGCCAATAATCAGCCAATACCTATCTGGCACGTCGATAGCGAACCCATTTCCGAGCTGGTCAAACTCATCCTAGTAATGCCCCCTGCTCTCGGGTGAGTAAGGCCACCACTCCTTTCCAACCGACCACGACACAGTGGGAGATGCAGCCTCATGGTATTCGACCCTCCTACGCTCATATCTCCACTCGGTCTCAACGTTAGAGTCATCCTCTGGTACCATTGGGTTCAGGGACTCTCACCCAAGGACATCTATGGCGCCCCAATTGCTTAGAACAATATTTTTTCGGTATCCAACCAGCCACCCACGATATATCTGTGGAGGCTATGGCCCTGATGTCGCTAGGGCATATCTCAATCATACAGATGCAAGTGCATGAATCATACAGCCAGTCATGTATCAATCCTGTGCTCATGTTGGGCAAATCCGCATATAGGGGAGCCCAGAATCAGTCTGCCCGAAGGCACATGATATGATCAGACACTCCTCATCTCAAGCATACATATGATGCCTATGATCATGAATCATGGGGCCGTGCTAAACATGTTATAAAGCAATAAACTATCATTTCAATGAAGATGGGCCTAGATGGCCTACATGAAATAGATACGGGTCTATCAGTGGCCTTAGGGAGAGTTATAATGTGGACATCTAACCAACATTACTCGTACAATGTGGATGTCAAACCAACATTGTCCCCAAGGCTCGGCTCTCCTCAAATACCATTAAATAAATCCTGATGGAATCACACATTGCAATGTGCCTTAGGTACATCCCATGGGGCCCTAAATACATCAAATGGGCCGTATCTCATAGGCCTTATATTCATCAAGTGGGCCACCTCAATGAGCCTCACCAATGGGCATTAGGTACATTACAATGGGCCATCACCCATGGGCCATAGAATGCATTAAAATGAGCCCAATCGCATAAGTTGTATGTGAATCAAATTGGCCTAATCACATAGGCCATATACATATCAAAGTGGGCCTCAACAATGGACCACGAATACCTCCGATGGGCCTCATGACGTGGGCCTATACATATCAAGTTAGGCCCCAACAACGGGCCCATAAACACATCAAGATGGCCTACATACATGGGCCCATATATATACCAAAGTGGGCCTTAATAATAGGCCCATAAATATCCAAGTGGGCCTTAATAATGGGCCCAAAAAAATACATCAAGATGGGCCTAAGTACATGGGCCTATATGCATCCAAGTGGGCCACATGTGAAGCCCACCATAATGTTTATTTGAAATCCAACCAATGCACGAGGTCACGTGGACCTTGGGCAGAGCCCACTGTAATGTTTATTTGAAATCCAGCCTATTCACGAGGTCACGTGGGCAGGGCCCACTGTAATGTTTATTTGAAATCCAACCTATTCACGAGGTCACGAGACCAGGGCCCACTGCAACGTTTATTTGTCATTCAACCGTTCATAAGGTCACACTGACTTAGGCCCACAGCTAGGGAGCCCACCGTAATGTTTATTGGCCACCCAAACTGTTCAGTGGGTCACGCGGCCAGGGCCCACCGTAATGTTTATTTATCGTCTAACCTATTCAGGTGGTGACGTGGACCTGAGTGGTTGGAGCCCACCGAAATGTGATTCACAAATTCAGTCCACCCAAAGTGTGTGTCCCACCTTGCTGAGGGTTCAGACCGAGTTTCAGCCACATCCCAACTTCAGGTGGGCCCCACCAAGTGGTTTTATATGTTTTAGGCATGTCTTCACATGGTTTAAGATGGTATGGCCCACCTGAGTTCCGTATACGGCTGATTTTTGGGGTACCCCATAATTTAAAGGGAAACCATCAAATGCACAGTGCTGATGGTCGAAACGCACTACGTGGGACCCACGGCTGGGGCCGTGAGGCCCAGCCAGTTCGTCAGCCCGCCAATAGCGCAGCGGCTGTCATGATGCAAGAAGAAAGCAAAGTGCCATTTGCTTTTTTTTTTTATTTCATGGGGCCCGCATTAGCAAGATCCAACCCATCCATTGCATGAGCTTCACAAAATTAAGGGTCCATATCAAGTTTCAGGTGGGTCCAAGCTCCTGGTGGACCCCAGGGATCCCTTTTTCCCGAGTTTTAACGAAAACACTAATATTCTTAATACCACGGCCCACCAAATGATTGGATCGGCCTCAGTTTTTGGCTCAATGCCTAAAGTGAGCTGGAGAACAGAATGAACGGTGTGGATCAACTCCGTACCTCAAGGTGGGGCCTGCATGAGCAGCCCACTCCATAAAGTATATATATATTTTTGCTTTGGTTGGTATGTAAGTACGCACCCATGCAGTACACGCACTCCATGCTAGCTAGTTGCGTCCAGCGTCCAGAGGCGCTCGACGGTTAGGATGAACACTGCATCATGGTGGGTCCCACATGTACGTGGCCCACCACCATGTAATATATATATATAGTATAAATATAATAGATTATGTAACATGTGGGGCTTTCCACCATTCCAAAAATGGATGATGGATGTCTCCTAAAAATGTAGTGGGCCACACCAATGACGAATGGAGTGGATTTAACATGATTTGGTGGGTCCCACTTCAATCTAGGGAGAGAAGAGAGAGAGAGAGAGAGAGAGAGAGAGGAGGGACCCCGACACTATGGGCCCTCCATTGATACAATACATAGATCAAAATGGGTCCCACCAACAAGTGGACCCTTAAATGGAAATCAACGGTGGATCACCCACCTCTTGCACTCCTCCTTGCTTCCTTGCACTCCAATGCTCTTTTTCTTGACTTTTAATGGTGGATGATGGACTTTTGATGGTGTAGATGAGAGATGAGAGGGGTGGAGAAAGTGGGCCACACTAGTTGCTCTTGGAATGCTTGGGAAAGCTTGGGACGTATGGAGCTTTGTTGCTTGGAGGGATTTGAGAAAAAAATGAGGGAGAGAGAGAAGTGATGGGAGATATGGATGGAAGGGATGGGTGGAGTGGTGTTGTAATTAATGATGTATGGTTAGGTTTGAAAATGGGGAAAAAGAGGAATGGTGAAGGGAGGGAATTGTTGACTTGTGGGAAAGGAGAGAGAGGTCATGTGTACTTGTTATTGGGTGAGGTGGCATTAAGGTAAGGTGGTGTACTTGACTTGATTTGATGGGACATCTCGTAGAGATTCCCTCGTAATTTGTAACGTGCGGTGTTTCTTCGAAATGAACGTAGACCGACATCTTTTGGACTGGGTATCGGTTCGGTGCACGAGTCACGGCATTGGAACCGCGGCGATGACGCAGTCGCCAAGATACAGGTTTCGGGTCGAGCTGACTTCGGTATGCAGGACTCGGCTTAGGATTGCACGCATCATCTAAAATGGGTCGAGGATTACCGGAATTCGATCGGTATGATCGCAGAAGCCTATAGAACGGTATAGACTAGGGTACGAGTCTTACACTTACCATTTTAATTTTATTTTTAGGCTTAATTAGTGCATGATTGAAGGTGCATTCCAATTGGATTCCTCTTGGGCTAGTCTTCTAGTTAATGGGCCTTATAGCCTTTGTTGGATTGAAACTTTTGATAGGCCTGTTGAGCCCTTGGTTTGTATAGTTACTACGCCATTATGATGGGTCTTATGGGCCATATACTCAAGTAGTTGGGCCCTTTCTTTCCCATATAATAATCCATACTTGGGCCGAGATGTGAGGCCCAACTTACTTGTGTTAAATATACATATTTCCCATATGTTAGGATAATGGGCTGCCCATTGGGCCCACCATAATGAGTGAACCCATGATCCTTATGGTTGGGTCCAAACCT
The DNA here is from genome assembly GCA_030180095.1 of Magnolia changhungtana. Lineage (NCBI taxonomy): Eukaryota > Viridiplantae > Streptophyta > Magnoliopsida > Magnoliales > Magnoliaceae > Magnolia > Magnolia changhungtana. Next base: position 2,458,652 of record JASAUF010000446.1, read on the forward strand.
CACTTGAGGGCCCACTGCATGGTCTATGATTTGGGCTTAGGGTATGGCCTATACATTGCTTAGACCTTAGATCTCTTATCATATGCATAACAAGCTACCTTTTTGGAACCCAGTTGAGGTTGGATGTCCTCCTTGGTGGCCTTAAGGTAGTCCCATAGAGGCCTTTATAGGTGGTTAAAGGCCTACCTTGGGTTGGCTAGGACCTTCCCTCTTTAGGGTCATGGTTCTCTCTTAGTTTGTGGACCATCCCAAATTATTGGGCCCCCACTAGAGGACTCCTCTTCTTCTCAGAACACCTATCTATGTGCTTAGACCTTGACCATCCTTAGGATGGAGGATTCCATATTCCACAGGTAGCACAGTTACATTTTTGTGAACCATATGCATCATTTGTATGAATTGATTGCATTGTGTGGTGGTCATTGAGGGATAGTTTTTTCCTTATGCACATTATGTGCCTGCAACTAATGCATGATTTGTGTAGTGACTCATGCATTAGCATAGCATTTCATGACGATACTGCCCTTGCTTCATCAGGGCTCGCCTCTATAGAATATTCATGGATGGTCGTATGTGTAGACATTGAATATTATTTAAGCATACCGGGTGCATAGGATGCCCATGGGTGAAATTTCTAAAACTTCCATGGTACCAAGGATCTGCTCCAACGCCGTGACTAAGTGAAAATTATGAGCGCACGAGGGCCTTATACCGTTAGACCGTGACTCCAATTGTCTTGTAGTTGGTTGGATAGGGGTGTGGCCTTACTCGATTGATGTAAGAGGGCATTTGCTAGGCTGAGTTTAACCAGCTCGTAAATGGGTTCGCTACCATCAGGCCTCGCTGGTGATTGACTGTCCACAGGTGGGTAGTGAGTTCTCTTACGCTTGTTTGACTGTGCGGGGTCTATAGTGTGGCAGTCATTCAGTAGTGTAATGGACCCCGGTGATTTGCTTATGATTGAAAATGTACTTGACATATGGTTTGGATATGAGCACTAGCATTACTTGCATCGCATTAGCATTGGCTGTGTAAGCTCCTTCATGCATTGCCTTAGTATGGCATCCAGTACTTATTGCATCGTATTCATGATAAGCCTTGGTAAAGCTAGTGATATTCTCTTGAGCATGTTTCTTTCCCTGTACCTCCTACTATTCTTCTGTGCACCATTGTCATACACTTACACCACCCTCTAAGCTTCTATAAGCTTATGCATGATTGATGCATGCAAGAAACTCTAGGCAGCGTCGTAGCAGCAGAGTGTGGAGTAGAGTTGAGCAATGAGGATTCCAGTGTTGCTAATTTCTCTCTATTTTCTTATTACCTTATGTATGTTCTTTTGAACCTGATGTAAGCTTATAAAAGTTCAAATTCTTAGTGGATTTTTTTATGTGTGTCCTTTGTTATTTTCAGATATACTTGCTTTGATCTTGGGTATGCTCGCATCGAAAATGATTATACTATTATGAAAATCCTCCTTATAAGATCCCAGGATCGAAACCTGCCTTAGGAGCCGAGAATGGGGTACTGTGGAGGTTGTTGCGATTAGAACCGGTCATCGTGTCCCGTGTGAGTCCGGTTACCAAGTCTGGGGCATACAGGAGTTGAGATTAGGATTATGTGTAGGTTTAAGTTTAGGGATTTGAGAATACATTTAGGTTTTAGGTTTAGGTTTAGGTTTTAGTTTATAGGTTTAGGTTAAGGTTAAGTTATAGGTTATAGGTTATAGGTTAAGGTTTAGGTTTAGGTTCGGGTTTAGGATCGGGATTAGGTTTGGGTTTTCAATTTTAGGTTTAGGTTAATTAGTTGAGATTAGGATTAGGTGTAGGTTTAGGTTTAAGGATTTGAGAATACATTTAGGTTTTGAGTTTAGGTTTAGGCTTTATGTTTAGGTTAAGGTTATAGGTTTAGGTTTAGGTTATAGGCTATAGGTTATAGCGTTAGGGAATTGAGAATAGGTTAAGGTTTAGGTTTGGGAAATGGGGCTCGGGTTTGTGATCGGGTTTAGGTTTTAGGTTATAGGTTGTAGGTTTAGGTTTAGGTTTTAGGTAATAGGTTATAGGCTATAGGTTATAAGTTAAGGTTTAGGTCATGGATTAAGGTTTAGGTTTAGGTTTAAGTTATAGGTTTAGGTTTGGTTTAGGTTATAGGTTTCGGTTTAGGGATTTGAGAATACATTTGGGTTTTAGGTTTGGGTTTAGGTTTTAAGTTTAGGTTAAGGTTATAGGTTTAGGTTCTAGGTTTTGGTTTAGGTTAAGGTTATAGGTTTTGGTTTAGGTTAAGGTTTTAGGTTTAGGTTTAGGTTATAGGTTTTTGTTAAGGTTTAGGTTTAGGTTTAGGTTATAGGTTATATGTTATAGCTTTAGGAATCGTGAGAATAGGTTAAGGTTTAGGTTTAGGAAATTGGGTTTGGGTTCGGGTTCGGTATCGAGTTTTGGTTTTAGTTTTCAAGTTTAGGTTTTGGTTTAGGTTAGGGAGTTGAGATTAGGATTAGTTGTAGGTTTAGGTTTAGAGATTTAAGAATAGGTTAAGGTTTAGGTTTAGGAAATCGGGTTCGGGTTATAGGTTTTGGTTAGGTTTAGGTTTAGGTTATAGGTTGTAGGTTATAGGTTTAGGTTTAGGTTTTAGGTTTAGGTTAAGGTTAGGTCATAGGTTATAAGTTTAGGTTATAGGTTAAGGTTTAGGTTAAAGTTTAGGTTATAGGTTATAGGTTATAGCTTTAGGGAATTGAGAATAGGTTAAGGTTTAGGTTTAGGAAATCGGGTTCAGGATCAGGTTTAGGTTTGGGTTTTCAAGTTTAGGTTTAGGTTTAGGTTTAGGTTTAGGTTAGGGAGTTGATATTAGGATTAGGTGTAGGTTTAGGTTTAGGGATTTGAGAATACATTTAGGTTTTAGGTTTAGGTTTATGTTTTAGTTTATAGGTTTAGCTTATAGGTTTAGGCTTAGGTTTCAGGTTGAGGTTAAGGTTAGGTTATAGGTTATAAGTTTAGGTTATAGGTTATAGGCTATAGGTTAAGGTTTAGGTTATAGGTTTTGGTTTTGGCTTAGGTTTAGGATTAGGTTATAGGTTTAAGTTAAGGTTATAGGTTTAGGTTAGGCTTTGGTTTTGGTTTAGGTTATAGGTTATAGCTTTAGGGAATTGAGAATAGGTTAAGGTTTATGTTTAGGAAATCGAGTTCGGGTTCGGGATCGGGTTTAGGTTTGGGTTTTCAAGTTTAGGTTTAGGTTAAGTAGTTGAGATTAGGATTAGGTGTATGTTTAGGTTTAAGAATTTGAGAATACATTTAGGGCATGTTTGGGCAATGGAATTAGAAGGGATTATGTGGGTTGGGATTCAAAAAACATAATTATTACCCAATGCAGGGATTGCTCCTTGTTACCATGGAATAAGCTTAATTCCTTGCTTTGTTTGTAATACGATGGTACATTGAATGGATATACGCACCATCATTTGAAACTATTGAGAATAACAGACATGTGTTATATCTAAACCATTCATTTGATTTGTAACCTCATTTTATGGCATGGGCCTAAAAATGAGGCAGATCTAAAACTTATGTGGCCCCAAAGAAGTTTTCAATGGTAAGTATTCAATCCATGTTGCTTTCTATGGTGGGGTCCACTTGAGCTTTAGATCTACCTAATTTTTTGCCCAATGCTCTAAAATGATCTCAAAATATGGGTGGACGATGTGGATATAGCCCACACATCATGGTGGGACCTACACAACTTGCTAACATTGAGTGAAATTGGCACGGGACCCAATGCGATTCCATCTAATCTACTTCCAAGCTTTTCCATTCTTCCCAAACATGGAGTGGAATTGGCACAAGACTAGATGCAATTCCATCCCATCTAATCCTTTCCAATGCAACTGGCCAAATAAGCCCTTAGGTTTTAGGTTTAGCTTTAAGTTTTAGGTTTAGGTTAAGGTTTTAAGTTTAGGTTGGGTTTAGGTTTAGGTTTAGGTTTAGGTTATAGCTTTAGGGAATTGAGAATAGGTTAAGGTTTAGGTTTAGGAAATCGGGTTTGGGATCGGGTTTAGTTTTGGGTTTTCAAGTTTATGTTTAGGTTTAGGTTAGGGAGTTGAGATTAGGATTAGGTGTATGTTTAGGTTTAGGGATTTGAGAATACATTTAGGTTATAGGTTATAGATTATAGCTTTAGGGAATTGAGAATACATTAAGGTTTAGGTTGTAGGTTAAAGTTTAGGTTATAGGTTTAGGTTTAGGTTTAGGTTGTGGTTTAGGTTAAGGGTGTGGTCCCTGCAAATACAGATATAAACACGGCCTGTCCAAATAGCCAGGTCACTCCAATGTTGTCCATAGTAAATGACAACTTCATCATGGTCATAACAACAGTTCCCACCTTCCAAGGACTCCCTCTCAACATCCGGATAGCTCTGACGCACATCCGGGTCTGCTCCAACAAATTCGAGCAAATACATAACACGACCTGTTCAAATTACCAGACCACTCTAATGCTGTCTATAGGAAATAAACAACTTCATCATAGTCATAACAACAATTTCCACCTTCTAGAGACCCTCACTCAATATCCGAATAGCTCCGACACACATCCGGGTTTGGTTCAACAAATTCGAGCTAATACATAAACACGGCCTATCTTAATGGTCAGGCCACTCCAACGCTGTACATAGGAAATGGACAGCTTCATCATGGTCATAACAGTGGTTCCTACCTTCGAGGAACCCCCGCTCAACATTCGGATAGCTCCGATGCACATCTGAGTCTGTTTCACCAAATTTAAGCTAATACATAAACACGGCCTGTCATAATGGCCATGCCACTCTAATGTTGTCTATAGAAAATGGATAGCTAGTCTCTAGTCAGTAGATGATATTTGTCAAGGGCATGGGAGGAATTATGAATAGATGTTGTATTGTATACATTATATTAATTTCATTGTTGAAGATACATCGTACATTGTTGTCCCACTCATGTACTATTTCATGTTATATATATTGTATTATATACATCATTAAATATATATTGTACGAGGTTTACAGTAATCTTGGAGTGTAAAAAAATTCCAAGTCTATGTATTTCAGTCCGAGTTCTTTCTCTAATCATGATAGCCTTGGGAGGGTAGATCTAAGGGATGGGTTGACTGTAAAAGGGCTGATTAAAACTATACTAGGTTATCTTGCTGGTCTTAAAATCATTATACAAGCAAGATAACCCAATATAGTTTAAATCGGTCCTTTTACAATCAATTCATCCCTCGAATCAACCCTCTCAAGGCTATCGTGATTAGTGAAATAACTCGAACTGAAATGCACATACTTGGAAATTTTCTGCACTACAAGATTACTGTAAACCTTGTACAATTTATGTGGAAATTTTCTTCAGTCATAAGTTATCTGGTATAAAGAGCTTGTCCTTCTCAAAATTTTGGTTGAGCCGTTGGACCGTTGGGTAGGCTTGCTTTCTGTATATTTTTTTAATCTACATTATTCATTTAAGTTTCCATATAATTTAAGATCATTTGTCAAGATCAACTGATGAAATAGGAATTAACATGCCACCCATCCGAAAATCAATTAGATTGGTTTTCACCTACTAAATGAAAACATTGATTTTGCTTTTGCAAGTTGCATCCAAACAGCACTAAGGAAGATTAAAACTCATATGATCATTTACTATAGGATGATGGGACATAGATAGTATACTCATATTTTCAGTTTGTACAAGTGGGGCCAAGGTCCTGTGATCTAGACCATTGAAATGGTAGCACCAAAAGCCTCCCAATTGAGAATCTAGCCAATTCAATCTTTGGCCCTTTCATCGGTTGAAAGCGGACCATTGCTCAAGCTTCTCTACTAATGACCTGTTTATAATCTTCCCACAGATGGTTATGATTGCCAAATGAAGGAGAATTACAATGCATGGCCCCTCAAAAAGTAACGCTAATAGAGAAGTGCCCTGGATGCACTGAAACATGGGCACCCACTTGTATAAAGATTTCATATCTCAGGTCGAGGATCACACTGTCTAAGACCTCCAAAGCCATTTACTCCATTCATCATTTCAGGTCTGAACAGGCTGGCCAACAGAGATGACATGCAATGCAAATCAAGAAACACACTCATATTCAAAAGTCCTCAATCAGCATTCTAAAATCGAGATGAAATCTGTCAGCAGACTGATTCAAACAAATGCATAAACCAGAATACTCAACAACAATGATGAACAGCCACTATCCCACAATGTGTGAAAAGAATCACACTTTTTGTTGTCAAAAAAGGCTTCACGCACCAAACCCCATTGAACTACCAATATGGCTGGATCTATTACAGCATGTGATTAGAAATGTGATTAGGGTACCATAATCCCCAATTTCAAAACCCCCTGATTCGAAAATCCCTAATTTCAAAACACCCAAATTCGAAATGTAATTAGGGTACCATAATCTCCAAATTTAAAGTGGGAGTTGGGTACCCAAATCCCCAATTTCAAAACCACCAAATTCGATTTGTGATTAGGGTACCAAAATTCCCAAATTCAAAATGGGATTAAGGCCCACCTTCTTTTTGTCAGTGTGTGCTTGGGTCATGGGTTAAGGTTTTTACCTTTCAAGGTGAGAGGAAGAGAACGAGAGGAGGGCTTGAGTTGGAGCCCCAATCCAATTTTCAAGCTTTGAGGAGACAAATTGAGAGAGTTGAGCAGAGAGATCTCCAATCGGGTTTTCAAGCTCTGAGGAGAGAGAGGGAGGGAGGGAGAGAGAGAGAGAGAGAGAGAGAGAGAGACCCAGAGAGGACAGGGTGGAGAGATCAGAGAGAGAGGAAGAGAGAGATAGAGAGCGAGAGGAGGGAGAGGGTGCCAGACAGAGAGATATAGAGAGAGAGACTATCGCAGAATTGTTTAGGCGCAGCTTAGATGGAAACGGATTGCGTACTGAGTAACTCAGTATGCTAAGCGTACTGACTAAACTCTGTGGGGTCCACCGTGATTTGCATATTTTATCTACTCCGTCATCCATTTAAATAGATAATTCTATGGCTTGATCCAAAAAATGAGATATATCCAAATCTCAAGTGGACCTCACCACGGGAAATAGTGTGAATTAAAATTCTACTGTTAAAAATTTCTTGCGGCCCATAGAAGTTTTGGATCAAGCTGTTATTTATTTTTCACCTTCATCCATCTCTGTGTAATCTTATAAACAGGTTGGATGACAAATAAAAATCACTATGGGCACTAGCAAGGTTTCAACGGTGCAAGTCATTATTCGCATGGTTTCTTATAGTGTGGTCCACTTGAGCTTTGGGAATACGTATATTTCCTGCCTCATTGTGGGCGCTAGCAAGGTTTCAACTCTTCATTCATTCATACAGTTAGGAGCAAGTCATGGTGCAAAAATCATGACAATCAGGTGATCCTTAGCTTTAATCAATGTCATGAATATGGACAGTCGAGATTGTGAGAAATTTTTCCTCCTAAGTTCTCATGAGAACTAATTCACGTGATGTATTTACAAAATCTGAACTGTCCACTAGATGAGTCATCTCATGAAAACCCCCAGGGCCTAGGAAGTCAACTTGATCCAAAAATCAGATGGGTCATAGCAAAGTGGGAAGGAATTCCCACCCTTGATTTTCATAGGGCCCACCTAATTTGCGAAACACTTGAAAAGTCGGCCTGATCCAAAAATCAGGTGGCCCATAGCAAGGTGGGAGGGCGTTCCCACCCTTGATTTTCAAGGGGACCCACTTGAGTTGCAAAACATCATGATTTTTTGCCCAACCCAACCCTTTAGCTAAGCTAGATGAAGGGGCCTATATGACATAGACTGTATGAAGACATCATGTGAAATGAGCTCTCAAAGGGGTGTGTGTGTGTGTGTGTGTGTGTGTGTGTGTGTGTGTGTGTGTGTGTGTTTGGCGCACACATGTGTGGTAGAGACAGGAAAATGAGCCTACAGACCTCAACACCAAAAATGATTTCTTTGATGCAACTGCAGCTTCAGGGTAATATATTCATTCTGCAGCAAAAGAAAAAGAAGATAACAAATCATTTTGTTGCAAAAGTGGACGCACATCTAAACCTAAACCTAAACCTATAACCTACAACATTAACATAAACTTATAACCTAAACATATAACCTACAACATTAACCTAAACCTATACTTATAACCTAAACCTTTTCTCAAATCCCAAAACCTATAACCTAAACCTAAACTTGAAAACCCAAACCTAAACTCGATCCCGAATCCGAACCCAATTTCCTAAACCTAGTCCCAAGGACACTGCCAAAGGATGATCCGACCCGAGAAGGATAAGCAGTCACTACGGTTTTAACTTAGGCAGTAACAGAGTTACCACACCATTGATAATTGATGGTGGTGTAAGGGGCTCTATAGGACCTACATATATATACATATATATATATATATAATCTAAGCCGTCGATCTATTTTGAAATATTATTTTAGGATATGAAACCAAAAATCAGCTAGAATGAAGGCTCAAGTGAACCACATGGTAGGAAACATGAAGATAAAATCACATGTGCTTCCTATGGTCTGGTCCACTTGGGCCTTCAATCTATATTAATTTTAGAATAAAGAACCAGAAATATTTATAAAAATTCATGAACGGAATGGATAAACCAAATACATCATGGTGGGCCCCATGGAACCCCTGATAGGACCATCCATGGTCCATCTTACCCGGGAACGGATTGGCTACTCCCCCTGACACCAGCCATTGGATGGTGGTCGGTGCTCTGTGGGCCTCACCATGATGTATGTCTTTATCCATGCCGTCCATATATTTTTATATATCATTTTATGATATAATAAAAAAAATGAAGTATATCTCTATCTCAAGTGGACCACATTATAGGAAACATTGTTGAATGAATTTTGACTATTAAAAACGTTTTGGGGGCCATAAAAGTTTTGGATCAAGCTAATATTTATTGTTTCCCTTCAACAGATTGGATGTAAAATAAACAGTACATTAGGCCTTAGGAGTGCTTTAATTGTGAATATCAATTCATTATTTTTGTCCTGTGATGTGGCCCACCTAAGATTTATATCCCTATCATTTTTTGTATCAACTCCTAAAATGATCCGTAAAAATGGATGAACGGAATGGATGAAACACATACATCATGGTGGGGCCCACAGAGCAGTGACCACCAGCCCATCAAGGGGAGTAGCCAATCCGTTCCCGTGTTATAACCACGCCCAAAAATGGGTGTGTTGCGTGCCCAAAAAATCCCAAACCCATCTTCTTCACTCACTCTCTCCCTCTCTCTCTCTCTCTCTCTCTCTCTCTCTCTCTCTCTCTCTCTCGTGTGTTCCACAATCTATCTCTCCCTCTCCGTCTCGTGCTCCATCTCCCTGTCTCATCCTCCCTCTCCCTCTCTTGTTCTCCATTCTCCCTCTCCCCATCTCATGCTCCATCTCTCTCCGTCTCTTGCTCCATCTCCCTCCCTGTCTCGTGTTACCTCTCCCTCTTGGCGCATCGTCTCCATTGCCAACATCATTGTCTCTAGATCTAGTGCAGCCAGCAGCTCCCACCCTTCACATCTTCCCTGACAGGTACTCATTTCTCTCAAAGGGAGATTTAGGTTTTTGTTTATAGATCTACAAATCCACAGATTATAGAGAAACAATATTGGAATTAGGGGTTTCCTAAAATCTGTAATGGAAAAAGGATTAGGGCTTTCCTTTAAAAAATTACTTTTATAGCCTACTGGTTTGATTTTCTTATGTGCTTCTTATTATTCATGTTATGTGCTTCTCATTATCCATATGTTCATGGTCCAAATCGCAAGCAGATGGTGTTAATCATTTATTAGTAGTTCAAATTTCGATCAAAATAAAAAACCTAAATCTGGGGCCCAAATCACAAGCAGGGGTTTCCTAAAATGATTAACACTAGATCAACGACTTATATTATCAAAAGTTGGGTGCCATCTCCGCCATCAGCGATCAAGCATTATATAGAGCCTTCTCGTGTAATAGCAACCAATTTGGTAATTTGTTCTACAATTTCCCATTCAACTATATATATATATATATATATATATATATATATATATATATATATATATATATGATGCATAGTGGATTTCTGTAACTATGTTTGGTTTAGAAATACATGAAAAAGCTTGAAATCAGTAGCTTCTTTTATTGTCTTTAGAGATAGAAAGTTGCATTTAATGGTATTTTTAGAGGGCGACAGAAGCTGTTCTTGGACTGTAATGCTGATTCATGCAAAATGCAGTTTTGTTTATGGATGCATGAAAAAACTCGGAAGTGATGGAAAGTGATAGTTGAGGTTTCTCATGAGAGTTTTAGAATCATTTCCTGTAATTTGTTGATGATTTATGGAAATGAGTTTTCTTTATTATGCATGAAAAGAAGCTTTTGAAAGTGGTGTTTGAAGTTTTTGAAAAAAACTAAAGAAGCATTTCTTGGACTATATTGCAGAGTTTTGCAGATGGGTCTTGTTGCTTATGGATGCACATAAAAAGATAATCAAATATGGTATTTGGGTCTATTTCTATTTCTTGTTGCCTCTTCTCAAACTATCAGTAATTTACAAAGAGCTGGTTTGGGGTTTTTAACATTGCTCGAGCCTGAGAGCTATACAGCTTCGTTCATGTTTTCAATTTGTATAACTGGGTCCCTGATTCAATGATCCAAACCATTGATATAGAGAGCCTGGCCATGGATGGCCCATGCACATAAATCCCCCAGATAAGAACATCCTAGCTATATAACATTTGGCCTTTTTCTTGGTTGAGTGCAAACTGTGACAAATAGTGATTGAGATCTAGAATGTAATCTCAATCAACCATGTTTTATGTTTATGCAGTAGTGTATCATGTCCATATTGAGACCCACAAACACCCAAAGAGTGTTCCCTAGTTTGCACTCAGTATAAATATTAGCTTGATAATGTCAAGCAGTTTTAAGCAGTAGGCAATCAATCCTCACTATTTATGTGGTGTAGTCTTCTTGAGCATTTAATCTGCCACATTTTTTGGGGTAATAACCTAAAATGAATGGATGACATGGATAAAACACATATATCATGGTGGGCTCCATAGAGCTCCTAGCAGGACCGTCTATCTCTAGCTAGGTTCTACTAGGAGTAGCACTCAATCCTGGCACTAAGGCAGCATACTAGTAAACTCTTATATGGCCATTATGATGTATATGTCTTATCGACGCCATCCATATTTTTACCCTTCATTTTAGGGCATGAGCTTAAAATTGAATCGTAATCCAAACTCAATTGCACCATACCACTGGAAATAGTCGGAATTGAAGGCTTATTGATTAAAACTTATTGAGGCCAGTAGTCTGCGATCAAGCTAACATTCGCTTCATCCAGGTCCCTCTGTTACTGAAATGGCCAAGCTATATGTCCTAGAGGGGGAGGATTGGTCGAAGCTTAACAGAAAATTTCAAATTTTTGTAACAAACTTACGAATGGTCCAGACAATTCTTAGACAGGTCGAAGCAGTGCCAGGACTAGTCTTAGAACAGACCAAACTCACTTATATAGTGAAGTAAGGATGTTGAAATTTAAACGAGTGACCTTGAGCATAATGAAGCTTGAGATATTGGTGTAGCTTGAACTTGAAAACTTTTTGAGATCTTGAATTATACTTGCCTTGAACTAAGTCGAACATTCTCACATTCTCGAGTCTTGACTTGTGAACATTGTTTGTGTATCGAAGCTGATCTTATGAGACTTTTGTCTTGACTTAGCATATCATGAGTAGAGCTTTGTTCTTCCCATATGTAAGCTTCATAACAAGATACATACAGTGTCTTTGGCACCACAAATTTGACAATATAGTGAGGCTATCAACTATAGCACTTACAGTTACTAATGTAGCTTATATTGTTCCATTGCCTTCTGTTGCCTATAATTGTCCTTGCAAACCTTAATGAGCTTGTATGTTACATTTTTTTGTCTTAAATTATTATTGTGATTAGTTAGTTTATAGTTATGACTTAAAATTTATAGATTTGTAAGTTAGATAATTAGTTACTCGTTTGAGGATTTCTATGGGGCCATACATAGATATGGTGTGTTTTTGGTGGCATAGAAATTACTCAAATTATCCCATTTTGGACAGTTCAAGGTTAGATGGGTAGTATGCTTTTATATAATCTATTTAAATGTTCATGCCTGATCCGCGGTCCATCTCCTTGTTTCTCTTTGAATATGTTTCTTCCATTCCGTATCCAATGGCAAATATTTTTATATTACTTTAGATATTCGGCATCAGAATGTAACGTAAGATCAACTTATTTGGAGAGGCATGGGGAGATGCTGCCGAATTTCAGCGTGGACATTTAAATGGGAATATGAAAGTATTACAATTTATCCAACCTTGAATGAGTAACTAAATTCGGATTAAATTGTATTAGCTTAGAATTGATGGAGCAGACCCGGATGTGCATCGGAGCTATTCGGATGTTGAGCGGGGGTCCCTAGAAGGTGGGAACCGCTGTTATGACCATGATGAAGCTGTCCATTTCCTATGGACAACATTGGAGTGGCCTGGCCATTTGGATAGGCTGTATATATGAATATGCTTAAAATTGATGGAGCAGACCCGGATGTGTGTCGAAGCTATTCGGATATTGAGCGGGGGTCCCTAGAAGGTGGGAACCACTGTTTATGTTCGTGTAAGATAAGATGTATGATTTTCCTTTTCAATTGTTATTCATAGAGTGACAATACGTGTTTCAGTTTTCTTGGATGGATGATGAATGTATTTGCGAATGTAAATGAAAATAAAGAACTTATAATATATATTTATATATGCTATCAATGGAGGATAACTTGTTTAGGGGGACATGAAATTCTTGTAGCTTATGGTATGGTGCCCCGATATTGGTTGTATATTACTAGTATGTAGTAGATAATACTAAGTTCAATAGTAGATACTACTAGAGAATACCTAAACCCGATCTTAACCTGAAACCGAACCTGATTCCCTAAACCTAGACCTAAACCTATAGCCTAAACCTAAACCCATGACCTAAACCTATAACCTAAACATATAACCTAAACCTAAACATATAACCTAAACTTATAACCTTAACCTAAACCTATTGTAAGACCCGTATCCTAACCTGTACTGTTCCATAGGCTTCCGAGGTCCTCTCTGTCGAATTCCGGCAACCCATGACCTATAACCAAAATTTACGCGCAACCTTGAGTCGTACCCTATCAATTTGAGTCGGCTCAATCTGAGACTTGTACCCTAGCGACCGTGCCGTCGCCGTAATTCTGACGCCACATCCCGCACGCCAAGATGATACCTAGGCCAGGAGATGTGGGCCCGCGTTCAGTTTGAGGAAAACGTCGCGTGTTGCAAATCCCAAGAGAATGTCCCATCAATCCATCAATCAAAGTCAAGTACAAGCAACCCACACCCTACCCATATTTCTCTTTTACACAAGTACCCTAAAGTCAACAAGCACCTTACCTCTCATGTCACTCCACCCTCCCTCTCTCCCATCACTTCTCTCCCATCACCTCTCTCTCTCTCATTCTCCAAGCAAGCAACCACCGTCTCAACCCTTCTATGTGAGAAAGCTTGGTGTGGCCCACCTTCCTACCTCCCATCTCCACCATCGAAAGATCATCTCAACTGTTGAAAATGCACCCTTGGAGCTCTAGATCGCATCAGTGGAAGGAAGAGTCCAAGATCTAACAAGTAGGTGTCCATTTCATTTGAATTTTGATGTAGGGTCCACATGATTTGGGACCCACTTGATGTATGTGTTGCAATCTTATGAGGGGCCCATAGTGGCAGGGTCCCTCCATCTCACTGTTTCTCTCTCTATCTCTCTTTTTCATTATTGATGGCCCACCTGATGGCTTGCATATTTTATCCATGTTGTCCATTTACTGGACCACACCACAGTCCACTTGTGAGGCCCACCCTGCTGCCTGTCCGTATGGACAAACCTTGATGAAGGAAGAACCCAAAGGTCAGATTGATTCAAAGTTGTTGGTGGGCCACACACATGGACCTACCTTCATGCTTGCGTCGTGTATTAGGACCGTTCATCTGGACAGTGCCATGCGGGGTCCTATCTAGGGGGACATAATCCAGATCGTCCGATAAACGGACATCCAAGCTCCCCTGGATGCTGTACTATATATATAATATTATATATATATGATGTGTATATAATATAATATAATATATATGAGATATGAAATGCATATATAAAATATTATACAATATACATTATATATTACATCTGATGGGCCCCATGTGGGACCCACCATATTGTATGCATTCATCCTCACCATCCACTATCTGGGACGGTGGGACCCGTCTCACCATGATGTATGGTTTTTATCCATACCATCCATTTTTTTGGGACGTGTGGACTACTACCACGTGGGCCCCTCTATGATCTGTGTTATCTGCACCATCCATCTGGACGGTGCTATGCAGGCCTAACTGAATGTGTTGTCTGCACCATCTGTCTGACGATGTGTGCAGACCACCATGATATATCTGTACTTCCATGTCATCCACCTATTTTTGGACAGGCCATGGGACCCACCCCACACATGTTGTACGTGTGAGGGGTGGGGTCCACCTTGATATATGTATTCTGTAACCGCACCATCCATCTGTGAACGGTGCTACGTGGACCCACTATGATGTATGTTTTGTATTTTACACCGGCCAAGTACGGTGGGCCCTGATGATGGGTGTGTTGTTCCACGCGATCCATCTAACGGCTGTGGGGCGCATAGTGATGCTCTTGTGATCCACACCATCCCTCCACCTTGATGATGTGTAAAATCACGTCGTCCGTCCATTTTTCAGATGAGGTGTGGTCCACCTTGATTTTTTTTATGTCTTATCTATGTCGTTCATTCCCCATTTGTTGTATATGCGGAACCCACCTTGGTGTACGTATTCTATATTCACACCGTCCAAGGGCCTACCATCGATGCATGTATTGTATATCTATACTGTCCATTTATGCGGCCCATTTGATGTATGTTGGCCCATTAATGCGGCCCATTGATGTTTGTTGGCCTATTGGTGTGGCCCATATGATGCGGCCCATTTGATGTATGTTGGCCCATTGGTGCAGCCCATTTGATACAACCCATTGATATATGTTAGCCCATTGGTGCAGCCCATATGATGCAGCCCATTTAATGTATGTTGGCCCATTGGTGTGACCCATATGATGTGGTCCATTTAATGTATGTTAGCCCATTGGTGCGACCCATTTGATGTGGCCCATTGATGTATGTTGGCCCATTGGTACGGCCCATTTGTTGAGGCCCAATATGAAGTATTTGGGGCCCATTTGATGAGGCCCGATGTGATATATTTGAGGCCCATGAGTGAGGTCCGATGTGATGTGTATATGGCCCTTGAGTGAGGCTCATTGTGATATATGTTTGGTCCTTGTGTGTGGCCATGGGCTCACTTTATGTTAGGCTCTATGTGGACCACTTCTTGGAAGCAATGTTAGTTAAATGTCCACATTGATGGGCAATGATGGTTAGATGTCCACATTGTGACCTTTCCTCAGGCCCTTTGTTAGTCCAATTTTGATTATCGAAGTCGATTCTGTTTAGTCGAGGCCAATTCCGATTACCGATTACTGATTTTGATTATCGAGGTCGAGGCCGATTTTGATTGCAGCTTACCGATTTCGATTATTGTGGTCGAGGCAGATTCTGATTGCCGATTACCGATTCCGATTATCAAGGTGAGGCCGATTTCGATTGTCAATTAGCGATCGAGGCTGATTATCATGACCGATTGCCGATTCTGATTAATGTGATCGATTTTCTGATTCTAATTATCGATCGATTTCGATTGTCATGACCGATTGCTGATTCTGATTGACGTAAATGATTTGCCAATTTTGATTATCGATCGATTCCGATTATCATGATCGATTGTTGATTCTGATCGACATGACTGATTTGTCAATTCTGATTATCAATCGATTCCGATTGTCATAACCAATTGCCAATTAGCGATCAAGGCCGATTATCCTGACCGATTGTCGATTCTGATTGACGTGACCGATTTGCCGATTCTGATTATCCATCGATTCTGATTGTCGTGATCGATTGCCGATTCCAATTGACGAGTCTGATTTGCTAATTCCAATTATCGATCAATTCCAATTATCATGGCCGATTGTCGATTCTGATTGACGGGACCGATTTACCGATTCTAATTATCGATCGATTCCGATTATTGTGGCTCATTGTCGATTAGCGATCGAGGCCGATTATCATGACCGATTGCCGATTCTGATTATCCATCGATTCCGATTGTTGTGACCGATTGCCAAGGTCGGATATTGAGGCCGATTGTCAAGGCCCATTGTGATGTATATGCAGTCCGTATTTGAGACCCATTCTGATGAGCATTCGGCCTCATCTTGATGCATGAGAGGCTTATGTGATGAGACCCATTGTAGTGCATTTGAGGGCCAGGCGATGGAGCCCATTGTGTTGTATATTAGGCCCATGTGAGAGGCACATCGTGATGTATATTAAACTCTTGAGTGAGGCCCATGGTGTTGTATATTAGGCCCCTGTGTGAGGCTACGGGTCCACTATATGTTAGGCTCCATCCGGGCCATTCCTTTGAGGCAATGTTAGTTAAATGACCACATTGTCGAGGCTGATTATCGATGTCGGTTATTGATATCGATTATAAGTATATGATAGCATAGCATCATGATACATGCCCATACGCATCATCTGCATGTTTATTATGAGATGTGGTTGACCATTGCATATATCATTGGGTAGGTTGTTATGAGACTCCCTAATCGGCGGAGATTATCTCACATGAGCGTACGGTATGCACAGGATTGATGCATGACTGAATTGTATGACTCATGCTGTAACACCCTGAAAATTGGGGGTCGAGTAACAACTTAACTCCCGAGTTCCAAAACATCACTTATGCAACATATATGCTTATGATTAAATGTTGTTTGTGTTAGTGCATTAATCATGAGTGGGATTATACCAAAATAGTATTTCATACTCCAGATCAAGTTGTAAAACGCAAGCAGAAGACTGAATGACATAAATAAACATACATAAGTCAAAAGAGTACGATCGGTCTCTAGAGTATGAATACATCACTGAGTCATCATATACATGTAATACTCTCAAAATCAAAATGTCAAATAGTACAACTACAATGATAATCCCTATAGCCCCGTCGATCTCGATAGCCTAAGAGAAGTCGTCAGATAACTGCATATAAGAGAACTCGTCCTGATCATCATAGTAATCAGGCTCCACCTTTGGGGTCACATCGTCTTTTAAAATCAAGACAAAGTTTTGTTGGTGTTTAAAACACCATCTCGTAACGTGGGAGTGAGTGATCAACTCAGTGGAATCATAGAGCAAAGGTTAACATGTTATCAATTCAGTCAAGCAGTATTGATAAAGCAGTAAAATCAAACATCCATAATTACTCTTATTAATGCAAGGATGATATGAACAATGATGCATGCCCTCGCCTACACACCCTCGTGCGACACCATCTTATGGTCACGGCATGCTTTCTTCCCTCTGTCCTCTTCAACCCAGGGCATACGTAGTGTGATATTATGATCGTGATTACCGAGTTCTTATTAGTCCATTTCACACAACATGATTGGGTAACTAAGGTACCTCTCTTATGTCATTTCCCAAATAATGATCCATTCTAAGGTCGTCAGTCCTAGGAGTTCTTATACGATGTTCCAGTTCTAGGTCACTGCAAAGGGCTCATCACTAAATTAGTGCAGGCCTAGTTTATACTCTATATGCTATGGAAGGGTTGTCGCCTCCACGTAGACTCAGAGTATGCTCCAGGTCACTACAAAGGGCTCGTCACCAAATCAGTGTAGGCTGACAACTCGAATACAGTGTTCTATACCACCGTATTCAGCTCACAAGGCTGTATTGCTCACTGGTCACTATAGGGAGGCTCGTCGCCCCAGCGTAGGCCGACAGCTCGACCACGGTGTCCCATACCACCATGTCCGGCTCATAAGTCTCAGTGGATCGAGGTACCATGGTTAACGGGATTTCACTGATGAGTTTGGTACCTTAGGTTCAAGCAATAGCGTCCATACATGGTGACCATACATTGGGTAAATTGGGTTATTGGATGAGCTCGACTATTACGAGCACACCTGAAGTTGATCGACATGGAGTGCGTAAACACTCCATGTGGCCTAATCACTGCCAACAACTCTAATACGACTCGGGTTCGTCAAACACGTCTTACGTAGTGAAAGAACCTCGGCCACGAACTCAAAGCCTATTACCGATTGCCTGGACTATACTGTAGTTCCAAACACACTGAATCCTTAACCAGAAAGCATGTAGAGTAGTTAGAGCAGAATTAACCTAGTAGTGCAAACATGTTAACAAACATATTATAAAATACAATGTAAACAGGGAATCCAAACACATACATTTCATAAGTAAGCGATTAAATTAAACAACTTGTATGGAGGAAATCATACACATCTCTAAGGTAGTTGAGAATCCTATCTCAACACCCACCTAAAGCACTATCTTTTAAGTACTTGCTCATACAAGCATTTTCACAAACACTTAGACTACACTTATTTAACATACATAACGTATATTGGCCAAAACATGTATTAGGGTGAATCCTTTCACCAAGGAGTTGTTCCACATATATCTAGCATATACACACAATAGTTAATCATGGCAAACACATTTTCATATTTCATATGTATACGGTATTTTCTACAAATACGAAGAATACAATATATTCAACCTAGTTAACGTATAACTGTAAAACAAAACGAACATCACTTTTTGCATGTGAAACAGCATCTACATCAGGAATTTATCATTATCTGATATTGAAAGCCTTGAAAACCATAACCTATACGTCTATAGTTCGCACCTTACACCGTAGAAGCGTAACAAATTTGACAGAGACTCTAAGTCTTCGTCAACGATGGAATAACAACGTATAGCACGAGTTAAGTCAGCTATCTCGCCACTTGTAACAATTGAAACCCTAGAATAGATTAGGATTAGGTTTTCTTACCTAAGAACGAAGTTATAATCTCTAGAATAACGATTAAATCATGATGAATAGGTACGTAGAATAGCAGGATAGACTACCAAGAATTTTCTCTCACTTCTCTCACACCTTCTCTCTCTTTACTCTCTTCTCTCTCCTAGGGTTTTCTCAAATTTGTATGGAGTAAATGGGAGAGGGTTTAAGGTCCTTATATAGGCCTAAAACTGATAAAAATGGCCAAGGGCCAAGGTATACTTAGGTTATAGCCAAAGGACATCTGTTTCATCTCAACTGAGCACTTCCAGAGCCCCCATTTAACTAGATGTCGGACTTAAGCTCTCTGAGCATGGATCTAGATCAAGTTAAGTTTTCAGTCCAATCGGATTTACAAATCGGACATGGCGGACCGGTTTTAGTTGAACAGTCCACGATCATTGATCAAGGCCACAAGTACACTGACCTGTGTATGAAATTTCCCCTGATCTAAGGGTGTATTTGGGTCAAATTTTGATGGTCTTGAAAGGGCCTAGCTATATGCCCTAGAGGGGGGTGAATAGGGCAATGCCAAATAAAACTTAAAATAGCGGAATAATAAAAGATATAAATAACAATGCTGAAATAATACTCTCAAAACATATGAAATATGAGAATCATACTAAATCAGTTCTAAGGACAACCTTACACCAAAAACCAATGGCTTATGGTAGGACAACCTTATTTCTAGAACGATCTAGAAAACACAAATGATATGGAAAATAAATCAAGAATAACTTAAAGAAATAAATCCTAAGTTATTACACCATTCAACCACACTTGCTTGAAATGAAAATTACAACATTCATCCACAAAAGCAATTCACAATACTGAAGGAATAAATGAATAAAGAAATCAAGCACATCCATAACACAACGATATATAGTGGTTCGCCTGTGTGTTCACCAACTGTTAGCCAACAGCCACACAGAATGCTACTCCACTCCTAATATTCTCACACGGGGGATATTAGCATGCACTATCAAAATAGGTTTTCACAGGTTCACCCAAAACCTTCACAATTGTGTCTTTTTATCTCGGGTTTACACAATCCAAAAAACCCCCACAATCTGAGTTTTCTGGCTCTCCTCAGATAACCAAAACAATGAGATTTTTCTGGCAAATCTCAAACAAAACCAGAGAAAGTAAATTACAAAGGAAAATACTTGGATCTCCTTTTGAAGTAGCCCAGTAGAACCAATCAGAGTAGATGAATGATACGTCGTTCAATGTCCAATACTCACATAAAGAATGGTTCTATGTCCAATTGATTTTAGATTAAATCAAGAAGAGCAAGGTCTATTTGATTTTGATCCCAGAAGAAGGAATATCACAAATTCCTCTTTTCTAAATAAGATTGGAATATGGATCAAAATCACAATAGAAAAATGCTAACAAAAGGAATATTAAATATGCACAATAGCTTAAAAAATAATCACAACTTATCTCAGAGTATAGCCTTAAATCGCTTGAATTGAATGGAATGAAATGAATAAACTCTGAAATTCGTGCATTATTTATAGCCTGAAAAATTCCATCTTCGACTGGTCTTAGGATCCTAGGACTAGTCGTAGCATCAAAGATTTTGAAAGATTTCTGTGGGATTAGATTAGCTATTCTCACGACTGGTCTTAGGTAGCCTACGACCGGTCGTGGACCACCTACGACTGGTCGTGAGACACATACATTCTTCATTTATGATCTTGTCTTGAAAACATTCTTCATTCATGATCTTGTCTTGAAGCAGTGTGTAGTCACAAACAAGAAACACAAGAAGTACAAGACATATAGGTTTTGGCACTACAAAATTTGACAACTAAAGGGATATGAAATCATAGCACTAACAATCTCCCCCTTTGTCAAATTTTTGACAAAACACATTTATAAATATAAGAGTAAAATGAAGAAAGAATCATGAGCCATCAGAGTGAAAACAAGTACTCGACTCCCCCTAAGTGAGTAGAAAACAATCAACCATATTCAAGTACTCACTCTCTCCCTTTCTCCCATTCTCCCCCTTTCCATACTACTCTCCCTTTTTGTCACAAAATGACAAGGGAAGGCCAAAGAAGAAAAGAGAACACCATATGAAGAGTCAAGATTTAATTATCAAATTAGTACAACACTTCAATGTCATCAATCCAAAACATACAACCAAAGTCATCAATCGTAATAATAATACAGAATCCATAAAAATAAAAAGGATAATCCACCTAATCAGATCCAGATGAAGGAGCAGGGATGGTTGAATCAATCTGATGTAAACCCCTATTAATGCGACGAAGATATTTTCGCATATATTTAAATTGCATATCATGGGATACATTCAGGTTATCAACCTTCTCCTCCAATGCACTTAGACGTGCATCATAACCAGAAGATGGATCGTAATCAGAATCATTTTGGGAGTCAGTTTCAATGTCTTCAAATATATCATCCATATTTATATCAGCCTGTGGAGGAAGATCAGCAGCTTCCCCTTCATTTCCTACTTCAGCACCTTCACCACCACCTTCATAAAATTGACCAGGAAGCAAATCCAACTTCATCTTATTTAAATTAGTATTATTGAATAAAAGATGATGAATTGGTGCCTCATTCTCAAGTAAAGCAACGAGCATATTTGTGGCTAAACAAGTCATAAGATAACCAAATGGAATATCACTATGACCCGGATGAAGACGAAACTGAATGATAAAATGACATATCAAAGAAGGTAAATAGACAACAATGCCGGACACACCAGAGTGCAATACCCGAACCATGAAGACAGTTAACTCGGTTTTATTGCCTGACCGAGGATACACGTTTGAAGTGAAGATCCGGTGCAAAACTCTGTATCTGGGTAATAAAATTTTTGAGGGGAGCACATTTCCTTTGTGCATCCAATGCACTTCCATATTGCATAAATCTCTTGTCAACATTTGTTTTTCCGATTCTGATGGTTTGTCATATAATGTATGAATCGTAATACCTTCATCTTTGACAGGTATATCCATAATACCTGATATCAAATGTCGATCTATTAAAAATTTCCCTTCTCTAGTAGCAATTGAGAACGTTAAATTATCAAGGGAAAAATCAGAGATACATGCAACCATAGATTGTGCAATGGACTGGTATGCAGGCCCACCCCAAAATAAAATGTTAGTCCAGCCAACAGATTCAAGGAGAGGTGTAATCTCAAAATGTTCAATGTGACTGAGACTTATAGGACGCTCAACGATAACTTTACGGTTACGTAAATCCCGTACATCATTGGGATCATCTTCGGGTGACCGAAGGTGCTGTTTTGTTATAGATGTAGATCTAGATGAAGATGGACCATGGGATGTTTTCTTTTTCCCTTTAACATCCATTTTCAACAAGATTTACCAAGGAGCAAGCACAAAGAACACAAGAGGTGGTGGGTTTCTCTAGATCAGATTTTTAGAGAGGAAACCCTAAACAATCAACAAAAGATGAGATCAAGCTTATGGAATTTACAAATCAAAGCATAGAAAGCATAAATCTTCAATAAAAATGAAGAAAAACGACTTATCTTGAAGAAAATCACGAGATCTCAAGACTGGTCGAGCCACGACTCGTCGAAGGAAGAAGAGGAAATGAAGAACAAAGTGATTTTCCCCAAATTATATGATGCTCACGATCTCTACGACCGGTCGAGTGCAGTCTATGACCGGTCGAGTCAGGACCGGTCGTGTATGGCAAGGGCCGGTCGAGCATCGACAAAAATAAATATTTTTATACAAAAATTGAAATTTATACACATATAGTACACTATGATACATGCAGACAAGTATATTCAATTTAAAATGCACATACCAAGATCAAATTTCATTTTAGTAAACCTGCTTTTGTCGAGCGGTTTAGTAAATATATCAGCAAGTTGGACATTGGTTGGAATATATTTCAAAGAGATAGCTTTTTCTTCAACTAATTCACGAATGTAATGATACCTAATGTCAATATACTTAGTACGCGAATGCTGAATTGGATTTTTGGAAATATTGATAGCACTGGAATTATCACAATGTAAGATCATTGAATCTTGATTAATTCCATAATCGCTTAACATGCGTTTCATCCATACGAGTTGTGTACATGCATATCCTGCTACGACATACTCAGCCTCAGCAGTGGAAAGCAATATTGAACTTTGCTTCTTGCTAAACCAAGAAACCAAACAATTTCCAATGTAAAAACAACCACCACTGGTTGATTTTCTATCATCAATATTACCAACCCAATCAGCATCAGAATACCCAGCTAACTTAACATTAGTATCAAAAGGATACCAAAGACCCAAATTGGTTATACTTGCGACAGCAGTAAGATGTGAATCTTTATGATTAGACTGATATCTCGCACAAATACCAACGCTAAAAGCGATATCAGGTCTACTAGCAGTTAGATGTAATAAACTACCAATCATACTACGATATAGCTTAGGATCTACATCTTTACATGTAGAGTCTTTTGAGAGTCTCAAGGTTTTACTCATAGGAGTATCAAATTTTTTACCATTTTCAAATCCAAACCTTTTAACCAAGTTTGTAGCATACTTGGTTTGAGAAATAAAGATTCCATCAGGTTGTTGTTTTACTTGTAACCCTAGGAAATAATTTAGTTCACCAACCATGCTCATTTCGAATCTTGATTTCATCAACTCTACAAACTCAATAGATATGTTAGAACAAGTTGATCCATAAATAATATCGTCTACATAGATCTGAACCGTTAAAATCTCATCATTATGTTTCTTAACAAATAACGTCTTATCGACACTTCCCACTTGAAAACTATGACTAAGTAAGAATTTAGTCAATTTTTCATACCATGCCCTGGGCGCTTGTTTCAGACCATAGAGAGCCTTTTTGAGATGAAATACATGATCAGAAAGCTTGGGGTCTTCAAACCCTGAGGGTTGTTCTACATAAACTTCTTCATGTAAATCACCATTTAAGAAGGCACTCTTTACATCCATCTGATAAATTTTAAACTTTCTAAAGCAAGCGATGGAAATAAAAAGTCTGATAGATTCAAGGCGAGCGACTGGAGCAAAGGTTTCATCGTAATCGATGCCTTCAATCCGAGTGTACCCTTGTACAACCAGTCTAGCTTTGTTTCATATAATATTTTCAAGTTCATCAGACTTGTTTTTAAAGATCCATTTTGTTCCAATAATCTGTTTATCTTTAGGTCTAGGAACAAGATACCAGACATCATTACGAACAAATTGATTAAGTTCATCTTGCATAGCTACTATCCAATTTTCGTCAGAAAGAGCTTCTTTTACATTGACCGGTTCTATTTGAGATGTAAAACAAACATAATTGCATATGTTTTCAAGTTGTTTGCGTGTACGAACTCCAGTGAGAGGGTTTCCAAGGATTTGATTAGTTGGATGATCTTTGTGATCCTAGGTTCAGATTGAGATGAAGAGGTATCTTGATTTTCGATTATAAGAATTTCATCATCATCTGAACTCAGAGCAAGTGTATTCAAATGATCATCAATGACCACATTGATGGACTCTTGAATCACACCTGTTCTTTTATTTAGAACCCTATAGGCTCGACTGTTTAAGGAATATCCAAGGAAAATACCTTCATCACTCTTCGTATCAAATTTTCCCAAATTTTCACGATCTCGTAAAATGTAACACTTACTGCCAAAAATTTGAAAGTATTTGACAGTAGGTTTCTTTTCGAACCATAACTCATAAGCAGTCTTATTTTCAGATTTACTAGTATAAACACGATTAATAATGTAGCAGGCAGTATTAATTGCTTCGGCCTAAAGATTTTTAGAGAGCTTCATACTATTTAACATGACATTAGCCATATCCTGAAGCACTCTATTTTTTCTCTCAACTATACCATTTTGTTGAGGAGTTTTGGGCGTAGAGAATTCATGTGACATTCCCTATTCGCTACAGAATTTCTCAAAACTGCTATTTTCAAATTCAGAACCATGATCACTATGGATCTTATAAACTTGCGAACCTTTTTCATTTTGGATTCGTTTGATGATCTTCTTTACTTCATCTAGGGTTTCAGATTTGTCTTTTAAGAACGATACCCAAGTGAATCTAGTAAAGTCATCTATGATAACCAAGATGTATTTTTTCCCACCTCGACTCTCCGTTCTGGTTGGTCCAATGAGATATATGTGGAGAGGCTCGAGAGGTCTAGATGTGGTATTGGAGTTCACTTTCTTGTGAGAGCTCCTAATCTGTTTGCCCAACTGGCATTCACCACATATTTTGTCTACTTTTTGTAATTTGGGTAGACCTCTTATAAGTTCTCTTTTGCTCAATCTAAATAAGTTCCGGTAGTGTACATGTCCAAGGCGTTTATGTCATAATTCAGTCTCATCAGTATGGACCATGTAACACGATTGAGTAGATGAGCTTGCATTACTAACGATGTAGCAGTTTTCAGATGTTCTGCGACCGTTAATATAAGAACCCTCTTTATTAACAATCTCACAACCTTGATTAGAAAACTTTACATTATGATTGTTGTCGCATATCCGAGATATACTCGGTAGGTTGTGTTTCAAGCCCTCAACATATAATACATTTTTAAATAAGGGAAGGTTATAAAGTCGAACCGTACCTTGGCCAATGATTTTGCAATTGCTTCCATCACCAAAAGTGACCGACCCATCATCCTGTCTTCAAGATCGGTGAATAAAGCTTTGTCGCTTTGTCATATGTCTGGAGCAACCACTGTCAAGGTACCACTTTGGTCGGCTTATAGCTTTGAAAGCGTGTAGGGCAACCAAGCAGTCAACTTTAGGAACCCATTTCAGTACTGTTTTGGGTTTAGGAGTGTAGTTGGACTTTTTCTGTCTATTCTTATATGAATGATCTATAGAGTTAAATTTTAATAGCTCCTTGAGAAGATCAATAATCTTTTCAACCAAAGGATTTTGGTTTTGAAGATTGAAGTTGGCATGGCTATTTTTAGATTTTTGAAAGGTCCTTGAATTTTTTGAAAAACCTTGATAAGTATACTTTACTTTTGAGTTTGAAGACTCTCCTTTCACAAACTTATGAGCAGTATTCTTTTATTTAGGAGAAGTATTCTTATCATAGCCCAACCCGGATCTATCGCCACATTTTCTCGATCCGGATCATAATTTTTCCAATTTAGGATCACCTTGGGCATATCTCCAAGTGTCTTTTAAACTTAAAAGAGAAGCTACTTCATTTTTGAGTTTCTCGTTCCCGGTTTTCAAATCATCAACTTGGGAGGTTTTGATTTTTAAATCACATTTGGTCTTTTCAAAAAAATTGGAAATATGAGATTTTTCTAAAACAAGAGACTCATAATCTTCTTTAAGTTTAGAAAATTTTTCCTTTTGTAATTTAAGCTTGACAGCAATTTTACAACTCTCCTTATAAAGGGCATTGTATGCATCCAGAAGATCATCTTCATTGTCACAATCACTATTCAGATTCTCTTCGCTAGTTACTTCATCATAATCTGAAAAAGTGACCTTGCCTAGAGTCATAAGGGCTTTAACATCATCTCCCGACTCATTTTCAGAATTTTCTGATTTCGAAGAGGATTCCGAATCAGATGATTCATCCCAAGTAGCCAACATACTCTTCCTTTTTGATTTGTCCTTTTTAGGACATTTGTTAGCCAAGTGCCCATACTCTTGACAGTTGTAACATTGACTATCTTTCAAAGATTTTCGAGCTCTAGGTTTAGATTGTCTCTTATCGTTTGATTTTTGAAAATCTCCTTTTTCCTTATTTTTTAAAATTTTATAAAACCTTTTTACAAAAAGTGTCATATCATCTTCGGAATTTTTAAAGTCTGAAGTGCTCTCTTGTGGAATATTTTTAGATGACTTGAGAGCAATTGATTTTCCTTTTGGAGCTTTAAAGTTCAATTCGTAGGTCTGTTAAGAACCAACTAGTTCCTCAACCCTCATGTTATCCGCATCACGAAGTTCCTGAATCGCGGTTACTTTTGAATTGAACCGTTCAGGAAGTGAGCGTAGTATCTTTGCACATACTTTACTTTTTGAGATTCTATCACCAAGACCCCACATTGAGTTTACAATGTCATTTAATCTAGTGTAGAAGTCCATAAACATTTCATTCTCCTCCATATGAATTTCTTCAAATTTAGTTGTGAGGAGTTGGACTTTAGATTTCTCGACAATTGATGTACCCTCGTGTGTCATTTCTAAAATATCCCATACTTGTTTAACATTTTCACACGAGATGATTCTTTTGAATTCATCTGGTGACAATGCACAAGTAATTGCATTTAGTGCTTTTGCATTGGCACTACTCTCACTTTTCTGAAGTGTAGTCCAAAGAGCATAAGATATTACTTTCATTGATTTTGAACCATCTTCATTAGTTACTTCAGTGATAGGTAGTTTTCATCCGTTCACAGTGGCCAGCCACACACTTTCATCCATGGATTTGAGAAAGATTCTCATCCTTGCTTTCCAATAAGCATAGTTTGTGCCATTAAAGGGTGGTGGCCTAATGACAGATAGACTATCAAAATTTGACATCTTAATATAGCTCAGATCGTTACCCCAGGAAATAAATCCAATAAATAGTCAATAAGCACGAGCTATTTGGCTCTGATACCACTTGAAAGGGCCTAGCTATATGCCCTAGAGGGGGGTGAATAGGGCAATGCTAAATAAAACTTAAAACAGTGGAATAGTAAAAGATATAAATAACAATGCTGAAATAATACTCTCAAAACATATGAAATATGAGAATGATACTAAATCAGTTCTAAGGACAACCTTATACCAAAAACCAATGGCTTATGGTAGGACAACCTTATTTCTAGAACGATCTAGAAAACACAAATGATATGGAAAATAAATCAAGAATAACTTAAAGAAATAAATCCTAAGTTATTACACCATTCAACCATAATTGCTTGAAATGAAAATTACAACATTCATTCACAAAAGCAATTCACAATACTGAAGGAATAAATGAATAAAGAAATCAAGCACATCCACAACACAACGATATATAATAGTTCTCCTGTGTGTTCACCAACTGTCAGCCAACAGCCACACAGAATGCTACTCCACTCCTAATATCCTCACACAGGGGATATTAGCATGCACTATCAAAATAGGTTTTCACAGGTTCACCCAAAACCTTCACAATTGTGTCTTTTTATCTCGGACTTACACAATCCAAAAACTCCCACAATCTGAGTTTTTTCGGCTCTCCTCGAGATAACAAAACAATGAGATTTTTCTGGCAAATCTCAAATAAAACCAGAGAAAGTAAATTACAAAGTAAAATACCTGGATCTCCTTTTGAAGTAGCCCAGTAGAACCAATCGGAGTAGATGAATGATACGTCGTTCAATGTCCAATACTCACATAAAGAATGGTTCTATGTCTAATTGATTTTAGATTAAATCAAGAAGAGCAAGGTCTATTTGATTTTGATCCCAGAAGAAGGAATATCACAAATTCCTCTTTTCTAAATAAGATTGGATTATGGATCAAAATCACAATAGAAAAATGCTAACAAAAGGAATATTAAATATGCACAATAGTTTAAAAAATAATCACAACTTATCTCAAAGTATAGCCTTAAATCGCTTGAATTGAATGGAATTTAATGAATAAACTCTGAAATTCGTGCATTATTTATAGCTTGAAAAATCCCATCTTCGACTGGTCTTAGGATCCTAGGACTAGTCGCAGCATCAAAGATTTTGAAAGATTTCCACAGGATTAGATTAGTTGTTCTCATGACTGGTCTTAGGTAGCCTACGACCGATCGTGGACCACCTACGACTGGTCGTGAGACACCTACGACTGGTCGTGGGACTCGAGATAGGTTGCTGGAGTTCGAGTCGTAGGACTACGACTGGTCGAAGGATGAGTCGTAGGACTTCCCAGGACTGGTCGAAGCAAGTCTAGGACTGGTCAAAGGACAACCAGGAAAATTTGAAAATCTGTAACAACCTAGGACTGGTCCTGAGAAACCTAAGACTGGTCGTAGTAGACCTAGGACTAGTCTTAAGATCTCTAGGACTAGTCTTAGATCAGTCACACCAAGTAAATTATAATATTCAGATTATGTATCCAGAATGACCTATCATACAGACCAACCTAAGGTCAACCTAAGGTCAAACAAACCTTAAAGTGAGATGGACATTGAAGTCTTGAAGGTCTTTATTCTCAGATGATCTTAAATTAGAAGCTTGAGTCGAGTTGATGGTTTTTCTCGAGCTTGGTACATTCTTGACTTGTCTTGATGAAGTCTTCTAATCTTGAACTTGTTAGAAGCAAACTTGAAGTCTTCCATTCTTGTAGACTTCATTCATGACATGTCTTGCAAACATTCTTCATTTATGATCTTGTCTTGAAAACATTCTTCATTCATGATCTTGTCTTGAAGCAGTGTGTAGTCACAAACAAGAAACACAAGAAGTACAAGACATATAGGTTTTGGCACTACAAAATTTGACAACCAAAGGGATATGAAATCATAGCACTAACAGAACCCACTCGACCAGTCATGACCAGTCGTGGACTTGCTTGACTCAAAGTCCAGCGAGCATATTTTTTGAGTTCTAAGGTGCTCAATCGATCGAGGATCATTCTCGATCGATCGAGGGGTCTTCTCGACCAGTTGAGGTTACGCAGATTAGTTTCCGAATTTGATACAGACTGCGGATTTTGGTGTAGCCTTTCGCAAGGGTGCGAAAGGGAAGTTGCCTAAACTATAAATAAGAGTCCTTAGAGCTTTTCTAGGGTTAAAGTGAATATTAGAAAATACTTCTAATGTGTGGGCAAGGGATTTTCTCTGTACTTCCAAGGGAGAGATTAGTATATTGCTTTGTAATCTTCATTCTTCATAGTGGAAGTTTGCATCCCTGGTTTTTTACCCTAGATTGGGATTTTTCCACGTATATCTTGTCTTGTGCTTTGTTTTGGATTGCTTTGATCTGTTTCTAGTTTATATTTCTTTCTATTTATCGTTTATGGGTGAGGCCTGAGAATTGAGAAGTTTGTTGGTTCACTGCGTTGTTGGCGTGCTGCGTAGCAACTAGTATCAAAGATATTGGTATAGTTCTATTGGGAGTGATGACGGAAGAAGGAAAAACTAGAATTGAGAAGTTTGTTGGTTCAAACTTTGCCTTTTGAAAGATGCAGATGGAGGATTATCTATATCAGAAGGACCTCTATATTCCTCTAGGAGGAAAAGAGAAGAAACTAGAAAAGATGACAAATGTTGAATGACTTTTACTGGATAGGAAGGCTTTAGGAACAATCTGACCCTCTTTGTCTAAGAGCGTCGCCTTCAATATATCCAAGGTAAAAACTACAAAAGAATTAATGAAAGCCCTAACCATCATGTATGAAAAGCCCTCAGTATCCAACAAGGTTCATCTTATGAAACAGCTATTCAACATGAAGATGTCAGATGGTGGGAGCATGGCTGGACATCTAAATGAGTTCAATACAGTCACGAGCCAGTTGAAATCCGTTGGCATTATTTTTTAGGATGAGGTCAGGGAGTTATTGATCTTATCTAGTCTACCAGACAATTGGGATGGTTTGGTGATCGCTATGAGAAATTCTTCAGGGTTGACAAAGCTGAAATTTGATGATGTGGCCGGTCTATTTCTTAGTGAAGAATCTAAATAAAGGCATCAAGAGTTTTAGGGGATTCAGGGAATGCTCTAAACATTGAAGGAAGAGGAAGATCGCTGAACAAAGGAGGTAATAAATACGGGCGTTCTAAGTCGAGGAAGAAGTCCAGGGAACCGAAAGACAAAGACGGGTGTTGGCATTGCTGCGAGAAGGGGCACATGAAATGTGATTGTAGGGCGCTTAAGAAACAAGAAGGAAGCTCTAAAGGCGGGAAGGATTCAGTGAATCTATCTGAGGAGAGTGACACAGAGGCATTGATCTTATCTCTTGATGCGAGGAATGAGTCTTGGGTTATAGACTCGGGTGCTTCGTTTCATGCCACCTCATGTAAGGAAGTTCTACGTGATTATGTGTCAGGTGACTTTGGGAGAGTCTACCTCGGTGATGATGAGTCGTATAATATTGTTGGAAAGGAAGACATTCATTTCAATCAGAAAGATGGAACGGTTTTGAAATTGAAGGATGTCAGACATGTACCGAGTTTGAAACGTAACTTGAACTCAGTGGGGCAGTTGGCAAATACCAGTTATGTGACGACATTCACTAGTGATTCCTGGAAGATTACAAGAGGTGCCTTGGTGATATCTCGAGGTAAAAAGGAAGGTACTTTGTATGTGACTTCAGGATCCTATAGTTCACTCGCAGTTACATCAACTGGAGTGAATGGGCAGTTATGGCATCAGAGGTTAGGACATATAAGTGAAAAGGGGATGAATGTGCTATTATTAAAAGGGAAGCTACCAGGGCTGAAGTCTATTGACTTGAAATTCTGCGAGGACTGCGTGTATGATAAGCAGAATAGGGTAAATTTCAAGAAGACTGGACACACTCCAAAGACGCATCTATTAGAGCTTCTACACACTGATGTGTGGGGACAGGCACAGGTATTATCTCTTAGTAGCTCACGTTATTTTGTTTCTTTTATTGATGATGCTAGTAGAAAACTGTGGTTCTATTTCTTAAAGCATAAATCTTATGTATTTGACGTATTTAAGAATTGCAAAGTTATAGTAGAAAATTAGACAGGTAAAACTGTAAAATGTCTCAGATCTGATAATGGGGGAGAATACTGTGATAAGAGATTTGAGGAGTACTGTGAGAAAATGGAATCAAACATCAGAAAATGATTCCAGGGACACCACAGCAGAATAGTGTGGCTGAGTGCATTAACCGGACCATCCTTGAGCGCGCCAGGAGCATGAGGTTACATGTGGAGCTACCCAAGACCTTTTGGACAGATGCTGTGAATACTACCACATATCTTAGCAATAGAAGTCCCTTAGCACCATTCGATGGTGGGCTACCAGAAAAAATGTGGACTGGGAAAGAAGTGAACCTTGCACATCTCAGAGTGTTCAGTTGCACTTCATATGTTCACATTGATGCAGAGCTCAGAAACAAGCTAGATGTGAAGTCCAGGAGGTGCACATTTATAGGCTACGGCAGCATGATTTTGGCTACAGGTTTTATGATGAAAAAAATAGGAAAATCATCAGAAGCAAGGACGTAGTCTTTAATGAAAAAGTGATGCATAAGGACATTATGACAAAAAATAAGGCCAAGGAGAAAGAATTCGTAGAGATGGAAGAGTTACTAGACACGGGTGTTACAGTGCCACAGGATGATCATGCACAAGAGCATTATGAGACAGAGCCACATACACCAGTTGTAAGGAGGTCTACTCGGGAGAGGAGACTCACGGTCCGATACTCACCCTCCTTACATTATCTACTACTAACAAATAATAGTGAGCCAGAGTGTTTTCAAGAGGCATTATAGTCAGATACACGGGTTAAGTGGGAGCAGGCCATTGATGATAAGATGGACTCTCTTGAGTCTAATCGTACATGGGATCTAGTCACTCTACCTAAGGGTAAGAAAGCTCTTCATAACAAGTAGGTTTATAGACTGAAGGAGGAGTACGATGGTTCGAAACAGCACAAGGCTAGACTAGTTGTGAAAGGTTTTCAACAAAAGGCATGTATCAATTTCACTGAAATAATTTCACCTATGGTGAAAATGTCTACGATTCGCATGGTCTTGAGTATAATGGCTATAGAGGACTTACATCTAGAGTAGCTAGATATTAAGACAGCCTTTCTTCATGAGGACCTTGAAGAAGAGATATATATGCATCAGCCGAAAGGATACGTGACACCGGGAAAGGAGAACAAGGTGTGCAAATTGAAGAAGAGTCTATATGGTCTAAAGCAGGCCCCGAGGCAGTGGTACAAGAAGTTTGACAGTTTCATGTCAGGAAACAGTTATAGGAGATGTCATGTTGACCACTGTTGTTATTTAAAGAAGTTTGATACGTCATGTATCATCCTTCTTCTATACATTGATGATATACTTATGGCCGGTTCAAGCGTGAAGGACATCTCGGATCTCAAAAGACAGCTGTCAAGAGAATTTTCCATGAAGGATTGGGAGCTGCAAAACAAATCCTAGGTATGAGGATAAAGCGTGACAGGAAAAACAAGAAACTGGTTTTGTCACAAGCAGAGTACATAGTTAAGGTACCTGATCGATTCAATATGGGAGGTGCTAAGCCAGTTAGCACTCCATTAGCCAACCACTTTAAGCTATATAAAGAGCAAGGTGCAAAGACGCAGGATGAACGGGACTACATGGCTAAAGTCCCATACGCGTCAGCTATTGGGAGTCTCATGTATGCTATGGTGAGCACGAGGCCAGACATTACTCAAGCAGTGGGAGTTGTTAGCAGGTTCATGAACAACCCCGAGAAGGAACATTGGGAAGCTGTGAAGTGGATCCTCAGATACCTGGTAGGTACTGTGGATATAGGGCTATGTTATGGAGGATCAGAAATCAAGCTACAAGGCTATGTAGATTCAGATTTTGTAGGAGATATCGACAGCAGAAGAAGCACTACAGGCTATGTCTTTACTCTAGGTAGTGCTGCAGTTAGTTGGGTCTCTCAGTTACAGAAGATAGTATCTACCAGTACAACGGAAGCAGAATATGTTGCGGCTAAGAAGCGTGCAAGGAGATGGTGTGGATGCAAGGTTTTATGGAGGAGTTGGGTAAGAAGCAAGCAGATTGCAAGCTATACAATGACAGTTAGAGTGCAATACACTTGGCTAAGAATTCAGCCTTTTATTCTAAGACCAAGCATATTGCCATCAGATATCACTTCATACGTTCGTTACTAGAAGATGGATCGATTGCTCTGGAGAAGATTCATACAAGTGAGAATCCTGCGGATGGAAGATTGTTGAGAAGTGGAGCCACATCTAGGGCCACGCACGACCAGTAGTGCCCCTTGCTGGACCGGTCGAGTAGCCCACTCGACCGGTCGTGACCAGTCGTAGACTGAATCGACTCAAAGTCCAGCGAGCATAGTATTTTTGGGTTCTTAGGTGCTCGACCGATCGAGGATCATTCTCGACCGGTCGAGGGGTCTTCTCGACCTGTCGTGCAGTCTGCTCGACTAGTCGAGGTTCGCAAATTGGTTTTCGAATTTGATACGAACTGTAGATTTTGGTGTCACCTTTCGCAAATGTGTGAAAGGGAAGTTACCTAAACTATAAATAGGAGTCCCTAGGGCTTTTCTAGTGTTAAGGTGAATATTGGGAAATACTTCTAAGGTGTGGGCAAGGAATTTTCTCTATACTTCTAAGGGAGAGATTAGTATATTGCCTTGTAATCTTCGTTCTTCATAGTGGAAGTTTGTATCTATCGTTTTTTACCCTAGATTGGGGTTTTTCCACGTATATCTTGTCTTTCGGTTTGTTTTGGATTGCTTTGATCTATTTCTAGTATATATTTCTTTATGTTTATCATTTGTGGGTGAGGCCTGAGATTGAATCTAGGCTCACTGCGTCGTTGGAGTGTTGCGCAACAGCTTCTCTTAAGGTTGGAGAGATAGAAATGAGAGATAAAAATCATGGATGAAAAGGGATGGATGGAATGGTTATTGTAAGGGAGGGGATTCTAAGGCATGGTTTGATTTAAATTTTATGTAAAGAAGGAATCGGTAGGGAGAGAGAGAGAGTTGACTTGTGAGGGGGGTGAGGTGGCATGGGGTATGGGTGATGTACTTGAGATAGGGTGTGTACTTGATTGATTAGTTGATGGGATAGGTCGTAGAGATTTCCTCGAAATTCGCAATGTGTGGCATTTTCCTCAAACTGAACTTGGGCCCACATCTTCTGGCCCGAGTATTGCCTCGGCGCGTAATACACGGCATTGGAACCGTGACAACGGCGCAGTCATAAGGATACATATTTTGAGTCAAGCCGACTCTGATATACGGCACATGACTCATGATCGGGCACAAACGTCGATAACAATACACGGGTCAACGGAATTCAGCCTGGAGGACCGCAGAGGCATACGGAACGGTACGGGCTAGGATACGGGTCTCTAACCCTGATCCCTAAGTCTATCATGTAACCCTTACAAAGCTTAATGGCATCTGTGAAGGTTCCTGGTGCCACAATGACTCTCACCCCAACCATAGGGGTAGTTTCAGCCCTAAGCGCTTGACTGTAGAGTATGATATTATCGAAATAGTGGACCTGGTGTCCACCAACAGAAACATAGGTGTACCTTGAATGTGGGCAGTGACTTCAAAGGCTAACGGTATTGCAGTTGCTAACTCAGATGCTTCAGCTACAAGTGCATGTACATGAGTTTATTGTGGATGATTTACTTGCGCTACCATAGGTCATTGAGGCGGCCTATTTCGAGGTACGGGCGGTCGGTAGAATGGCTATGTTGGTGGTACAAATCGTAGAGGTAGAGCTGCTATAACACGCAGTGACTGGCAGTTGATCTTCTGAGGTGGCGTGAAACCATTGTCCTTAAACTTGGTAAAATAGAAGGGGTCAGTGTGTCCCCCTTCGTTATAATAAGTACACCAACGGCCAGTTTACCGCTGCTAGGCTGGCGGAGCCATGAGCCTGGGAGGCGAGTCCACATGTGGCCTTTTGCCGAGAACTGGCCAGTTTTGTAATTCATGCTGAGGTCTGTTCACTCCCCAAGTATAGGGTTGTGATGTAGTAATAAACTCGGTAAGACCGAGGTCGAATCCCAAGGGACTGATACTTGTACGTTTTCTGAAAATAACCAGAGCTAGAACTAGGCTAAGATGAAATCTAAACCAATTATGATTTGAGGATTAATGGTGAAATAATTAAACTAAAATTTAGAAAAAATCAGAGAAGGGAAACTAGGGATTCAGAGGATCCACTTGTAGAGATCAGGGAGATCTTATGCCTGTATTACAAATCAGGAAAATTAACTGAACTGCCATTGACATAGATTTCAAAAGATGAGAGGTATATGAATTAGAATGGATTCCATCACCAAACCATGTCCGGAGACAAAGCAAACAAATGTAATTAAACTAATTACCAACCAATCAATGTATGAAGGTTAGGAAGGGTACCGACATCCAACCATGCCCAGGAGACGATGGTGAACAACAGGGCTTCCTGACATCATAAACATAAAGAGGAAAAGAACATGCTCAAAGCCATCGCAGACCCATTGTAATTTCAGTCACAACAGACCATTAAAGACTGAAAACATTCCCTTAATTAAACCCAAATCAACATCAAATTCAGTCTTAAACAAAGGCACAAGCAAAGAGGCCTCCCATCACGCTACAAGCTTCACCTCTTAGCCCTAGCTAAGAGGTTTAGCCCATGAACATGATTAGGCTAGATCTCTTAAACAAAAGAAAATAAAAAATAAATAAAAATCTACTCCCTGTTCTCCCTGCTCCACGTCCAGTCCACCAAGCTGAACTCCAAGCTCCTCCAGCTCCACTCCCTTCTTCGTCCGTCCGTCTCGACTCTCTTGCTTTTCTTCTCTTTTATAGAAGATGAAGAAACCGACGCTGAAGTAGGTGAGAGAATCCTCCGTAGCTTCTCTCGCAGCGACAGAAACGTAAATTGGATAACGCTGATTCTCGGTGGGACCCATTCTTGTTGCCGAAGGAGAAATCCACACCGTCGATCGAAATACTCTCGAGATTCCAGTTAGAATGGTGTATTTTTAGTCGTCCGTTGATATATCCCACGGAGTTTTTCATTCACCGTCCATCTTACCTTCGAACGGACGAAATGAAGATCTCCATTGTCTTCGGAGATTCCGCCACCTAGGAGTAGGTTATGGCTGCCCCACGGAGCGAATGGACGGTCCAGATTGTTCATATGGACAAGTAGTGGGCCCCACTGAGAGGACCCGCAACCTCTGCTGCGAACAGAGCTCGCGGACGCTGGTGCTTTGATGTTGGTGGCCCCCTTTCAGTGACTTTTTGATAAATCCAATCCGTCTATCAGCTTCAGGACAAAAAACCGTCCAGGAAGGACAAGATTTGTTTGATTTAAGTGTGGCCCACTTGATCGTTTATTCCGCCGTCCATCCGCTGTTTGACGGTGGAGATTCTCTGATCACTTGCATGGAAGAAAAAGAACACCTAGGTGAGATTAACACCACCCCTATGCACAAAATGAACGGTCCAGATAGGTGATTTGGGTGATAGGTGGGGCCCACAAGCGAAACCCAATCCAGACAGAAAACGCCTTTTTGCGTTCTTCCTGATTTGAGAAGGAGAGTCGGTCAGCAACGCTGACCGACTTCGGATCTTTTAGGTGCACGCCCGGTGTACTCTCGCTCCGTGCACATGCACTGCATGTAGGGGTCCCACGGAGATGCTATGAGAAGTCTGTTCCATCCATCCGTATTGTTATTTCATTTAGCGCGTTGACACCAATTGAAGCATATTCAACCGGCAGGTGGGCCCAAAATCGAGTTTTGTGGGTCGATCTCGTCCGTTGGAACATTTCCACAAGGATCCAACGGCCAAAATTCGACGTGTACGGTTAATTTATGGTCCTGAAGCCATGTATGAAGTTTCAAACCGAACGGATGGTGGAAACCTTGTGATCTTGCATTCTGGAACAATTTCAGGCTACTTGAGCTTCAGTTTCTCGATTTTCGTGGATCTCTGGTATGTAAATTCTTCGATCTTGGTCCCATGGAGTCTGTCCCTTGCCTGTGGTGTCATCAGATCATTAAATTCATGCTTTAAGCTCCCTTTTTCAGTTAGTGTTCGCAAATACACTCTGCATCACAAATACGATTAAAGCGGACCATTAAACGGTATCATATCTGTAAATCCAGGCAATAATCAGGGTCTGATATACAATATTTGACCCTCAACAAGGTCTCGGGCCCATTGGCATACGTGTTCGAGGCAATCTCTCACCATCCTGCTTAGCTCGCAGGGACATGTTCACTAGCTTAGCATAATTGGGAATGCTAGTGCAACACATCTTAGTGCGGATATCAGGACGCATACCCTCTAAAAACCGTCGCATTCTCATTGGCTCATTCGCTGGGATCAATGGAGCATATTTGGCCAGCTCCGTGAAGCAGTTCTCGTATTCAGCCACTATCATCCCCCCTTGTCGAAGGTGGAGGAATTCACCCTCCTTTTCATTATGGTGAGGGGGAAGTACTTTTCATGGAAACGAGTTTCGAACGCGTCCCACATCCACATATAGCCTATGGGAATGGTTCGTAGGAAGTTATCCCACCAAAGACTAGTCACCTTCTCGAACATATAAGTAATAAGCTCCACTTGCTCTGCCTCAGTACAATGCAATAGCTTCAACATCTTGGAGATGTTATCTAGCCAGTACTCAGCCTCCTCGGGCCTGTGAGTACCCGCAAAAGTAGGAGGGCGAAAGCACTGAAAGCGCTCAAATAAGCCACTTGTATTCATCGTTCCAGTGGGCTGCATGGGTGGCATAGGCGGGACTACATTCACGTTTTGGGCAATAGCCCCATAATCATAGCCAAAACTTATTGTTATTGCTGCATTGGGAGCATCATTTGCTCCAACCTATCAGGAGGAGAAGCTGCCTGAGGCATGTGTGGCAGCGATGTAGACGCACGATTCTATCCCAGAACCGGTGGTGCACTGGGTGTTGGCCCATTGGTGAGGCCAGTGTCCGGTTGTGAATCTGACATTGTCTCAATATTTAGGCCCAAACTACGATCCATATGGCTATCTCTCAGGGGAGGTGCCTCGTCAATCGATCCGCCAAGTAGAAGGCGTGTTGTATTTCGAGTGATTTTAGGAGGAATTCCCTATATACAACATAGGGTGAAACATGTGTAAGATTAGGATAATATCACCCACTTTTTCCAATCATTCTATACATTTCAAATCAAAACAAGATTCGTGCATTTCATTTAGCCAAAATTTGTCACGATACATGAGATGTAGTATTACATGAATTATAACAAAGAATTCATGTGAGCTAATTTAACAAAATACTTTAACACTAACCACTCAAACATCTAACTAAGCCAACCAAGGCTATTACAAAGAAGACAAGAAACTAAGAAAATAAGAAGACAACGACAACACATGACTAGTCCTCCGACTCTAGCGAAGGTGGAGGCACACACTTATCCTACATACAGCACAGGAAGGCCTTCAAGGTGTATGACATTCTCTTGAATTTCTGTTTCAGATAGGACTGAATCTCTTTAACCTTTTGCTTCAACCGAGCCTGGTTTTCTTCAATCTTAGCCATGCAGGCTTCTAAGGCGGCCCGATCATGGCGGTCTCCATGTGTAGTAGGAGGTCCCCAATCTGAGTCCTAGGCCTCCTCTTCTTCTCCCTGCTCTTCCTCCTCACTGCCTTCCTCTTCACTACCTTCCTCTTCATTGCCTTCCTCACCATTTTCTTCCTCATCCTCACTGCCTTCTTCCTCTCCACTTCCTTCCTCATCTTCACTACTTTCTTCCTCTTCACTCTCTTCTTCTATTTCATCCACGTACTTATCGAGTCGGGCTTGGAGTTGTCTAGGGCCAATTCCCGTGTTGTTGAGTGTAGTCTTGCTGATGAAGTGGATCGGCGCAAGATTATCCATATGAAGTCTGAAACTAAAGTTGCGGGCAATCTTGCAAATAAGTCAGTCGAATGGGAGGGATACGTCCCCCTGACTAAATCGTGCAGTCCTAATTATCTGAGACAAGGTGAGAGTAGGCAAGCATACTTTTTCCCCTTGTCCAACTTTGTATAAGAAGTCCACCATGAAGCGAGTGCATTCTGTGCAGTAACTCCACCTATGATACATGTTATACATGCATACATGGTGGAGCAGGTGAAAGTTTGTCGTCATGCATGTCGATGCGAGGCTATTGTCTTACCTCCAATGAGCCAGTCGGCCGCAAAGGAAACGTGTGCGGCGATCTTTCTCTCGTCCACTAGCGAGATGAGTTGCACTAGCATGTACTACACCATGCTCTATTCCTATAATATGGGCCATCACATCCACCTTAACTACGGCTTCCTGCCTCCCCAAAGGGATAGTGAACTGAAGAGGCTCCAGAATTGGGTTTCGTATGTGGGCATAGAAGGCTCATACGGTGCCTTCACTTGCATGAGCCTTCCCTTCAAACATAGGACCTCACCCGGTCTCCAATAGATGGTCAATCACTGGATACAACCTGAATAATTTCTTATAAACATGAGATTGAAATATGACTTTGCGATCATGGAACTTACCAAGTTCGGCGCCCGTTGGTAGCGATCTTTCCAACGGGATTCGAGGATCGAGGTCCTGTTTCGACCTTCACTCGGCACTTCCTCTAGTCTCAACATCCATCCTCTTTGTACAACGGCTTGGACGGTAGGCCTGGCCTCAATCGGGGCAGCTCTCTTCTTTTCCATAAGGGAAAGGACCATTGAGATGGAGAAAATGGCAGTGACTAGCTTAAAGAGAGCCATGGAGTTGGAAAAGCTTGAGAATGAAGTGGATTTGAGGATATGGGAAGTATGAGACACAAAAAGAGGATTTTTGTGCTCAAATAGGTGGAAATAAGGAAGATGGGGAGTTATAAGAGTTAGTTTTAGGGGAATGATGGTGAAAGGGTGTAAAATGTAGAAGTTTTTAAAGATTGGAGTGAATGGAAGTGGGGATTTAATAGAGAAAGAGACTTTTTTGAGGGTTTAGGGTGTTGGAGGGGTGAAAATAGGGTGAAATGTTCATGAGAGGGAAAGGAGAGGGTTTAGTGGGTGGTACCACATGTGGGAGGGCCCCACATAGACGGTCGGTGGGGGTGTCCGGCGGTGGCTCTGGTCTAAGCCATTGGCCACCCCTCCTGGGGTGCTGTATACATGTGAGGGACCCCCTGGGTCCTACTGGATTTTACGGTTTGGGCCCCTATGCTTGTAAGATGCACTTTCTCGGTCCAACAAGCACGTATTCATGCTTTTTGGCTTGTTTGAAGTATGGGATTCACCAAATTATAGTTAAAACCCATCGACTGAAGGCATAAAAGGGACTGAGATCAAATCACATGATCTTGAATGCGTACAGGCCACATTATAGTACTCAATCTCGCCCGTTGGCAAAACTTTAAAATCCTACGATCATTTCTAAATTTCATCACCCCCTTCCTAAGTCAGAGTGTGTTAGAATGCGTCATGTTACCTATCACCCTGCTCCAGTTTAATCTAAATCATGATCTGATGCCAACTTGTAACACCTCAAATTTCGAGGGTTGAGCAAGGCTCTACTCCCGAGATTCAGCACATTACTTATGCAACATGGATAATGATGTTTAAATGTCATCCATATTAATGCATTAAACATGAGTGGAATTATACTAAAATAGTGTCTCATACTCCAGAGATAATGTAATTAAGCAAACGGAAGTCTGAAGTACATGTATTAAAATAAGTAAGCCGTTCACAACTTTTAGAGTATGGTGATGTAACAGGATTTAATATATGCAAGATTTGTTTCAAAATAGACAAAGTGGGGAAATATAAGATGTCCAACTAGACAAGTATCCCAGTATCCCAGCGTCTCGATGAATCAGCTCAAGGTCTACATAGACCAACCAAAAAGTTGATAGTAGGAGAACTCCTCCTCACTGGCCATGAAATCCTACTCCATCATGTAAACCTCATCATCATTTGCATCTAAACTAGTGTCTAGTTGGTGTTTTAAAACACCGTCCCAAAGTGGGAGTGAGTGATCAACTCAGTGGTACTATAAGGCAAAGGTTAACATGTTATCAATTCAATCAAGCAGTAATGATAAAGCAATATAACAATCACTTCCTAGCTACTCTTGTTGATGCGGGAATGGAGTGTAAGTAATGATGCATGCCCTCACATCAAAAGCTCCCTCAACAAGCGATGCCGACATCATATCGCATATGACAACACTACCTCCTGTGCGACTTCCACGCCTTTAAAGCACGTCCTAACTAATGCAGTGTTATACATGGTCATGTTAACCTAGTAATTAATAAAGTTAATTTATACAGTAGATTTGAGAAGGTAGGGTACCTCCCTTTATATCATTGACCCAAACCGAAGAATCCATCTAGGTTCGTCACTCCTAGTCAAGCACATACGATAGGTA
This sequence comes from Magnolia changhungtana, assembly GCA_030180095.1. Taxonomy (NCBI): domain Eukaryota; kingdom Viridiplantae; phylum Streptophyta; class Magnoliopsida; order Magnoliales; family Magnoliaceae; genus Magnolia; species Magnolia changhungtana. The sequence goes on from JASAUF010000446.1 coordinate 2,500,875, forward strand.
AGTTGTGGGGTCATCAATCCCGATGGAAAGCAGTCGATAGGCAAGTTCATAATTTTGTGCTGACGGACACTATGAGGTGGTTAATCACCTCGACGTGGGCCTACAGCTCGAACATGGTGTCCCATACCACCATGCTCGGCTCACGAGTCTGAGTTTGCTTACTGGTCACTACGGGGTAGCTGATCACCTCGGCGTAAGCCAACAGCTCGAACAAAGTGTCCCATACCGCCATGCTCGGCTCATGAGTCTTGGTGGATAGTAGTACTATGGTTAAGGTGGGCCTTTACTTCGGAGGGGGTACCTTAGATTCAGGCAGTGGTATCCGTACACGATAAACACACATTAGCTAATCGGTTTATTAGACATGTTCAATTGGTACGAGCACACACCGACTTAATCGACATGGAGTGCATAAGCACCCCTCGTGGCTTAACCACTATCGATAATCATCATGCAACCCAGATTCATCAAATATATCTGAGGTGAAGAGATTAATTTGACCACTTGAATGGGGACTGTTACCGATTGCCTGGACTACAGCATAGCCCCAATCCTACTCAGATGTAATAAGTAAACACATGTGACAAAAATTCCAGCATTTGGCAATCAGTCCAAACAAATCTCTCATTTGAGCATTTCATCAAACACATTAAACATGTCACCAACACTTACATTTCATCCATAAATTGCATAGTGGCAAATATGATTACATGGAAGAAACTATACATATGATTAAGGTAATTGAGAATCTTATCTTAATACACTGAATAAATACAATTCATCAATGTTTTCTCATTCAAACATTTTATCAAACACCTAAGTTACAGTTCACCAAATACATAAACTAGATTAGTTATGACATATATTATGGTAATTCCTTACACAAGGAGATCATCATGCATACAACAAAATTGAATCCTAGATTAACAATCATGGTAAGCACAAATCACAATTGCATGTTCATTCGAACATTTCAATAAACACATGAGATGCATCTTGTAATCAACATAGTTCACACATGTATAATATATCGAAAACATCATATCCAAGACAATATGGCAGCAATCAAGTCAGACATAAATCATTAGCTGACATTGATAGCTTTGACAACTATAACCTAAATGTTTATAGTCCGTGCCTTCTGTCGGAATACTCGATTCGCACTCGATTTAAACACTACGTTCCCTAAAACAGAACAACGGGTACCTAAACCATGAGATAGGTTAGCTAGTTTATAGATTACTCAATCTGGATTTCTAAATCAAGATTAGGGTTAGGATTTCTTATCCAAATCGTAACTGAAAATGATTGTGTAGCGAAGTGGGGAGGTGAATTCGTACGTGGAGTAGTGGAAGAAAACCATTGCAGCAATCTCCAGAGATTTCCCTTCTCTCCTTACTCTTTTCTCTTCTTTTCTCTCTTCTCTCTCCTGGTGTTAGAGAAATTCGTTTGGAATAGAAATTGGGTGGTTTAAGGGCTTTATATATGCCTAGAACTGATGCAAATGGCCCCAGGGCCATGGTATACTTAGTTTCTATCCAAAGGGGAGTGTTTCTAACGAACAGGGCTCATCGGGAGGTGCATTATCCATGTACGTTGTAGGGTAAGTTTCTTGACAATGGATCTATGCCAAGATGTGGTTTCAATGCGGTCGGATTAACTGATCGACTGTGGGGGACCCGTGTCAGATCAACAGTCGCACTTACTTGATCGGGGCCACAAGTATATGGATATGACCCAGGAAATTTTCTTTTCCCATGGATGAAGTTTGGTCAGAAACTAATGGCCCAAAATCCTCAATTTCATGCGTGAGTGAATGGCCTAATTTACTTTCATTTCATTTTCTAAAGATATTGGCGTTTCTCACACACTTTACTCAGGGCTCAAGTTATACATTTCTGGACACAATCTGGGCTCGATTCCCATGATGGTTGTTAAGCCCAGTAGGACCGACATAATCCTATAGTTTCGCGGTCATTGGACTTTCGACGTGTGGTCCAGGTCCAATACAGAGTTTCAATGTATTCCCAAGAGCGACAGGCTCATGGGATTTCTCCTAGGTTTTCAAGTAGTGTTGAGTTAGCGATTTTTGATAGTTTTGGGTATTGCCATTTGTGTAAATGGTGGTTCGAGCTAAATTCACTGATTAATTTAGTTTAGTACTCAATTAATTCTCACCTAAATTTCTATAGAATACGGTCCTTAGGGATTTCTACCTGAGGTGGTACTCGGGTCTTTGTATGGATTTTTTCGAGGTGTTATATTACGGGTTTGACAAATTCCTTGAGGATGTCAAGGAAAAATACCCTGAGCTTGACCTCACTAGCCTTGAGGGTAGCCCTGTCGAGGACCCGGCATCTTCGGGAGTTGATGCCTCGACCCGAGCTGAAGCCGAACAGCCATCCTACGTGGAAGTTTGACCAAACTCTTCTAACTGCATTTTATATTCCTCTTGCGCATGTATTATCTTCTATATTAATTAAAAGAGAACTTTTTGCAATAATTGTCATGTATGGAATTTTAAGTAGATTTAGCAGGTCGGACTGCCTTTCATTGGTTATAGTGGTAGGCTGAACATATTAGTCGAGTAGGAGCATTTGGGTGAGCTCTCTAGCTCTTCCTTTTATTAAGAAATATCTACTTTTGCAGAATAGATGGATTAGCTGTAATGACCCCTTCGTGAAGGGTTGAGCAGTTTACTTAGGAGGATTATTTTCCCTTGTGCTAAGAGATTCTCATTATAGATCTCGTAATCCTAGTAGTGTTACTAATTAGTGGTTCGACCGCTTCTCAATGGGTCAGAGGACTGGTGGGGAGTGTTTTTCCCGTACACTAAGGGAAGTCTTCGGTAGGCCATGTAGTAGAATCAACTAATGGCCCGACCTCTTCTCTAAGGGTTAGACGATTGGTGAGAGGGTTGTTTTTCCCTTGCACTAAGGGAGGTCCTCATTAGACTATGTAAACTAAGCATTGTAGACAATGAATAGAATTTGAAATTTTCCATCTTTGGGATTTTTATTGTAGATTTTAAATAAGACATGTAGATTCAGATCTAATAGATCAATTATTATAGATTTTGAATAAAAGACATGTAGATTTCAACCTGAAGTTAGGTCAATCTTCACGGATAGTAGATCTTCAGATGTTCAGCATTCCATGGATGCTATAGAGGTCATCCCTCCATGTCTTTAAGTCGATTGGTTCTAATTCAGGTAGTACCTATTATTTTGTAGGGTCCTTCCCAGTTCGGCCTCAGAGTCCCCAGACCAGGCTCCTTGGTGTTTTGAAAGGTTCTGTGGAGGACCAAATATCTAGCTTAGAATCATCTTACCCTTACTTAAGAATTGTAGAATCAGGTGACTTGTTGTTGTTGGGTCACGACCTTGAGTTGAGCTTGCTCCCTTCTCTCTTTCAACAGATCAAGGTCCAGAGCCATCTGCTCGATATTTTGATTTTCATTATTGGACTGAATCTGTGGGGTAGGGAGCCTTATCTCGACTTGGACAACAGCCTCTGCTCCGAAGGCTAGGGAGAAAGGAGTTTCTCTTATGGCCATCCGGGCATTGGTCTGATATGCCCAGAGGACATAGGGGAGTTCTTCGGCCCAGGTGCCCTTTGCTTTTTTGAGCTTGGTTTGAAGATGATTTTTTATGATTTTATTGATTGCTTCCACTTGGCCATTAACTTGAGGGTTCTGAGGTGATGAATAAGCATTTCAAATTACAAGGTTCCCCCATATGCCTCAGAACCGATCATTGTCAAATTGTTTCCCGTTGTTCGACATATGATGTTTTTCTATATGAAGTCGGTAATTTTCTGCTCAATGATCTTGGCCAATGGCTCGGCCTCGACCCATTCGATGAAGTAGTTGACCACGATGACTGCCAACTTAGTCTGACCTTTGCAAGTCGGCAGGGGGCTGATGATGTATATCTAGAGTTGGGCATCGAGTCAAGTCGAACCGAGATAGGGCTGACTCGACTTGATCCGGTTTTGAAATAGGCCTGACCTGAAATCGATCTGACTTGATACCGAGTCCAGCATGCCTGAATCGATCTGAGTCTGATATGGCCATACTGATCTGGACCAAGTTTGATCTGGTCAGAAATACCGAGTCAAGTTGAATTAGCACCGAGTCTGATTAAGAGATGAGGGAGGGAGAGACCAAACGAGTGGAGAGGAGAGAGAGGAGGAGGAGGAGGAGGAGGGTGGTGATGGTGGGTGATTGTCGGGATTGGAGGATGAGGAGGATGAGGGACGGAGAGAGAAATCGGGCTTGGAAGATTAGGAGGATGAAGGACGGAGAGAGATTTTTGGATTGGGTCAGGGTAAGGTGCAGCAAGTAGGGTTAGAGAGTCGGGTCTAACCTGATCAGGTTTTGGGTGGAGTCGAGTTACTAGGTAACTCGAACTCAACTCCATTTGAGTTTGGATTGGGCAAAGCCCACTCAGTTCAGGCTAACTCACCCATTCGTTCGGGTTGAGTTGGATCTGAACGAGTCCGAGGAGTCGAGTTAGCTAGATCGATTCGTCCTGTGCCCACCTCTATGTATATCCCATATTAGGAAAATGGTCATGGCCTAGTCATGGGGGTCATTCTCAGGTGGCTTGTTGGAGTATAAAAATTATCATCATGAAAGGGAAAGATTGGTATTCAGAAGACAACTGATGGAAAAAGACAAGTTGCGCAGGTCGCGCAATCAAGTGATTCAGTTGCGCGGTCCCACAGTCGAGACAACAGTTGCGCGAATCGCCTAACCAGTGAGACAGTTGTGCGTATCGCACAACTAGGGAGGCAGTTACGTAGATCGCGCAACCAGGAAGACAGTTGCTCCGGTTGTGCAATGAGGAAGGCAGTTGCGCAGGTCGCGCAATCAACGGAGATCACTGACACGTGTGAGGGGCCTATGAATACCCCACTCTTCCTCTCATTTGAGGCATACAGATATTTCAGAAACTGGAGCAGAGCAACTGAAGGTAGAGGGGAGAGGCAATAATTAGTTGTGCGGATGGCGCAACCGGCTGTATCAGTTGCACCGATCGCGCAACCAAGAGTTATTACGTGGACCATGCAACCAATTTATTGATTACGCAGGTCGCGCAACAGATCAGTTAAACAGCTTTGTGCAGGAGCTAAAATGGTGTTGAATCTTCAAACCTCCTTTAAAAGGAGAGATCAGTTGATTAATTCAACATTCCTCCTAAGTATTGAGAGATGACTGAAGAAGCTAACGGAGTGCTGCTGGAATTTCTGTCCCCAAGAAGATTAGCTGATCAATTCAGTAATTCCTCCTAAGTATTGGGAGATGACCGAAATAGCGCTGGAGTGCTACTGAAATTTATATTGAACCATAACAATTGCACTTAGAATAATTCTTCAATTCTAAATGATCTATCTTAGAATCAAGGGATATAGAAAGGATGTAAATGAACTCAATATCAATAAAAATATGATGATTGTTCTGAATACTCCTTTATTATGCTTGAATAAAATATAGTTCCCAAAGCAAATACTTTTGTTTTTATGTCGAAACAAAATGGCGACTCTGCTGGGGAAGATCTTATAATGGAGTAACTCTGCTAGAGTTTTTATGTTGATACACTTCTGGTATCTTGCTTAGAAATAATGACAGAGGACTGGCGTCAACCTTTCATTGATTATCTCAAATATAACATCTTGTCAGAAGAACAAGTATAGAAGTAACAAATCAAGCAACGGTCAAACAGATTCATCATATGCAGCAAAGTATTATATAGAAGATCTTATAATGGAGTATTATTATGTTAGACAAACAAGAAGCGAGCCAAACATTGTAGGAGGCACACTCCGGTGAATGCGGAGCACATCAGGCTGGCCGAAACCTATTTCACAAAATACATTGAATGGGTTATTATTGGCCCACCATGTTCAAAGACGTAATAGATTATGTAAAGTGGTGTCATGAATGTCAAATTCACGAAAACGTTATACACGCTCCTCCTGAAGATCTGCATCAGTCTGTCACCTCTTGGCCCTTCTCCGCTTGGGGGCTCGGCGTAATTGGTCCTATAAATCCATCTTCGTCTAAAGGAAAGCAGTATATTCTACCAGCCACCGATTATTTCTCCAAGTGGACTGAAGCAATTGCCTTGCGTAATTTCAAAGAAAAAGATGTGATTAATTTCATCAAGCACGCTATAATATACCATCATGGTATTCCATAGAAAATCGTTACAGATAATGGCACTCCTTTCAAAAATAGAGGTATGGAAAAGTTGTTTCAAAAATTCAGTATTCGACACTCGTTCTTAACGCCTTACTATCCACCGGCCAATGGATTAGCAGAAGCATTTAACAAAAGAATAGACAAAATACTGAAGAAGACAGTGACAGGAAATAAGTGTGATTGGGATGAGAAACTGTAAGAAGCATTGTGGGCAAACAGAACCACTTATCGTATGGCAACAAGAGCGACACCATATTCACTGGTCTATGGTGTAGAGGCAGTTATCCCAATGGAAATACAAGTAGCTTCGCTCAGAGTGGCAGTACATCAGTCTATAACAGACGACGAAAATGCAAAATTGAGAATAAAAGATTTAGATTTGCTCAATGAAAAACGCTTAGCAGCCCAGCAGTGATTGCAGACATATCAAGCAAGAATATCGGCTACTTTTGATAAGCGAGTTAAATACCGTTCTTTCAAAAAGGGAGATATGGTGTTAATGTTGAAAAAACCTAGAGTGGTCACTCGGCGAACAAGGGGCAAATTCGAGCCTAAATGGGATGGGTCATATATAATAAAGGAAGTGTACTCCAGTGGGGCATACAGAGTTATAAATTAAGATGGATAAGGTATCAGTATACCAGTCAATGCTCGCTTCATCAAAAGATATCGTCCCTGAAGAGGCTTCTGATTTTGATCTAGAATATTATCGGCATAATGATTCTACATCAAAAGGGGGTAAGAATATGTACCATCGAATCAATAAAGAAGCAGTTCGCGAGCATATCAAGATTATGTATCTATGATCGTTATCATCAATCGGACTCTGCGTAACTCTGCTGATATTGATAGCATCACCAAGCTGGTATATTACGAACAACACGGATGAATACCACCCTTGAGGATATTAGTAAAAGTGATGACGTATCAATCCCAGACAGAAATATCATATTATCAATCGTAACGATGATGATGATGTTTACTATTATCCGTTAAGATATTTCAAGGCAGCCTAGCCAAGCGCCAAGAGAGCCAAATCCGAAAAGGGGGTCAAATCCTAAAAAGAGCCAAATCCTAAAAAGAGTCAAATCCCAAAAGAGCCAAATCCTAAAAAGGTCAAGTTCTAAAAGGGCTAAAAGCTCTAAAAGGATTAAACTCTAAAGGGAATAAAAGCTCTAAAGTGAATCAAACTCTGAAAGGATCAAGTTCTAAGAAGGCCAGCTACATATAAGACCTATCATTTTCGCCATCCGGGTGGCGGGGAGAAGCTAGTGGCCTTAAAAAGCCCATGAAGCTCATCATACATACCCATGCAGGCAGCAAATGAAGCCAATTAAAATGGCTAGTCTTGTATAACCCCCATGCCGTCTGTATTGCTTTCTGGCAGCATTATGGGGAACGGAGGAAGAATGCCCTCCCGTGAATGGGCTTGACCTTGCAGATGAAGAAAATAAGGGCCGCAGTGTGAGCTGTACATCGGCCAACCGTGCGTGAGACCCTCCAGATCTACGGTTTGATTTCAATACTAACTCATGAGGAAGGGTTTAAACCTACTCATTGATGGACTGGCGACCCTAGGTTTGGTGCCCCAAAGGTAGCCTTGCAAGCTCTGTGAACTCTAAAGAGTTACCGCGGCCAACCCTGTGCATAAAACCAACTGAGTTCACCGCCCCTGTAGCTTCACTGGGCCCCTCTGATGGATCGCGGTTTGTGAACTCACAAGGCAGTGAGAAGTTCAGTGAACTCCTAAGAGTTACAAAGACCATCACATGAGACCACGCTCCACTACTCAAGAGCTTAAACTGTGTGAGCTCCACTACTCATGAGCTTAAACTGTGTGTGACTAACTAAAATTGAAATATAGTACCGCCAATTAAGAATAAAGATCATCTAAGAAATCCCTACTAACAAGGCATAAAAGGATATAAATGAATATACAATACAATAACAAAATAGAATAAAAGGAGCATAATGCATTGTAAGCACGTTAGGTAAAGCATCATATAAATTAGATAAGATATTGTCATCAAAATGTCATAAGTTACTTATGATTTGAAAGCATGAATAGTAGCAAAATAAATATGTTAAAGTTATACATTTTACAGCTCTCCTGTGATACCTAATATTGCCAAGTACTGTTGCAAATTTTCCTGGAGACTAACTTGGGCAGCAGCATGCTCCAGTCGAGCATTCGAAATCAATTGGGTAGGATCTGGAATACCCGCTAGTTTTTCTTCTAAAAAATTGATCAGCTTTTCATTCTTCACCAATTTAGATCTTTCAGAATCCACAGAATGACAGCTGCATTCTATCTTCTCCTGGACTCTTTCGATATTTAACTATATCTCCGAACCCCGCCCCTCTAACTGTGAAATTTCTTGCTTCAGGACTGTAATACGATCCAGAACAGATGTTTTCTCATTAACAAAAGTCTTCAGCTGATCATGTAAAGGTGATTGTTCTTAATCGTGACAAGAGACAAGAGAGGCAGGTTGAGAAACTCTCTCTTTGGAATCCGCAAGCTATTTTCTATACTCCAAGATCTCGGGAGGAACAGTCATAGTTGCAGTTGACGATATGGAAGTTATTGAATTATGAAATCTCAAAAGAGCATCGCGCAAAGAGGAAATATCAACTTTAGCCATGCGAGAAGCACTGCTTAAGACATCTAGAGCAACAGCTAAATCACACCATTGTTCAGGATCTTTGAAGATTTCGACGATAGCCAGTATCGAATTCCTGATCAAGGCTAATTTATGCGCAGAGATCTTTTCAAATGATCCCGCATTCAATGAAGTGCCTATAGAACCAGAGCTAGCTGCACCACTTTGAGGTAAATCCTCTGTCAAGGAGTAAAATCTAAGAAATTATAATGAAGATTTTATGCACAGGTAATAAGAAAAATAGCAACAAGAAAAAGAATATACTTTCTGCCAGTACCGAAGCGACAAGTGAGTGCGTTTCTCAGGCAAGAAGAGGATCAGGTGCTATCATATCTGCAAAAGATGGAGCTTTGTTTTCAGCACGGGGGGCGGCAGTAACAGGGATGAGCCAGTCAGTTGGGTCTTCTGAAAAAGTGATCTCATGCGCCACTGATCGCGGGGGTATGGAGAATCCCGGGGAGACTGATGGTGCGACAGGGGGCAGATTCATAGGAGAAACACTATGTGATTTTGTATTCGTAGCATGACCACCTGAAATAAAATGAGTGAGATGAGATAGAAAAGAAGAACAAAAGTGAAAAGGCGATAGCGAAATTATCTTACGTGGTGAATATCCGTATTCTCCATAATCAAGGGGTTCTTCTTCTTCCCTCACTACACGGGAAGTCTTTGCAGGAATGGCCTCAGAAGTTGAAGGGATATGTCCTTCGTTAGAGGGGATGTTTTATGTAATTGTCCCATCTTCGTCACTAATATTCACTTCACCCTCTTCATAAGCGTCTTCTTGATTCTCCCCTTCTATTTCACTCTTATCAGAGGAAGTATCCCCAGACGAAGAAGTTGAAGAAGTCAAATCTTCACCAACAGTATCCTCTGTGCTTGAATCCTCAATAACAACTTGTTTGCCTTTAGAGGGAGGAAGTTGGGGGAATCTTCTGGCTGAGTACCCGCAATAGCTTGAGCTGGAATGGTAACGGTAGTAGTCTTTCCCTGTGGAGTAGCTTGAGCGCGGGTGCGGGATCTTGTCATTGGAGAAGAAGTTGGCCGCTACAGAAGGCGAACAGTCTCAGATGCAAGAGAAGAAACTAGTTGTTGTTGAGGGATGGTGGAAGAAGAAGGTTGATTGGGCGGACTAACATTAACCTCTAGTTGAATGGGAGACTCTACTGTAACTTCTTCTCTATGCAACCGATAAAGGGGAATTTGCTCAAACTCGCGAGTATCACCGTATGCAGTCCATCCTTTAAGAGTGTTATCGGGTTTTATCTCACGAATGGGTTCGTCTACCGAAATCATGATACGACGACTACCCGAAGGAGCATGACTAGTCTCTACAATGAAACCGATGCCTGTTTCGAAAATACGACCTTTGAGCTTGGGGGGAGGAAGCCGGACCGGTTGTGACACTGGAAGACTTTTTCGGACTAGGTACCATTGGTGCACCCACCATCTCATGTGATTGTATGATGCTCTTGGAATACAATCACGTCCTGGGATGATGAAGGAAGAATTAGCCCGCCCCAATAATTGCTTCTAGATCATTGCCCAATTAAATGGACAAGTCTCTAACTGTACATCCTTCGAGTAACTAGTCCACATTCCTCTGTTACTGCTTGGTCAAAACTGAATTAGAGAGCGAAGCAGCTTGGATAATATGGTTCACTCCAGAACTCGGTCCCTTCCCTCAAGGGCAGGCTGCATGATCTGATAGATATGAAAAATCCCCTTTCTGCTAGAGAGAGTGAGTCAGTGTCTGCCTTTTCAGTATCCACAATACAGCGGGGCAGGCTAAAATGGAAGTAGTTTATCTTAGCATCGGAAGAAATAACATCTTTAGCCCAGTCATAAGATCTTTTAGCAATGGACCTTTTCTGAAAAAGTAGAGAGGAACTTTGGAAGGGTGAACATAGGCTTTTTCTGGAACTTCGAAAGTCCAGGGAAAGTATACGCCAAGCCAACCCAGAAAATAATGCCATGGCATATAAGTTAAGGTAGAGCCGACCGAAGGACTTTTTATGTGGCACGCTATTTCTCCAAAACCTCTGTAGATTGAACAAAGGATGGGTGCAGCAAGAGAAAACCTCACTCCTTCAGCCATAACACCTGCAACTGCGAATATCGAAGGACGAATAGCATTTGCTGATTTAGAACTGGGGAAGACCACCATGCTCAGCCAGTATGCAATAAAGGCCGCAAGTTCCCCATGAACGGAATATTCAGCATGACCTCTTATGCCCTTCCTAAGGCATTCAAGCTCTCGTGAATGATTACCGTTGAATCTGGAAAGGTAAACAAATGAGGTCAAAGTTATATATATATATATATATATATATATATATACATTAAATTGTAATAAAAAGGGATTGGAGAAGAAGGGAATTACTTCAGAGCTCAGCTGAAATGCGCCAACCATTGCATGGGGTGAATCTTGTGGATGTTTAGAAATTTCGACATCTCTTTGAAGAGTTCGATGGTTGACTCTGAGATGAAAGGGATGTGATCAGGGGATGAAATGAGCGAACTCTTCGTTAGTGGGAACGAATTCATCGAAGAACTGGCCGGTGATTGTTAAACCTGCAATTCTATGGATATCCCATAGTGTGATGCTCATCTCACCTTCAGGGAGATGAAAAGAATTGGTGGAAGGGCACCAATAATTGAGGAACGCCTTTAAAATAGAAGATTCTTTGGAAAAAGGATATGATGTTGCTTCTACTGCCAGAAAGATGCCGATGTCCGACAAAATGTTATCATGTTTTGATAAAACTGTCGTAGCCCATTCGGAATAATAATTTCAGGGAGTCAGAAGGCCTCTGGTTCTGGATTCTTCTGGACTCTAGAGTTGAGGACGGTAGCTAAAACGCTGCTTGAGTGTTTCATAAAAGAGAGATGGATATAGACTATGGACGTCGTAAGAAGGGATGAGAAAAACCATGGAGTGAATATCGCCTATTCGCTATCTCGGTCTTGGTGGCTACAGGATTCTTTCAAATAATCTGGGTTCTTTAAAGGGCCAAGACTCCGTATAAGCCAACCTTTCTCCGGATAAATAATCTCTAGGTTCACAGACCAGCATAGAGTGATGGCGGTGCATGCTGAGTGGAAGAGAGATAACACCTCGTCTATATGGGTTGTCAAATCTGATGACACCCTGTACCTCGCGCACTGATTCCCAAGAGTTGTTAAGTTTTTTTCGATTATGTTCCTTGATCTTCTCTTGAAATTTTCGGGCCTTGTTTCGGCGATGCTTCTTAGGCCTAGAAGGAGGAGGAGTATCTTCTCCAACATGTGGTCTTTGGCTACTCGTCTGATGATGTGTTGTGGTCTTCAACCACTCATCCCACTCATATTCGCGACCATGCTTTGGAGGCATGGTCAGGTTGCCCGTGGCGATAGCTCTGTGGATAGGGGACGATAATGATTTAATCCGTGAAGTGAAGTCAAAAGTGGGTAGTACAGGCTCTTTTATATAGGCGGGACGCCTAACAGTTGTCTTGAAATGCTTAGACGAGGGTTGAGCAGGAGAAGATGGCGGTTCTGTTACCTGAGGAGTTGTAGTGTGATAAGCATCAGTATTAGGTAGCTCTTGATGGGATGGTTGATTGGAAGGAGGGTTGATGGCGGTAAAAGTCCTCTTGGTGCGAGCCATGATGAAGAAAAACAAGCTAAAGTTTTGAAGATCTGCTGAGATGGTAGTTACGCGGGTCGCGCAGAAGGTTGGTGGTTGCGTGGATCATGCACCAAAATTCTTAGTTGCGTGGATCACGCAATATAATTGGAGTTGCGCGGGCAGCGTAACGGTTCAAAAGGCCTTGCGCGACGAAAAGATGTTGCGCGGGTCACGCAATAATGATCAGTTGTGCGGGGGGTGAAAAAATTCGCAAGGGCTTCGCTACAGAAAAACTTCAGAATATGGAAAATGAGCAGATTTCATTATTTATAGGAAAAAGATCGTGTACAGTCCTCAGGTGTCGGTTGCGCGGGTCGCGCAACCAACCAAAGCAACAAGCAAGGGTTTTTTGGCATGAGTTGATCCTTACTCTTTGATTCAACACAATAAAGAACGGATCAAGGGGGCATCTGTTGGAGCATAAAAATTATCATTATGAAAGAGAAAGATTGGCATTCAGAAGACAATTGATGGAAAAAGACAAGTTGCGCAGGTCGCGCAACCAGGTGACTCAGTTACATGGATTGCGCAATCAAGTGATTCAGTTGCGTGGTCCCACAGTCGAGACAACAGTTGCGTGGATCACGCAACCAGTGAGACAGTTGCGCGTATCGCGCAACTAGGGAGACAGTTGTGTGGATCGCGCAACCAGGAAGTCAGTTGCACCGATTGCGTGACGAGGAAGGCAGTTGCACCGATTACACAATCAACGGAGATCACTGAGATGTGTGAGGGGCTTATAAATACCCCGCTCTTCCTCTCATTCGAGACATACAGATATTTCAGAAACTGGAGTAGAGCAACTGAAGGTAGAGGGAAGAGGCAATGATCAGTTGCGCAGACCGCACAACCGGCTGTATCAGTTGCGCCGATTGTGCAACCAAGAGGTGTGTTACGCAGACCGTGCAACCAAATTATTGATTGCGCAGGTCGCGCAATAAATCAATTAATCAGCTTTGTGCAGGAGCTGAAATGGTGCTGAATCTTCAAACCTTCTTTGAAAGGAGAGATTAGTTGATTAATTCAACATTCCTCCTAAGTATTGAGAGATGACTGAAGAAGCTAACGGAGTGCTGCCGAAATTTCCGTCTCCAAGAAGATTAGCTGATCAATTCAGTAATTCCTCCTAAGTATTGGGAGATGGCCGAAATAGCGCCGGAGTGCTGCCGAAATTTATATTGAACCATAACAATTGCACTTAGAATAATTCTTCAATTCTAAATGATCTATCTTATAATCAAGGGATATAGAAAGGATGTAAATGAACTCAATATCAATAAAAATATGATGATTGTTTTGAATACTCCTTTGTTATGCTTGAATAAAATATAGTTCCCAAAGCAAATACTTTTATTTTTATGTCGAAACATGGCTGATGAGGTATTGGCGCAAAATCTCTGACATTTAGTGCATCTCTGGATGCATTGCTAGGCATTTTTCCGTATGGTTGGCCAAAAGTATCCTTGTCAGACGACTTTATGGCCTAGGGCACGATGCCAAAGTGGTTGCCACAAATTCCCTCGTATATTTCTCTTAGAACATACTCGGCCTCTTCAGGTCGGAGACACTTAAGATAAGGTAGAGAGAATCCCTTTTTATACAAGGTGTCCCCGACCAAAGTGTACCGAGCTGACCTAGATTGGAGTCTACATGCCTTGTGTTGGTCTTCAGGTAGCTTGCCTTTTTGAAGATGTTCGACTATCGGGTCCATCCAGGTCGGGGCCAAATTTACTGGAAGGACTATATCTAGATCGAACTTGTTGATACTTGAATCGGCTAGAAACTCGATCGAGATTGATCTTGGAATTTCATCTTCGGTCATTGTGGCCAACTTTGCAAGTGCATCTGCTTTGGAGTTTTCTGACCTGAGGATTAGTTTGACGTGGCACGTGGGGAATTTTTTCATAAGTTCCCAGGCCTTTTGTAAGTAGGCGATCATTCTCTCTTCCTTGGCCTGGTACTCGCTAGCGAACTGCTTGACGATTAGTTGTGAATCACTATAAACTTTTAGGTTTTGAGCTCCAATTGTTACTGCCAACCTAAGTCCAACGAGCAATGCTTTGTACTCTACAGTGTTATTCGACATTTGGAATCCAAATCTTAAGAAATATTGCGTGTAGGTCTAGTCAGGCTCGACCACTTGATCGTCTTCGGCCAATTGGTCAGTTTTGATGCTCGGAGTGGCTTCCAGGTTCTATCTCCAGGCAACCTCAACAATGAAGTGGGCCACTTCTTAGCCTTTAATGGCGGTTCGGGGTTGATATTTGATGTCGAATTCACTGAGCTCGATTGCCCATTTTGTGAGTCTCTCGGACACCTCATGCTTATGGAGAACTTGAGGGAGAGGTTGGTTGGTCAGGACTATAATTGTATGGGTGTGGAAGTAAAGTCGGAGGCGACGAGATGAAACGACCAGAGCTAGGGTGAGTTTCTCGATGTCTGGATACATGTTTCGACCAGGACCAAGTCTTTGCTGACATAATACATTGGGAGTTATTTGCCTCCTTGTTCTCGTCTAAGGGTCGAGCTAACCGTTGTAGCTAAGACGACCAGGTATAGTAATAGTAGTTCTCCTGCTCGGGTTTGTAGAGTAATGGAGGTGATACTAGGTACTATTTGAGTTGTTGAAAGGCCAAGTTGTAATCCTCGGTCCATTCTACCTTTTTTCCTTTCAATTGTTTGAAGAAAGGGAGACACTTCTTGGTGGCTCAAGAGACAGAGTGATTAAGGGCATCAACTCTTCTAGTGAGGCACTGAATTTCTTTCATCGTTCCGGGTGAGCTCATTTCTAGTATAGGTCGAATCTTGTCGGGATTTGCTTTAATTCCTCTTTGACTTACCAGAAAGCCAAGGAATTTTTCATAAGTAACGCCAAAGGCGTAATCACTTGGTTTAAATTCATCTGATATTTTTACATAATAGCAAACATCTCCTCAAGGTCTACAATATGATCTGTAGCTTTAACGCTCTTGACAAGCATGTCATTGACATAAACCTCCATGGATTGTCTGAACTGCTAAGTGAACATCTAATCGACGAGCTGCTGGTACATGGCCCCAGCTTTCTTCAGCTCGAAGGGCATGACTTTCTAGCAGTAGAGTCCCTTGTCGGTGATGAAGGTTGTCTTCTGCTTGTCATGTGGATGCATGCAGATCTGGTGATAGCCCGAATAAGCATCCATGAAGCTTAGGAGCTCATGTACGAACGTGCATCGATTCGTGGAAGGGGAAAATTGTCCTTGGTGGAGGCTTTTGTTTAGGTCAGTGTAATTAATATAGACCCACCACTCCCCATTAGACTTTTTCACCAAGACAACATTGGCGATCCAGTTAAGATAATAGATTTCTTTGATAAAATTAGCTTTGAGGAGCTTATCGACCCCTTCGCCGATGATGGCATATCGTTTTCGTTCGAATTCTCATCGCTTCTACCTTACTAGTCAATGGTCGGGGCCAACGTTCAACTTATGGACCATCACTCCCGGGCTGATGTCGGGAATGTCTTGATGGTACCAAGCGAATACGTCAACATTACGTTGGAGGAGGTCCATAATTTTATCCCGCAAGTCTGGAGTTAATGATGAACCGACTTGTACAATACGAGTTGGGTCAGATTCACTGAGGGGGATGGTTATGAGGTCTTTCATTAGAGACCCTCTCATGACTGACTGTTCCCGAGGATCAAGGGAATTAATGGCCATTATGCAGTGCTTAGTCCTTAATGCCGTGGAGTAGCACTGGAAAGTTTCCTATTGATCTCCTCAGACATGTCCGACATCGTGCTTGGTCGGGAACTTCATTGTGAGGTGGTAAGTTGATACGATCGCTTGCAGGGCATTAAGAGACGGTCGTCCAAGGATGACATTTTAGATGGAAGTAGTATAGCTCCCTCGAAGGTGATGTTCACAACCCCAAGTTTAGGGTAGCGATGTAGTAATAATCTCGGTGAGACTGAGGTCGAATCCATAGGGACTGAACTTGTGTGTCTTCTAGATTTAACTAGAACTAGAACTAGATGAAGAACTAAGACTAAATCTGAATAATTGAAATAGTAATTGTGATCAAAGGATTAAAACTAAGAAATTCAAATGTGGTAACTAGGGTTTTCAAGGATCCACTTATAAAGATTAGGGAACCCTCTTATTTGATTCAAGTCACTCGATTGGCATTGTAGTCCTATCCTATCTAATTGGAAGATATATAATTAAGATCAATCTGAACTTTCCTTGACCTAATTCTCAATGGAGGATAATTGTGATAATTAGAAGAGATTCCATCACAAAACCATGCCCGTGGGATGATGGCTAACAACAGGATTTACTAATCCCACAATCTCAAAATCAGGAAAAGAAGATACTCAAAGCTAATGTAGATCTACTATAATTTGAGTCACAATAAACCATTAAGAACTGAAAGTATTCCTTTAAAATTAAATTAGAATCAAAGAAGGTTCAACATAAACATGAATAGAAGTAAAAGAAACATCCTATCACGCTATAAGCTTCACCTCTTACCCCTAGCTAAGAGGTTTAGCCAACCATAGACATGATTGAACTAAAGTCTCTTAAGAAAAGCATAAAAACATGCTAAAGAAGAAGAAGAAGAACTCCTGGACGGCAGATCCACCCTTTTGCTCCACTCCTCAAACCTTATATAATGCTTAGGAACATCCTAGGAACTCCTATTTATAGTTGTGCATCGCCTCCTTGTGAATAGACTTGGAAAAATTTAGAAACTGCCTCAAATTTACGCAGTCCACGCAAAATCTGTGTAACCCTTGACTGGTCAAGGATTACCTTTGACTAGTCAAGAACCACCTTTGACTGGTTGAGGATTACCTTCGGCTGGTCGAAGATCACGTGAATGTAAAATCTACTATTGCTAGACTTCGAGTCAAAGTTTCCTCCACTAGTTGAGTAGGAGCTTAGACGAGTCGAAGCAGAGCTTGGACTAGTCAAAGATCACACAAATTCACTTCAAATCTTCAATTCTTTTCATTCCTCACTTGGTTTTCTTGGATCTTTGGCATGTGAATTCTTCATTCTTAGCCTTCTAAGATCCAACCTTTGGCTTGGTGATTCTTGAGCATTAAATCTATGCTTTTAACATTCTTTTCAATCCAAGCTCTCGGATTAACTTTACAATATAAACATGTATAAAATATAACACTAAGTAGTATCATGTTCATAAAACCAATATATAAATAAGGGATAATATGCAATATTTGACCCTCAACAGGTGACTTTGTTCCCTACGAATCCAAGCATAGGAGTTTTGACAGGCCGGAGTCGGGACCTTCCGACTCCCATTTTATCAAAGGCGTTGGCGAAGAGGATGTTGGCTGAGGGACTGGAGTGCACCAGAATCCAAAAGACTTTACGGTTGGCTATTGTCATTGTCACCACTAATGCTTCATTGTGGGGGTGGTGGACACCTTGGTTATCCTCCTTGGAGATGGTCAGTTCCCCGGAGACTACCTTTTGCTCTTTCGGTGGTCGAGACGTGAGGTGGACCTGATTTTTCAAGCTACTATTTCTGATGCTCCGAGCATGAGCTTTACATGCTCAGTTCGAATCTACTCCTCTCGCAGACCCATCAAAGATGGTGCAGATCTCTCCCGTAGTTTGTTGTTGTTGCCGCTACTGGGCTACTTATTCTTCCGATCTACCGTTCTTCTCTTCTCCTGACATGTTCCCGCAGATGTTTGTTGTGGATGAGGGCCTCAATGTCTTCTTTAAGGTCGAAGAAGTCGCTGGTGGAATGGTCATGGTTATGGTGGAAGTGGCAATTCTTTCTTTTATCCCACTTTTCAGTGTCTATTTTCATCTAGTTTAGCCATTTAAGGAGTCATATATCTCAAACTTCCATGAAAACCTGCTCGGGCGTAGTGTTGAGGGGAGTGTAAGAGCAAAATCTGCTCTCACGTCATTTGCTTGGACGTTGACCTCTGGTTGGATCGTCATCTCTTCTACACTTGTTGTTGGGAGCTGATGCATGATCCTCCTTAGGTCGTTTATCCTTAGTTGACCTTCCTCTATTCCTGATGGCTTTTCATGAGCTGAAAAGTTCCTTAGCAATGGAGTATTTCTTAGCCCTGTTAAGGAGATCGACCAATGTCGTCAGGGGATTCTTGCCAAGCGAGAAGATGAATCTTCCCTCCTTTAGGCTAGCCATCATGGCGGTCAGGACTATCTGATTTAAATAACCCTCCACTTGCATTGCTTCTAAGTTGAAGCCCTTATTGCAATCCTTCAACTGTTCATTCTCCTTTTAAGTGACAAAGAGGAGGTGAGTCATTGGCTTGAGCCTTTCTTTTCCTCCGATGAAATTGGTAATGAAGGCCTTAGTGAGCTGTGTGAATGAGCTAATGGATTATGGTTTCAATTGTCGAAACCATTTATGAGCTAATCATGACAGAGTTAGGGAGAATGCTTAGCACATTACTGCGATTAATGCACCATGAAGCTCCATTCACACCCTAAAATATTCCAGATGCTTGGCTAGGTTGGTGGCCCTAGAATAAGGAGTGATCTGTGGAATTCAAAATCTAGTTAGGAGTTGAGTGTGCATGATACCGTCAGTGAACGGTGGATCAGTTTCCTTCAACATGGCTTCTATCAAGGTTGGAGTGTGTGCACTATAAGCTTGTCGTATATTGCTGATCTAACCTCGTAGTTCATTGAGTTCGGCCTCCTAGGGATCTTCGTTCTCAACCACTGTCTCAGGAGCGGCTATTGTTTAAGGAGCCTTAGCGTGCCTCTTCTTCTCCAACTCATGACATAGGTGGGAGGCAACCAGCACAACAGTGCTTGAAGCGTGAGAGGGTACATGTCTTAGTGCTTTGCAGGCCTGTTTGCTCTTTCGAGAGTCGGTAGGTGCTTGACATGGTGCTGAAGTTTCAATGATTACCCGAGCGACAACCTCCTCAGCCCCTTAGTCGAGAGGAGGGCTTTGTAATTCTAGCATTCACCTTATCTAATTGATGTTGATGGTTAGGGCTTCAACTTAGTGCTCCAGAGAGACAAGCCAACCTCCCCAATTTCAGGACCGCAGCATTAAGCCCACTGCTGCAGAATCAGTCTGAGTTAGGAAGATGAGTCTCAATGGTCCGCAGACTGCTTTAGCAACGCAAGACCGGGTGTAGCAGCAGTGGTTCCCACAGACGACCCCAAACTATTGATGAAGAAATCTGGACATCCTCCTTAAACCACCTGTTACATGCAAAAGAAGATAGATGGAGACCCTGGATGTTGCAGGGGACCCTCCGATGCCTAGGTCTAGTAGAAATTAAGGTTTTAGGGAGTGGTTCGTGCGTGAGATTGTGCATACCTTTCACCGCTAGGGATGCTCCTATTTATAGATAAAAGAGGGCGGTGGTGTAGGTCATGGTCTCCCTACTTAGTAAGTGCATGTTTTTAAAGGGAATTGTATTCCGAGCATATTGTGATGATCTTCTAAGATTTTTGGCTGAGATCTTAGTAGACCTGTGTTGCAATTGTCTCCTGAGATCCTCGGCTAAGATCTCAAGTAGATATCTTTGATAAGATCTGGACAGTCGAAACCAGTAGATACATGTACCAGGAGGCTAAGATGAAGAGTTTGAGGTGACAACCATTCCAAAGAGGAGTTTGTCGACCTGGATTCTCTAATGAGTTTGTGGTCAAGATTTTCCTCAGCATTGAGTAGGTTATCGACCTGCCGACTTGCCCTTGGGAGTAGTGTTTGAGCATTGAGAAGGAGCTCCTTTCCTTAGTAGAATATAGATAAATTTGGGGATGACCATGCTCTTCATCTTACTGTGCGAGGCAGGGCTTTGCTGGGTGTAGTAGCTCAGAGTTTCATCCCGCAGTAGGCCATGCTTTAGCGGCTCTTCCCGAGAAATCATCCGATCAGAAGCTTAGAAATGTATGAGACCGTGGAAGAGCCTAGTGTCTAATGGAAGCGGGTGTACTTCATCTTTTAGAGGTCAAGCTTGAGGGGAAGGTCATTTCCTTAGTAGCATGTTATATATTTTTGGTCATTCAGGAGCTCCTTGTCCGTGACTGGTGTTGGTTTATCACACGACGAGTCCAGAGGTCTAAGTTGTTCTCCATTCTTTGGTCAGTCTATTTTCACCCATAATAGTTCGTATTTTAATTTCAACTGATAATTAATATCTCTATTTCATGATGAATTGTGTTATTTATTGGAATTGATTTTCAAATTACATGCTTAAAATGTATCTTGTATAATCACCCATATGTTGCACTTGAATATCTTCTCATACTTGGGAATTGTTGTGAAATTTGAATTGCTATGTTTATTAGTGGAAAACTCTGCTTATATATGTACATCCGGACTTGGGATGTAACTTGATTGACTATGATTATAGTGAGCCCTCGACCTAGTAGTCATTTTTACTAACAGATTAAATGAGATTTATTGTTGACCTACCTGTTAGCGCACTTATTTGCACTCATGTTTGTCAATAGCGTGACTAGTTGTGTATTGGAGTCAGATGAGCTCTTGGCAAGTGAAGACCGGTGACACAACTGGATTAGAAGCATCAAACACATTGAAGATAAAGAAATGCTTCTATGATCTTGACCTTGCAAATAGATGATCACAACCCAAATAGGAATACCTACTTAGGTCATCTATTCTAAGCCAATCCCAAGTCCATATTTTATATCTTATGGTCTTGGCTTTTCCATATCCCAAGTTATTGAATGATTAAAAGGACAAACTAGAAAATTTGTCCACTTTCAATAGGAAGAAGGTGTCACTGAATGGCACCTTCGGTATTACTGAAGATACCTTCAGTGTTACCTAAAGGGGCTCAAAACTGTCCAACAACATCACAACTATTATTTAGTATCACCGAATGGCTAATTCGATGACACTAACAACCACTGACGAACAAAGTTCGGTGTCACCAGAAGGGACTTATTTTGATTAGCAACTTGAGGAATTAATTGTTACTACCGAATGATATTTCGGTACCACCGAAGCAAGTTTGGTGATACCGAAGTTGACTTTGGTAGCACCATAAACAAACCATTTTATAGTTGTTTTCTATCCATTAGAAGCTTTTATCTGTAAAAGTGGCTTGTAGAAACTTGCAAAATCAGTGGAAATAAGCATCATAGAGTCTCTAATGTATCCCAAGCTTATCCTACCCTATCTAGACTCTATCCATATGAGTTTCATGTTCTTTTCAGTATGATCATTCACTTATAAGAGCATTCAATGCTCCTATTAATGAAGAACATGAACTTGTGGCTTCTCTAAAGTACAAGGACCAAACCAATAGGAAAATCCTTAGTTCCTTAATACTCTAAAGCGTCCATAGGTTGAATCTCTTGGGAAATCCACTCATCATCCTAGATAGGAAATTCAACCAACTCCCATAACCTTAGTCACCTTTTTAGTTACATATTATGTAAGGTTCTTGATCGTGAAGCCGAGCCAACATGTAAATCCAAGCTACGCGAGGGAGCACCAGGAAGCTTATTCAAGCACGAGAGAGTGAAGATCAAGCACCCTAAGACAAGCTACAAGAGAGAACTCAATCCGACAAGTAAATATCATTTTAAGAGTTCAAAAGTTTAGTCTCCTTCCTTGTGTAGGATTGAGACTAAGAGTTTGTTATCAACAAACTCGATTAGGTTCCTAATGTGGGACCTTAGCCGGTGGGCCTAAAAGTAGGTGCTTTATGTGAGACCATGGTGGGTAGGTGCCTTGTGTGGGACCTTGGCCAGTGGGCTTAAACATGGGTTCTAGGTGTGGAACCTTTATTCTTGTGGAGAGCATAAATTGTGTCCTCAGTATGGGACTGTAAAGGTTATTGGTGAACCTGTTTTAAAACCATTGATAGTGAAATCTGGTGCACTCTAGGATTGAGTGTGGATGTCGGGAGTCGAGTAGGCACGTAGCCAAACCACTATAAATGCTTGTGTTTGGAATTGTCATTTGCGCATCTGTTTAATCATGCTTATATATGCTTAAATGTTTAATTTTGTATACATGATTGAATGAATGCTATTAATTTATAGGAAGCATATTCCACACACAAGTGCACAACACTAGGCTAGTTATTATATCTGCATATCTCTAATAGCCTTTGTGATTGGATCCTCTAATTGGCTTTAAAGCAGTTAGAGTTTTATTGCCTCACTTGCTTTAAATTGAATGATCATTTAAGTTAGGCAATTAAGTTTTTAAATAGGCAGAAATAATCAAATGGTCTTATTCACCCACCCCCCCCCCCCCCCCCCCTCTCTTATAGGACATTGCCTCATATTCATTCCTTAGTATCAGTGGTATAAACCACAATTTCACTACCATCTTTGGGATCATTGTGCCCTCTATGGTTTGATTTAATATTTTTCCTTTGTGGCTTATATTCAATATTTTCCCTTTATGGCTTTGATTTGATATTGGCACCATGTGGCTTCGGTTTGATATTTTCCCTAAGTGGCTTGATGGCTAATTTTTGTGTAACCATGTGATGGAAAGTTTCACTTGTTGAGCTATGATTGGCCATTAGTTGAGGAGGT
Source organism: Magnolia changhungtana (assembly GCA_030180095.1). Lineage (NCBI taxonomy): Eukaryota > Viridiplantae > Streptophyta > Magnoliopsida > Magnoliales > Magnoliaceae > Magnolia > Magnolia changhungtana. The sequence goes on from JASAUF010000446.1 coordinate 2,523,950, forward strand.
TACCATTAAACATCCTAATGATGGAGTCTCATGAGCCAGGAATGGTTGTTTGGGACACTATGCCCTAGTTGTCGACCTATACTAAGAGCCCCCATAGTGACCATTAAGTTATTTTGTCAATGAACCGTTAAATAAGATTGCATCATGGATTATTTTGTATGCGTTATTGTTAAAACTATGTTTAAGTAATGTGGTGGTGTGTAATCTTAAGTGAAATTCACACTGAGCTGGTAACTCATTCATCGAATATATAACCGCACAGGTGTGTAGGTGGTTTAAATTATATTCATGTCCAGATTGATGAGAAGTAGGTTATAATTATCAGGTATACATGGTTGCATCTGTCAAGAGTAGTTGCGCGATCTTACAACTCAAGTTTAGCCGCATTTTATTCCATTTCATGTGTTAACTTGTCCATTCCTGTATTTATTAGTATTGAGACATTGGTTTGTATAAGCTCTATGGGCAACTGCTCGTATATTCTGAATGTGTATGTAAATTTCCTTTAAGCTCGATCTATTTTTCTTCCACAAAACTGCTAACTCTGAAAAGAAAAAATACATATACATATGCGAAATTTGGCTATCTTCAAAGGTTAACACTCGGGTTTTGAAAACCAGGGCATTACAAGTTGGTATCAGAGCGGAGTTTTGACAAACCAGGCAGTAGGGAAATAAACTTATACAAAACTTAAATGTGTCATGTTAGGATGTTGAAATTAAAAATTTGAAGCTAAGTGAACCTCCTTTAGACTTAGAGAAATTTTGACAAAGCAAAGACCCGAACTTAAGTTCCCTTAAAAATGATTAAGATATTCATTCGAACTTGGGGAGAATTTCCAAAATATCCAGTAAATAGAATGAACTTAGACTTCGTAGGAAATTCCTTACCCACTGCATTGCATATTAGATCGAACATAAGCACTCTCTGAACTTAGGAAATCATACTAGGAATTGCAATATGAGTTCCTTAATGCGTCTCGTTAGTTAGAGATAAGAATTCTCACAAATCTCAGCACTTAGGATTAACTAGAGGTGAAGTTATAGAATTTTGGGTAAATTTTCAACCCTAGACTAAGCATATCGGGACTAGATTTGAAATCCTTAGTGAATCTGACAACTTTCAAACTTAGATTTCATATAGAAAATCTTGGTCCTGAAATTTTCGCATGACGCTTAGATGATCAGAGTGCACAATGAAAGCGTAATGGGCCACGAAAACTTATCTGATATGAAAATAGATGATCACATGATATTCCCTAGAAGTTTAGAATAATTGGGGTCGCGGACTGATGGAAACATTTTAAGCGAAGTGTAAGCAGTTTGATCCAAATTTTAAATCTTAGAAGATCACAATGATCTTAATGCCCTGATCAAGCAAAAGATCGAGAATTGTCAGGATTAGAAAATGATGTTAGTAAATCCACTGCTTTGCACAAGCAGAGGATCGATGTATCAAGCTCAAACCTAATACAACCATCCATTCACGTTAGCCCCAACACCACAAAATAGAAAATCGTATTGTGCCTTAAACAGCAGGAAACTATCATTAAAAGTAAAAAGGAAATAAAAAGAAGGATGTGATGTTATTATTAATTGCCACCTAAATGAACTTGTGGTTTAAGTAAATACTATAGGAAATTCTGATGTTGATAAGCATTAAAATGATTCCCTAGTTTTGGTTAGTATTACAATGATTTCTAACATTTGATGAGACCTAAACATATTAGTTGATCTATTAGACTAGAAACTTGAGGGTTGTGGCAAATTTAGATGTAGCTGAAATTGTGGTAAAACTGCTAATACTGAAGTATGAAGTATGACCAAATGTCCTAGAGGGGGGGTGAATAGAACTTTTTAAGATTATTTTCCAATAAGTACAAACAATACCTAACTTTTAAATAGAAAGATAAGGCAAAGTAACTCTAAGCTTCCAAGCCAATAGAGGGTCCAATTCACTTAAGCTATCACAAGATTTGCAAATAAAGTACAAGCCTATAGGGATAGTGAATGTGATGGCGTGTGGTATGTGATTTATACTCAACACTTATATATTAAATAAATCATGCATCATAAAGTTCAAATGATAAACATAAGCATAACTAAATAAATATACTCAAAGTAATCCCAAACGTATTCATATATAGTGGTTCGGCTACTTGCCTACTCCACTCTTGGTGGATGCACTCTCTCTTAGAGTGTACCAGATTTCACTATCCAATGGTTTTAGATCAGGTTAACCATGAACCTTTACAACCTACACAAGGTTCCCCTAAGTGCCTACACAAGGCAACAAGTCCTACACAAGGACACAACTTGGAATCCTACACAGGGCATCCCATGCCTATGTAAGGCAATACGTTATACATAAGGACACAACTTGAGGTCCTATACAAGGCATCCCATGCCTACGCAAGGCAATACGTCCTACACAAGAACACGACCTATTCTCCCATCGGGGGCCTACAACTAGGCCTTGGCGAATTTGACATTCAAACTCTGAATCTCAATCTTACACAAGGAAAGGGCTTCAGACACAATAGACTTTGAGTACTTACAAATAAGTGGATGAGTCTTGTTCTCGCATAATGTGAAGATCTTCAATGATGATGAAGAGTCTTTAGCTCCCTTTAAACCATAGCCTGCTAATGATGTTGATGAATGCTTCGAGGTTACAAAGTTTAGGGTTTTGATCTTCTCTATTTAAATGGAATGATTTAAATTCATAGAGAAAGTTCCCGTGAACTATGCATTCAAGAGTTCCAATAATAGGTTATACCTATAGTGAGGTTAGTTGGAAGCTTAATGAATGTTAGAGTTCATAATTCAATCCAAGCATAGAAGATGATGAGTTAATGCTTGTTCAAATGATTGAATGATGAATTCTAATGGGAAAGAGAGAGTGAGTAAGAGGGTATGTAGATCTTGGAATAACACGCTCAAACTCTCTTGGATTCTAGCTCATTTTACAAAAAGCAACACTAGTGTATTTATAGAGTTGAAATCCCAACGGTAAAAAAATGGGCATAAATCTATCATTATCGATGCCATCGAAGGGTGTTCGATGTTATCAAAATTTGAATTTCGATATCATCGGACAATCTTCGATTGCATCGACTCTCTACTCAAGATATTCATTTGAGAGTAGGATAGATTCTGACTGTTTTTCATCAAGCATCTTTCGATGATATCGACATGCACTTCGATTCATCGAGGGGCGCTCGATTCCATCGAGATTTCTTTTGTGTATCTTTTTTAAATATACAAAGGTTGCTGGACAGTTTTGTCCCTTGTTTGATTCCATTAAAGAGTCCTTCGATCCATCAAAGTTTAAATTTTGATGGTATCGAATGGTCTTCGATGAACTCGAAGAAAATAGGTTATCTTCAAAAGCTTGCTCGACAAAATTGAGTTAGTTTCGATGATATTGAATAGACTTCGATGCCATCGATAACTTACTCTCAATAACATCGAGGAGGCTTCAATGTCATCGAGGAGCACTTTGAATATTTTTTTGATTCTTTGGAAGAGGTCCAAGGTTGAAGTAATCGAAGGCCATTCGATGTTGTTGAATCATGAACTTCGATGATATCGAATAGCTATCGATGTTATCGAGGTTTCCAGCATATCTTTTATTTTATTGCTGGGCAGAATGGGCATTCATTCGATACTATTGAACGATGTTCAATGTTATCGAAGATTCCCTCGATTGCAGTTCGATGTACTCGACCAGGACTTGTGATTTTTCCAGTTTTATTTCTTTCTTCCATTTATACTCACTGTGCATTATACACCAACTTGACCAAAAGATGTTTAATTCTTTTTATAGGGTAAGCTGGGATTATATGGGGGCACATACCTGCTGGGGTTTGTTGTAGGATGATGAGGCTATGGTTTACCAGTTTAAGCTTGATCATGGCCTTCATCTTTGTTGAGGCTTGGTCTTGATATCTTCATTTAAGATCTCACTTGGACTGACAGACTCAACACTCATGTATATTGACAAACAAGGGCACTTTCAATCTCCCCCTTTGTCAATTACGTGACAAAAATAAATTAACAAACCCTAGGTTATTATAAACAATAATATACATAGCAAGTCTTCAACTAAGTCTATTCTTGAGTTATTTGTGGCTCCCCCTTTGTTCATTCTCCCCTTCATGCTCTCCCTAATTCCCTGCATTAAGATTTTAAGAAACACAAAACAACAGCAAACTTGGGAGCATAGAATGTTCTCACCCTTTTTGTCAGTTATTGGCAAAGGGTAAGCAATAAAGGATGTAGACCAATACAACGGAAGTATGGAATTTGTAAATAAATCCAGGTTAGAGGGAGAATTAGAAAAAATCACATAAGTTCATAAGATAGAAGTATAAAGCATAAGAATTAAATGTGAAATAAGCATGCCTTTAGAAATATGTCAATATAGAATATAAATGGCATCATCATCAAGAAAAGGTAAATTATATCATCATTCATCCACAAAAATATACCAAAATAACTACCCCAAGCTTGGGTAGTATCATCATCATAAAAAATAAAATAAAAAAAACAAGCCCTTAAGGGCATGAATAACAAAAAAAAAATTGTATCATCATGCAGCATCAACATATTAACATCGATCTCATGGAACGTCATCTTGAAGGGCCACCCTCATAAGGAAGGATATGATTGTGACAATTAAGGAGTAGCTTCGCGATGTGTTCTCCAGTGTGTTGAAGAGCGTCAAGACGCAGTTCAATCCCAGAGAGACGATTTTCACATTGTCGGATGCGAGCTTCTATATTTGATTAACCTTCAAGGAGATGACACACGAGATCATTCTGGCGAAGGAATGGGCTAGTGCTAATAGAGACTGGAGTTGGAGCAGGTAGAGGAGTGTGACAGGAGTCTCATACAGCCTTAGGCATATTTTGTGCATCATCTCCACTTTTATCCTCATGGTTGGCCTCATACACATTTGCAAACACTTTAAGATTGATTAGAGTTTCCTGAGTGAAACAAACATTATAATATACGACATCATGGGTAGGTGGTAATCCTGAGAGTTTGGATAGTTTACAGATGAGACTAGGAAATGGAAGACTAGTGCAACGAATCCCTTTTGATGACAAGGATCACTTGTCTTAGGATGAGAGTGGGTAGGCAAACTTCAATTCCTTGATGGATATCATATAAGATATTGAGAACATAGGGAGAGAGCATATCTCCAGAAACTTCACACGGATAAGCTTTGGTACTCAAGATATTATGAAGAACTTTAAAAGTTGAGTCCATATACATGGAAGAGAGGAAGTTTCTCTTGTTCCTAAGAATTGTTGAGCCATCACACAAGGCTCTCGTTACTTCTCTCCAAACCCCGAGATGATTTAGTGGATGGTCAATCGGGGGAATGCGTGTAACTTTATGGCTCAGAAGTTGATTCAGAATCAAAGGAGTAATTTCCTTAGATGTATTCATGTAATGAATGTTGATCGAGGGGAGATCATCCTGATTATCATGGCAGGAGGAATTTAGAAATTGATGAATGAGGTCATATTGAACCTCTCCCCCTAGGTAAAGAATCTTATGCCACCCAATGGATCCTAGATATAGGTCAATCCCGTATGGTTCTATGTGGAAGGATTTAACCAATCGATCAAACACAGTCTCATTTGCCATGGCCATGATTGTAGGATGGGAGTTAGGAGAGATATGATTGGTAACTCTTCTAGTGGAGGTGTCTACTCTTGCAAGCGCCTTGGCTTTATCCTTTACCATGTTGTGCTAGAATCATTTAATAGAAACAGTTAACAAGTTAAGAGAATCAAAGTACAAAAACAAATGCATAAGAGAGTAAGAAAGATCTAAGAAAAAGTAATAGTGTGCATAAAAATTAAACCAAAAATAATAATAATGAGGCTGTAGATCCTCAAATATGACAATAGGAACAAGTGGACTTATTTGTCAAGGATTTTAGACTGCTCATACTCCAACAAATTTTTTAAGGTCTCAAAATCTGTTGGTATCCAGTGGTTTTGTTAGTATATCAGCAAGTTGTCGCTAAGTAGGCACATGCTCTAGTATGATAATGTTCTCTTCGACAAGTTCACGTATAAAGTGATGTCAAATATCAATGTGCTTTATTTTAGAGTGTTGAATTGGATTCCTTGATATATTAATGGCACCAGTATTGTTGCAAAACAGTGTCATAGCAGAATGAGTAATACCATAATCCAACAACATTTGCTTCATCCGCAGAAGTTGTCCAATAACTACCAGCTGCAATGTATTCAGCCTCGACAATAGATAAGGATATAAAGTTATGTTTTTTGCTATGCCAAGAAACAAGGTGTCAGGCTTGTGTCCTAGTACCATTCTGTTCCATAGGATCCCGCGGTCCTCCCAGTTGAATTTCGGCAACCCGTGACTTGTAGATAACATTTGTGAGTGACCTTAAGTCGTATCCTTTCCATCCAAGTCGAATCAACCCGAGACCCATGCCATTGCGACCGCATCATCGCCATGATTTCGACGCCACATCTCGTGCACCAATCCAACGCTTAGATTATAAGATATGGCCCGCGCATTATAATGGTCGTGGACCACACGTTGTGGGACCCACCTATCCCATCTGGCACCATTTCCTATGACCATTATGAGGGTGACATCACCCGTACCTCTAGCCATCCTATCCTAGTAAAACAATGTTGCTAACTTATCCCATGCCTCTTACAAATACATTATTACCTTACAAGTAATGATGCTTTTCTCTTCCATGCTTCTTTCATGCCATCATTGCCTAGCTAGAGAGCTAGCTACCTCTCTCCCTTATTTCTCTCCCTCCCTCTTTCTTCTTCATTTTCCTTCATTATTGCAAGCTTGGACGTCCCAACCCATCCAAAAATCCAGCAACTTCCACCCTCTACACCTCCTAATCCAACCCTTCCAAATCCATCTCAACCATTGAAATCTCTTCCCTCAAAGCATTGGAGCCTATTAGTGGAAGAAGAAGTTCAAGATCCTATGTGGGTGCATGTTTAGGACTAGATTTACCTCTTTCTTGCATGGATCTTTATTTTTTATTGCATAGGATCATGTAAGACCCACCATCAATGGTGGAGATCCTATTTGACCCTTTGGATGTGGCCAATGGCCCATCCTTGATGCATGCATGATCCATGATGGGGCCATTCTCCATGGACCCCATCATGATGTTTTATTTGAATCCACGCCATTAATGGGTCATCTAGACTGTTGATTTATGGTGGGGATGGCATCCCCACCTTGATTTACTGATTTAAGGTAAGACACAGTTTGTCGTTGGGAAAGAACGACGAAAACTGTCTACTCACCTGCTCACCATCAAGCATAGAGAAAGTAAAACCTTAAAAGACTACATTGTGTGGTTCAATAGGGAGGTAGTGCAGGTCGACGATTACTCGGACAAAATAGCTATGACTGCCATGATAGCTGATCTCAGGGAGGGAAGGTTCCTATTTTTAAAAGGAAAGAACCCCCCCAACAACCCTGGGAGAGCTTATGAATTGAAAACAGAAGTACTCTAATGTCGAGGACCTCTTCAGTTCTCGAAAAGTTACTTGAAACATCGAGAGCTCGGCGAAGGACAAAAAATGCAAAGAGAAAGCCCCATCCCAAGCACCCTCCAACAAAAAGAGATCAGTTGAGGGTACGAAAAGAGGACAACGATTGAGAAGAGGTCCTGAGAGCCGGTTCAATTCATACACCCCTCTCAACGTCTCACCGGAGCAAGTCCTTCTGGAAGTATGAGATCGATAACTACTAAAATGGTCGAGCTGTATGAAAACTAGTGCAGACCAATGGGATAAGTTGAAATACTACCATTTCCACCACGACCACAGGCACAACACCAACAACTACTTCAACCTCAAGGAAGAGATATAGGCCCTCATCTACAGTGGGCATCTGTAAGAGTACGTAAAAAAGGAACGACCAGGTTAGAAAGATGAGCAGCCCAGCAGAGCCACTGATGGTATCCTCGAAATCTGTTCTATCTATGGCAGGCTCACAGGAGGTGGTGATTCAAACCGACCTCAGAAGGCCCATGCTCGAAGTACTGACTCGGGCCATTACATTCATCTCACCAGTAGGCCACCCAAAAAGTAACGAATGCACTCATGTAGCTTGACATTCTCTGTGAAGGATGCCCATGGTATCTAGCATCTCCATGATGAGGTTCTAGTCGTGGCCCTGAGTATAGCTAATTGAAAGGTGTACTGCATTCTCGTGGACACAGGTAGTTCGACCGATATACTTTTTGCCAAAGTGTTTGATAAAATGGGGGTTGATAGGTCACGTCTCTAACCTATTAAAACCCATTGTACGGCTTCGCAAGGGATAAAGTCAACTTGGAAGGCTCTATCCTACTCTCTGTCATTTTCAGGGAATGATAAAATCAGACTACCACAATGGTCGACTTCTTGGTGGTAAATTGTCACACCCCAAACTCGAAAACCAGGCCCACGAAATTTTCAATCACTGAATCCAGTAGTGACAACCTCCGTAGTACCCCATTCTCAACTCCCAGCGCCCATACGCTAGATTCTGATCCTGGGATCCTACAAGGAGGATTTCCTAATGTACATTTATCTCGTAAGAAGCATAACCACAACTTTACCCAAATCACAAAGACAACATCTTCATCACATATCCACTAATATAAACATTTGAATATAGTGATGAAAGGGAAATACATACATCAAAAATCAAAGCTCCAGAAGACAGTTGCATGCTCCAAGCTCAATGTTACTACGACCTAACACCACCTGCAAGCATCTATCGTGTATAAGCTTATAAAAAGTTTAGAGGGTGGTGTAAGTGTGTGTGCAAGGTATGTGCCAAGTATACAATACAAGCTCATAAATCATACAATGTCGGAAAGACTGGCAAGTTCATGGGTCAGACGATATCAGAGTAAGCGAAAATACGATATTTAAAGTAAGCAGAAATATTGATGAGTCCATGAGTCATACAATATCAGAGTAAGCAGAAATACTGATAAGGCTATAAGTCTTTCAATATCAAAGTATGCAATGCAAATCGGCTGTGCGGTGCAGAGGCAAAGTAAGCCAAATATTATATATTGAGGATACAATGCAATATACAAATCCTGACGAGTCCACGAATATCGTCAACCTCATCTAGGCCATATAAATGCAGAAACATAGCAACCCAAAATGTCATATGCCGTGGATGTAATGCAATATGCGGTGCAAATGAAATGACCAAGCTAGATTGTTAAGTCGGGATAATATTATGTAGTATCGCAGGCTATAGGGTCCATCACAAGGGACTTCTATCCAAACCAGTCCCATACCTGAATTTGGATAGCTAGACCCAATGTGGTAAACTCCTGATCTCAGGTTGGTCGCGCGCCCCAACCAAAATTTTGGTCATTGTGAAAGTACACATAATAATAACTTACGCACCACCAGCCCGAGTGGGTAGTGAACGAATGAATGAATGAATGAGTAAAATGTTGAGTATGTAACTCCTGCTTAATAAGTCCATATATCAGTAACGTACATCTTTGAGATCATCATTGGGGTCTAGTATACTCTATGCCAGCTTGCCGCCCCTATTCGATTGCACAACTAGGTAAGTGAAAGAGACCTCACTATCCGCTTGCCAATATCGAGCCCGACTCGTCTATAGTGGACCCATTCCTTAAGCTAGTCAAGCTCAACCTAGATATTGCCCCCTCAGTCAAGTGGGTAAGGTCACACCCCTTTCCAACCAACCACGACATAATGGGAGACAGTTTACTGCTATACGACTCTCATGCGCTCATGTATATCCAGTCGGTCTAGATGTTGGAGCGTCCCCTGGCCTTAGGCGTTTAGGGATTTTCACCCAGGGACATCTATGACGCCCGTATACTAGAACTAAATATTTCTGGTGTCCCATCTGTCCATCCACGACATCCCTGTGGAGGTCACGACCTTGATGTCTCTATCGAATACAGTGGAAATATCACAAAATGCGAGGTGCATGAGTCATACCATCTAGTCATGCAATAATCCTATGCGTACCGCGCACTCATGTGGGCAACTCCTCTTATCGGGGAGTCCCATAATAATCCACCCAATGGCATGTGTTATGATGAATCACTCCTCATATCAAGCATACATATGATGCGCATGGACATGGATCATGATGTTATACTAAGCATGTTATATGATGATGATGTACTCTCCTCATATCAAGGATGGACCTAGACAGCCTACTCATATTAAGAATGGGCCTAATGAGGCCTAAGGCAAGGTCACAATGTGGACATTTAACCATCATTACCCATCAATGTGGACATTCAACCAATATTACTCCCAAGGAGTGGCTCACATAGAGCCTAACGTATAGTGGGCCCATGGCCTCACATAAGGGCCTCACATACTACATAATGGGCCTCACATAAGAGCCCAATATACATCTCAATGGGCCATATTACATGGGCCTTACACATCGCAATGGGCAGCATCTCATGGGCTTAATGCACATCACAATGGGCCACATTACATGGGCCTCATATACATTGCAATGGGCCTCTCACACGGGCCGAATACACATCACAATGGGCCGCTCACACTAGCCTAATATACATCACAATGGGCCGCTCACACGAGCCTAATATACATCACAATCGGCCTCATCACATGGGCCTCGCATACATCATGTTGGGCCTCATTCATGGGCCTCAAATACATCACAATGGGCCTCACTATCTAGGCCTCATATACATTATGTTGGGCCTCACTCATGGGCCTCATACACATCACATTGGGCCTCACCCATGGGCCTCACATGTAATGGACAATGTGGATGTAGAATACATACATCAAGTGGGTCACACGTCCCACGGACAGTGTGAATAAAACATACATAATGGTAGGTCACACGTCCCATGGACGGTGTGAATAAAACATACCTCATGGTGGGTCACACGTCCCATAGACAGTGTGAATAAAACATACATCATGATGGGTCACACGTCCCACAGATGGTGTGAATAAAACATACATCAAGTGGGCCCCATCATCCAGAGTCTGGACAGTGTGGATGCAACACACATCTTGGTGGAGTCCCACTGTCTAGGGTCTGGACGGTGAGGACAGGCCCATACATCACATGGGTCCCATACAGATGGGTTGTGGATATAACACATACCTCATGCCCACAGAACTTGCTGACGACATGACAACAGCCATGCTGCTGCTGGATGGACAGCATAGAGAGACACATACATTACAGTGTAATCCCACCATCTAGCAATATGGACAGTGGAGATAAAACACATAAATCATGGTGTGGTCCACTGCACGAATGGTGCAGATGGAGCCCATGCATCACGGTTGGCCCCACTAGCTACCGTCCATGTAAATGGATAGTGCAGATGGCGGATGGGACCCATAAACATTGGTGATGTCACTTACAACAGCTCTGTATCTGCTAAGGTACACAAGCCAATCCGATTCTCACATCAGGTGGGTCCCACGTGAGGCCCACCACATATATGTATATAATATATATATATATATCATATATATGCTTATTTATTTATTTATTTATTTTATTTCAAACATCCAGCCCATGTATGTTCATTTAATGGACGGATAGATAAGAACTCCATGTGGGACCCACCGTCCTAGCTACTAGATGATGAAGTCACACGTGGAGATCAAGGTGGGTCCACATAATTTGGACGACATGGATAAAATACATACTCCTTAGGTGGGCCACAACATGAAAAAAGAGAGAAAGGGAGAGAGAGAGAGAGAGAGAGAGAATGGAAGGGAGGGGCTCCACCACTATGAGCTCCTCCATGTACATGCATACATTAAGATGGGTCCCAAATCATGTGGGCCCTACATCAAAAATAAGATCTAGTGCCAAAAGCACCCACCGATCATCTTCTTCAATAGTTCCATGGACTCCTTGTCTCCTAAGCTTCGATTTTGATGGAGGATAATGAAGTTTGAATGGCTAGGATGGGAGATTGGGTGGTAGGGAGTAAGCCACAACATAGCTTCTCCATGGGAAGCTTGGACGTCCTCTCCTTAGGAGTTTCTTAAGAGATGGACTTGAGAAAAATGAGAGAGAGAGAGGAGTGGTGATGGATGGAGTGATGGGACTCCCTGATAGGAGGAGTTATCCCACATGAGCGCACGGTATGCACAGGATTGATGCATGATTGGACTGCGTGATTCATGCATTGCATTATGTGATTATGATTACTGTACACCCAAGCAACATCAGGGTTGTAGCCTCCACAGATATAATGTAGATGGAAGGATTAGATACTATAAATTCTTACTAAGCACGGGGGCGCGAAGGATGTCCTAAGGTGAAATTCCCTAAACCCTTACGGTACTATGAAGGATGCTCCAATGCCTAGATTGAGTGGATGTATAAGCGCTCGATGGCCGAATACTAGGAGGCCACATCTCCCACTATATTGTTGTTGGTTGGAAGGGGGTGTAGTCTTACCCGCCCGAGGGTAGGGGGCAATTGCTATGCTGAGTCTGACCAGCTCATAAATGGATCCGCTATCGACGTGCCGGATAGATATTGGCTGACTATTAGCCAGGTGGATAGTGGGTCTCTTACCCTTGCACGGTTGTACGTCCAGTGTGGGGCAACAATATGGTGTATAGTGTATTAGACCCTGGTGATATCCCAGAGTTAAGTTGTATTAATATGTGGATTCATATGAGGATTGATATACTTGAGTTGCATCTCGTATCGCATGGCCTTTGTGTGGCCGATAGCATTCATGCCTTGTATCGCATGACCTTAGTGTGGCCGATAACATCCATGCCTTACATCGCATAGCCTTAGTATGGTTGATAGTATTCATGGACTTATTAGTATGTTTCCGCATTACTCTAACATTGCATACTTGCATTTCTACCCTGCGCACACACTTTCACCACCCTCTAAGCTTTCTATAAGCTTATGCATGATAGATGCGTGCAGGTGACACCAGGACGTAGTCGTAGCTGAGCAAGAGGAGTGTGGTGCAAAGCTTCTGGAGTTTTGTTATTATCATCATTGTATTTCCCTTATGTGCATTGTATCTAAAGTTTTTTATTATAGTAGATTTTGTGATGATGTTCTGGTTATTATTCGTGGGTTATGCTTGTTAAGGATCAAACTCATGTTAAAAATCCTCCTTGTAGGATCCCAGGATTGGAACCTGGTATATGGGTGCTGGGAGCTGAGAATGAGGTACTACGGAGGCTGTCGGCACCAGATTCGACGATCGGAAATTTTGTGAGCCCGATTTCTGAGTTTGGGGCGTGACAATATTAGTGATGATCTATAATAATATTCCATAATAGATGATCTCTTAGTGATCGTCAATGCTTTGTAATGTATATAAGGCGATAATTATTTGGCGGTTTGTAAGAATAATTCTACCGGTTGACCGATAACCATAATAATATTATGTCATAAGAATGATATAAGGTGATTATCGCCTTGTCGCTAATTGTTCTCCCGGAAGGATCATGCTTATGTATTTGTTTCTTTATAATTGTCGCTCATTGAAGATAACATATGGATTTGCAGCTTGATAAGACTTCAGGCGATAGTATGCTTATTGCGACTATTATATAATTGTTGCCTGATCTGCCCCCTTTTGATTGGGTGAGATTTTCTCTGAGAATCTTCACAATCAAAAATCTTTTACCCTTTGAGAACAATAAATTTTTTTATAAGATGAATATATGTAGGCATTTTGATACCCTATTCATTCTTATTCATGAGCTGATAAGTCCTTTAATAGGCCACAATATATCTCGTTTCTTGAAATATATATATATATATATATATAATCTTTTTATGTCTTGATTGTCATTATAAGCTTAATAATTGCCCATAGTCTGGATATAATTTTCGCTTAATAAATCTTGCAGATAATCAGCCAAGTCTCAAAAATAGTTTTACAATGGCCTTTTCATAATATGTAGTTTTGAAAACACTTTTGAAGGCCGTAGTAATAATCCTATCACAATAATAATCCCAGGCTTGAGTATTGATATATAATAATTTAACTACAGTAATGATTCTGGCCCCAATGTCGACCTATAAAATTCGTATCAATAGTTATCATATCAAAAATAAACAATTACCTTTTCCAGGATTAAAGGATCTGAAATCCTGCCCAACTGCTCAGAGGGGTATGTTTAAAGAAATATTTGGAAGTAGCATTTTTTTCTCTGATTTATCTATTCATTAGTCGTTCTTTATTCTTGTTTTACTAGATAATGAAGGCATACAATTGGAGATCGTGCTGTTACATGACTACTCGTCTTATTATGCTTGTTACATAACTATTCTGCTTTTCTTCTTGTGCATAATTTTGATGGAGCGTATCAACACTAGACTCCTATCTACTTTCTCAAAAGATTATCAATGCTTCGAACTCGCCATCCTTCTCTTTCTATCGCATTCTTCCATCACAAGTTTACCCTTATCGATCATCCTTTGAAGTATGTCTTTCAAACATAACAATTTTCGATCCTATGCCTGAACATACGATGATGATGACAATAATCTTTTTCTTTTCTCTTATTCATTTCTCTACACCATTTTAACTGAGGTAGATTAATTTCCCCTATAGCCAATAGTTAATTCATCATAAGAAGTATATCTTCCCTTGCGAGTGCACATTTCCTATGGCTTTTGTATTGTCTGAATTTTTCACATGTCATCTTGAACGCATAGTTTTTCTCATCTCCTTTATCGTTGTTTCTTTCTTTATTTTAGTATTCCTCTCTTTTCTTCTTTGCTAGCGGCATTGGCTGATATTTCATGAAAATTCTAGTGTAGTGACTTTATGTAAAAAGTGAACTCCTTTTTAACCATCTCTTCAAGAATATGAGCCTTGGTAGCAAGATCACAAAATGTCTGTATATCTGCACTAATCAGGTTACACGCCACTTCTCGTCTTATACCTTCCAAACATAGCTTGACCTGATATAATTCTCCTAAAAGATATCGGCATAATGCCCCTAAGTTTTTTGTTCACAGGAGGATGTAAGAGAATAATTGTAAAGTACTTAACTAAAACTTGTAAAATTCAAAGGTGGGAAACTAGGGTTTCCAAGGATTCACTTGTAGAGATCAGGGAGATCTATGCTTGATTTAAAAGCACAAATGGATTCAAAGTCCCATCTTTATCCAATTGGAAGATATTCCATTAAAAATCAAATCTAAACTTCCTTTAATCTATTTTCTATGAATGATAGGTATGAGAACTAGAAGTGATTCCATCACAAAACTATGCCCATGAGACAAAGCAAACAAACCACTCTAAGAGAATTATGAACGTTAGGAAGGGTTGTCCATGAGATGAAGGTGAACAATAGGGGTTCCTACGCTCACAACCTCAACAATGAAAAGAACATGCTCAAAGCTATCACAGATCCATCGTAATTTAAATCACAACAAACCATTAAAAACTAAAAGCATTCCTTATAATCAAACTATAATCAAAGAGAGTTCATAAATATGAATCAAAGCAATAAGAAACTACCCATCCCCCTACAAGCTTCACCTCTTAGCCCTAGCTAAGAGGTTTAGTTAATTAAAGACATAACTAAGCTAAAAATCTCTTAGAATAAGTCAAATAAGGCAACTAAAGAATAAGGAAGAAGACTCGAGGCCGACCACATGTTCTCTCTTTCTCTCTCCCTCTCTCTCTCTCGTCCATCTCGGCTCCACGGCTGATGATGCTCCTTCTTTCCTTTCTCTCTCCTTTTATAGATAAAAGGTAAGTTAGCTGGAGTGGAGAAGGGTGGTGGAGCTTACACAGCCCTCCTTTCGTGCAAAATGAAACCGCGACATGTTCTTGCATTGGAAAGAGTTTTGGGATGTTGATCGTCCCAAACTCTATTTGGTCCTCATGGATGGGGTCGGTTTTGTCCTAGGCACCGTCTAGATAGTCCGAATTGGCCACCCGATCAAAGGTGGTGGGCCACAGCTTCTCAAAAATTTCAGAATTTACGGACGTGTGTTCCTTGCGCATGTCAACTTGCGCTGAATCCTGTGGGGTCCACTCTCGGGAACTTTTTGGGAGATCAGAGTTGTTCATTAGCTCTGTAGGGTCGATTCAGGCCACGAGTATTAGTTTGAACCCGATTAGAGTTCTTAGTGGGCCACAGTGTTGATCAACATGGTGTCGCCTTCTTCTATCTTGCGAGCTTATTCTTGTGCATGGTTTCACAAAAACAACAAGGTTTTGGTCGGCGTCCTTCCTTGGACACAATGAACGGCTCAGATCATCATTTGGATGATCGTGATGGGCCACTGCTAGTCCTAGCAGACATACGTGCGCATAGAGAGGAGAGAGAAACTCTCTCTCAGTTTTGGAAAGTCAGGTCAAACTGACTTTGACCATAGTTCTGGTCCGGTGCACCGCTAGCACACCCCTGTGGTGCACTTGTAACATGCATGTGGGCCCCATAGTAATATTCTTGATCAATCTACTCCATCCATTCCTTTTATCTCTCCAATTCATGGGTTGAGCCCAAAGTTGAGGCATATCTAGAGATCAGGTGGGCCCCAAATCAGTGATCTATATTTGATCTTTCCCATTGGACTACTTTCACAAAGATCCAATGGCTGAAATTTTACGTGTATGTTTACTTTATGATCCCCAGGCTAGATATAAAGTTTCGTGCCAAACTGATGGTGGGAACCCTATTATCTTGCTTTCAGGATGATTTTCAGGCCTCTTTAACTTTAATCACTTGGTTTTCTCAGATTTTTAGCGCTTGACTTCTTCAATCTCGGTCTCCTAAGATTCATCCCTTACCTTGGTGATTTTTTAGCATCAAATCTATGCTTTTTGTACCCTTTTCAGTCAAAGCTCCTAAATTCAACTTGCAATACAAACATGATTAAAATAGAATATTAAACATTATCATGTTCATAAAACCAGGTAATAACTGGGGTCTAATATGCAATATTTGACCCTCAACGCAATTCCCAACCAACATTTTGCTAGTCCCGAGCAAAGTATGCGAAAAATATTTTAAGAATTACAGGACAATTTCTATAAACTCAAGTGATTTTTAAAGAATAATCTAGATAATAAAACTATAAGATACATGAATGTTGAGCATTACCTTCTCCTAAACTCGAACGCACGGTGAACTTCATAGCCAAGTTTAAAGTATTAATCCATCAATTAGAACAATTCTAAACAGGAGTTCCATGGGTGTATAGTGTAATCTCGACTCCTTAAAATTAAAGGTCTAATTTTTAATTTTCATGATATCATTGGTAACCAAAAAGAACATTCTGGACGACCAAACCTAAACTGAAACTTGCCTTATAGTTCAGCCTTTTTATTCTTCCAGCTTTTAATTTTTCCATCGATGGCTTCACCTTGTGTCAACCTTTTTAAAGATCTTTAATAGGTAGCCGTTTTCGATGACAACTGTTTTTTTTAACGTGATGGACAAATTCCGCAGATTGGTTCCTTCCATGCTTAGTGATTACTAAGTTAACCCTTCAGTATTGAACTGAAACCTTAATGTGTAAGTTAGATGTGACATGTAAAATCATGACTCAATCAATGTTTAAAACTTCTAATCATGGATTAATAATTCAAACTTAACTATGAAATCTAACAGGTAACTAAATCCAAGAGTCGTAAATCACCACCGTTAAGTACCGTATACTTCTTAAATCAAGATTGTCCTTCAAAATCACTCGAATTCACATGAATTTTCAGAAAAAAAAAAATCACAATTTTTGCTCAAGACTAAGAAAATACTGATTAGGTAACCTAATCTCCCATCCCCAACCTAAAATCTACATTGTCCTCAATGTAAAAGATATAGGCATGCAATGCACATGAGACAATGAAAGTAAAGGAGAGGTGATGGAAAGGTACCGTCAGGAGACTGTACGACTTTTTCCAAAGAGATCTTAACGTGAAGGTGGGTCATCACAAGAGTTAAAACCAACAAAAAGCAAACTATCCTAAAATAAACAAAAAGCAATCTATCTTAACAGCATAAAGTTGACTATCCTATAACGACAAAACGCAAACTACCCTAGTCCTATGATAGCAGTAAACCTAACTATACCTCCGTCAGACTAGGAGATCAATCCTGATAAACAGGATCATTCAGAGGTATGGACATGTCCTCTGAATCAAATTTCTCAAAAATGACTTTAATCGATGTCCATTTACTTTAAAGTCATTGTCATTGTTTAGATTCCGAATCTCGATAGCCCCATGAGAATAAACATTGATAACAGTGAAAGGGCTAGTCCAACAAGATCAGAGCTTACCCGGAAAGAGATGTAGTCGAGAATTATACAAAATGACCCTTTGACCTGGTGTAAATGATTTTTAAAGAATGTGTTGGTCATGAAATGCCTTCATCCTATCCTTGTAAATTCTCGAGTTCTTGTACGAACCATTCCATATTGAAATTCAATTTTTTGATTGGCTAGTAGGCTCTATGTTTAACTCCACAGACAAGTGGCAACCTTTACCATAGACAAGTCTAAAGAGAGACGTTCCAATAGGGGTCTTAAATGTGATATGGTAAGCCCATACCAATCCTTACAATAAGGGTTAACCCTTTTCTCCAAAATGTGTTTGTTCTCCCTATTGAAAATATTAGCTTACCTACTTGTTTGTAGGTGATATAGGGTGCTCACCTTATGAGAGATGTCATACTTCTTCATTAAATCCGCGATTGGCCTATTACAAAAATGTGAGCCTCCATCACTAATGATGGCTCGAGGCTTTCCGAACCGAGAAAGGATATTCTCTTTTAAAAACTTAATAACAGTTCAATGGTCATTATTCCGGCATGGAATCACTTCGACCCATTTAGAGACATAGTCTATGACGAGTAAAATATATAAATTTTTAAAAGACTGGGGGAAAGGTCCCATGAAATCAATGCCCCAGCAACCAAATGCTTCAATGATCAGAATGAGATTAAGTGACATCATATTTCGATGAGACAATGCTCCCAATTTCTGACAATGCTCACAAGCTTTGTAAAACTCATGAGTGTCCCTAAACATAGTGGGCCAATAAAAGCAGCACTGTAGTATCTTGGTTGTGGTCTTTTTAGCAAAAAAAGTGACCACCACAAGCATGAGAGTGACAGAAGGAGATGACACTTTGATGTTTATTGTCTGACACACATCTCCTTAAGATTTGGTCTAGGCAATATTTAAACAAATACGGATCATCCCAGAAGAATTTTCGCACTTCAGTGAAAATTTCTTCTTATCTCGCGCAGTCCAATGTGTCGGTGTGAAACCTATTACAAGATAATTAGCAATATCAGCAAACCAAGGTGAATGAGAGACTTTGAACAATTGTTTGTCAGGGAACATGTCATTTATGTGTGTCGTCTCAAGGGAATCAGAAAGATCAAGGCGAGGAAGATGGTCAACCACTACATTCTCTACTCCCTTTTTATTTTTTATTTCTAAATCAAATTCTTGGATTAGGAGGATCCATCTAATCAGGCGGGGCTTAGAATCATTCTTAGAAACAAGATACTTGAGCATCGCATGATCTGTGTAAATAATGATCTTGGATCCGATCAAGTAGGACCTAAATTTGTCCAAAGTGAACACTACGACTAAGAATTCCTTTTCCATAGTCGAGTAGTTCACTTGGGCAAGATTTAGAGTTTTACTTGCGTAATGAATAACGAATGGCTTCTTTTCTTTTCTCTGGCCTAAAACCGCCCCAAGAGCATAGTCAGACACCTCGCACATAAGTTCAAAAGAAAGGCTCCAATCGGGTGGTTGCGTGATAGGTGCAGTGGTTAACATAACCTTAAGCTTAGTAAAAGCTTCCTGGCATTGCTCAATCCACTCATATGGTGCTTCATTTTGAAGTAGATTACATAAAGGACAAGAGAAGAGACTAAAGTCCTTTATGAATCTTCTGTAAAAATAGGCATGTCCTAAGAAGGATCGCACGTCTTATATGTTCTTGGGTGGAGGAAGGTTAGAGATAAGATCAATTTTTTCCTTATCTACCTCGATTCTTTTGGACAAGATGATATGTCCAAGGACAATTCCCTTATGAGCCGACACTTCTCCCAATTGAGTACTAAATTCTTTTCTTCACATCTTTTCAACACACATTTAAGATTTTTTAAGCAATCATTGAAAGATGGACCGTAGACAGAGAAGTCATCTATGAAGACCTCTAGATATTACCCCACCATATTATAAAAAATATTCATCATGCATCGTTGAAAAGTGGCAGAGGCATTACTGAAATGGCCAAGCTATATGTCCTAGAGGGGGAGTGAATAGGACTATGCCAAATTTAAATTAATTACAGCGGAATTTAAATAACAAGATAGCCAAATAAAGTAAATCAATCCACAATGCATAAATGAATAGAAACCTCAATAAACAAGTATTGAGAGATTGATACAAAAGTTGTTCTAAGGGCAACCTTACACCAAAAACCAAAGTTTATTGTAGGATAATCTGATTTTTAGAAAGATCTTTGTATCAAGAACTCAAATTTTCTAGGAATAAGCAAATTGAAACAAAACAGATGAATAGAATGTAATTGATTATTCTAGGGACAACCATACACCATAAAAATGGCAGGGCAACCTTACTAGAACAATAAAGCTCAAATAAAGAAATAGCTTGAAATAAATTGCAAAAATTTAAATATAAACTATTACAACATTACCCACTGAGCTTGAAATTAAAATGATTACAACATTCACATCAATATACATTCCACAAAAAGAATAATCAAAGATAGGTAAATAAAGTACACTTCCACACAACACAAGGAGTTATAGTGGTTCGCCTGTGTGTACACCAACTGTTCAAAAACAGCCACACAGAATGCTACTCCACTCCTAATATCCTCACACAGGGGATATTATCGGTCACTATCAAGTAGGTTTTCACAGGTTCACCCAAAACCTTTACAATTGTGTCTTTTTCAAATGGCTTACATAATTTAAAAACCCTCACTTCTGAGTTTTCTAGCTCTCATCAGATAACCAACAACTTTGAGATTTTTCTGGCTTAACCTTAAATAAAACTAAAATAAATGAATTTACAGTAAATGTAAAATACCTGAATTTCTTCTTTGTTGTAGCAGCCCAGAAGAACCAAGTCAGAGTAGAGATTTGAATGTCAAAGTTCAATGTCCAATACTTGCTTTATAATGGTTCTAATTTCCAATAGATTTTAATTTAAAACAAATGGGCTAGCTTGAATTGATTTTGATTCCAGTAAAAGGAAAATAAAACTTCCTCTTTACAGATTAGATTGGAATGTAAGAAACAAAATCAATTAACAAAGCTAAAGAAAGAGAATATTAAATAAGCACACTTAGCTTTAAACAGAGCAGAGATTTATGTCTCAGAAGGCCTAATTAAATTAGCTTGAATGGTCTATTTTATTCTGAGATTCATGCTCTATTTATAGTGTGAATAAGTTACGTCTTCGACTGGTCTTAAGTCGCTACGACTGGTCAAAGATCTAACAGATATTTGAAAATTCAGGCGCGATAGGATAAGACGGTTTCACGACTGGTCGAAGGGCACCTTCGACTGCTCGTAGGTCTCCTTCGACTGGTCGAAGGTCACAAACGACTGGTCGAAGCAAAGTGTAAATCATCGCTGTAGTTTGAGTCGAAGGTCTACGACTGATCGAAGAACCAGACGACACTGTTCTTACGACTAGTCGAACAGTCCCCAGGATAGTCGAAGCTTAACAGAAAATATCAGAATTTTACAACAAACTTACGACTAATTCAGGAAATCCTTAGACAGGTCGAAGCAGTGTTAGTACTAGTTGACCAGAGACCAGGACTAGTCTTAAAACAAGCCAAACTCACTTATATAGAATATGTGAATTATGCATCCAAAGTGGCCTACTCTAAAGGTCAACCTATGGTTAGTCAAACCTCAATAGTGAAGTAAGGACATTGAAACTTAAGGACCTTGAAAGTAGTGAAGCTTGAAGTCTTGATGTAGTTCAAACTTGAAAGCATATTCAGATCTTGAGATTAAACTTAAGGTCTTGATATTAAACTTGAAGGCTTCTTGAAATCTTGAGATTGAGCTTGAAAGCTTCTTGAACTTTGAAAGCATCTTGAGATCTTAACTTGTGAGCAGTGCTTGTTCATCACAGTTGATCTTAAGTAGCGCTTTAATCTTCACATATGCAAGCTTCATAACAGTGTCTTTAGCACCATAAATTTAACAACAAAAGGGGCTATAAACAATAGCACTTACAATCTCCCCCTTTGTCAAATTAGTGACAAAACACACTTCCAAGATATGTCAGTTCATAGAATATTCATAGAATATTTGATTAACGAATCATGCACTAGTTGTTATCAACTAGCACAATAACATGAACCTGCATATCAATAGTTAACATGAACCTGTATATCAATAGTCCTTCTCCTCTACACATACTCCCCCTGAGTAACATCATACTCCCCCTGAGTAACATATGCATAAAAATAATGCGCTCCCCCTGAGTAACATCATACTCGCCCTGAGTAACATATGCATAAAAATAATGCGCAATGCCTACTTCATTCTCCATTCATATGAGCATGAGCATTATGCTCCCCCTTTTTGTCACAAGAGGGCAAAGGAAGCACAAAACAAATAAACTGAGGAGAAATAATTAGAGAGATATATGAGAGGTAACAAGACAAGATAACAGAAAATAGAATAATCAACTCACATAATTCATAGACTGAGCTAAGTCATAGATAGTAACAATCTCCTAATCAGTTGTAACACCATAATAGTAAAGTTATTACAAATTAGATTGCTAAAAAGAGCTAATCCGAACCAGATGAAGGAGCAAGGATGGAAGGATCAAGTTTATGCATGCCTTTGTTCAAGCGCCTAAGATATTTACTCATATACTTGAATTGTAAATCATGAGCAACAGACATGTCTTCCATCTTAAAATTAATATTTTCAACCTTATCCTCCAATGCATGCAGACGTGCATCAAAGTTAGAAGGTTCAAAATCTGGATCATTCGTAGAATCAGAATCAAGTTCTTCAAAGATATCATCCATATTAATATCATCAAAAGAAGGATCACTAGCTACTTCCTCATGTACTGCTTCCGCATTGCCAACACCATCACCTTGAGGAACTCCAACTTCATCTTATTTAAGTTAGAATTATTGAATATTATATAACGAATAATGGCCTCTCCAATCGGCATATCGACTAACATATGAGTGGCCAACACAGTCATCAAATAAGCAAAAGGAATGTCACTGTGTCCAGGATGGAGATGGAAATTAATAATGAAGTGACAAATCAAGGAAGGTAAACAGATAGACCTACCACTGGCAACGGCATGAAGAACACGAACCACGAAGGAAGTCAATTCAGATTTATTACCCGATCGAGGATATAAGTTAGACACAAAGATTTTGTGAAGAATTCTGTATTTGGGTAACAAATACCTTACGGGAAGCGCATTCCCTTTTTG
Source organism: Magnolia changhungtana (assembly GCA_030180095.1). Lineage (NCBI taxonomy): Eukaryota > Viridiplantae > Streptophyta > Magnoliopsida > Magnoliales > Magnoliaceae > Magnolia > Magnolia changhungtana. Next base: position 2,547,475 of record JASAUF010000446.1, read on the forward strand.
AGTCCATTGAGCATTCAGATTGCATAAATCTCTAGTGAGGAGACGTTTTTCAAATTCTAAGGGTTTGTCAAATAAGTTATAGACAGGAATCCCCTCATCATTCACAGGAATATCCAGAAGAGCTGAAATCAAATGATGATCAATGTCAAATCGTCCTTCTCTAGTGGCTATTTTAAAAGTTAAGTTCTCTAGAGAAAAATCACATATACATGCAAACATGGACTAAGCAATGGACCGATATGCTGGCCCACCCCAATATAATAAGTTATCGCAACCTACAGCTTGAAGCATAGGAAGGATATCAAAAGGAGCAACATGACTAATAGAAACTTGATGTTCAACAATAACATGTTGTAATCTAATATCCTGAACATAAGATGGATCATTATCGGGAGGACAAACATGACGCTTAGTCAGAGGGGCTGATCTGGAAGAAGAAGACAGACCACGAGATGTTGCTTTTTGTAAGTGCTATAGTTTATATCCCTGTCTGTTGTTAAATTTGTGATGCCAAAATCACTGTTATATAACTTGCATAAGTGAAGCTCTCTCAAAGATCAACATTCATGAACAAGCAAAGCTCACAAGTACAAAGGTTCACTCAAAGATCAACCTTGACTGCGAGTATTGCTCACAAGACATGACTCAAGAATGCAAGACTTCAAGAAGAGTACAAGGCAGTTCGTAAAGAACTCAAGACACTTTCAAGGTTGAGCTACATCAAGATTTCAAGATTCAACTACATCAAGACTTCAAGGCTTAAACTTCAAAGTCACTTGTTCCTAATGTTTTAATGTCCTTACTTCATGTTGAGGTTTGATTGACCTTAGGTTGACCTTAGGAGTAGGCCATTTTGGATACATAAGTCATATGTTTAAGTTCCATGAGTTTGGGCAGTTCTAAGACTTGTCCTAAGCTTTCTTCGACTAGTCTTAGCTTTGCTTCAACTAGTCTAAGAAATTCCTCGATCAGCCATGAGTTTGTTACAAAATTCGGATATTTTATGTTAGGCTTCGACTAGTCCAGGAATCTGTTCGACCAGTCGAAGGAACAGTGTCGACTGCATCTTCGACCAGTCGAAAGTCTTCGACTCAAAGTCCAGAGATGAAATTCAGGTTCTTCGACCAGTCAAAGGAGACCTTCGACCAGTCTAAGGTGACCTACGACCAGTCGAAGGAGTCCTTCGACCAGTCGTAGAACGGTTAAAGCTTATCGCGCCCGATTTTTTTCAAATCTGTTAATTCTTCGACTAGTCAAAGAGCTCCCTAGACCAGTTGAAGACGTGATCTACTCACCTATAAATAGAGCACGAATCTCAGAAGAATTCAGTGAATTAATTAATCCATTCAAGCCAATCTTCGTCAAACTTCTGAGAGATAATTCTGTGCTCCATCTAAGCTAAGTGTGCTTATTTAATATTCTCTTTCTTTAGCTTTATTTAATTAATTTTGTTTCTGCCATTCCAATCTAATTTGATAAGAGGAATTGTTATTCCCTTTTCTTTAGAATCAAAATCAATTAAGCCAAGCCCTATTTGGTTTAATTTAAAATCTATTAGAACTAGAACCATTGTAATTGAGTACTGGACATTGAACTTGGACATTCAATCATCTATTCTGATTTGGTTCTACCAGGCTGCTACAACGAAGGAGATAATCAGGTATTTTACATTTAATTGTAAATTCCTTTCTGTTTTGGTTTCTTTCAAGATTTTTCAGAAAAATCGTGTTGTATTGATTATCTGAGGAGAGCCAGGAAAACTCAGAAGTGGGGTTTTATTTAATTGTGTATGCCCACAGACAAAGACACAATTGTAAAGGTTTTGGGTGAACCTGTGAAAACCTATTTTGTTAGTGAACGCTAATATCCCCTGTGTGAGGATATTAGGAGTGGAGTAGCATTCTGTGTGGCGGTTGTTTAACAGTTGGTGAACACACAGGCGAACCACTATAATCCCTTGTGTTATGGTTGAATGATTTATACTTCTAATCTTTAATTATTTATTTGTGAGATGTATGTATAGTGGTGAATGTTGTAATCATTTAATTCAAGCATTGTGGGAATTTTGTAATAGTTTAGAACTTATTTTCTGCTATTCCTTTATTAGCTTGATATTCAATTTCCTTTAAAGTTGTTCCAGCAAGGTTGCCCTGCCATTTTTTTGGTGTATGACTGTCCCTAGAACAATACATTTATGATTACAATTTATTTCAGTTCAGTTTGTGTTTATTTCTGTATTCCTCTTTGGTTTGAGTTTTGATGCAAAGATCTTTATAGAAATAAGGTTGTCCTACTATAAACTCTGGTTTTTGGTGTAAGGTTGTCCTTAGAACAACATTTGTATCAACCTCTCAAGATCTGAATTTTGAGGTTGTTTTACTTTCCTGCATTGTGATTTATTTTGGCTATCATATTCTTTTTAATTCCGCTCTTATAAGATTTATTTGGCATAGTCCTATTCACCACCCCCCCCCCCCTAGGACATATAGTTAGGCCTTTTAAAGTGGTATCAAAGCCTAATAGCTCTATTTTAATCCTTAGATTTAATTCCTGAGCTAACGATTTAAGCTATTTTAGATGTCAAATTTTGATAGCCTTTTAGTCACTAGGCCTCCACCATTTGATGGCTCCAACTATGCCTATTGGAAAGCCAGAATGAGGATCTTCCTCAAATCAATGGATGAGAGTGTGTGGCAAGCCATAGTGACTGAATGGAATCCTCCTATCATAGAAGTTACTGGGATTAACGGTTCAAAATCTATGAAAGTCACACCATATTACCAATGGACTACACTTCAGAAAAGTGAGAGTAGTGCAAATACTAAAGCACTAAATGCAATCACTTGCGCACTATCACCGGATGAGTTCAAAAGAATCATTTCCTGTGATACTGCAAAGCAAGCTTGAGATATATTAGAAATGACACACGAGGGTACTACAATTGTCAAAAAATATAAAGTCCAACTCCTCACAACCAGATTTGAAGAAATTCATATGGAGGAAAATGAAATGTTTACGGACTTTTACACTAGATTGAATGACATTGTAAACTCAATGTGGGGTCTTGGCGATAAAATCCCAGAAAGCAAAGTGTGTGCAAAGATATTACGCTCACTTCCTGAACGGTTCAATTCTAAAGTAACCGCGATCTAGGAACTTCGTGATACGGATAATATGAGGGTAGAAGAACTAGTTGGTTCTTGACAAACATATGAGTTAAACTTTAAAGCTCCTAAAGGTAAATCTATCGCACTAAAATCCTCTAAATGTAATTCAAAAGAAAATTCTGATTCAGAAGATGATATGGCTCTTTTAGCTAAGAAATTTTATAAGATTTTCAAAAGCAAGAAAAGGGTTGATTTTCAAAAATCGAATGATAAAAAGAAGTTTAGACCCAAAACTCGAAAATCTTTGAAAAATAGTCAATGTTACAACTGTCAAGAATATGGGCACTTAGCAAATAAATGTCCTAAAAAGGACAAACCCAAGAAGAAGGGTATGTTGGCTACATGGGATGAATCATCTGATTTTGAAGCTTCTTCTGAATCAGAAGATTCTGAAGCTGAGTCGGGTAATGAAGTTAAAGCTCTTATGACTCTAGCCAAATTCACATTTTCAGATAATGACTCAATAAGTGAAGAAAATTTGAGTAGTGAATGTGAAAATCAAGATGATCTTCAAGACGCTTACAATGCCCTATGTAAGGAAAGTTGTAAAATTGCTGTCAAACTTAAACTTCAAAAAGAAAAGTTTTCTAAACTCAAAGAATGTTTTGAATCACTTGTCTTAGAAAAATCACAAATTTCAGATTGTTTTGAAAAATCAAAATGCGATTTAGAATTCAAAAACTCCCTAATTGTTGATTTGAAATCTGAAATTGATAAACTCAAAAATGAAGTATCTTCTCTTCTGAGTCTAAAGGACACATGGAAATATGCCCAAGGTGATCCAAAGTTAGAAAAACTTTTATCTAGATCAAGAAAATGTGGCGATCTATCCGGGTTGGGCTATGATAAAAATTTATCTCCTAAACAAAAGTATACTCCTCCCATGTTTGTGAAAGGAGAGTCCTCAAACTCAAAAGGGAAAAGTATGTATCAAAGTTTTTCTAGAAATTCAAAAACTTTTCAAAAACTTAGAAGCAGCCATGTCAACATTAATCAAAAACGAAATCCACTAGCTAAAAAGATAGTTGATTTACTCAAGGAGCTCTTAAAATCTAACTCTATAGGTGATTCTTACAACTATAAATAAAAGAAGACCAACTATGTTCCTAAACCCAAAACAGTTATGAAATGGGTTCCTAAAGTTGCCTGCTTGGTTGCTCACACTGCTTTCAAAGCAACAAGTCATTCAAAGTCATACCTAGACAGTGGATGCTCCAGGCATATGACAGGTGACAAAGCTTTATTCACGGATCTAAAAGATATGACTGATGGTTCAGTCACATTTGGTGATGGTAGCAACTGCAAGATTATAGGCCAAGGTACGGTTCAACTTTTTAATCTTCCTATGTTTAAAAACATTTTATATGTTGAAGGCTTAAAACATAACTTGCTTAGCATATCTCAAATATGTGATAATAACCATAGTATTCGGTTTTCTAATCAAAGTTGTGAGATACTAAATAATAAGAGTTCTGTAATATTAATTGGACGTAGAACATCTGAAAATTGCTATATTATTAGCGAATCCAGCTCATCTAATCAAACATGTTACGTGGTCCATACAGACGAGACTGATTTATGGCACAAACGTCTTGGACATGTACATTATCGAAATTTATATAAATTGAGCAAACAAGAACTTATAAGAGGTTTACCCAAACTTCAGAAGTTATATAAAATATGTGGTGAGTGCCAGATAGGCAAACAAACAAGGAACTCACACAAAAAGGTGAATTCAAATGGCACATCAAGACCACTCGAACTCCTCCACATGGATCTAATAGGACCTACCAGAACGGAAAGTCGAGGTGGGAAAAATTATATCCTGGTAATAGTTGATGACTTTACTAGATTCACATGGGTAGTCTTCTTAAGGGATAAATCTGAAACCCTTGAAGAAGTAAGAAAAATTCTCAAAAGGATTTAAACTGAAAAATCTTCTCAAATTAGTAAGATTCGTAGTGATCATGGATCTGAATTTGAGAATAGCAATTTTGAGAAGTTTTGTACCGACCAAGGAATATTACATGAATTCTCTACTCCCAAAACTCCACAACAAAATGGAATTGTGGAAAGAAAGAATAGGGTGCTTCAAGAAATGGTTGATGTCATGTTGAATAGTATGAAGCTCTCTAAAAATCTTTGGGCTGAAACAGTTAACACATCTTGATATATTATTAGCCGAGTCTACACTAGCAAGGATAATAATAAAACGACTTACGACTTGTGGTTCAATAAAAAGCCTACTATTAAATACTTTCGAGTTTTTGGCAGCAAGTGCTATATTTTACGAGATCGTAAAAATTTGAAAAAATTTGATACGAAGAGTGATGAAGGGATTTTTCTAGGATATTCCTTAAACAATCGAGCTTATAGGGTTCTGAACAAAAGAACTAGTGTGATTCAAGAGTCCATCAATGTTGTCATTGATGATCACTTAAACACGCCAATCCCTAATTCAGATAATGATGAAGTTCTAATCATTGATAAACCCGATACTTCATCGAATCAAACTGACTCTGAGTTGAGGACTGTTAAAGATCACCCAACCACACAAATTGTTGGAAACCCTCTCACCGGTGTTCGCACCCGTAGACAACTTGAGGATATATGTAATTATGTATGTTTTACATCCCAAATAGAACCATCTAACGTAAAAGAAGCTCTTGCTGATAAGAACTGGATTGTTGCGATGCAAGAAGAACTCAATCAATTCGTAAGAAATGATGTTTGGTATCTCATACCAAGACCTAAAGATAAACACATCATTGGAACAAAATGGATTTTCAAAAATAAGTCTGACGAGCGTGGAAATATAATTAGAAATAAGGCTAGACTAGTGGTACAAGGTTATACTCAAATTGAAGGAATTGATTTTGATGAAACTTTTGCACCAGCAGCACGTCTTGAATCTATCAGACTATTTATATCTATTACATGTTTTAGAAAGATAAAGATCTATCAAATGGATGTGAAAAGTGCTTTTCTAAATGGCGATTTACATGAAGAAGTCTATGTTGAACAGCCAATGGGTTTTGAAGATCTCAAAAATACTGATCATGTGTATTGGCTTAAAAAGGCACTTTATGGATTAAAACAAGCACCTAGGGCATGGTATGAGAAACTAACAAAATTTATTTTAAGTCATAATTTTCAAATGGGATCTGTTGATAAAACTCTGTTTGTTAAAAAATATAATGATCATATCTTAATGGTACAGATTTATGTTGATGATATCATTTATGGATCAACTTGTACTAACTTGACTACTGAGTTTGCAGATTTGATGAAATCATAATTCGAAATGTGCATGGTTAGGGAATTGACTTATTTCCTTGGATTGCAAGTAAAGCAACAATCTGAAGGAATATTCATTTCTCAATCTAAGTATGCTTTGAATCTAATCAAGAGATTTGGATTTGAGAATGGCAAGAATTTCGATACTCCTATGAGTACTACCTTGAAACTCTCAAAAGACTCTAATGGTAAAAATGTTGATACAAAACTTTATCAGAGTATGATTGGTAGTTTGTTATATTTAATTGCTAGTAGACCTGATATTTCTCTAAGTGTTGGTATTTGCGCAAGATATCAATCTGATCTAAAAGAATCTCACTTGATTGCTGTCAAGCGGATTATTAGATATGTCGCAAGTACTGTAAATCTCGGTCTCTGGTATCCTCATGAGACTAGTGTCCAATTAGCTGGGTACTCGGATGCTGACTGGGCTAGTAATCTAGATGATAGAAAATCAACCAGTGGTGGTTGCTTTTACATTGGAAATTGTCTAGTTTCCTGGTTTAGTAAGAAACAAAATTCTATATCACTTTCCACAGCTAAAACTGATTATATCGCAGCTGGTAATGCATGTACACAGCTTGTTTGGATGCAACGAATGCTAAGTGATTATGGAATTAAACAGGATTCTATGTTTTACATTGTGATAATTCCAGTGCGATAAATATTTCAAAAAATCCTATTCAGCATTCTCGTACTAAGCACATTGACATTAGATTTCATTATATTCGGGAATTAGCAGAAGAAAAAGTTATATCTTTGGAATATATTCTTACCGAAGATCAACGAGCTAACATTTTCACAAAACCTCTCGATAAAAGCAAGTTCAAAAAGATGAAATTTGATCTTAGCATGTGCATTTAAAAATGATTATTTATGCCTACTTGTATCATAGTGTATATATTTATTAGGTTGAATTCTAAATTTTGAATAATTTACAAGAAATATGAATTTTTGGAGATTCTTCGACCAGTCGTGAATATACTCGACCAGTCGTACTTCGACCGGTTGTAAATACTCATGACCAATCGTAGATCTCGGGAATCACTTAAAATTTGGAAATTTTTGCTTTCTTCCTCATTCCGTTTTTTCTCTTTAAGGAGCCGAGCTTCGACTTGTCGAACCCACTATTCGTGTTCTTCAAGGTTAGTGTTCCATATACATTTTTCTTGCAGATCTGTGTCTAGATTGTTTCCTTTTCTTGCTTGAAACTTTCTATTTTGGATTTCATTGAGATTTAGGGTTTGGATTTTGAAAAATCTATTTTGAGTAAGCTCACTTCTCAATCCTTTGCAACTTCTTATTTCCTTGTTATCATTATTGCAAATGGCTTCTAGATGTAGAAAAACTACTTCCAGTGGTCCTTCTTCTTCCTCCAGATCGACCATTATCACTAAGCGTCATCTTCTAATTCCCAATGACGATCCATCTTATGTTAGGGACATTAGATTACGTAAAGTTATTGTTGAACATCCTGTTGATGTTAATCATATTACACCTTTTGACCTCCTTCCTATGATTGAAGTTGTAGGTTAGGTTAACTTATTACATTAGGGTGGGTCAGCATACCGGTCCATTGCCCAATCCATGTTTACATGTATTAGTGACTTCTCACAGGATAATTTAACTTTTAAAATATCTACTAGAGAAGGGCCTTTTGACACTGATCGTCATTTAATTTCAGTCATTATGGACATTCCTGTAAATGATGAGGGTATTCTTATCCATAACCTAACTGATAAACCCTCAGTTTCTGAAAAACGTATGCTCACTAGAGACTTGTGCAACATGGATGTTCACTAGACACAAAAAGGGAATGCGCTTTCCATAAGGTATTTGTTACTCAAATACAGAGTTCTCCACAAAATCTTTGTGTCTAATCTGTATCCTCGTTTGGGTAATAAAACTGACTCGACCTCATTTATGATTCGTGTTATCCATGCTATTACTAGTGGTACTCAGATTTGTTTACCATCCTTAATCTGTCATTTCATTCTTCAGTTTAGACTCCATCCTGGTCATAGTGACATTCCTTTTGCCTATTTAATGACTATATTGGCTACATATATGTTAGTCGATATGTCGGTTGATGAGGCACCTATCCATCATCTGATTTTCAACAATACTAATATCAATAAGATGAAGCTGGAATTACTTCCAGAACAAGGTGGTGGTGGTGGTGGTGGTCATGAAGAAGCTGGTGATGACATTAATATGTATGACATTTTTGAGGAACTGAATTCTGATTCAACAAATGATCCAGATTTTGAACCATCTGATGTTGATGCACGTCTGAGTGCATTGGAGGATAAAGTTGAGAATATAAATGTAAAGATGGAAAACATGTCTGTTGCTCATGATTTACAATTCAAGTATATGCGCAAATATCTTAGGCGATTGAACAAAGGCATGCACCAACTTGATCCCTCTATTCCTGCTCCGTCATCTGGTTCTGGTTCTGATTAGTTTATATGGGATTTTCTTGTCTATAATAACTTTATAACTTAGCACTAGGTTGACTGATTTGGAGTTGGATACTATATGTGTTTTATGCTGGGTATTTGTTCTATGTGAAACTATGCTGAGTATCTCTATCTCTAGTTTTTGCTATAATCTCATAACTCCTCGTGTTTACTCTCATATATCCCTTTATTTAGTTCTCCTTTATTGTTGTTTCCTTTGTCATATTGTGACAAAAAGGGGGAGAATGGTTTGTTCTTAACGATGTGATTGTGAGAGAAGTAGCATTGGTCGTGTTACTTAGGGGGAGTGTGTTTGAACTGGTTGAATGTTGCATATTGAATATTGATTTACAGGTAAGCCAGTTGATATTAACTGGTTCATGATTCTTTAACTAGTTGTTTTACTTTATGTTTATCTTGGTTATATGTTTTGTCACTAATTTGACAAAGAGGGAGATTGTAAGTGCTATAGTTTATATCCCTGTCTGTTGTCAAATTTGCGATGCTAAAATTACTGTTATATAACTTGCATAAGTGAAGCTCTCTCAAAGATCAACATTCATGAACAAGCAAAGCTCACAAGTACAAAGGTTCACTCAAAGATCAACTTTGACTGCAAGTATTGCTCACAAGAATGCAAGACTTCAAGAAGAGTACAAGGCAGTTCGTAAAAAACTCAAGACACTTTTAAGGTTGAGCTACATCAAGATTTCAAGATTGAATTATATCAACACTTCAAGGCTTAAACTTCAAGGTCACTTATTCCTAATGTTTCAAGGTCCTTACTTCATGTTGAGGTTTGATTGACCTTAGGTTGACCTTAGGAGTAGGCCATTTTGGATACATAAGTCATATGTTTAAGTTACATGAGTTCGGGCAGTTCTAAGACTTGTCCTAGGCTTTCTTCGACTAGTCTTAGCTTTGCTTCGACCAGTCTAAGAAATTCCTCAATCAATCGTGTGTTTGTTACAAAATTCGGATATTTTCTGTTAGGCTTCGACTAGTCTAGGAATCTGTTCGACCAGTCGAAGGAACAGTGTCGACTGCATCTTCGACCAGTCGAAAGTCTTCGACTCAAAGTCCAGCGATGAAATTTAGGTTCTTCGACCAGTCGAAGGTGACCTACGACCAGTCGAAGGAGTCCTTCGACCAGTCGTAGAACGGTCAAAGCTTATCGCGCCCGATTTTTTTCAAATCTATTAATTCTTCGACTAATCGAAGAGCTCCCTAGACCAGTCGAAGACGTGATCTGCTCACCTATAAATAGAGCACGAATCTCAGAAGAATTCAGTGAATTAATTAATCCATTCAAGCCAATCTTCGTCAAACTTCTGAGAGATAATTCTATGCTCCATCTAAGCTAAGTGTGCTTATTTAATATTCTCTTTCTTTAGCTTTATTTAATTGATTTTTGTCTCTGTCATTCCAATCTAATTTGGTAAGAGTAATTGTTATTCCCTTTCTTTAGAATCAAAATCAATTAAGCCAGGCCCTATTTGGTTTAATTTAAAATTTATTAAAACTAGAACCATTGTAATTGAGTACTGGATATTGAACTTGGACATTCAATCATCTACTCTGATTTGGTTCTACCGGGCTGCTACAACGAAGGAGATAATCAGGTATTTTACATTTAATTGTAAATTCCTTTCTGTTTTGGTTTCTTTCAAGATTTGCCAGAAAAATCTTGTTGTATTGGTTATCTAAGGAGAGCCATGAAAACTCAGAAGTGGGGTTTTTTTAATTGTATAAGCCCACAGACAAAGACAAAATTGTAAAGGTTTTGGGTGAACCTGTGAAAACCTATTTTGTTATTGAACACTAATATCCCCTATGTGAGGATATTAGGAGTGGAGTAGCATTCTATGTGTCTGGTGTTTAACAGTTGGTGAACACACAGGCGAACCACTATAATCCCTTGTGTTATGGTTAAATGATTTATACTTCTAATCTTTAATTATTTATTTGTGGGATGTATGTATGGTGCTGAATGTTGTAATCATTTAATTCAAGCATTGTGAGAATTTTGTAATAGTTTAGAATTTATTTTCTGTTATTTCTTTATCAGCTTGATATTCGATTTCCTTTAAAGTTATTCTAGCAAGGTTGCCCTGCCATTTTTATGGTGTATGGCTGTCCCTAGAACAATACATTTATAATTACAATTTATTTCAGTTCAGTTTGTGTTTATTTCTGTATTCCTCTTTGGTTTGAGTTTTGATACAAAGATCTTTCTAGAAATAAGGTTATCCTACCGTAAACTCTGGTTTTTCGTGTAAGGTTGTCCTTAGAACAACATTTGTATCACCCTCTCAAGATCTGAATTTTGAGGTTGTTTTACTTTCTTGCATTGTGATTTATTTTGGCTATCTTATTCTTTTTAATTCCGCTGTTATAAGATTTATTTGGCATAGTCCTATTCACCCCCCCCCCCTCCTCCTCTAGGACATATAGCTAGGCCTTTTCACTTTTCTCCCTCTAGATGTCATTTGCAACAAAGATTTCAAGAAAATAAAGAGTTGCAAAGGTTTGAAAAGTGGGTTTGCTCAAATCAGATTTTTAAAAAGGAAAACCCCAAATCTCAACAAAAATTGAAATGAACAACTTCAAGAGGGAAAGAGAAGTAATTTAGAACAAATCCACAAGAAATAAGCAAATGAAGCATTGACCTTGAAGGATTTGGAAGATGGGTTTGACAGGTCGAGCGTCGGCTAGTCGGAGAAGAAAGAAGAAATGAGAAAAAAAGAGATTTTCCCCCAATTAGAAGTGATTCACGCGATCTACGACTGGTCGTGGGTTTTCTTCGACCAGTCGTACCACGACAGGTCAGGGAAATCATCGACTGGTCGAGTACCACCAAAAAAATCAGATTTTCACGCATATTTCAAAAAATTGAAAATTTAATCTAGCAAATATATACAATATGATACATATAGGCATAAATAATTATTTTAAAATGTACATGCCAAGATCAAATTTCATTTTATTAAACCTACTTTTGTCGAGCGGTTTAGTGAAAATATCAGCACGTTGATTCTCGGTAAGAATATATTCCAATAATATTACCTTTTCATCAACTAAATCTCGAATATAATGAAATCTAATATCAATATGCTTAGTACGAGAATGCTGAATTAAATTTTTCGAAATATTTATGGCACTGGTATTATCACAATATAAGAACATAGAATCTTGTTTAATTTCATAATCACTTAGCATACGTTTCATCCAAACAAGCTATGTACAAGCATTACCAGCTGCAATATATTCAACTTCAGCTGTTGAAAGTGATATAGAACTCTGTTTCTTACTAAGCCAAGAAACTAAACAATTTCCAATAAAAAAACAACCACCACTGGTTGATTTTCTATCATCAAGAGTACCGGCCCAGTCAGCATCTGAGCACCCAGCTAATTGAATACTAGTCTCATGAGGATACCATAGATCGAGATTAACAGTACTAGCAACATAGCATATAATTCATTTGACTACAATCAAATGCGATTCTTTAGGTTGAGATTGATATCTAGCATAAATACCAACACTTAGAGCAATATCGGGTCTACTAGCAGTTAAATACAGTAAACTACCAATCATACTCTGATATAGTTTCTGATCTACATTTTTACTTGCAGAATCTTTTGAGAGTTTTAAAGTTGTACTCATAGGAGTATCAAATTTCTTACCATTCTCAAATCCAAATCTCTTAACTAAATTTATAGCATATTTGGATTGAGATATGAACATCCCATCAGGTTATTGTTTTACTTGCAACGCAAGGAAGTAATTCAATTCCCCAACCATACTCATTTCAAATTGAGATTTCATCAAATCTGCAAACTTAATAGTCATGTCAATACAAGTAGATCCATAAATGATATCATCAACATAGATTTGAACCATTAAGATATCTTCATTAAATTTCTTAACAAACAATGTTTTATCAACACTTTCCATCTGAAAGTTATGACAAAGTAAAAACTTAGTCAATTTCTCATACCATGCTCTGAGAGCTTGTTTATGACCATACAGAGCTTTTTTAAGACGGTATGCATGATCAGTAAACTTATGATCTTCAAATACAGTAGGTTGTTCAACATATACTTCTTCATGTAAATCGCCATTTAAAAAGGCACTCTTAACATCCATTTGAAAATTTTTAATCATTCTAAAGCAAGCAATGGATATAAAGAGTCTTATTGATTCAAGACGAGCAACTGGGGCAAAGGTTTCATCATAATCAATACCTTCAATTTGAGTGTACCCTTGTACAACTAATCTTGCCTTGTTTCTAATAATATTCCTAAGCTCATCAGACTTATTTTTAAAAATCTATTTTTTTACAATAATATGTTTATCTTTAGGTCTAGGAACAAGATACCAGACATCATTTCAAACAAATTGATTAAGTTCTTCTTGCATTGCAACAACCCAGTTTTCATCAACAAGAGCTTCTTTTACGTTAGATGGCTCTATCTAGGATGTAAAACATATGTAATTACATATATCCTCAAGATGTCTACGTGTACGAACACCAGTGAGAGGGTTTCCAAGAATCTGCGTGGTTGGATGATCTTTAACAGTCCTTAATTCAGAATCAGTCTGAATAGATGAAGTGTCAGATTTATCAATTACTAAAACTTCATCATTATCTGAACTTGAGACTGAAGTGTTCAAGTGATCATCAATGACCACATTGATGGACTCTTGAATCACACCAGTCCTTTTGTTCATAACTCTATAATCTCAACTGTTTAAAGAGTATCGTAAAAGGATCCCTTCATCACTCTTCGTATCGAACTTTCCCAGATTTTCACGATCTCGTAAAATATAGCACTTGCTGTCAAAAACTCGAAAGTATTTGACAGTAGGCTTTTTATTAAATCATAATTCGTAAGCCGTTTTATTATTACCTTTACTAGTGTAAATCCAGTTAATGATATAGCAAGCTGTATTGACTGCTTCAGCCCAAAGATTCTTAGAGAGCTTCATACTATTCAATATGATATTAGCCATTTCTTGAAGCACTTTATTTTTTCTTTCAACAATACTATTTTGTTGAAGAGTTTTGGGCGCTGAGAATTCATGTAGTATTCCCTGGTCGCTACAGAACTTCTCAAAACCGTTATTCTCAAATTCAGATCCATGATCACTACGAATCTTACTGACTTGAGAACTTTTTTCAGTTTGAATCCTTTTATGAACCTTTTTCACTTCTTCAACGGTTTCTGTTTTGTCCCTTAAGAAGATAACCCATGTATATCTGGTAAAGTCATCCACTATTATCAAGATATATCTTTTACCACCACGACTTTCTATCCTTGTAGGTCCTACAAGATCCATATGGAGAAGCTCGAGTGGTCTTGATGTGGTATTAGAATTCACCTTTTTGTGTAAGTTCCTTGTTTGTTTGCCAATTTGACATTCACCACATATTTTATCCAATATTTGTAGTTTGGGTAGACCTCTTATAAGTTCTTGTTTGCTCAATCTATATAGATTTCGGTAGTGTATAGGTCCAACACGTTTGTGCCACAAATCAGTCTCGTCTGTATGGACCATGTAACACAATTGATTAGATGAGCTGGATTCGTTTACAATATAGCAGTTTTCAGACGTTCTTTGTCTAGTTAATATTACCGAGCCTTTGTTATTAAGAATCTCATATCTTTAATTAGAAAACCGTACACTATGGTTATTATCGCATATTTGAGATATGCTAAGCAAGTTATGTTTTAGACCTTCTGAAAAGGCCAAGCTATATGTCCTAGAGGGGGGGTTGAATAGGACTATGCCAAATTTAAAAAATAAATCAGCGGAACGAAAGTAAATCAATACTCTTCCAATAATGAATCAATTTACAATGCTAAATATAAATCACCTTGATAAATAATTATTGAGAGATTGATACAAATTCAGTTCTAAGGACAACCTTACACCATAATAAACAAGGGCTTATGGTAGGACAACCTTATTTCTAGAACCTCTTTTGAATCAAGAACTCAATGTTAATATAATTAAATGAAATAGCAAGGAATTGAAACTAAATGCAGAAGTAAAGATCTAAATTATTACAACAATCCCCACACTTGCTTGAAAATGTAAATAGTTACAACATTCACATCCACTTGTACATTCCACACAATTGAATGATAAAAGATATGAAAATTAATCAAGCATTCAATCCACAAGACAAAGAGTTATAGTGGTTTGCTTTGTGTGTACACCAACCTGTTTTACAATGTACCACATGAATGCTACTCCACTCCTAATATCCTCACACAGGGGATATTAGCGTTCACTATCAAATAGGTTTTACAGGTTCACCAAAAACCTTTACAATTGTGTTTTTTTTTTTTTTTTCACTTGGGCTTACACAATTCAAAAACCCCTTTTTCTGAGTTTTCTGGTTTTCCTCAGACAACCAAAATAATGAGATTTTTCTGGCTCAACCTCAAACAAAACCAATACAATGAGATTTTTTCGCTCAACCTCAAACAAAACCAATAACAAATGAATTTTACTAGAATTGTAAAATACCGGATTTCTCCTTTAGCGGCCGGTAGAACCAATCGGAGTAGATGATTGAATATCAAAGTTCAATTTCCAATACTCACATTCATAGGTTCTAAATTCTAATAGATTTTAGATTTAACTTGTTGGGCGTAGCTATATTTGATTTTGATTCCAAGAAGAAGGAATAATATAATTCCTCTTTTCAAATAAGATTGGAATAGAGAAACAAAATCAAATAAAATAAGCTAGCAAAAAGGAATATTAAATAAGCACAATTAAGCTTAAAATAAACACAGACTTATCTCGAGTGATAACTTGAAAATTCTTGAATGGAATGGAGTTCGAATATCAAAACTCGAAATTCGTGTTCAATTTATAGACGAAAAAATCGTTCCTACGGTGGTCTTAGAAACCTAGGACAGTCGTAGCTCTAACAATTTTTGAAAAATTGAGCGCGATCTTTGAAAGCCGTTCTACGACCTGGTCGTGTGAACCCTACGACCGGTCGTGGGTCACCTACGACTGGTCGTAGATACCTACGACTGGTCGTAGGACCATAAAATCAGTTGCTGGTCTTTCAGTCGTAGCTCCACGACAGATCGTGGACGGGTCGAAGCCAACCTACGACCGGTCGAAGGACTTCCAGGACAGGTCGTGGGCGTTCCAAAAATCCGAAAAAAACTTCAACAACTTAGGACTGATCGTGGGATTTCTTGGACTAGTCGAACCAATGCTAGGATGGTCGAACAAGAGCTAGGACCTGGTCTTGGAATAGACCAACTTTATGTTAAATAAAGATTTGATTTATGTATCCAAAATGACCTACTTAAAGTGTCAACCTAAGGTCATTTAAACTCGAAACATGTCGTATGGATATTGAACTTCAACCATTTAACGAATGTAGATTGTTTGAACCAATATCAGGCTTGAAGTCTTGAATAATATCAGGTTTGAAGTCTTGACCAATATCAGGCTTGAAGTCTTGAGATCTTGAGCTTCAACATCTTGTCGCTTTTTATGGCTTTTCGAACTTTAACATCTTGTGCTTCAACTTGTAGCATCTTGAAGTACTTAGGCAGTGTCTTGAATAAAATAAACATCATACCAGCACAAGACACAGATAGATGTTTTGACACATCAAAATTTGACAACCAAAGGAGTATGAGATCATAACCCTTACAATCTCCCCTTTGTCAAATTTGTGACAAAACACCACACCAAATAATAATTCTTCCAATAGACATAAGAGAAGTACAAAGCAAGCACAGATGCACAGATGTATAGACATGATAAGCAATAATCATATTCCCATAACTCTTGAGAAGTTTAACCCCCTGAGTAATAGAACTAAGCACGAAATAAGTTATAAGTTAAGCAACATGACGTAATTTCACCAAACTTTAATGACGTAATTTCACCAAACTTCTCCCCCTTTTTGTCACAAAAGGACAAAGGAAGAAGAACAATAATAAGATAGTAGTAGTAGCAAGAGAAAAATGTCAACAAAAAGTTTTGAGAGGCAAGCAAATATTAGTAAATATTACAGACAAAAAAAAAAATTCAAATGAACCTAAGAAGAGGCGCGAGGATTAGATGGATCAATTTTGTGTAATCCTTTAGCAATTCGCCTCATATATTTTTCGCATATAAGAAAATTGTGTGTCTTGAGTAACACAATTTGAGCACACTGCTCTTGAAGAGAATTCAACCTTTCATCAAAATCGACGGTGAAAATCGGGATCATCACCGAGTCGACTCAAGTTCTTCAAATAAGTCATCCATATTCACATCCTCAGGAAGATCACTAGCTTCAGCATTACCTGCTTTGCACCACCACTGCTACCAGCATCCACTTGTTCTCTACCCAAATCTAAAGTCATCTTATTAAGATTGGAATTATTAAAGGGAAGATGGTGGATGGGTTTTTCTCTAGTAGGCATGGCTATGAGCATATGATTTGCTAACCTAGTCAGTAAATAACCAAAGGGTATATCACTATATGTCCTGGATGGTGACGTGACAGAATAATGGAATGACAAATTAAAGAAGGGAGGCATATATTAACACCAGAGACAACAGAATGCAAAACACGAACCATAAAAGAAGTGAGTTCGGTTTTATTACCAGAACGTGGATAAAGATTTGAAATGAATATCTTATGTAGTACTGTGTATGCGGGTAACAAATACCTTGAGGGAAGTGTATGACCTTTATGAGTCCAATGAACATCCATATTACATAAATCTCTAGTAAGCATTCGTCGTTCAGATTCTGAGAGACTATCATGTAAAATATTAATTGGAATGCTTTCATCATTGATAGGTATTTCCATAATATCTGCAATCAAATGACGATCTACAACAAACAAACCTTCTTGAGTATCAACTTTAAAAATTAAATTCTCAAGAGAAAAATCACAGATACATGCAAACATGGATTGGGCAATGGACTGGTATGCAGCTCCACCCCAATGTAGGATGTTATCCCATCCCACTGATTCCAACAAAGAAGGAATACCAAAAGAAGCAATGTGATTGACAAGTAACATGACGTTCAACAATTACATTACGCATACGTAAATCTCGAGCATCAAGTAGGATCATTTTCGGGAGAACGAAGATGACGTTGAACAATAGAAGTTGATCTAGACGAGGATGGACCTCGAGTAGTTTTCTTTTACCTCAGGATCCATTTTCAAAGAAAGATTTCAAGGGAACAAATAGATGCAAGATAGAAGGAATGAGATTTAGATAGAAATGATTTTTTTTTTTTTTTAAGAGAAAAACCCCAAATCCCGCAATCAATGAGCAAATAGATTCCACAAACATGAGTTTTGAAGCATTAATAGTAAGAATCTACAAGGAAAATGTAAAAGAATCACTAACCTTGAAGAACAATGAAGATGGGTTGGGGCAAGTAGCTAGGACGGTTGGAAAGAAATGAAGAAATGAAGAAGAAGACTAAAATCCCCAATTTTAAGTGAAATCCGTGCTTACTGACAAAGTCGAGTATGTGTTCGACCGTTAAGTAAGTGCACGACCGTCGTGTATTCTCACTGACATTGTCGAGTATGACAAAAAATTTGCAATTTTTTCTATTTTTTAAATAATTTCAAGTTTAAGCAAATAAAACATCAAACTTATGATACACAAAATCATGCAAACTCAATTTAAATTGCACATACCGAGATCAAATTTTAATTTATTAAACCGGTTTTTGTCGAGCGGTTTAGTGAAAATGTCCGCAAGTTGAATTTCGGTTGGAATGTAATCCAAATTTATTAATTTTTCTTCCACTAATTCACGAATGTAATGAAATCTAATGTCAATATGCTTAGTACGTGAATGCTGAACTGGATTTTTAGAGATATTTATTGCACTGGAATTATCACAAAATAAAATCATAGAATCTTGAGTAATTCCATAATCGCTTAACATTCGTTTCATCCAAACAAGTTGAGTACATGCATTTCCAGCAGCAATGTATTCAGCTTCAGCAGTTGATAGCGATATAGAACTTTGCTTCTTGCTAAACCAAGAAACAAGACAATTTCCAATGTAGAAACAACCACCCTTGGTTGATTTCCTATCATCAATGTTTCCACCCGGTTTCAACAAGATCTGCGTGCAGGCTAATTGAACATTAGTCTCATGTGGATACCAGAGACCCAATTTAGTAGAACTTGCGACATAACGTATAATCCGCTTAACAAAGAAGTTAAGTGAGATTCTTTAGGATTTGATTGATAACGAGCACAAATACCAACACTCAAAGCAATATCTGGTCTACTAGCTTGAGTTAGATAAAGTAAGCTACCAATCAAACTACGATACAATTTAGGATCCACATCATTACTGTAGAGTCTTTTGAGAGTCTTACTGATTGTACTCATTGGAGTATCAAAATTTTTACCTTTCTCGAATCCAAATTTTTAATTAAACTCGAGCATATTTGGTTTGTGAAATAAATATTCCATCAGTTGTTGTTTTACTTGCAATCCTAGGAAATAGTTTAATTCTCCAACCATGCTCATTTCGAATTTAGACTTCATCAAATCTGCAAACTCAACAAATCATGTTAGTACAGGTTGATCCATAAATAATATCGTCAACATATATTTGAACCATTAGAATATCATCGTTATATTTTTTAACAAAGAGTGTCTTATCAACACACCCCATCTGAAAGTTATGACTCAAGTAAAAACTTAGTCAATTTTTCGTACCATGCTCTGGGAGCTTGTTTCAGACCATAGAGAGCTTTTTTAAGACGATACACATGATCGTAAATTTAGGATCTTCAAACCCCTGTAGGTTGTTCAACATATACCTCTTCATGTAAATCACCATTCGAGAAAGGCACTCTTAACATCCATTTGATAAATTTTAATTTTCTTAAAACATGCAATGGAGATAAAAAGTCGATAGATTCAAGACGAGCTACAGGGGCAAATGTTTCATTATAGTCAATACCTTCGATTTGAGTATATCCCTGTACAACTAGTCTTGCTTTATTTCGAATAATATTTCCAAGCTCATCGGATTTGTTTTTGAAAATCCATTTTGTTCCAATAATATGTTTATCTTTAGGTCTAGGAACAAGTTGCCAGACATCATTTCTGACAAACTGATTAAGTTCTTCTTGCATCGCAAGAATCCAATTTTCATCAGAAAGTGCTTCTTTTACGTTACCCGGTTCAATCTGGGATGTAAAACATACGTAGTTACATATGTCCTCTAATTGTCTACGAGTGCGCACACACGGTGAGAGGATTTCCAAGTATTTGAGAGGTTGGATGATCTTTAACAAATCCTTAATTCAGATTAGTTTCATTTGATGAAGTTTCTTGTTTTTCAAGTATAAGAACTTCATCATTATCTAAACTAGAGCAGGTGTTTTCAAAAGATCATCAATCACAACATTTATTGACTCTTGAATTACACCGATCTGTTGTGAGAACACGATAAGCACGATTGTTTAAAGAATAACCTAAAAGATCCCATCATCACTTTTAGTGTCGAATTTTCCCAAATTTTCACGGTCACACATAAAAATATAGCACTTGCCGCCAAAAATTCGAAAATATTTGATGAAGGCTTTTTCTCAAACCACATTTCATAAGCCGTTTTATTATTAGATTTACAAATATAAACACGGTTAATAATGTAGCAGGCTGTATTCACTGCTTCAGCCCAGAGATTCCTAGGTAGCTTCATGCTATTTAACATAACATTTCCCATTTCTTGAAGCACTCTATTCTTCCTTTCGACAATTCCATTTTGTTGAGGAGTTTTAGGTGCGAGAGAATTCATGCGATATTCTCGATCGCTACAAAATTTCTCAAAACCGCTATTTTCAAATTCAGATCCATGATCACTACGGATCTTTTGACTTGAGAACATTTTTCGGTTTGAATCCGTTTTATAATCTTTTTCACTTCATCAAGGGTTTCGATTTATCTTTCAAGAATGAAACCCAAGTATATCTTGTGTAATCATCTACAATAACTAAGATGTACTTTTTGCCACCTCGACTTTCCGTTCTTGTTGGTCCTATAAGATCCATATGGAGAAGCTCGAGTGGTCTTGTGGTGATATTGGAGTTCACCTTTTTGTGAGAGCTCCTAGTTTGTTTACCATACTTGGCATTCACCACAAATCTTGTCTACTTTTGCATTTTAGGTAGACCTTTTATTAGTTCACTTTTGCTCAATCTGTATAAATTTCGGTAGTGTACATGTCCAAGCGTTTATGCCATAAATCTATCTCATCGGTATGGACCATGTAGCACGTTTGATTAGATGAGCTACCGTTGCTTACTATATAGCGTACCATTTTGAAGTTCTGCGACAGTTAATATTACAGAACCCTTTTCATTTGTAATTTCACAACCTTGATTAGAAAATTTAACATTATGGTTGTTATCGCATATTTGAGATATGCTCAACAGGTTGTGTTTTAAACCTTCAACATATAACACATTTTCTTGATCCGGATAATAATTTTTCTAATTTTGGATCACCTTGGGCATATCTCCATGTGTCCTTCAAACTCAGAAGAGAGGATACTTCATTTTTAAGTTTCTCATTTTCAGATTTCAAATTTTCAATTAGGGAGGTTTTAAATTCTAAATCACACTTTGATTTTTCAAAACAATCTGAAATTTGAGATTTTTCTAAAACAAGGGTTTCAAAACATTCTTTAAGTTTAAAAAACTTTTCTTTTTGAAGTTTAAGTTTGACAACAATTTTACAACTTTCCTTATATAAGGCATTATAAGCATCTTGAAGATCTTCATCATTTTCATGATCACTATCCATATTTTCTTCACTTGTTGAATCATCGTGATCTGAAAAGGTAAACTTGGCTAGAGTCATAAGGGCCTTAAGTTCACTGCCCGACTCAGTTTCTGAATTTTCTGATTCAGAAGAGGCTTCAGAATCAGACGATTCATCCCAAGTAGCCAACATACCCTTCCTTTTGGATCTGTCCTTTTAGGACATTTGTTTGCTAAATGCCCATATTCTTGATACTTATAACATTGACTATCTTTCAATGATTTCCAAGTTTTAGACTTAGGTTTAGAACGTTTCTTTTCATTTGCCTTTTGAAAGTCAACTCTTTTCTTACTTTTGAAAATCTTATAAAACTTTTTCGCTAAAGGGCCATATCATCTTGAGACTTTTCTCGAATCTGAATTTTCTTGAGTAATACTTTTAGATGACTTCAAAGCAATAGACTTACTTTTAGGAGCTTTAAAACTTAATTCATAGGTTTGCAAAGAACCAACTAACTCTTCTACCTTCATATTGTCAGTATCACGAAGTTCCTGGATTGCGGTTACCTTTGAATTGAACCGTTCAGAAGAGAGCGTAGTATTTTTGCACACACTTTACTTTCTCGAGATCTTTTCACCAAGACCCCACATAGAGTTTACAATGTCATTCAATCTAGTGTAAAAGTCCATAAACATTTCATTTTCCTCCATATGAATTTCTTCAAATTTAGTTGTGAGGAGTTGGACTTTAGATTTCTTGACAATTGTAGTACCTTCGTGTGTCATTTCTAAAATATCCCAGGCTTGCTTTTAAGTATCACAGATATGATTCTTTTGAACTCATCCGGTGATAGTGCGTAAGTGATTGCATTTAGTGCTTTAGCATTAGCACTACTCTCATTTTTTCAAGTGTGGTCCATTGGAAAAATGGTGTAATTTTCATAGATTTTGAACCATCAACACCAGTTACTTCCATGGTAGGAGGATTCCATTCAGTCACTGTGGCTAGCCACACACTTTCATCCATTGATCTGAGGAAGATTCTCATTCTGGCTTTCCAATAGGCATAGTTGGAGCCATCAAAAGGTGGAGGCCTAGTAACTGAAAGGCTATCAAAATTTGACATCTTTTTAAATAGCTTAGATCGTTAGCTCAGGAAATAAATCCAAATAAAAAATAACAAGTAATGAGCTATTAGGCTCTGATACCACTTGAAAAGGCCAAGCTATATGTCCTAGAGGGGGGGTGAATAGGACTATGCCAAATTTAAAAAATAAATCAGCGGAACGAAAGTAAATCAATACTCTTCCAATAATGAATCAATTTACAATGCTAAATATAAATCACCTTGATAAATAATTATTGAGAGATTGATACAAATTCAGTTCTAAGGACAACCTTACACCATAATAAACAAGGGCTTATGGTAGGACAACCTTATTTCTAGAACCTCTTTTGAATCAAGAACTCAATGTTAATATAATTAAATGAAATAGCAAGGAATTGAAACTAAATGCAGAAGTAAAGATCTAAATTATTACAACAATCCCCACACTTGCTTGAAAATGTAAATAGTTACAACATTCACATCCACTTGTACATTCCACACAATTGAATGATAAAAGATATGAAAATTAATCAAGCATTCAATCCACAAGACAAAGAGTTATAGTGGTTCGCTGTGTGTACACCAACTGTTTTACAACAGCCACACAGAATGCTACTCCACTCCTAATATCCTCACACAGGGGATATTAGCGTTCACTATCAAATAGGTTTTACAGGTTCACCAAAAACCTTTACAATTGTGTTTTTTTTTTTTCACTTGGGCTTACACAATTCAAAAACCCCTTTTTCTGAGTTTTCTGGTTTTCCTCAGACAACCAAAATAATGAGATTTTTCTGGCTCAAACTCAAACAAAACCAATACAATGAGATTTTTCTGGCTCAACCTCAAACAAAACCAATAACAAATGAATTTTACAGAATTGTAAAATACCTGGATTTCTCCTTTAGCAGCCCGGTAGAACCAATCGGAGTAGATGATTGAATATCAAAGTTCAATTTCCAATACTCACATTCATAGGTTCTAAATTCTAATAGATTTTAGATTTAACTTGTTGGGCGTAGCTATATTTGATTTTGATTCCAAGAAGAAGGAATAATATAATTCCTCTTTTCAAATAAGATTGGAATAGAGAAACAAAATCAAATAAAATAAGCTAGCAAAAAGGAATATTAAATAAGCACAATTAAGCTTAAAATAAACACAGACTTATCTCGAGTGATAACTTGAAAATTCTTGAATGGAATGGAGTTCAATATCAAAACTCAAATTCGTGTTCAATTTATAGACGAAAAAAATCGTTCCTACGATGGTCTTAGAAACCTAGGACAGTCGTAGCTCTAACAATTTTTGAAAAATTGAGCGCGATCTTTGAAAGCCGTTCTACGACCGGTCGTGTGAACCCTACGACCGGTCGTGGGTCACCTACGACGGTCGTAGATACCTACGACCGGGTCGTAGGACCATGAAATCGATTGCCTTGGTCTTTCGGTCGTAGCTCCCTGATGACAGATCGTGGACGGGTCGAAGCCAACCTACGACCGGTCGAAGGACTTCCAGACAGTCGTGGGCGTTCCAAAAATCCGAAAAAACTTCAACAACTTAGGACTGATCGTGGGATTTCTTGGACTAGTCGAACCAATGCTAGGACTGGTCGAACAAGAGCTAGGACTGGTCTTGGAATAGACCAACTTTATGTTAAATAAAGATTTGATTTATGTATCCAAAATGACCTACTTAAAGTGTCAACCTAAGGTCATTTAAACCTGAAACATGTCGTATGGATATTGAACTTCAACCATTTAACGAATGTAGATTGTTTGAACCAATATCAGGCTTGAAGTCTTGAATAATATCAGGTTTGAAGTCTTGACCAATATCAGGCTTGAAGTCTTGAGATCTTGAGCTTCAACATCTTGTCGCTTTTTATGGCTTTTCGAACTTTAACATCTTGTGCTTCAACTTGTAGCATCTTGAAGTACTTAGGCAGTGTCTTGAATAAAATAAACATCATACCAGCACAAGACACAGATAGATGTTTTGACACATCAAAATTTGACAACCAAAGGAGTATGAGATCATAACCCTTACACCTTCTACATATAAGACATTCTTGAATAAAGGAAGGTTATAAAGTTGAACCGTACCTTGGCCCATAATCTTGCAGTTGCTGCCATCATCAAATGTGACTGAACCATCAGTCATGTCTTTGAGATTGGTGAATAGACCTTTATCACCAGTCATATGCCTTGAACATCCACTGTCTAGGTACCATTTAGAATGGCTTGTAGCTTTGAAAGTAGTGTGAGCAACCAAACAAGTGACTTTGGGGACCGATTTCAGAACTGTTTTGGGTTTAGGAACATAGTTGGTCTTCTTCTGTTTATAGTTGTGGTAATGACCTACTGAGTTAGATTTTAAGAGCCCCATGAGTAAATCAACTATTTTTTCAGCCAATGGGTTTCTGTTCTAATTTTTAAAATTGATATAGCTACGTTTAGGTTTTTGAAAAGTTTTTATATTTTTAGAAAAACCTTGACAAGTACCTTTTTCTTTTGAGTTTGAGGCTTCTCCTTTCACAAAGTTGGGAGGAGTACTCTTTTATCTATGAGGTATGTTTTTATCATAACCCAACCTGGATCGATCGCCACATTTTCTAGATCCGGATAAAAGTTTTTCTAACTTTGGATCTCCTTGGGCATACCTCCATGTATCCTTCAAATTTAGAAGAGAAGATACTTTATTCTTGAGTTTCTCAATTTCAGATTTCAAATCTTCAATAAGGAAGGTTTTGAATTCCAAATCACATTTTGATTTTTCAAAACTATATGAAATTTAGGATTTTTCTAAAATAAGTAAGTCGAAGCATTTTTTGAGTTTAAAAAACTTTTCTTTTTGAAGTTTAAGCTTCACAGCAATTTTACAACTTTCCTTGTATAGGGCATTGTAAGCATCTTGAAGATCTTCTTCATTTCCATAATCACTATTCAGATTTTCTTCACTAGTTGAATCATCATGATTTGAAAAAGTGAACTTAGCTAGAGTCATAAGGGCCTTAACTTCATTGCCCGACTCGGTTTCAGAATCTTCTCAGACTCAGATGATTCATCCCAAGTAACCAACATACCATTCCTTTTGGGTTTGTCCTTTTTAGGACATTTGTTTGCTAAATGCCCATATTCATGGCAGTTGTAACACTGACTGCCTTTCGAGGATTTTCGAATTTTGGGTCTAAATTTCTTTTTATCATTTGATTGTTGAAGATCGACCCTTTTCTTACATTTGAAAATCTTATAAAACTTCTTAGCTAAAAGAGCCATATCATCTTTAGAATCAGAATTTTCTTCAGAAACAATTTTAGAAGATTTAAGAGCTATAGATTTTCCTTTAGGAGCTTTAAAGTTTAACTCATAGGTTTGTAAAGAACCAACTAGTTCTTCTACCCTCATATTGTCCGTATCACGAAGTTCCTGGATTGCGGTTACTTTGGAATTGGACCGTTCAGGAAGTGAGCGTAGTATTTTTGCACACACTTTACTTTCTGAGATTTTATCGCCAAGACCCCACATTGAGTTTACAATGTCATTTAATCTTGTGTAAAAGTCCATGAACATTTCATTCTCCTCCATATGAATTTCTTCAAATTTAGTTGTGTCATTTATAATATATCCCAAGCTTATTTTGTAGAATCATAGGATATAATTTTTTTGAATTCATCCGGTGATAGTGCACATGTAATTGCATTTAGTGCTTTAGCATTTGCACTACTCTCACTTTTCTGAAGTGTGGTCCAAGAAAAATAAGTAGTTATTTATGTGGTTTTTGAACCATCAACACCAGTCACTTCAGTGGTAGGAGGGGTCCATTCATTCACTGTGGCTAGCCACACATTTTCATCCATGGATTTAAGGAAGATCCTCATCCTAGCTTTCCAATAGGCATAATTGGTGCCATCAAAAGGTGGAGGCCTAGTGACTAAAAGGCTATCAAAATTTAACATCTTATATAAAGCTTAGATCGTTAGCTCAGGAAATAAATCCAAATAAAAAGCAATAAGAGTGAGCTATTAGGCTCTGATATCACTTAAAATGGCCAAGCTATATGTCCTAGAGTGGGGGTGAATAGGACTATACCAAATTTAATTTAATTACAGTGGAATTTAAATAACAAGATAGATAAATAAAGTAAATCAACCACAATGCATAAATGAATAGCAACCTCAATAAACAAGTATTGAGAGATTGATACAAAAGTTGTTCTAAGGACAACCTTACACCAAAAATTAAAGTTTATGGTAGGACAACTTGATTTCAAGAAAGATCTTTGTATCAAGAACTCAAACTTTCTAGGAATAATCAAATTGAAACAAAAACAGATGAATTGAATGTAATTGATTGTTTTAGGGACAATCATACACCATAGAAATGACAGGTCAACCTTACTAGAACAATAAAGCTCAAATAAAGAAATAGCTTGAAATAAATTGCAGAAATTTAAATCTAAACTATTACAACATTCCCCACTGAGCTTGAAATTAAAATGATTACAACATTCACATCCACATACATTCCACAAAAATAATAATCAAAGATAGGAAAATAAAGCACACTTCCACACAACATAAGGAGTTATAGTTGTTCGCTTGTGTGTACACCAACTATTCAAAAACAGCCACACAGAATGCTACTCCACTCCTAATATCCTCACATAGGGGATATTAGCGCTCACTATCAAGTAGGTTTTCACAAGTTCACCAAAAACCTTTACAATTGTGTCTTTTTCAAAGGGCTTACACAATTCAAAAAACCTCACTTCTGAGTTTTATGGCTCTCCTCAGATAACCAACAGCTTTGAGATTTTTCTGGCTTAACCTCAAATAAAACCAAAATAAATGAATTTACAGTAAATGTAAAATACCTGAATTTCTTCTTTGTTGTAGCGGCTAAGAAGAACCAAGTCAGAGTAGAGATTTGAATGTCAAAGTTCAATGTCCAATACTCACTTTATAATGGTTCTAATTTTTAATAGATTTTAATTTAAAACAAATGGGCTAGCTTGAATTGATTTTGATTCCAGTAAAAGGAAAATAAAACTTCCTCTTTATAGATTAGATTGGAATGTAAGAAACAAAATCAATTAACAAAGCTAAAGAAAGAGAATATTAAATAAGCACACATAGCTTTAAACGGAGCACAGATTTATCTCTCAGAAGGCCGAATTAAATTAGCTTGAATGGTCTATTTTATTATGAGATTCATGCTCTATTTATAGTATGAATAAGTCATGTCTTCGACTGGTCTTAAGTCGCTACGACTGGTTGAACATCCAACAGATATTTGAAAATTCAGGCGCGATAGGATAAGACGGTTTCACGACTGGTCGAAGGGCACCTTCGACTGGTCGTAGGTCTCCTTCAACTGGTCGAAGGTCACACACGACTGGTCGAAGCAAAGTGTAAATCATTGTTGTACTATGACTGATCGATAAACCAGTCGACACTGTTCCTAGGACTAATCGAACAGTCCCCATGACTAGTCGAAGCTTAACAGAAAATATTCGAATTTTACAACAAACTTATGACTGATCTAGGAAATCCTTAGACAGGTCGAAGCAGTGTTAGGACTAGTCGACCAGAGACCAGGAATAGTCTTAAAACAAGCCAGACTCACTTATATAGAATATGTGAATTATGTATCCAAAGTGGCCTACTCTAAAGGTCAACCTATGATTAGTCAAACCTCAATAGTGAAGGACATTGAAACTTAAGGACCTTAAAAGTAGTGAAGCTTGAAGTCTTGATGTAGTTCAAACTTGAAAGCATATTCAGATCTTGAGATTAAACTTGAGGTCTTGATATTGAACTTGAAGGCTTCTTGAAATCTTGAGATTGAACTTGAAAGCTTCTTGAACTTTGAAACATCTTGAGATCTTGACTTGAGAGCAGTGCTGTTCATCACAGTTGATCTTAAGTAACGCTTTGATCTTCACATATGCAAGCTTCATAACAGTGTCTTTGACACCATTAATTTGACAACAAAAGAGGCTATAAACAATAGCACTTACAATTACATAGTCTGAATGGCATCCTTCGGTAAGCAAAGGTGTCGTAAGGACGTGTAAATGTGGTCTTTTCCTGATCTTCACAGGATATCTCTATCTAGTTATAGCCTGAATACCCATCAAGGAAAGAGTAATATGAATGACCAGCTAGCCTTTTTAAAAATTTGATCAATGAAGGGCAAAGGAAAGTGACCCTTTCTCATGACAATATTCAACTTCCAGTAGTCAATGCACATTCTCCAACCAGTAGTAACTCATGTTGGCACGAGTTCATTATCAGCATTGGATACAATGGTGATTTCGGACTTCTTGGGAACCACCTGAGTTGGACTCACCCATTGACTATGGGATATAGGGTATATGATACCCAAATCCAATAGTTTAAGAACCTCGGCTTTAACCACTTCTTTCATGTTTGGATTTAGTCTACATTGTGATTATCGAGAGGTCTTCGCATTATCCTCAAGATAAATGCGGTGAGTACAAATCGAAGGGTCAATTCCCTTGAGGTTTCCAATCGTCCATCCAAGGGCTCCCTTATGCTTAGTGAGAGTAAATATAAGCATACTCTCTTGTTCATGCTCAAGGTAGGAAGAGATCACCACCGAGTATGTCTCATCTTGACCTAAATAAACATATTTTAAATCAGAGGGTAAGGGTTTTAGGTCAAGCTTCGATGGCTTAAGGTTAGACGGTAGAGGCACTTCATCAGTTTGGGGTAACTCTTCAAATTGTGGCCTTTACCGGTTAACTTCAAGTACCGACACAGTATCAAGCATGGTTCGCATCTCCCTAATCATGTCATCATCAAAATCATGGGAGTGGGCCAGGCACATCTCTAGAGGATCAGAGGATGAGGTCAAAGGCGTTTTATCTTCCACGAAAGAGTCAATCATGTTAATGTCATGGAAATCATCATTATCCTCTAACCGTCTGCCTATATTGAAAAAGATGTTCAACTTCAATGTCATATTCCAGAAAGACATACTCATAACTCCATTCCTGCAATTGATAATTGCATTTAAAGTGAGAAGGAATGGCGACCAAGAATGACAGGAATCTGAGTGCTCATGTTACTAATGGGTTCAGTATCCAGGAAGATAAAATCTACAGGATAGTAGAATCTATCAACTTGGACCAACACATCCTCAATTATCCCTCTCAATACATGAACAGAGCGATCAACAAGTTGTAATGTGGTTAGGGTAAGTTTTAATTCATTCAAACCTAATTGTTTGTACACAGAGTAGGGAAACAGATTTACGCTCGCTCCTAAGTCAAGAAGTGTGTGCTCAATTCGGTAGTTCCTGATTACACAAGGTATGGTTAGGCTACCAGGATCTTTGAATTTCTCTACACATCTTCCTTTAGGATAGCACTCACTTTCTTAGTTAAGAAGATTTTTTTTTTTTTAATATTTTTTCGTCTTTTAGTCATACACAAGTCTTTCAAAATTTTAGCATATGAAGGTATTTGTTTAATCACATCCAATAGAGGAATATTGACCTTCACTTATTTCAACACCTCTAGAATGTCTTGAGAGTTAGAGAGAAGTTTTGGTGCAACCAACCGTTGGAGAAATGGAGCAATCGGCTTCCCTTAAGGTTCCGGTTCTAATTCTTGTGGAGCAATGCTAAGTCTATACTTGTTGTCCTCTTTAGGGTCCGTAGGCTTTTCAGCCCTATCCGGAATAGTTTTGTCAACGGTCTTCCCACTCCTAAGAGTGGTGATAGATTTAGCTTGCTCCATCTGATTTGAAGAACTCGGGTCGCTAACTTCATATTGTGATTTTGGATTGGGAAGAGGTTGAGTTAAAAGGCTCCCCTTATTCCCAATCGCACTTTTAGTATCAAGCCCTTGTATGGCCTTCGTAAGGTCTTTAAAGGCTTGTAGCATACCCTGATTGAAAAGCTCTTGCTTTCGAAGATGTTTTAGAACTGGGTCCTCTTGAGGTTTCTCTTGATGTCGAATTTGATTGAAGAAACCTTGAGGGGTAGCAGTTTATCCATTCCTCCAACTGAAGTTTGGATGATTTCTGCAACTAGGATTGAATGTATTGGAGGTAGGTCCATTGAAAATCTTTGGTAATTGTTCACGGCATTGGATTGCTTATTCAACACCTCATGAAAGGCAAGTATTGTTGGACAATTTTCAGTTGTGTGAATGTTGCAAGCATAAATATCGTAAATAGTTTCCTTAGCCTTTTCCTTCTTTAATTCCATGGCCTCGAGTTTCCTGGTAAGATTAGCTGCTTTAGAATTGATATCATCGTCCTCTTTCATGAGATACATTCCACCCCTTTCCTTAGATTGAGTCAGCCTAGACATGATGCTTGGTTTTAGGGAGATGTCCCATGATTTTATGTTTTCAGCAAGCTTATCAAAGTAATCTCACACCTCATCGACACCTTTATTTATAAATTCCCCATTACACATCGTCTTGACTAATTGACGCATAGGAGATGTCAGTCTATCATAGAAAAAGTTTATGATGCGCCATGTTTTAAAACCATGTTGTGGGCATGAACTGACTAGATCTTTAAACCGCTCCCAACATTGGAAGAGTGTTTTATCTTCCCTTTAGGCGAAATTCATGATCCACTTTCTAAGGGTGTTCATTTTATGGTATGGGAAAAAAATTCTTTATGAACTACCTTATCATGTCATTCCATCTACCAATAGATCGAGGACGTAATGAATGAAACCATGTCTTAGCTTTCTCTTTAAAAAAAAAAAGGAAATAGTTTCAACGTGACCATGTCATCAGACACGTTAGGAAAGTATAGAGTGACTATGATCTCATCAAACTCTTTCAGATGTAAATATGGATTTTTTGACTCAAGCCATGAAATTTTGGAAGGAGTTGGATCACCACTGGCTTGATATCCATGTGTCTAGTATTTTCTAGAAAAACCATGCATGAGGGCATACACACCCCCACCGGTTGTAAATAATCTCATAAAGTATGAGGCAGGGGTATTTAATATACCTCATTCTCATCCTAAACTTCCCTAACCCAAGGTTGAGTGTCACCCCCCAAACTTGAAAAACAGGCTCACAAAAATTTTGATCGCCAAATCCGGCGCCGACAGCCTCCGTGGTGCCCCATTCTCAGCTCCCTGCATTCATATGCCAGATTCCGATCCCGAGATCCCACAAGGAGGATTTTCAGTATGAAATTTCTTTTGTAATGGAGCATAACCAAGTCATAAAATAACATCACCACATATCCACTATATCAAAAACTTTAAGTACAATATGGAAAGGGAAATACAAGGTGATCAAAAAGCTCTAAAATAGTCAAATGCGCACTCCTGCTCCAACACTGCTGCTGTCCAATGTTACTTGCACGCAACTGTTGTGCATAAGCTTACAAAATCTTAGAGGGTGGTGTAAGTGTGTGCATAAGGCAAGTGTCAAGTATATAATATCAGAGTAGTGCGGAAACATGCGGTAAGTCCATGAATGCTATCAACTGTACCAAAGTTATATGATGCAAGGCATGAATGCTATCGGTCATACTAAGGCCATGCGATACGAGGCCTATGTAGTCAAATGTCATATGCGAGATGCAAAACAAGCATGCCAGTACTCATCAAATATACATATCAGTACAGTTCCTCTCTGGATATCACCGGGGTCTAATACACTTCACACTAACTGCCTCCTCCCTAGTTGCACAGCTAAGCAAGTGGAAGAGACCACACTATCAACCTAACTAGTAGTCTGCCAATACCTACCCGGCTCATCGATAGCGGACTCATTTGCGAGTTGGTCAAACTCAGCCTAGCTTATAGCCCCCTCACTTGGGTGGATAAGGCCACACCCCCTTCCAACCAACCACAACATAGTGGGAGATGAGGCCTACTGGTATTCGACACTCAGGCGCTCATGTATCCACTCGGTCTAGATGTTGGAGCATCTCCTGGTACCAAAAAGGTTCTGGAATTTTCACCCAAGGACATCCCAAGTGCCCACAATACTAAAGCCAATATTTTCAGTATCTGATACGACCATCCATGATGTGCCTGCGGAGGCCACGACTCTGATGTCACTAGGGCATGCAGTGATCACGACACATAATGCGAAATGCATGAGTCACACCGTCAGTCATGCAGCAATCCTAAGCATATTGCGCGCTCATATGGGTAACTCGTATCAGTGAGTCCCATAAATAATCTGCCCCATGGCATATGCTATGATCAGTCATTCCTCATATCAAACATACATATGATGCGAATGGGCATGAATCATGAAATTATACCAAGCATGTTATAAAGTAATGAACTATCATTACAATGAAGATGGACCTAGACAGCCTAAACATAACAAGTATGGGCCTATCAATGGGCCCTAAGGAGAGTGACAATGCGGACATTTAACTAACTTTAATCTTACAATGTGGACGTCAAACCAACATTGTTACTAAGGCATGGCCCACCATAAAATATCATTACACAAACCATGGTAGAATCACACATTGCAATGGACCCTAAGGACATCCCGTTGGGCCTCGACCCTTGGGCCTTAGATACATCAAATGGCCTCATAACATGGGTCTTATATATATCAAGGTAGGCCTCAACAGATAGGCCATAACTACATCAAGATGGGCCTAATCATATGGGCCTCATATATATACCAAGTGGGCCTCAACAACGGGTCACTATTACATCAAGACGGGCCTAATCATATGGCCTCATATATATACCAAGTGGGTCTCAACAACGAGCCACTATTACATCAAGATGGGCCTAATCATATGGCCTCATATATATACCAAGTGGGCCTCAATGGACGGCCACAAATGAATCAAGATGGGCCTCATATATATACTAAGGTGGGCCTCAATGGATGGCCACAAATAAATCAAAATGTATATATAATATATACAAATGAATCATATTAAAAGATCAACTGGACTGCACCCCAAAGAACAGTGGCAAGAATGATTTCCACCATTAAATCCTCAAGGCCTACCATAACATTTATTTCCTATCCAATCTGATCATAAGGTCACACTGACTTGAAAGGGGGTTTTAATGGTGGACGGTCTCACCCACTATTTTCTATAGTGTGGTCCACCTAATCCTAGATCTGTCTCATTTTTAGTCTCATGCCATAAAATTATCTTTCAAAATGGTTGACAGATTGGATGCAACACATGCATCATGGTGGACCCCACCATCTAAATAATGGACGGACGACCTGGGTGGAACCCACACAACAGCTGGGTCCCACATGCCCTGCCGACGTCAGTACAGCAGCTATAGAGCTGCTGTACGGTGTAGTGTCAGCTGCTTCAAATGGTAAAGGTGGGTCCCACGTGGGGCCCACCATAATGTTTATATGTCATCCAATCCATTGATAAGGTCACGTAGACCCAGATGAAGAGGGAAAACAAATTTCATGCCGATCCAAAACTTCTGGGACACCCAAAAGGGGTGCAATGGCAGACATTCAATCCCACTATTTCCTACCGTGTGGGCCACCTGAGTTCCAGATAGGGCTGATTTTGGGGTGGGACCCACTGCCCTAAGGGGCTATCAAATGCACGGTGTGGATTTTCGTCACACATCACAGTGGGGCCAGTGATTGGGGACCCATGGTCCCTGCTGTCCGTCCGCCAAAACGCACTGCCTGCTTATATATATATATATATATATATATATATATATATATATATATATATATATATTATTTTTTAAAAACATGTTTTCTCAAGGTTTTTCATACATAGGGCCCATATCAGCAAAATCCACCCCATCCATTAGATTCTATGGCCCGATACCATCCAAACGAGCCCAATATCCAGTATGTTTTGGTGTACCATCATTTGCTATGCTGTGGCCCGCCAAAACCTCGGATTGGCTCCGTTTTTCGGTTCAACGCCTAAAATAAGGTAGGAAAGGGGATAGATGACTTGGATTAAGAATATATATCAAGGTGGGGCCTGCATGAGTGGCCCACCCAAAACCCCCTTTTTTTACGTTAGTACACTCACTGTCATCTCGCACTTCACTGAGTTGTAACGTCCCTGGACGCTGGACGGTTGGGTCACACATATATTTAAGGTGGGCCCCACCCATAGATATGTTATCTAGGTGGGCCACCAATGGTTGGATGGTGTGGATAATACACACATCAAAGTAGGATCCATCCGAGTGGGCCACATGGCCATCTATCACAAAAAAAAAAATTGAAAAGAGAGAGAGAGAGAGAGAGAGAGAGAGAGAGAGAGAGAAGAGGGACACGTGTGATGGAGGGCTCCACCACTTTGAGCCCTCCCTTGTATTCAATCATACATCAAGTGGGTCCTAATACATGTAGGCCCAACAAATCAAAGATCAACGATGGAGATTCCTTCTCCACCCAAAATGGACAATCTAGATGACCTCTTTTCATGCAAGGAAAATAAACATTATGATGGGGTTCATGGATAATGGCCCCATTATGGAATGATCATGAGAATCAAGGAGGGCCATCGGCTACACTTGGGGTCCAAAGTGAGATCCATGCCATTGGTCAGTAGTCCTCACTTGGCCCATCATAAAAACATGAAAAACTAGCCTATAAAAGCACCCACCGTTCGATCTTCTTGGTCCATTGGAAAGCTAATCTCCTTATGCTTCTCTTTGATGGAGGGTGATGAGGTTTGAATGGCTAGGATGGAGGATTTGGGATAGAAAAGTAGGCCACACACATCATACTTTTCTCTCCATGGGAAGGCTTGGATGTCCACTTTTTTTTTTTTACTCTTAGAATGGCTTGGAAAATGTGTTGGAGAAATGAGAGCGAGAGAGAGAGGGTTATTGTAAGAGAAGTGATGGTTAATGGATGTAAGGTGAGCGATGGGTGAGGTGAGAGATTTGTTGACTTTTGAGGTTTGCGTACTTGACATGAGGTGATTGATTGATTGATTGACGGGATATATTGTAGAGATTCTCTTGGGATTGCAAATGCATAGTGTTTTTCTCTAATGGAACACCGGCCCACATCTCCCTACCAGGGTATCGGATCGGTATGCAAGACGTGGCACTGGAACCGCGGCGATGGTGCGATCGCAATGGTACAAGTCTCAGATTAAGCCGACTCAAATCTAAAAGATACAACTTAGGGTGGCACACAAACATCGATTATAAGTCGCAAGTTACCGGAATTCACCTGGAATGATCGTGGGAGTCGACGGAACAATACGGGCTAGGATACGGGTCTTACATTG
The DNA here is from genome assembly GCA_030180095.1 of Magnolia changhungtana. Classification (NCBI taxonomy): domain Eukaryota; kingdom Viridiplantae; phylum Streptophyta; class Magnoliopsida; order Magnoliales; family Magnoliaceae; genus Magnolia; species Magnolia changhungtana. Next base: position 2,583,540 of record JASAUF010000446.1, read on the forward strand.
AGGTTGTCCTTATGGTTGATTAGTCAGTTAATTTGCAGTCAATCCTTAATTAAATATGGGGATCTCGAGTGGTGTTTAGTCCTGTGATGGATAGTTAATCCCTCAACTAATCCTCCTTTAATCAAGAGACGTCGAGTGTTGTCACAGACCCACTTGGGCATGAAACACTCGTAGCCCTCAATCTCAGATTCTAACCTAACTCTAAAAGAAAGAAAGGAAATAGAAATGTATAAAAAGAAAGAAAGAGAGTTGGAAAGAAGTTACCAAATTAGACGTTCTTAATTAAAATCCTGCAAAACAAAACAAAACAAGTCAGTTTCTAAAATAGGAATTCTAAAATTAGAAAGTTTCTAAAAATAAAAATAGAAAGTAAACTAGTTTCTAAAAATAAAAGAAATCCTAAAATTCGAAAGTTTCTAAAAATAGAAAATAAAACCCTAATCCTAAAAATATAGAAAAAATTAGAAAGAGATTACCATTTTAGCAAGTCTATATCAGGGTACTACAAAATAGGAAAGTTAGGTTAGTTTCTAAAAATCAAACAGAAAAATCTAAACCTAAAATTAGAAAACCCTAATCTTAACCTAATTCTAAAACTAGTTACTTTCAAAAAAATGCAACTGTTAGTACCCGGCAATGGCACCAAAAACTTGTTCACAACCCAAGTGTAGGGTCGCGATGTAGTAATAATCTCGGTAAGACCAAGGTCGAATCCGCAGGGACTGAACCTTGTATGTATTCATAAAGTAACCAGAACTAGAATTAGAAGAAGATGTAATCTAAACCAGGAGGATTTAAGAGAATAATTGTAAAGTACTTAACTAAAACTTGTAAAATTCAAAGGTGGGAAACTAGGGTTTCCAAGGATCCACTTGTAGAGATCAGGGAGGTCTATGCTTGATTTAAAAACACAACTGGATTCAGAGTCCCATCTTCATCCAATTGGAAGATATTCCATTAAAAATCAAATCTGAACTTCCTTTCATCTAGTTTTCTATGAATGATAGGTATGAGAACTAGAAGTAATTCCATCACAAAACCATGCCCATGAGACAAAGCAAACAACGGAATTTAACCAATCCACAACCGCTCTAAGAGAATTATGAACGTTAAGAAGGGTTCCATCATCCAACCATGTCCATGAGACGATGGTGAACAACAAGGGTTCCTACATTCATAACCTCAACAATGAAAAGAACATGCTCAAAGCTATCGCAGATCCATCGTAATTTAAGTCACAACAAACCATTAAAAACTAAAAGCATTCTTTACAATCAAACTATAATCAAAGAGAGTACATTAACATGAATCAAAACAATAGGAAACTACCCATCACACTACAAGTTTCACCTCTTAACCCTAGCTAAGAGGTTTAGCTAATTATAGACATGATTAAGCTAAAAATCTCTTAGAATAAATCAAAGACGGTAACTAAAGAAGAAGGAAGAAGACTCGAGGTTGGCCACAGGTTCTCTCTCTCTCTCTCTCTCTCTCTCATCCGTCTCAACTCCACGGCTGATGATGCTCCTTCTTTCCTTTCTCTCTCCTTTTATAAATAAGAGGTAAGTCTGCTGGAGTGGAGAAGGGCAGTGGAGCTTACACAACTCTCCTGTTGTGGGCAGTGAAACCGCGACATGTTCTTACGTTGGAATGAGTTTTGGGATGCTAATCATCCCAAACTCTATTTGGTCTTCATGGATGGGGTCGGTTTTGGCCTGGACACCATCTGGATAGTCTGGATTGAGCACCCGATCAAAGGTGGTGGGGCATAGCTTCCCGAAAATTCCAGAATTTGCGGATATGCGTTCCTTACGCACGTCAAGCTGCGTTGAACCCTGTGGGGCCCACTCTCGGTGATTTTTCAAGAGATCAGAGTCGTTCATTGGCTCTGTAGGGACGATTCAGGCCATAGGTAGAAGTTTGAACCAGATCAAAGTTCTTGGTGGGCCACAATGTTGATCAATGTGGTGCCGCCTTCTCCTATCTTGCAAGCTTGTTCTTGTGCATGGTTGCACAAAAACAACAAGGTTTTGGTTGGCGTCCTCCCATAGACACAATGAATGGCTCGAATCATCATTTGGATGATCGTGATGGGCCACCGCTAGTCCCAGCGGACATACGTGCACATAGAGAGGAGAGAGAAACTCTCTCTCAGTTTTGGAAAGTCGGGTCAAACTGACTTTGACCAGAGTTCTGGTCCGGTGCACCGCGAGCACACCCCTGTGGTGCACTTGCAGCACACGTGTGGGCCCCACAGTGATATTCTTGATCAATTTACTCCATCAATTCCATTTATCTCTCCAATTCAAGGGTTGAGCCCAAAGTTGAGGCATATCCAGAGATCAGGTGGGCCCCAAATCAGTGATTTATTACTAATCTTTCCCATTAGACTACTTCAACAAAGATCTAATGGCTGAAATTTTATTTGTACGGTTACTTTATGATCCTTAGGCCAGATATAAAGTTTTATGCCAAACGGATGGTGGGAACCCTGTGATCTTGCTTTCAGGACGATTTTCAAGCCTCTTTAATGTTAATCACTGGGTTTTCTCTGATCTTTGGCGTGTGAATTCTTCAATCTCGATCTCCTAAAATCCATCCCTTGTCTTGGTGATTTTTGAGCATCAAATATATGCTTTTAATACCTTTTTCTGTTCAAGCTCCTAGATTCACCTTACAACACACACATGATTAAAATAGAACATTAAACATTATCATGTTCATAAACCAAGTAATAACTAGGGTCTAATATACAATATTTAACCCTCAACATTTTTACATCGGCTAATGAATTCTTTGACTGATTTGTCTATCCCTTGGAGGATATAAGCCAATTCGGTCAAACTAACTTTTCTATCGAAAGATAAGAAGTTTGCCATAAAAGAACCTTGCATTTGTTCCCAAGTATGGATAGACCCTGGATCCAAAGCTGAATACCATTTAGAGGCTTTCCGTATTAGAGATTACTTAAATAATCGTAAACAATATTGAGGAATTGCAGAGAAGTTTTCTGTCATCGTTATGAAGTGCATCATATGTTCTTCTAGCGACCCGCCTCCATTAAACTTTTGAAAGTCCGGATTTTTGAAATCAGTGGGAAATATAACTTCTTTTATTCCAAGGGGATATGGTGTCTAGTATCGGAACCTTTTATTTTGGTTTCGTTCCTTCTCTAGATGAATGGTTTCGATTACCATCTGTTAGATTTCTTTTTATGTTATGATTTTAGTAATAATAGGCGTCGTAGGTCCCTGAAATCTAACCACTTGTGGTTGTGGCCCTTTTGCTTGTGGTTCAACATTGTTTACAACAGTCCATGTGGGAAGATTAGGGACTTCTTCAACCACGTGCTCATCTAGTGAAAACTTATTAGGACGATTAGTGTCTTCTGGTAAGACTTTTGTTTCTTTATTCTTTGATCGTTTGATATTAAAGGAGGAAACGAGTGTTGTATCATTGGTGGCATTGAGGAAGATGAACTGTCGTTTGATTTGAAACTAGTGTACTTTTGCCTCGAAGGACTAACTAACTCAAATTGCGGTATTCTTGATGCATGAGCTTGCATTAAATTCTTTACAGTGGGTACTGTAAGTGAACATTTGCTTGTCACGATGGCTTTCCCTTTATTCTTTTAAACTCATAATGGTTTTGCAGAAGATGTCTTTACGGTTGTAGTTGCCGGTACTGGAAAACCATCTGGAATGATGAGCTTTTCAGTTCTTCTCGAATAAAATGACTGTGTGCCTAAGGCGAGGCCGCGTCTTGCAGCATTTCATATGATTGATCCTCTAACCGTACTTGGCAGGATCACACTTCTTACAAGAGGATATCAAACGCTTCGTCTCCTGGATGTTACCACTATCCATTTTTCACTAACTTGTTGCACTATTGGTGAAGCAGAGACTATTCCAGACGAAACCCGATGTCGATCATTTCTAATCATAGCTAATTTAGTCTTTCCTGATACATTTTTTTTTATGATGATTGCGTATTGTTGATATAATCCACAATGAATCCATTGGGCATAAAATAGACAACTACGTTAGTCGGGAGAAAATCCATTGCGGTTGAACAATATATGCTCAAGAATAAAATATTAGCTATTTCAATTAAATTTGAATTATACCTTGTTCTAGAGATGAAGGGGAGGGTGTTCGTATTGAGAGTCGCCATTTTGGCACCATTACAATGCCAATTGATGATGAATGTCCTTTTGATAATTCCAACGTTAGTATTACACGTAGATATCCCAACCAGAGACTCTGGGTTTGATCCCCGACAGAATCCCCATTTTGTTTCAACAAGAAGTAAATGTGCTTTGGTTCGAATACTTATGTTTAATAATAGCAAAGGAAAGATAGAAGAATATTTATCATAATAAATTGTATTGATTCAAAGGTTCATTTACATCCTCGTGTTTCCCTTGATTTTGAGACAAAGTACAATAACAGAAAAGAGAAGCAATTCAATGACAATTTCAGTAGCATTTCGATTGGGAAAACATTCGTCAAAGAGACAAAGAAGTTGTGTGGGCTCAAATCCCTTGTTTCATGCCAATATGAGAAAGATATCCATGTAGGAGAACAAATCTTGAATGAATCTACAAAGCCACACTAATATAGCATCCTTGATAGAGGGACATGTGACCTATTGCGTGGGCACTAAGGGTCCATTGCGTGGGTACACAAATAGGTCATGTTACGAAGGCACGCAACAAGGCTGGAATTGTTGAGTACCAAATATTGCATATTTTCCCTTATTTATATCTTGGTTTTATGAACATAATAATGCATAATGGGTATATTTTATACATATTTGTATTGCGAGGTGAATCTAAGAGCTTGGATTGAAAAGAATGCTAAAAGCATGGATTTGATGCTCAAGAATCACTATGGCAAAAGATGGATCTTAGGAGACCCAGATTGAAGAACTCACATGCTAAAGATCCAAATAAACCAAGTGAGGAATGAAGAGAATCGAAGATTTAAAGTGAAGAAAAGGAATCCTGAAAATTGTCCTGAAAAAAGATATTTTGAAATTCTGGGGCTAGAAAAACAAAGTTATGAAAAAGTGCCAGAATAGACTTCGATTCCATTAAAGGCACTTAGATGGCATTGAAGGTCCAATTGAAGCTAGTTCGATTCAATCGAGAATTTCATGATTTTTCAAGCCAAACTCACTAGACAGTTCTGAACAAGTTTCGATGGCATCGAAGATTCAATCGAAGGCACTTCGATGGCGTTGAAGGCGTACGCAAATTTTACGTGGAGTGCATAAATTTTAGGCGGTTTCTAGATTTTTCCAACTCGGTGTGAAAGTTGAAGTTCTATAAATATAAATAGGACTCCCTATGATGCTCCAAAGCATCTTCTATGGTTTGAAAAGGGAAAGGAGGCCTAGGTGGAGCGCTGACGACGTTCTCCCACTTCAATTTCTACATGGGCTTTAGTAGCTCTTCATGTTTTTATTATAATTTTTGAGTTAGCTATGTGTAGCATCCCAAAATCCTCTCAACACAAATAAATATAATCACCTTAAAACAAACTTCAAACTGTTAGTTACGCTGAAAAATCAAACTCAAAAGAAAACTGTTGTCAAATTACCAAAATAAAACCGTGATCAAAGTCCAGTAACGCCACAACGGGAGCGTTAAAACCTCTGACCAGCCCATTCTTAAACTCAGGAAATTACACATAGTAAATAGTCGAACGGACGGAAAGGATTCACCGAAAACATAATGCAGGGTCCCAAAAATCAAACGGCGTGTACGCAAACCTGTGTACACCCGCAACACGACTGTTGGTCAAAATACAGCTGATCGGCTTCTCCCGATAAGAATACAGCATCCCACCTTCCACGATATGGACGAGCTCGAAAGGAGGTGGGACCCACAAACACGATGAGGTGATCAAATCGAAGCCATTCATCAGATGTGGCCCTCACCCACGATCGAAGAAATCATCAACTTGTATCGAAGGGACGATGAGGCAGAGCATGCTGTCCGATCGAGAAGAATGTCGCACCAAACCAAATGAGGAAATCTAGGACCTTCCGTCCTCCCACGACGACGTCCCTGTGTGATCTGGACCACTCAAAATCAGGGAACAAACGCCCCGACTCCACCCAAGCTGACCGCGAGAAGGAAAAAGATCAGAAGACGCGGCCTTCCACCGGTTTCCTTCACTGAACACGCTCGCGGAAATCCTATTCGCAAGACCTCCGGAAACCACGTTCGTAAAGGAATAACGTGATCGGAATGGGAGTCCTATCGGCTAGAAACTGTCGAACGATAATCCCTGACCGTCCGAAGGAAAGATCTCATACCAAGAACGGTTGGGAAGCAACCTGCCATTAGTGCAATGATCCTCTACTTGATCAAACGCAGAGTGACAGGAACAGGGATAGACACGCAAGGAAGAATCAGAAGGGTTCGTCTAATGGCCCATCATCAAAGAAAATCTCCCCAATAGACCGACCGGAGCAAACACCACAACGGAAGTAGGATTTCAGATCCACTCGATGGTCGGTTGCGAAACCTCTACGTAAACAGAATACAAGAGGAGCAATTGTCCGACTCCAACTCTTCTTCCGCTAAGACCAACCACTATATAAGTTGAGGAGAATACAAAGAACAGACGCCTGGGAGAAAGAAGAAGAAAGAAAGAAAGAAAGAAAGAAACAAGAAGGAGAAAAGAAACGAGGAAGGAAAGAAGAGAAGCCGGACGTCAACTCAACGGGTTCCAAGCTCTGCTCGATTTCAGTTCAGGTCCGAAAATCCAAATCATCCTCTCCTTTCCAATTCCTTCTTCTCCTTTTCACAATAGTGGACGTGAGAATTTTGAGATAAATCATGTTGAGATACCCTTCAGATTTCTTAAACCACTACAGCAAAACTGGGGAAAAGCGGCACTTCTGTGCAACCTACACTGGCGCTATTTGACTGAGGACCATGGATGTTATAAAAAAAATAAAAACGACGTGATTTTCATTTCACTCGCAGCTCCGTCTCTCCCGACGATTCTCTCTCTCTCTCTCTCTCTCTCTCTCTCTCTCTCTCTCTCTCTCTCTCTCTCTCTCTCTCTCTCTCTCCCGATTCTCAGCTTCTTCCTACCCCCGAATCTCTCTCGCGAGCCGCCATTAATTTTAGGGCTTAGATGAAGATCTGAAACAGGTAAGAGTCTAGATTTCATCAATTTCAACATTAGTGATTTCCTAATCAGGGATTTACAATGTTGAAACCCTAATTAGGGATTTACTGTGTTGAAACCCTAATTAGGGATTTTTCTATGTTGTTTCATGTGAATACATAGAAACGATTTGTTGTGTGATCTGATTCGATTTGTTCGATACTTGATTTGCGTTTTTCCATCTGAATTCTTTTGGATTTCGTGACGGTGAAGTTTTTCAATCAATTCTGTTCGATTTGCAGTTTTATAACTCATTAGGTATCTAGATCTGCTACTCTCTTGTTTCCTAGGGTTTTGGATCTATTTTTTGCACTTTGCATTTGGGTTATTTTAGGTATGGTAAAATACATTTTTCAAATTAAAATTTCTTTGAATTTTTGTGTTCTATATTCAGGAAAAATCAACGATGGAAGCAATGCAGATGTTGCTGATGATATTATCATGGCTACATGGTATATAAATTTATTGTTATGTTGCTGATGACCATTATCATGGTCACATGGTATATAAATTTATTTTTTATTTTTTTAATCAAGAAAAATCCAACAAGCTCAGTAGATTCCGTTGAGAAGATCTGACCCCTCGAATGAGTTGCTAATGTTATATGCAATTTCGACTCCTTGATTTTATTTGTTACACACATTACAGTGATAATCTAACAGTGGAGATTTCTCATAAAGAGAGAGAAAAAAAAATCACTCATCATATGATGTCCTTGGTTTGGTCATCCAGACCATTGTCCTGATATGCCCCCACCATGGATATGAGATGCCTGAAAAATCTCTCAATCCTAACCCTTGGATCAATGGCCTTAGGTGGCTAAGAGAAAATATGAAGATGGTCTGCATCCATCAGAAGAAAATAGACTAAATAATTGAATGGTCAGGATTTTAAAATATAGGAGATTTCAAGCACCCTCCATACATGGTCAGGCCATCAGTGTTAAACCCAGAAGCCGGACACTCAACACCACCGATATTACAACTGTCAGATGGGCTCAGCCAAGTTGTTCTTATTCGCAGATACAAGCCCTTTCTAGCCCAAATATCTATGAGGAAAAATGAGAGAGAGAAAAGAAAAGAAAAGAAAAGAAAAAAGAAGCAGGTGCTAACATATAGATAACTTGTTGATCATGAACAGGAAGACGTTGAGTTGATGCATTCCCTTGGAGTGAATTCCTACAGATTTTCCATTTCCTGGTCTAGAATCCTTCCAAGTGAGTTTTACTTCTCTCAGATTTTACTGTTAGATAAATGTGGGAGACATCCAACCCGTCAGGTAGGTTGACCCCACCATGAAGATCACATGTGCTTAAAATCAGGCGAATCCACTAGTCACACATGCCAAATTGTAGATTGGACCAAATGAGTTGTTGTCCACGATATTCTTCAGTATGCCACATCTAAAAAGCAGATTAGCCTAATTTTTTAGCTTAATGTTCTTTATTGTGGGGCCCACCTTTGGGACGGTTGGATGTTCTACCCTCTTGCCATGTTCATGTTATAATAGAGACTTAATCCTCGTTTTAATATCTGTGAATTAACAACAGGAGGAATATTTGGTGAGATTAATAAGGCAGGAATTGAATTTTAAACAACCTTTACACCTTAGGAATGTTGGGATCATGGCTTTCCCAGAAGACACTGCAAAGCGATTTATATGAAATCTTTCGTTTATCATAGATGACTTTTACGACTTCGGTGTGGCTCGTTCTGCCTTTAGAGACCTGTAAATCATAACCGTAGATCATTTATTTATTTTTTTAAAGACATTCTGTATATCATCAAAAGCATTTTTAGCTTTTAAATTTCTGCATCTTCATAAGGAATTTTCAAAAATAGGATATAACATATAAGGTTTAGGATCTGAAATCCATTGGAGGCATCCTCAACATCAATGACTTGAAATCCATTGGAGTAACCCAGTAAAAGGACGTGTCTGAAGGCTGATGGACCAAGCTCCAGATTGTCAAAGCCAGCCCATATTACTCGTTTGGGTCAGAATAGTTTAAGACCTTAAATGCTGGCAAACTTGTTGAAATATATGATGACTGAGATTGCTCGGTATAAAGTATATAGGTTTGCTAATTCAACAGCATGTAGACCCCAATCCCTCTGTGTCGCCACATGTGCATGTGCCCTGGCCCAAGAATAAGTCCAATCAACTAATCAAGTAGGCCACAATTTAAGAAACAAATTGACGACCGAAGAAAAAACTTGGCCGGTTTTCCTTAGTTGTTGTTCATTTGTTTCCTACATTGCAGCCCAACCTTGGGTCAAGGCATCTAAATAGTGAGGCCCGCCTGATGAAAGTTTGGATGTTGCCCGCACATGCCAAGTTGGTACTGCAATGGTAGACAGACCAGACCTGCAAGCTTGTGGAGCTCCCCTTTTTTTTGAAAGGTAGCAACCTTCAAATAACCAAACATGAAATACTTCAGTGGACTGCCATAGTGAAAATGTCTTACATAAGGCTGTCAACTGGTTGGGTTGGGTTTGTTAATCGGGTTTGGGTGCGGGACTGGGTCTAGTTCTTGAATACCCAAACCCAGGCCCAATCAGGTTCGGGTACACATTAGGCCTTTGGATCTTGGTTTCAAGTTAGGTTCGGGAGCACTTACATGGTTCGGCCAGCCCAATGGATGACTGAGATGGCAAACTTATTTATTTTTTTAAAGACAACCTGTGTATCATCAAAAGCATTTTTAGCTTTTAAATTTCTGCATCTTTATAAGGAATTTTCAAAAATAAGATATTACATTACCTCTTTATGGGTAGGTTTTCTAAGGGTCCCTCCACAATAGCCTGTAGTTGTTCTAAATACACCATCTACACGTCCAAAAGCAGCTTCAAGCTCCCAAAACCTATCTATAATGATAAAAAGTGTAAGAATCGAAGAAACAAAAAACACCCACTTGGAGAAAGACCATTTTTTTCATGAATGAATAGACAAAAGCAACAAAAACCATGCATTGAGATATGTGTGTTTGACTGGGTATAAGAGAGAGAGAGAGAGAGAGAGAGAGAGAGAGAGAGAGAGAGACCACTTGCAAAATAGTATTTCTTATACGAATGAAAAGGAAAAACAAAAGCAACAAAAACAAACAGAGAGAGAGAGAGAGCCCACTTGGAAAATGGCAATTCTTATATATACGAATGAAAAGGAAAACAAAACAGAGAGAGAGAGACCTCCAGCAAAAACAACTTCCTGTAGAAACTGTGATTGAACATCAATGGAAGTGAATTGAGAGCTGCAAGCATCAGAGTTTTCTGATTTGGGTTGTGAAATCAGCTGATACATTTTCTAATAAAAACTGGGATTGGGATGTATTTGGTCTGGTTATCCAAAATTGGTGTTGAGAGAACTTGATATAGCCTTTCTTCCGTTTGGCTGAGAATCCTTAGATCCTTATCTCATATCCCATTGTTCATGGGAAGTTGATCCAAACCCTTCATCTCACCCATACACATGCATGGAAAAACAGAAAAATGCAAGGCTGTATAGAGTAGATATGATTCCAATATATAACAGCTAACATAGCACTGACCACTAGCCACCTGGATGATGGCAGCATCACTAGCCAAACCGCGTCCCTGTGTGAGAAGAGCCCCATCTATGATCATGACTATTCAGTGATCTGTTTGAGCTATAACCTAGATATAAGGGTTACACTCACTCTTGCATTGTCATATTTTATTATCTTTCTTTATTTTATATACTATTTTCTTTATTATTATTGTCTTAGAATGAAGGGTTATTACATGTAATATAATTAAAGGTCGTGTTATACTACACCCTGAAATGTAATAATACCTTCAAAATAATAAAAGCCTTTTAATTATATGTATTTTTCTCTCTTATATAGTCAGTAAAAATAGAATGTGAATGTCTACGCAAATCAATACCAACTGAAATTGATGCACCATGTAAATGCCATAACTATAAGCAAACCTAGAAATGAGCTCACCTTCTCACAAGCCCTAGCTTTTCCCCACAATGCACCCCTTCAATATCAAGTTTGAATCACCTAACTAGAGATTTGGATCCCATAAATGCACCCCATCTACATTAAGTTTAAAGAACCCATTTGGGATCTTTAGACCACACAAATGTCATGACACTTAGACTTAAATCACTGGCTTAACATTGAGACACTGCAACAAAAGCTTCTTCAAGAAAGCATTCTTAGTTAAAAATATGCCCATTTGTAGCATATAAGAGCCACCTCACCACACTAAATATATTAAAAACTTTCATAGCAGACAATGAATATTATTGAATTCCAAAGTGGATTTACTTTGAATCTTCCATCTAAAGAAGGCATCCACCACAGGTCCATAAAAGATACGAAATAAGCTAGGCATCCACACAAGCCTATAGTCCTAAGAGGAAATACTCATTATATAAGATGCTGGTCTTGGAGCTTTCTAAGAGCACTACCTCATGTTAAAGAACTAGTGCTTTAAGATAATTCAAATGAAGAACATCCCTGAGGAATAAATTTGCGAATTTTATACTTCTATCTTCGACCTCATGAATTTTTTATTTTAGATGATCACTCCTCTTAGAGTAAAACCAACGGCTTCAGAAGTTAGGTGGGGCCCACTGTATTGTTTGTGATGAATTCACACCGTTCATCGGTTTTTCCTGATCATGTTAGGACATAAGCTAAAAAATGAGGCAGATTTGAAACTCAAGTGAACCACATGACAGGAAAAGTTGGTAGGGAAATACCCACAGTTGGAACCTCTTTGGGTCCACTGTGGTGTTTTTATGCCATCAAAACCGTTCATAAGGTTATTCCTACTGGGATGAACTGAAAAACACAAAAAATTAGCCTGATCCAAAACTTCTGCGACCCCACCAATGTTTTGATGGTAGAAGTTCAATCCTTACTATTTCATGTGGTCTGGCCGAGTTTCAAATCTGCCTCATTTTTGGGCTCATGTCCTAGTTTGAATTTTCAGCTCAAATGTAATTACCATATAAATGGGTAATAATTATTTACCCAAGGCTGTAAAGGCATTTTCATTATATAACACCATGAAGAATGTGAAGTCCTGTAACAACAGGAGTTGTGACGACTTCTCAAATCTTGGAAAGAATCCATTTTTCATCCTAGTAGAAGGTGAGTGGAAATTAAACAATCACGAGGAAAGCACTCCAACGTTGTTTATAATTTTAATTTTCAAAGTTTTACTGGGTTACGTATCAAGTTGGAATGGGGTGGGCCCAATAGAGTGGTGGATGAGTCATCCATCATCATACCACCTGCCTCAAACGTGACATGATGTGGGCCACGTGCTGCATACGTTGGCCCCATCTTATCATCACCGTCCAATTTAAGATGGGTCAAGTTGATTTGCTGTAGGAGTCAAAAGGAAGACTTTGATGACAGTGGTTGAACTGAAACTAGGGAAAAAATGGAAATAGCCTTCTGTGATAGTTTGCCACCCTTTTGAAAAAGGCAATAACTTGTATCCAGTTATCTGGACCATCCAAATTGAGAAGCATAGTGTGGGTGGAGCTGATCTATAAAGTAACATCTATCAAGAAATCGTAACCATCCATCATAAAATGGCTATCAAATGGATGGTTAGAGGTAGAGTCCTGTGTTTCCAGATTGCAATAGAGAAGTCAGATGGTTTATGCCATCTTCTTATTGTAATTATTGGTATAGACTCCATTGTCAATTGAGTTTTCAATTTGAACGGTCTGGATTGGTGCACAGCTATACATTGTGTACGGTTGACGACCCAGCATCATTTTCTAGATGGTGTGATAAACTATCATGGAAATCTTTCCCAAGAATAGAAGCAAGCCCTAGCTATCCAAAGTGGACTTAGATTGCGTGGCGAAAAACTACCCCATTTTGCTACGTGGTGTAAAAAGTAAATCAGACTTGTCCAATCATCAAGTGGACTACATATATACTGAAGATGACATTCCTCAACTAGATTTGAGAGAGGATTTCTTGTGATTATTGTTTGGCAAAAGTTTAAAACTAGCTACCCACCTAATGTGAACATTCCTTTACCTGGGGATGGCATTGCAATAAACTTGTTCAATGTAATTGACCTCTATGATAGACTATTAGAGCTCCTGATTGTAATAATAGTCTATTACATTGTGCTTGTGGGAGTTTTGTACTCTCATTTGTTACTTGTTTCTGTCTTGTTCACCTTGTTAGATATGCCAAGAGTTCTGATTTACAGGATCGACACTTACAACTACATATGTTTTTTGCTAGGTATTATTCATCAATATCTTCCATAAATAATTGATCTTGCTTAATTTATATTTTTGTCGCTTCATTTATATGCTTTCCTAGAGGCCCAACTTGTAACTCCTCAGAACCCGCTCTGCCGTAAGATATTACGGTGTATGACGGTTCCCAGCAGGTTAAGTTGCAAGTTATTATATAGAGTTGGTTGGATGTCTTTTATTTTTATAAATGCTATTAATAGTTAGTTGGATGATGAATGATACTTGTGATTGTGAATGACAATAAACAACTTAATATATATATATATATATATATATATATATATATATATATATATGTTATCCTTAGAGGATTTATTTTTTAAGGGGACATGATATTCTTGCAGCCTATGGTATGGTGCCCCAATATTGCTCGTATGTTACTAGTATGTAGTAGATATTACTAGGTTAATTTATCAAAACAAAATTCGTTTCTTTAGTTTAAAATTTATTCTGTTATTATTTAGCTAGATGATGAATGCCAATTGTGATTGATTATGTAATTGTTTAAATATACGACAATCAGTTGCCCATTTGAGAATTTTTATGTGGCCAAGCATAGATATAGTGTGCTTTTGGAGACATAAAAATTCTCAAATTGTCCCATGTTTGGACAATTCAAGGTTGGATAGATTAGAATGCTTTCGGTTCCTAATTTAAATGTACATGCTAGTTCTGCGTTGTATCTGTCCTTTTCTCTCTGGTTACGTTTCTTATATTTATTTCTAATGTTAAACATCGTCACATTATGTGGATACTTGACATGGAAATCAAATGCAAGATCAACGTATTCGGAGAGACATGGGGAGATCTTCTTGCGGAATTTCGGTGTGGGCATTTAAATGGGAACATGAAAGTATTACAATCTATCCAGTCTTGGATGGGTGACTGATTTAGTTAGTCAGTTAAAGATACCATTAGAGATTATATTAGATGCCTAAATCGTCGTCCCTTGTGGGGTGATCAATAATGGCGCTTGTTTCATTATAATTTCCCTTTAGTACTCTTCCTTAAATTTCTCTTATACCCATTCTAGTTTCTCTCCTAGGAAGCTTTGTCGAGCTCACGTTGTATTTCAACTAACTTGTCGAAGTAGCTGAGGAACATAATGATGGATAAGATTTGGATTCATTTGTCAAGGTATCTCAGTAACTTCTCCTTCTAGTTGGTGTTGCCCAATGGTTAAGATGCATTGTTTGATATGTCCTCCAATTGCATTGAATGATTTAGGGTAAGCGATGCATACTTAAGTGGAGCTACGGAATTCCTAGACTTTGCATTTACAAATGCAAGTGATAAAAGGAGGATCCTATGTCCATGTAAGAACTGCAATAACAACTTCTAGGTATCTCGACAAGAAGCATACGATCATATCGTGTGTGATAGATTTAATACGAGTTATACTCATTGGCATTTTCATGGGGAAGCCACATCTTCTTCTATGCCTAATCTGGATCCAAATGATGATATGTGCGAATTGTTATACGATGCATTCAATTTTTCGGGCCCAGATGATCAAGAGAGTGATGCAACATATAGACCTACACAGGGGCTTAATCCTGAAGCACAACAATTTTTCAAATTAGTAGAAGAAGCCGATAAGGAATTGTACCCAGGCTGCAAGAAGTTTAGTAAGCTCTCTTTCGTTATTCGACTATATCACATAAAGTGCCTTGGTGGATGGAGCGACAAGTCATTTACGATGTTACTTGACTTGTTAAAGGATGCACTACCCGAAGGTGAAACCTTACCAAGGTCTTTCTATGAAACCAAGAAGATTATTAGGGACTTGGGCCTGAAATATAATAAAATTGATGTTTGTCCCAATGATTGTATGTTATATTGTAAGGAGGCTTACGATGAGCAATCATGTGGTATATGTGGTGCTTCTAGATGGAAAATATTTGAACATCAATCAAATGACGAGGCGACTTCTTCGACTGCCAAAGAGAGAAAAATTCCAGCCAAAATATTACATCATTTTCCTTTGAAACCAAGGCTCCAGAGGTTGTACATGTCATCTAAAATAGCGTCCTCTATGAAATGGCATTACGAGTGTCGTACTGAAGATGGAATGTTAAGGCATCCAGCTGACTCCCCGGCGTGGAAAAATTTTGACCACTATCATCCGACCTTTTCATCGGATAGTGGCAATGTTAGACTTGGGTTAGCAGCTGACGGTTTCAATCCATTCAAGACAATGAGTATTGCTCATAGCACATGGCCGGTTATTCTGATACCATATAACTTGCCACCATGGATGTGCATGAAACAATCTTATTTCATGATGTCCTTGCTTATTCCTGGTCCTTCTGGACCTGGTAATGATATTGACGTGTATTTGCAACCTTTAATAAATGAGTTGAAGGAATTATGGGAGGTTGGCATAGACACTTATGATACCTCAAGCAATGAAATATTTCGAATGCGTACAGCATTGTTGTGGACTATTAGTGACTTTCCTGCATATGCGAATTTGTCTAGATGGAGCACTAAAGGACGCCTTACTTGTCCTTGTTATAACAAGGACACTTCATCTAAATACTTGAAGCATGGTCGAAAGTTTTGTTATATGGGCCATCGTCGATTCTTAGAACTTGATCATAGATTTAGAAGTAATAGCAGATCTTTTGATGGTACAGAATAATTTAGTGAGGCACCAACTTTGCTATCTGGGTCTGATGTGTTAGATCAGTTACAAGGAATTAATGTCACATTTGGGAAGAAGACTCCTGACAATTATGGGCACAAGAGAAGACGAGTAGATAATGCAAAAGATCGATATAATTGGAAAAAGAAGAGTATCTTTTTTGATTTGCCGTATTGGGAGCATAATTTGTTGCGGCACAATCCGGATGTGATGCATATTGAAAAGAATGTGTGTGACAATGTGCTTGGGACACTGTTGAACATTGAAGAGAAAACAAAGGACAATTTAAAGGCACGTCTCGATATGCAAAATATGGGTATAAGACAAACATTGCACCCAAGACAGCTTTCATCGAACAAAACATATTTGCCACCTACATGTTTTACCATGTCATCGAGTGAGAAAGATGATTTCTACCAAGTTTTGAAGCGAGTGAAAGTTCCAGATGGTTATTCAGCCAATATTTCACGATGTGTGCATCTTAAAGAGCGTAAAATTTCAGGGCTCAGGATCCATGATTATCATGTTATGATGCAGCAATTACTTCCGATAGCGATACGAACAACATTGCCTAAGTGTGTGAGCTCAGTCTTGCTTCAATTGTGCAATTTCTTTAGAGAATTGTGTTCCAAAGTTGGTTGAGTAAAAGATTTTGATCGACTGGAATCTCAAATTGCGGTAACACTTTGTCATCTAGAAAAGATTTTCCTGCCGGCTTTTTTTAATGTTATGGTGCATTTACCGATTCATTTAGCGGGCGAGGCCAAAATTGTAGGACCGGTACAATACCGATGGATGTACCCCATCGAGAGGTGCGTGTTAATGTTTGTAAATTAATTTTATTTGTCATGTTGTTTCAATTGCGCTAATCGACCATATATTTCTAAACTTCTTAATATTGATAATCATAGGTACTGGCTCACATTGAAGTCATATGTACGTAATAAAAGTCGGCCCTAGGGTTCAATTGCAGAAGGGTACTTGGCGGAAGAATGCTTAACTTTCTGCTCGAGGTACTTGTATAATGTGGAGACAAGGTTCAAGCGACCAATACGAAATGACGACTATGGTAACACCGTTATAGAACAATCCACTATTTTCCCATGAATACGTCGTGCATTAGGGAAGCCTAGGGATTGTGTACTAGATAAAGTTGCATTTATACAGGCACATTGATATGTTCTGTTTAACAATGGCGCACTCATCCCATTTCTTGAGTAAGAAAACTATAACACTTATTTTATACATGATGGAAAATAAGTTACTATCACGTGTCTTACTAAAATCAATTCATATGCAGAGAACACATGAATATCGTTAAGCAGAAGAATCCTCGCGCACAACCAAGGGATATAAAACGCATTCACAATGAAACATTTCATAAATGGTTTAGCGATCATGTAAGTAGTTGATATGATAAGTTGATCGACGTGTGCATGTTCATTTATTTTCATTGTCCAGACATGTGATTCTCTTTTAGCATTTTTTTAATAGGTTGAACAACTGCGCCAGGTAGAGAATGAGTAGGTCTCAGAAGACCTTAGATGGCTAGCTCGGGGTCCTTGTGCAATAAGAAGATACAAGGGTTTTATCATAAATGGTTTTAGGTTTCACACTAAAGATCAAAAAAAGAAAAGAAAAACTCAACATAGTGGAGTTATGATGACTGCAAAGACACCAAGCTTTGCGACTGTCAACGACAGAAACCCTATTGCAGGAGATGTAACGTACTACGGTGTCTTGATAGACATAATTGAATTGGAATATTGTGGTGATCAGAAAGTTGTATTATTTATATGTGATTGGGTTGATGTTCTATCTCAGAGCAGGGGTGTCAGGAAGGATGGGTTGGGGTTCACGCTCGTGAATTTGAAACGGTTATGCCATTCTGGTCGACAGTTGTCTGATGAACCGTTTGTGTTTGCATCTCAAGCTGAGCAGGTGTTCTATGTGCAAGACCCTGTCGAGAAGGATTGGCATGTTGTGGTGAGGGCGAAACCTAGGGACTTGTTTGAGATGCATGGGGAGGAGTTTACAGATGATGTTGATGCATACTTGGGAAGCTCGCAATGCAATGATCAATGTTCGGAAGATCCGAGTGATGACATTGATAGTTGGGAAAGGACAGATATCGATGGTACAACAATTATTACACCTTTACCACCCACCCAGGCAATGGTAGATGGCCAAACAGATGATACTGAGTTTTCTGATTGTGATGGAAATGACATTATGTACAATAATTGATTTCATCGTATATGGTTGAGTTATTATTATTTTCGCATGTTCATTTATTTTCATCGTATAGAAATTCATATGTCTTTTGCTTGATATGATGATTTTGAAATATGTTCCATTAATATTGGGATTCACAATTTGTACGGCTTGTATATTTTAATATGCAACTATCCACAAATCAAGTTGTTTATTTTATGAATCTCCATTTAAATGAGAAATATTTAATTATCATATTGCTAGACATATACAGGTGTTAAACATGAGTACTAGACGCAGGGTTAGGCAATCTGTAGGCCCTATGACTGATAGCACTAGCCAGCCTCAGCTGCCCCAAACTAATGTTGGTCCTGCCCAGCCTCAGCTGCCTCAGACTACTAGTGGTATAAGAAAAATGTGTTCCTCTCTCGTGGACAATGTGTTTTACCATGTAATTTGCTTTTGTTAATTAGTTTTATATGTACCATTGTGATTTTATTTAACAGATTCAACGTCCAAGAAACCAAGGACTCGAGGCCCCACACGATACTTTGATGTATGGAAAATGCGTGAAGGTCAACGAATTTCTATTTCCGTCAACGATCTAGGGCAGCTCGTCTGTGACAATGCTAGTAAGCTGACAAATTTCATAGGGACAATAGCACGCAATGGGGAATATGCTCCCCTTACATTTAATGATTGGAGGGCGGTGCCGAATGCGAAGAAAGATGATATGTGGGGGCTTGTCACGATAATGGTTATGATGCTTTTTTTTTTAAGTTTTTTTTTTGTTCATTATATGATTATCTACTTTTAACATGTGATGCAGTCCAAGTTTGAGTTTGACGATAATGTTAAGGCTTGGGTGCTGAAGTTAATTGGTAAAAAATAGAGGGAATGGAAGGGCGAGCTGAAGAAACTCCACTACTCTTCTCATGAGACTGATGAGGAGCGGCTCACAGATCTTGATGAGCGGGTCCAAGAGGATCAATGGAAGGCTCTCGTTCAGTTTTGGAACTCTAAAGAGGGGAAGGTATGCCTCATTCAATTATAAAATGTATTTTTCCCACTTGTGTCATTACTACCGTTTCTTCCAGCGGTATGGCCCACTTGAGCCTTGGATTTACCTTGTTTTTAGGTTCATTTATTAAAATGATCTGAAAATTTAAAATAAAAATAAAAAAAATTGATGGAGGCCGCAGATAAAAACCTATACATCACAGTGTGCCCTACAGAGTTACGACTTGACGGATTATTTTCCAACTTGGGCGGGAAGCAATCTACATCGATAGTGGATTAGTTGCGGTCTAGCCTTACCCAAGATGATGCCGCTCTTACCGTGGGGCCAACTTAATCTATGTATTTATGCATCCACGCTGTCTATACATTTTTCAGATCATTTTAGAGCATGTTCTCAAAAATTAAATAAATCCAAATCACAGGTTCACCATACTGTAAGAAGGTGGTGATTGAACGGTTAGCCATCAAAATCTATCCGGGGCTTGTGGTAACATTTTCCTAATTTTTATTTTCCATCCAAAGCTTTTGTGGCTCAGAAAATACTTTTAATGGTCACTCACCCACTCTTTCTTATGGTATGGTCCACATGAGATTTGGATCTGTCTTATTTTTTGATTCATTCACTGAAATGTTCTGACAAAGAAAATGGACGGCATGGATATAGAATATGTATACGAAGGTTGGCTCCACGGCAAAGGCCGCACCATCTTAGGTGAGGCCAAGGCCGGACCTAATCTGCTCTGGGACATGCAGCGAGTGGTTCGGTATTTTCTGTACAAATGTGCCGATGTTTCTTTGGTCTAAAGCCTTTAGATATCCATCCCATCCATATTCTTTGGAAGGAAACTTTGTACAGTCTCCGTTAAACATTCTTGGTGCCACAGAATCTTTGGACGGGTCCAATAGTTTTCTGTAAATCCAAGGCTCAAGTGGGCCATACCGCTGGAAGAAACGGTAGTAATGACATTTTAGAGGCTGCCATGCTGTTTTGAGGGGCCTACTGTTGTGGGCCACGTTGTGGAAACATTTTACATGAATAAACATGACCATCAATATTAAAGGTTATTGGACCTATTTTTACATGTTTCCAAGGCAGCTCATAAATTGTGTGTTGGATCTAATGAACAGTCTAAATCAGTGGATTGGACTATCTGAGTGTCTCAATACAACAAGGAGCTCCATGACCTAGCAATATAGGAAATGTGGATTCCTGGGCCAAGTAAAAGAACCTGCATCTGTGCTCTCACTGGGCCATGGACATCCGAATCGTTTATTTGACTGGACTGATTATGGATGTTCTATGCTCCAAGAGTCTTCACTGGCAGATTATTTTATCTGACATAGATTGCTGAATCTGATCATGGGTATAACATAACAGTGTCCAATGTCAGGAGATGATTCAGGGAAGCGATTGCCTGGTGACAGTAGTGGCCGGATTTAATTGGGCCATGCGCAGCTGTTAAACATGCACATGCGTAACCTTTAAATTAGTGTGGTTGAATTTGATTGAGCCATATGTCATTGTTGGAATTGAGCCCATACAAATCATTTGTGAAAGTTGCTAGGCCATCTCTACAATAGCACATGGCGAAATCAAATCCCACCACCTCAGGTCACCAGGCAATCTATATCCCCTTTTAAACATGCTTAGTATGTCCATCTTAGACAAAGATTCGTGGTTCAATCAAATCACGCAATGTCGGGTCACCAGGGATATCATGGTGATTTCGTCAAGGCATGCAATCTGCTTCATGATTTAGGGCTGCATGTTATCTAACCAACAAATCATTGGTATGATATTTTCTTTTTTTTTAATGGGGACCATTGCTGTAACTATCTATTTACTGTCCATCAGTCGAAGGGTCCATCAGTTGAAGGGTCACATTTTCCCATATGGGAGCTTTTTGTTGTATATGCCATCGACGTGGGGCAATTAGATTGGTCACTGGATCATGGGTTCCACTGATGCAAAATGAAGGAAACTTACTGCCAGAGCAATGTTTGTGTACCATGTAAATCCATAGGTCAACCCACCATGAAAAGTAAGATGACTTTGGTGTGTGCATTGTGTATGCCATATGATAGAGGTGTGCATTGTGTATGCCATACCTAAAAAGCATTGTATGATTTCTTATGATTTACTTTGTTGGTGTGTCACATATAGGCTCGTTCTAAAACAAATATAGAGAATCGGAAGAAACAACTGATTAACCACGCGGCAGGCACGAAGAGTTTTGCACGAATACGTGAAGAGGTAAATTTTATTAATAACCTGACCAACCATGTTAGTATATTTCTGTTATATAACTTGTTTACATAATAATAGAGGAAAAATGCCAATGGGGAGGGTCTAAGCCGAGCAGATATGTTTATATTGACTCATACATGCAAAGATGGAAACCCTGTGGATGAGGCCTCATCAGTAGTAATGGTATGTTAATGTATTTACATGCAATAAGAGCTCCATATAAATGTGTAGCAACAACTATAGTATTTACACATTAATTGTTACCATGTGATAATTATTATTGCAGGCAAAACTCAATGAAGAAATATCTCAGCAACCCGAAGCCTCACAGAATAGCACGACAAAGAATGACCTATTATCTCAAGTCATGGGAGAAGATAGGCATGGTCGTGTTCGCACTTATGGGTTAGGACCATCTCCATCTGATTTGTGGGGTGCAACATCCAGCCAACAAAGGATGACCTCCATTGCTCAGAGGAGAGATGAAAGATATGAGGAACTACATGCCAATATAGTCTCTTTAAAAGAAAATACAGCTGCACTCTTGTCCTTAAGAGAAGCTGAAATGTCATCCCTTAAAGAAACTATGGTTGAAATCTCGTCCGCAAGAGATGCTGAAATTTCTTCCTTAAAAGAAACTCTGATGAAATTGATAGCCACTATGAAAAATGCAAACAATAACCCACCCACAGTATTCAGTGTTGTAGCTAGTTCTAACATGAACCAACCGTCCTCATCATCAAGCCATTGGGTGACCTCTCGGGTAATTATATTATATACATGTATATATTTATATATGCACTATGTCCTAGATTATATATAGTTTAGTTGGTATATAATGATTGATATTGAGTTATCATTTGTAGAAACACTCGACGAATAAGGCGAAGACCACGAGTTGCACTAGTGCCGGGGTAATTCCTTATACCAAGTGAATAGTTCTTTTATTACATTTTGATGTTTTTGTGTTCTTAATTAGATGGTATATTTTATTTTCTAGGATGTGATTGGAGTTAGTCTTACAAGTATCACGAAACACGGGGTTGCTATTGCTAAAGGAGTTGTTTTGAGCAAGGATCCGCTCACAAAAGTAGGGGGGCATGAACTTGGAATTGGTTTCTGGGAAGTATTAATTCATGTGGCAATAGTACGGGATGAGGTTTTGATAAGACCCTATGGACGATATAAAACAATTGGGGATGCTATTGGAACGAGTATTGTTTGGCCCTCTATTTTGTGTAAGGTAAGATTAAGCATTAATTTCTTGTACAAAAGATTACGAGTACTAATTAATTTCTTTTTTTTTGTTTTGTTTTGCAGGTTTAAGGAGAGATGGATTGAGCTAAATGAAAGATCCTAGCCCTAGTTGGAGTGTCATCCCTGTTTGGTAGCATTCTCCCCTATTTTGCTGCATCCTCTGATTGCTTCTAGTATTATTAGTATTTGAAGATGCCTATTTTGCCAATATATGCTATTGTGGGGTTGATTGCTTCAGAGCTAGTGGTGCTATCTGCCGGCAGCTTGGTTTCTAATGTTTGGCTAGTAGAGGTGTGGCTGGAGAATCCAATGCTCTCGAGGAGACCTGGCTTTTCCTGCTTTCGGGTTTTTGGTGTAACGGAAAAGGCTTGGTTGGGAGCTTTTCCCAAGTGA
Source organism: Magnolia changhungtana (assembly GCA_030180095.1). Lineage (NCBI taxonomy): Eukaryota > Viridiplantae > Streptophyta > Magnoliopsida > Magnoliales > Magnoliaceae > Magnolia > Magnolia changhungtana. Next base: position 2,606,773 of record JASAUF010000446.1, read on the forward strand.
AGTGAGCTCCTTTTAGGCCCAAGAAGACATGGTGGAAGGGTCGTTAAAACCTCGGTTTTAGAAGTCTTACATTTTTTTTTTTTTTTTGGAATTGAAAATCAACTTTTGATAAAACCTGTCGTTAATACCTGTCGTTTATGCCTTAGTTTTAGTTTATGCCTTAGTTTGCGATGAGTACTTGTGCCATGGTTATGGAAATTGTTAATACTTGCATTGCCGGTCCCAAGCCCAGGTAAAGGAGGAGGGAGAAGGGCTTGATTGGTAGTTACAAGCCCCAATGCAACTCAATCTCTGATTCTTGCATTGTTATCCTAGGTCTTTCTCTACAAACCTGCAACCTTCCTTACTATTCATAATGAGGAAGTAGTCCTCAATTGCGCGATTGGAAAAAGAGGCTGTCGATTCATTTTTCAACGATATTGCCAAGCGTGCTCGGCGATGTGCTCTCGCTATGAATATATGTTCTTGAGAGATATGGCCATACCTTCGTTCCTTTACTTGATCGTGTGTTGACATTGAATCACTAATGGTTAACCTACTAATACTATGTTTTGTTTTACATGTCGTGAGAATAATCTTGTGAGCTACATCCATGGTAATTTGGATTTGGATACATCTTGGGTTTTTTTTTTTTTTTTTTTGAGTGCTCTTATTTTCAAAATAAATAATGATCGACCGAGATAGATGATGGTGATTTTAAACTTTAATCCTAACATTTGTAGTTTGTATTGTACATTAATCAGTTGGATTGATTGTGACATAGGCTTCTGGAGTAGATGTTGATTTCTTCTCTTCCCTATCTGTTTCATGCATTGAAGATCCTGTGTTCAACTCAAAGTCGAGTGGCCAGGCTGTTGCTTCTGATTCTCTCCAATTCGTCCATTTTAATAGGGTAACCTCCGATTCTCTTTGACATTATGGCTGCATTTGGACGTCTCAACTTTGTTGGACTTGTTGGATGCTATTCCACCCAAATCTATATTGGCTACATGTCAGGTCTGACATGAAACTTCCCTGATTTCAAGGTGGAAAGGTGGAAAAAAAATGGGAACCTGTCCAAGTGTAATGCAGTTATAAAAATCCATGCTGCCCCAATAGTTAAAAGGATAACAATTCATTCTGTTGAACAATCTGATAGTTCTGATTTGGAAAAATCAAAATGCACCCATCATTGACATTCTTGAGATTGATGAGTTAGCGTTACTTGAGAAGCTTGCTTCATCTAATTAGAGGTTATCTTCTTTTTCTTTTCTTTTCTTTTTTTTTTTTTGAAAAAAAAAGCAAGCAGTTGCTTCCGCTGATATAATTCCAAGAGTCGGATCACAGAGGTTACCTCAAGAGAAGGGACAACAACCTAACACTGTTTCCAGCAATCATTTTGAAAAGTGGGGAGAGTCTACAATGGCAATAATATTAATGTACAATACAAAGACAAAAATAGCAATTGACTGATTTAATATTGTTCGTTCATATTATTTCACTACCAGAGAAGTATCAAAAGAGGCTGAGTCATCTATTATAACTGCTTTGTTATCTATGACCCTTGCTACACTGATGTGCTATCCTTTGGACACTGTGAGAAGGCAGATGCAAATGAGGGGTTCACCATACGGGACTGTTCTGGATGCTTTTCTAGGTAAATTGTGTCACCTCTAACCATTACAAACTCGCCAACATAACCGATTGAATTGATTGCTTTTGCTAACTTCCTTTAGTTGGGTTCTAATGTGTTCTTTAAGGTGCAATTTCAGTTAGGTTGTAGTTGTCTTAATTGTTCCCTACTTGTAGAAAAAATCATTATTGAAATCATTTTCATATATTTCTATCGTTTTGTTTATTTTTCTATTTCCAACAATACCTTATATGACGTGTCTTTCAAAGAAAAAAGAATAAATGATGCATTTTTGTCAACAAATATGGAATGTTTGATCTGTTGGAAGTCAGAAATATGAATCCACTTGTTGTTTAGAATATCGTGTTTTGTGCATAGTGGGATATTTTCTATCATCTTCCTCATTTCCAGATCAGTATTTTATTATGCTTGAATTAAATATCCTCATATATCATATTTTGATTATTTGGACTATCTACAGCTTGAAACATAAGTACAGAAACAAGAGGTCTTCAGCTGGTCTATTTCTATCATCTTCCTCATTTCTGCTTTTTCAGGTGCTTGCTTTTGAAGCAGGAAGGCGCCATAAGATTCGAGTTAATACGATATCTGCTGGTATGCCGATGATCACTGTCTTTGTACTATCATTTTTCTAATTCTTAGGAATGCTAAGGTGTCTGCAATAATCACGTTCCATCTTAACGAAAACAGGCCCGTTGAGAAAGTCAAAAGAAAAGCAATTAGATTCATTGACACCATGATTGAATACTAATTAGCCAATGCACCAATGCAGAAAGAACTATTTGGCGGTGAATACCTAAAATTCTGTTGTTGGTTTATAGTTCGAACATATTGGCCATTACATAACAAAATTCGAGCTGCTGATTATAAGTGCTGTTTATATTCCCTTGACGTCAAATCAAAGGTCACCATGTTAGTACTATTCCCTTGACATCATATGTTGTGTGTGTAGGTTGGACTATGTTAGTATTATGTTACAATTCAGCACCTTATCCTTCCAAAAGAATAAAGAACCATGGGCGTTATGTTGGAATACTGGTCATTAATTTTAAATATACTTGTTGTGGAACACAAGTTTGATGCACATTTCTTTTTATAATTGCTGCTCATAATTTTCATGACCATGACATTGATCTGTTTGCTCTTTCATTTTTCTTTTTCTTTTTTGATGAATGTCTTTTTGCTTTTTGTTTTTGTTTTTTTTTTTTTTTTTTTTCGAATCTTCTTTGCGTCTCTTGCAGGATCGAGATAATTATCGAAAGATGATGCATAAATATATAAGTTTAGATGTTACATCAATGGTGACGCTTCTAGTTCTTATATTTGAGCCCATGAAAATGATTCAGAAAGTGGCAGAGGTCTATGCTATTTGCACTTTAAACCTGATGCTTGTTAATTTTGTGCAATGTCTTCAGCCTTGCTTATCACATATTGAGCATTATAAATTGCATTATCCTCACAAATGCTGGAGTACTCCCACTTGTTAGACCTGGCTGATGAGTGTGAGGATCCCTACATGCAGACTACAATAATGGTTTTTATTCTCAAACTACATAAGTAATGGTTTCACATTGTCAAACTACAATAATGGTACAAGGCATTGGTCATTGAGTTTTTGGTGGGGAAGGTTTTTATTATGTCAATGCAGCAAAGGCTGTAAATCTCTTCTTCAAGTCCTAGTGTGCCTTTTCCTTGATCATCTTCTATCTATTAGAACCATAACTTCTAGTTCTACACTAAGGCCAGCAGTCCGACAGTGCCTTTTCCTTGTATCATCTTCTATCTATTAGAACCATAACTTCTAATGCTAGTTGTTGCTTACTGTAACCATGACCATAACATGCGGAGGTTTTTTCCTTGTTACCAAATGTCTAGACTGTTAACCATATTCTGACTCGGGCACTCATTTTGCAGGTAAGGTATGTAATGAGATGTGTATTTGGGGACCCCAAAAAGCGCCACCGCCATTAGAGAAGCTCAGTTCTGAAGAATTAGTTTCTCTACTCTGGAAAGGGGAGGACTCTCTGGTTGAGGAGTTAGTTCAGTGCATGGCTCCTCATATGGAAGCAGACACTGCTCAGCCGAATTAAAGTCCAAGATTAGGCCCACGATCCATCTGGATCTGAGGATCTTCAAAGAGAGCTCCGAAGTCTTTATTATGGTGAGTTCTGGAGCCAATTGTTAGTCCCTCCCTTCGCTCTTTCTAGAAATCATCGACCGTTCGGATCTCATTTATTGTCGATCTTATTTTAGGTTGAGGGATGAGATTAGAGATCTTCCATGTACAACCAAGTGCCGGCATGATGCGGCTGCTGATTTGATTCACATGTATGCATATACGAAATGCTTCTTCAAAGTCACGGTGAGTCCATTCTTCTGCCAAACTTCAAAGAGAAATGCAAAGGTTACCCAAATCATACTGTCCCTGCAGAAAATGCAGCACGTTTGTGAGATGTAGTCCATTCCTCAGGCGGGACCTAATGTGTTGTGTCACAAGTATGCAAAGAAAATGGATGGTGGACAAGAGTCAACAAGTCTGCATCTGACTTAAACAAGTGGCACGCCCAATAGGGCGACAAGCTGGGTATTTGGGCCACAGAACATGCATGGTGAGGCTCACCTGAGGAATGGGCTGGGTCTTGCTCGTGTGGGTGGGTATAGAGTACGATTTAAGATTGTAAGCTCTAGATCAGTCATTGAGGGTCTCATCTGCGGAATATAATGTAAAATTTGACTATTTAAAGCTCTGTTTTTTTTTTTTTGGACTCGGCAATTGGATCGAACTCGACTGAGTCCAAATAAACTTGGATGGGTTGGCAATCCATGGCTTTGGGTGATTCAATATTTGGCTTGCTTTGACTAAGTCACTTCCCCTGCCTGCAGAATTACAAGTCTATTACATCTCCACTGTGTATATTAGCCCTCTTGACTTGGGTCCCAAGTGCTTGCCTGATAAGTGGGGTCAGAGCTTCCAGGAGTATTCCAAGACATATGGAGAAAATTACTTTTAGGGTAGTTGATTTGTTGGCACAACCAGGCCAACGCAGATCCAGATTGCAACTTATCAAGAGCAAGGAGGGGTTGCGTGTCACTGCCGGATGTTTCTTCTTTCTATGCCAAGTCTCAGAAGTTGTCCTGGAAGCGCGTCTATGGGGCGAGAACTGTTAAATTCATGTTGGCTAGAATGGTATGCATAAGCTGAAATCTGCAGGCTAGTTGTCTGTTCTTTTTTGGTTTTCATTTTGTAGGTGTCTAAGACAGGTATACAATGTTTCTTCCTTTTATGCTTGAAACTTCCATAGGTATTCAGATTGTAATGTCACAAAATCATTTGTGAGCCAAAATCCATGTCAAATGGTGTCTTTTGGTCCTTCAGGCTGAATAGGTTCTAAATTTCTAATGAAGTTTAGGCAAAGAAACTTAAACCCTATGCATCTTCTAATTCTCATTTAAAGGGTATTTGATTGTCGAAGGTGATTCTAGTAATGATATTAATTGGCATCCTTGGTGAAGCTGGACAAACAGAGACCTTTCACCATTCCCAAAATCCAGGTTTTGGTGTTGAATTTAAAGATCTCATTCTACCCTGTATTGGGGAGGTGAATAAAGTGGCTGAAAATCTTGCTAAAGAGGAAGAGGAAATGACACAAAGGTCACTTATTTCAGATTCTCAATGCCTCCTTGAGAAAGTCACACACATGTTGTTTGCAAGCCAACCCCAACTAGCTGGTAGCCAGGTATAAGGCTATGAAATACAACGATGATGGTGATGATCCATGTGGTTTTTTTTAACTTGCTATTATAAATGTTGAATGTGTATCTTTGATGGAAATCGTGCTGACACAAGTTCACTTTTGATGCATCTTTTTTTTATCCTTAGGATTTCCTAAGAACTTTCATTAATTGGTTCACTGTATTATGAGCAGGCTGCTTATGATCTTTGGAGAGGAAGTGGCCGAGCCAAAATAAACACTGAGAATGAGTATGCTAATTATTAAACATGCACAATATATGGCTTATTTATTTTCTGCAAAACTGTAATTTGCCACCAATGATATATCACTTCAGTCTCATTCAGCTGTTTTTTCCTTGAAGGATCAATTTGGAAGGACATCATCCAGGTTGAGGCCATATACTGCTGATGATTTGAAGAAGCTTGTAAGAATTGGAAAAGGTGAATGCCACAATGATCTTTTGACTAATATCTAGGAAGCCCTCAGAAGCTATTTTCCTGACTTTCAAAATGCCCTTCTCTATTATTTCATACTTTTATTGCGCTCTATATTCCAATCAATTACTTCGACTTCTTGGTGTGGTTTAACATCTCTGTTCTATAAAAGAGATTATTCTACGGAAGAACACCACATTAACTAGTTATACTCGCTATCATCTGTTACAATTCTTCAACATGATAGTGTTCGTACTAAAAACGCCCTTCTATATGCATATATAAATTAGGACTTGCTGAAAAAATGTATTTGTGTCAAAAAACATGTTTGTAATCCCACAGTAGAAAAAATGGGTGTTTGTGTCAAAAAACATGTTTGTAATCCCACAGTAGAAAAAATGGATGTAGACATACTATTAAAGTACTGTTGAATATTGTATTTTAAAATCCTTTCTTTGGTATCGACAATTTAAGGATAATGGTTGGTAATGTGGCTCAATATGAATAGGTTGGACTGATGCTTTCGGGAATGGGAGCTAACTCTGATGTTTTCAGAATGGTAAGATTAGGATAGCTGTTGATTTGTTAGGTATACAGGATTGCTAGATCTCTTACACTATTTTAAAATCATAGATGCTAAGAATTCTTTCAAAAGAGATGAACTTGATAATTTACTTCTTTTTTTCCCTTGTGCAGGATTTTAATCAATTATACCTAAATTTTGGCTTACAAGCACTTCAGCCTTTTGACGCCACTCGCGCTAGGAGTATGCCATATAGAGGATTTGTTTATTTATTTATAATTCAAGACCATTTTCAATTTTATTATAATAAATATTATATATATATATATATTTTGTGTAGTAATATAAATTTTGTTTAATATTCAATTTTAATTATATTGCAACATTTTTGTTTCAAATATTAAAAAATTGCAGGTTTCAATAGAATTATATATAATTTTTAAAAAAAAATTTACTGGCCAGCGCTGGGCCTTTTCAAATCAATAAAGTGGCGCTTTTGTATATCAGCGCTTTGGTACTTTTAGCGGCACTTTCTTCAGAAATACTACTACCGAGCAAAAGCGCCGCTATAAAAGCGCATATATTATCCAATTAGTGGCGCATATAAAAGCGCCTCTTAGCGCCGCTAAAGCTTTTAGCAACATACCCCTCCGGCGGCGCTTGACTAGCGCCGCAAAAAAGTATTAGCGGCGGTTTTGCAGCTTTTAGCGACAGTTTTGGCCGCCGGTGAAAGTACTTTGTCTTGTAGTGAACCTAAATGAAATCTAGTAGAGTTATAACTAGACTCTAATCCTAACTATTCGAATCTTGTGGATTAGGATAAAAAGAGATAGGTTTTATCCTAAGATTCCCCTAGGCCATTAACCTTGCTAAGTGGACGGTGGAACAACTAAAGGTGAGGGATTTCCATTGAGCTTATATTAACTCGAGTTGGTTGATTCATTTTGTTTCCTCACATGCTTTGAATCGCAAATATTCAATTTACGAAATAATGACTACAATATGATGTAAATCATGCATGACCATTTTGATTTCATAGGAGGGCTTGTTTCCCTCTAAAATTTGAATTGAATCACTTGCACCTATTTTACATGCTTCGAATTTTAATCTTTACTGTAAACTATCAATGTATACCTCGAAACACTATGTCACCACCTTGCACGCAAATATTATGTTGGGAATCCCACTTATAGAGATCAAATAAATATTATGGACGTAATGTGGTTTCAGTAGCGGTCCCTGTGCTAACACGTAATTCCATCAATTTTGGGTAGTGGTGTACAAATCGATGTAAGTAATTCGCAACGTATGTTACATTACTTCCGGAATTGGATTCACAAATAGTCGCTCCATGAACAAATCATGTCACGTAATTCATCTAAGTCATACGTTGTTGTTGTTTGGGATAACTGCGTAAATCCATTTTAAACGTGGGACACGCCTGCAAATCTTTATATAATGGGATGTGAGGCGAGTCGGATAATTCTAAATTACTTTCCACATTGTGGCAATCACTAAGTGTGATGAACTGAATAACTTTGCTAGACATGCATCTCATGTAAGTTGCTTGTGTATATTGATACCTCTTGTAATAGTGGTGTACAAGACGCATTAGAACCCTTACACTACTTTTATAAATCTCTTGACTTATTGTTAATCTTAAAGGATAACCATCACTTTGAGTAGGGCGTTGACCCTCTCCAACCATACAGATGATACAAGTGAAGTACAAGTTGAAGACCTAGAGGACCAACTCCCAATGAAGGACTACAATACTAATTGAATGAAGAAAATAGTTTTATTATTATGATCTGCTTTTATTTATACTTTCGTTACAAAATCGATAATGTAATAAGATTCCATAGAGAAAGCATTTGATGTTGGTTGAACTTTATTTCTAATTGAATAATAAATACGCTTAATTCTATTTTCGTGAATGATTACCTTCATGAATGTAATTGGATGTGAACCTAATGGAAGTACATTTGAAATAATACCTGAAATGCATCCAAAACCTTACATTATAACACCTTAAATTTCAGGCACAAGTATGTACTTGAGCATGAAATTTCGGGATGTTACACTATAACTAGCTAATCTCTTAGCTAGGGCTAAGAGGTGTAGCTTGCAGCGTGTTGGAATGTTTATTTTTCTTTGATTCTTGTTTATGTTAAACTTCATTGATTTCTAGTTTGATTTTAAGAATTTTCAGTTTTCTATGATTTATTGTAACTCAAATTACAATAAATGCCATTATAGCATTGAATATCTTCTTTTCCATTATGAGATTGTAGGATTGGTAAATCCTGTTATTCACCATTGTCTCCTGGGCATGGTAGATGATGCAATCCCTTCCAATCATCACAATACTCTTTTATGTGTGAACTAATTCAATGCAAAGTTCAGATTGTGCTTTAACTATTTTATCTTCCAATTGGATAGGATAAGACTCCAATTCCAGTTGTGTTTATTGAATCAAGCAAGGTAGCATCTTGATAGCTACAGGTGGATCCTTAGCGCTCTAGTTTGAAATAGCGGTGGAGACCATTTTAGTTAAAGTAGGAATATGCCAATATGTCCTAGAGGGGGGTGTATAGGACTTTTTAAAGTTTTTATGATTTATTTAAAATCCTATTACACTAATCATGAATGAATAGGCATGACAAGCATCAAGATATCATCAAAGTAACTCAAATGGCTTCCAAGCCAAATTGAGGATCTAATCACAAAACTATTTCAATGATAAACAAGAGACAGGTTATAGTTTATGATGGATGTGACTGTGTGAAGTGTGAGCAGATATGAAGGCAGTTAATGAAATCACACAAATAATCAATAACAATTATCAATCTCAAACACAGTCATTTTATAGTGGTTCGACGATCAGTCTACTCCACTCCCGGCAGACGCACTCACCTTTGAGTGTGTCAGATTTCACTGAGGAGGTTTCATAGTGGTTCACCTTAAACCTAAGGTTTTAAATCAGTTTCACCTTCAACCTTTACAACCTACACTGAGGCTAACTGTTTATGCTCTCACGAGCAAGGGTCAACACAACGCACCCACTTTAGGCACACTGGCCAAGGATCTTTCATAAGACCCTAACGGAGGTTTCACACGGATCACCTCAAACCTAAGGCTTTAGACAGGTTCACCTTCAACCTGATGTTTATGCTCTCCACAGAGCAAGGGTCTACACAATGCACCCACCACGTACACTCCCACCAGAGGCCTCCTACGAGGGCTTGCAATGGTGAGAAACACCTAAGACTGAATCCTAAAAAGAAATGATCACAAGTGTCCTCTGGACTCTAATAACTTATAAATAAGTGGATGAGTCCCATTCAACACATTAACGAAGATCTCCTCCTCGTTAATGAAGAATCTTTGGTTTCCTTGATCCGCAACACAAATGTTGCACCAATGCGAGGCTTCGGGTTGGGTCAAGGTTAAGACAGAATCCTACTCCATAAAATGTTTTCCTATAAGGAAGATAGAGTGATTCCGATTATGCATTCAAGGCATCCCAGCTTAATGATTTGCCATTAACGTAATGCTGGAGGATCCTTAAATGCAGAAGTTCATTCCCCAATCCACTCTATTGAATGTCAATGATGAGGGTGGATTGGAGGATGAACTTTCCTAAGAGAAAGGGCTTTAGGTATATGATCTAATGTAAAATACACAAAAGCACTCTCTTCTTTCTCTCCCAGCAATAATAGACAAGCTCTCTATATATAGGCAAAAGGTTCCAACGGATATAAAACAGTTACATTTATGACAGAGTTCGATATCATCGAGCGTATATTCTCGATTGCATCGACTGGCCGCTCAATGACACAAACTCAATGTCATACGCTTTTGAAACCTTTTGCCAGTTGGTCGATGGAATTGAAACAAATGTCGATGACATTGGATTTCGAACTCTGATACAATCGATACAAGTGTCGATTCATTAACATTTGAATAATGAGAGAAACTTGACATGAAATATTTCAGGTTTACAAGAATGATCGAGGGACCATCGAGATCATCAGAATTTGAATGTCGATGATATCGATACCCATGTCGATGCATCGATAAATCCAACGAATTTTTCTTTAAGCTTGTTGGATAGTTTATGTCCATATTCAATACAATTGAGACCGTGCCGATGTTATCGACATTTGAATATCGATTCTATCGAGAGACCCCCGATCATAGATAAACCATCCTGAAATATTTTGCTGGAAGAACTTGGCGCCCAAGACCGATATCATCAAGAGCCTTCCAATATCATCGAGATTTGAACTTTGATGGTATCGAGGAGGTTTCAATATATCGATGCATATATGATATTCTTAAGAAAAAATAGGAGTGCCGGAGATCTGCCTGTCGATATTATCGAGTCACTTTCAATGGACTCGAGATTTGAATATCGATGATATCGATAGGTGTATCAATACATCGATAAATCCGTCCAGATATTTATGTGGTTGCTGGACACTTTTGTCCTCATTCTGATGATATCGTTTAGGTATCGAGGACATCGACAGTGCAGGTTGATCATATCGAGATGTGTATCGATAAAATCAACACAGTAAGACTTAGAGAATTTTTCTATTTTGAAAAAGTTTTCTTAACTTAAAAACCCTATGATGTTCTAGTTTATTTTAAGGGTTTCATATACCTGGTGTTTTAGGACATAGGATGTGAGGCTTAGATTTACCTGTGGCGAGCTTGTACACATCCAGTTGAGGCAGACGCTTTGAATTTATCTTCCTCTGACGTTCTGCAGTCTGACTGACTCAACACTCACGCTAATTGACAAACCGGGGCACTTTCATAGTTCCCTTTTGATATTTGATAAATCCTTCATAATTACTCTCTTTTGTTCAGATTTTAGATTTAGATCTTCTTTTAGTTCTAGTTCTGGTTCTTTTCAGAATATGTACAAGTTTAGTCCCTATGGATTTGACCTCGGTCTCACCAAGTTATTACTATATTGCAACCCTGCACTTAGGGTTATGAACAGGAATCCCATAGGATACCTGATCTTTGAACTCCCAGAGTTCCTCGAATGCTCCCGAACTCCTTGAATGAATCAAATGAGGAGGGTATGGGAGTATTTATAGGCTTTCACACATGTGAGGACCTCGACTTCCTCACCACAGAACTCTAGCGAGCGCACAACAAGACAAGGGCGCAATGGAGTAGGGCATGTAACATGGCTAAGTGCACTCCAGGCAGGGGAGGGCAACAGGGCAGAGTGCTCTTCTAGGCAAGGGCGTGCAACAGGGTAGGCATGCTTGGAGATTGGGCCCGCAATAGGGTGAGCATAAGGAAGGCCTTGGTCACCGGGCACACAACAGGGTGGGCAAGGGTTGGAGACTAGGCGTGCAACTGATGAGTAGAAGGAAGGCCTTGGTCATAGGAACATTTTTTGTTCTCCAACATCATCACATACCAACCCAAATAAAGAAAATCAATCTTTCAATTATTTTATTGATTTACATTCAAAGTGTAATCTTTTACTTACCCCGTTGAATTAGTTACAATTCATAGTGCAATCATTACTTTATAAGCTTGTTGTTTTACATTCCGTAGTATAATCTGTAACATTAACCAAGTAGCCGATAATATTTATGTAAGACCTGTATCCTAGACCGTACCATTCCATAGGCTTTCGCGGTCACCCGTATCCTAGACCATACCGTTCCGTAGGCTTCCACGGTCCTCACGGTCGAATTCCGGTAACCCTTAACCTGAAATTGGTATTTGCGCGCAATCCTATGTCGCGACTAGTAATTCTGAAGCGATACCTGGGCCACGGGATGTGGGGCCACATTTGGTTCGAGGAAAATGCCGCACTTTGCAAAACCCAAGAGAAATATCCCATCAATCACCCCACATGTCAAGCGCAACACCCCATCCCCAAGCAACCCATCCCTTACATGTCAAAGTACACATCATCCATTACTCCATCACCCATCCCTCTCACTCCTTACAACCACTCTCTCTTTCATTTCTCTCTCATTCCTCCCAAGCAACCGTCCATGACTTCCAAGGAGAGAGAGAAGCTAGGTGTGGCCCATTTCTTACCACCCAATCCCACCCTTCATGATCAATCTCAACTGTTGAATCATGTCCCGTTAGAGCTAAGATGAGGAGAAGTTCAAGAAGATCAAATGTGGGTGATTTTATGAATTTTTAACCGTTGATTATTGTGTATTTGAGGGCCCGCTTGTGGTGCAACCCATCTTGATGTATGTCTTCTATCAAAGAGGGACCCATAGTGGCGGGGTCCCTCCCATCTCCACCGTTCTCTCTCTCTCTCTCTCTCTCTCTCTCTCTCTCTCTCTCTCTCTCTCTCCCTTTTTGTGATTGAGTGTGGCCCACCTGAACCAGACCATTTGATCATGAGGCCCACTTGGTGCTGGATTTCGGCAGGTCCTAGATGAAGGGAATCACAATAATCAACTTGATTTATGGACCCCACACGATGTACGTGTGAAATCCAAACCGTCCAGGCCTTAAGGCCGTGTGATGTATGTGTTTTACTCACGCTGGTCTTCAGCCCTGGGGCCCACATTATTTATGTGTGAGATCCAAACCGTCCATCGCTGCACGCAGCAGCCACTGTCTCACATAGCAAGTTCTGTGCGTCCGATCATGAGGTACGTGTTGTACCAAACCATCCATCCAGCAACACATGGCTGCTGTCCTGACGGCAACAGTTCTGTGGGTCCCGCCTGGTTGTGTCCACTGTACATGTGGACCCCATGTGGTGTATATATTTTATATCCCCACCGTTAATCTGCTGGACAGTGGGATTCCACCATTGATGTATGTATTTTATATACTGTCCATTTGTACGAGATGTAGGCCCACCCCACACGTGTGGGGGTGGGACCCACCTTAATGTATTGATGTTACACCCTCACCGTCTAGCAATATGGATGGTGGGACCCATCAACACATGTGTTTAATCCACACTGTCCATTTGTTTATATAAGCAACAGCTTGATTTAAAATATATATATATATATATAATATAAATAAATAAATAAATGTTATATTATATGTATATATAATTATATATATTATGGTGGGCCCTACATGGGACCCACCAGACGAGTGGGTTTCACCCACACCGTCCATCTGAAGTGGGCCCCAGCACTTGTGCGGGATGTGTGGGGCCATTGTAATATATGTTATATCCACCGTCCAAATTGTTGGACGGTGGGTCATGCCCTAACATATATGTTTTATCAACCCCGTCTATCCAGCAAACTCTGCAGGTCCCACTATATGACGTCAGCAAGTCTACATGGGGCCCACACATGAGGTATGTGTTGTATCCTCAACGTCCATCCGTTTGGGGACGTGGACCCCACCTGGATGTATTTACTCTATATCCACTCTATCATCTGTCCAAGGTGGTGTGGGGCCTACGTTGATGTATACATTGTATGTCCATGCCACCCATCTGTCGGGCCACAATATGATGTATGTGTTTTATCTATACCATTTAAAGGACGGTGGGCCCTACCGTGGTGTATGTATTTCATTGGCACCTTCCAGTTGGGACGGGACCCACGTGAGGTATGTTTTGTGTGCATGTCGTTCATGGGTTACGGTGCATCATGATATATGTGATATCCTACCATCCATTTGTGGGTCCAATCCACACCGTCCAATACTCTCGACAGTAGGACCCAACTTATGTATGTATTGTATATCCATGTTATCCATCTGGTAGGGTCCATTTGACTCGTGCAAGCCCACCTGCTTTACATGAGGCCGATGGGATGAGGCCCACTATGATTCATTTGAGGCCCATTGTTGTGGCCCATTGCAATGTATATGAAGCCCTGAGATGTGGCCCATTGTGATGTATATACGGCCCATAAGTGAGGCCCGATGTGATGTATTTATGGCCCATGTGCCGAGGCCCATTGTGATGTATATGCAGCCCATGAGTGAGGCCCGATGTGATGTATTTATTGCCCATGTGCTAAGGCCCATTGTGATGTATATGCGGCCCATGATTGAGGCCCGATGTGATGTATTTATGGCCCATGTGCCGAGGCCCATTGTCATGTATATGCGGCCCATGAGTGAGGCCCGATGTAATGTATTTATAGCCCATGTGTCGAGGCCCATTGTGATGTATATGCAGCCCATGAGTGAGGCCCGATGTGATGTATTTATAACCCATGTGCCAAGGCCCATTGTGATGATATGCGGCCCATGAGTGAGGCCCGATGTGATGTATTTATAGCCCATGTACCGAGGCCCATTGTGATGTGTATGTAGCTCATGAGTGAGGCTCGATGTGATGTATTTATGGCCCATGTGTCGAGGCCCATTGTGATGTATATGCGGCCCATGAGTGAGGTCCTTAGTGATGTTTATTAAGCTCTTGAGTGAGGCTATAGGCCTATGATACGTTTGGCTCTATGTGGGCCACTCCTTGGGAGCAATGTTGGTTAAATGTCAACATTGATGTGCAATGATGGTTAAATGTCCACATTGTGACCTTCCCTTAGGCCGATTATCGATGCTGATTATCGATACCGATTATAAGTATGTGACAACATAGCATCATGATACATGCCCAAACGCATCATTTGCATGTTTGTTATGGGATGTGGTTGACCATTGCATATGTCATAGGGCGGATTATTATGTGACTCCCTAATTGGAAGAGTTGCCCACATGAGTACAGGTACGTGTAGGATTGCTACATGACTGAATGGTATGACTCATGCATTTCGCATTTCATGATATGACCACCGTATGCCCTAGCGACATCAGGGCAATAACCTCCACAGGCATGTCGTGGATGGCTAGATGAGACACAAGAAATGTTTGGTCTAGCATATGGGCGTCATAGATGTCCCTAGGTGAAAATTTCTAAACCTCTGTAGCAAAGAGACGCCCCCAACTTCTAGACCGAGTGAATATATATGACTGCATGAGGGCAGTATACCAGTAGGCCGCGTCTCCCACTGTGTCGTGGTTGGTTGGGAGGGAGTGTGACCTTACCCACCTGAGTGAGGGGAAAATATCTAAGTTGAGTTTGACCAGCTTGAGGAATAGGTCCGTTATCGACGAGTCGGGCCCGATAATGGCAGACAGATAGTGAGGTCTCTTCCACTTACCCAGTTGTGCGCTCGGATAGGGTCAACAAGATGGCATAGAGTGTAATAGACCCCGGTGATGATCGCAGAGATGTATGGTATTGATATGTAGACTTATTGAGTAGGAGTTATATACTCAGCATCTTACTCCTTCATTCATTCATTCACTATCCACTCGGGCTAATGGTGCGTAACTAATTTGATATATGTACCTTCTCAATGGTCATGATTTCATTTGGGGTGCGTGACCAACCTGAGATCAGGAGTTTACCACTTTGAGTCTGACTATCCAAATTAGGTATGAGACTGGTTTAGATAGAAGTCCCTTGTGATGGACCCCATAGCCTGTGATACTACGTACTATCATCCCGACTTCACACTCCCACATGGTCATTCGCATCGCATATTGCATTGCATCCTCAGCATCTGATACTTGGATCTTTATGACTCCTTACTGTATAACTGATCTGTATTGCATACTCTGATATTGTATGACTAATGGACTTGTCAGTATTTCCACTTACTTTGATATCGTATGATTCATGATCTTGCCAGTATTTTCAATATTGTATGATTATGGCATAGTATTGAATACTTGGCACTTACCTTGTGCACACATTTACACCACTCTCTAAGCTTTCTATAAACTTATGCACGATAGATGCGTGCAGGTGGCATTAGGTCATGACAGCATTAAGCTTAGACGTGCAGCGGACTTCTATAGCTTATGAATTTGTTATTGTATTTCCTTTTATGCATTGTACTTTGAAGTTTTGATATTAGTGGATATGTGATGATGATGTTGCCTTTGTAATTTGGGTAAACTTGTGGTTATGCTTATTTCGAGTTAAATGTACATTGAAAAAAAAATCTCCCTTGTAGGATCCTGGGATCGGAATCTGGTGTATGGACGCTGGGAGCCGAGAATGAGGTACAATAGAGGCTGTCGGCAGCAAATTCGGTGATCGGGAATTTGTGAGCACGATGTCCGGGTTTAGGGCGTGACACTTTAGTTGTAATTCGAGTTTACGCTAGCACGTTAGACTCGGTTCTTCCATTGGGAATGTGTTTTTTTGTTGTTCTTCGTGATCGACTGTAAGGATCTCTTTTTCATTTAATTATGATATGTATTGAGAAGTTATTTTGTACGGAAGGCAAAGGAGTAACCCATCATCAGAGGACGAACCGCACCCTCTAAATATTGCCTGATCCAATTTTACACAATGAGCTAGTGGCTGAATAGGCGACCAATTTCTTTAAATCTCGGTCATATACTATGTGTCTGCCTATCTTGGCACTTGGGGTCATTGTTATTAGGTTTGAATTGATGCTGCAAATTCAATTCTGGCATGCCCGCACACCCAATGCAAAAAATAATGGCAAAGTCCATAGTTGTCTATTGTACTTTAGGGCATAAAACTATATATACTCATTAACAATGTGGGTTCTATATTAATGGTCATATGATTGATCCAAACCGTTTACTACATTGCTAGATAGAATTATGTAGTATATGACTACAATTCCAACAGCCCGCACATGGCTTTCTGGTAGACTCACAAGAGTTTCAATATTAAGGCCATGGATTCGAGTACCCATTGTAGTGTATGTGAGTGCGAGGGTGTGAGCGTTTTAAAAAATAATAATAATGATAACACAACTCCATCAGTGTCAATTTAAACACGCTTACGTCCACAGGCAAACTTCCCCAGCTTTCTTTAGATGCCACTGGGTGCTCGTGTCCGTCCAAAGAACTCGCATTCACTGTGCACCTACGACATTAAATACATACATGTCAGTCAGAATTGTGAAAATGTCGTATTATTGCTGTTACGATCCAATAGATGATTCTCAACTTCCAGTTGATGACCCTCAAATGGAGGGTGAGAAAGCTACATCCATCATTTTAATAGCAAACATCAGATGCTTAAGAACCTCAGACCATTGTTAATTTTCACGTTGTGCCCCGTCCAAAGTGGGGCCCTACTGTCTGGATTTAAATAATGTATGCCATAGCACAAGATGCGTCTGTCTACTCTTCCTACGATATCATATGAGAAAGAAGTTGGGTTTAGTTTCTCACAGCGCCCACGAGAACGTTTTATTGTATTTCAAAAACATCCCTATTAGGTTCTATATGACACATTACTAATACATATCACACACCCTGCAACAGATATTGATATTAATATTAACATTGCATTATCAAGTCCATGCACACTTAGAGAATGAACCACTCTTGAACTTCAACCATGGAACCTCACATTCATGGAGATTCCTCATACTTCACCATCTTCCCCATGTAAATCCATTCCCTTTACAATCTCGATGAACTTTTGAAATTGGAACCTTGCTGGGGAAACCACACGGCGTCTGGAATCCAATGTTCTCTACAGCACCAACTGTCTTGAATAATCGTCGCTTGTTCATTTCCTCAACAAGTGATCGGTGCAACATTTGACTACGCACATCCATCATTGAACGGATTCTCGACAAGCAACGGTTACCAATTGTCCTGTGGCCACTACTGCTTGTAGTATTTTGAGATTGTGGCGAATCGCATTGCTTGCAGCACTTAGAGTTAATCAGGTGGGCTGCTTTTTGGTTTTCGTCTGGGCAAAATCTCGACGACTTGTGGTTCTTAACGAATGAGTGGCATTCGGTTCTTCTTGGGCTTATATCATGGTTGACGTCACTGCCGGAGTTGTAATTCATGTTTGAGTATTTGCCGGAACATAAGGAGCTTTGAGAGCTTGAGTCATCATCGGCAAACAAATCATCTGCATTCAACATCACATAATGATGATTAGGGTATATTGGAAATTAATTAATTTTCAAATTAGAAATGGATGATGTAATATTTTTAATGCTAGGATCATTCTCATATACTTCATTTGTGTAAATTTCCCTAAATGTGGGGAACATCTGCAAATGCATCAGATGTGTATTCCACCCAATTCATAAAAGAGGTAGACCCCACCATTGTCAAAACTATCAACTTCCTCACAATTTACTATTTGTTAGTCAATGTTATCTGTAAATGGCAGGCAATCTATAATTCAAAGAAAGTAAAGGAATTCTTTCAAGATTATTGTAGTGTCTCTGGAGAGCGGGTGAATTTTCAAAAAAAAAAAAAAAAAAAAAAAAAAAAAAAAAAAAAAAAAAAACGAAAAAGAAATGTAGCTTCATAATGACTTCCAAAGATTCCTCAAGCAGTGTAAATGGTGGGAAGAGTAATTGGTTTCAAATAATTTGGATTCCCAGTTTCTTACTTGGGCATTTCGTTACTCAAAGACCATGAATCTGCTGGTCATTTTCAGACTCTAATATAGAAATTTGGGAGCAAATTAGCAGGATGGAAATTGAGATTATTATAAGTAGGACGGAAACTAGTTCTTTTAAAAATGCATTGCCATGTATTCCTATTATATATTGCCGCAATGAGGTGATTTGCATTCGTATTGAAGCTTTATTTCCTAATTTCTTTCAGGATAATATGAGGGTACATTGAAAAGGCATTGGATATGATGTAAAAGACTGATACAGTTTTAAAATGATACATTTGACAATCGAATTGATCAATTCTTAAGGAATGCTTGTTAGAGTTCGTGTCAAAAAATTTTGTAGCCAAAATGCAATTTCGGTTCTGTTTCAAACCTCTGCAAGATGTGTTACTGCATTGTTTGGTTAACAACGGCCTTCAGTTATACGAAGATGTCGATGGTTGTATGATATGGAAACATTTAGAATAGTGTGCATTTTAGTGAAATCTTCATGGGAATTGGCCAGAGCTAAAAAGAAAAACAAGGATTCGTAGCTCCCTTGCAAGATAGCAGTTCTTATGTGGTGTCTTTAAAAGGCCGTTTTGCAAGTAGATTCAGTTATCGGACGAGCAGGAGTTTCAATTCCATCTACCAGGAAGGTATGCCAATTTTATACAAAGGCCCTGTTTGGTTGCCACTCAAAAATGAGATAATTTCATTTTGGGTAACATTAATCAGGTATGAGAGAGTTTGTTAAGGATTAAAAATAATATTGATAGCTCATTATTTATATAAACTATGATCTCTAATACATAATAAATGTTAACTAAAATAAGATGAAATCATTTTTAAGTGACAACCAAACAGGACCTAAAATCTTCTTGAGGTTTCCTTCTATGTAGGGCAATCAGTTACACAGAAGGTAAATCAATGGCTTCATTTGTCAAATGGTTCTAATCAGTTGTATGTAAATCAATGGCCTCATTTGTAAAACCTGGTTGGAAAGGAACACATGTGAATGGGAAGAAGGAAAATTTATTCAATTTTATCTTTTAGTCTCAACATTGTTCTCGAGTGGAAACTCTTTCCTCGTAGCTATTTGGATGCTCAAACGAGTCTGGCAAAAGCAGAACAGATCCGTGTACCGAAATGAATGAGATCAATGTTAGGATGGGTGAAGCTAAATACTGAATGGAGCTCCACCATAGTGATGTAGAGCGGGTCATGGACATTTTCATGTCCAAGATGAACCAGAGAAGGCCTCATCAAAGGCAGAGGTGATCCGGACGATCAAAACCTTACAACAGGCGTATCTTCCAAACCAAAATGAGTTACTCGACATACCATATGTGATTTTGGAGTAGGTGAAGCTACTTTAGCCAATCAACCTAGATATGTCAGGTTGCCCAAACAAAATTTGTGATATTACATTACATCCACGGTCGAAAATCCATTTTATTTCCATTTTTTACTATTTATAGTAAGTTTTAGTTTGATTACAACTGCTTAGAAAAATTAGAAGAATAACGTGGTTAATCCAGATAGGACACTTACTATAAACAGTAAATTATAGTAAATTTACTATTTATAGTAAGTTACGAATTTTAGGGACTTTGAGTTGGAGTTTGATTCTGAATCTTCTTCCAAGGTTTGGTATCATTATTTAAAGGATTGTAAATTCGTTTTATTATCTACCAGTGAAAATTTTGAATTTTTAGAATTTATTTCTATTTTCTTTTTCTTTTTTGTCATATATTCAAGATATCTCTATGAGGAGTCCAAAGAAGCTCCGTGGATTCGAAGTAGTTATCCCCTTGAGGAAAATGGTGATTGAACTCATCATGCCCATCCCTACGTCAATTGGTATTAGAGTGAGGACTCTCCTCAGACCGATGGAAAATAACGAATGTATTGACCAAAATCCTATGGATGGTGATGCAGGGATTTATAATCTTCTAGAAATAATGGAAGCTTTCCACTAGGAGAGTCAGTTGGCCATGCAAGGGCTGTAGGCAACCCTCGACCATATTGCAGATGTACTAATTCTGCACTGAGCTTAAGGTGTTGCTTAACTGCCCATAGTTGTTATACGGCACAACCCCGATTTCCATAGAGCACTACCACTGGTGAATCGTAGGGTTACCCTAGGTGATTCAAGCTCTAATGACGAGGACCATGATGATGACTTTGCTCGACAACCAGTCCTTGAAGGTGATCGGCTCGATTATGCTGAACAGGATTATCGAGGTAAGGCCAAACTTCTTAACTTTAATGTTTTATTACGTATAGAGGATTTCCTCAACTGGCTAGCCAAAGTAAAACATTATTTTGATTACATGAATGTACCCGAACATAAAAAGGTGAAATTAGAAGCGTTCAAATAAAAATTTGGTGCTTGTACATGGTGGGAGCAGTTACAACTCTCACGTGCTCAACAAAACAAGGAGCCCATCCGATCATGGCCATGAATGAGGCACCTTCTATGATCACAATTCCTCCTTAGTGATAATGAGCAAATATTGTTCCAATAATACCAAAATTGTCACCAAGAGAATCGAACCGTCACAGATTACACTGAAGAATTTTAGTGGTTAGCAACGTGGAATGACCTATAAGAGACTGAATCACAGAAGGTGACGCAATTCGTATGGTGGTTATGACTGATGATTCAAGACCGAGTCCAAATGCACTTAGTCAAAATCGTGGATGAAGCAATTCAATTGGCAGGTAGGGAGGAAACGCAACTTATAAGAGTCCGCACTCGGCCTTATCCTTTAACTCGGTACCCCATGGCAGTTCCCACGCAAGAAGTGGTGCTAACACATGGAAAATAGCCTCTAGGAGGACATCCTCAACCTTCTACGACTGCGAACCATGACACGGGGAGCGGCCCATCTATGCTTTAAGGTGTAGCACCCATAATTATAGGTCCGAGTATGATTCCAAACCCTTATGGTCAGCCAAGACCAAACAATTGTTACCATTGTGGCAAGCCAGACCACTTATCAAACACCTACCCTCAACGCCCTACAACCCACTTAACCATTAATGAAGGGGTACTAAAAGTGATGCAGTAGAAGAAGACTCTGGCCTTGATAAAGATGAGCAAGCTACTAAGGAAGGATTTGGTGACGAAGAATGGACAGCCGAGGATCATGGCAAATCCTTGGTCGTGAGGCGATTACTGTATACCCTACAGAAGGAGTTATATCCACGGTGGCACAATATATTTTGTACGCGATATACCGTCAACGACAAGGTCTGTGATTTAATCATAGATAATAGCAGTAGTGAGAACATCGTCTTAAAAGTAATAGTGGACAAATTGCGACTACCTACAACAAAGTATCATTCCTCTTACTTGATTGGTTGGACAAAAAAAAGTGAACGAGACCAAGGTAACCGAACAATCCACTGTCTCATTTTCAATTAGTAAAAATTATGAGGATCAAATACTTTGTGACATGGTCGACATGGAAGCATATCATATGTTCCTCGATCGATCATGGCAGTCGAACCATGATGTGACCCACCGAAGATGAGACAATGTTTATATCTTCATCAAGGATGGTCGAAAAGATGATCCTTGCCCCTATAGCACCAGAGAAACACTCTAAAGTTTCTAAAGTGGATGGGAGCTCTCTCTTGACCATTCGAAATTTTGTTAAGGAATCTAATGAAACTAACAAGGTGTACGCCACGGTGGTAAAGGGCGAATGATTAAAGCCCTTAGACATTCCTCCAAGTTTAAGACTATTACTTAATAAATTCAAATAACTCTGGCTTGAAGATTTACCCAATGTATTGACCACCATGAGGAATATCCAACATCACATAGACCTTGTCCCTAGGGCTAGCTTGCCTAACCATCCTTACTGTCGGATGATAGAAAGAATATGAGATCCTGCAGGCACAAATAAAGGAACTGATCTATACTAGTCAAGTCAAGGAGAGCATGAGTACATATATTATGTTAGCTCAAGAGCCTAGTGCAAAGTACAAGGAAAATGTTAATAAACATCGGTGCCAAAAATTATTTGAGAATTGTGAGACAAGTCCCTTGAGTAACTCGAGGATGAGTTTTTTCCAAGTTAAGAGGTCTGATGTAGGACGTGGCACAAATACATTCCTGGCATGGTTGGACCAAAAGAAGGTGAACTGTAAATTGGCCATAACTTTTGATACGGGTATTGTTATGGGGCACACCTGACCGAGTATCATGAACTTAAGCAGGATGAGAACTTGTGGACGAGTTCTTTTGAAGTTGAGGAGACTGATGTAGAGCTGATCATGGACACAATCATGCCTAAGATGGACCAGAGAAGGCTTGATCAGAGGCGGAGGTGATCTGGACTATCAGATCCTTATAACAGGCGTATCTCCCAAACTGGAATGAGTTACTCGATGTACCACATATGATTTTAGAGTAGGAGAAGCTACTTTAGCCAACCAGCCCTGCTATGCCAGGTTGGCCATCCCAAATTTGCGGGATTTCATCACATAGACGATCAAAAATCCATTTTGTTTTGATTTTTACTATTTATAGTAAGTTTTAGTTTGATTATAACTCTTCATCCTTTGAGCTTTAGTAATTCTGTCCAACATGAAAAGTGCATAGAAAAATTAGAAGAATAACATGGTTAATCCAGATAGGATAAGTTATGAATTTTAGAGAGTTTGAGTTAGAGTTTGATTCTAAATTTTCTTCCAAGGTTTGGTATCACTAGTTAAAGGATCTTAAATTCGTTTTTATTATCTACCAATGAAAATTTGAATTTTTAGAACTTATTTCTATTTTCTTATTTTTCGTCATGGATTCGAGGTAGCTCTATTAGGAGTCCAGAGAAGCTCCGTAGATTTGGTGTAGTTATCCCCTTGAGGAAGGCGGTGATTGACCTCATCACACCCATCCCTATATCACATAGGCATATTGGTGAAATGGTATTAAGAAGATGGATGATGTCTCAAAATTGTTAGACAGTTTCCCTATTTGTTTAGATAGAGTAATGCAGTAGTGGATTGATTAGCGAAGAGAGCAGGCTCTTATTTTTCCAATAATTTATATGGGCTCTAAGGAGTTGGCAAGTGATAGTTGAGGTAGAAATTTTACAACTTCTATGTGACTTGAATGTTTCAGAATTGAATGACTCTCCAATCAGGTGATTTTTATATGTATACCATCATTGCAATCTAGTGATTAAAAAGACCAGTAATGATTGGTATGGTTTACAATGTTAGCCACAAATGAGGTCATTTATTTGTATGTATCCTTTTGAGGGGTTAGAGTTATGAATGTATTTATACACACGTATACTTGTACTTTCCTTTCTTTCTTTCTTTTTTCTCATTAGTAGAACTCTTGGTGATACCATCTTCATTTCAAGGAAAAAAAATGATAAGAAAAAGACATCAGAATAGTTCACTATTTTGTTTAAACCCATATGCAATGCAAAACATTGATCAAATATATAAGTGATTGCCAATCATGCAACTGTCATGCTATTTTGACCAGTCTACTATGAGAGCTTCTTGCTGACAGGAAACTATCTAAAATATGTGCACCAGAAGCTTGTGGTTCCAATGCAACCTCATCATGCAAGGAGATTAAATTCCCCTGAATTTAAAAATGATGCAACAAAAAACCAAAAAAAAAAAAAAAAAAAACAATGCATGCTTACCTTGTTGCCAATCAGAATGGTAAGGCAGCTCATCACCACACCTGTAGTGGGGCCCTTGTGAAGGGAGCATACTAAAGAATGAAGCTTGAGAAGAAGGGGAGGAAGGGGAGTAACAGGGTTGGTGTGTCCCATCATCTTCATCTTGGTAGCTAAAGCTAATGTGTTGGTGGCCGTGGGGATGGTCCCACTCCTTCCAGTGGGGCACCAGAGCTGAAATCTCCTCATCAATCACCTCAGCTATTTCGAACGGCTCACGATCGGTGATCTCCAACTCCTTAACCATCTCTGTTGCAACGTCGATTGGAGTGTCGCTTGTGATGTCAAAGGGAAAGTATATGTTCTTAACATTACCTGTTAATTATAATTACCAGAGATAATTAAGATAAGCACATATGACATCACGAAAGTGCATTCTAATGCTATTAAGAATCTAGACCATCCATTTGATGGGCTTATCTCAAATGGTCGCCAATCAAGCAGGCATAGTTGTCCTATCTGTGGCCTTAATACATAAACTAAAAATAAAAGATGATTAATGGTCCATATTTAATTGGGAAAAGCCCGTTATTATTATTATTTTTTTAATCGATCTACTCATCAGAAGACTATAAATTGTTTCATCGGATCATCAGACAGAAAGTTCAGATTGAGCAACTATACACCCAAGTGTACCATGGTAAGTTGTAAAATTCCTGTCTATGATATACTCCAGATGATTTATAAAGTTCCTCTTTTAATCAAATGAATTAATTATCATCTTTTAATCAAATGAATTAATTAACCTAATAAAGATTAATGAAACTTACCATCTTTATCAGCAATCTGTACTTTGAGAAAGATGGTATCATCTTCTGGGTTCATCTTTCCAGTGATTGTCATGTCCATGGTCCTTGCTCCACCTTGATCATAAACATCCACATTCTGCAATGTCCCATATACTGTTTTCCCTAGTTCAATATCATCGGGTATTATCTTGTGTGTCTCACACTTGAGGACTGGCAATAATTCACCATCATCAATTGATAGGAACGGATCGAGTAGGAGTTCCTTAGCTGGCAATCTCTTTGAAGCATTTTCAAGGCATTTTCCGATGAATCGTTTGGCTTCTGAGTCACCAAGTCGGTAGAATGCATCCGGCAATTTTCCCTAGATATTAGTAGTAGGTGAAATGTGAGTTAGACTCTGATCAGATGGATGATATGAAATCACCGCACCATCAGAATTCTAAAGCTTACCGACGTCACTTTCTTGTAGATTTGTGCAGGATTAGAACACTCGCTATATGGGTACTCGGATGTAAGCATCTCTAGCACACACATTCCAAAGGAGTAGATATCAACCAGCTCATTGTATTCTTCTTCATAGAGTTCTGGTGCCATGAATTCTGGTGTGCCTGAAAAGTCAAGGAAGAAGTTAAAAGGTAGACAAAGAAGAATAAGAAAATATATACTTCCTAACATAGAAGATACAAAGTCTTTCCAACGTTAGTAACTGTGTTTAGCCTCCAACAGAAGAGTTGTTCCCATTGGATTCGGATCATTTCTTGATTTTTGTTAGTATACCTGAGACAAGGATTTCCCGCGAACAATAGCAGGAACTTCCTTCGATCGGAAGTTAGGTGGGGCCACCATGATCAATCTCTGTGTCCATCCATTTTGTGAGGACATGAACCCAAAAAAGCGAGATGGATCCAAAACTAAAGTGAGTCACACAACAGAAAAAGGTAGGGAGGGAAATGCTTACCGTGGAAACCTTTTTCATCCACCTTGATGTTTATATGCCATCCAAACCGTTAGGTCATTTCCACTAGGATCTGTGGCCACACAAATGTTTCAATAGTGGGTGTCAATCCCCACTGTTTCCTGTGGTCACTTGAATTTTGGATCCACCTCATTTTTTATCTCATGTCCTAACATGAAGTGGTAAAAGGGATGGATGGAGTGGATTTCTAACAAACATCATGGTGGCCCTACCTATCTTCTGACCTATGGAACTTCTCACGGGGGCTCGTGGGCAATCCTTTATAGCTGCTATTCAAATGGATCATTTCAGTGATGCACTCTCCGTGGTGGGGCCCACCAAATGAACTGTAAAGACCTTCAATGTTCACAACATGCCTTATTTAAATGATGACATTGATTTTTCTCTTTGGAAACAAAGTAATGCTCCCAAAAAGGATAGTTATGTGATGAAGAAAAGGTTACAGATGGCTTCATGGAGCACCAAAATATAGAAAATCAGGGCGAAAGGTTCAATATGGGATAAAAATTGACCTAAAAATGCACTATAGCTTCCAATAGCATAATTTTGCTATCGGTTATCAGAATCATTATTTTTCCTTTAAGTTAAATTGCGAACGAGAAAGTGAGAACGTGAGAAAAGGCTTAAAAGGCGATGATGCCTTAGCTTTCTGTAATTATCATTAGGGCTTTCATAATATATATGAAAGTACAAAAATAACATTCATACTTAAGTCAACCTGTAACTAAAGCTCATAATCTTAAACTTTATGCTAATGCATCACATTAAGAACAAAATAAGAGTAATGAAATGAAACAATAAAAACCATGAACTCCATGTGAAGTGGGTCAGACGTGTGATCATCACAATCTATCATGATCTGTCAACACTCGCCCTTAATTTAGAGCATATATATATATATATATATATATATATATATATATATATATATATATATATATGGAAATGGTTCTATGCGGTTGAGCTCATAGGAACTTCCCATGAGGTAGAATTGTGTGCACCCCACCATGATGCGTGTTGAACATCTACCCCATCAGTCAAATGCACCATTCCATGGTGGGCCTAGGGCTTAAAAATTAAGTCAATTGATGACTTTTATGGGCCACACCATGTACAAAAGTTAAGAGGGGTTACCCTCCCATTAAAACATTCATAATCATTTTTTGAGCCCACCGATGTATGTTTAACAAATCCAGCCCATCCATTGTGTTCCCACTTGGATGAGGGGTCAGATCAATTTTCAGATGCATCCAAATTTTAGGGCGGCCCCACCAAGTGCTTTTATATGGTTTAGGCATGCCTTCATATGATTTTAGATGGTATGACCCACCCAAATTCAGTATACAGCTGATTTTTGGGATATCCCATAATTAAAAGGGGACCCATCAAATTCACGGTTTTGATGTTTGACACACATCATGGTGGGGCCCACATCGCTCAACCTCATGGGAAGTTCCCATAAGCTTGACCGCATAGAACCATTCCAAACAACGCCCCACCCCCCCCCCCACCCACACACACACACACACACACACATATATATATATATATGAATGAATGAATGCAAACAAGAACATTAATACACATCTTCCAATTAATCTTTAAACTTAATGAATTACATGCAAATTTTCTTATAACTTTTTCTCTTATTAAGTGACAATTAATTTTGATATTGTTGGTTCGCTCATGATAAATTAGATTATTGAAAAGTAGCTTAATTATACAATATAACTTTATAGGAACATGAGCCATAAACATCAACCCACTCATCAATGTCTTCAGCCAAACAACCCCACACATAACTTGAATCATTGCCCTATACTCTTCCTCTATATTTGAATGGGCTATCATACTTTCTTTCATCTTCACATCAGGTTATCCCTTATAAATCTATAATAGCCTATAGTACATTGACTGTCAGATGGT
Source organism: Magnolia changhungtana (assembly GCA_030180095.1). NCBI lineage: Eukaryota > Viridiplantae > Streptophyta > Magnoliopsida > Magnoliales > Magnoliaceae > Magnolia > Magnolia changhungtana. Next base: position 2,634,850 of record JASAUF010000446.1, read on the forward strand.
GAACAAGCTCATTGTGCATCTAAATATCCTTCTACTTGAAGATGACCATTGCACTTATATAGATACCATGATTAAGAACTCTCTCTAAGTATCTAAGTATATAAAACACAACTTTCATATGACGAACACGGGGAGTTTGCATAAACTGGTTAAAAACATTTACAAAAAAAGAAAAAGAAAAAGAAGAGGTTAAGTGAGTGTTAAGTAAGTTAATTATCAAATGAGTCGAAGAAATCTTCATAGATCCTTGATCAACTCTCTTTAATTCACCTAAGCTTTTGATTTTGGTCGATAGAATTTTCAAATAGTTTGGCACTTAGAAGATCAATTAATCTCGGCCATAAATCCACAACATATTTTTGTCGTGAAAAAGTATTCCCCATCTTAGATCATGTTACTTTAATAAATAAAAGAAGTATCTAAGATAGCTGAAGTTTTGTGCGGAGAAGTGTCACTACTAGTGACAATGATATCATCACCATACACTGACTTTGTTTCATTATATATTCAAAGATCACTTTACTAAAATTTTCAAATCAAGCTCTTAGAGATTATTATAAATCACAGATGGACTTCTTAAGATGGAAAACTTGAATAACAAAGTCAAGCGATTCCTCCATGTAGACCTCTTTAGTAAGATTGTCATGAAGAACGCATTCTTCACATCAAGTTAATGTAAGGACTAAATACAAATTTGTGGGGATCAAAATTATTAATTACACATAATTAAGCTTTACTATGGGAGAAAATATCTCAGAATAGTCAATTTATAAGTTTGGAGAGTACCCTTAATTGACCAAGTAGGTCTTTTATTATTTTATGAGACATCAGAATTGTACTAACTATTACACCCATAACATCCAACCATATGTTTTTAAGCAGGTAATTTAGATTAATAGAGAGCAACAATCTCATCTTTCATAGTTCATTTATAGATGGACCTGAAGAATTAGTGGAACCCACAATTATAAGTAAATTTCTTTTGATGTAAGTTATGTGTCAGGCACAATGGAAAGAGTTGTAGGCATTTCTCCAAACTAAAATGACTTACCATACTTAGAAAAATAAGAGGTACTTTCAAAGAACATGATATAGTGGGTGATACACTTGATAATATTGGGTTTAAACTTTTCAAGAACATGATCAAATTGATATATGAAATGTGCACCTAAACATCTTAGGTAAGGGTTTCGAAAAGAAATAAATGTGTCGCAATTGGTATATCTTATTCAATAATAACAAAGAACTATAAGAGAACAATCATTATCAAACATTTTTATTGATTCTAGAATTCGTTTACATCCTCGTATTTCCCATTATTCCAATACAAAGTATATTTAATGAATGCTACAACGTAAATGAAAATAGTGTAGATTATGATTTCAGCAGTATTCCGGCTTGCGAGGCATATATCTTAATGAGGGAGGAATTGTGCTGATCCAGAAATTCTTCATAAACCCTCCACCTCTCTTCTAATTTGTTTGAGATAATAATTTTGAAGGAAATAATGAAATCCCATCAGAAATTATTGCCTCCATGAAGAACTGAAAAAACACATAGGCTTGAAAATCTATTGCATGAGCAATGAGTCTCTGTTGCCCGCCTTTGCATAATAGGGCTTCTCCCCATCTCCTTCTTCTTCTATAGGATACCTAAAATTCTTCAAAATCTCCTAGAGCTCTATACTTGTGAATAAATCAAATAGAGGGGAGGGGGATATTTATAGACCACCACACGTGTGAATGTGATTTCCACTCAACCACTAATCCTTGCGCGGACTTATAGAGTGCTTATTACGCACCGCACAATGGGCCACTTATTTGGCTGCACAACATACTTTTTATACATGCGCAATGCATCTTCTCTACGCCCAATAGAGAATTTTTTTTCTTTTCTCTCTTTTCTTCATTGACTTTTAGTCTCTTATTCTTGCTGAGTTTTTGTGCTCTAACAGATGCCCCCTTGATCCTTCTTTAATTCACAATAGCAATCAAATGGATGATCAATTGTTAGATTCACACAAATGATTAACATTCTTCATCACTCACGTAAAAAGTCCCTGTACTCATGCGAAATTCATTGTGCAATCGGATCCGCGCAAAGGCTATCGGGTCTCAACCGTCTATAAAAGCTAAAACTTACCTCCGAAAACTTCATTCTATGTCAACTTCTCCAAACTTCTTCTCTTTTTTAAGCTGTTACGCAACACAGTTTCTTTGCACGATCGCGCGATAAATCCTCTGCGCGTCGCGCAATCATTTTGCTCTTGGCAGAAAATCTTCTACATACCAAAACATTGTTCGATTTTCTTCCTCCTCTGATTTTTCTTCTATAATCAAATGGGTAGAAGGAAGAACAAAAGTACGTGTAGTAATACTCCAAATCTGTGCAGTCTAAAGATAAGCGTACGAAACGATCAAGAACTATAATTGAGAACCCCGTAACTTCAAAGAGTAAGAATCGACAATCCCAAGAGGAGATCAAGAAGAAGCCCCATGATACTTGGGCTTGTATAGAAGTTCATCAAGAAATATTTGAATTTTAAAATCTATTTAGAGATGAAATGATCATTATTCCTATGAGTTTATGCTGTCACTGGTTAATTCTTCATAGCAAGCCAACTGACTAAATGATTCAAAGAAGACTCATCTTCGCAGATCATTGGATCGTGATAGAGTCTCGAATCTTATTCAGTCATCTTATAGAAAAAGGATCTTGTCAAAAAGCCAGTAGAACCCATCCGATGTGATTCTTATGGCCATGTTACAATCCTCATCATCTTTATCCCACTCATTACTTTGAAGCCATCCAGCAACATTTTCGTGCTAGAGAATTGTTGTGGGGCATAGGAGAATTTAGAACCAGAGGCTTGTTATCTCCACACAGTTTTTTTTTTTTTTTTGAAAAGATTCGTGATTCATATATTCATTTTGGACAAAACTTACATTTCGAGTCTTCCGAGGAAAAAAGGACTTGGAGAAGACCTATCATAACAAAAAACTGGACTAACCAGATCCCTAAACCAAGAAGAAAACAGACTAACAAAACAGCTACATATCCCTGATGGCACCTAACCGCATACTCTCTAAGAAGAAAAGCCCTCTCACCTCCTGGGGAAGCTCAGTCCATGTAAAGCTGCAAAAGACCGATTGGGACGAACTCCCCTTGCGGGCCAGCACATCGGTCGGGGAGTTGCCTTCCCTGAAAATATGCTTAAACTCCACCTGCCCTTGGAGGCGGAACCTATCAATCCTTGCCGTCCAACATCTCCATTTCCAACCAAGGCTAACTCTCTCCTTAAATGCCTTAACCACCAACTCAGAATCGGATTCTACCACCACTTTAGAAAAACCTTTCTCTAGACACATTGCTAACCCGTTGTGAGCCGATCTCACCTTGGCCCCAATGTTAGACATCACCCCATACCCATGCAAGAAACCAAAGATGAAATCACCTTTGACGTTCCTGCAGACTCCACCACCCCCTGCTAGGCAAGGGTTGCCTCTATAAGAACCATCCACATTCACTTTGACCCAACCTACTGGGGGTCTAAGCCATATAACTACTGATTGGCATCCATGCCTCGATCCAAATGATCTTGCAGCTAGCATAGGGTCGTAAATGGGAGGAAACATACCTGACTGTCTGTTTACAACTTTGTTGCTGATGATGGTTAACCACTGGGAAACTCTAACGATCATGGATCCCGCCGTAGGAGCCTTTCCCTCAAAAACTGCCACATTTCGTGCTTTCCACATTTCCCACCAAATGAATGTTGGCACTAACTATTGGCTAAGCTGGTACAGTTTTCTATCCGAAGAGGCCATCCTCCATTGCGTAATCCTAGCTTCCACCAAGGAGGCCTGCATTATGCTACTCCCGAAAGTCATCCCAAAATACTTCCACACTCATTTAGCTAACTCGCCATCCAGAAAAATATGGGACAAAGACTCCCCGGCTGGGCCCTGAACAGATCCTTCTCTGCAGCAAACGCACCTCGAAGCTAAGGAAATGCCCCTAGATTAAATGGCAGTCTCCACCAGCACCGAACTGTGGAGAAGCATTCAGATGTCTTGAAACAAAATAATCTTTTAGATGCAACAAAGCCACATCTGAATATTCTTGCAGAGATACAACATTCTTCAAAAGTTTCTTGAGGTATTGGTGCCCAACCACTAATTCATTCTATCTTCCCATAGGTGAAGTTAGCATTACTTTGTGGGATTTGCACCAGATGGTGAGGAGTTTGTGTACATCTCCTTAGAAAGCCGTCGGTCTACAATTTTATAGACTACTATTGAACTTTTAAGGAGATGGACAAATTTCAGAATATCGACAAGATCTCTTCCCATGACTGGTTGGCTCATTTCTCTCGAGACTTACAGTACGCTTCTTTCTCTTTCCCTTTTCATTAAAATTTCATCCTCCGCATACTCTTTGTTACTCGTTCAACTGTATTTTTACTTTCACTGTCTTGACAGCTTTGCAGATCATAACTCTCAAGAACTTAAAGTTCTTCGTTGGATGGTTAAAGGCCCTATTAAATACAATGCTTCTTGCGAATTGGCTGCCTTTCTGACTTATTGGTTGAGCATGATAGTGTTCCCAAATTTGCAGTGGGCAGATATTATCAAACCAACACTCTTTGTGGTCGCGGGTGAGGTGCCAGAAGGCTGAAAATATTTGTTAGCGTCCTTGCTTCTTTACTCATTATATCGTTGCTTTGGAGATGTCGCCACTCACTTTAAGAATCCATCTATCGGAGCTTCCTCAACATATACCCCGTGGAACTACTTTGCAGGTTGGTTAAGGTTTATTTTCCATGGACTTTTATGGACCAGAGAAGGCATACGTGCATCCACATCATCTCCCTCTCTAGTATTACTATATACCGAATATGATCAACAGACCATACGCTTGGATCGTGGATAAAATAGAAAACACCAATTCTATCCACTTCTTTCAATTTCTGTTTGTCAATGTCTCTGAAGATAAAGAAGTTATTGACGAAGATTCTCTCTCTTCTAGTGAATGCACTTTTCTCATCTGTATCAGATCCAACACTCTCCCACTAAGAGAAGGTAGCAAATTCTGGTGCGAACCGTACTATCCATGTAGATTTGCTCATCAATTTGGTTTTGATCAAATGGTGCTGGAGACTTGTGGCGATGTTACAAGAATAATGAGGAGCTACGACTTCGGACCATATAATTGGGCTTTAATATGGAGATAACTTCTTACTGTACGTACGGGATCGCGCTTCATGATTCTATGCTATAATCATTCAATTCATACTTCATATTATTGGATATGTTGGTGTGCTCATCAATACTTTTTTATACATAATTATCATCCAGTTGATTGCCCTATATGGATTCTCCCATCGCAGGTGAAGAACTACAGGATGGATCAGGGCATAGGCTATATCAAAGAGATGGATCATGCCCCCAGTTCTAGTCAAGTTTGCATAAAGATTTCTTTTAAAGAGACCATTTACGAGATAAAACCTGCTAACAGTCTCGAGGGGTGGATTGCGTTCGGTACTTTCCTAGATGATTCACGTAAATCAAGAGAAAATCCATATTCATCCTCCACAATGCAACCATTACGACGAAGTCTTCATCTCAAACAATTTATCCAAATGGGTAACTTTGGTCTCCTCCGTAATTGTGGGTTCTTCGAGACGACTCTACTTTGGCTATAGGATTAAAGTCATCAGAAAGAGATCACCATACTCTTCAGAAAGGCAGTAATAATTGAAGAACCCATCGAGAGGAATCCCCAGGAGAAGATAATAATGAAGAATTATTTTTCCGTACTGATCATGTTCCTTTCTTCATTCCTTTTAAAGCAAAGAGTTCGCCCATATCCTCTATTCATGCAATAGGTATATATTTGTATAGTGTCCTTTTTGCACGTAATGCTATTTTTTATGCTCTTATTTCTTTTCATCTTCCACAGTTGCTCCTTCTTTGAGTGATTCGACTACATCTAGCATGACTGCTATGGCATTAAATATTCTTTCGCTAAAAGAAGTTCCTCCACATAAATTAATCGTGTTCAAGAATGTTTTATCAAGCATGTCTCGTCCATTTTAAGACCAAGAGCAGTGGCCTCTTCTCAATGATGCTTTGGTGATTTTAGATAATTCTGTAAAGTTGACCCGAATAGATATTACGTTACTTCATGACTCTCTAACTCATTTTTATGCTTCCTTCCAACAACTCGAATTAGTTCTTGGTATAGTCATCCCACCAGACATTCTCAATTGTCAGAAAGAATTATTGGTTCTCAATGATAAAATATCCTGGATCTTGACCATCATATTTAGTTATGATAGGGAAAATGATTCCTTTCAAGAACAATTGAAGATTTCTAGTAGAATATAATGGCTATCAACGAAAAAATAGTTGTTCTCATATCTGAGAGACATGAAGAAGAATTAAAGATAATCAAAATCAAGATAATCTTATGGAGAATATTGACATAGTTGATTTCAAAAAGTCAGAACTTTCTAGCAATAAAGCGTTTGTTGCCTTGTTAGAACAAAAGTCAGCAAATGTTTGTGATCAGGCCATGCTCATTATTGATGTTAGGCTTAATGTTGTTGTCATCCATATTCATTTTTAGCAAGTCTTACAAAAATTTATGACTGCTTTGGGCATTTTTGAATGAATAGTTTAAGAATCCTTTTATATCAAGATTTATTCATACATGTATATTCACATGTGAGACTTCAACATTTTATAAATGGCATGAATTGCTTGCATATCCTAACATATAATCGAAGATGTCTATACTTTACTGCATGCTTTCTATAATTTTATGCTTTAACAGTATATTCCAATTTTATATTTTGAAGACGTATAATGGTATCCCAGTAATGGGATAATTCCATATTTGTTAGCATTTAATACACAATATCCTTTTAATGGACGAGACTATTTTAAAGTCTAGTTAGTATTCTTAAGGCACCACACACGGTTTAAGCTCTTGAGTAGTTGGAGCAAACACAATTTTTAGGCTCTTGAGTAGTTGGGGCAACCAAGCTTAAGCAAATAGCCTTTTTAACTCTTAAGAGTTTGCTGAACCATAGCTGCCAAGGGAGTCCACAAACTGTGGTCCATCAGAGGGGCCTAATAAAGCTACCGGGATAGTGAACTCGATAGGATTTATGTGCAGGGTTGGCCTCTTTAACTCTTTAGAGTTCGTGGGGCACACAAGGCTACCTGTCAGGGTACCAGATCCAAAGCCACTATTCCATCGATGAGGGGGGAGATCATTTAGAGGTCGACCCTTCCCCATGACTTTCTACTGAAATCAAGCTAGGAACCTAGGGGTCTTACGCATGGTTGGCCTATCTATGGATGAACCAAAAAGCTCACACTTCGGTCCACTTCTTCTTCGCCTGTATAACCCGGACCCATTTATAATAGGGCATTTTCTCTCACATTCCTTCATGATGATGTCAAAGAGTGATACAAGTGGTATTAGTCTCACACGTAGTTGGCCTTCATGCGCTCTGAGTCGTTAGCGCTCTCCGCTGTCCACATGGGTCTAAGCTATGATCTGTTGGTGCTCACCATTGCCTTACATATTGATATAGGTCTTATGAGGGGTTGTCCTATTTGGGCGCTCACCGCTGCCGTAAATGATAAATCGCTATTGTTGATAACATAGGGCTTACACATAGTTGGCCTACTAGGGTAATCATCGGTGTCGTAAATAATAAATCGTAATCACTGATAACATAGGGCTTACGCATGGTTGACCTACAAGGGCGATCACTGTTGCCATAAATGATAAATCGGCATCGATGATAACATAAGACTTATGTATGGTTAGCCTACTGAGGCACTAACTGCTGTCGTAAATGATAAATCAGCTTCACTGATAACATAAGGCTTACGTGTGGTTAGCCTGCTGGGGCGCTCACTACTATCGTAAATGATAAATCGTCAGTATAGTTAATCCAGTGCAGTCATCGATGATCGATAATTGGTGTTATCATAAATGGTAATAATAGGTAATGATATCCCTTCAGGACTAATATCATTTTAGCGATGGTCGACGATAATAATAGTTCATTTCAATCGGGGCACTAATATCGACTCGGTGGCCATATCAGCAATGGTTAACGTTAATAATAGTTTGTAATAGATGATTTGTCAGTGATCGCCAATGGTCTATATTAATATTCCATAATCGGTGATAATTTGCAATAATAGCGATAACCGGTAATAATTTACGATAATGGCAATAACCGATAATGACTCAATTATTAGCGATGCTTTATATAAGGTGGTAATCGGTAATTCTTTGGCAGTTTGAAAGTCGCCTATTAACTATTAATCTTCGTATCGCTATTATTATCGCAAATCTTCGATTGTCATTTTATCATCAATCGTTAACTGAAAAGGCCTAACTGAAAGGGATTTTCATAGAGCCTTAAGAGAGATAACATGTTCATGAATCTATTCTTCATTTGGAGCAATACCTAGAGAATACATGTTCGTTATAGAGAATTCTTTGTAGTCATGGAGTTGTACTGGTATTGGCCCCTTTTAATTGGGACAATTTCTCTTGATAATCTTTCACAATAAAAATTTTGCTCCTCTCGAGAATGATATTTGTTAATGAATCGAGCATTGATAGGTATTCTGATGCCTTGTCCATTCTGATTTACTACTCAATAGGCTTCATTAGAATAAAATTTTGTAATGATATACGGTCTTTCCCATTTGGGATGGAATTTGCCCCCAGTTCTGTGAGCAACGAAAATGGGCCTTTTCAACATCATTATTGTGTCACCTTTCTTGAAAGAATGGTATTTGACTTTCTTATCGAAAGCTACAGATATCAGTGCTTGATATAATTATAACTGTTGTTGTGCTGCTAATCGCTTTTCATTTAGGGCATCCAATTACATAAGCCTATTTTGGCATTTTCATCATTGGTTATTGATTCGTGGACTGCTACCTCGAGCAATACAATCTACGTCTCAATTAGGATAACGACGTCGACTTTATAGACTAGTGAATAGGGTGTAGCTTTTGTCATTATTCGATGAGTCATTCAATAGGCCCACAAGGCTTTTTACAACTTTTCATCCCAATCACATTTATTTCGCGCGACAATTTTCTTCAGGATTTTGACTATTGTCTTATTGAAAACTTCTACCAATCCGTTGGCTGGGGGATAATAAGGTGTTGAGAATGAATGTTGAATACTAAACTTTAGGCATAATTTCTCCCTGTTTTTGTTTTTGAAAGGAGTACCATCATCGGTAATAATTCTTTAAAATTTCGTTATGATATATAATCGCATGACGAATAAAATCAGTAACGTGTTTTTCCTTGACGTTATATAAGGTGACTACTTCCATCAATTTGGAGAATAATCTATTGCTACCGTAATATACTGACATCCTCTTTATGATGGCAGATTAGTAGGGCCGATAACGTTCAGTCCCCAGGCTGTAAAAGGCCATAAAGTCACTAACTGATGCAGGTCTTCTAGAGGTACATGTATAATATCACCGTGCACTTGGCATTCATGACATCGTTTCGCATAAATTATTACATCTTTGAACATAGAAGGCTAATAATATCCCATACGATGCACGTAATGAAATAAATTTTGACCCTCCTAATGAGCTCTGCATTCCGCCGAATGTGCTTCTTATAATACATGATTCACTTCTTTTGTATCCAGACAATATAGTAACATCTCATTATAAGATTTCCTATCGAGTACCTCATTATGCATAACGAACCTTTTTTTTTTATCTCTGTTTAATTTGTGATCTCAGAACCTGATCTTTCGATAGAATCTCATATTTAAGATAATTGATGAAAGGTTGATGCCAATCTTCAATAGTAATTTCTAAACAATATATTGGTAGTGTTTCAACGGCTTCGTTTAGAGCCTGAGCTGCAGCTAAACGTGCCAATGTGTTTGCTCTCACATTTTCATGTCACGGTATATGCTTAATTTCAACATCATAAAAACCTTCTAATAATTGATGTGTTTGTCAACAATAGGGTACCAATTCTGGCTTTCTTATTTCAAAATTTGTCGTTAATTGATTTATTACTAACGTAGAATCCCCGTAGATTCGTAAGACTTGTATTTTCATTTTGTGAGGTATTTCCAATCCTATGATGTAACACCCCGTACTTTCAGTACTCGGGTGTTATCGTATAACCTAACTTAGTATGAGCGCCAACCTAGCTTACTTAAATAGTCGAGCTCAATTTATCTTAATTGTTTGACTTTGACTATGACAACCAGACATCTAAGATCTAAGTTCAATCTGTCCTGGATCCTTAATGACCCTTCAAACATCCGATTTTAGACTATGAAAACTCATGACGCAATAATAAGACTTGAGATCGATTTGTCCATTTAACTATCATGCAGGATTTCACTGACCCTGTACTTAAATAAATAAATAAATAAATAAATAAATAACCTATTTTTAGAACCATGATCGTGAGGATATTTCAGCGTACACCTATTTAGTATAAATAAATCATATAAAGTAAGTTAGAGATCAAAGACACGAGATCCAACCGTTCATCGTGTGCATCACACCCATGTTACACTTTCACTGATCAAGAAGAAATCTGATCTGCCCATTAAGCACGTAACACATCATTAGATGGAATCCACCAAGTGGTCACATGATTTAGAAACTCCTAGGGCCATTGATAGTCAGATCAGGATCAATCCAACCATTGGATTTATATGGGCCAGCAGACTATAGGATTTCAAAGACGTGTAACCAACTATTACGGATTTTAATTAAATCCTTTTGCAGCCCACATGTCTACATGACCACCTTAAAATGAGTCCCTACAATTTTAATCCAATAATAATAATAATAATAATAATAATAACAATAATAATAATAATAATAATAATAAATGTTGAAATTATTCTAATAATAATATTTAATGTTCTAAATCCATAAAACAAGGATCCCAGTCATCTAAATAAATTCTTAGGGCCCTTTTAACCGTTGACGTTCAATTTTGGAATGATCTGACCAGTAAATCGACAAGAATCCACCAATATGACCCAAATCGAGATGTGGGCCCCATAGAGACCTTAGATTGGCCTGATCAACGACCCAAGATCCCTTGGAAGAGCTCCCTAGAAGAATGGACGGAGTAGACTTCTCACATGCATCACAATGGGCAAAACCTCACAGCGCGAGTGCACAGCTGAGATGTGCACTCGCCGTGCACTGAATAGGGGAAGCTCAGTCAGAGCCTCCGACCCGTGTTTCTCTAAAAAGAGAAACTTCCTCTTCTTCCTTTCGGCACTGGCAGCGGACGGGCTATCGTCCGAGAACTTTGATCAGCGGCCCACCGTCTAGCCCTGTTGGGACAATCCAAACCGTTCATCATGTGTGTGACTAAGGGCTGACCAAAACCCTAGCCTTTTCACATGAAGACGAGCACGTGTGTTCACACAATAACTGACGCAAGAGGGTCCAAAAAACATAAAGTTTCTGAAAATGTGAACCTGTTGCTGCCAACAGAGTGATTCGCATGAGCTCGCCCTCCCTACATCTTAACCATTTCATCCCAAGCAATCCCAACCATTTATATCATGTTATTAGGGCTTTACAAAGGAAGAGACCCAAAAACCACCATTTTCCTTCTTCATGCGAACCCACCGAGAAAACCTTTGTGAAGCTTCAATCCATCTATCTTCCAAGCTCCATTACACCCCTAGAAGCCCTCTCATGTCGTCTGATTAAAGGAAGAAGCTGAGGGAGAGAAACCGCCATTAATGGTGGAGCCTCTTCCTCATTCAAGTGGCACCAAACCAAGTCGATTCGGGTCAAATCCGGTGGTCCAGTGACTCCGCTGGAGCTACAGCAGATGAAAGAAAAGAAGAAAGGAAAAAGAAAGAAAGAATCAGAAAAAGGGAGAGTGTCAGTCAGCTGCGACAGCAGCTCGAACCGTGCTGAATCTAGACTGAGTTAGGCTATAATCTGTTGTGTCCGTTGCTGGATGTCCTAGCATATGAAGAAGAAACAAGGAGAGAGGCGGAAGAAAAGAAAGAAAGGAAATGGAGGAAAAGTGAGAGAGGGTGCACTGGTGTCGCACCTTGACTCATAGCCGAGTCAGTCGAGTTCGGCCTAAGTGAGGATGAGCTGGATCATCCCTGGATGTTCGGTTGTTGTTGCTGGACCTCTAGTAGCAGCGGAGGAAGGAGAAGAAAAGAAATAGAAGAAGAAACACACAGAGAGAGAGAGAGAGAGGAAGGGAGAAAAGAAAAGAGATGGAGAGATGGGTCGCGGCTGAGTCGAGACTCGCTGACACAACTCACCCTGATTCAAGCCAGTATAATGGCTGGATTTTCTTTCCTTTTAGGGAAATAGAGAAGAAAAGAAAAGAAAAGAAAAGAGTGGAGGAGGAGAAAGGGAAGCAGAAAAAGAAGGAGAGGAACGTTGTCCTCTTCGTGGCAATCATTGCCGAGTCGACTAGGCTCGACTCGGCTGAGTCATAAGGCCTGGTCTAGTCCAGCTCCTTGCTGGTCATTTCCAGCCATGGGAGTTGAAGAAAAGAAAAGGAAGAAAAGAAATGGAAAGAAGAAAAGGAAGAAGAGTGGTTGTGTTGGGCCGAGTCGACTCGGCTCGAACTGAGCCAATAAAGTGAGTTAACTCTTCTCCTTTAAAATAGATTGTTTTGAGTTATTGTTATTGTTAGTATTATGACGATAATTGTAATTATCGAGCATGATTAACTGCTAGTATATTATCCATGCTAATAGAAGTTATTACAAATAAAATTACCATTATTAAACATTAGTAATTTACTTATCATCCTTAAGTACAATCCTTGATAATAGATCATACTACTTACTTCACCGCAATGATCACTAATGTCGTATAGCTAACCTTAATTATATGGTTAATGATAATGGTTGCAATTACACTCCAAGTAACACTCAAAACCTAAAATCTATCCTAGACCTAAGTAATCTAAACTCTAGGTCAATACCCTAAGCATAGATAGTGTGTTAGGTTTGGCCTAAGTGTAGAATTTCATAATTCATGGTAGATCATAGTATTCATTATCATGACTAGACTCATTATCAATAGTTGTGACTATTAGCATTAGAAAATATTTATCATTTTTCTTATGAAATTAGTATAATATTTGTTAACATAATTACTAGCGTAAGCCCTTACTATTATCGTTACTAAATATTCTATCATTATTACTTACATTATTTAGTAGATTTTTAATCATTATAGGAATATTAGATAATATCGGTATATTTATATAGGAACCTAGGAGCCATCATTAATAATGGATTAGTACTCCTATTATGAATATTATTTGATCCATCGTATGATATTAATAATAATAATAATAATCAAGGATTCAAATCCTAGAATCTACAGGCTATAACTAAACTCTAGGACGAAGTCCTAATTCTATACCAAAACCCTAAAAGTAATCCAAATCCTAGGTTATATAAATCTTGACCATAGACACTTGGTAGAACATTGATCTCATGTACAACTTCACAATCCATGGTAGGACTTAACTCTGAGGGTGCACGTGCTTCCTAGCAACGTCAGTTAGCGATTCAAAGTATAAGGTGATGATTCTTACCATTGAGCTTTCCATCTTCCCATTAGCTAAAATTATAGTTTGTATTTTAATTTATAATTGATATCTCCCTTTTATAATCACATGTGTTAGCTGGTTGAAATTGAATTACTATATTATATGCTTAATGTCTATCCTGCATACTTATCTTATGCTTGTGGATTATTTGTGGATTGCTTATAGAACTTAAACTGGTACATCAGTGGAAAATCCCCACCTATAAATGTACACCCATACTTAGGATGTAACCCGACTAGTTGGGATTGAAATGGACTTCGGCTTAGTGGTTATTGAGTGGTGATCTAAATGGATCATTGATGTGGGCCTACCATCCAAGGTTGCTGTGTCTAACTGGTTTTCAAGGATGATCTTTTATCGCATGGTTTTTATACTCGCCCTATGTGGCTTATTTTGATATTTGCCCTATGTGGCTTATTTTAATATTGGTCCTACGTGGCTTTGTTGTAGTATTTTTCCTATATGGGTTTGATGCTTTATACTGTGCAACCATGCGATGGTAAGTCCCATATACTGTAATATGATTGGCCGCTAGTCGACGGGTTTCCATTAAACATCCTAAGATGATAGTCTCATGAGCCGAGGATGGTGGTATGGGACCTATGCTCGAGCTATCGGCCTACTCTGGTGACGAGCCCCCGTAGTGACCTTAAGCTTATTTAAAATTGGCTAATTGTAACTAGACTAATAATGGTTTGGCTAATCATGCATACATGGCACAAACCAGTGTCTATCGCTAACGTACATGATATACAATAAGCAGTCGTTATACCGCACGTAGTATGCATTCGCTGATGACTAGTCTCTGTTCGACTGGATGATTTTTCTAGGTTCGATGATTGCATGGGTGACAAGCCCAACTTCCGCACAGATGTGCATCCTAGGGGTGATGACTGCATTCACGCATCCATGCATCTAATAAGACCTGCATCATGTATTGTTTTGTACACTTTGTTTTATAACTATGATTACCTAATGCAATGGTGCGTAATCTTGAGGAGAATTCATACTGAGTTGGCCACTCATCCATCAAATATACAACCGTACAGTTAGTACAGGTGGCTTAAGTGATATACAGGTTCAAACAGATGAGGAACCGTTATGATTGTCAATGATGCGTGGTTGTACTTGTTAAGGAATTTGTACGGTCTTACGGCTTTCGTTTATATATTTTCTTTTATATTTCTCATGTATGTAAGTCTTGTAATGGTTAATGTTGAGACATTGGTTTGTATAAGTTATTATGGGCAACCTCTTTTATATTCTAAATGTAATTGTAATTTTTTCCTTTATGCTTACTTGTCCATTCTACGCTCATCTGCTTACTCTGATAGATGAAAAAAAATATATATACTCGAATTTGACTATCCATTAAGGTTAACAATTGGGTTTTTGGGAAACGAGTTATAACGCGGGTCCTGAAAAGTCGAGGCGTTACATATGATGAGAGCATTATACTCAGCTTCGTTATTAGTGCATGACAGACCTAATGTAAAATAATACGGCAGTAAATTACCCTGATGACTAATAAATATTACTCCAGCTCCGACTCCAAATGTTCGGGAAGCACCATCAAAATGCATTTGCCATGAGTTGGCGATTCGATTAATAATCCTTGTTCATCTGGTAATTGATCAGAAATTTATTCATTGTTTGGAATCGGATGTGCTACCAAGAAATTCATGACTGCTTGTCCTTTTACTGCTTTCGATGGTCCCTAAGTAATCGTATATTTAGAGAGAAGTAACATTCATTTGGCTAATCTCCTAAACAACATTGATCTTGTCATCAAATATTTTAACAGATCTGCTCGCGAGATCAAAGTTATGTTATGAGAAAGACAATAATGCCACAATTTCTACACGGTGAATACAAGGGCCAAGCATATTTTCTCAATAGAAAAATAGTTACACTCTACTCCTATCATAGTCCTACTTAGGTAATAAAGGGCACTTTCTTTTCCCTATTCATTGTGCTGAGCCAGTAGATCTTCTAATGAGTTTTCAAATGCAGCGATATATAAAATTAGAGGTTTGCCCTTCACGATTATCGTCAACACCGACACTGTTTCAACAGCTATTTGATGGAGTCAAATGTATTCTGACATGCTTGATCTCATACGAATTTTGCCCCATTTTCATAAGATGAGAAAATGGTTGGCATCTTCCGGCTAAGTTTGAAATGAAACATTGATATACACCAGCTTTCCTTGTAAGCATTTGAGTTCTTTTAATGTTTTCAGAGGTGACATTTTTTTAATAGCTTTAATTTTCCCTGAATCGACTATGATTCCCCGCTGCTTAACAACGAACCCAAGAAACTTACCCGACAAAACACCGAATGCACATTTTGTCGAGTTCATTTTCAACTGTTACTTCCTGAGTCGGCGGAAAATGGAGAATAGGTGTTCTCAATGCTCTTCATGATCATTAATCGAACTACTAAATCATCAACATAGCATTCAACATGTTTTTGCATCATGTCTTGGAAAATATTAAGCATCACCTTCTAGTATGTAGCTCCGACATTCTTAAGTCCGAACGACATTATAACAATAGATTCCTAGAGATGTCCTGAATACCATAGCCTCTTCTTCTTCAGGTGTCATGCGTATCTGATTATAACTGGTATATCCATCCATAAAGGACATAACTACATATTTCATTGTACTATTGATCAGTAGCTCTGATATTGGCAGTGAAAAATCATCTTCGGACATACTTCATTTAAGTCTCTGAAATCAACACATGTTCTAATCTGTCCACTCTTCTTTTTCACATTGACGATGTTAGAAATCCATTTGGGGTATTTAACTTCCCTTATAAGCCCCACTTTAATCAGCTTAATCACCTCTTATTCTATTAAGGGTATAAAATCGGGATGAAATCGTCTTTGTGCCTATTTAATCGGTTTCTTATTATTAGAGATATTAATCGATGCATTACAACTGTTTGTTCCAAACAGGGCATTTATGCATATGTCCAGGTGAATACATCTCCGTTTCTTTTTAACAATTCAATATACTGGTCAGTTTCTTATTCTGATAGGCTGACACTTATCTAAGTATTTTGGGGTTCTTCTTCGGTTCCCAGATTCACTTTTCGTAATGCATCAACTGTCGGTTGCCCCCCGCCCTCTATTTGTTCAAGAACTATCTCTGGATGTTTGACTTTTTCATTACTACCTTCTACTACCTGTAAACTCGTTTCTTAACTAGCCATTATAGCATTAGTCATGTTCACTTGCGCATGTATACAAGGTGCTTTTTCTTTCTCTTTCTGAGTCCAGTGTGAAACCATAACTGAAAGAGTTGAGAAATCCTCTGCGGTGAAGGAAGTAGCTTTTGCTTGTCTTGGATATAGTGAAGGTGAAGCTAATGCGGTATTCTTTCTCTTAACGTTATGAATAATAAGCCCTCTGATCGCCCATAGTGGAATTGGACTTATGGCTAGAGGGGATTGGGCTTTCATTTTCCTAGATGACATTATTGTCCATTCTTTTTCAATATTATGTACAATATTTAACTTTGTCTTGTTGTTCGTGGTCAGAGTCGATTGAACTTTGTCGACATTGTTTTAGATGACATTTGTACATATTCAATAACGAATCCATTGGACGTGAAGTAGAAAACAATGTTGATTGATGAAAAAGTCATTGTGGTTAGAAAAAGTTAAAAGTTTCAAAATGAATGAGAATATATTAGTAGTACGAACCAAACAAAATATACTTTATATTAGAGATGAAGGGGATGATGTTCCCATTAAGAGTTGCCATTTTAGCGCCATCATGACGTCATGTGATGATAAAAGTTCTTCAGATAATTCCTACGTTAATATTGAAAAAGATAAGTTTCCCAACAGAATCGTCATTTTGTTTTAACAAGAAATAAATGTATCGCAATTGGAATATCTTATTCAATAATAACAAATAAATATAAGAGAACAATCATCATTAAATATTTTTATTAATTCTGGAATTCATTTATATCCTCGTATTTCCTTTGATTCCAATACAAAGTATATTTAATGAATGCTATAACGTAAATGAAAATAGTACAAATTATGATTTAGGCAGTATTTTGACTTGAGGGGCATTTATCTTAATAAAGGAGGAATTGTGTGGATCTAGGAATCTTTCATAAACCCTCCACTTCTCTTCTGATTTATCTCAGATAATAATCTTGAAGGAAATAATCAAATCCCATCAGAAATTATTGCCTCTATGAAGAACTAACGAAACACATATGCTTGAAAATCTATTGCATGCGCAACAGGACCATTGTGTTGCGCACAACGGGTCCCTGTCGCGCGCCTTTGCGCAATAGGGATTCTCCCATCCTCCTCCTTTTTCTGCAGTATACTTGAAATTCTTCATATGAATCCCGAAATTCTTAAAAAATTTCTGGAGCTCTACACTTATGAATGAATCAAATGAAGGGGGGGAGAGGGGTATTTATAGACCACCACACATGTGAACCTGATTTCCACTCAATCACTCATCCTTGCGCGGACTTATAGAGTGCTTATTGCGCACTGTGCAATGGGCCACTTATTTAGCAGCATAACACACTTGTTGCAAGCGCAATGCATCTTCTCTGCACCCGATAAAGAATTTTCTTCTTTTGTCTCTTTTCTTCCTTGACCTTTAGTCTCCTGTTACTTTTTTCTTGTTGATTTTTGTGCTCCAATAGTAGGACAAAAAAAAATCAAAAATTAAAAAATATATAAAAGTATTCGATTTGTTAAATTAAATAACATTCAGTTAAAATGGCATTACTCCAAAATATTTTTGATATCTTCGTATTATCAAAAAATTTGGGTAATCTCAATTAAGTGTTAATTTTTACATTTAATGACATTATTTTATTATGGTGTATGTACATATAAAGTTTGATAAATAATATAACAAGATGAGAGATATGAATTAAATTCATGAAATATATATTTCATAATAATATCTAAATGTAAAATGCACACCCCATCATTAATTTGTGTTTGAACTTTCATATGAAATTCTTTAGAGTTGGAAAAGATTTAAGAGAGCTCTTTCATTAAATATTACTACCTCATGAAAGAAAAATCATATCTAAAAATAATAAAGTACTTGAAGTCAAATAAATAGTAGTACAAATTGGACCTCATACATCAAAATGTATTAAAGAGAAAGAACTATCACTCCTTTTGTCTATACAAGACATAAATGAGACTGGTGCTAGCTTAACTCACAAGCTCCACATTCTATCTCAAAAAAATGAAAGATAGCGATGGAATAAAACTCTTTAAACTACTCATGAAGGGTGACCAAGCCTACAATGCCACTGATGAGGAGAGGCATTTGCTTGTAACATCATTCAAAATACTCCACTACTGACATATCACATTATGTCGTTCATCAATCATCCATTTTCCTTTAGATATTGAAATTCATAATAGGAGAGATATAATGTAACAGATCAATCTAAGGATCTAGATAATTTACTTATAATAGATTTAGAGAAAGTTAGGAATATATAACACTAATGGTAATGGAATAAACGATGTATGATAAGCAGTATCCAATTCAGACATACAAATTAGGGTACCATAAACTAATGTTATAGAGGAAATTGGAGTATCATCTAACTGAAATAAGACACTATGCTTACTAGTCATATGATCTGAAGCTTTAAAATTAATAACCTAATGAATATTTCAAAAGACAAAATATATTATACTTGATTAAGCAGGAGTAACAGTGGAAGGGAAAGCGTAATTAGAACAATCTTTTTAGCAATTTCATACTACCTTCTTTAGACAACGTAACTATATCACCTATCATACGTAATCCAGAATAAACTGGTATGAGCTAGATTACATAACCCTCAAAACCGTTATGAGAAGATCAAACTAAATTGACTTGCTAATGAGTTTCTAACATATAATTACATTGTTAGAAAGCCCATAATAAGAAGAAAAATGAAGAGAATATGAAAATACTGAAAGAAAATGGGAAGAAATGTGATACGAATCTTTTACCACTCAGATACCTGTTCCTTGAGTTAAACTGAGGGGAGAGAGAGAGAGAGAGAGAGAGAGAGAGAGAGAGAGAGAGATTGTGTGTGTGTGTTTGTGTGAAAAGAAATAAGAGAAAAGAAAGAATGCTTAGAAAGTGGCGCGGCTCCAAGCCACTCTTATTAGTATTATGGTTTTCATAATATATGTGAAAGTATAAATAATACCCCATGCTTATTTACTCCACAACCAAAGCCCATATTCTTAAACTCAATGCTAATACATCACCTTCATGAATAAACAAAAAGAATAATAAAATAAAATAATATAAACCATAAATTCCATATGAAATGGGCCACACATGTGCACATCAACATCCATCATAGTTCATCAAGTTATGAAATATTAATTGAAAGCTATTGATGAGCCCCATGACCTGGCTAATTGAATTTCCCTTGAGTGTTTTTCATAATAAAGTCATTTAATTGGTTAAATTTTAGTTTGAGGCCAAATTTTATAATTTATTAATAAGTTTCAAATTTTCTATTTTCATTGACTTTAGGGTTTTAGGAGTCTCGCCTTATTTCAAAATTCTTGTTTGGGTTAACAAAGAGAGATTAATGAGTTTAAATAGGTTTAGCATTTTTACTGCTTTTAGTAAGTTTTACAATTTCGAAATTTTTAATAGTTATGTTCAAAGTAGGAATCTTGGATGTCTTCATTATAAAAGTACATATAGTACAATGTAGAATGGAAAAAAAAAAAAAAAAAAAAAAACATTATTGTCATTTTTATTCTCTTTTGAGAGATTTTTTTCCTTATGGATTTAAAGCTTGCTAGAGAGAATATGGTGATTTTTTCTACCATTTTCTTTGTGTATCTATTGTGTAAGAAAGACCAACCATGGATCACTACATTATATTGATCCCTTGTTGACAGAGGAAAAAGTGTTAAATAACAATGATGAAAATCACCATCTTGCTCAAGTAATTAAAACCTTGAATCCACGAGGATAGTTCTTGAGTCCATTAGAACTAAGAGAGAAAATTTGAGTAAATTTTATTAAATCATGTATATATGATTTCTCGATTACATCACTAATAAAGAAACTCCAAACCTTAATTCGAATTTACAAAATAATAATAATAATAATAAATAGCAAAAACTCTTTCAACTAATTAAATTTGCTAAAAATAGAAATGTCAAGTAAACATTACCGGAGCATTCCCGAAATTCTTACAAAATAAATTCTAAAAAAAATAAAATTGGCATGACTATGGAGATACAATAAAAAAAATAGAAATGGCTAAAACTAGTTAAAATAAATAAAATCTCGATTTTCTTCTTTAAGACAAGAGTTTCTCGGAAAATGAACATGCTTGGCTTGCTTTGTAAGTTAGTTGACCCCGAAAATATCATTGCATAAAGATCGATAGGTTGTGCGTTTCTTAAATATACACAAATCAAAAGTTATAGTCTTTTATGGTCAACACTTCAAACGACAAATTCTCCATATCTGAAATGATTCTCTTTGAGTCAGACATGCCTAGGACTCAATTATGTCAAGCCCTACATACAAATGGGTTTAGTTATGATGGACTAAATCTGCTTTTGTTTAGACTTCTTTTAGTCCACTCGTGCTAAGAGTACATATGTGGCCCGTTCTACATTAGTCTCTTCCACTTGGAAAGAACTTGTCATTAAGTTATTCTATAGACTCAGCTCATGATACTCATACAGGTCTGGCACGTCAAAAATTCATGAGATATCCATACTCTCGGAAAGATCAACAGCATGAGCATTATCATGGATTTTCCCAAGTATCGAAACATGGTCAATCTTCTTATTATTTAACTTATATATGTCCTCGTCAGAAACCTTTTCTTACATAGGTGAACTAGCACATTTTCACCCATTTGAACTCCTTCTAACATCGATGTTTATCAGCCTCTTCCTTATACTCAACATTAGATTCTTGTAAATTCTTTAGAATGATCGTGGGTTGTACTTTTTTCCCTTTACCACCAATCCATAGATCTCCCCCATCTCCTTATATTCTTTAATGAAATCTCATACAGTTAAGAGAGATTGTCCCTCCACTTTAGAAGCCTTAGGTTTCTTCTCCATTCTCATAGGGACAAAGATAATCTTTTTACCATCGTTGATAAAAATAAATATGCTATCCTAGCCTCTATCGTATTGCCATGGTTGACCAAGTAATATGTGACAAGTCTCCATATCAACTACGTCACAAATTACTTCGTCTTTATAATATTTACCAATGGAAAAGAGAATTCAATATAATTCAAATACATTTTTTCACTGACCTTCTTAATCCATCCAATCGTGTATGGAGAGTGGTGCTTCTTTGTCTTTAGTTATAGCTTTAATTTCCACCAAAGTATTCGACACTATACTCTTACTGTTCCCTCCATCTTTGATCAAATCATAGATCTTTTGCTTTATGATGCACTTCATTCGAAAGATATTGTGTCTTTGTAAATCTATTTCTTTCTTTAAATGTATGTAACAGCTTCCTCACGATCAAAGTGGTGGCCTGCATTCATCATTATAAGGTGGTGGTCTATGATCCACCACCGGCATCGATCCACGAATATGATGACTGCGAGCTCCATCGCTGATATCAGGTTGGTCATTATTATGAATATGAATTTATCTTAAGGCTTCTGTCAAACAATCAATCGCTGCTTGCAGTCCATGCATGGCATGTAGATTCTTCCGTTACAAAGCTTCAAACATTGCCACTATCATAAAATTATCCCCTTGATTATCATTCTCGAGGTTGTTGCCCAAATCATAGTTAGATGCCATTGAATTAAAGAAAAGTCTTGCTCTAATAACAACTGATGCAGGGGAAAAGTGTGAAATAACAAGGAAGAAGATCATAATTCTTATCAAGTAATCAAAACTTTGAATCCAAAAAGGTACTTTTTGAGTCCACAAGAATTAAGAGAGAAATTTTGGGTAAATTTTATTGAATAATGTGTGTATGATTTCTTGATTAAACTACTAATAAAGAAAATTCAAACCTTAATTTGAAATTACCTTAAAAAGAATAAAATCTCAAATATACTTGACTAGAGCATTCCCGACATTATTACAAGCAATTTGTAAATAAGACGAAAATGTTAAACATACAAGAATAGGGAGATACGACGAAAGATAAATTACCAAAAGTAGTTAAAATTTTCTAAAATCTTGATTTTGACCCTTAAGATAAGCATTTCTCATGAAACGGACGTTCACAACATACTTTACAATCGATTCACGCCGAAACCATCGTTACATAAAGATTGATAGATTGTGAACTTTGTGACGATTCACGAATCAAAATTTACGGTCATTATAGGGTCAACACTCAAACGGCAATTTCTCCATGTCTGGAATGATTGTCTTCAAACTTGAGACACCTAGTACCTAGTTACATCATTCGAACTATTACTTTCGTTTAGGCATCTTTTGGTCTAATCTTTCCAAAAATACCCGTGTCATGTCTTACCTCACTTGTGTCCTATAACAACATTTGAAATGACTGAGTCTCCATAGCTGAGGTGAGTTAACTCAACTGAGTCAAAAGAATCAACAAATTGCCTAAAATCACTATAAAAATAAGAGAAAAAAAAAATGACGAGCAAAAAAATTTAGCTTACTTTAACTAAGTAGAGGAAGAAGAAAAAGATCTTAGAATAGAAGGAATCAGGCAAGTGGACAATTGTCTACAAAACGGTTTTTCTTTGGACTCATCTCCAATTTATTGATTTCCGAGTTGACTCAGTGAGTTCATCGGCCTCTTAACTAAACGAAGAAACATTTTAGATTTCCACAGAGAGAGAGAGAGAGAGAGAGAGAGAGAGAGTTACCAATGACACTGTGGGCCGCCTGCGATCCACGGAGAATCGCAGCTAAGCCGAGATCGCCGATCTTGACTTCTCCAAGATGACCATTGACAAAGATGTTGTCGCATTTGAGGTCCCTGTGAATCACCGGCGGATCGTGACCGTGCAAATAGACAAGACCACGAAGTATTTGGCGGGCCCAGTTCTTCACGGCTCGGATGTCCACTCTATTGTATCTGCGTCTGTACCTGAAACCATCATCTTCGTTATTAGTCTTTAGATGATAAGGTGCACGTTAGGCTTTTCACACGTTTTTTTTTTTTTTTTTTCACTAATAGTCATCAGTAACTTGGATCTGTCACACGTGGCAATTTCGCACAAGATCTGAACCGATCATCTGGGAGGCTTTACCATGGATGTGCCATGCCCCAAAAATCACAATGATTAGGCAATCCTAACCATTCTACTGGAGCCCTTCTACATAAAGAAAATGGATGTTCACTAAAGTAAAATAATAGATAAATTAGAGCCATTGATCCAGATTCCAGAATCCCTAGATCTTGTACGCAAGAGAACGGTATGTAATGCTCAAGGTTAATCAGGAATTATTATTCAAAAAATAATAATAATCATCATAAAAAATGAATTTCCGGAAAGACAATTTACTATTTTGAATTTTCAAAAAGTATCCTCTGAGTCTTGACCGGACGCCCGATGGCCCAATGACCAAAATGCTCTTCACTTATTTTCTTTAAAAAGAATTGACCGGGCCAAGCATTACCCGGCCCATGTATTTATGATATTGTACGATGGCACAATGACCAAAATGTTCTTATGACATCCATCCCATCCAAGAGGCTGACTCCACGTCTATAGTGGGGCCTATCAGATCAACGGAATGGATCATTACCAAAGAAATCGACTTACAGAGACGGGGGCAAAACAGGACACTCCATTTGTAAGTGAGATTTGTGGGAAGAATTTATTACTCTCTTAAAGTGCCGGAAGTAAACATTTCAGTAATGAAGTTGAATGACCGCTTATCGACGTCGATCCAAGAAGTGTAGAATCGGATGATGGAATCGTGATTGAGGGTGCTGAGTAAATGGACTTCAGAATACAGTCGCTCTAACGCCTCTGGCGATCGGAAGACATCGTTGAGTTTGGCCTGGTTCCATGCAACTTCCATCCCCAGCACCTCATCAAACGCTCTGTAACTGTTCTCTTGCTTAAGGAAAATTTTCAATCCAAATAAGGAATGCGAATGATTCTGATATTAATCAGGTGGTCCACATGTGATTTTGTCCTGGTAAAGAAACAGGGCCGGTGTACTCATCAGGTGTGAGCCCACGAGTGTCCAAGGAGGATATAAAAGATAGTTTACATTCAATATACAATATACGTGCGTGGGCCATTAGTTTGCATTCAATGTATAATATACGTGCGTGGTCCATCTGATGAGCACTCTGACCTTTTCTTTGGGCAATGGCTCCATAATTGCTGGCTTACAACTCAGATGAATGCCCCCAATTTTCCATACACATGTGGACCCCTTGCATTTTGGGGCTACATATGTGCATTGGGAAGTAGCTACTAGAAAATACAAGGAGTGTGTGTGGGGGGCGGGGGCTGATGGGAACGTCCCATGAGGTGGAGCTGTGTGGGCCCTACCGTGATGCGTTTCAAACATCTACCCCATCAGTCAGATGCACCATTCTATCGTGGGCCTAGGTCTCAAAAATCAAGTCAATCCGTGGCTTGAGTCGGCCACACCACATACAGAAGTTGAGAGGGGTCGTGCACCATTAAAACATTAATAATCATTTTTTGGGCCCACCGAGATGTGATTTCCAAATCCAGCCCATCCATTATGTGTGTCCCACTTGGATGAGGGTTCAGACCAAGTTTCAGCAGCATTCAAAACTCAGGTGGGCCCCACCAAGTGCTTTTATATGTTTTTAGCATGTCTTCACATGATTTTAGATGGTATGGCCCACTTGAGTTCCGTATACGGCTGATTTTTGGGATATCCCATAATTTAAAAGGGACCCATCAAATGTATGGTGTTAATGGCCGACACGCATCACGGTGGGGCTCACACAACTCGACCTCATGGGAGCTTATAGTGAGGCCGAGCGCATAGTACCTTTTCCCTATATATATATATATATATATATATATATATATATATATATATATATATATATATAGGAAAACGCTCACCTGAGAATCAGTTCGTACGTAGTACGTACGAACTTTTTTTAGAACCCATCATACGTGATGAATCTCGCAAATCTGAACCGTCCACATGAAACAGAACCTCATGAAACCCCATAGTATGAATTTTTACTTTGATCCGAAACTTTGGTGGACCGTGAAAAATGTAAACAGTTTCTTTCCTTGATTTGAATTTCTCTTTGCTATGGGCTGTATGGATAAAAGTTTTAGATAAAAGTAAAACTTGGTCCTTGGGGGTTTCACTAGGTCCGCTTCACATGAACTAGTTCATAGCAGTCTTGATTCATCACGTATGATGGGTTCTCAAAAAAAAAAGTTCGACGTACTACGCATTTAACCTGGTTCGCAGGTGAGCGCATCTCTCTCTCTCTCTCTCTCTCTCTCTCTCTCTCTCTCTCTCTATATATATATATATATATATATATATATATATATATATAAGGTTCTATGCGGTCGAGCTCATGGGAACTTCCCATGAGGTCAAACTATGTGGGCCCACCATGATGTGTGTTGAACATCTACCCCATCAGTCAGATGCACCATTCCATGGTGGGCCTCGGGCTTAAAAACCAAGTCAATCCGTGACTTGTGTGGGCCACACCACATACAAAAGTTGAGAGGGGTTAACCTCCATTAAAACATTCATAATCATTTGTTGGGCCCACCATGATGTGGCTCACAAATCCAGCACATCCATTATGTGTGTCCCACTTGGATGAGGGTTCAGACCAAG
This sequence comes from Magnolia changhungtana, assembly GCA_030180095.1. Taxonomy (NCBI): domain Eukaryota; kingdom Viridiplantae; phylum Streptophyta; class Magnoliopsida; order Magnoliales; family Magnoliaceae; genus Magnolia; species Magnolia changhungtana. The sequence goes on from JASAUF010000446.1 coordinate 2,661,323, forward strand.
TTTCAGATGCATCCAAATTTCAGGTGGGCCCCACCAAGTGATTTTATATGTTTTAGGCATGTCTTCACATGATTTTAGATATTATGGCCCACCTGAGTTCTGTATACGGTTGATTTTTGGGATATCCCATAATTTAAAGGGGACCTATCAAATGCACAGTGTTGACGTTCGACATACATCGTGGTGGGGCCCACGCAGCTCGACCTCATGGAAAGTTCCCATGAGCTCAACCAACCTTTTCCATATATATATATATATATATATATATATATATATATATATATATATATATATATATATATATATATATATATATATATAGAGAAGCGCTCACTGCGAACCGGTTCAGATGCGTATTTACGTACGAACTTTTTGATGACCCATCATACGTGATGTTGATCCAAAATCAACCGTTCATGTGAAGCAGCACCTAGTGAAACCCCTAGGACCAAGTTTTACTTTTATCTAAAACTTTTATCCATACCGTCCATAGCAAAGAGAAATTAAAATTAAGGAAAGAAGCTGTTTACATTTTTTACGGTCCACCAAAGTTTCGGATCAAAGTAAAAATTCATACTATAGGGTTTCATGAGGTTCTGCTTCATGTGAACCGTTCAGATTTGCGAGATTCATCACGTATGATGGGTCATCAAAAAAGTTCGTGACGTAAGTCTGCTACTGAGCATTTGCAGTGAGCTGTTTTCGCTATATATATATATATATATATATATATATATATATATATATATATATATATATATATATATATATATATAGGAATGCTTAGCTACGCACCGGTTCACACGGCCTTACGTGTGCACCTCATCCACAACCGTTGGATGTATGGAACGGCTGAGATTTGGGCGGAATTCTCATTGGAGAGAGTGCGCATTGCGCGAGTTATAGAAGTGAGATATCGACTCTCTTATACACGCAGCCTCACTCACACGCATACCTTTTCAAAGTACTCTGTCATTTCCCTCTCCCTCACATCTTCCTCCACCGCGACCAACGCCATTGCACAACTCACGTCATCACTCTCATCCTCTCTTGCCTCTCCCTCTAATGCAACCAACGCCATCTCCCTTCCTCAAATGCAACCAGCGCCATCTCTCTCTCTCTCTCTCTCTCTCTCTCTCTCTCTCTCTCTCCCTTCAATGCAACTAGAGCCTTATGAAACCTCAGCTATCACTCTGTCATGGGCTAATGCTGGTCAGGGCTTCTAAGATTTAGGGATTAACTGGTTAGGAATTTGAGCTTTTTATATTAAAAGAAGAAAAAGAAACCAAATGTACTATACAAGTACGATGTAGAGAAATTATCAACTATCTTAAACCACGAGGATAGGAGAGGACTTGGAGATTTGGCAGGGAAACTCGAGGCGAAAGAATGTGATTTGCTAAAGAGAGAACCGGAGGTAGTAAAAAATTAGAAATGACAAAAAAGGTATTTCATATGTTTTGAAGTTCAAGAATTGGGGAATCAGATTAATACTTTGTCTATCACAATAGATGTTGTTAGTGTCAAAGTAACCATGAAGAAGTGAATATCATCTTGTAATTTGGACGATGGATGGTATGTCTTGGTCCACTAGCCTAAATGGATGATTGGTGGAAAGTCCTTTGAAGACAACTCTGATTTCTGTTAAAAAGTTAATCATGCAAAGTCTTGCATCTGATTATTATTATTATTATTTTTTTAACACAATGATATTCCTGATATGATTGCTACATTGACTGAGCCAAATGGGCCTTCTCCGGCCAAAATCCCATTCATAGATTGTAAATCTACACCAACTGCTAAAAATGCATAAATTCAGACCACATTGAAAATGCGTCTTAACTAAATATTTGAAGGGCCATTGAGACTCCTGGGGCCCACCTGGTCCTTGCAATCCTCTAATGTGGTTGGCGTCCACTTTCCTTTACTGCATCCCTCATCTAACCTTCTAGGTAGTGTTGCATGTCCCCATTGAGAACTTAAGCCACCAGTAATGAAATTGTAGCTGATGACAGATTACCAAAGGAATGATCAGGCCCACATGATGCACCGCCAGATGAGCACCAATACTGCCTCCACACATGTGGGACACAAGCCATTGCTAGCTCTAGTTCTTAAGGTGCCGATCTTTATTCCATCAAACACACACCTCTGAGTGACAAGATTCTATTTGATGGTGATTTTAGATCTATTCGTGAATGTTGGCAATTCCCTTGGTGGGAAGAGTGATGTTGAATTGAAAATGGGGGCCATGTCTTCATCAGCCCCACATTAAGTGGCTATAAAGTGTGTGACTACACACATCTGAAGGGTTTTGATGATGGGCAGCCTGTGCTCACTTCTTTTTTCCTGATGTTATAACCAATATGATCTTTGGATTTATCTTGTTTTTAAGCTGAAACAGATACACAGGCAAACCACATGGCATTTGTTGTCAAGTGGCACTCTCTCAAGTTTGCATATTGTTTCTTGGTTGAAAACGTCTCCTATGTGGATGCATTTGACAACCCAAAATGCATTACCATCTTCTCATAACATTTACTCATCACAATCTGGAATCTGAATTCGATGGTACTAGATAGATGGTCACTGCATATAATCAGTTCCAATCCCCAAATCTTGAAAGCCCTGACCAGCATCAGCCCATAACAAAGAGAGATAACAGAGGTTTCTTCAGGCTCTGGTTGCATTGAAGGTAGAGAGAGAGAGAGAGAGAGAGAGAGAGAGAGAGAGAGAGATGGCGTTAAAGGAATAGAGATGGCTTTAGTTGCATTGGAAGGGAGAGGCAAGAGAGTTTGAGAGAGCTGATGTGTGTTGTGCAATGGCGTTAGTAGCGATGGAGGAAGATGCGAGGGGGGAGAGAGAGAGAGAGAGAGAGAGAGAGAGAGAGAGAGAGAGAGAGAGAGAGAGAGAGAGAGAGAGGCTTTGTGTACGGCAGAGTCAATATCTAGCGCAGATGCGCACTCTATATCTCAGTGGACCACTAACAAATGATTTCTCCCCTTCAACTTTTGTATGTGGTGTGGCCCACACAAGTCACAGATTGACTTGATTTTTAAGCCCAAGGCCCACTATGGAATGGTGCATCCAACTGATGGGGTAGATGTTCGACAAGCATCATGGTGGGCCCACACATCTCCACCTCATGAGAAGTTCCCATGAGGTCAACTGCATAGGACCACACACACACACACACACACACACACACACAAACACACACACACACACACACACACACTCTCTCTCTCTCTCTCTCTCTCTCTCTCTCTCTCTCTCTCTCTCTCAGACCAGGTGGGTTCCACCAAGTGCTTTTATATGTTTTTGCATGTCTTCAAAGGATTTTAGATAGTATGGCCCACTTGAGTTCCGTATATGACTGATTTTTGGGATATCTCATAATTTAAAGGGGCCCATCAAATGCACGGTGTTGATGTTCGACACACATCATGGTGGAGCCCACACAGCCCGACCTCATGGGAAGTTCCTTTGAAATCGAAGTGTGTGTGTGTAGTGAGAGAGAGAGGAATGCTATGAGGTGAGAAGAGAGAGGGGAGAAAGAGAGAGGAATGCTCACCTTGGGCACCGGTTGTGACGGTAACTCTGATAACTTTTTTAGAACTCATCACACGTGATGCGGGCCCAGAATCTGAACCGTTAAGGTGTTGCAACACCCTATGAAACTGCAGGGGCCCGACTGTCACTGTGATCTAAAACTTTTATGGTCCGTTGAAAAAGGAAACAGTTTCCTCCCTTGATTTGTCTTTTTTTTTTTCATGGCCTACCAAAGTTTTGGATTAGAGTGAGAGTAAGCCCCGGTGGGTTTCATGGGGTGATGCAACACATGGACAGTTCAGATTTTGAGCCCAATGGTCCACTTCCACCATGGAATGGCCTTGTTTGAGCTAGGGGAGTATTTGCACATTTGTACCCGAAAATGTTCGTAGAAGCTTTAGGTATAACATGCTGGAAAGGATACACAGTCTTGGTGGCACCTTTTCCGAGAACTTCTGCAAACTGCATGTGCATTGGCTTGTTAGCAAATCATTAGAGATGGTCGTGAATTGAGGTTTGTTTACTAAAAAGAAAGAATATCAATAAAGTGCGTTTATCATATAAGTTTTGAGCCATCCATGTCTTTCACCACCTCATATTTGTAAGTATTCAATACGCTGCAATGTTGTGTTAAATCATAGGTAAATCATCTGATAAATAAAATTAAAGGGCCGTTGATTTGATGTTGTCCCCCAAGGATTGATTAGTGGAACGACCTGATCTTTATATTAGGCCGTCAATCATGGTGTTGCTTACAGTTTTCACGGAATAGTTATCCTACACATTGACATGTTGGCAAAGAAAAAAAAATAATAATAATAATAATAACAATAATAATAAAGCCAATGATCCCGCATTTTATTTTCATATGTAAATTCCTCTGACAAGATATTGTAATTCTAATATGCCTTCCGTTTGTTTCCAAGGAAATCAAGAGGCCAATGGTAAAGAGTTTTAAGAAGTTGACTAGGCTTCGATCGCTGTTCAACTAGGACTTGCATTGGAGCTCAGTCAAATAGTAGATTGGTTTGACACTGTACTTGGGTGGTCTCAGAACACGTTCTACCAACATGGTGGATCAAGGTCTTTATTATTAGATTCACATCAAGATTTTCTTGGAGCCAATCTATTTTTGGTAACCCTTTGAGGAATGATGAGAGTTTTTTTCTTTTTAAAAAAAAAAAAATAAATAAATCTAAATTTGGTAATTTTTTTGTTGCTTTTTGGTATCTAATTGGTATTTAAGGAATATCTCCCTCAACGCATATTGGAATCACTCAATCTTGGGCTCGTTGTAACATAATCTAAGAATCTTTTAGTCAGTACATTTTTGGTATATTTTGGTGCAGTTTTCGACTCTTACTACGCTATTCCCTTTTCCAAGCAATCTTTAAGCTTTAACTTGGAAATTTTTTGGCGATTCACACATTTAAGGTATGTTTTGCTGATCTGGTATGATTACTTTTAATATGATCCTGCATATTACTGTCTATATTCATTTTTATGTGCATGACCTCATCAATTTGAGGGATTGATTTAATGTTTCACATTTCAAAGGAAATGGAAATTTCATATATTTTGCAAGGTTTTTTTTTTTTTTTTTTTTTTTTTTTTTTTTTTTTTTTTTTTTGAGGTTATATCATTAAGAATTTGTCCAGAATTTCTTGTTGACATTTATGATGGTTTAGATTTTTTATCTTTTATTTTATTTTATTTTTTTATGATTCATTATGTTGTCATTGAGATTTTTGAGTTTGAATATTTCAGATTTACCTATTTATCTATTTGTAATAATATTCATCAACTTACTGTAAACCCATGGGTACTTTTATCAGATCCGTTAGTGCGGTGTGAGTATGGGTAGATGTAAATGGCCCTCAGAACTACCCATATATATATATATATATATATATATATATATATATATATATATATATATATATATATATATATATATATATCTTAACGAGAGATTGGGAGGGGAGTTAAAGGCCTAACTTTAATTTTTCTTTTTCTGTACATGTTTAGGGCTTTGGTCCTTACCCCTCTCACTCATTAATATAAAAGCATTATTCCAACCCTAAAAACTGTGTTGGGGGACCGCGGAAGCACACAAAGATGAATCAAGCAAAGTATTCCAATCGCACAATCAAGCCCAATCCCAAGGACTTCGAATTTAACGTGGAAAAAATATTTTGAGAAAAAAATCATGGCACAAAGTGACATATATCACTATAAAAGCAGAAATTACAAGAGGTAACGAGAATACCCAATTTGAACAAGCCTCAAATCTCCTCTTACAAGCCCTTGAAAACCCTACGAACGAATTAGAAAGCTCGTCAATACACCTCAATCCCAATTATACCCCTATATATAATTGGGGGTATAATTAAAATTGAATCACAATCAAAATTGAAAACAAATCCTACAGATACGCAACTCTGCGTAACTCTACGCATTCACTCGATAGCACTTCAATGGGACATCAATGGCATCGAACAATCATCAATGTCATCGAACAGTCTTCGATTGCATCGAACTAACACCAAAACTTTTCATCAGCTAAATATAATTTTCCTGGATTTTACTGATGTCATCGAGCAGACCTTCAATGACATCAACCAGCCTTCAATGGCATCGAACATGGTACCTAAAGTTTCCAGCAACCAACTCAATGAATTTTAAATTTTATCGATGGCATCGAACCTGTCATCAACGGACCTGTTGATTTATAAATTTAAGACATTAATCAAATATCCCCACCATGTCTTCAATCAACATTCTTCATAACTTCTTTTTCCTCTTCTCTAATTCTGCCTTGCATAGATCCACCATTGCTTCTTGTGTATCCTCCGTCTCCCCTTTATACCTTTGTTAAGCCTAGAGAAGTTGGACAAAACTTGAACTTCTCTGTGGGAACTACTTTAGTGAGCATGCCCACCGGATTCATGCTCGTGTGAATCTTCTCCAGAGTCACGCATTCTTCCTCAAGCACCTGTCGGATAAAATAGTGGTGAACATCAATGTGTTTAGTATGTGAGTGATAAACAAAGTTTTTAGCCAAATTAATATGCTTTCGCTCTTACGATTAATTGGCATGGCCTCTTGTTGAAGCCCCAACTGATTTATCATTTCCCTCAACCAAACGCCTTTCTTGAATGCCTCTGTCACTGCAATATACTCAGCTTCGGTTGTGGAAAGAGCCACTACAGACTGAAGCTTTGACATCCAACTGATCACTCCACCTGCTAGTACAAATGAGTACTCTAAAGTCGACTTTCTAGAATCCACACTGCCTGCGTAATCAGAATCTACATATCCAACTAACTTGGCCCCTGATTTCTCAAAAGATAAGAGGTAGTCCTACGTACCTCGAATGTATCAAAGTAGTCATTTCAGTATCTCTCAGTATTACTTTCTTGGGTTAAAAAAGTATCTGTTAACAACACTGACTGCATATGAAATATTCGGTTTAGTACAGACCATGATATACATCAAAATATCAAACGGATTCGAATAAGGCACACAAGACATCTCCTACTTTTCTTCGGTTTTAAGATATTGTTCTGAAGATAACTTGACGTGAGCTTCGTGGGGAACGCTAACCGACTTTGCTTTATCAATCACATACTTGATCAATACCTTCTCAAGGTATTCTACTTGAGATAACCATAGACTTCTCCTCGTATTGTCTCTGTGTATATCAATGCTGATAACCCTCCTTGCAGCCCCTAAATCTTTCATCTCGAATGTGCCTGACAACTAAGTCTTTAGTAAATTGATTTTAGATATGTTGTGACTGTCAATCAATATGTCATTAACATATAAGATCGTGATAATGAACTTCCAATCACTCAGTGTCCTGTAATAGATACAATAATCATATTCACTCTTAGTAAATTTCTAACCCACAATGAAAGAATCAAACTTTTTATACCATTGCCTAGACAACTGTTTCAAGCCGTACAATGATATCTTTAACCTACAAACCTTGTTCTCTACCTATTTTATTTTGAAGCCTTCTGATTGCTTCATATAGATATACTCTTCTAATTCCCCATCCAGGAAGGCAATCTTCACATCCATCTACTTCAACTTGAGATCATATTTGTCAACTAGTGCCAACATGAACCTAATAGATACTTGTTTCACAACCGGCGCAAATATCTTAGTGAAGTCAATGCCTTCCATCTGAACATATCATTTCGCTACCAACCATGCCTTGTACCTATCTTATTTAGTCTTGAAGATTCACTTACATCCAATCACTTTTTAGCTAATAGAAAGCTTCATCAGCTCCCACATCTCATTTTTATATAAGGAGTCAATCTCATCATCCATTGCAGCTTTCCACTTTTCTACATCTGGCTCATCATGACCCTCCTGAAGAGTAGATGGATCTTCCTCATCCGTAATGAGGGATGTACAATATTTGGGTCATCCTTTTATTTCGCCGGTAACCTGCGATACCTCGGCGAATTCCTTCTTATCGGTGGCTGCTCCACCTGCTCTTATATCTCTGTCTATGTCTCAGTCTGAGTATCATCTGTGTCAACCTGAACATCCATAACCAACTTTTTCGGTTCCTCTTTCTCATCCTTATAGAATAAGGATTATTCGACGAATTTGACATCATGATTAATGATGATTTTCTGTATGACTCAGTCATACAACCTGTATCCCTTCACACCACCATCATACCCAATAAAGATGTACTCTTTGGCTCTTTGGTTTAGCTTATCTCTCTCAGTTGACAGTACATGAGAGTAAGATTTACAGCAAAAAGCTTGACAACCAAACACACGCTATCATAAGTAGTCTACCTTTTAACCACTCCATACTTCACCATGTAGCATTCCATATTAACGACCTCAGTCCACAATTCTTTGCCCAACTCAGCATTACTAATTAGGCATCGAGCCCTCTCCAAGAGATTTTGATTCATTCGCTTGGTCACATCATTTTTCTCTGATGTGTGGCACACTGTGTTGTGCCTCACGATCCCTTCATCCTTACAATATTGATTAAATTCTCCTGAAGTAAATTCTCCACTATTACATGTCCTTACAACCTTCACCTTTCGCCCTAACTATTTTTCCATCATTACTTTCCATTGCTTAAAATTAGTGAAAACATTAGATTTATTTTTCATGAAATAAATCCATACTTTCATTAACAAATTGTCAATGATCGTGATGAACCATGACGACCTTCCAGCGAAAATAATGGCGACGACCCCCATACATCAAAATGTGTATAATCACGGACACCCTTAAATGCATGTTTTCTAGATTTGAAAGATAACCTTAAATGTTTACCATATATACACTGCTAGCATATATTAAATCAAAAAATTTAAAAGTTGGAATCGAACAATCGTAAAAATGTACCTTCATGCCTCGCTCACTCATGTGGCCCACACGTGCATGCCACATACATCAAGATATGGAATCCACTACAATTGTTGCAGCTCCACCCAATGAAATACTCATGATCAATCTATAAAGGTTTCCGCTCCTCTTTACCTTCATAACAATGAGTGCCCCTTTTGAGACTTTAAGGATAGGAACAAAGCCAATGAATTTGCACCTAAGTGCCTCGAGTGCTCCAAGAGATACCAAACTCTTTCTCAGATCAGGAACGTGTCTTACCTTAGTCAAGGTACGCTACATGCCATCAAACATCTTGATGTGCACCAATCCAACACCCACCACATTACAGGAATTGTCATTGCCCATAAATACCTAGCCATTATTGCACTCTCTGTAATTGGTGAACCAACTCCGATGAGGATTCATGTGATATGATGCCCCAATATCCAAAATTCAATCGTCCCTATGATCATCGTATGAGTGTCCGACCATAAATACTGACAATACATCACTTCTACTCGTACATTCATTAGACTCGGCGGTGTTAGCTTCCTTGGAAGAAGTCGCTGAGTTCTCTTTTCTTGCCTTAGGATTTGTACAGTCCTTCTTCATGTGCCCAAACAACCCACAGTTCCAGCACTTTAACTTTCCCTTTCCCTTGCCCTTAGATTTGGATCTCGATTGAGAAGATCCACTATCTTTCTCAGAATTCCACCCCCTCGTAACCAATGCATCAGTAGAGACGCCCATGTTACCGTTTTCTTTTTATCGCCTTTCCTTAAAGGGTTGAGGTAATGGTATCAATACTAAGGGACGATTTAACGGTGCACAACATGTCTTTGAAAGAGTCATACGAAGCCATGAGAGAATTCAAAAAGATACATGCCTTATCGTCATCCATAATAATTTCCTCCAAATCCAGTAATTTACAAATCATCTTGTTAAAGTTGCTACCTCTATCTATCATCTTTAGATTGAACAACTAAAACTTCAAGTATAGGCAATTTACAAGAGATTTCTTCGCATAGATGTCCTCTAACTTCGCACGAAAACTTGTTGCAGTTTTCTCTCTCATGACATCATATAGGACCTCATCCGTTAAAAATAATTGGATAAAGGTTTTCACTTTCTTATCCATCTTGTTCTATTCATCATCTTTTATGGATTCTGATCGCTTCTTAAGGAGTACATCATCCAATAATTGCTGAACTAATAGAACAATCATCTTGACCTTCCATAATTTAAAATTATTTTTTCTGGAGTACTTCCTAATATTAAACTTAGGATTTATGCCATTGATACTAGCTTTCAGATTTAACCCATGCCTCAACGATTTTTCTTTGATACCACTTGTTGGGGGATCGTGGAAGCACACAAAGATGAATCAAGCAAAGTATTCTAATCGCACAATCAAGCCCAATCCTAAGGACTACGAATTTAACGTGGAAAAACACTTTTGGAAAAAAACTACGACACAAAGAGACAAATATTACTATGAAAGTAGAAATTACAAGAGATAGAAAGAATTCCTGATTCGAACAAGCCTTGAATCTTCCCTTACAAGCCCTTAAAAATCTTAGGAATGAAATAAAAAGTTGGTTGATACACCTCAATACCAATTACACCCCTATATATAGCCATAAGAAGAATCACAATCAAAATCAGAAACAAATCATACAGATACACAACTCTGTGTAAATCTACGCATTCACTTGTTGGCACTTCGATGGGACTTTGATGCATCGAATAACTAGCCATCGATGTCATCGAATAGTTTTTTATTACATTGAACTAATGCCAAAACGTTCCAGTGACTAAACCTAATTTTTCTAGATTTTACGGATGTCATCGAGCAGGCCTTCGATGTCATTGAACAACCTTCAATGACATCGACCAACCTTCGATGGCATCGAATAGGGAACCTAGACTGTCCAGAAACCAACTCAATAAATTTTGGATTTTACCGATGGCATTGAGCCAGACTTCGATGGCATCGAAGTTTGCTCGATGGCATCGAACCTATCATTGGCAAGCCTGTTGATTTACAAATTTAAGACATTAATCAACACTATGTACTATGCATGTGCACCATAGTAACAAGATTCGATGTGAATTGTTCCTATTTATAGTTGTTTGATTTCGCTGCCTCTCAGCATATGACTTAAGATTAATCATTCTTATCTCATTATTTTTATCAAATTAATCATCTAGTATCTCTAATATAGACGGTATTGCTTTACATGTTGCTAAAATTGGTTATTTCTATCTTCTCCTTAATGTGCTCATCTACTTCTATCTAATCTCTATATTTTGAGTATCTATTTGAATCATTTTATCTATAAGATAACTTGTGTAAAATTATAAGTGTTATTGTCAGAATCTGGTGAACAGATATAATCGATTATGGACAACTAATGGAGCTGTAAGGAAATAAGAAGATGTGGACAACGAGGGGAGCTAATGACCATCATGGACCCTCTGATGCCTAAGTTAGATAGGTAGATCTTAGTCAAATAATTGAGCTTGGGTTTGTTTCCTTACCTCCTCTCATTTAAGGTGGCTATATTTATAGGGTTCATGAGCGGTTATGAAACCTTTATATCTTAATAGGTTATGATAGAGGGTCCTTATTTGGATGGAAAATTGCTCTTAAATTTGTTGTCGAGCCTGCCTTGCCCAACGTGATCTTCTGCCAGGATTAGGTTGGGCCCTCCTTTTATGGGTCTTGGGCGTAATCACCTTCTGGTTACTCGTACTGCCTCGGTGGTGATTGGCTAGTTCAGCTCGGAGCACAAGGGAGCCTGGATCGTGAGCTACTTGCCTTAACTTTTCCTATAAGGTAGACATTTTTGGTTAGATGACTCTTCCCCTATTGAGTTATGTCCTCGAACAACTCAACTCAGGGGCTCATCTCTTTGTCAGGAGAGTTTCTTGCCTTGTCTCCAAGCTTTATGCTCTGATAGCTTGAGAAGAAGCTTGCCTTAGCTCTTTAGTGGCTTTAGGTCCTTGTGGTTGGTCATTCTTTCTGTTTGGTGGACCAGTTCAATTTTCCCCACAACAGTTACCCCTCCCCATAATTTCCAAGCTCGGCCTGCACGTGATTGAGAAGTAAGAGCTTAAAGTGGTACGAAAGTATGGAAATTGAAATTTGAATTTTAAGTAGCCAGATTTGATGTTTGCTGGTGAAGGCGAGAGCTGAAAAGTCGGCACTGATTCGGAAGTCGAAAAGGCATGATTACTGTCGTGGGATATGAGGTGATGTGCATGAATGATAGATCACCATTTGTATTTTAAGCAAATCGTGAGTTGATAACTGTCACTTGTGCCGTCACATTTTTGCTCAGACAAATCCCATGTTGCAACATTGAGGGGCGCATTAGTTGAAACATCACTTTAGAAGTAAACGCGTTGTCAAGGAAGTTTTACAAATACTTTGATCCTCCCCCTCTGTTCATTTTTTTTAATTTTTGAGAAGCCTGAGCTCTTCCAACTTGTTTGCAGTCTTCACCTCGCCCAAACAATTTTTTCTTCGTAACATCCATCAATTCCAAGTTTTTGTGCCGAAGAAATCTTCTGGTATGCCATAGCCCCTCTCATCTCCTTCTTTCCTATTCTTTTCCTTTTTTCCAATGTCTTCTGAGGAGGACTCTAGGGGAGCTACAATCTTTAACCACTTCTAGGAGGAGTCAGATAATGGCATATTTTAATCCCAGTCATGTCCCGTCGCCAGATCATCTGAGTTTGGTCCCATGGGGCTTGCTCCCCCCTTTGTTGAGTCTAGTCACCGGAGACCCACTTCTCCAACTAGGGTGGTACCACCACCCGAGCTAGCCTCCCAGTCCTCTGATGACCTTGTTTTTACCGTTGTCACCATTGTATTGAGGCTGAGTATAGCCGACCTACACTCCCTCAGGTCAGAGTTCTCCATTCCCATCTCGGTGGGACTTCATCTCCCTGAGCTGGGGAAGTTCCTAGTTGACCTCCCAAGGGAGGGGGGTTCGCCTTGTATTCCACCTTTTTTCCTGTGATCATCATCTACCTCTCCACCCCTCGGTGAGCGAAGTCTTGTGTCATCTTTGAGTCGCCCCTGAGGAGTTAAACCCAAATGTCTAGTAGGCTATCTTCTACTACTACATCCTATGATAGTTGGTTAAAAATTTCAAGCTCATAGTGAACGAGCTCCTCTAGTTGTACCAAATTAAGAGTGGCCCGGGCTTGGATGGTTAATACTATTTTTCTTGCTTGTCTGGAAAGGGTGAAGCCATTATTACCAACAACCCTTCCTCTAACAAGAGCTGAAAAGACAAATGGTTCTTCATGTCAGGAGAGTGGGAGGCTTGGTTGGCAAAGCTGGAGGGTTTGAGGTCTTGGGTTTTGACATCCTTCGCCTTGATAGGTTAGAAACATCCTGAGACTCTTCACTTGTACTATATAAATTCTTTTTTTTTACTCACGTTGTACTTAGAAGTAGCCTTTTCCCGATCACTGCCTAACCTATCCGTGTACCATGAACACTAGATCAGGATTGCTCAGGACTGACTTGTCAAGCATTTGGATCATCAAAAGTTGGTGACTCCCACACTACATCATCAGTGTAGCCTTGCTCCTGCTAGTGAGTCTTGTCAGGCTGCACTCTTACTTTTGTTTCCTATTTCTTACAGAGATGTCAGATCGCCCACAAAAAAAAAGAGGAAGATGCAATCTATGACCGAGATGGAGTAGTTGAAGGCTGTTGCAAAGAAGCGTGGCCTTAGCTGCTATGGTCTGGCCCTCTATTGTCAGTGATCTTATGGGCAGACCTACTACCCTCATAGTAGAATGACTAGTGGTTGAGGTGACCATCAAGACTCCTCCCCAAGCCATCTATGCAGAGGCCAAGGCTTCTTTTCCTCCTATGGATGTCCATATGGTGGTTGGTGGTGTAGTGGTTGTTACGCCAGTCCATACCCCTCCATAGGACACTCAGCTAAGGGAGGTGGTGGATCTTAACATGCCTTCTCTACATGCTGAACAAACCTAGGCCGAGGCAGTTTGAGGTAACGAGGTTGCCTCTGAGCACTAGAGCTTGGTCCCTAAGGGTGTTGCAATGGGGGGCTTCTTCTTCCTCCATCCATAGTCACTTAGTCATGCTAGTGAATTAGGGTCGGGGCTATGTCACTGAGGAAGAAGTGAACTCGATGTTATCCCTCCATCCTGACCTCCTCCTTGGGGCAATGGCGGGCTCGCATATTCAGGTAAGTCTATAGTCATAATGTCGTGGTCGAGTTGTGTTTCACTTTTTGAATGTCCTCCTGCTAACTCGTCTTCCCTTAATCTTATAGGGAGTACTTGGGGCCCTTGCGGTACATCAATTTTTGTTCAACCTAAAGGCCCGAGTTGAGGATGTGAACCAGAAGCTCAGTGCTGTTAGGACTAGCTAAAGACAAGGGCCTCAGAGCTGTTGTCGGCCACAAAGACATAAGTGGTACTTCATGTGGAGACTAAGGCCCTTCCTGATGCCTTAAGGGTGTCCTCGAAGGAGCGTGAAGCTGATGCTTCCTTGTTGGCAGTGGAGTGGCACGAAATGGCTAAGCTGACAGTTAGAGTCACCGAAATGAAAGCATAGGCTACCGAGGCAGTGGCCTTCTTGGCTAAGCTGGAGGCTATAACTACCAAGGCAGGGGCAAGATCGAGGGAGGTCAAGGCTAGAGCGAGTGAGGTAGAAGCTGTTATGCTAACGAAGGAGGCAGCTATTGTGGAGGCTTATAAGCCCTCTAAGGGCCACACTATTGAGCTATATCTTCAAGGACAGCTTCCAGAACTACTGGGAGGAGGTCTAGCGTCAGTTCCTCGTGCTTGACCTGACCTATTTGGATGAGGACGCGACTTCTATGGCTGAAGATGTCACCGATATCCCCGAGTTATCTGCCAACAAGGAAGGCGATACTATTGAGGTCATCTCCAAATAGTAGGGAGCCACGCCTTCTTAGGCTGGCTATTTTTGGGCCTTTTATAACATCTTTTGTACTCCACTTTCTCTCTTTTTTTATATATCTTTTGTAGCCGAAGTTTTATGAATGAAAATTTTATTCTCCGTCTTTATCAATGTCACTGTTTATTTATATTTTATGCTTGTTACGCCCCTCCCAACTTTCGAACTGAGCTTGCTGGAGCTCGAAAGTGTGACAATGAGGGATAGTAGGGGTTAGACCCTCTAGGAGTCTGTTAAAGACTATCTCCTCCCAAGCACTTAGGTTGGTGTTGGACATCCATCCTTAGGCTGTGTCAGGTTGGGTTAGTTACCTTATTAAGGTAATGAGCTCAGCTACAGGGTGCATTCTTTGGCCTCTTCCTCTCCTTGGCTTTCCCAATCATTGAGTACTTTACAGTTGGATGGGCATCTCCTCGTGTTTTGCCCTCTCTTATGATCTTTAACCATTGCAGTTGTCACTAATGATAGATCATCAATGTAGGAGAAAATGAACATTTTGATTTGTGAAAGATTTTTACAAGTAACACCTAGGGTGTTTTTGTCGATTTGGCATGCCTGGGATGCTTGTAGAGTTCGATATGAGCAATATCTACTAATAGTAGACTTCAATTGCTCTAGATTTCATGGGTGAGGCAGGGCTTATCCTTTTAAATCCTCTAGCTGGTATGTACCTAGTCAGACTATATTGGTGACTTTGTAGGGTACTTACCAGATTAGTCCTATAGCTCATGAGCTGGGCTCCTTCGTGCTCAGGGAGACCTCTTGAAGTACTAGGTCTCCTAACCTAAATCTTCGCTGCTTCACCCTTGAGTTGTAGTATCAAGCAGTTCTCTTTTAGTAGGCGACGACTCTCACCTATGTTTGTCTCTGAGTTCCTCAAGAAGGTCGAGACTCAATAGTATATGTGCATCATTCTCCTTTAGTAGGAATAGTTCAGTTTGGTCTGATGGCATCCCGATTTCCACTGGGACTCCTACCTCTGCACCAAAGGTTAGTGAAAATGGGGTCTCCCCGGTAGTCGATCGAGCAGTGGTCCGATATGCTCATAAGACATGTGGTAACTCCTCGGCCCAAGCTCCTTTGAATTTCTCAAGCTTGGTTTTGAGGTAGCCCTTGATGTTCTTGTTGACTACTTCCACTTGGTCGTTAGCTTGTGGGTACCGAGGTGAGGTGAAGGCATTGCAAATGACGAGCTTCTCACACAATCCTCAGAACCTGGCATCATGGAACTGTCTGCGATTATCAGAAACAATAGTTTAGGGTATGTCGAATCTTCAGATGATGTTCTTACAAATGAATTCAGTTTTTTTCTACCCTATGATTCAAGCTAAGGGCTCGACCTTTGTCCACTTTATAAAATAATCAACGGCGATGATGGCGAACTTGGTTTGCCTTTTGCTGGTTGGTAAGGGATCGATTATGTTGACCCCCCATTGCGCGAATGGCTAATGCTTGCTCATTGAGGACAACTATTTGGGTGGTTGTCATAGCACTAACACAAAGCACTGGCACTTATTGCATTTTCTTAAAAACTACTTGACGTCCTCATGCGTAGTAGTCTAATAGTATCCTTGTTGGACTTCTTTATGCACCAAGGCTCTCCCACCCGAGTGGTTTCCAAAAATATCTTAATGGATTTCTCTTAGGACATATTCAGCCTCATCTGGTCATAAGTACCTCAAGTTGGATAATATGAACCCTTTCTTATATAGGAAGTCCTCTAGTATCGTGTACCAAGCAGATCAGTATCTAATTTTTTGAGCTTTCAACTTGTCCTCAGGTAGCTCACCCTGTTGTAAGTAGCACACGATCAAGTCCATCCACCTCGGTACATGACTGACAAGGAGGATTGCTTTCTGATTAGGCTGAGTAATGCTCGGCTCGGACATGAACTTGATCAGGACGGTCCTAGCAAGATTGTTGTCAATCGTTGAGACTAATCTGGCTAGGGAGTCTACATTGGTGTTCTTGGACCTCGAGACTTCTATGATTTCATACTTTTCAAATCCTTCGAGTAGCTCACGAACCCTGGTAAGATAGGCGATCATCTTTTTGCCTTTGGCTTGATATTCAATGGTCACTTGGTTGACCAATAGTTGTGAATCGTTATACATTTTTAGCTTTCTAACTTTCATTGCTTTAACCAGTCGTAGACCAGCCACGAGCGCCTCATATTCGACATTATTCATCATTATTGGAGGATCAGAAGTCGAATCGTAGTGTGTACTTGGTCTTGATTTGGTTTAGCATGGTCAGGATCAGCCCTGCTCCACTGCCCTAGGTATTCGAGGACCCATCTATGCAAAGGGTCTATATTTGTAGTGATGTGCTCTACTCGATCCCTTCCTTAGGTGTCAGTTTATAGGGTAGGTAAATTTAGTAACAGCGATAACCTACCTTTTGATGGTTGTTCGAGGTCGATATATGATGTCGAATTCTCCGAGCTTGATTGCCCACTTGGTGATTCAACCTGTCACCTCGGGTTTTTACAATATTTTGTAGAGGGGATGATTGGTTGGGGTAATGATGGTATGTGCCTGAAAGTAAGACTTGAGTCACTGAGATGAGGTGACTAAGGCCAAAGCCATCTTTTTTATATCTGGATAGTGCATCTCTGTGTTTAACATGGCTTTGCTCATGTAGTAGACAGGTCATTAGGCAACCACGTCATCCCTAACTATGACTGAGCTAATTGTCGTCGATGAAACAACGAGGTACAATAGTAACTCTTCCCCTTGCATAAGCTTTGAGAGAAATGGAGTGGACCCTAGGTAAGTCTTGATCTGTTAGAACTCTTGCTCACATTCCTTTGTCCAGGGCAACTTCTTGTTTCCCTTCAGCTGCTTGAAAAAGAAAAAGCACTTATCTATAGCCTGGGATACAAATTTGTTCAACGCCGCTACTTTGCCTATGAGGTGCTAGATCTCTTTTGTTAAGCTAGGCGAGCTCATTCCAATGAGAGCTCGAATTTTATCGGGATTTACCTCAATCCCTCTCTGGTGGACCATGAAACCTATGAACTTTGCCCAGCTAACACCAAAAGTGCATTTGCTTAGGTTGAGCTTCATCCGGTATCTCCTTAGGATGCTAAATATCTCTCTTAGGTTTGTCACATGGTCCTTGGCCACTATGCTCGTGATGAGCGTGGCATCAACTAGACTTCCATTATTTTTTCGATCTACTTGGTGAACATTTTTTTCACCATTCTTTGATATGTTGCTGCGGGATTTTTCAATCTGAAAGGTATTACTCAGTAGCAATACAACCCTCTGTCTGTGATGAAGGTGGTCTTTTGTTTGTCGTGCTCATGCATGTCGATCTAGTTATACCCCGATTATGCATTTATAAAGTTAAGGAGTGTGTACCCAGTGGTAACGTTTACCAGCTGATTGATCCTCAGTAACGAAAAATTATCTTATGGGTAGGACTTACTCAGGTCAGTGTAGTCCACACAAAGTCGCCATTTTCCTCTTGTTTTTTCACTGGCACTAAATTGGCCAGCTAGTCAGGATAATGCAGTTCCTAGTTGAAGTTGGCCCCAAGGAGCTTGCTAACCTCCTCGTTGATTTTCGTGTATCTTTCTGTATCGAATGCTCCTCTTTTTTATTGAATGGGCTTATGGTCGACATCTATGGTTAGTCAATGGACTATGGCTCTTGAGTCTATCCCGGGCATGTTTTGGTGAGACCATGCAAATATGTTGGTGTGTTATCTTAGCAAGTCTACTATCTCTACATGTAATTGAGGCTCGAGTAATGACCTGACTTGGACTATCCGAGATGGGTCAGCGTCAGAGAAATGCACTGCGATATGGTCTTCTAGAGGGAATCCCCTCTCGATAGTCTCCTCCATAGGATCGAGGGATGTAACCTACATCGTCTGCTGCTATTGTGCCTTTCCTTGAAGAGCTGTCAAATAACATTATCGGGCCTCATGCTGGTTGCCCCAGATTCTGCTGACCCCATGCGTAGTTGAGAACTTCATGGTGAGGTGATAGGTATAGACTATGGCCCACATGGCGTTCAAGGATGTTCTGCCTAGAATTATGTTATACACTGAGGGGAAACACACCACGAGAAAATCTACCACGGTGCTAATCTAGTTGGAGCCTTCTCCCCCTATCATTGATAGAAGGATGCTCCCTTCCAAGGCCACCTTCTTTAATGCAAAGTCGAGCAAAGGTATCTACACAAGACATAGTCTCGATTTCCCAACCCCTAGTTTTTTAAAAGCGGCTATGAACATAATATTTGTCGAGCTTCCTGTGTTGACAAACATTCAATGGACTTATGGTTGGTGATGGTTATGGTGGCCACAAGTATGTCATCGTGGGGGTGTTGAATCCCCCTAGCATCTTCATCTATAAAGGCGATCGTGCATGAGTCTATCTTAGGCTCTTTCCCAGGTCGACTGGTGAGGTTTACCTGATGGCTTTCGTTAGTGGTTCTCACACTCTAAGTTTGGGTTCGACATGCTCCCCAATTGGCTCGTTATACTGCACTCCTCCCGTTGTTCCTACTGGGGAGTTGGTCGGTCTTCTCTTCACCTAGCAATAAATTCATGTAGATAGCCTCTCTGAATGAGAGACTCAATCTCATCGTTAAGATCAAAGTAGTTGGCTATGTTGTGATTGTGGTTACAATGGAAGTGACAATATTTATTCCATAAGACCCATAGGGTCCATCCACATTCTTAAGAATAGAGGATTAGGGTTTCAATACACCCTAAGCATCTCATGTTCTTGCTATATCATTTCTCTCTCAAATTCTCTCCTTCTTCTTGGCATATGCCATCTAAAGTATTTTATAGGATTAGTGGTTTTAGGCAATTTACTTTCCAACTTAAGTATGTTATTAACTTGGTTGCCAGCAGTTCTGGTATCTCTAATGAAAATATAATTGAGACAACTCTTTAGCTTAATGTTAAGCTTTGCCCAACATATGGAATCCATTTTGAAATTTTGACAGATTTATCAACAACTTCTTATTGAGATTGATCTATTTAACAATTTCTCGACAAGATACTTGTTATGGGTGAAAACAGTCTGACTGCTTATGAGGTCAGCTCGGACTCGCAAAGACGTGCTTCTTGGTCTGAGGTTGAAAGGTACAATCAGACTAATCACAACCAATGGGCTTAATGACCTCCAAATTGGTCTAGAGAACAACAGGAGCCGAACTCCCGAGCCGAGGTCACAACGCCACACATTTCCATGCTCTTACCAATCCCTGAGGAATGCCCAAATTTGTATGATTAGTTCGACTAGTCGAAAACTCGGCTTAGCGTAACCTCGATAGACGACTAGGAGGCCAATATCAAGGGGTTATTCGGAACGACAATCTTCGTTGAAGAAATGAACCTGTCCCCCAAGCCCAAACGCAAATAGGCTAAGGAACTGGTCAACCATGTAAGACTCGTATCCTATCCCGTACCATTCTGTAGGCTCCGCAGTCCTCCTGGTCGAATTTCAATGACCCGCAATCTTTTATCGACAGTTGCGTGTGACCCCAAGTCGTATCCCGTATTCCAGAGTCAGCTCGACTCGAGACTTGTACCAATGCGACCGCGCCATCATTGCGGTTCCGACGCCGCGTCTCGCGCGCCGAGGCGATACCCAGGCCAGAAGATGTGGGCCCGCGTTCGGTTTAAGGAAACACCGCGCGTTTACAATCCCAAGAGAATCTTTATAACATGTCAAATCAATCGAATCAATCACCTCACATGTCAAGTACAAAACATCAATTAACCCATCACCAAACACATCACTCACCCCATCATATCCCATACCTCTCTTACACAACAACCCAAAAAGTCAACATTTCCATCCCATCTCCTCTCTTTCTCTCCCATCCATCACTCCATCTCATCTCTCTCTCCCTTACTTCTCCCTTCTCTTCCAAGCAACCAAAGGAGAGCCCACGTCCAAGCTCTCCATGAGAAGAGCTTGGTGTGGCTTATCTTCCTACCCCCACATCTTTCATCCTAACCCTCCAAACTTCATCATCCTCCGTCAAAGTCGAAGCCGAGGAGCTAGGGATTCCATCGGGCCAAGAAGATCGAAGGGTGGGTGATTTTATTGTTTAATTTTGTGATTTAAGGGCCCACTTGTGGTGGGACCCATCTTGATGTTTGTGTTGTAAGAATGGAGGGCCCATAGTGGTGGGGTCCCTCCACCACCATCCGATTCCTCTATCTTTTTCTCCATTTATCTCTCTCTCTCTATCTCTCCCTTTTGATGTGTGGTCCACCATGATCTTATTCACCCTGTCCCACTGCATGTCGTTAGCGATGGTGGGCCTTGATCATGTGGTACGTGTTGTATCCCAACCATCCACCCACCTCTGAAGTATGCATTGTATTCAACCGTCCATTGTCCAACTGTCCTGACCATGGACCCCACCCTGAATATATGTGGGTTTTATCCCAACCGTCCATCCGATATGGGTGTGGCCCACCCCACATGAGTGGCACGTGTGGGTGGGACCCACCTTAATATATTTATTATGTATCCTCACTGTCCATTTGCCCAAGATGGTGGGACCCCTGAGGATGCATAATGCATATGTTTTATACATGCCATCAGTCCAGCATCTAATGTCTGGACGCTGGAAGTTTGCTTTCAAATAAAGTAAAATAATAACAATATTATATTATATTATATTATACTACATGTATGTATGTGGTGGCCCATGTGGGACCCACCTGATTTACTTCATCTCCACTATCCAAAATCTGGACGGTGGGGCCCTTTCCTCAATGTATGGATCTCATCAACGTCGTCCGTCCATTTGGAGGTAGCACCCCATCATGATGCAAGTGTTGTGGGCCCCACCGTGTTATATGTAATTCATCCACACCGTCCAGAAAGTCTGGACGGTGCTTGACAGAACTTTGCATGTGCTGAGGACCCCACGTATTGTGTGGGTTTGATCCACACTGTCCATCAGCGTTTTATCAAACTGTCTATCCAAACATCCAACGTCTGGATGCTGGACACGCTGGACAGGTATTTTATAATATATATGTTATATCTTATATATTTATAAATATTATTATGATATGAGGTGGGCCACACATGTGGACCTACCATGTAATATGTGTGAGATCTGCACCATCCAAACATCCAGGAGTCTGGACGGTGGCTCTCTGCAGTTTATATATATATATATATATATATATATATATATATATATATATATATATATATATATATATAAAAGGTGGGCCACATGCGTGGGACCCACCATGATGTATGTTTGTATCCACGCCGTCCATTCATCATCTGGACGGGTGGAGTCAACCGTGATATATGTGTTTTTACCCTGCTACAACAGAAGCCGTGGGACCCACATGTGTGTGGAATCCACGAGATGCATGCATTGTATCAACGCTGTCCATCCATTTTATCCACGCTCGTCCATCCATTTTGCTGGTGGACCCACCTGCACGTGGGACCCCTCCGTAATGTATGTGTCATCTGCACCATCCATCTGGACGGTGCAGTACTGACCTCTCTGTGATGTATGTATTATCCGCACCGTCCATTACTGGACGATGCTGTATAGAGGCCCACCATGAAATGTGTTTTAATCCCAGCCGTCCATTGTCCGGACGGCGGGCTAATAGGCAGCAACAATAGTTGCTGCATTGATGTCAGTAAGTTCTGTGGGTCCCATCTATACCATGGATCCACCGTGATGTATTTATTTCATCCACACCGCCTAGATTGTGCTGGACGGTGCTGGACAATGTTTGGACGGTACTCATTTGTTATCCAATGTTCAAACAATGTTTGGGTGGTGATGATCATCATTAGGGTGTCATGTGCCCCATGGAATGATGTGTACAGTGATACACATGTTACACCTACAACTATTGAAATGATTTTAGATGTAAACCAAGCTCCCATCTGTGAGGCCCACCTTGATGTATTTTATGACCCATCTGTTAAGCCCACTTAATGTGTACGAGGCCCATTAGTGCGGCCCATTGATGAAGCCTAACTTGATGTACACAAGGCCCATTATGATGTGTATTAGGCCCTTATCATGCGGCCCATTGTGACGTGTATTAGGCCCATGATGCATGGCCCATTTGATGTATTCGAGATCCAGATACGTGACCGATTGTCGATTTCGATTGTCATGACCGATTACCGACTTTGATTGACGTGACCGATTGTCGACTTTGATTGTTGTGACCGATTACCGACTCCGATTGACATGACCAATTTGCTGATTTTGATTATCGATCGATTCTGATTGTCGTGACCGATTACTGCCTCCGATTGATGTGAACAATTGCTGATTCCGATTGTCGTGACCGATTACTGACTCCGATTGACGTGACCGATTTGCCGATTCTGATTATTAATTAATTCTGATTGTCGTGACCGACTATCGACTTCGATTAGCGTGACCGATTGTCGATTCTGATTATCATGACCGATTATCAACTTCGATTAACGTGACCGATTTGCCGATTTTACTTATCGGTCAATTCCAATTATCGTGACCGATTACTGACTCCGATCGACGTGACCGATTGCCGACTTCGATTGTTGTGACCAATTACTGACTCCGATTGACGTGACCAATTTGTCGACTTTGATTATCGATCGATTCTAATTGTCGTGACCGATTACTGACTCCGATTGACGTGACCGATTGCCGACTTTAATTGTTGTGATCAATTATCGACTCCGATTGACGTGACCGATTTACCGATTTTAATTATCGATTGATTCCGATTGTCGAGACCGATTACCGACTCCAATTGACATGACCGATTTGTTGATTCTAACTATCGATCGATTCCTATTATCGTGACTGATTACCGACTCTGATTGACGTGACTGATTGTCGATTCTGATTATCGTGACCGATTACTGACTCCGATTGACGTGACCGATTTGCTGATTCTGATTATCGCTTGATCCCAATTGTTATATCTGATTGTCGATTCCGATTGACATGACCGATTTATCGATTCTGATTGTCGAGGCCGAGTATCGAAGTTGATTACGATTGTCGAGGCTGATTGTATAGGCCAATTATGATTATCGTGGCCAATTGACCAATTATCGATCGAGGTCGATTATCGTGGCCGATTACCGATTATGATTATCATGGTCGATTGACCGATTATCGATCGAGGCCAATTATTATGACCGGTTGTCGAGACCCAATGTGACGTATATGTGGCTCGTATTTGAGGCCTGTTGTGATGTGTATTCTGCCCGTGTTTAAGCCCCAATGTGATGTATATGAGGCCTATGTGATGAGGCCCACTGTGATGCTTTTTTTTTAAGGCCAGGCGATGGAGCCGATTATGATGTATGTTAGGCCCATGTGAGGGGCCCATCGTGACGTATATTAAACTTTTGAGTGAGGCCCATGGTGTTGTGTATTAGGTCCTTGTGTGAGGCCATGGGTCCACTATATGTTAAACTCTATGTGGGTCGTTCCTTGGGGGCGATGTTGGTTAAATGTCCACATTGTTGAGGCCGATTGTTGATACAGGTTATTGATACCGATCATGAGTATGTGACAGCATAGCATCATGATACATGCTCATATGCATCATCTGCATGTTGTTACGAGACTCCGTGATAGGCATAAATTATTTTATATGAGCACATGGTATGCGTAGCATGGATGCATGACTGGATTGTATGACTCATGCATCTTGCATTGTGTGTTGAGATTACTATACGCCCTAGCGACACCAGGGCCGTAACCTCCATAGGCATATCATAGATGGCCAGGTGGGACACCGAAAATCAGTTCTAGCATCGGGTGGCCATAGATGGCCCTAGGTGAAAATTCTTAAAACCCTCTTGGTACCAGAGGACACCCCAACGTCAAGACTGAGTGGATACATGAGCGCTCGAGTGTCGAATACTAGGAGGCCACGTCTCCCACTGTATCGTGGTTGGTTGGGAGGGGGTGTGGCCTTACTCGCCCGAGCGTAGGGGGTATTGCTAGGCTAAGTCTGACCAGCTCGAGGAATGGATCCGCTATCGATGTGTCGAATAGGTATTGGCAGACTATTGGCCAGGCACATAGTGAGGTTTCTTACACTCACTTGGATTGTGCGTCTGGGAGAGCGGCAGTGCTATTTGGAGTGTATTAAACCCCGGTGATGATCCCAGAGATGAACCGTACTGATATGTGGACTTATTGAGCAGGATTTGCATACTCATTCATTCATTCATTCACTATCCACTCGGGCTAGTGGTGCACAACTATTTGTTATGTGAACTTTCACAATGGCCATGATTTCAGTTGGGGTGCGCGACTAATCTAAGATCAGGAGTTTACCACATTGAGTCTGACTATCCAAATTTAGGTATGAGACTGGTTTTGATAGAAGTTTCTTGTGATGGACCCCATAGCCTGCGATACTACGTACTATCATCCCGACTTCATACTCCAGCATAGTCATTCCATTCGCACCGCATATTGCATTACATTCGCGGCATATGACATTTTAGGTTACCTATGTTTCTGCATTTATATGGTTTAGATACAACATCTGATATTTGATTCTTTATGACTCCTCATTTGTATAGTTGATCTGTATTGCGTATTCTGATATTATACATCATTTGTATAGTTGATCTGTATTGCGTATTCTGATATTGCTTGACTCATGGACTTGTCAGTATTTTCGCTTACTCTGATAACATATGATTCATGACCTTGCGCCTATTTCGACATTGTATGATCATGACATTGTGTTGAATACTTGGCACTTATCTTCTACAAACACTTACACCACCCTTTAAGCTTTTTATAAGCTTATGCATGATAGATGCGTGCAGGTGATGTTAGGCTGCAGCAGTGTTGAGCTTGGAGCATGCGGTGGTCTTCTAGAAATTGATTTTCGATTTATGTATTTCATTTCAGCATTGTACTCAAATGATTATGTTAGTGGATATGTGATGATAATGTTGCCTTTATAATTTGGGTATACTTGTGGTTATGCTTATTATGAGTTAAATGTACATTAAAAAATCCTCCTTACAGGATCCCAGGATCGGAATCTGGTGTATGGACGCCAGGAGCCGAGAATGGGGTACTACGGAGGCTATCGGTACCGGATTCGGCGATTGGAATTCTAGTGAATCCTATTTCTTGATTTGGGGCATGACAAACTAACTAGTGGAGATCAACCTTGAAGCCGACTATGGAGGTCAACTCGATTGACAGAAGGCCTGGCTCAGCTAGGCCCCAACCGCCCATCATATGATTTTATGGCTGACCACTTTAACAATTATCACCCCCACAAATTCCAAGTAACGGTTGAGGATCATATGCAAAGATTGCACTTGTGATTGAGAACCATTTCTAATCCCAACAATGACCCATCTACACTATAAATAGGGAACACGTATACACTAAGAGGTGCGTCTAATCTCTCATTCAAAACCCCTTGATACTACCAGACCCAGATTCTTAGCCTGACTTTGTCATCGGAGGGTCCCCTGCTCTAGCCAAGGTCTCCTTTGTCTTCTTCCTGTGCAGGTACTCGAAGGTTTAAAAAGGGTGGACCAAATTTTTACATCAACATTTTGGCGTTGTCTGTGGGAATGACATTAGAGTCATTTCTAGCCCCCAAGAGGTTTACGATGGCAATGGGAAGAAAGAAGGCCCTCACCTCGATTGCCGCAACCAACCTAGTGCCAGCAGACCAACTTGAAGAACATCGAGACTCTTCTTCCCAGTTCCAGGCTAAGTTAGCTCCCATGGGCCCAGCTTAGTGATCATGAAACCGAGGAGGCCATCTTCTCTCCGTGGAACACCAGGTTAAAATGCTGGATAGCAACATTGGCCAAATAAAGCAGATGTTGGAGAGGCAAATCTCTCTCCCCCCCCCCGTCCAAGCCTTCATTGTGCTGACCCTTATTGAAGTCGCCTAGCCGTCCCAAATACTAGCGGGGTCCCAGAGAGACCAACAACCAAAATGTGCACCCTCCCAAGCCTTGGGAACAACCTCGTTAGCCACCTTCGACCTACATCACGCGTTGGAGGAAAGAAGGTACAGAAAAGCCCCGGATGTGGTCCCCACCCCTGAAGCTGTAACGGAAAGTAGGGGCTCCTAGGAGGCTCCACTCGAGGAACTACGAGGTCAGATCAATGATATGTGCCAACCTTATCTAGTGCAGGCCACGACGTCAATAGATGCGATGCTAGAAGAAATCGAGCCGCCATTCACAAATGACATCATGGAATCGCCCTTCCTCCGAGGTTCCAGATGTCGCATATTCCCCTTATTCCGGATCAGGAGACCCTGCTAAGCACTTGGAATCCTTCATGGCATGGATGGAGCTTCGGTCAACCTCAAAGCACATCATGTGCCACCCCTTCGCCCTGACCTTAACAGGAGCAATGTGAAGATGGTATTGACAACTGAAGTCGAGGTCCATTGCCTCCTTTTCTAACCTCAGCAAGGCGTTTCTTATTCAGTTCACAGTCGGAAAGGATCAAAGAAAGCTGTCCACCCACCTACCCTCGGTAAAACAAAAGGAAGGCAATACATTAAAAGATTACATTGCGCGCTTCAATGAGGAAGCAGTCCAGGTGGATGACTACTCTGACAAGGTTTCCCTAACCACTGTGATATCCGGCATAAGAGAAGGGAAGTTCCTTTTCTTTGTAGGCAAGAATCCCCCATCAACCGAGCTCAAAAGTACTCTAATGCCGAGGAGCTCTTCAGCTCCAGGAAGCCACTTGAGACACTAAGGGCTCGAGCAAAGATAAGAAACGAAGGGAAGAAGCAACTCCTTGTGCACCTGCCAACAAGAAGAGAAAGGATGATGAATCGACCAAAGGATCACGTTCGAGTAGATGACCTGAAAGTCGGTTCAGCTCCTACACCCCTCTCAATGTTAGAGCAGGTCCTCATTATGGTCCGGGACAAGTGACTTTTGAAATGGCTGAATAAAATGAAAGCCGACATCAACAAGCACGACAAACAAAAGTATAGTCATTTCTATTACAACCACGACCACTCCACCAGTGGATGCTTCGATCTTAAGTAAGAAATTGAGGCTCTCATTCTCAACGAACAGTTGTGTGAATACATTGACGGGAGGGAGGAGCGGGTATATCAAAAAGATGAGCTGCAGAGCAGCGGGATCAATAATGAACCAGTAGGCAAAATTTGCACCATCTTTGGTCGGCCTATACGAGGCGGGGACTTAAACTGCGCCGAAAAGGCCCATGCTCGGAGTACCAGCTTGAACCACTACATCCATCTTACCTGCAGACCGCCTAAGGAGCAACAGATGCACCCTTGCGATTTGACATTTGCTGAAGAAGATGCATGCAGAATTCAACACTCGCATGATGATGCCCTGGTTGTAGCCATGACCATAGCCAACTGTAAAGTATTTCACATTTTTGTGGACATCGAAAGCTCATCCGATATACTCTTCATTGAGGCATTCAACAAGATGGGAATAGACAAGTCACAACTCCGACTTGTCAGGACTCCACTACTCAGTTTCGCTGGAGATAAATTCATTTCTGAGGGGTCCATTCAACTCCCTGTTACTGCTGGAGAAGGACGGAACCAAACCACTACAATGATTAACTTCTTAGTGGTTGACTATCCCTCAGCCTACAGTGTTATCCTCAAACAACCTTCCCTCAATTCCATGAGAGCAGTGGTGTCCACTTACCACCTCGTGATGAAGTTCCCTACCAATCATGGGGTCAGCCAGATCTGAGGAGACCAACATGAAGCCCGTCAGTGCTACGCCAACGCTCTGAAAGCAAAGACCCAAGTCCATGCTGTGGCAGCCACTTCCATTGACCCCAGAGAGGATTCGCTCAAAAGGGGATATCCAATGGAAGATCTCCTGACCATTCCCCTTGATGAGTCCGACCTGACCCAAGTTGTTCAGGTCAATTTATCATTAACTCACGATCTACAAAGAAAAATAATGGATCTCCTTCGATGCCATGCCGATGTGTTTTTCTAGTCCCATCAAGACATGCCCAACATGATCCAGAGGTGATAGTTCGCAAACTGAATGGGACCTTGACTACTGACCAGTCAGACAAAAGAGGCGAGCTTTTGAGCCAGAGCGGTACGCCGTTATTACAGAATAGGTCAAAAAACTTTTGGATGAGGGATTCATCGAAGAGATCTATTACCCTGATTAGATCGCTAATGTCATCTTGGTGAAAAAGTCCAATGGGAAGTGGCGGGTCTTTGTTGATTATACCGACCTGAACAAAGCCTGCCCCCAAGGACAATTTTTCTCTCCTTAGGATCGACCAATTGGTCGACAGCACAGCAGGGCATGAACTCTTAAGCTTCATGGATGCATACTCAAGCTATAATCAAATAGCCATGCACCATCATGACAAGTAGAAGACAACCTTTGTCACTGACAAAGGGCTCTACTGTTACGAAGTCATGCCCTTTGGACTGAAGAACGCAAGAGCCACGTAGCATCAACTTGTGAATAAGATGTTTGCTCGAAAAATTAGGCGCTCTATGGAGGTCTACGTCGACAACATGCTTGTGAAAAGTGTCAGAGCTGCCGACCACATCATCGACCTTGAGGAGATGTTCTCAATTTTACAACAATATCAGATGAAGCTAAACCCGACCAAGTGTGCATTTGGGGTTATCTCAGGTAAATTCCTTGGCTTCCCAGTTAGCCAGAGAGGGATCGAGGGGAATCTTGAAAAAATCAGAGCCTTGCTAGACATGAGCTCACCTCAAACCATTAAATAAATCGAATGTCTCACCGAAAGAGTTTTCATCCTCAATCGCTTCATGTCCAGAGCAACCGACAAGTGTCTCTCCTTCTTCCAACAACTGAAGGGTAATAACTGGGTAGAGTGGACCGAGGATTGACAACAATCATTCTAGCAGCTAAAGAAATACCTGAGATTGTTGAGTGTCAAATATTGCATATTTTCCCTAATTATATCTTGGTTTTAAAAATATTATAATGCTTAATGGTATATTTTATACATGTTTGTATTGCAAGGTGAATCTGAGAGCTTGGATTGAAAAGAATGATAAAAGCATGGATTTGATGCTTAAGAATCACCATGGAACATGATGGATCTTAGGAGACTAATAATGAAGAGTTCACATGCAAAAGATCCAAGGAAACTAAGTACAAAGGATGAAGAAAGGACTTGAAAGAATGCAAAATCTGCAGCAGAAAACAGACAAGTTCGGTCTGACCAAACCCATGTTCGGTCCGACCGAAATTGTACAAACCAGTCCAATGACTAAAGATGAAATTTAGAAGCTAATTCGGTGCAACTAAAAGTGCACAAAAAGCTCCAGTGCTGAAAGGAGTTAAGTCGGTTTGAGCGAAGATTAATTCGGTCCGATCAACAACTTAAGTTCAGTCCGACTGAACCCAAGCTTGGTCCAACCGAAATTGAGCAATTGACAAAACAGAATCATGTCAAGCTTCAGACTCGACTTCAGTTCGACCGATGTGTAACGTGGCTGCATAAATTGAGGTAGTTTCGCGATCGGATTACAAAAATTCCAAGTCAATTTGTAAGATGAAACTTCACAACTATAAATAGGAGTCCATAGGACGTTCCTAGGTATCTTCTAGGGTTTAAGGAGTAGAGAAAAACGGTGGAGAGCCACTGTCAAGAATTCTTCTTTTTCTTCCTTAGTTTGTTTTCATGTTTTGTTTGAGAGATTTTGGTTTAATCATGTCTATGGTTAACTAAACCTCTTAACTAGGGATAAGAGGAGAAGCTTGTAGCATGATTATGATGTTTATCTTACTTTGATTCTTATTTATATTAAACTTCATTGATTTCTAGTTGATTTTAAGGAATATTTTCAGTTTTCAATGGTTTGTTGTGACTCAAATTATAGTAGACACTGTGACAGCTTTGAATATCTTCTTTTTCTATTTGAGATTATGGGATTGGTAAATCCAGTTGTTCACCATCATCTCCTGGGCATGGTAGGGTGATGGAATCCCTTCCAAATCTTCACATTCCTCGTCCATTGAGGCTAGTTCAATGAAAAGTTTATAGATTTGATCATCTCTTCTTCCAACTGGATAAGATAGGACTTTGATCCAGTTGTGTTTCCTAAATCAAGTGAGGTAACATCCTGATAGCTTCAAGTGGATCCTTGACACCCTAGTTCCCACCTTAAATTGATAGTTTAAACATTATTCTTGATTACTCTCTTTATTCCAGATTTCTAATTCAGATATTCTTCTAGTTCTAGTTTTAGTTACTTTTAGAAACGTACAAGATTAGTCCCTGTGGATTCGACCTCGGTCTCACCGGGTTCTTATTACATCATGACCCTACACTTGGGTTTGTGTACAAGGATCACCCTCACTACTTTTGAAGCCTGAACGTGGAGTACCCTCGGTCTAAACTTAAAAGTCTCGGCAACAGTGATCAGTTCGGCCCTTATCCGAGAATCCGGAGGAAAGAAGCTCTCTGTATATTACGTTTGTAAAGTAATGATACCAGCTGTGATCAGGTATCCAGATGTAGAGAAACTTGTCTTGGCCTCGATAATCTCATCTCGACGCCTCCGTCCATACTTCTAAGCCCACACGATAGTGGTCCTGACTATTCAACCTCTCCGCCAAGTGCTCTAAAGGCTTGAATTGTCGAGGAGACTTCCAAAATGGGTGATTGAACTCAGCAAGTTTGACATCATATATCAGCTGAGGAGCGTTATCAAGGGTCAGGTAGTGGTTGAATTCATCATCAAGTTCATTGATCACAAAGACCAAGTTGCTTCAGATGAACCAAATAAGAATGACGACCTTGCAACCGACTTAATGGACAAGTCTGATTAGTTAATTAACATGGGCTCGTCAATCACCACATCGAGTGATCCAAAGCTTGACCAACCGTCGTGGATGCCTAGAGAACTGGAACCGACCAGCAAACCTGGACATTATACGTTGACAATCTTCCAACTCTAAACATGGCGGTGCTGACATTGTCCTCGTAACCCCCGACTTGACTTCTATCTAGTACGCTCTGTGGTTCGGGTTCCACGCATTTAACAATATTGCAGAACACAAGGCACTGGTAGCAGGGCTCAAGTTAGCGATATCTATGGGAGCTCAGGTCCTAGAGGTCTATTGTGACTCCCAACTCATCGCCAATGAATATTAAGCTAAGGACAAGCAGATGATCGCATATTTACAGAAAACTCGAGAACTGATAGTCAAATTCCAAAGGTGCGACGTTAGCTTTATCCCAAGGTTAGAAAATTTGAAGGCAGACGCGTTGGAGAAATTAGCATTTGCTGCTGAGGAAGACATCCCGAGGTAGATCCCAATCGAATTCTTGGCCGAGCCGAGCATCCATAAGCTCGACTAGGAAATTGCCCTACCCATATGCTCAACACGAGCTAGATGGACCTGATTACCGAATACCTTCGAGAAGGCAAGCTTCCCAAAGACCAACTAGAAGCATGTAAGCTCATAATTAGGTTAGCTCAGTATACGATGGTATGGGATATCTTGTACAAGAAAGGGTACTCTTTGCCCTTTCTCAGGTGTTTCTAACATGAAGAAGCCGATTACGTCCTGAAGGAAATTCATGAAGGGATATGTGGCAATCATTTTAAAGGCCAAACTCTTGCATAAGGTCATTTAACATGGGTAATTCTCACTAACCATTCAGAAGGACACTAAGAAGTATACTCAGAGGTGCGATAAGTGTCAGAGGTTCACGATTGTTCCTCACCAGCCTGCCGAGGAACTGACTCCAGTGATTGGGCCCTGGCCGTTTGCCTAATGGGGGATCAACATCATCGGCCTATTACCCATGGGTAAGAGTCAGACCCGATATGTGGTTGCGGCGGTCGACTACTTCACCAAGTGGGTCGAAGCCGAGCCTTGGCTAAAATTATCGAGCAGAAAATCATTGACTTTGTTTGGAAGAATATCATTTATCGGTTCGAGATCCTGTATACAATCATCTCGGATAATAGGAGATAGTTCGATAATGACAAGTTTCGAGGTATATGTCGGGAGCTCGGTATTCATAATGCCTACTCGTCACCTCGGCACCCCCATGCTAACAGACAGGTGGAAGCAATCAATAAGATAATAAAAAACCACATCATGACTAGGCTCGAGAAGGCAAAAGGTGCTTAGGATGAGGAGCTCCCTTACGTGCTCTGGGCCTATTGGACTACTTCTTGGACGTCCACCTGGGAGACTATATTCTCTCTAACTTTTGGAGCAGAGGTCGTCGCACCGGTTAAAGTGGGACTCCCTATAACACATATACGATCCTATAATGAAGCCCAGAATGCCGAGCAGATGGCCATGAGCCTCGACCTTCTCGAAGAAATGAAAGAATAAGACAAGCTTAGGACTACGGCTTGGCAGCAACAGGTTGCTCAGTTCTACAACTATAGAGTAAAGATCCGAAGTTTCTGACTAGGAGATCTGGTCATCCACAAGACATTCCACAGCATTAGGGAGCCCGGGTCGGGAGCCCTAGGGCCTAACTGGGAAGGACCTTATCGAGTGACAGGCACAACTCGACTTGGTGCCTATCGACTTGAGGATTTAGAAGAGCAACCTTTGCCGCACCCGTGGAATGCCGAGCACCTAAAGATCTACTACCCGTAGGCCGTCCAGGCCACGAAGCGAGGGCAACCGTCAAGGTCAGGAATGACAGAAATACATGTAAATCTACTGAAATTTTACAATAAAGCCTCCTAAGCATGAGGAATTTTTATCTAAATTCTACTATTATGTCTAGCTACTCGAACTACTAAGAACCTCCTTCAATATAAAGAGAGATGTTCCTCTAAAAAACTGATCGTTAGAGAAGAGGTTGGACTATTAACTATAGCAATGGATGATCCGACCTACAATAAAAAGGTTGGATTGTCACTCACCCTCACGACTTAGTGTTATTAAACGCGCCTAAACTAATAGGTTCAACTCACTACTACATGCAAACATACATAACACAAATAAGTTAGGGTCAAAAAATATTTTCATTTAATGCAAGAAGGATTACAAAAAGCTTTACAAAGAAGAGGAAAAATCTATTTGCCTCTAGGAGGATGTTGCTCGGCTTTGGCTTCAGGCTGTGCTAGCTCCTTTGAGGCTTTATCATTGAAGAGAGCATCCAAGTTCACCTTAGGGTAAAGTCGCCTGACATCTTTGACACAATAGTCGTAGCCGTAGTTGTAGACTACATCCACCTCGTCGGCTCTTTCCTTTGAGGTTTTGTATTCTTCCAGGGTTGCAGGATAACCGCCTCTGACTCATACAGGTGAGTGGCCAAAGTCGCCTTGACTTCAGCCAACTTAGTCACCAAGCTCGTCTTTACCCTCTCCAACTCTGCCTTCAGCCCCGTGGCATCTGCTTCGATGGATGAGAGGTGTGCCTTCACCCTCCCCAACTCAGCTCGCGCCGAGCCAAGGTGCAACTTCATCCCCTGGAGCTCAACCATCACCAAGCCCTCCTTGTGTCAGGCCTCATTCAACTGGATCTTTAGAGCATCTCACTCCTCCCTAGTACACCCCAAGACCCCCTTTAGGGCCTCAGCTTCAATCTCCTTCTCATAAAGATCCGCTCTAAGGGCCTCGACCTTGGAAGCCTTCTCCTTGAGTGCCACCTTAGTCTGTTCACACTCATTGGCTATCCACCTCACCTTCTTACGGGTGGTTAGCATCATAGGGATGAGCTGAGAAAAAGAAAATAAGTTTTGCAAAATGGAGAAAAAAGAACAAAAATGGCATTAGTGTAAAAATGTACCTTATAGCAGACCGCGGCAATATTAGTGAGGAAGGCCTCCTGATGGGAATCCATCAAGTCAGCAATCTCGTCCTCTGGAACATGTTTCGTCGCCCAGTTGGCAAGGCGAGACATGTGATAACTAGGCGAGAATGCCCTCGCCTCCTCAGTAGCCCGGGAGCTCGAAGCCTCACCCCCTTTAGCACCAGCCGGGGTTGTCAAGGAATTAGTCTCCTCAACCACTGGAGGCTTGACTTCCTCGACAACACGAGCAGTCTCATCCGCAACGTTGGCCTCAGCTTCTTCACCCACATGGATGGCCTCAGCGTCATCTGCCACATGGACCTTAGGGGCTAAAAGTGCCTCCTTCAGATCTAGATCGACTACCTCCACCGTGCTTGGACGTGGAGGGGCAATCGAAGTGGGAGCCTCCCCCTCACCTGCTGTGACTGAAGCCATCTGGCCTGCCAAGGACTGCTCGGCGCTGACTCCCAACCTCACCTCCATAGTGGAGGTGAGCATTTGTGTAATGGAATGGACTGCCACCTTCTTCTGGTCTACGATCTTCTTGTTGACCATCTCCTCCATGGGAGGACGGATCTTCCTCTTCCCTGACTTCGGGGGCTCAGCCATGTCTGCATAACAAAGTTCAAGTCAGCCAAATGTTGGCACCAAATCCTACTAACTTTGATAAATTTCCAATCTATCACTTACGAGAGGAAGCAAAGGTAGGAGTGTGGAGAGAGGTCGATTGTTAAAGAAGGATAGACTGACAGAACTTGGATCGACAGAGCAACTCTAGGGTGATCATCATGTTCCAGCGGCGAAAGTTATCCTTCAAAACCTTCGCCTTGTCCACTTGCCTGCACTGGAGGTCAGGTAGATTGGGTTGACCCTTCGGGAAGATTGCAAAAATAGTTAAATGGTTAGAATATTGCAGGGCAAGAAAAATTCATAATGGAAATCCAAGTTCAACTCCTCAGCAGTACCCAACCTGGAGTGGCGAACTTGGTGGGGACCCGAACCCGCAGACGAGCCAACTCTACAGCAGGTGCCTCACACTCTCTATATGCCTAGAACTATTTATTCTTCCAATCCTTGTTGGAAGTTGGGAGATTGATGATGAGCCCTTGGTCTCTGTTCGCCCATGCTGAGTAGTACCAGCTCGACTGCACAAGATGGACATTGACTTGGTACAGATACATAAACTCCTCCGTTATCATCTCATTGTTCCTGAGCTAAAACTAGAAGATGTATGTTCCCAGAAGTGCTCTTCATGCGTTCGGGATGAGTTGTCCTGGAGCCGACCTCATATAAGAGGTTACCACCCTCACGATCGGGTGAAGTGGAAGTCGAAGCCCGCACTAAAGAGCGATGACGAAGATGGCTACTTCCCCATCGGCCAGGTCTCTAGGGACTTCATAAGGAGTAAGAATTCGGAGTCGGACGAAGTCTGGGATTTGGAACTCTAATCGAATCCAGACCAGAGTTGCTTCCTTAAAAGTTGATGCCCCAAGGCCGACATCGACTGGTCGCTCAGCCGACGTCTGAGCATTCATCCATCCAGCAAGGTTGGAAGCCTCTTCCAGACTAAATCCCAGTGGAACCGGAGAAGGTGGTTCTGAAGGGACCCTAGACTGGGAGTTAATGCTTCCCCGGTTTGAATCGCCCTCAAAGGCGTAAACCTCATTCCATTTGCTTGACATATTCGATATATCAGGTAAAGAAGATGAGAAAGAGAAAGAAAAGGGAGGAGGAGAGCAGAAACAGCTGTGGCCGGAGAAGAATGAAGGACTCACCGGAAATCGCCTACTTAAGGAACTCTAAAGCAATGATGAGAAGGTCAAAATGGAAATAGCAGAGTGGTCTATGAGGTCTTCCACTATTATAGACCTCCTCAGCCGCGAGCATTGATGACCTGCATTAAATGTTGTAGGCAAAGAGACGTCTCGACACCCACTACTTTACATGCGACAGCTCCCCATTAGCCTTCTCGACCTAACTCCCCGGGCAGTGCCACGGTTCTGCACCACACAGACCAGAAATTGAGAAAAAGTTGTTGCTACAACGTACAGTGCCTCACTCGTGCGTTATGTCCGCTACCAATAAAAGCAAGGCAGCTCGTACGCCCGACCTCATCTCACCAACTTACTTCTCGAGTTTACACAACGAACTCAAAAGTAGGGGCCTTCTGTTATGGGTGAAAACGGTCTGATTTCTTTTGAGGTCAGCTCGGACTCACGAAGACGTGCTTCCCGGTCTGAGGTTAAAAGGCACGATCAGGACTGATCATGTCCGAGGGGCCCAATGACCTCAAGATTAATCTGGAGAACAGTGGGAGCCGGAACTCCCGAGCTAAGGTCATGACACCATACATTTTCAGGCTCCTACCAATCCCCGAGGAATGCCCAGATTTGTACAATCAGTTTGAGTGCTCAAAACTCAGCTCAGCATGGCTTCGACAGACGACCAGGAGACCAATATCGAGGGGTCATCCGGAATGACAATCTTCGCTGAAGAAATGAGCATGTCCCCTAAGCCCAAATGCGAATAGAGCAAGGAACCGGTCAACCAACTAGTGGAGATTAGCCTAGAAGTCCACCTTGAAGCCGACCATGGAGGTCAGCTCGATTCACCGAAGGCCCGACTCAGCTCGTCCTCGACCACCCATCACATTATTTTAGGGCTGACCACTTCAACACTTATCACACCCACAAATTTTGCGTAACGGTTGAAGAACATACATGAAGATTGCTCCTGTGATCGAGAACTATTTCTAATCTCAATAATGACCCCTCTACACTATATATAAGGGACCCGTCTACAGTAAGAGGTATGCAGAATCTCTCAATAAAAACCCCTTGATACTATTAGACCCAGATTTCTAGCCTGACTTTGGCATCGGAGGGTTCCCTGCTCTAGCCAAGGTCTCCTTTGTCTTCTTACTGTGCAGGTGCTCGAAGATTTAAAAATGGTGTACCAAATTTTTACATCAATAATACCAATGCAACTCACGTGGTGACAAATATATATTTGCTCTTCCATCAATTCACTTCCAGCCATTCACATTCTTAGCATCATCAAATATATTTGTGGCTCTTTCTCACATTATTCCTTTCATCTTCATCAGCCCTGGGCTTATTGAGATGTCATTTGGGTAGTTAATCCTTCTCATCGAGGTTCATCTTCCGAGTTTTGTGTATTTGCAGGAGATTCTCTTATTTCTTTAAGACATAAAAAAGCAAGATGGCGATTCTGATTTCACTCCTCTATGATAATTAGAGTGCCATTCAAATAGATAGTGGTTAAGTGCTTTGCAAGAGAACCATGTTATGCCTTGAATTTGCTTGCTACTCTATTAGAAAATTTTCTTGGCAATATTATGAAATTTACTTGGCAATACTCATGTATCCTAACTAGATAAATTATGAAATTTAGCATTTTACTTTTGGTTTTCCTAAATTTACATTCCCTGCACAAGTCCTCGGTATATCTCTCTCCCAAATGTGGACCAAAGTGTGTATGGATATCCTAGCCACCATTTTTAGATTTTTTTTTTTTTTTTTTTCAAATCTTTCAAAATTTCCGACATCTTAATAAATTTTATGTGTATTCAAATCAATTTTAAGTCAAATTTTCAAATTTTCAAAACACCATGACCATGCATTCTACTCTTTGAAACCTCCTGAAAATGATGATCGGGTAACTATATATGGCCGATAAGATGATTGAATTTCCAAAATTTAAATATTTGGTGCATGATCATGATGCAAATTAAAAAGTGTCACATCCGTAGTCTACCTATGCGTATTTGGTTTATTTCACATTGAATCAACGATTCTTTTATTTTTTATTTTTTTGACAAATGGTACGGTAGAGAGCTCGACATCTATTACTTCTTTGTTTTCCACATCTTTCATCTCCAATTTTCAATCACATCTAGTGTTGATGATTAGTGTACTATTTAGTTAACCCCTTATATACAGTCATTAGATCTAAGGGGAGACACTGCCATACCCTTCCCTAGTCATTGGATCATGGATCTTGGTGTCTCATTTGCAATCATGGATCTTGTGTCCCATTTGCAATCTCGACTCCTTCGTGATCTAGTTCGAAAGGACCCAATTTATTAACAAAATTTTGTCACTTAAGGAAAAAAAAAAAAATTACAAATAAAGAAACAGAGAGAGACATTGTATTCACTTATATCCATCCATGAGACAACCCAAGGAACGGGTAGCCCTAATATTGACCCTAATAACCATTTCGTTAAGGTTGATCATAGAGATCCTAACAATCCAATTAGTTGGCACCATGGCATGAGCATCATCATCACCATCGCCATCATCATCATCTAAGCCTTATCCCAAATAATTAGGTCAGCTACATAAATCCTCCTACACCATTTCACTCTATCATAGACAGTTTCCTCATTTAAACAATAAGTTTTAAAGTCTTTTCTTATTCTCTCTGTTTAGTGTGTTTTTGGACCTTCCTCTTCCCCTTTTAAATTCTTCAACTTCAACAGATTCACTCATAACCATTGCATTTATTGGTGTCCGCTGCATGTGGCCGAACCATCTAAGCCTACGTTTGCTTGTCTTATTACTTATTTGTACTACTAATTTCCCTTAAATTCATTCATTCCTAATTCTATCCTATCTCAGGATTAGCCATGCCCTAAAATATCTTCGATTATATAAACCTAAATAATGAGTGGTTGCAAATGGAAAGTTAAAAATATAGATTTAATGATCAAAATTTCACCAATGGAATGATAAGGATTAGTAGATGGGGGCATATTTTGGACCATGGACTATCCGTGGTGAGGCCCTGCTAGAGAAACAAATTGTATTAACAACAACAACCAAAAAAAAAAAAAAAAAAGAAAGAAAGAAAGAAAAAAAAAAGCCAGAGAAAAAAAGAAAAATAAAAAGAAAGAAAAGAAAAGAAAAGAAAAAGGGTATCCCTTATGATTATTAAGTTGAGTACTCAATATTCTTTCTTTTATCCTTATTTTTAGAATTTCTAAATTTTCAAAATCTTAATTACATAAAAAAAAAAATTATACATATACGATTCCTATTAACATATCATAATAAGTTTTAATAATATATTTCTTCTTTATCTAATTTTCATAATTTTAATGAAATTATGAGCAGTGTAACTGATTTTATTATAAATCAAATATTTAGGAAATTGAGAGAAATTCTCAGCCACTCGATAGCCAAGTTGGGAGGGCCAGTCATAACAGATAATTGAGAAAGACATCCAAGTTCATGATTTTAAACACTTGAATAATTTTGACTTAAGTAAGCAAAAAAAAAAAAAAAAACCCATCAATGGCTAAATTGAACTTTTTGTAAATGATACCGTCACCGGTGAGCCACTCATAAGATTGGCACAGGAATCGATCAACCAGGACCATCCAATTAATGGGCCACTTCTTAGGTTGCCACTGCCCAAATATCAGCCTGATCAGCTATTTAGAAAATTTTCTTCCCAACAATATTAATTCTGGAGCATTGCTCCAAATATTCTTACCTCTTCGTCATTTTATTGTTCTTATTTGACTACATGGCTCACCAAAGAGGCGTACGTCCCACTAATTTCACGGTCTGGATCTGTCAGCATGTGAACAACCCCAGAGTGTTATGGTACCATTTACTAAATGATACTAGATATGCATTAACTCGTAAACCATGTATAAAATGATACAATGAAGAGTTTCCGAGACATTTTCATCAAAAAATACGACTTCAATATCATTTCCAGCTATAAAAATAAATCTTTCACCCAAAAATAAATAAAAAAATACGACTTCAATGTCTTCCCATTTTTTAACTTTTGCTTTTCCTTTCACCCAAGAATTATAAGCTTATTTCAAACATGTAATCATCCTTTGATTGTTTTAAGGTTAGAAGATGGAACAATCAAATAGAATTCCATTAAGAAATTAGAAAATTCTAGTTTTGAGAGAACTTACTCGTCCATACCGGCCCGTTGGATCAGTTTCAACGTATCCATAATCATCCTCGCCGCCATCAACACGTCCCCCAAACCGCCCTTTGAACATTCCCACCCCAGGAAAAAAAAAAAAAAAAAACGATAAAAAAGGAAATCTAATGGAGATCGTAGAGTTTTGTTATTAATTTGAACACAATCGAACACTAGATCCGAGGCTTTCCTTCGTGGTTTTCATAGGAGAAGACGCCGAAGAGAAGCCAGAAGAGCCTAGAGTAGTCGATCCGGAGCATGATCCAAGCCATGGTCACAACCAAACGAGAGAAGTCGAAGTCCTGGGCATACATTGATGTAACAGGAGAAAGAGAGACGTGGGATTTTTTTCTTCTCTTAAAGTGAGGTGCAGGGAACTTTCTAGGGAATGTTCTACCCTGGGTAGGGTAATTCCTGTTTCGTCGCGTTGGCAGTTTTGGATATTTTTTCTACAGAGTGTAGAATGTGGGAGTTTGAGTGATGGGGCTTCTGAACTTGAAAAATCTGTGGCTGCGCTTTGTTGGTACCATTTGCGTGGATATGAGAGAGCGAGAAGGAAAGAGAGAGAGAGATGTGTGGGCAAACGATAGATAAAAAAACAAGAGACGGCAAGAGAACAAAAACGACAAGAGATGGTGGTGGGGAACGAAAGGTCGGGGAGCTGATGTAAATAAGAGAGTGGGAGACGGCAACTGTTGGTGGGGCCCACTTGAGATGAATGACGTGGCACGCTCTTAGTGTGGATGCGATGGGGTCAAATGACGTAGGATGTAAAACGGCCGTTATCCAGCGGAGAAAGATTCCACCTCACCACGTCTAAGCCGTGTGGATCAGATGGCTGGCTTGGCTCAGCTCGGCCCGCTTTACATAAACATGTTAATTGTACAGTGCGCGGGCCCACAGATTGCGTACTGCCATTCGGATTTCGAGTGCACGAGTGGATCCCATGGTCCTGTATTACACCTTTGCTATGACTGGCCTAACCGTGGATGGCCTATGCACTGAA
Source organism: Magnolia changhungtana (assembly GCA_030180095.1). Classification (NCBI taxonomy): domain Eukaryota; kingdom Viridiplantae; phylum Streptophyta; class Magnoliopsida; order Magnoliales; family Magnoliaceae; genus Magnolia; species Magnolia changhungtana. The sequence goes on from JASAUF010000446.1 coordinate 2,702,965, forward strand.
AAACCACCAAGATTCGAAGATTCTACAGATGCTTTTTATAGATTGAATCTGTGCCGTTGCTGATTTATATCTATTAAACATCTTTTCTTTTTACTACTACATATCGGGGGTATGGATTCTTCCAAACTGGGGTAGATTGATAGGGTGGGACGCAATATTTCAACAGCTCGGATCTCTGAATCGTTGGGTCCAACTGCCTTCCACTCGTGCAAATTTAAAATCACAGCGTTAGTAATTCGCGGAGAATTACTGTATAAATATATTTCTTTAGGTTTTTGTTCCAAATAGCTACGTACTTTGGTATGGTTGTGGCGTGAGTCTATACGGATCAAATTTAAGTTTTCATAAGCCTTGAAATCACTTTTACATTCTTTATAGGACAAAAATACTCATCTCCTATAGCTACCTCTGGTATATCCGGCTCTCATCTCAGAATGAGAAAGTTTTTTTTTTTTTTTTTTTAAGATACGTGGCCCAACCAAAGACTGAAATTTGGCTCACTCATTGGTTAATATGATCCGTTCATTTTAATCGAACAACCTTAAACTCATAAAAAAAAGTTTTCTGTTATCTATTTAAAGTTTTATATGGCCCACAACTACATTAATATTGTGCGGTAATTCTAAACTATTTTCTCCATCCATCTGTTATAAGTTTTACCCTTAAAGTTGGGCCAATGACTTGAAATTAAAACCCCTTACACATAAACAGGATAAATTTACTTCAAGATAACCCAATAGGCCCTATATAAGATGTGAATGAGTTCAAAACATTGGGCCCTTATTACATGAGGCCATTTGACTGTTTTAGTTTTTTCTTCTTCACCTTTATTTTTTCTTTTCACTTCCGGGGACCACACGAAGTCGAAGCTTCCTCGACAGTTGGTAGTTGTATAGCTGGTCTCCACACACCCAAGGAGACAATAAAAAACTCCGGCAAGATGCAGCTAAACTCGATCTACTTCTCAAGTTTACAAAAAAAAATAAAAAATAGAGAGTTTTCTATGAAGTTTTCCTGCCACAATCTCTGAAGTGAATGGTATGGTGAGTGTAGGTAAGTTTTTTATATTTCTTTGTTTTCTCTTTATTGATGGGCTTGAATGGTGAGAGTTTATGAAAGGGAGGGGGTGTAGTGGGAGTTTGTGAAAGGGAGGAGGGTGTGGTGGTTTATTTATAGATGTTGTGGGTTTTGCTTATTCAACGAATGTGTGAACATTGAAAATTGACGCCCACACTTTTATCTTTGTTTTTTTAGGTGTACGAGCTTATTTGGATTGATGATGTATTAGACTTGGAGTCGCTACTAGGCAATTAACTTAAAATCTCATAGTTAACTAAAACCTGCATAATCTGTAAAAGCCAGAGATTCCAGACTTTTTTTCTTTAAGTTGACTCTTGATCTGCGACCTGAGTTCCAAGTAAGGGATCTCGGTTATAGAAAGGGAAGGTGTTAGGCACCCTCTCTACTCGTATGGGTGTATAGTCTCTACTTCTTATGGTAAGCTAATTTTAGGGAATAAGATGATATGATGTGAAGTATTAAAATGACACTAAGCATACCTGAATTTATAATGTGACAGGATCTAGAATTCCGACAAGCCACAAATCATACGTCTAGAGAATGTCTAGAAAAACACTTAAGAAAAGATGTGTGATGATGTTAGAATATTATGTAAGAGGACTAGGCTACTATAAGTTTTTGATGTGACAGGATCCGGAGTTTCGGCAAGTCACAAAGCATACATTCAATGACAACCTAAAGAAGCAAGAGGGTAGAGAAGGGAAGTAATGATGTGATTGACTAAGTATGAATGCAAGTGATGATGGCACGATCTTCGGCTTGCACTTGAATGTGGCTTGGATAATGTATGTTCACTACGGTTTGGAAGGATTGACCTAGGTAGGTGTAGGAGGCTAAAAGATGGTTGGAGGATGCCAAAGTGGGCTGAAGAAGATGGGAGCTTAAAAACTCAAGCACTCCCTCTCACTCTCACTAACTTACTCTCTGTCTCTCTCTTATTAACATTCTCTTGGTAAGAGATGCTTAGTTTGGAATGAAGAGATGATGGGGTATTGATAGCCCCCTTGGATGGTTCTTTGGTAATTTTAGGGATTATGGAGGGTAAAGGATGATATGTCAACCTAAATGAATTTGCTGTAGTAGCCCACGAGTCCGAGGAAGCTTCTTACCTCCAAAACTAAGCTTGGTTGTCTCGAATCCTGCACTGCCGCCACCTTGGTGAGATCTACTAATATTTCGTCCTTCGAGACTACGTGCCCCAAAAACTTGATCACCTCTTTCCAAAAGTCACACTTTTGAAACTGGACAAACAATTTAGTTTGCCTGAGAGTGCTAAGGATTACCCGTAAGTGTTCCTCGTGGTCTTCCCAATAGTTCGAGTATACTAGGATGTCATTGATGAATATGATAACAAATCTGCACAGGTAGGGCCTAAAGATTCTGTTCATAAGATCCATGAACACTGTCGGCTTGTTTGTGAGCCCGAATGATATGACTAGGAATTCGTAATGTCCAAAGCTAGTTCTAAAGGCCGTCTTTTGTACGTCTTCCTTCTTGATACGCACTTGATGATATCCGGACTTCAAGTATAAATTCAAGAAGTACTTGGCCCCATTTAATTGATTGAACAGGTCATCGATCGTTGGTAAAGATACTTATTCTTAACTATGACCTAATTCAACCCATGATAACCAATGCATAGTCGCATAGTTCCATCCTTTCTTTTTTCATGAATAACACCGGGGCTCCCCACGATGAGACGCTCAATTGGATGAAGCTGGACTTTAGCAAGCCATCAATTTAGGACCTCAGTTCTTCCATTTCACATGGGGCATGCAGTATGTTGGCAGGGAAATCGGTGTTACACTCGGCACGGGATCGATTACAAAGTCGATCTCACGCTATGGAGGGAGTTCAGGTATCGGCTTGAACACATCTATGAACTCTCGGACCACAAGCGTGTTCGTAAGTGGGGACCATCATACCATCTAGTAGAGAAGTATAGTAGTGAATTCGAAGCGGGTGGCTAACCTAGACCGGGAACATGAAGGAGGCGCCCTCAATCTCGTGGACTGTGACTAACTATGTCTCGCAATTGATCTCTGCTTTTATCTCGGTTAACCAATCCATGACAAGGATGACATGGTAGTGGAAATTTTTTGTCACGATCAAATCAACAAGTACATCCTTACGTCCCAAATCTATAAGGGCAGCCACAACAAATCTTAGAAGCATCAGAGAAGGTCTCCGCTGCGGCGATAATCCTCATCCCCGAGATAGGGTGGTGTCTAATTTCACATGTTTAACAATTGTACACGATATCAAGGAGGCAATAGACTCAATGTGCACTAAGAGGAATATGGGGGTACCTTGGATGTGGGTTGTGATCTCGAATGCAGATGGCACTGTGACGGCAACATCAATGCTCTCAGTAATCATTGCATGTAGCCGTGCTTGCTGCGCATGAAATGGTGCCGTAGTAGCGGGCCGTTGAGGCGGTCGATTTTGGTGCATAGGAGGACAAAGAAATTGTTGCGTTGGTTCCATAGCTTGTAGAGGAGGGGCCGTAATTTCCTGCTGAGGTGGCCAGTTTATCCACTGAGGGGCCGTGTAACCACTATCTCTCATTGTTATGAAACGAAAAGGGGCAGTGTGGTCCACTTTCTTACAATAAGTACATACACGGTCGAGCCTTACTTGGAAAGCTGGTGGAGCCATGGGTCTTGGGGCTGAGTCCATTCTAGGCCTATTGCCTAGGAGTGTCGAGGGTTGAACCTCAATTATGTGTCTTGGGCCCAATTGCAGACGGGCCCAGGAAACGAGTTCCCCATCCTGCTCGGACCGTAGGGACATCTCTACCAAGTTGACATAGGTGCGGATGTTGGCGTAACAAATCTTCATGTGGATGCATGCCTGTAATCCCTCAGAGAAATGAGATATCTTTATCTATTCATCTGTCACTATTCAGGGTGCATACCTCAATAGTTCTTTGAAGCGATTCTCATATTCCACCACCAACATCCCTCCCTATTGCAAGCAGAGGAACTCGCTCTCCTTCTTGTTGCTATAGGTGAGCGGGTAATATTTGATAAAGAAGCGCGTCTCGAACTCCCCCCATGTCCATACAAATCCTGCAAGTACAGACCTCAGAACGTTATCCCACCACAAATCCACTTCCTTTTCAAACCCGTGACAAGTTCAACTTGCTTCGCCTCAGAGCAATGAAGTGGCCTAATTATCTTTGAGACCCGATATTGTCAGTACTCGGCATCTTCGGGTTGGTGGGTGGTCGGAGCCTCTGAAACCGCTCGAATAGACTACTCATGGCAGGTGCTATCGGAGCCTATGCCTATGTGGACAGTGTTGGCGGAGGCGTATTTAGATTTTGGGTGATGGCTCTCACAAGCGCGACTAAGGTTTGTTGTTGTTGTTGTTGGTGGTGGTGGTGCTGTTATTGTTGCATTAAAAGTAGCATATGACCCATCACGTCCAGAGTGGGGGTCCTCTAAGGTGTAGGTGGTGTAAGGGGTGCGGCATGATCTGGGCCAACACTCGGCGGCACATCGGGGGTTGCCTCATAGGTAGCGTGTGCAACATGCGGCGGATCCACCGATCTTGGGTGGTCTTGCCCTTGCGATGATGGTGGTTACTCAGCCATCCTCTCGGATTCTAGGCCTAAGTCGAGGCCTTATTGGCCATTAGGCTGACCACCAATCCGTCCCCCTTGTGGGAGCCGAACCACATTTTGACCTCCCTTGGGTGGCATGTAATGTCCTAAATTTTCTCTATTTTGGATTTCCAAAAACTTGAAAAATTTCATTATAATTAACTTATGTTGTCACTTAGTGACCATTAACACTCGATGTTATCTTAGACGCGAGTGGTACCAATAAAGAACCGCTCAAATATGATTAATTGACCATAAGAAACCAACGAATTTAGCCGATCACTTAAATAAACATTGAGTTTAGCCTCGTAATTTGTTAACATTGGGCCCAAATATAGCTGACCTCTCACTAACTAATTGAGACAACCGTAATTAAAAAAAAAAGATCTACCCAAAGCCGAGATAACTAGGGGCTGGTTCTTAATTAACAAACCAAAGTGACCCAATTATCCTTTCAGCTTAAGAACCAATGGCTTAGAGTGACTTTGACCGAATCGTCATTTTCGCTAATTGCAAATAGGCCACACTACAAACTTAGCCAATCCAAACCTTAATCATTGTGTATAAGAAATCTAGATACCAAATTCATTCCAGAAACGTACTGAGACTATAGAAAGACATTCGTCTTAGTGGGCTTGACGTCCATCGTGAGACATCGAGACAAGGTCGCATTACAAATTGCTAAACTTGGAACGCAAGCCAAGTGCATGAGATGTGTGAATGCCTTAGGCAAAGAGTTAAAATTTAAGTGAAACTAGCACTCTGTTCTTTCGCAAAGTTGTAACTTTCAGACCATCAATTCATGGACAAATTCGGGATACCAACTAAAGATATTTTCCCATACATATTCGTATAGCCGAGGCGCTGATCTACCATTGGTGGCCGTTTAATAGACTTCTGATCATATCCGTTAACCGATGCATCCAAATGGAAGGCCTATCATATCCATACGTAGATCATCATTTGGGCTAACTATCATATGGTGTAGACGACATGTATACTGCATTATGGGCCATAAAAGTTAGAAACACTCTCCCATAGGACTAGTATATTGAAAACCTAGCTCTTAGGGCCATTTACACAACTTCTAGAACTATATAGGGGCTTCATTTGGGCACCCCATCATTCCGTATGAATTTTACCCAAGAATGAAAGAAAGAATGAGAGAAAGAGAGAATGATGGAGATCTTATGAGGGAAATCTTGGAGTGTTCTTAATGGATTCCCTTCGATCAAGCCCTAGCTTCGACGTTCTCCTCCATCGAATCCATCACACTCATGATCAAGTGGTAAGAAATGAACCCTATTTCCCAACCTAGTCTTTTCTATATTGAATTGCATGAATCTCTCATAGTTGCTTTGAAATTGGTGTAGGAGTTGTTTTCCCCCAAATCTCTAACCGTAAGAGCTATAAATTAGAGATTCCTTCTTAAAGGTGCGGACCATTACCTCTAGGTTATCTTTTATCAACCCTTGAGGGTCACGGTTAATGACTAGAAGCTTGTAGAAGAATTTGTGCATTATAATATGTTAACATTTTGATTTTTGCGATAATATATGATATTAGTTGAATGTGGATGCTCACATGTTTGATGAAATGCCTAAGTGGTGGAAAGTGTTGCTTTGTCGATACTCATATGCTTGATTTAATGCTTAAGTGATTGTAGTACTTAATTTATGCTCACATTTTGATTTAATGCCTTAATGAACGTTGTATCCTATGGATGCTTATATGTTCGATGAAATGCTTAAGTGGTTGTGTAGTAGAACCTATGTTATAATTATGTGATGTAGTATTTAGTCCGTATCGATACTTATGATTGCTATGATGTTAGGTCAGTTGGATAAACGCCCGAACTAAAGGGATGGCTCAAGTTAGGGTGGCCTTCCTAGGATTGTTCGATTGACACGGGTTGAACATGAATGACCGACAGTAGTTGGACTACACGTGATGCTTACACCCAATGTTAGTTGTGTTGGAGTTTTCCTAAGTCAATCAAATTAGTCCACTAGCTGACTGATCATGTATGTTCAAAATGTGTGACATGACCAAATAGAATCTATATGATACCCCGTTCCCAATGGATGAGTCCATTCATAACCGTTAGTGCGTTACGAGCTATCAGCCTACGCTGAGGTGACGAGCCTCCCCGTAGTGACTAGTGAGCACTAATAGAGGTGATAGATTATTGTTTGAACGACCTACCCCCGTTAAATTACTTGACAAATGGTTCCATGCTAGAGTACCGTTAAAAGGAACCGGACGTGAATGAAATTTGATGACGAGCCCATTCCTTTATGGTGATTTAGTTATATGTGACAAGCCCGCACCTCATATCTAAGTGATCATACCTGGTTTGGGTGATGACCAATACCGGGTTGATCCTCATACATTCAGGTATCATGTCGTACGTTTGAAATTATTGATTTGTGAGATAAACGGGTGATACCTAAATTTGCATCAAGGGACACTGGTGAGGAGCCGATACGTGCTGCAATGAGTCATGTGATTCGGATAAGAACTAGTGATATGATGTCGGTATCCTAGTTTTGCCAATATGTTGGATGAATGGAACTTAATAATTACTCTGCTAATGTACACATCAATCGCTTTGTATTAGCTATGATGTGGCGATTTGGCGTTAGAGTCGCATGATGAGGGATTGTTGACATTTCCGAAATAGGCGTTGAAATCACTTGTGAGAGAGTAATGGATTGTGAGGTGCATGCATCATTTCATAAACTCCCTCATGCATTTAATAAGAGTATTTAAAAAGTGATTAATTTTTTATTTTATCATTAACTGCACTAATTGAGTTGATAACATGTATGACTTAGAACTAATGGAATCACTGAGTTAGCTACTCACTCCCACTTGAGACTGTGTTTTAACACTAACCAGGCAAACCATTGATGTTGGTACTAGTGAGACCTCAGATGGGTAGTCTTGGATCGTCTTGTGCTACCATCTTTATGTTTTGGAGGATTTGTTGTAAATTGAAAACACTACACTTTAACCTTCTTAGGTATGTATATTGTGCCTTGTATAATCTTCATTTGGGTGGACACCACTTTTTAATTGTACTTTGATTATTTATCCTATATTTATTAATTTTTATTATCTCTACCTCGCTTTGGTTTCGCTAAAATGAATTACCCAACTCTGATTATTTGTGTGTTGAATAAACATGAATATGAATGAGGACACATATGTAGTTTATTAAGTTAACACCTGGGAACTTGAAAATGAGGAATATACAAACCACAATAACTAGGTGCTGAGACACTTAATTGAACCAAGGACCAAATTCCCTGCATAGTTGTGTTTTGAAACTCAAAACTTAGAAGCTGAATTTTAAGATAAAATTACATATTGTTGGATGATTTTGAACTTAAACTTATAAATGATGAACAATAGGATCAAATCCCTAAATTTTTATGCTTTTCAACCCAAATTTAGAAATAAGAGATTTAGGACCGTCCAGGTTAGTTTTGTCGTGTATAAAGTGTTTGAGTATGTGTGATTTCGAGTTGAAATGAGTAAATTTGATAAATCGTAGCTCTAGAGAGTAAGATTTAACATAGGAATTTAAAGACTTAGTAGGATGAGTGATCCAGGCTTGGTCGAAACCCGACCAACAAGTACAAAGTTAAACTTTTAGAAAAAAAGAGAGAGAGAGAGAATAGAAAATGGACAGTGGGACTTGGTGTCACCATGTAACAGTTAAGAACTTTTTTTTTTTTTTTTAAAAAAAAGAGGAGGTTTGAAAAGGTGAGAGCTTGGATTACACCTAAAATGCTTCCAAGAGTTGCATGGGTGATATGTGTGTCACTAAACTATTAAACCACTGGGCACATTGCAAATGTTATCTTATCTAGCTTCTAGATTTGTTAAATTTTGTTGTGCCAAAACCTCTTAGAATCTGTATCTTGTGTAGCTCAACTTTATATCATCCTTGCTTACATTCAAGAAGTTCAAATTTAAGATCAAGCATCTCAAATTCAAGTTCAAGAAGTTCAAATACAAGAATAAGAAATTCAAGTATAACATCAAGTACTTCAAGATGACAAGCTTCAGAGTACTTCAAGATGACAAGCTTCAAAGTACTTCAAGATGACAAGCTTCAAAGTACGTCAAGATGACAAGCTTCAAAGTACTTCAAGATAAACTATCAACCGAAGCGAACGATGTTTCAATGTTCAATTTTCACCTATAAGGTATGAATGACCCTAGATTGACCATAGGTTAAGGTTATATTGATTGCATACTTAAATTGGGTCATTATATAATTTTATAAGCTTTTTCTCGACTAGTCCAAGCCTATGTTTGACTAGTCCAGACACTGACTCAACCAGTCCAAGGTTTGTTACTAATTTTTGGGATTTTCTGTTGGACCTCGACCAATCCTGGAGACTGCTCGACCAGTTGAGTGAATAGTACTGGACCAGTCGAGCAGGCTCAACTCCAAGTCTAGCAACCAATCTTGGTCCCACTCGACCAGTCGAGTGCAGGGCTCGACAACTCGAGTAGGCGACTGACCAGTTGAGGAACGTTCTTATCTTATCGCACTCAAAATATTTAAAAATTTTTTGTCTTTCGACTAGTTGAGCTGAGCACTAGGCCAGTCGAGTGAACAATATTTGTGTCTATAAATTGAGCACGAATTTTAGAGTTTGGTAAGTCATTCAAGCAAAATCAAGACACCACTCTAAGAGATAAGTTTGTGATATTCTTAAGCTATATTGTATTTATTTAATATTTTCTTTAATTTAGCTTTTTCCATTTGATTTTGAATTCTCTATTACAATCTTAATTGAAGAAGGGATTTAAGTTTTCCCCTTTCTTGAGATCAAAATTTAATCAAGCTAGCCCAAGGTGATTTAATTTAAAAATCATTTAAAACTTAGAACCCTTTCATAAGTGAGTGTGGACATTGAACATCTACTTCGAATTGGTTCTACCAGGCTTCATCAAAGGAGAATATCAAGATAAGTATATTTACATTTTTGTAAATCTCTTTTTGGTTTTTGAGGTTCTGCCAGAAAAATCTTTCTTCGCCTTTTGGTTTGTATGAGGTGATCTAGAAAATCTCAGAGTGTGGGATTTTTGAATTGTGTAAGCCCACTTGAAAGACACAATTGTGAAGGTTTTAGGTGAACATTGAAAAACCTATTTTATAGTGAACGCCAATATCCCGTGCATGAGGATATTGGGAGTGGAGTAGTTGTTTTGCTGTTTTTTAACAGTTGGTGTACACACAAGCGAACCACTATAATTTCTGGTGTTGTGGTGGATGTTTGATTGTGGCTTTGTGTGAATGTGGTCAATGTTGTAATAGCGGTAGAAATTTATTTCTGTTTTATTCTTTTTTTTTCCTCTGTATTTGTTTGGGATTTTGATACACAGACCATTCTAGAAATCAGGTTGTCCTACCATAAGCCATTGGTTTTTGGCGTAAGGCTGTCCTTAGAACAAAACTGTATCAACCTCTCAATACTTGTGTATTTGAGGTTGCTATTCATTTCTGCTATTTGAATTGATAAGTGTTATCTTTATTTATTTCTTTCTTATTTCGCATTAAAAATTTTAATTTGGCATAGTCCTATTCATCCCCCCCCCCCCCTCCTCTAAGACTCTTAGCTCGGCCTTTTCAAGTGGTATCAGAGCCTAATAGCTTGATTTTTTTTTTTTTTGGGATTAATTTCCTGAGCTAATCGATATGAGCTTTTTAAGATGTCAAAATTTGATAGCCTTTTAGTCACTAGGCCTCCACCATTTGATAGCTCCAATTATGCCTATTGGAAAGCCAGAATGAGGATTTAAAAAAAAAAAATCCATGAATGAGAGTGTGTGGCAAGCCACAGTGACCAATTGGTCCTCTCTTACCACTGAAGTGACTGGTATTGATGGATTTAAAACTGTAAAAGTCACACCTTACTTTTCTTGGACCGCTCTTCAGAAAATTGAGAGTCGTGTCAATACAAAGGCTTTAAATGCTATTACTTGTGCACTATCACCGGATGAATTCAAGAGAATTATATCCTGTGACACTGCAAAGCAAGCTTGGGATGTCTTAGAAATGACACATGAGGGTACAACAATTGTCAAGAAATCTAAAATTCAAATCCTCACAACCAAATTTGAGGAAATAAGTATGGAAGAAAGTGAAACTTTTATAGACTTCTATACAAGATTGAATGACATTGTCAACTCTATGTGGGGTCTTGGTGATAAGATCCCAGAAAGTAAAGTTTGTGCAAACATAATACGCTCATTGCCTGAACGGTTCAATTCAAAAGTGATCGCGATCCAGGAACTTCCTGATACGGATAATGTGAGGGTTGAAGAACTGGTTGGTTCTTTACAAACCTACGAGTTAAACTGTAACGACTTGGAAAATCCCATACAATGGCCCGAGTATCACCTCAGGCAGAAATCACTTAGGATCAAATCCTTTAGAAATTAGACAAAGTTAACTAAGTGCTAAACTAGATTACCCACGAAATCTGCTTGAATCACTTTAAATACGATCTGCAAGACCCAAAACTTGTAGAATCATTGACGCTAGGTTACCCTAAAATCTAGGATCAAACTCATTACCCGACTGCTCTCGGGAGCACATTAAATCTCGGTATCAGATCTGGACCGCACATCGAAAGTTCGAATGATACGAGGTTATAGAATTAGGACCGCCTCGCTGGGCTTGACAACCATCTCGGAGATCAAATCCAGACAGTGTCCCACGGCTATTCGCCTGAGCCTGGAGCGAGGAGTGTGAGAAAACTTGGTTTTCTTTAGAAATTTAATAAAATTTAAGTAATCTGAGACTTGGTGTTTGTGGGCTAATTATAAGAAATCAGACCTAAATACACCATCGGATCAAGGATATTTCCCAGCACATGTCCATATACTGGTAACCCTGATTGAGATTCGGTGACCGTTGAACTGAAACTGGCCCGCCATGCGTGATCTGAGAATCCGACTGGAACGAAAACTTAACTCCACCTAGATCCAAGGTTAGTGAGCTCAAGTCCGATCGCACGCAAAAAAGGGACCACCAGAAGTGCTCCGTTGAGATGGAACAGACCCACTTTGGTTATAACTTAAGTGTACCTTGACCTTAGGTCTATTTCGGTGATGTTTTAAGCTATATATGGACCTTAAACACTCTCTCATTCAGCCCATACGAATTTAAGAAAAACGCTAGGAGAGAGAAGAGAGAAAAGAGAGAGAAAGTGTGAGAGAAGTGGGAGAATCTCCCTGCTATTTTACCCTGCTACTCTACAAGCTTAACCACACCATTCTAATTGCTCTTCCGGCGATTCCATCTTCGTTTCTAGGTAAGAAAACTCTAACCCTATACTGTTTTAGGGTTTCAACTGATTCAATTAGCGAAATAGCTAACACTACTTGTGCTTTAGGTCGTTATATTGTCGTGAAAGAAGGCTTAACATTCCTACCAAGTTCATTACGCTTCTACGGCGTAAGGTGTAGACTTTAGGTGTATAGGTTATGGTTTTCAATGCTTTCAATGTCAAATAATGATAGATTCATGATCTGTATGTTATTGCACAAGTATAAAGTGTTGTCTGTTTCATTTTTCGGTTATACGTTAACTATGTTGAATATATTGTATTCCTCGTATTTGTAGAAAGTACCGTATATGTATAAATTTTAAAAGTGTGTTTGCCATGATTAATTATTGTATGAACATGCTATATATGTATATAATACTTACTTGGCGAAAGGGCTCGCCCTAATACATGTTTTTGCTAGTATACGCTATGTATGTTAAAAGAGTGTATCCTAAGTGTTTGTGAAAATGCTTGTAAGAGTAAGTACTTAGAGGATTGTGCTTTAGGTAGGTGTTGAGATAGGATTCTCAGCTACTTTAGAGAGGTATATGATTTCCTTCAAGTTGGTTGTTTAATTTAACCGCTTACTTATGAAATATATATGTTTGTATTTCCTATTTATATTGTGCTTTATAACATGCTTGTTAACATGCTTGAATTACTATCTTCATTCTTCTTTACTCTACATGCTTTTGAGTAAGGATTGATTGTGATTGGGACTATGATTATAGTCCAGGCAATCGGTAATAAACTTGAGTTCATGGTTGAGTTTCATTCACCACGTAGGATGTGTTTGACGAACCCGAGTCATACTTCGGTTGGTGATAGTGGTTAGGCCACGCGAAGTGCTTATGCACTTCATGTCGTTTAGTTGATTGTGCGTTCGTGTTAGTCAGGCTCGTCAAGTAACCCGATCTGTCTAATGTATGTTCACCATGTTTGAACGTTACTGCTTGAACCTAGGGTACCAAACTTACCAGTGTAACCCCATTAACCTTGGTACCTCGATCCACTAAGACTCATGAGCTGAACATGGTGGTATTGGATACCGTGGTCGAGCTATCAGCCTACGTTGGGGCCACGTGCCTCTCCGTATTGACCAGTGAGCAACCTAGACTCGTGAACCGAATACGGTGGTATGAGACACTGTATTCAAGCTGTCGGCCTATACTTTTTTATGGGTGATGGGGGAGTGGTGTAACGATTCTGTGTAACAGCCCTGGCAGCCCTGACTGTGCCCGGTGTAGTGACCTTGAGCATACTCTAAATCTGCGGTGAGGCGACGAGCCTTCCCGTAGTAAAAGAGTACAAACTAGAATTGTATTAATAAGGTGATGGGGGAGTGGTGCAACGATTCCTTGTAACAGCCCTGAAAGCCCTTGCAGTGACTTAGAACCGCACTATCGTATGAGATTATCTAGGATTACCCTAGAAGGGATCATTGTTTGGGGATGATATAAGGGAGGTACTTTAGTTTCCCAACACTGTTGTTTGAAATGGACTAATAATAACTTGGTAATCATGGTCATCATCACATTGCATGTGCTTGGAAGATATGGAGCACTGAGGGATGAACGCATGTCGCGGACATAAGATGGTGTCGTATGAGGGTGCTTAGGCGAGGGGCATGCATCACGACTGCATTTCATACTTGCATTAACAAGAGTACTTAAGATGGTTGATTGTACTGCTTTATCATTATTGCTTGACTGATTTGATAACATGTTAACCTATGCTTTATTGTTCCACTGAGTTAGCTACTCACTCCCACGTTACGGGATGGTATTCTGGACACCCAACAGACTCTGTCTTAGACGTAGGTACCGACGATTCTCAGGAGGCTAAGCCTGATTATTATGTAGATCAGGATGAGTTTTCCTTCATACAGTTCTTCGGCGGCTTTGCTTAGGCAATCTGGATTTACGGGACTACTGGGCTATCACGATAGTTGGACTATTTTTGATATTTTATTTTTGATTCAGTACATGTATATGATGACTCAGCAAAGTAATTATACTCTGGAGACAGATCGAGATCATTTTATTGTTATACACATCTATATGTCTTTCAGTCTTCTGCTTGCATTTTATACATTGGTCTGGAGTATGAATTACTGTTTTGGTATAATCTCACTCATGTTTATTGCACTAACACAGCCAACATTCAATCATCATTCTCTATGTTGCATAAGTGATGTTTTGGAACTCGAGAGTTGAGTTGCTACTCGACCCTCGAATTTCTGGGCATTACAAGTTGGTATCAGAGCATGATTTGGATTAAACCGGACCTGAGTTAAGGTCTCACGACGTACGCTGACGCATTTCGACTTAGGTGGGTGTGAGAAAAATGTAGAAAGAGCCTTAGATTTCCTCAATTTCGCCATTTGGCGAAGTCATTGAAATTGATCACTTTAATTGAGTCTGTACTCATCCGTGACCGCACATGGCCACCCCAAACCACTTCTAGACCGTCACACGACGGGTCTAGACCACAATTCACCCCATCCCAGCCGTTAAAAATTAGTAAATGCTGATATGTATCAGAAAGCACCTGAACTAACCCAAAACAGAGCAAAACGGAGTCGTGGCCTACCCATGCTAATCCAGGGGTACCCAGGGTGGGACCCACATGTTTTTGGGGCCTATGGGGCAGGAGGGCCTCACCAAAATGGCGAGCCCTCGCCGATTGGTCCAAGGAGTGGTGAGGCCCTCGCCAGGTCAGCGAGGCCTTGCTGGTCAGCCGACCAGGCCGGGCATGCGGCTCGGGCCGATCGTGTTTAGGGGTATTAAGACCCCCCTGGTATATGGGCCGTCCATTGTAACCACTTCAAAGCCCTACTTCCTTCACAAAACCCACCTCCAAGCTCTCTTTTCTCTTTAAACTTGTTGTCCTCTCTCTCAAACCTCCCTTCTAATCGTCCAATCTACCATTTTCGACCACAACCCATTCCCTTCCAACATTTCTAGTAATCCATACCTCCCTACTCACTGGATTCTCTCTCATTTGAGCCATTACACCTCTCATTCGTGGCTCCAAATCGTGTCAGCCACTGACCCATCCCTTCTCTTCATTTCCCTTCTTTACTCCTTGTCTGTTGGGCCTCTACAACCCCTGTTGAGACCCAAGTCCATGGAGAACCAACCCTCCAGCCCTTTTTCTTTCCTTTCCTTCCCTTTCCACGGCTTTCTTTACTATTGTTTCGACCATTTTCTCCATATCCACCATCCTTTCTCTTATGGGAAAGAGAAAGGGTGCTGCGGATGAAGCTGGGCCTAACCGCCCTACGTGTTCAAGGAGGCCGTGAGGCGCCGCCGCTAGCACAAGCGTCGCTTGGGAATTTTCGACGAAGCGGGATCTTGATCCCTGGATTCCTGCTGAAAGAGCTCAGTTAGTGGAACTACCTCATGGAATTTATGAGGACCGTAGGGTTCTCTTTGAAGCCCAGGTAGATGGGCGACTCTTCGGTGAATACTACTTATTCGAACAATTAAAAGCGGCCCATTGGGGTCCGCTATTTGAGGCCAGAGGTCGCGTCAATGCAGGTACTTTCCGAGCCTTCTACGCCAACATTCACGAGCCTACACTAGAACCTTTGTAGTTTTGGCTCTCTTGTGGAGTGGATCGGCTTGCCACATTTGATGTTAGATTGATTTCACGGCTTATGGATATGCCCCTTGGTGAAGTACATGCTAGTGACCAGAATCTGGGGGGTACATGTGAAAGGGATCGTCGCACACGTTTACTTTGTGGTGGCCGACTGGTTGAGTGGCAGCCGAACAAAAGCCTTCTAGCGTCCCATATGATAGACGACTTCCGCCTACTACATCACATCTTCACATACAACCTCTACCCCAGACACAGTAATCGCAGCGAGTGTACGCGACTCATGGTAGACTTTCTGTACCAAGTGGAGTAAAGGGCGAACTTGTGCGTGCCTACATTTGTGTTGCGACAGATAGTGAGTAGTGCACGCTCCACCAGAAGCTCTAACTCGCTTCCCTTTGGCCGACTCATATACAAGATTGCACGGGAGTTTGGCTACAGTCTGGGGATGGAAAGGCCGGCACCGATTCATCAAATCGACAAGAGTACTCTCCGTCAGATGGAACTCGGGGCACGGCGACGACCAGCCCGACATGAGGAGAGTGAGGATGAGGTGGAGAGCGAAGAAGAAGAGAGTGAGGAAGGGAGTGAAGCTGAAATATAAGAAGAAGAAGAGGAACAAGAGGCTCAGGATACCGAGGAGAGCTCCCCTCTTACGGCACTGGTTCACGTCACTGGTCGGGCTGCTTGGGATGCTCGTATAGCTCAACTGGAGGAGGATCATGCTGAGCTACGACAGGGTCAGGCTGTCCTGTGATAAAATGTCATGGATCTTTGAGGCCTTATGAAGCACAAGTTCAAGAAAGTAACACGCGCGTTGAAAACCATCATGTGTTGCCTGAAGGATAAGGGTGCCCATTCTCCATTGCCAGACTCGGATGCCTAGCCATCCATACTATTGTCTTGTAGTTTGTTTTGGATACTGCCTTAGGATGTTTATGTTTTCATGTAGATGGGTGTAGTAGTTGGTAGAATGTGTTTGATGTTGAAGCTTTGGTTGTAATAGCTCCCATGCATCTCCTGTCATGATTCATGTAACTCTGTATTCCATGTATTATGACAATTTTGGTAATGAAATACATACAGCCTCTTTTGCTATGAAGTGTGTGGAATGCTTAAGTGATTATGTATTATGTTGTTATACTTCATCTCACATGCGTTGCACCCTATGTTGTATAGGACATGTCACAGAAACATACGCAGAGCACGGCACACCTCCTACTCACTGATACGATGGACCAAGCTCCTTCCTACGAAGATGGTCGTAGCTTAAGCCCAGATTATGAGGCAAGACCTACGTTTCAGCCTTCCACCGGTCCTACAGCTGGACTGCCACCTTTTACACCATCGGTTCGCTAGCAGAACCGGGAATCCTCTTCGACACAGTATGAGCCACAAGCTGCTCCACCTACTGATAGGTTTGAGTAGTTGATGATGATGATGTATCAGCAGTAGATGCAACAGCAATAGCACCAGCACCAGCACCAGCACCAGCAGTTTATGACCACTATTGTAGGGGCCTTATCTCAGGGTGGGAGTGCGACTCCACCTTCACCATCTACACGTCCTACTAAGACTGCAGAGCCTCCTGCTCAGGCTGAGGATGTGCCTCCACCCACATCTGCTGCGTACCCTACGGGGGATGTGGGTACTTGCGGTCTTCTCGAGCGATTCCAGCACTTGAGGCCTCCTACTTTTACGGGTTCTCACAGACTCGAGGAGGCTGAATACTGGTTAGACCGCATCTCCAAGATGCTACGGATGCTAGATTGTATGTAGCAGGAGCAGGTCGAGTTAGCTGCCTTTATGTTTGAGAAGGAGGCTAGCTTGTGGTGGGACATTATACTGTGGATTGTTGCAGTAGGATATGTATGGACGTGGGCTACCTTTGAGTTCCGCTTCCACGAGAAATACTATCTTCAAGCCTATCGACACAAGAGGGAGAACGAGTTCCTACGCCTTAGACAGGGAGGCATGATAGTTACCAAGTATGAGCATGCTTTACTGAGTTTGGCCGCTTTGTTCCGACTATCCTTGCTGATGAGCAGATGCAGATTAGACATTTTTCTGAAGGCTTGTGACCTGACATCCGATCGAAGATGTGCTGTATCCGTATATCATCTTATGCGGAGTTGATTCATATGTCTATTCGGGTGGAGTAAGATGTAGACCATTTGACATGCTCTCATGGCCCTATGGGGCCTAGGCCATGGCCGGATACGCAGAGCAGGCCTTTCCTCGACAAGAAGCCTCGTAATGATTCACCTCCCAGGATCACAGCACCAGTGGTTCCGATGAGGCGTCCAGGTGTGACTTGTACATACTGCGGGAGACCGGGTCACCCTGTTGAGAGCTGCTTTACTCGGATGAGAGATAGCGGGTTTGCACCGCCGCAGAAGATTGATCGTCCTCGCCCACAGGCTATATCAGTTCCACCGCTACGGACAGCACCTGCTCACCCATCTTTCAGACCTCCTGCACCATGCTTCAGGCTGCCACAGCGACCTATGGTGCCTCAGCCCAACCAACCTCAACAGGCATGCATTTATGCACTTACTGCGGAGGAGCCAGAGATAGTACCTTCAGCACCTATGGCCTTCGAAGTCACTGCACACGTCCAAGGTATTCCTGTCTTCTTATTGGTGGACACAGGGTCCACTACCTCTATGATCTCGTGCACGACAGTCAAGCGACTGGGTTTGGATACTGGTCCTACAAAGGGAGTAAGGATCATCACTGCCATAGGGACTTTCTCCGATGTTACTAGTATGTGTGAGGGTTGCTCCGTGGATATGGGTAGCAGGACGGTATTAGTTGACCTCATTGTCGCTCCACTATGGCACTACGACATTGTCCTAGGTATAGATTGGCTCATTGAGATGCAAGCAGGGATCGACTGCGAGACTAGGGTGGTGACAGCTTATGGACTTAATGGCATGGCCTTTACTTTTCCTGTTCAGGTCAGTCACATTACTCGGTTGAGATGTTACGCTTCTGCACTGAAGGATATTGATGGTCCGGTGCTCGTAGAGACACTTGTAATTCAAGATTTTGCGGATGTCTTTGAGACGATCCCTGGTTTGCCACCTCGGCGCGAGATCGATTTCACCATTGATCTTACGCCCGGTGCGACACCCATCTCTCTGTCGACTTATCGTATGCCTCCGTGTGAGATGGAGGAACTGCGGAAACAAATTGACGGGCTGGTAGAGAAGGGATTTATACGACCTAGTGTGTCTCCCTGGGGAGCACCTATACTATTTGTGAAGAAGAATGATGGCTCACTACAGTTGTGTATTGATTACCGTAGGTTGAACCAAGTCACCGTGAAGAACAAGTATCCTTTGCCCAGGATAGATGATCTGTTTGATCAGTAGAAGGGGGCAAAGTATTTCTCGAAGATCGACTTGCAGTCAGGGTACCACCAGTTGCTCGTCAGAGATGAAGACGTGTGAAAGACAACTTTCAGGACCTGTTTTGGGCATTACGAGTTCCTGGTGATGTCGTTCCGTCTTACAAACACACCGGCCGTGTTCATGAATTTGATGAATAGGGTATTTCGGTCATTCTTATAATGATTCACCATCGTATTTATTGATGACATCCTGATATATACCACGTGTCGGGAAGAGCATGAGGAGCACATGAGAGCGGTGTTGGATACTTTGAAGAAGAACCAGTTGTTCGTGCAGTATAAGAAGTGTGACTTCTGGCAGGAGGAAGTCAAGTTCCTGGAACATGTAGTATCCAAGGAAGGGATAACAGTAGACCTGGGTAAGGTAGCCGCCATTCAGGACTGGAAGCACCTGGTTTGGTTACTGAGGTGAGGAGTTTCCTTGGTCCGGCAGGCTATTACCGATGCTTCATTCGAGACTTCTCAAAGATAGCCAGACCATTGTCTCAGTTGACACGGAAGGATCTGAAGTTCACTTGGAATGAGAAGGCAGAAGCAGCTTTTCAGGAGCTGAAAAATAGATTGATGTCCGCCCCTGTGCTAGTATTGCCAGAGTAAGGGGTTAAGTACACTATATATACTGACGCGTCATGCGTTGGTTTGGGTTGTGTCTTTATGCAAAAGGACATGGTGATTGCGTATGCCTCGAGACAATTAAGGAAGCACGAGGAGAAATACCCTATGCACGACCTGGAGTTAGCAGCGGTCATATTCACATTGAAGCTCTGGAGACATTACCTTTATGGAGAGGAGTTCGAGCTTTTCTGCAACCACAAGAGCCTTAAGTACATATTCACTCAGTCGGACTTGAATATAAGGCAACGCCGATGGATGGAAACCTTGAAGGACTTCAAGTTCGAGGTCTCCTCCCATCCTGACAAGGCTAACCTTATGGCAGATGCGTTGAGCCGCAAGAAGGCTATTGCATTTGTGGCTCCACTAATGAAAGCAGAGTGAGATATGTTGGAGTTCGTGCGGGACTTCGAGAAGAAACTCACCGTGGAAGAGCCATTTGAGTGTGTCGCGTACGTTCGGGTGCGACCACTTATTGATGATAGGATTATCGAGGCCCAAAAGGGCGATGAGCGGTTGTCTGAGCTTCGTGAGCAAGCTAGTGATGATGGAGACTCCGAGTGGAGAGTTGGCACTAATGGGGGTCTACAATACCGTGGCCGCCTATGCGTCCCGGATAGTCAGGACTTGAGACAGGAGCTTCTCGAGACAGCTCACAGATCGAAGCTTGCGATGCATCCTGGTAGCACGAAGATGTACCAGGACATGAGCGATCGTATTGGTGGGACAATATGAAGGTTTATATCACCGAGTATGTTTCCCATTATCTGACGTGCCAGCAAGTTAAGCCAGAACATCGTCGACCTCCTGGACTCCTTCAGCCCATGCGCATAGCTGAATGGAAGTGGGACTTCATCTCTATAGACTTCATCTCGGGGCTGCCGAAGACGAGAAAGGGTTATGACTCTATTTGGGTGATCGTGGATCGATTAACTAAATCAGCTCATTTTCTCCCTATTAGAGTGACGAACTCTGCAGACGACTTGGCCAGGTTGTACATTAGAGAAATAGTCCATCTGCATGGAGTTCCTTTAAAGATCGTGTCGGACCGAGACACACGATTCACATCTATCTGCTGGACTCGTATTTAGGAAGCGATGGGTGTGAAGTTGAAGTTCAGTACTGCATTTCACCCTCAGACCGACGGTCAGACAGAGCCGGTGAATTAGATTTTGGAGGACATGTTATGGGCCTGTGTCTTGGACTTCAGCGACAGTTGGGATGACTATCTTCCTTATGCAGAGTTCGCGTACAATAATAGCTTTCAGGCAAGTATTGGCATGACTCCTTACGAGGCCTTGTATGGGTACCCTTGCAGAGCACCGCATTGCTGGGCAGAAGTTGGTGAGAAGAGTTTGATTGGCCCAGAATTAGTACATGCGACCTCGGAGAAGATCGACATTATCAGGCGTCGACTCCTGATGACACAGAGTAGATAGAAGAGTTATGCTGATACGAGGCGGCGACCGCTTAAGTTTGAGGTTGAAGATCATGTATTCCTCAGAGTTTCCCCTATGAAGGGAGTTCTTCGATTTGGGAAAAAGGGGAAGCTTACGCGGCGGTTTATCAGGCCATTTCAGATACTTGACCGAGTGGGTGCGGTGGCATATCGTCTCACTTTGCCCACACTACTCGCGGGCGTGCACAACGTATTTCATGTATCTATGCTGAAGAAATACCTTCCTGATCTTTCACACATCATCCATTGGGAGCAGGTGCAGTTGAGCAATGATGCTACATATGTACTACATCCGACGCGTATCCTAGACAGGAAGGAGCAGGTGTTGCCCAGTAAAGTGATTCCACTCGTGAAGGTACTTTGGATGCATCATACAAAGGAGGAATCTACCTGGGAGACAGAAGCCGAGATCCGAAAGAACTACCCTCAGCTTCTCGAGGAGTATGAAAAGGTACTAATTTCGAGGATGAAATTTTTCATTAAGGGGGTAGATTGTAATGACTCGAAAAATCCTGTACAATGGCCCGAGTATCACCTTAGGCAGAAATCACTTAGGATCAAATCCTTTAGAAATTAGACAAACTTAACTAAGTGCTAAACTAGATTAGCCACGAAATCCACTTGAATCACTTTAAATACGATTTGTAAGACCCAAAACTTGTAGAATCATTGATGCTAGGTTACCGTAAAATCTAAGGTTAAACTCATTACCTGACTGCTCTCGGGAGCACATTAAATCTCTATATCAGATCTGGACCACACATCGAAAGTCCGAATGATACGAGGTTATAGAATTAGGACTGCCTCGGTGGGCTTGACAACCATCTCGGAGATCAAATCCAGACAGTGTCCCACGACTATTCGCTTGAGCCCGGAGCGAGGAGTGTGAAAAAACTTGGTTTTCTTTAGAAATTTAATAAAATTTAAGTAATCTGAAACTTGGTGTTTGCGGGCTAATTATAAGAAATCAGACCGTCAGAATTAGACCTAAATACACCCTCAGATCAGGGATATTTCCCAGCACATGTCCGTGTACTGGTAACCCTGATTGAGATTCGGTGACTGTTGAACTGAAACTGGTCCGCCACGCATGATCTGAGAATCCCACTGGAATAAAAACTTAACTACACCTAGATCCAAGGTTGGTGAGCTTAAGTCCGATCGCACGCAGAAAAGGGGCAGCCAGAAGTGCTCCGTTGAGACGGAACAGACCCACTTTGGTTATAACCTAAGTATACTTTGACCTTAGGTCTATTTCGGTGATGTTTTAGGCTATATAAGGACCTTAAACACTCTCTCATTCAGTCCATACGAATTTAAGAAAACCCTAGGAGAGAGAAGAGAGAAAAGAGAGAGTGTGTGAGAGAAGCGGGAGAATCTCCCTGCTATTTTACCCTGCCACTCTACAAGCTTAGCCACACCATTCTAATCGCTCTTCCGGTGATTCCAGCTTCGTTTCTAGGTAAGAAAATCCTAACCCTAACCTGTTTTAAGGTTTCAACTGATTCAGCGAAATAGCTAACACTACTTGTGCTTTAGGTCGTTATACTGTCGTGAAAGAAGGCTTAGCGTTCCTACCAAGTTCATTACGCTTCTACGGCGTAAGGTGTGGACTTTAGGTGTATAGGTTATGGTTTTCAACGCTTTCAATGTCAGATAATGATAGATTCATGATCTGTATGTTATTGCACATGTACAAAGTGCTGTCTATTTCATTTTTCGGTTATACGCTAACTATGTTAAATATATTGTATTCCTCGTATTTGTAGAAAGTACCGTATATTTATAAATTTTGAAAGTGTGTTTGTCATGATTAATTACTGTATGAACATGCTATATATGTGTATAATACTTGGCGAAAGGGCTCCCCCTAATACATGTTTTTGCTAGTATACGCTATGTATGTTGAAAGAGTGTATCCTAAGTGTTTGTGAAAATGCTTGTAAGAGTAAGTACTTAGAGGATTGTGCTTTAGGTAGGTATTGAGATAGGATTCTGAGCTACCTTAGAGAGTTATATGATTTCCTTCATGTTGGTTGTTTAATTTAACCGCTTACTTATGAAATATATGTGTTTGTATTTCCTGTTTATATGGTGTTTTATAACATGCTTTATGACATGCTTGTTAACATGCTTGAATTACTATGTTTATTCTGCTTTACTCTACATGCTTTTGAGTAAGGATCGATTGTGATTGGGACTATGATTACAGTCCAGGTAATCGGTAACAAACTTGAGTTCGTGGTTGAGTTTGATTCGCCACGTAGGATGTGTTTGATGAACCCGAGTCGTACTTCGGTAGGCGACAGTGGTTAGGCCACTCGAAGTGCTTATGCAGTTCATGCCGTTCAGTTAGTTGTGTGCTCGTGCCAGTCAGGCTCATCAAGTAACCCGATCTGTCTAATGTATGTTCATCATGTTTGGTCGCTACTGCTTGAACCTAGGGTACCAAACTTACCAGTGTAACCACGTTAACCATGGTACCTTGATCCACTAAGACTCATGAGCTGAACATGGTAGTATGGGACACCGTGGTCGAACTGTCGACCTACGCTGGGGCCACGTGCCTCCCCGTAGTGACCAGTGAGGAACCTAGACTCGTGAGCCAAATACGGTGGTATGAAATACTGTATTCGAGCTGTCGGCCTACACTATTTTGATGGGTGATGGGGGAGTGGTGTAACGATTCCGTGTAACAGCCCTGGCGGCCCTAACCGTGCCCGGTGTGTGACCTCGAGCATACTCTAAATCTGCGGTGAGGCGACGAGCCTTCCCGTAGTAAAAGAGTACAAACTAGGCCTGTATTAATAAGGTGATGGGGGAGTGGTGCAACGATTCTGTGTAACAGTCCTGACAGCCCTTGCACCGACCTAAAACCGCACTATCGTATAAGATTATCTAGGATTGACGACCCTAGAAGGGATCATTGTTTGGGGATGATATAAGGGAGGTACCTTAGTTTTCCAACACTGCTGTTTGAAATGAACTAATAATAACTTGGTAATCATGCTCATCATCACATTGCGTGTGCTTGGAAGATGTGGAGCACTGAGGGATGAACGTATGGGGCAGACATAAGATGGTGCCGTATGAGGGTGGTTAGGCGAGGGGCATGCATCACGACTGCATTTCATACTTGCATTAACAAGAGTACTTAAGATGATTGATTGTACTGCTTTATCATTATTACTTAACTAATTTGATAACATGTTAACCTATGCTTTATTGTTCCACTGAGTTAGCTGCTCACTCCCACGTTACGGGACGGTGTTCTGGACACCCACCAGACTTTGTCTTAGATACAGGTACGGATGATTCTCAAGAGGCTGAGCCTGATTATTATGAAGATCAGGATGAGTTTTCCTTCATGCAGTTCTCCGGTGGCTTTGCTTAGGCAATCTGGATTTATGGGACTACTGGGCTATCACGACAGTTGGACTATTTTTGACATTTTGTTTTTGATTCAGTACATGTATATGATGACTTAGCGAAGTAATTATACGCTGGAAACAGATCGAGATCGTTTTATTTTTATACACATCTATATATGTCTTTCAGTCTTCTGCTTGCGTTTTATACATTAGTCTGGAGTATGAATTAATGTTTTGGTATAATCTCACTTATGTTTATTACACTAACACAGCCAACATTCAATCATCATTCTCTATGTTGCATAAGTGATGTTTTGGAACTCGAGAGTTGAGTTGCTACTCGACCCTTGAATTTCAGGGCGTTACATAAACTTTAAAGGTAAGTCCATTGCCCTTAAGTCTTCTAAAATTATTTCTCATGAAAATAGAAATAATTTTGATTTAGAAACTTCTGAAGATGATATGGCTCTTTTAGCTAAAAAGTTTTACAAGATTTTCAAAAGTAAAAAGAGGGTTGATTTGCAAAAACCTATTGAAAAGAAAAGACCTAGATCTAAATCTTGGAAATCTTTAAAAGACAGCTAATGCTACAACTGCCATGAATATGGGCATCTAACAAACAAATGTCCTAAGAAGGATAAATCTAAAAAGAAAGGTATGTTGGCTACATGGGATAAATCTTCCTGCTCTGAAGTCTCTTCTAAGTCAGAAGATTCTTAAACTGAGTCCGCTAATGATGTTAAAGCCCTAATGACTCTAGTCAAGTTCACTTTCTCAGATAATGATGATTCAACTAGTGAAGATAATCTGAATAGTGACCATGAAAATGAAGAAGACCTTCAAGATGCTTATGATGCCCTATACAGGGAAAGTTGCAAAATAGTTGTAAAGTTAAAACTTCAGAAAGTAAAGTTTTCAAAACTAAAAGAGAATTTTGATAATCTAATCTTAGAAAAATCACACATTTCAGATTGCTTTGAAAAAACTAAGTGCAACTTAGATTTCAAAATATCCCAAGTTGAAAACTTAAAATCTGAAAATGAAAAGCTAAAACTAGAAGTCTCTTCACTTTTGAGTTTGAAAGACACATGGAGGTATGCTCAAGGTGATCCTAAATTAGAAAAACTTTTATCCGGATCTAGAAAATGTGGCGATCGATCTGGATTGAGCTATGATAGAAGTATTTCTCCCAAATATAAGAATACTCCACCTAAATTTGTTAAAGGGGAGTCTTCTAACTCAAAAGGGAAAAGTCAGAATCTAAATAATTCTAAAAATATTAAAATTTTTCAGACTTTAAAACCTAAAAGCAGCCATATCAACTATTAAAATCAGAATCGTTATCCTTTGCTGAGAAAATTTTTGATTTACTTAAGTAGCTCTTAAAATCAAACTCAGTGGGTAGGATTTATAACAACTATAAACATAAGAAGAACAACTATGCTGCTAAACCCAAAACTGTAATGAAATAGGTCCCTAAGGTTATTTGTTTGGTTGCCCACACCGCTTTCAAAGCTTTAAGCCATTCAAAGTGGTACCTAGACAGTGGTTGCTCAAGACATATGACAAGTGACAAAGGTTTGTTCACCAGTCTTAAAGACATGATGATGGTTCAGTCACATTTGGTGATGGTAGCAACTACAAACTTGTTGGCCAAAGTACGGTTTAGATATTTAACCTCTCTCTATTTGAGAATGTTTTATATGTAGAACGTTTTAAACATAATTTATTAAGCATCTCTCAAATATGCGATAGTAATCATAGTGTAAAATTTACCAACCAAGGGTGTGAAATTTTAAATAACAATGGTTCTGTAATATTAACTGGCCGCAGAACTTCTAAGAACTGCTACATTGTTAGTGATTCTAACTCATCTAAGCCATCGTGTTACATGGTCCAAACCAATGAGACCGAATTATGGCATAAGCACCTAGGACATGTACACTACCGCAACTTGTATAGATTGAGCAAAAGAGAATTGGTAAGAGGTCTACCCAAAATACAGAAAGTGGATAAAATATGTGGCGAGTGCCAGATTGGTAAATAAACTAGGAGTGCTCACAAAAAGGTGAACTCCAAAGCCATATCTAAACGACTCGAACTTCTCCACATGGATCTCATTGGATTAATGAGAACGGAGAGTCGAGGTGGTAAGAAGTATATTATGGGGATTGTAAATGACTTTACCAGGTATACTTGGGTAGTCTTCTTAAGAGAGAAGTCAGAAACTCTCGACGAAGTAAAAAGGGTACTTAAACGTATTCAAACTGAAAAAGAATCACAAGTCACTAAGATCCGTAGTGATCATAGTTCTGAGTTTGAAAATAGCAATTTTGAGAAGTTTTGCAGTGATTAGAAAATATCACATGAATATTCTGCACCCAAAACACCACAACAAAATGGTGTAGTGGAAAGGAAAAATAGAGTGCTTCAAGAATGACAAATGTAATGCTAAATAGTATGAAGCTTTCTAAGAATCTTTGGGCTGAAGCCGTAAATACTGCTTATTATATAATTAACTGCGTTTATACTAAAAAATCAAATAGTAAAATGGCTTATGAAACTTTGGTTTAAAAAGAAGCCTACTGTCAAGTACTTTCAAGTTTTTTGCAGCAAGTGCTACGTCTTACATGACCGAGAAAATCTGGGTAAATTTGACACCAAAAGTGATGAAGGGATATTTTTAAGGTATGTTCTAAATAGTCGAGCATATCAGGTTCTTAACAAGAGGACCGGTATAATTCAAGAGTCTATTAATGTGGTTATAGATGATCACTTCAATATACCTGTCTTAAGTTTAGAAAATGATGAAGCTTTTTATTTGATAAACCAGACTCTTCATCTAGTCAAAATAACACTGAACTGAGCACAGTTAAAGATCATCCATCTGATAAAATCCTTGGAAACCCTCTCATTGGTGTGCGCACTCGTAAACAACTAGAAGATATGTGCAACTACGTATACTTTACATTTCAGATAGAACTGGCTAACGTAAAAGAAGCTCTTATTGACGAAAACTGGATTGTTGCAATGTAAGAAGAGCTAAATCAGTTTGTTCGAAATGATGTTTGGTACTTAGTTCCAAGATCAAAAGATAAACGCATTATCGAAATAAAATGGATTTTCAAAAATAAGTCTGATGAACTTGGTAATATTATTAGAAACAAGGCTAGGCTGGTTGTACAAGGGTACACTCAAATTAAAGGCATTGATTATGATGAGACCTTTGTCCCAGTAGCTTGTCTTGAATCAATCAGACTATTTATATCCATTGCATGCTTTAAAAAATTTAAAATATACCAAATAGATGTAAAGAGTGCATTCTTAAACAACGATTTGCTTGAGGAAGTGTATGTTAAACAACCAAAAAGTTTTGAAGACCCTAAGCATGCTAATCATGTCTATCGCTTGAAAAAAGAACTTTATGGTTTGAAACAAGCTCCCAGGGCATGATATGAAAAGTTGACTAAGTTTTTACTAAGTCATAACTTTGTAATGGGAAGTGTTGATAAGACATTATTTGTAAAGAAACATAATGATCACATTCTTATAGTGCAAATCTATGTTGATGACATTATCTATGGATCTACCCATGCTAACATGACTGTTGAGTCTGCAGATCTTATGAAATCTAAATTTGAAATGAGCATGGTTGGAGAACTAAACTATTTCCTAAGGTTGCAAGTTAAACAGCTTCCTGATGGTTTCTTTATCTCTCAAACCAAATATGCTTTGAACTTAGTTAAAAAGTTCAGATTTAAGAGTGGAAAAAATTTTGATACTCCAATGACTACTATTCTAAAACTCTTTAAGGATTCAATAGGTAAAAGTGTGGATCCTAAATTGTATCGCAATATGATAGGTAGTTTACTTTATTTAATTGCGAGCCGACTTGATATTGCTTTTAACGTAGGAATTTGTGATAGATATCAGTCGAACCCTAAAGAGTCACATCTAATTGCTGTTAAGCGCATTTTGCGATATGTGGCTAGTTCAGTTAATCTTGGTCTCTGGTATCCACATGATACTGGTGTACAATTAGCTGGTTACACGGATGTTGACTAGGCTGGTAACATTGATGATTGTAAATCGACCAGCGGTGGTTGTTTCTATGTTGGGAACTGTTTAGTTTCATGGCTAAGTAAGAAACAGAGTTTCGTATCGCTCTCCACAGCTAAGGCTGAATATATTGCTGCTTGTAATGCATGCACTCAGCTTGTGTGGATGAAGAGAATGCTAAGTGATTATGGAATTGCACAAGAATCTATGGTATATTGTGACAATTTAAGTGCAATTAATATTTCTAAAAATCTGATTCAGCATTCGCGAATCAAGGATATTGACATTAGATATCATTATATTCGTGAACTAATGAAAGACAAGATAATTTAATTAAAATATATTCCGACCGAGAATCAACTTTTGGACATATTCTTAAAACCGCTCGACAAAAACAGGTTTGTAAAATTGAAATTTGATCTTGGTATGTGCAATATGAACTGATGATTTGTGCTTTTCTGTATCATAATGTATATATTTATTATCTTAAAAATTTTAAAAATTCAAATAGATAAAAAATTACAAAATTTCAGTCTGCATGACCACTCGAGTACACACTCGACCAGTTGTGGCTTAACTAGTCGAATATGTACACGACCAGTCATGGACTCGGGTTTTGCTTTTTATTTTGAGAAAAATACATTTTTCTTCACTTGGTTCTTCTTCTCTAACAAGCCCTACCACGACCGGTCGAATCCATCTTCGATTCCTCCATGGTTAGTGCATTATTTTCAATTTTCTTGTAGATTTGAGTTCTTTGATCTTCCATTTCCTTGATTTTGTTGTTTATTTTAAGGTTTATGGTGGTTTGTTGGATTTTGTAGATAAAAATATGATTTTCTTGAAACCGTTCTTTCCTCTCTTGCATTCCTTATTTTTCTTGCTACAATGGAGAATAGATATAAGAAGAAAGGATCTCATGGTCCCTTTTCTTCTTGTTCCACTCCTATCATGGTGGGCCATTTTCGGTCACGCAAGGAAGATCCAGAGTATGTGCGGGATATTTGCTTACACAACGTGATAGTTGAATGGACAGTTAACATTAATCATTTTGCACCTTTTGGTATCCTTCCACTTCTTCAATCTGTAGTATGGGATAACATTTTACATTGGGGCGGTCTGACATTCCCCTCTATTGTGCAAGCCATGTATGCTTATATTACTAACTTCTCTATTGAGAATCTTACGTTTACAATTTCCACTAGAGAAGGTCCAATTGATGTGGACCGTCACCTCATTTCTGAATTAATGGATCTTCCAGTTAATGATGACGGTATTCCCATTAATACTCTTGTAGCAAAACCGTCTGCATTTGAGAAGCGAATGCTCACTAGAGTTTTATGTAATATGGATGCGGAATGGAGTATTGGGAATGCACTCTCTTCCAAGTTTATGTTACCCAGATATAGCGTTCTTCATCGGATTTTCATTTCAAATGTCTACCCTAGTTCTGGTAACAAAACCGAGCTTACTACATTCATGGTTTGTATTCCTCATTCTATGATTACTGGAGTCTCTGTGTATCCCTTCACTTATCTGTTATTCCGTTTCCATCCAGGTCATAGTGATATACATTTTGCTTATCTTATGATTGTATTAGCCACCCATAGTCTAGTGGTTAAACCTGTTGGAGAAGCTCTCATTCATCACCTTCCTTTCAACAACTCAAATATAAATAAGATGAATTTGAGGTTGGCTCTAAGCCAGGTTGATGAGAGTATTGGTGGAGCAGCTGAAGCAAATGAAGAGGATGGTGCTTTGCCTCCTGATGATGTCAATATGGATGACATCTTTGATGAGATTGAATCCGACTCTGTAGCGGATTCTGATTTTCAACCGTCTGATTTTGATGAACATTTGCGTTCCCTTGAGGAAAAGGTAGAGGGTATGCATGTGTCCCAAGACACTCAATTTAAATACATGCGTAAATATTTGAGGCGCATTAACAAGGGAATATATCAAATAGATCCTTCCATACCCATTCCTTCCTCTGGTTCTGATAGTTTTGAATTTCTGATTTGTAATAACTCTTATACTTGGATTTTTCTTAACTTTATATGCTTGGACATGTTTTCTTCTTATTGTGGACATGTTTGAATGGTTTATGTTATCTTAAACTTACTTCTTTCTATCATTACTCATTGCTCTTTTGTTTCCATCGTTTCCATCATCATTTATAGGTTCTTTCCTTTGTCATAGTGTGATAAAAAGGGAGAGAATTTGTGTTGATATGCCTATTTCATAATCATATTGGATTCTATAGAGTGGATGTTAAAAATGTAGAAATGTGAAGTGTGTGGTTAGGTAGAAAATTTTTAATCTCCTTTTGTCTCCTCTTAGATTCTATGAAGTCATATATTGAGGGGGAGTATTAGTTTGTAGTTTTTAACTGGTGAACAATTCTTTGACCAGGTTATAACTGGTGCATGATTCTTTGTTGTGCATATATGATTCTTTACTATGTGTATTATCATATTATTTATTTGGTTTTGCCACAAATTTGACAAAGGGGAAGATTGTAAATGCTATCTTATCTAGCTCCTAGATTGTCAAAATTTGTAGTGTCAAAACCTATTGGAATCTGTATCTTGTGTAGCTCAACTTTATATCATCCTTACCTACATTTAAGAAGTTCAAATTCAAGATCAAGCATCTCAAATTCAAGTTCAAGAAGTTCAAGTATAATAATAAGAGATTTAAGTACAACATCAAGTACTTCAAGACGACAAACTTCAAAGTACTTCAAGATGACAAGTTTCAAAGTACGTCAAGATGACCAGCTTCAAAGTACTTCAAGATAAACTATCAACCGAAGCGAACGATGTTTCAATGTTCAATTTACACCTATAAGGTATGAATGACCCTAGATTGACCATAGGTTAGGTCATATTGATTGCATACTTAAATTGGGTCATTATATAATTTTATAGGTTTTTTCTCAACTAGTCCAAGCCTATGTTCGACTAGTCCAGACATTGACTCGACCAGTCTAAGAATTCCTCGACCAGTCTAAGGTTTGTTACTAATTTTCAAGATTTTCTGTTGGACCCTCGACTAGTCCTGGAGACTGCTCGACTAGTCGAGTGAACAGTGCTCGAATAGTTGAGCAAGCTCGACTCAAAGTCCAGCAACCATTCGTGGTCCCACTCGACCAGTCGAGCAAGCCACTCGACCAGTCAAGAAAGAAACTCGACCAATCGAGGAACGGTCTTATCTTATTACGCCTGGAATATTTAAAATTTTGTTAGTCCTTCGACCAGTCGAGCTGACCACTAGGCCAGTCGAGTGAACAGTATTTGTGCCTATAAATTGAGCACGAATTTCAAAGTTTGGTAAGTCATTCAAGCAAAATCAAGACACCAGTCTGAGAGATAAGTTTGTGATATTCTTCAGCTATATTGTGTTCATTTAATATTCTCTTTAATTTAGCTTTTGCATTTGATTTTGAATTCTCTATTACAATCTTAATTGAAGAAGGGATTTAAGTTTTTCCCTTTCTTGAGATCAAAATCAAATCAAGCTAGCCCAAGGTGATTTAATTTAAAAATCATTTAAAACTTAGAATGCTTTCATAAGTGAGTGTCGACATCGAACATCTACATTGAACATCTACTTTGAATTGGTTCTACTAGGCTTCATCAAAGGAGAATATCCAGATAAGTATATTTACGTTTCTGTAAATCTCTTTTTGGTTTTTGATGTTGTGCCAAAAAAATCTCTCTTTCCTTTTTGGTTTGTCTGAGGTGATCCAGAAAATCTCAGAGTGTGGCGTTTTTGAATTGTGTAAGCCCACTTGAAAGATACAATTGTGAAGGTTTTACGTGAACCTTGAAAAACCTATTTTATAGTGAACGCCAATATCTCGTGTGTGAGGATATTGGGAGTGGAGTAGTTGTGTGGGTGTTTTTTAGCAGTTAGTGTACACACAAGCGAACCACTATAATTTCTGGTGTTATGGTGGATGTTTGATTGTGGCTTTGTGTGAATGTTGTAATTTCTCTTTAAGCCTTTGTGGAGAATGTTTGTAATCTATTTTCTGCACAGGTGGTGAATGGTGTAATAACAGTAGAAATTTATTTCTGTTTTATTCTTTTTTTCCTCTATATTTGTTTGGTATTTTGATACACAGACCATTCTAGAAATCAGTTTGTCCTACCATAAGCCATTGGTTTTTGGTGTAAAGTTGTTCTTATAACAACATCTGTATCAACCTCTCAATACTTGTGCATTTAAGGTTGCTATTCATTTCCACTATTTGAAGTAATAAGTACTATCTTTATTTATTTCTTTCGTATTCCGCATTAAAAATTTTAATTTAGCATAGTCCTATTCACCCCCACCCCCCCCCCCACCCCCTCTAGGACTCTTAGATCGGCCTTTTCATACATGACCCACTAATGATATCCTGAAATAGCAAGATTATCAATTGCATCACTATAATTACTTTAATATAATGATCAACACCGTCTAAACATTATTCATGTAAATCAACGGTTAAAAATCGTTTGTTAGTCACTCAGACATGATCTTGTGCTTGTGGCTCATCCGATACTCATAATCTCATCATTTTCAAGCAAAGTATATATATTTCAATGGGCTTATTTGTAACGCCCTGAAAATCGAGGGTCGAGCATAAACTCAACTCCCGAATTCCAACGCATCACTTATGCAACATAATGAATCATGATTGAATATTGTCTGTATTAGTACATTGAACATGAGTGAGATTAAGCCAAAACTGCATATCATACTCCAGAGACAAGTGAGATAGCAAGCGGAAGACTGTGATAAATATATAAACTATATAAACTATAGTGAGTCTCCATAGTGTGATAATGTTACCAGGTTAACTATTTACAAGTACCATTCCAAAATATACCAAATTGAGGAAGTGTAATGTATTCTATCCCAAATACCATAGCCCCGTCAATGCCATTCCAGGTCTTCATAGACCCGTCAAGAGTTACATGTAGGAGAACTCCTCCTCAACATCATAGTAGTAGTCCGGCTCTGCTTCATAAGCATCGCTATCACCTGCAGCTAAGATAGTCTGGTTGGTGTTACGAGCACCATCCCATAACATGGGAGTGAGTGATCAACTTAGTGGAACAATAAAGCATAGGTTAACATGTTATCAAAATAGTCAAGCAGTAATGATAAAGCAGTACAGTCAACAATCCTAAGTACTCTTATTAATGCAAGTATGAAATGTTGTCATGACGCATGCCCTCACCAACATACTCCCTCATGCGACACCATCTTACATCCGCGACATGCTTTTATCGCTCACTGCTCCACATCTTCCAGGCACATGCAGTGCGATGATGAGCATGATTACCGAGTTGTTATTAGTCCTTTTCAAACAGCAGTATTGGGAAACTAAGGTACCTCCCTTGTATCATTCCCAAACATGATCCATTCTAGAGTTGTCAAACCTAGATAATCTCATACGATAGTGTCGTTCTAGGGCGCTGCAATGGCTGCCAGGGCTATTACACGCAATCGTTACACCACTCCCCCATCACCTTTTTAATGGTTCATCACTAAATTGATACAGGCCTAGTTCATACTCTATTCACTGCGGCAAAACTCGTCGCATCACCGCAAATTTAGAATATGCTCGAGGTCACTACAAAGGGCTCGTCACCAATCAGTATAAGCCGACAGATCGAATATAGTGTCCCATACCACCATAATCGGCTCACGAGTCTGGTTGCTTAATGGACACTACGGGGAGGCTCGGGCTGACGCACTCGCAACACCACAAAACCCTAGCGTAGGCCGACAGCTCGACCACGGTGTCCCATACCACCATGCCCGACTCATGAGTCTTAGCGGATCGAGGTACCATGGTTAACGAGATTTCATTAGTAAGTTTGGTACCCTAAGTTCAAGCAGTAGTGTCTAAACATAGTGAACATACATTAGATAGATTGGGTTACTTGATGAGCTCGACTAGCACGAGCGCTCATTGAGTTGTACGACATGAAGTGCATAAGCACTTCGTGTGGCCTAACCACTGCCGACAAGCAACGCATGACTCGAGTTCGTCAAACACGTCTTGCGTGGTGAATTGAGGCCAACCACGAGCTCAAATCCATTGCCGATCGCCTGGACTATAACATAGCCCCAATCACATTCAATTGCAGATAATTAAAGCAGTAATGGATCAAGATTCAAATCATACAATCAAAGTCTGATATTATCCGCTTAGGGCTGCCAGGGCTGTTGTACGGAATCGTTACACCACTCCCCCATCACCCTTCATGGCTTTTATGGAATACAACTTAAAACATGTGGCGTATCAAATATATTAACAAGCATGTCATAAAACACAATGCAAACAGGAAATCCAAATGCATACGTTTCATAAACCAGTAAGTGATTAAACTAAACAACTTACATGAAGGAAATCATACACATCACTAAGGTAGTTGAGAATCCTATCTCAACACCACTATTAAATTTAGTTCGCCACACAATTTCTCACATTGGCATTTTATCAAACACTTATACTACACCTCTTCAACATACATGACGTATGTTGAATTCAACATAGAATATGACAAATCCTTATATCAAGGAGTTGTCTTATACATAACAATCATGCTCTTACATTCAATACATATGACAGGCATAAATCATAAATCCATATTTTTTAAGTCATTTCAACAAACACTTATACTATACACATTAGCCTACATAAGCTATGTTGGCCAAAATGTGTACTAGGACGAATCCTTTCGCCAAACAGGTCGTACATCCATAACTAGCATATATACACGAAAAATACCCATGGCAATCATATCAGCAAAATTTATATGGATACGGTATTTTCTACAAATACCTAGAATACACAAAATTCCATATTCTTCGTATTTAATCGAAATGGAAAACAGACAGCACTTTGTACATGTGCAATAGCATACAAATCATGAATCTATCATTATCTGACATTGAAAGCATTGAAAACCATAACCTATATGTCTAAAGTCCGCACCTTACGTCGTAGGAGCATAGTAAACTCGATAGATTTGCTAGGCTTTCGCCTATGATGATTTGGTGACCTAGAGAATGAGATAGATTAGCAATTTCATCATTTGCAATGTTTATAACCCTAGATCAGATTAGGGTTAGGGTTTCTTACCTAGAAATGATGCCGGAATTGCCGGAAAAGCGATTAGAAGGAAGTGGTTAAGCTCGTGTAGCGGTAGGGAAAAAGGGTAGGAAGAAACCTCCCACAACTCTCACACTTTCTCTCTCTTCTCTCTTTCTCTCCTAGGGTTTTCTCAAATTCGTATGGGCTGAAAATGAGAGAGTTTAAGGTCCTTATATAGGCCCAAAATTCACCAAACTAGACTCAGGAACAAAGTACACTTAGGTTATGTCCAAAAGGAGACTGTTCTGTCTCAACGGAGCACTTTTGGCGGCTCCCCTTGAGCCAAAGGTCGGACTTAAGCTCACAAACATTGGATCTAGGTCGAGTTACGTTTTCGTTTCAGTTGGATTCCCAGATCACGCGTGGCGAACCAGTTTCAGTTCAACGGTTAGTGAAACTCGATCGGGGATTTCAAGTACACTGCCATGTACATGAAATTTTTCCTGATCCGAGGGTGTATTTGGGTTAGATTCCGATGGTCTGATTGCTTATATTTGGCCCGCAAACACCAAATCTCAGATTACTTAAAGTTCATTTAATTTATAAAGAAAACTAGGTTTTCTAACACTCCTCAGTCCGGGCTCAAGCGAATAGCACTGGGACACTATCTGGATTTGATTTCCGAGATGGTTGTCAAGTCCAGCGAGGCGGTCCTAAATCTATAACCTCGTATCATTCAGACTTTCGATGTGCGGTCCAGATCTGATATGGAGTTTCAATGTGCTCCCGAGAGCAGTCGGGTAATGAGTTTGCTCCTAGATTTTAGGGTAACCTAGCGTCAATGATTCTACAAGTTTTGGATCTTACAGATCGTATTTAAAGTGGATCAAGAAGATTTCATAGCTAATCTAGTTTAGTACTTAGTTACTTTGTCTCATTTCTAAAGGATTTGATCCTGAGCGATTTCTGCCTGAGGTGGCATTAGGGTCTTTGTACGAATTTCTAAAGCATTGTTCTTCATCACCTAAACTTTAGGATTCATGCCTAATATGAAAGCACTTAGAGACGTTTAAAGAACAAGGTAGTGGAAGTTGAGATTTATGAAGGAAATGGGTTAAGAAGCGATTTTAGACTGTGGGATTCAGTTCTGACAAGTTAATAAGGTGTTAGGATTGACCCATTGCCTAAGGACGTCTAATTTCAGGTTGGCAAAAATCCGGGATGTTACAATCTACCCCCCTTAAAAATAATTCCGTCCTCGAAATTGGCTAAAGGTAATAAGTAAGACTTCGATTATTTCATTTGCCTAAGACTTATTGATTTTAAGTTTATATGCGCGGTAGAGTGTATCTTGTGCATGCTAGTCTAGTACATTTTAGGCTACCCCCCTTTAAAATTTATTTCTTTATCCCTTGCTTATTCCCTAATAGTTTTCTAGAATTTATTTCTTTATCTATTTAGAGTCTTAACGACGATTCCCAACAATTTAGAGTAAGATAGTTGTTTTCAATGTTTGACCAACACGGAGAGACGGTTATAGTGGGCTTGATCCCGATACATCGATCATCTACTTGACCAGGGTAGAAGGCTCATTGCATCCCTTCCTAATCCTGGTGGCCCCTGGTCTTCTGCTCGGTCAAGCAGTGAGTCTATTGGTAGTTGTCCAGGATTGAGAATTGGGCCAAGCAGCGAATGCTTCGCAGTTGTATATTTCAGTAACTCCGTAATCCGATCACTCTAAAACCGTAGGGAATGTCCATCATTGAAAGGCTCAAATTTTCTATTTCTAAGGTTGCCCTTTAGGTCTTAGTCTAAGAGGGTCCTCGTTTTTATCTATGTCCAAGGAAATGGTGAATCAAATCTTACTAGATCATCCTAAAACGGTTTCTCATAGCAGGCTTCTATTATGTTCGTATTCAACGAGCATAGTTGTGGATACGTTGACCTTGGCTATTGTAATTCAGTTCGTACCCATTGTTAGGCCTATTCTGTAATATAAAATTGTTTAATACTTGAACCCTAATTGATTTCCTTCCATGACCTCATTATTGGCATTCTAAGGAAGATCCAGATCCTATTTAATGACCTAACCTTGCGTATAACTAGGAGTAATTTCTTTCGATCCTGGGCTAGTGGGGCAAGGGTACATCACGCTTCTGCTGCGCCACCCAGATCAAAGAATGTATAGACTAACTTAACTAGATTAGGCTCTTAATGTTCTACCCCCCTTAAAAATATTTCTACTCTAAGGGCTCAAGAATCGAGGCCCTGATCCATATGTTGGAACAAAGCGTACTTTAAAACCTATCCCTGAGCTGTAACCAGTAGCCTAGTCTTAATTTAGGAGTAGCGGTAATCCACTAGTTGTACTCCAAAGGTTATGCTTATACGCTAGATGATTTCATATCATGTCTAATACAAGGAAGGGTTTTATCACTTAGGGTCAAAGGTTGTCAATTGAATTGCCTAAACTTGAATTTAACTATGCCTGAGCATTTCACCCATGTTCATACTAGCTAAGAAGATCCTGGGGTTCACATTATTAATTTGTTAGATTTCCTATACGGTCAGGTCTGTCGAAATCTAGGAGCACCGCTCTAGGTCCAAAACTCCAAGGGCCTATTTGTCAAACAACCATTTACTCTAAAAGCTTAAACTGTTAGAGTGTGGTAGGTTAATGTATATCAAGGGACTTTATCACTTAAACACTATTTGGCCAGTGGTCTTAAGTTGTATTTAATGGGCTTGCATTGTTAATCCCTCCTCGGGATTGGGAGTGGCATGGTTGGTAGGAGGGTGGGTGGGGATTAAAAGTTATGGTATAGGCTCTGAAAAATGAGCCTTGTGTCAGAAAGTGTGAGATGGGATTTCCAAATCCCATGATGATAGTATTGGAAACCATGGGATACACCCAATCTGTGAAGATAAGGGGGAGTAGGGGTTGGAGTTGTTAGTTCTCCATAGATTTGAGCCTCAATAGAGGTTGTAAAGGCCCAAATGACAAGGTTTAAAGAAAGGAAATGAAGAGATGGGAGGGGTTGGGAGTTTACACGGTTTTGAGCTTCAAATGGAGAGTGTAGGAGCTCAAATGAGAGAGAATGAAGAGAGTAGGGGTAGGTACAGCTGTAAACGTTGGAGGTGCGTGGGTTGTGACAGAAAATGATGAAATGGACGATTGTAAGGACTATTTGAGAGAGAGGGGGCAACAAGGACATGAAATAGGGGCCCCCACGCATTTTTGTGGGCCCCACACGTGTCCAGGGGTCGGGCTGACACTGATCAGCACCGGCCCGACCAGCTCAGCCCAAGGGACCGCGGTGAGCACGGCGCCGCCCCGATCCTCTGGACCGACCGTGGTGCCGCCGGGGTAGGGCGGTGGCCACCCCCCTCCCAGGGTGCCAAATGTACCTTGGGTCCACCGTGGGTCCCACCGGATTGCATCCTTTGGTCCCCGACTCTGTTTCGAGTCATTTCGGGAAGTTTCTGATAACACTTATATTTACCGATTTCTAATGGCTGGGATGGGGTGATTTGTGATCTACACACATCATTTGACGGTTTAAAAGTAATTTGGGATCGTTTAGCGTGATCGTGGGTGTGTACGGGCCCAATTTCAGCGGTCGATTTTGGTTGGTTTCGCTGTTCGGCGAATCTGGGAAATCCTAAGTCAGTTTCTACGTTTCGTCACTCCCTCCTAAATCAGAGTGCATCAGTGTGCATCGTATTACCATAACCCAGGTCTAGTTTAATCCAAATCATGCTCTAATACCATCTTGTAACGCCCAGAAAATCGGGGGTCGAGCATAAACTCAACTCCCGAGTTCCAACGCATCACTTACGCAACATAATGAATGATGATTGAATGTTGTCTGTATTAGTGCATTGAAATGAGTGAGATTAAGCCAAAACAACATATCATACTCCAGAGACAAGTGAGATAGCAAGCTGAAGACTGTAATAAATATATAAACTATATAAACTGTAGTGAGTCTCCAGAGTGTGATAATGTTACCAGGTTAACTATTTACAAGTACCATTCCAAAATATACCAAATTGAGGAAGTGTAATGTCTTCTATCCCAAATACCATAGCCCCGTCAATGCCATTCCAGGTCTTCATAGACCCGTTAAGAGTTACATGTAGGAGAACTCCTCCTCAACATCATAGTAGTAGTCCGGCTCTGCTTCATAAGCATCGCCATCACCTGCAGGTAAGACAGTCTAGTTGGTGTTGCAAGCACCGTCCCGCAACGTGGGAGTGAGTGATCAACTTAGTGGAACAATAAAGCATAGGTTAACATGTTATCAAAACAGTCAAGCAGTAATGATAAAGCAGTACAGTCAACAATACTAAGTACTCTTGTTAATGCAAGTATGAAATGCTATCATGATGCATGCCCTCACCAATATACTCCCTCATGCGACACCACCTTACATCTGCAGCATGCTTTCATCCCTCAGTGCTCCACACCTTCCAGGCACATGTAGTACGATGATGAGCATGATTACCGAGTTGTTATTAGTCCTTTTCAAATAGCAGTATTGAGAAACTAAGGTACCTCCCTTGTATCATTCCCAAACATGATCCATTCTAGGGTCGTCAAACCTAGATAATCTCATACGATAGTGTCGTTCTAGGGCGTTACAAAGGCTGTCAGGGCTGTTACATGCAATCGTTACAACACTCCCCCATCACCATTTTAACGATTCATCACTAAATTGATACAGGCCTAGTTCATACTCTATTCACTGCGACAAAACTCGTCGCCTCACCGCAAATTCAGAGTATGCTCGAGGTCACTACAAAGGGCTCGTCACCAATCAGTGTAGGCCGACAGCTTGAATATAGTGTCCCATACCACCATAATTAGCTCACGAGTCTGGTTGCTAATGGACACTACGAGGACGCTCGGGCTGACGCACTCACAACACCACGAAACCCTAACGTAGGCCGACAGATCGACCATGATGTCCCATGCCACCATGCCCGGCTCATGAGTCTTAGCAGATCGAGGTACCAAGGTTAACGAGATTTCATTGGTAAGTTTGGTACCCTAGGTTCAAGCAGTAGCGTCTAAACATGGTGAACATACATTAGACAGATCGGGTTACTTGACGAGCTCTACTTGCAAAAGCGCCCGTTGAGTTGTACGACATGAAGTGCACAAGCACTTCGTGTGGCCTAACCACTGCCGACAAGCAACGCACGACTCGGGTTCGTCAAACACGTCTTGCATGGCGAATTGAGGCCAACCACGAGCTCAAATCTATTGCCGATCGCCTGGACTATAACATAGCCCCAATCACATTCAATTGCAGATAATTAAAGCAGTAATGGATCAATATTCAAATCATACAATCAAAGTCCGATATTATCCGCTTAGGGCTGCCAGAGCTGTTGCACGGAATCGTTACACCACTCCCCCATCACCCTTCACGGTTTTTATGGAATACAACCTAAACATGTGGCGTATCAAATATATTAACAAGCATGTTATAAAACACAATGCATACAGGAAATCCAAACGCATATGTTTCATAAACCAGTAAGTGATTAAACTAAACAACTTATATGAAGGAAATCATACACATCACTAAGGTAGTTGAGAATCCTATCTCAACACCACTATTAAATTTAGTTCGTCACACAATTTCTCACGTAGGAATTTTATCAAACACTTATACTACACCTCTTTAACATACATGACATATGTTGAATTCAACATAGAATATGACAAATCCTTATATCAAGGAGTTGTCTCATACACAACAATCATGCTCTTACATTCAATACATATGACAAACATAAATCATAAATTCATATTTATTTAGTCATTTCAACAAACACTTAGACTACACACATTAGCCTACATAAGCTATGTTGGCCAAGATGTGTACTAGGGCGAATCCTTTCGCCAAACAGGTCGTACATCCATAACTAGCATATATACAACGAAAAATACCCATGGCAATCATATCAGCAAAATTTATATGGATACGGTATTTTCTATAAATACCTAGAATACACAAAATTTCATATTCTTCATATTTAATCAAAACGGAAAATAGACAGCACTTTGTACATGTGCAATAGCATACAGATCATGAATCTATCATTATCTGACATTGAAAGCATTGAAAACCATAACCTATACGTCTAAAGTCCGTACCTTACGTCGTAGGAGTGTAGTGAACTGGATAGATTTGCTAGATTTGGCGACCTAGAGAATGAGATAGATTAGCTATTTCATCATTTACAATGTTTACAACCCTATATCAGATTAGGGTTAGGGTTTCTTACCTAGAAATGACACCGGAATCGTTGAAAAAGTGATTAGAAGGAAGTGGTTAAGCTCGTGTAGCGGCAGGAAAAAAGGGCAGGAAGAAACCTCTCACAACTCTCACACTTTCTCTCTCATTTCTCTCTTTCTCATTCGTATGGGCTGGAAATGAGAGAGTTTAATGTCCTTATATAGGCCCAAAACTCACCAAACTAGACTCAGGAACAAAGTATACTTAGGTTATGTCCAAAAGGAGACTGTTTCGTCTCAACGGAGAACTTCTGGCGGTTCCCCTTGAGCCAAAGGTCGGACTTAAGCTCACAAACATTGGATCTAGGTCAAGTTATGTTTTCATTTCAGTCGGATTCCCAGATCACGCGTGGCGGACCAGTTTCAGTTCAACGGTCAGTGAAACTCGATCGGGGATTTCAAGTACACTGCCATGTACATGAAAATTTTCCTGATCCGAGGGTGTATTTGGGTCAGATTCTAATGGTCTAATTGCTTATATTTGGCCCGCAAACACCAAGTCTCAGATTACTTAAAGTTCATTTAATTTTTAAAGAAAACTAGGTTTTCTCACACTCCTCACTCCGGGCTCAAGCGAATAGCACTGGGACACTATCTGGATTTGATTTCCGAGATGGTTGTCAAGCCCAGCGAGGCGGTCCTAAATCTATAACCTCATATCATTCGGACTTTCGATGTGTGGTCCAGATCTAATACGGAGTTTCAATGTGCTCCCGAGAGCAGTCGGGTAATGAGTTTGCTCCTATATTTTAGGGTAACCTAGCGTTAATGATTCTACAAGTTTTGTATCTTGCAGATCATATTTAAAGTGGATCAAGCGGATTTCGTAGCTAATCTAGTTTAGTACTTAATTACTTTGTCTCATTTCTAAAGGATTTGATCCTGAGCGATTTCTGCCTGAGGTGGCACTAGGGTCTTTGTACGGATTTCTAAAGCATTGTTCTTCATCACCTAAACTTTAGGATTCATGCCTAATATGAAAGTACTTAGAGATGTTTAAAGAACAAGGTAGTGGAAGGTAAGATTTGTGAAGGAAATGGGTTAAGAAGCGATTTTAGACTGTGGGATTCAGTTCTGACAAGTTAATAAGGTATTAGGATCGACCCATTGCCTAAGGACGTCTAATTCCAGGTTGGCAAAAATCCAAGATGTTACATTATTACAACCATTATGTCGAACATTACATATGTTCACTAATTAGAGATAGTAAAGTTGATCTGGTAATTAAATTCAAACCCTTGTAAATATACTATGTATAACTACTCTGAATCCACGGAGTTTCTTTAGACTTCTTACAAAGATACCTCGAATCCACGAGGGGAAATAAGAAAATAGAAATAAATTCTAGAAAATTTGAAATTTCATTGGTAGATAATATAAATTAATTTATAATCATTTAAATAGTGATACCAAACCTTGTAAGAAGTTTTAAAATCAAACTCCAACTCAAACTCCCAAAGATTTGTAACT
This sequence comes from Magnolia changhungtana, assembly GCA_030180095.1. NCBI lineage: Eukaryota > Viridiplantae > Streptophyta > Magnoliopsida > Magnoliales > Magnoliaceae > Magnolia > Magnolia changhungtana. Next base: position 2,746,405 of record JASAUF010000446.1, read on the forward strand.
TAATATAAACAGTAAATTTGTTATTTATAGTAAGTGTCCTATCTATCTTAACCACTTTATTCTTCTAATTTTTCTAAGCACTTTTCATGTTAGACACAACTCCTAAAGCTCAAAGGATGAAGAGTTATAATCAAACTGAAACTTACTATAAATAGTAAAAACGGAAGTAAAATGGATTTTCGATAGTCGACATGATGGAATCTCCCAAAATAGCTGGCTTGGTTGCCTTAATAGCTTCTCCTACTCTAAAATCGTATATACCACATCGAGTAACTTATTCTGGTTTGCGAGATATGCCTGTTGAATGAAATAAAGAAAGAGAGAAAAAATATAATATATATATCATATGGCACCACTATCAAATTTCACCAGGCAGCGGCGGTTCCACCGCCACAGCAGTGGCGTCTAGCTGAACCACTGGCGGTGCCACCGCCATAGTGGCAGTCAGTGGTGGGTCCACCGTCGGAAGTTTCCAACGATTTTTAATTTTTTTTATTCAACTTCAAAAATTCATATCTCCTTCAATATAACTCCGAGTTAGGTGATTCAAAATTCATATTAAATCTTAATAAGTCTAGTTTTATATATATAAAAAAAATTTAAAATATAGTTAATTTTGAGATATTTTGACAACTGTCCAAAAATCACTAGTTTTAGACAACTGTTACTTCTAGAATTTTAATAATTTTTGTACAAGTCCAAATGAAATAAATTTTTATAAGATGATATTAAACTTAATTATAACCTATTATAATAATTTATAAAATAATATAGTAATCAAAAGTAAGTAAAATGTTACAAGCAGTAGAGGTATTTTGGAATCAAACAGAAAATCATTAGTATTAGATGGTTGATATTTCTAGAATTTTAAAAAAAAATTTGAAGTTTGAAATATAATGAAATTTTGTGGGATGAGTTTGAAATTATTGATAAAATATTATAAAAAAATTTAAAATAATTCGGTAACTAAACGTACAAGAAACATTACAAGAAATAGAGACATTTTGGAATCATACAAAAATCATTGGTTTTGGACAACCATTACTTCCAAAAAATTATATAATTTTTCTGGAGTTAAAATGAAATGAAAATTTGTGAGATAAAGGTTAAATTAATTTTGGATTACCAGATAAATTATAAAAATAATTTAGTAAATAAATATGATAAAGATGTTACGAACAATAGACGGGTTGAAACTAAAATATCTGCAACTTCGAGTTGCCAATGGATTGGACATATCTTTTTTTATATTAGAGCTTTAATATTCAGTGTCGATTTAGTAATTATTTCTAATCATGCTAGAAATCACCATGTGTGATTAACTTAGATATATATATATATATATATATATATATGTGTATATATATATATATATATATATATTATTTTAAGTAGTTTTTAATGTAATCGAATTAAGACCCTTGAGTAGGATTGGGTTTCATAGTTTAAGGCTCTGTAAGTTCGTATTAAAGGCAGACTATGGTAAAATATTTTTAGTTTTCCTATTCTCTTATAGATTTAAGGTTCATACCATATTGAGGAGATGATACTCTTCCTCGTTTCTTTCTGCGCCCTTCTTAGCGTCCTTAGCCATCCAAACCTCCAAAATATCTTAGAACTTCTGATTCTTCCTTCCCTTTTGGATTTAACAAAATTGAAGCATGATTTACTTAGAACCCATGCCCATAAGATCGAAACAGCGATATACAGATAATATTTTAGGCCATTGGAAGCCTTTTTAGGATGATCGTTGTCCATAGGCACAGTGGAAGATTTATTTTTTTTAATTTTTTTTGTACCACTAAGTTGGAAATGAACTAAAACGAGAACACTCTTTAACTAAGACCCGAAGGACAACCTTATAAACATGAGGCTTGGACCTCCTAATGAATTATAATAGTCCTTAAATGCTCAGAATGATCGGATTACGCAATTATAAAACCATACAACTGTGAGGCATTCGCGGCTTGACTCAATTCTCAATCCTGGGCGACTACCAATGGACTCATTACTTTGACCGAGTAGAAGACCAGGATCTAATAGGATTAGGAAGGGATACAATGAGTTTTCTTATCATGCCCCAAACTCGAAAATCAGTCTCATAGAATTTCTGATTGCCGAATCCGGTGCCGACAGCCTTAGTAGTATCCCATTCTCGACTTCCAGCGCTCATACGCTAAATTCTGATCCTGGGATCCTACAAGGAAGATTTTTCAACGTACATTTATTTCGAAATAAGTATAACCACAAGTTTACCCAAATCACAAAGGCAACATAATCATCACATATCCACTAATATAAACATTTGAATACAATGCTGAAAGGAAAATACATATATTGAAAATCGAAGCTCCAGAAGATAGTTGCACGCTCCAAGCTCAACGCTGCTGCGACCTAATACCACCTGCACGCGTCTATCGTGCATTACCTTATAGAAAGCTTAGAGAGTGGTGTGAGTATGTGTATAAGGTAAGTGTCAAGTATGCAATATCAGAGCAATGTGGAAACACAGTAAGATAAATATCAGATGCCAAGGATGCAATGCAGTATACAAATCCTGACGAGTCCACGAATACCGTTAACTTCATCTAGGCCATATAAATGCAGAAACATAGCAACCCAAAATTCCATATGCCGCGGATGTAATGCAATATGCAGATCCTGGCAAGTCCATAATATCATTAACCTTTTCAGGCTATGTAATAAAGAAGCATAGTAAACCAAATACTATGTGCTGAGGATGCAATGTAATATGCGGTGCGAATGAAATGACAAGGCAGGAGTGTGAAGTCAAGATGATAGTACGTAGTATCATAGGCTATGGGTTCCATTACAAGGGACTTCTATCCAAACCATTCCCATACCTAAATTTGGATAGCCAGACTCAATGTGGTAAACCCTTGATCTCAGGTTAGTCTTGTGCCCCTAAGTAAAATCCTGGCCATCTTAAAGGTACACACAACAAATTAGTTGCGCACCACCAGCCCGAGTGAATAGTGATTGAATGAATGAATGAGTATGCAACTCCTGCTCAGTAAGTCCATATATCAGTACCATACATCTCTAGGATCATCACCGAGGTCTAGTACACTCTACGTCACCTTTTGCCCCATCAAGCGCACAACTGGGTAAGTAGAAGAGACCACACTATCTGCCTACCAATATCAGCCTAGCTCGTCAATAACGGACCCATTTATGAGCTAGTCAAACTTAGCCTAACATTGCCTACTCCCTCAGGCGGGTAAGGCCACACCCCCTCCCAACTGACCACGACACAGTGGGAGATGCGGCCTACTGGTAACGATCCTTATATGCTCATATATATCAACTCGGTCTATACATTGGGGCATCCTCTGGTACCAAGAGGGTTTAGGGACTTTCACCCAGAGACATTTATGGCACCTCATATAGAAAAAGATTTTCAGTGTCCAATTTGGCCATCCACGGTATGCCTATGGAGGCTACGACCTTGATGTCACTAGGGCGTATGGTGGTCATATTACAAAATGTAATTTGCGTGAGTCATACCATTCAGTCATGCATCAAACTTGAGCGTACTGCGCGCTCATGTGGGGCAACTCTGTTTTACAAGGAGTCCCATAGTAAACCAGCCCAATGACATATGTTATGATCAATCACTCCTCATAACAAGCATACATATAATGCGTATGGGCATGTATCATGATGCAATAAAGTACATAAGTATGATTATCTACTAGGGCAGACAATAATAATCCATAATCGACCATCACTAACATACCACATATAAAGAGTAGGAGCTAAATGTCATGCCCCTTTTACAACTATAGGTGTCCATGTGGTATGTCTTATGTTAGACTAACATTATCCTCCCAAAGCACTAATATAAGATATATCCCAATACGGGGTCGACTGGAAGGACGGCGGGTTTAACCCAAACATCGAGATAGGCTTTACATGGTGGATATACTAAATTTGATATCACATATTCTCTCATCTACGATAAGAGGTGATGGTGTACTGACATCAAGCATAGGCCTCACACTTGTCCCAAAGAAGTAAATGGATGGTTTGGATGATATATACATGACACTGAGGTCATAGCAACAAGATACAAGTATAAGATATGTCTCACGGGGCGAGTTAAGTGGGTATACACAAGTGGGCTTCCTCACTTCGTTTATCATGACAAACGGGCTTTCCTATGAGGGCCTGATATGAATACAAGGTGGCCCTTGGTAGGATCCACACATTGAGGACTATGTAACCCTAGAAACGGTCTCGCCCATCATCTAAGTGGGCCTAGGGCTTGGGTTACTAAGCTTGGATAGACACATGCATCTAGGTCAGCCATATTCCCTATGGAAGGCTCGGTACGAACATAAGATAGGCTCCAAAGCTTGGGTGGTCCTACGGGATATGGTGGAAAGCATCATTATCGAATGAGGGCGCAGAGAATTCATGTGATATTCCCTGATCGCAACAAAATATTTCAAAACTACTATTCCTAAATTCTGATCCATGATCACTACGGATCTCACTAACTTGAGAACCTTTTTCAATTTGAATTTGTTTGAGAATCAGTTTTACTTCATCAATGGTTTCTTATTTATCTCTTAAGAAGGTTACCCAAGTAAATCTGGTATAATCATCCATGACCACCAGTATGTATTTTTTGCCACCTCGACTCTCTGTCCTGGTTGGTCCTACAAGATCCATGTGGAGAAGTTCGAGCGGTTTTGATGTGGCATTGGAGTTCACCTTTTTGTGAGTACTCCTAGTTTTCTTGCTAATCTGGTATTCTCCACATATTTGTATACTTTTTGTAGTTTAGGTAGACCTCTTATTAGTTATCTTTTGCTCAATCTATATAGATTGTGGTAGTGTACATGTCCAAGGCATTTATGCCATAACTCAGTTTCATCGGTATGGACCATGTAACACATTTAATTACATGAGCTAGAATCACTTACGATATAACAATTTTCAGAAGTTCTATGACCAGTTAATATTACTGAACCATTTTTGTTTAATATTTCATACCCTAGGTTAGAAAATTTATCACTATGATTTTTGTCGCATATTTGAGAAATGCCTAACAAGTTATGTTTTAAACTTTCAACGTACAGAACATTCTCAAATAAGGGGAGGTTAGAAAGTTGAACCGTACCTTGGCCAATAATCCTACAGTTGCTACCATCACCAAATGTGACTGAACTATCAGTCATGTGTTTAAGAATGGTGAACAGACCTTTGTCACCAATCATGTGCCTGGAGCATCCATTGTCTAGGTACCACTTTGAATGGCTTGAAGCTTTGAAAACCGTGTGGGCAACCAAGCAAGTAACCTTAGGAACCCATTTTATAACTATTTTGGGTTTAGGAGTATAGTTGGTCTTCTTATATTTGTAATTGTTGTAAGAATGACCCATTGAGTTAGATTTTAAGAGCTCCTTAAGTAGATCGACTATTTTCTCAGCTAAAGTGTTTCAGTTCTGATTTTTATAGTTGATATGGTTACTTTTAGTTTTGAAAGATTGAAAAGTTTTAGCATTTTTAGAAAACTTTTGATTAGAACTTTTCTCTGTTGAGTTTGAGGACTCTCCTTCTACAAACTTAGGAGGAGTATTCTTTTGTTTATGAGGAATATTTCTATCATAGCCCAAACCGGATCAGTCGGCACATTTTCTTGATCCAGACAAAAGTTTTTCTAATTTTAGATCACCTTAGGCATACCTCCATGTATCCTTTAAACTCAAAAGTGAAGAGATTTCAAGTTTAAGTTTTTCATTTTCAAATTTCATATTTTCAATCAGGGAGGTTTTGAATTCTAAATCGCATTTGCATTTTTCAAAACAATCTAAAATATTGGATTTTTCTAAAATAAGAGTTTCAAAATTTTCTTTAAGCTTTGAAAACTTTTCTATTTGAAGTTTAAGTATAACAGCAATTTTACAACTTTCATTGTAAAGGGCATTATAAACATCTTGAAGATCTTCTTCATTTTCATGATCACTATTCAGGTTTTCTTCACTAGTAGAATCATCATGATCTGAAAAAGTGAACTTGGCTAGATTCATAAGAGCTTTAACTTCATTGCCAGACTCGGTTTCAGAATCTTCTAATTCAGAAGAGGCTTCAATGCTAGAAGATTTATCCCAAGTAGCCAACATTCCTTTCCTTTTAGGTTTGTCCTTTTTAGGACACTTGTTTGCTAAAAGCCCATATTCTTGGCAGTTGTAATATTGACTATCTTTTAAAGATTTCCAAGTTTTAGATTTTGTAACATCCCGGATTTTTTCCAACCTGGAATTAGACGTCCTTAGGCAATGGGTCGCTCCTGACGCCTTATTAACCTGTCAGAACTCAATTCCACAGTCTAAAAATCGCTTCTTAACCCATTTCCTTCACAAATCCTACCATTCACTACCTTGTTCTTTCAATTTTTCAAAGCACTTTCGCCCTAGACACTATCTTAAACTAGCTAAGTAGTATAACTTGGATCACTTTAGATACAAACTACAAAGGACTAAGTAACACCTCAGACAGAAATCTTATAAGACTAGATCCTTTAGATATGAGGCGAGGATTAGCCAGTGCGAAACCAGATTAGCCACGAAATCCATTTGAATCACTTTAAATTGCAAGACACAAAACTTGTAGAATCATTAATGCTAGGTTACCCTAAAATCTAGGATCAATCTCATTACCCAGCTGCTCTCGGGAACATCTCGAAACTCCGTATCAGATCTGGACCGCATGTCGGAAGTCCGAATAATATGAAGTTAAGGAATCAGGACCGCCTCGCTGGGCTTAACAACCATCTCGGAAATCAAGTCCAGACGTTGTTCCAAGGCCGTTCGCTCGAGTCCGAAGCGAGGGAGTGTGAAAACTCTTCTTTCCTTTACAAAATAAAACCTGGAATAATGATCTAGCATGTATTGCTTGCGGATCAGTATTAAGCAACCAGACCGTCAGAATCAGACCAAAATACACCCTCGGATCGGGAAAAATTTCAGGAACATTTACATGTACTTGGAATTTCAGATTGAGGCCCACTGACCGTTGAGTTGAAAATGGTCCGCCATGCGTGATCTAGGAATCCGACCGAGATGAAAATATAACCCCACGTAGATCCATGGGTTGTGAGCTTAAGTCCGACGTTTGGCTCAAGGAGGGCTGCCAGAAACCCTCTTTTAAGCTGGAACAACACCGATTTGCTTACAAGGTAAGTATACCTTGAACATAAGTCTATTCCGGAGAGTTTTTAGGCTATATAATGGGCCTTAGAACAGCCCCTCTCATAGCCATACGAATTTGGGATAAAACCCTAAGGAGAGAGAGGAAAAAGAGAGAGAAAGCTTGAGGTTTGTGGGAGAATCTTCCTCCTACTGCTTTTGACCACAACACGGGCTGCACCACCTCTTCCTAGACACTTTCTCGGCAATACCGACTCTGTTTTAAGGTGAGAAACCCTAACCCTAGATCTGTTTGAGTGAGTGAAGGTTATAGGTTATGAAATAACTAACCGATTTCACTCTCTAGGCGATAAAACTGCCGAATACGGAAGCCCTTCAAACCTTACTGATTTGTTGTGATTCCAAGGTGCAAGGTGTAAACTTTAGGTGTATAGGTTATGGTTTTCAACGCTTTCAATGTCAGATAATGATAGATTCATGATCTGCATGCAATTACACATGTACAAAGTGCTTTCCGTTTTCTATTTCGATTAAAGTTATAGAATATGGAATTTTACATATTCTAGGTATTCATAGAAAATACCGTATACGTATTTTTTTTATATGTGTTTGACATGTTTATTTGTTATATGGATATATGATATATGGATAAAATACTTATTTGGCGAAAGGATTCGCCTAAATACATGTTTTACTAATATACACTATGTATGTAGAAATACTGTATTGTAAGGAGTGCCATATACATGTATATTTTGGAAATGTGTTGGCCATGATTATTTGTCGTATGATTATATAATATATGAATAAATTACTTATTCGGTGAAAGGAATCGCCGCAATACATGTTTGCTTGTACACACTATGTATGTTGAAAATGTGTATTCTAGAAAATACCGTGTATGTATAAATTTTGGAGATGTAATTGTCATGCTTAATTGCGGTATGAATATGATATACACGGATAAAATACTCGCTTGGCGAAAGGATAGCCATAATACATATTTTTCTAACATACGTCATGTATGTTGAAATAGTGTACTCTACGTGTTTGTGAAAATGCTTGTGAGAGTAAGTGCTTAGGTGTTAGGGCCTTAGGTAGGTGCTGAGATGGGGTTCTCAACTACCTTAGAGTCACGTATGATACCCTCCACGTGGTTGTTTACTCTAACCACTCACTTATGAAATATATGTGTTTGTATTCCTATTTGTATAGTGCTCTATAACATGCTTTTTAATATGCTTTGTAACTTGTTTCATAACATGCTTTATAATATGCTTTATGACATGCTTGCTAGTGTGCTTGAATTACTTTGTTTATCATGCTTTACTTCACATGTTATGGTTGAAAATTGATTGAGCTTGGGACTATGTCCATAGTCCAGACATCCGGTACCAGACTTGGAATCGTGGTTGAGATTCATCTCGCCACACATGATGTGTTTGGCAAACCCGTGTCGTACTTCGGTTGGCGATAGTGGTTGGCCAGACGAAGTGCTTCTGCGCTTCATATCGCTCAACTTATTGTGCGCTCGAGCTAGCCGAGCACGTCAAGTAACCCGTGTATCTTATGTATGTTCACCATGTTCGGTCGCTAATGCCTGAACCTAGGGTACCAAACTTACCAGTGAGAATCCTGTTAACCATGGTACCTCGATCCGCTAAGACTCATGAGCTGGGCATGATGGTATGAGACACCGTGGTCGAGCTGTCGGCCTATGCTGGGGCCACGTGCCTCCCCGTAGTGACCAGTGAGCAACCAAACTCGTGAGCTGATTATGGTGGTATGGGACACTATATTCGTGCTGTCGGCCTACATTGATAAGGTGATGGGGGAGCAGTGCAACCTTTGTGCATAACAGCCCTGGCAGCCCTTTGCAGTGACCTCGAGCATATTCTGAAATCGTAGTGCGCCTTAGGGTTCGCCGCGATATATAGAGTATGAACTAGGCCTGTTTCTGTATTGTGATGAATCGTTTAAGGGGTGATGGGGGAGTGGTGTAACCTTTGTGCGTAACAGCCATGATAGCCTTTGCAGTGACCTAGAAACACACCATCGTCGATATTAACTAGGACTGACGACCCTAGAATGGATCATGTTTGGGAATGATACAAGGGAGGTACCTTAGTTTCCTAATCCTGCTGTTTGAAATGGACTAATTAAAAACTTGGTAATCATGCTCATCATGCATTGCATATGCCTGGAAGATGTGGAGCACTGTGGGATGAAAGCATACCGCGAGCGTGAGATGGTGCCACATAAGGGAGTATGTCGGTGAGGGCATACATCATGTCATTCATACTTGCATTAATAAGAGTAGTTAGGAGTGTTTGATTGTACTGCTTTATCATTACTGCTTGACTGAGTTGATAACATGTTAACCTATGCTTTATTGTTCCACTGAGTTAGCTACTCACTCCCACGTTACGGGACGGTGTTTCGAACAGCCACTAAACATTGTCTGATTTCAGATGGTGACGGTACTTCTGAGTTGGAGCCGGACCTTTACAATGACTACATGCCTGCTTGTATTGGTTGTCTTCTGACGGCTTTCTGTGAGCCGTGTCCTGATCGACGGGGCTTTCTGGGATATTGACTAGAAGACCTTACACATTTGGTATATTTTAGGATTGTACTTGTAATTATTTAACCTGGTAATGTTATCACACTCTGGAGACTCATCATAGTCTTCCGCTTGCAAATTTAACTGTCTCTGGAGTATGATATGCTGTTTTGGCTTAATCTCACTCATGTTCACTACTCTAATACAGTCAACATTCAATCATCATTCATTTTGTTGCATAAGTGATGTTCTGGAACTCGAGAGTTGAGTTACTACTCGACCCTCGATTTTCGGAATGTTACAGATTTAGATTTAGTTATTTTCTTATCATTTAATTTTTGAAAATCAACCCTCTTTTTACTTTTGAAAATCTTATAAAACTTTTTCGCTAAGAGAGCCATATCATCTTCAAAATTATTAAAATTAGAATTTTCTTGAGAAATACATTTAGAAGACTTAAGGGCAATAGATTTACCTTTAGGAGCTTTAAGATTTAACTCGTAGGTTTGTAAAGATCCAACTAATTCTTCTACCCTCATATTGTCCGTATCACGAAGTTCCTGGATCGCAGTTACCTTTAAGTTGAACTGTTCAGGTAGTGGGTGTAGTATCTTTGTACACACTTTACTTTCTCGAATTTTATCGCCAAGACTCCACATAGAGTTCACAATGTCATTCAATTTAGTATAGAAGTCCATGAACATTTCATTTTCTTCCATATATATTTCCTCAAATTTACTTGTGAGGATTTGGACTTTAGACTTCTTGACAATTGATGTACCCTCGTGTGTCATTTCTAAAATATCCCAAGCTTGCTTTGCAGTATCACAGGATATAATTCTTTTAAACTCAGCCGGTGATAGTGCGCAAGTGATTACATTTAGTGCTTTTGCATTGGCACTACTCTCACTTTTCTAAAGTGTGGTCTAACTAAAATAAGGTGAGACTTTCATTGATTTTGATCCATCAATACCAGTCACTTTAGTGGTAGGAGGGATCCATTCAATCACTGTGGCTTGCCACATGCTCTCATCCATGGATTTAAGGAAAATCCTCAGCCTGGCTTTCCAATAGGCATAATTGGAGCCCACAAATGGTGGAGGCCTAGTGACTGAAAGGCTATCAAAATTTGGAATCTTATACATAGCTTAGATCGATTAGCTCAGGAAATAAATCTAAAAATATAGCAATTAAAACGACCTATTAGGCTTTGATACAACTTGAAAACGCCTAGCTATGAGTCCTAGAGAAGGGGGGGGGGGGGGTTAAATATGACTATGCCAAATTAAAACTTTAACAACAGAATATAAATAATAAGATAGCCTTATAAACAAATAAAAGAAAGATATCACTATAATCAATTCACAATACTGAAATGTAAAGCAACCTCAAATGTATGAGTATTGAGAGATTGATACAAATGTTGTTCTAAGGACAACCTTACACTAAAAACCAAGGTTTATGGTAGGACAACCTAATTCCTAGAAAGATCTTTATATCAAGAACTCAAATAAGATACAGAGGAATAAATAAATAATAAGGAATTGAAATCTAAGTTATTACAACATTCCCCACAATGCTTGAAATGTAAGTATTACATCATTTCCCATAATGCTTGAAATGTAAATATTACAACATTTACATCCACACATACATTCCACATACTTGAATAATAAAAGAAATTAAACAAACATTTAAACCACAAGACAAAGAATTATAGTGGTTCGCCTGTGTATACACCAACTATTAAACAACAGCCACACAGCTTGCTACTCCACTCACAATATCCTCACACATGGGATATCAACATTCACTATGAAAATAGGTTTCACAGGTTCACCTAAAACGTTCACAATTGTGTCTTTTAAACGGGCTTATACAATTCAAAAACCCCACTTTTTGAGTTTTATGGCTCTCCTCAGATAACCAATACAATGTCATTTTTTTGGCTCAATCTCAAAAGAAACTAAAATAAAGGAAATTTATACAAATGTAAAATACTTGGATTTCTCCTTTTGTAGTAGCCCGGAAGAACCAATCAGAGTAGAAGTTTAAATATAGAAGTTCAATTGTCCAATACTCACTTTAAAATGGTTCTAGATTCTAGATTGATTTTAAATTAAACCAGTTGGGCAAGCTCTATTTGATTTTGATTCCAAGAAGAAGGAATACAACAATTCCTCTTTTCAATTCAGATTGGAATATAGAAACAAAATCAAATTGACAAGGCTAACAAAAGAGAATATTAAATATGCACAATGTAGCTTAAAAGTAATACAAACTTATCTTAGAGTGATGCCTTAATTTTACTTGAATTACATATGAAACTCTGAAATTCGTGTTTTATTTATAGATGCAGAAATCACGTCTACGACTGGTCGAAGGATGAACTACATTTTGAAATTTTAAGCGCGATTGGATAAAACCTTTCCACAACTGGTCGTAGGGTGTCCACGACTAATCGTGAGGTCTTGACGACTGGTCCTGACCAACCCACGAGTGGTCCTGAGAAACCAGAATTTGTTGCTAGAGTTTGAGTCGTAGCTGCAGGACTGGTTGTGAATGAGTCGGCACTGTTCCTACGACCGGTCGAGTAGTCTCCAGGACTGTCGAAGCTCAACCAAAAAATTCTTAAATTTTGTAACAACCTAGGACTGGTCTTGGAATTTGTTGGATTGGTCGAACCAGTTCTAGAACTAGTCGAACAGAGTCTAGGACTAGTCTTAGAATAGACCAAACACTTATAAAATGATTCAATTTGAATTATGTATACAAAATGACCTACCCAAAGGTTAATCTACGGTCATTCATACCTTGAATGTGAAGTATGGACATTGAGACTTCATTTCTTCATATGATGATTGACCTTTGAAGATTATGAAGCTTGAGATCTCTACAAGATGTAGCTTGAACTTGAGATCTTCAAAAGAATAGATTTGTTGTTCTTGAGTTGTACTTCATCTTGAGTTGAACATTATCTCGAGCTGTACTTAAGTCTTGAACATGCACTAGTCTTCTGATGCAGCTCTTGAAATATTATAAATATTGAAGCAAATAGAAGTGGACAAAGAACTTGACCTTGCATTTCTTGAAGTAGATCACCGTTCTTAACTTGTAGCATTGATGTAGTGTCTTGAACATACAAATTAACATGCTACACAAGACATAGATTGTGTTTTTAGCACCATAAAATTTGACAACCAAAGGAGCAGGAAACCATAGCACTTACAATCTCCCTCTTTGTCAAATTTGTGACAAAACAAACTTAACAAAAATATAATCAATATGAACACAAAGAATCATGCACCAGTTGTCATTAACTAGCACAAATTCCTCATTACTTACTCCCTAAAAATAACACACGTAGATCCATAAAGATTGTGCTACTCCCCCACAATCTATATACATTCTATATTTATCAATCAATAATATTCTCTCCCCTTTTGTCATAATATAATAAAGGAAGAAATGAATAAATGGAAGTGGAAGACCAATAAGAGAGTAATAAAGGAGTTAAATAGACATAAGATATATTAGCAAATTCAAAGTGCATATATCATAAACTAGTATAATCTAAAGTAAGTCTAGCACATTGAAAGAAACTAAAATAGTCTAACAGTTATTACAGACCAATGAATAAAAACATTTAATCAGATCCTGAAGAAGGAGTAAGTATGGTAGGATCAAGTTGATGAAGGCCCTTGTGTAAGCGCCTAAGATACTTGTGCATATATTTAAATTGTAAATCATGGGCAATATTCATGTTTTGAACCTTCCCCTCAAGTGCAAGTAGACGCGCATCAAAATCAGATGTCTCATGGTCAGGATCATTAGTAGAGTCTGATTCAATTTCATCAAAAATATCATCCATATTTATATCATCAGGAGGAAGATCACCACATTCTTCTTCATACCCTGCTTCAACAGCACCACTACCCACATCTCTTTGGCCAGGTGCCAATTCCAATTTCATCTTTTTTATATTAGAATTGTTAAAAATAAGATGATGAATAGGAGCCTCTCCAACAGGCATAACAACTAGCATGTGAGAAGCTAACATAGTCATAAGATAAGCAAATGGAATATCGCTGTGTCCTGGATGAAGACGAAACTGAATGATGAAATGACATATTAAAGAAGGCAGACAGACTTTAGTTTTAGTGACGATAGAATGCAAAACTCGAACCATAAAGGAAGTCAGCTCAGTTTTGTTACCAGAACGCGGATACAGATTTGAAGTAAAGATTATGTGGAGAACCCTATATCTAGGTAATAAGTACTTTGAGGGGATCACATTCCCCTTATGAGTCCATTGAACATCCATATTACATAAATCTCTAGTTAACATGCGTTTTTCTGTTTCTGACGGTTTCTCAACTAGAGTATGACTAGGAATACCCTCGTCATTAACATGTATGTCCATTAGACCCGAAATCAGATGACGGTTTACATTAAATGGACCTTCTCTAGGTACAATTTGAAAGCTTAAATTCTCAGTCAAAAATTCAAAAATGCATGCAAACATGGCCTGAGCAATAGATTGGTATGCAGGCCCACACCAATGTAGGATGTTATCTCAGCCTATGAATTGGAGAAGTGGAAGGATATCAAAAGGAGCAATGTGATCAATAAACACAGGTCTTTCAATAATAACGTTTTGCAATCACAAATCCCGTACATGTGAGGGATCATCTTCGGGTGACTGAAGATGGCGCCTAGTTATAGTTGAAGGACAAGAGGAAGAAGGACCATGAGAAGTTTTCTTTTTCCCTCTAGAATCCATTTGCAATAGGAAAATCAAAGATCGAAGAAGATGCAAAGATTATAAAGTGGGGTTTGCTAAGATCAGATTTTTTAAAAGAAAAACCCCAAAATTGCAATGAATCACAAAATAAATTACTCTAAGAGTGAAAATGAAGTAATATTGACTAGAATCTACAAGAAAAACACAAATGATGCACTAACCTTGAGGAATCAAACAGTTGGGTATGACTAGTTGTGCTTCGGTTCGTTGGAAAAGAAATAAGAAATGAGGAATATGAGTTTTTTCCTCAATTTTTAAGAGATTCAGTGCGCTACACGACTGGTCGATGACCGTTCTCGACCGGTCGTACCATGACTAGTCGAGCACGTCCTCGACTGGTCATGTACCAATAAAAATATGCATTTTTCATCAAAATTTGTAATTTAAACCAATAAATTATCAAATATATATATATACATATATATATACACACTATGATACACACGTGCATGAATAATCAACTTAAATTGCACATACCAAGATCAAATTTCAATTTATTAAACCTGCTTTGTCGAGCGGTTTAGTGAAAATGTCAGCAAGTTGAGTCTCGGTTGGAATGTATTCTAATGAAATTATTTTTTCTTCCACGAATTCACGAATGTAATGAAATCTAATGTCAATGTGCTTAGTACGTGAATGCTGAATTGGATTTTTAGAAATATTTATTGCACTGGAATTATCACAACATAAAACCATTAAATCCTGCGCAATTCCATAATCACTTAACATACGTTTCATATAAACAAGCCGAGTACATGCATTTCCAACTGCGGTGTATTTAGCCTCAGCAGTAGAAAGCGATATAGAACTTTGCTTCTTACTAAACCAAGAAACTAAACAATTTCCAATATAGAAACAACCACCACTGGTTGACTTTCTATCATCGATATTACCAGCCCAATCAGCATCTGAGTACCCCACCAACTGAACACTGGTATCATATGGATACCAAAGACCCAAATTAGCAGCACTTGCGACATATCGCATAATCTGCTTAACAACAGTTAGATGAGACTCTTTAGGATTAGATTGATATCTAACACAAATACCAACACTAAAAGCAGTATCAGGTCTACTGGCAGTTAAATAAGGCAAACTACCAATCATACTGCAATATATTTTAGGATCTACATTTTTACCTGTAGAGTCTTTTGAGTAATGTTGTACTCATAGGAGTATCAAAATTTTTACCATTTTCAAATCCAAACTTTTTAATTAAGTTCAAAGCATATTTGGTTTGAGAAATAAAAATACCATCGGGTTGTTGTTTTACTTGCAACCCTAGGAAATAATTCAATTCCCCAACCATGCTCATTTCGAACTTAGATTTCATTAAATTTGCAAACTAAACAGTCATATTAGTATAGGTAAATCCATAAATAATATCATCAACATAGATTTGCACCATTGAGATATGATCGTTATGTTTCTTAACAAAAAGAGTCTTATCAACACTTCCCATTAGAAAATTATGACTTAGTAAAAACTTAGTCAATTTTTTATACCATGCCCTGGGAGCTTGTTTAAAATCGTAGAGAGCCTTTTTTAGGTGATAAACATGATTAGCATTCTTAGGGTCTTTAAAACCCGTTGGTTGTTCAACATAAACTTCTTCATACAGATCACCATTTAAGAAGTCACTCTTTACATCTATTTGATAAATTTTAAATTTTCTAAAGCAAAACAATGGATACGAATAGTCTAATTGATTCAAGACGAGCTACTGGGGCAAAGGTTTCATCATAGTCGATGCCTTCAATTTGAGTGTACCCTTGTACAACCAGTCTAGCTTCGTTTCAAATTATATTACCATGTTCATCAGACTCATTTTTGAAAATCCACTTACTTCCTATAATGTGTTTATCTTTAAGTCTAGGAACAAGATACTAAAAATCATTTCTCACAAATTGGTTAAGCTCTTCTTGTATAGATATTATCCAGTTTTCGTCAATAAGAGCTTCTTTTACGTTAGCCAGTTCTATCTAGGATGTAAAACACATGTAATTACATGTCTTCTAGTTGTTTACGAGTGCGCACACCAGTGAGAGAGTTTCCAAGAATTTAAGTGGTTGAATGATCTTTAACAGTTCTCAGTTCAGAATTAGGTTAATTTGAGGAAGTATCCGGTTTGTCAACTAAAAGAAGTTCATCATTATCTGAACATGGGGCAGGTGTTGTCACGCCCCGAACTCGGAGACCGGGCTCACAAAATTTTCGATCGCCGAATCTGGCGCAGACAGCCTTCGTAGTACCCCATTTTCGGCTCCCAACACCCATATACCAAGTTCCGATACTGGGATGCTATAAGGAGGATTCTAATAATCAATTTGATTCGTAATGAGCATAACCACAAGCATAACCCACGAACAATAACCACAAGAACACCATCACAAAATCCACTATAATAAAAAACTTTTGAGTACAAGGCGTAAGAAAGGAAAATACAATATACTGAAAATGATAAAAACTCCAAAAGCTCGGCTGCACGCTCCAACTGCGGCGAGACTATGACTGCGTCGTGGCGTCACCTGCACGCATCAATCATGCATAAGCTTATAGAAAGCTTAGAGGGTGGTGTAAGTGTGTGCGCAATATGAGCGTGCTCATAATGCAAGGTTAGATTAATGCGGAAACGTGCTGATGAGTACATGAATGCAGTAAACCATACCAAGGCTATGCGGTGCAAGATATGAATACTATCGGCCATGTCAAGGCCATGCGATGCATAATGTAAGTCAAGCACGCCAATCCACCTCCACATGTCAATGCAGCTCCTCACTAGAGCATCAAGTCGGTACGGTTCTCAGTCTGGATAATCACTAGGGTCTAATACACTCTATGCCAACTTGTTGTCCCTATCCGAATGCACAACTGGGAGAGTGGAAGAGACCTCACTATCTACCTGCCAATATCGGGCCCGGCTCATCCATAGCGGACCGATTCCTCAAGCTGGTCAAACTCAACCTAAAAATTGCCCCCTCACTCAAGCAGGTAAGGTCACACCCCTTTCTAACTGACCACGACACAGTGGGAGATGCGACCTACTGGTATACGGCACTCGCATGCTCGTGTATCCACTCGGTCTCGACGTTGGAGTCATCCTCTGGTACCATTGGGTTTATGGATTTTCACCCAGGGACATCTATGGCGCTGGTATGTGAAAACCAAACATTTTTGGTATCCAATCTAGCCACCCACGATGTGTTTGTGGAGGCTGTGGCCCTGGTGTCGCTAGGGCATATAGTAACTACAATCATGCAATGCAAGTGCATGAGTCACACTACCAGTCATGTAATAGTCCTGCGTGAACTATGCACTCATGCAGGGCAACTCCGCCTATCAGGGAGCCCATCAACAGTTCGCCCGAAGGCATATGCTATGATCAGTCACTTCTCATATCAGTCATACATAAGATGCGTATGATAATGAATCATGGATCTATACTAAATATATATATAGGGACGGGCTCTGCGTATCATAGAGATGGGCCTAGACGGCCTACTTACTACAAGTATGGGCCTATCAGTGGGCCTTAAGGAGTGTGATAATGCGGACATCTAACCAGCATCATCCTACAATGTGGACGTCAAACCATCATTGCACCCAAGGCATAGCCCACTACAATAGTCAACCCCTAAACCATGGTAGAATCACGTTATAATGGGCCTCATGTACATCCCATTGGGCCTCGACCCATGGGCCTCAAACCATGGTCTCATATATATCAAAGTGGGCCTCAATGGATGGCCCACAAATACACCAAAATGGGCCTAACACATGGCCTTATAATAATCTCAGAATGGTTGGACGGTTGAGATGAAACTCATGCATCATAGTTGGTCCCATGGGGATGGAAGACGTAGATAAATCAAATACTCCATGGTGGAGGTCCACACTGATGAAAGGTGTGAACACAATACATACATAAGTGGGTCCTAAGTGGGACCCACTAAAATGTTTATTTTCCACCCAACCAAGGGCCCAACATAATGTTTATTTTTCATCCAAATGGGGCCCAATATGATGTTTATTTTCCATCCTAACTATTCATAAGGTCACATGGGCCTAGGGCCCACTAAAATGTTTATTTGCAATCCAATCTATTCATAAGGTCATGTGGACCTTGGGTCCACTAAAATGTTTATTTTCCATTCAAACTGTTCACGAGAACACGTGGGCCAGGGCCCACCATAATGTTTATTTTTCATCCAATCTGTTCATAAGGTCACGTGGACCAGGGGCCCACTGTGAATGTGGTTCGCAGATCCAGTCCACCCATTATGTGAATCCCACTTGGCTGAGGGTTCAGACCAAGTTTCAGCCGCGTCTAAATTTCAGGTAGGCCACACTAAGTGATCTTATATGTTCAGGCATGTCTTCACATGATTTTAGATGGTATGGCCCACCTGAGTTCCGTATACGGTTGATTTTCGGGTGGGCCGTAGCTAGGGGGAGGCCCACCCGATGCACAGTTCTGATGTTCAAAACACATCACGGTGGTAGCCCATAGCTAGGGCCGTGAGGCCCAGCCCGTCCTCCCGTCTGCCAGCACGTAGGCATTGCTTGCGTGCGTTCTGACAGCAGCAGCAGCTGCTGGTGGCAGTTTTATTTTTATATATTTTTTTTCCTAGGTGGGACTCACATTAATCGGATCTACTTCTTTCATTGCATGTGTCCCACAATATTAGAGGTCCAAACCAAGTTTCAGGTGGGTCCAAGCTTCTTGTGGACCCCAACAATCATTTTCCCAAGTTTTAACAGAAAATGCTAGTATTCTCAATGCCACGGCCCGCCAGAAAATGGGATCAGCTTCATTTTTCAGCTTAATGCCTAAAATGAGCTGGAGAATAGAATGGACGGCGTGGATCAGCCCCATACATCAAGGTGGGGCCTGTATGAGCAGCCTTCCTCAAAAGAATTTTTTTTTTGTTAGCTTGTAAGTACACACCCATGCCAGTACACGACGCTCCATGTTATCCACCCCAACACATCCAGCGTCCAGAGACGCTAGACGGCATGGGTAAACAGGGACATCATGGTGGGTCCCACATGCACGTGGCCCACCTGTTTGGACCACATGATATTGATGTTTTCCTCCCATCCGGGCCCGCTAATGGGCTGGATGGTGTAGATCCAACACATTGATCTGATGGGTCCCACATGAAATATGTGATTCATGGTTGGCCACACTCATCCCTTCATCATCACCACCATTCAAAGGGAGAGAGAGAGATGGTGATAGAGAGGAGGGACCCCGCCACTATGGGCCCTCCATTGACACAACACATACATCAAGTGAGTCCCACAACAAGTGGACCAAAAAAAAATCAAAATTTAACGGTGGATCACCCACCTCTTGTACTCCTCCTTGCTCCTTAGCCTCCTTAGCTCCTTTGCTTGACTCTTAACGGTAGATGATGGACTTTTGATGGTGGGGATGGTGGATCAATGGTCGAGATGAGAGATAAGAAGGTAGGGAAAGTAGGCCACACTTGATGTTATTGTTTGGGAGAGAAGAAGGTTGGACGTGAGATGCTTAGGAGATTTGAGAAATGAGAAAGAAAAATGGGTGATGGGATGATAAGAGGTGATGGAGTGATGGAGATGGGTGGAGTGATGTGTTATAAGAAGGGATGGATGGAGAGAGAGGTGAAGTGATGTGAGGATTGACTTTGGGCTTGTTTGTGTAAGAGAAAGGTATGGGTTGTTATACTTGGATAGGTGTGTACTTGACATTGATTGATTGATTGATGGGACATTTTGTAGAGATTCTCTCGAAGTTCGCAACATGCGACGTTTCTTCGAAATGAACGTAGACTGATATCTTCCAGCCTAGGTATTCGTTCGGTACGCGAGTCGCGGTGTTAGAATCGCGGCAATAGCACGGTCGCCAAGGTACAGGTTTAGATTCAAGCCAACTTCGGTATGCGGGACTCTGCTTAGAATCGTGCACAAATGTCGGAAACGGGTCGAGGATTGACGGAATTCGACCGGTAGGATCGCGGAAGCATACGGAATGGTACGTATAGGGCACGGGTCTTACAACTCTTCCGTCCAAATAAAAATTTTGTCCTCGAAATTTACTCTATCATCGTAAGTGAACATAACTCATAATAGAAGAGGAAACAAGGCATCGTATATAAAATCGAAGACAACATACAAGATACAACATACAATCAATCATCAAAGAGAAGGGGATAGCGCTCTCAAATCTCAGCCTCGCTTTCCCAAGACGCCTCATCAACAGAATGGTGACCCCACTGAACTTTCACCAAGGGTATGACCTTGGTCCGGAGGACCTGCTCCTTTTGATCAAGGATACAACTAGCTGCTCAATGTAAGAACCGTCCTCACGAACCTCCAACGGCTGCCAATCGATAACAGGAACTACGTCTGACCCACACTTTCTCAACATAGAGACGTGAAAAACGCTGTGGATGCCAGACAACTGAGATGGTAAGGCAAGCTGATAGGCCACAACGCCAATGCGCTCAGTGATCTCGAAGGGTCCTATGAATCTCAGGGCAAGCTTGCCCTTCGCTCCAAATCGAACCATACCTTTCATGGGCGAGACCTTGAGATACACATGGTCCCCTACATCAAACTATAACGGACGACGCCGGCGATCAGCAAAACTCTTTTGGTGGCTCTGAGCTGTGCGCATCCTCTGCCTAATGATATCAATAGCCTCTGATGTCTCCTGCACAAGCTCGGGACCTAGGAGACGCCGCTCTCCAACCTCGGTCCAACAACTCGAAGATCTGCATGGTCTGCCATACAATGCCTCAAAAGGAGTCATGCCAATGGTCGCCTGATAGCTGTTGTTGTATGCGAACTCAGCTAATCGCAGATGCTCATCCCTGCTACCCTCGAAGTCAATCACGCAGGCCTGAAGCATATCCTCAAGGATCTGGTTGACCCTCTCGGTCTGGCCATCGGTTTGCGGATGATATGCGGTGCTGAGCTGTAAAACAGATCCCATCGCTCTCTGAAAGCTCCTCCAGAACTGAGACGTGAACCTCGGATCTCAGTCGGAAACGATCAAAATTGGAATGCCATGCAGTCTCACGATCTCCTCGATGAATAATCTCGCAAGCCGGTCCAAAGGCCAAGTTGTACGAATCGCAAGAAAATGTACCGACTTCATTAGATGATCAACGACAACCCAGATGACATCATGACCATGCTGAGTCCTCGGCAAACCCATAATGAAATCTATAGATACGTGCTCCCACTTCCACGTCGGGATGCTCAACGGCTGCAATAGACTAGGGGGTCTCTGATGATCGGCCTCGACACTCTGGCATGTGTCACACTTGGCCATAAAACTAGCTATCTGGTGCTTCATCCCCGCCCAGAAATACTGTCTCCTCATATCACGATACATCTTTGTCGAGCTAGGGTGGATGGAAAACTGTGATCGATGTGCCTCAGTCATAAGATCTCTGCTCAACTCAGGAATATCTGGGACACACAATCGGCCTCTGAAGCGAAGTCCACCATCAGAACCAATCTGTCAATCTGTCTGACTCTCAAATGCTGCCTCTGCTCGGTAATCCTGTAACAACTCATCTGCCTGTTGAGCCTCGATTACCCTTGCAGCAAGAGAGGGTTGAATCGACAGGATCGACAGCTGAACGATAGAAGACCGCAGACCAAAATCAAAGTCGAACTCTACTATATCCACGAGCATCCTCCACTCTTGAATCATCATATATGCCACCAGGCCTCGTAGCTGACGACTGAGGGCATCCACCACCACATTCGCCTTGCCTGGGTGGTACTGGAGATCAAAATCATAATCCTTCAGAAGCTCCATCCAGCGTTTCTGCCTCATGTTCAGGTCGGACTGAGAGAATAAGTACTTCAAGCTCTTGTGGTCAGAGAAGAGCTCGAACCTGACCCCGTAGAGATAATGCCTCCACACCTTCAGTGCGAAGACAACTATTGCCAGCTCCAAATCGTGCGTGGGATAGTTTAGCTCATGCACCTTGAGCTGACGAGACGCGAAGGCTACAGGCCTGCCGTGCAGCATCAGGACAACACCTAAACCAATACGTGAGACATCGATAAATACAACGAATCTATCACCACCAGAGGGAAGAGTGAGGATAGGAGCGGACGTCAGACGGTCCTTCAGCTCCATGAATGCCTGCTCACATGCGTCAGTCCAAACAAAATCTGTGCCCTTCCGAGTCAACCTAGTCATCGGGGTTGCGATACGGGAGAAGCCCTCAATGAAACGCCGATAGTATCCTGTTAAACCAAGGAAACTATGGATCTCTGATGCAGTTATGGGCTGGCCCCACAGACGCACTGCCTCAACCTTCGAGGGGTCCACTGTGACACCCTCCCTCGTCACCACGTGACCCAGGAATCTCACCTCCTCCTGCCCAAACTCGCACTTCTCCAGCTTCACATACAGCTGGTAGGCACGGAGGGTCTGCAAAGCGATCTTCAGGTGCTGCATATGGTCCTCACGGGTCCTCAAATATATCAGAATATCATCGATGAGGACCATAAAAACTGATCGAGATATGGATGGAAGACCTCGTTCATCAACTGCATGAAGATCGCTGGTGCATTGGTCAGTCCAAAAGACATAACCTGAAACTCAAAATGACCGTAATGCGTCTGAAAAGCCGTCTTCGGGATGTCCTCCTCTCGGACATGAATCTGATGATAACCGGAACACAGGTCAATCTTTGAAAAGAACTGTGCACCCTGCAGCTGATCAAATAAATCGTCTATCCTCTAGAGTGGGTATTTGTTCTTAATCGTGACTCGGTTGAGCTCGCGGTAATCGACGCAGAGCCTTAATGAGCCATCTTTCTTCCTAACAAAGAGTACCGGCACTCCCTAAGGTGAACTGCTAGGATGAATGAATCCCAACTCATGCAACTCGTCCAACTGATGCTGCAGCTCATGCAACTCCATCGGTGCCATACGATAAGGGGCCTTTGAGATAAGGGTGGTACCAGGCACAAGATCAATCTGGAACTCAATATGACGGTGCGGTGGCAATCCCAGAATCTCTTGGAACACGTCGGGGAAGTTACAAACCACCGGCAACTGATTGATACATAAAGTAACGGGCTCCTCGACTGCGCAAGTCATCAAACGAGATAATGACTCTCCTCGGGGCTCTGCAATGAACTGAAACTGGGGTAAACCGGGTATGCAAAATGTGACTATCCTCGTGGAATAGTCCAAAATGGCGTGGTACTCGGCAAGCTAATCCATGCCCAAGATAACGTCGAAGTCTGTCATCGGCAGTACAAATAAGTCAGCAGGAAAAAAGATATCACCAACCAGAACTGGGCAAGACGAACAGAAACGACCCAATACTGTGGTCTTCCCCAAGGGCGTCGATACAGTCAATCCCTCATTAGCAGACTCTATCGGTAATCCAGTCGATCGGCAAAAATCTTGAGACATGAATGAGTGCGAAGCACCGAAATCAAATAATACTCAGGCGATGCATGAAGAGACTGGAAGTATACCCTCAACGACTCGTCCGGAAGTCTGCAGGTCCTACTGAGCCGCATAAAATCTAGCCTGAGCTGGCTGGGGAGGTGCCCGTCCCCTCGGAGGATGCTGCTGCTGCTGATGTCACTGAGGCGCTCGAAACTGCTGCGGTCTTGGAGGTTGGTGCTGATGCTGCTGCTGAGGGGATTTCGTTGGTGGGACCAGCTGTCGTTGCTGATGTGGTGCTCTCAGCTGCTGTGGAGGCTGTTGTGATGCTCTCGACTGCTGTGGAGGTTGTTGTGGTGCTCTCGGCTGCTGTTGATGAGGTCGGGGACACTCCCACCTATAGTGTCCTACCCCACATCATCCATAGCAGGTATTAGAAAGTTGCCTCTGAGGTGGTGCTGCTGGGGGTGCTGACGGTGCTACTGGTGCTCTAGCAGATGGGTGGATCCTGTATCTCTGCGGTCGTTGGTGCTACTGGGAGCTACTGGAGGGGGCATGCCTCTTCTGACCCCTCCTTTGATCTCGATCGCTCTATCCACCAACCCACTCTGCCTCATAAATCTGAACCCTCTGTACTACCGCCTGGAAAGTCGGAAGCTCATGCCCAATAACATGGCCTCGAAGATCGTAACATAAGCCGTTCTCGAAACGGCAGGCCTTTCGCCCCTCATCATTAACCATATGTGGTGCAAACCTCGATAGCGCCACAAAATGGGCTGCGTACTGCACCACGGTCATGTCCCCCTGCACCAGAGTCTCGAACTCCAGTGCTCTCCAATGTTGAATGTGGTCGGGGAAGTACTGCTCATCGAATCTGTCGATAAAGTCCTCCTATGTCCAGACATAATCAGGTCCTGTGACATGGGTAACAGAGGTCCACCAATGCTCGGTCTCACCCTAGAAGAGAAATACTACTAACCGGACTCGCTGCTCGGTCGTACATGACATGGTATCGAAGATCTTCTCCACATCGGAGAGCCATCTCTCAACGGCTGTCGGATCTGGCTCGCCCTAGAAACGCGGAGGGCCAAGCTGTCTGGACTCTCGAAGAAGAGCACTCGCGTGCTCCTGCTCTACCTGAGCTGTAGAAATAACTAGGCGCCTGCCTTGCCCTTAAAGCACAGCAGTCACAGCCTGTAACATCTGCTGTAACTGGTAGGCACTCACAGGAACGGTCGGATCCGCACCAGCATCAGGTGGAGAAACATCATCCTCAAGCAAGGAGGTAGGGATCTCTGGCAGTGGAACGAGAGGCGCAAGTGGTAAAGTTGGAGCCTCATGTGGTGGAGCGGGGGTCGATTGACTCACTCTCCTATGCAGCATGTCTTATGGAAAAGATAAGGCGCCAATCAATCTTAAGAATCGCGCGTTAAGGAACTCAATTAGAAGGTTACGCCCTCAAAACCTAATCGTCCTAACTCATAGCAAACATGTGATGTTGTTCTCAGTTATTCCCAAGTTATGCTCTGATACCAACTTCTGTCACGCCCCGAACTTGGAGATCGAGCTCACAAAATTTCCGATCGCCAAATCCGGCACAGACAGCCTCCATAGTACCCCATTTTCGGCTCCCGGCACTCATATACCAAGTTCTGATCCCGGGATGCTACAAGGAGGATTTCTAATAATAAATTTGATTCATAATGAGCATAACCACAAGCATAACCCACGAATAATAACTACAAGAACACCATTACAAAATTCACTATAATAAAAAACTTTTGAGTACAAGGCGTAAGAAAGGGAAATACAATATACTGAAAATGACAAAAACTCCAAAAGCTTGGCTACACGCTTCAACTGCGGCAAGACTATGCCTGCGTCCTAGCATCACCTACACGCATCAATCATGCATAAGCTTATAGAAAGCTTAGAGGGTGGTGTAAGTGTGTGTGTAATATGAACATGCTCAGAATGCAAGGTCAGAGTAATGCGAAAACATGCTGATGAGTACATGAATGCAGTCAACCGTACCAAGGCTATACAGTGCAAGATATGAATATTATTGGCCATGCGATGTATAATGCAAGCCAAGCATGCCAATCCACCTCCACATGTCAATGCAGTTCCTTACTAGAGCATCAAGTCAGTATGGTTCTCAGTCTGGATAATCACCGGGGTCTACTACACTCTACGCCAGCTTGCTGTCCCTATCCGGACGCACAACTGGGAGAGTGAAAGAGACCTCACTATCCGCCTGCCAATATCGGGCTCGGCTCATCTATAGCGGACCGATTCCTCAAGCTGGTCAAACTCAACCTAGAAATTGCCCCCTCACTCAGGCGGGTAAGGTCACACCCCTTTTCCAACCGACCACGACATAGTGGGAGACGCGACCTACTGGTATATGATACTCGTGCGCTTGTGTATCCACTCGGTCTCGACGTTGGAGTCATCCTCTGGTACCATCAGGTTTAAGGATTTTCACCCAGGGACATATCTGGCGCCCGTATGTTAAAACCAAACATTTTCGGTATCCAATCCAGCCACCCACGATGTGTCTGTGGACGTTGTGGCCCTGGTGTCGCTAGGGTATATACTAACTACAATCACACAATGTAGGTGCATGAGTCACACTACCAGTCATGCAACAGTCCATCTTGAACCATGCGCTCATGTAGGGCAATTCCGCCTATCAGGGAGCCCATAAACAGTTCACCCGAAGGCATATGCTATGATCAGTCACTTCTCATATCGGTCATACATATGATGCGTATGATAATGAATCATGGATCTATACTAAACATATATATATATATATATATATATATATATATATAGGGACGGGCTCTGCATATCATAGAGATGGGCCTAGACGGCCTACTTACTACAAGTATGGGCTTATCAGTGGGCCTTAAGGAGTGTGATAATGTGGACATCTAACCGGCATCATCATACAATGTGGACGTCAAACCATCATTGCTTCCAAGGCATAGTGCACTACAATAGTCAACCCATAAACCATGGTAGAATCACGTTATAATGGGCCTCATGTACATCCCATTGGGCCTCGACCCATAGGCCTCAAACCATGGTCTGATATATATTAAATTGGGCCTCAATGGATGGCCCACAAATACACCAAAATGGGCCCAACACATGGCCTTATAATAATCTCAGAATGGTCGGACGGTTGAGATGAAACTCATGCATCATAGTAGGTCCCATGGGGATGGAAGGCGTAGATAAATCAAATACTCCATGGTGGAGGTCCACACTGATGAAAGGTGTGAACACAATACATACATAAGTGGGTCCTAAGTGGGACCCACTAAAATGTTTATTTTCCACCCAACCTAGGGCCCAACATAATGTTTATTTTCCATCCAAATGGGGCCCAATATGATGTTTATTTTCCATCCTAACTGTTCATAGGGTCACATGGGCCTAGGGCCCACTAAAATGTTTATTTGCAATCCAATCTATTCATAAGGTCACGTGGACCTTGGGCCCACTAGAATGTTTATTTGGCATTCAAACTATTCATGAGAACACGTGGGCCAGGGCCCACCATAATGTTTATTTTTCATCCAATCTGTTCATAAGGTCACGTGGACCAGGGGCCCACTGGGATGTTTATTTGCCATACAACCTGTTGATAGGGTCACACATTCAGGGAGGGGGCTGGGGCCCACCATAATATTTATTTTCCATTCTAACTTGTTTATAAGGTCACGTGGACCTGGGGGTGGGCCTGGGGCCCACCGTGAACGTGGTTCACAGATCCAGTCCACCCATTATGTGAGTCCTACTTGGCTAAGGGTTCAGACCAGGTTTCAGCCGCGTCCAAATTTCAGGTAGGCCCCACCAAGTGATCTTATATGTTCAGGCATGTTTTTACATGATTTTAGATGGCATGGCCCACCTGAGTTCCGTATACGGTTGATTTTCGGGTGGGTCGTAGTAAGGGGAGGCCCACCCAATGCACGGTTTTGATGTTTGAAACGCATCGCTATGGTGGCCCACAGTTAGGGCCATGAGGCCCAGCCCGTCCACCCATCCGCCAAAGATGCATGCGGTATTTGCACTGTATGCGTTCGGCAGTAAAGAATGACAACAAGCCATCTTGGTGATTTTATTTTTATTTATTTATTTTCCTAGGTGGGACCCACATTAATCGGATCTATTCCATCCACTGCATGTGTCCCACAATATTAGGGGTCTAAACCAAGTTTCAGGTGGGTCCAAGCTTCTTGTGGACCCCAGCAATCATTTTCCCAAGTTTTAATAGAAAATACTAGTATTCTCAATGCCACAGCCCACCAAAAAATGGGATCAGCTTCATTTTTTGGCTCAATGCCAAAAATGAGCTGGAGAATAGAATGGACGGCATGGATCGGCCCCATACATCAAGGTGGGGCCTGCATGAGCAGCCTTCCTCAAAAGTAATTTTTTTTGTTTGCTTGTAAGTACACACCCATGTCAGTACACGACGCTCCATGTTAGCCGCCCCAACACGTCCAGCGTCTGTGGACGCTAGACGGCGTGGGTAAACAGGGACATCATGGTGGGTCCCACTTGCATGTGGCCCACCTATTTGGACCACATGATATTGATGTTTTCCTCCCATCTGGGCCCGCTAATGGGCTGGATGGAGTAGATCCAACACGTTCATACGATGGGTCCTACATCAAATATGTGATTCATGGTAGGCCACACTCATCTCTTCATCATCACCACCATTTAAAGAGAGAGAGAGAGAGAGAGAGAGAGAGAGAGACGGTGATAGAGAGGAGGACCCTGCCACTATGGGCCCTCCATTGATACAACACGTACATCAAGTGGGTCCCATAACAAGTGGACCAAAAAAAGATTAGAATTTAACGGTGGATCACCCACCTCTTGTACTCCTCCTTGCTCCTTAGCTTCCTTAGATCCTTTAGTTGACTCTTAACGGTAGATGATGGACTTTTGATGGTGGGGATGGTGGATCAATGGTTGAGATGAGAGATGAGAAGGTAGGGAAAGTGGGCCACACTTGATGTTGTTGTTTGGGAGAAAAGAAGGTTGGACGTGGGATGCTTAGGAGATTTGAGAAATGAGAAAGAAAAATGGGTGATGGGATGATAAGAGGTGATGGAGTGATGAGGATGGGTGGAGTGATGTGTTGTAAGAAGGGATGGGTGGAGAGAGAGGTGAAGTGATGTGAGGGTTGACTTTGGGCTTGCTTGTGTAAGAGAAAGGTATGGGTTGTTGTACTTGGGTAGGTGTATACTTGACATTAATTGATTGATTGATGGGACATTTCGTAGAGAATCTCTCAAAGTTCGCAACATGCGACATTTCTTTGGAATGAACGCAGACTGACATCTTCCAGCCTAGGTTCGGTTCGGTATGCGAGTCATGGCGTTAGAATCACGGCAATAGAGTGATCGCCAAGATACAGGTTTCGATTCGAGCTGACTTCGGTATGCGGGACTTGGCTTAGGATCGCGCGCAAACGTCGAAAACAGGTCGAGGATTGCTGGAATTCGATCGATAGGATCGCGGAATCCTACGGAACGGTACGGACTAGGGCATGGGTCTTACAGTATTTAAGTGATCGTCAATGACCACATTGATGGACTCATGAATTACACTGGTCCTCTTGTTCAGTACTCAATATGCACGACTGTTCAAAAAATACCCTAAAAAGATACCTTCATCACTTTTAGTGTCAAACTTTCCCAGATTTTCATGGTCACGTAAAATATAGCACTTGCTGCCAAAAACTCAAAGGTATTTAATATAGGCTTCTTATCAAACCACATTTCATAAGCCGTTTTACTTGTATAAACTCGGTTGATTATATATCATGCAGTATTAACAGCTTTAGCCCAAAGATTTTTAGGGAGCTTCATACTATTTAACATTACATTAGCCATTTCTTGAAGCACTCTATTTTTTCTTTCAATAATTGCATTTTGTTGTGGTGTTTTAGGTGCAGAAAATTAATGTAATATTCCCTGATCGCAACATAATTTCTCAAAACTGCTATTCTCGAATTCTGATCCATGATCACTATGGATCTTACTAACTTGAGAACCTTTTTCAATTTGAATCCGTTTGAGAATCCTTTTTACTTCATCAAGGATTTCTAATTTATCTCTTAAGAAGGTTACCCAACCACGATTACCAGTATGTATTTTTTACCACCTCGACTCTCTGTCCTGGTTGGTCCTACAAGATCCATGTGGAGAAGTTCGAGCGGTTTTGATATGGCATTGGAGTTCACTTTTTTGTGAGTACTCCTAGTTTACTTGCCATTCTGACATTCGGCACATATTTTGTCTACTTTTTGTAGTTTAGGTAGACCTCTTATTAGTTCTCTTTTGCTCAATCTATATAGATTGTGGTAGTGTACATGTCCAAGGCGTTTATGCCATAACTCGGTTTCATCGGTATGGACCATGTAACATATTTGATTAGATGAGCTAGAATCACTTACGATTTAGCAATTTTCAGAAATTCTACGACCAGTTAATATTACTAAACCATTTTTGTTAATATTTCACACCCTAGGGTAAAAAATTTAACACTATGATTTTTATCCCATATTTGAGAAATGCTTAACAAGTTATGTTTTAAACCTTCAACGTACAGAACATTCTCAAATAAGGGGAGGTTAGAAAGTTGAACCGTACCTTGGCTAATAATCCTGCAGTTGCTACTATCACCAAATGTGACTGAACCATCAGTCATGTGTTTAAGAGTGGTGAACAGACCTTTATCACCAGTCATGTGCCTGGAGCATTCATTGTCTAGGTACCACTTTGAATGGCTTGAAGCTTTGAAAGTCGTGTGGGCAACCAAGAAAGTAACCTTAAGAACCTATTTCATAACTGTTTTGGGTTTAGGAGTATAATTGGTCTTCTTATGTTTGTAATTGTTGTAAGAATGACCCATTGAGTTAGATTTAAAGAGCTCCTTAAGTAGATCAATTATTTTCTCAACTAAAGTGTTTCGGTTCTGATTTTTATAGTTGATATGGTTACTTTTAGTTTTGAAAGATTGAAAAGTTTTAGCACTTTTAGAAAACTTTTAATAAGAACTTTTTTCTTTTGAGTTTAAGGACTCTCCTTTTACAAACTTAGGAGGAGCATTCTTCTGTTTAGGAGGAATATTTCTATCATAGCCCAAACCAGATCGGTCGCCACATTTTCTTGATCCAGACAAAAGTTTTTCTAATTTTGGATCACCTTGGACATACCTCCATGTATCCTTTAAACTCAAAAGTGAAGAGATTTTAAGTTTAAGTTTTTTATTTTCAGATTTTAGATTTTCAATCAGGGTGGTTTTGAATTCTAAATCACATTTGCATTTTTCAAAATAATCTGAAATATGAGATTTTTCTAAAATAAGAGTTTCAAATTTTTCTTTAAGCTTTTAAAACTTTTCTTTCTGAAGTTTAAGTTTAACAACAATTTTATAACTTTCCTTGTAAAGGGCATTATAAGCATCTTAAAGATCTTCTTCATTTTCATAATCACTATTCAGATTTTCTTCACTAATAGAATCATCATGATCTGAAAAAGTAAACTTGGCTAGAGTCATAAGACCTTTAACTTCATTGCCCGACTCGGTTTTAGAATCTTCTGATTTAGAAGAGGCTTCAGTGCTAGAAGTTTCATCCCATGTAGCCAATATTCCTTTCCTTTTAGGTTTGTGATTTTTAGGACACTTGTTTACTAAATGCCCGTATTCTTGGCAGTTGTAACATTGACTATCTTTTAAAGATTTCCAAGTTTTAGATTAAAATTTAGTTCTTTTCTTATCTTGATTTTTAAAAATCAACCCTCTTTTTACTTTTGAAAATCTTGTAAAACTTTTTCACTAAGAGAGCCATATCATCTTTAGAATTATCAAAATCAGAATTTTCTTGACAAATACATTTAAAAGACTTAAGGGCAATAGATTTACCTTTAGAAGCTTTAAGATTTAACTCTTAGGTTTGTAAAGACCCAACTAATTCTTCTACCCTCATATTGTCCGTATCACGAAGTTCCTGGATCGCAGTTACCTTTAAATTGAACCGTTCAAGTAGTGAGCATAGTATCTTTGTACACACTTTACTTTCTAGGATTTTATTGCCAAGACCCCACATAGAGTTCACAATGTCATTCAATCTAGTATAGAAGTCCATGAACATTTCATTTTCTTCCATATGTATTTCTTCAAATTTAGTTGCGAGGATTTGGACTTTAGACTTCTTAACAATTGATGTACCCTCATGTGTCATTTCTAAAATATCCCAAGCTTGCTTTGCAGTATCACAAGATATAATTCTTTTGAACTCATCCGGTGATAGTGTGCAAGTGATTGCATTTAGTGCTTTTGCATTGGCACTACTCTCACTTTTCTGAAATGTGGTCCAGGTAAAATAAGGTGAGACTTTCATTGATTTTGATCCATCGATACCAGTCCCTTCACTGGTAGGAGGGATCCATTCAGTCACTGTGGCTTGCCACATGCTCTCATCCATGGATTTATGGAAAATCCTCATCCTGGCTTTCTAATAGGCATAATTGGAGCCATCAAATGGTGGCGGCCTAGTGACTGAAAGGCTATACATCTTATAAATAGCTTAGATCGATTAGCTCAGGGAATAAATCCAAAAATATAGCAATTAAAATGACCTATTAGGCTCTGATACCACTTGAAAAGGCCTAGCTATGAGTCTTATAGGGGGGGTGTGAATAGGGCTATGCCAAATTAAAACTTTAACAGCGGAATATAAACAATAAGATAGCATTATAAACAAATAAAAGAAAGATATCACTATAATCAATTCATAATATTAAAATGTAAAGCAACCTCAATGTGTGAGTATTGAGAGATTGGTACAAATGTTAATCTAAGGACAACCTTACACCAAAAACCAAGGTTTATGGT
This sequence comes from Magnolia changhungtana, assembly GCA_030180095.1. Lineage (NCBI taxonomy): Eukaryota > Viridiplantae > Streptophyta > Magnoliopsida > Magnoliales > Magnoliaceae > Magnolia > Magnolia changhungtana. The sequence goes on from JASAUF010000446.1 coordinate 2,779,295, forward strand.
AGGACAACCTGATTCCTAGAAAGATCCTTGTATCAAGAAATCAAACAAGATACAAAGGAATAAATAAATAACAAGGAATTAAAATTTAAGTTATTACAACATTCCCCACAATGCTTGAAATGTAAATATAACAACATTCCCCACAATGCTTGAAATGTAAATATTACAACATTTACATCCACACATACATTCCTCAAACTTGATTGATAAAAGAAATTAAACAAACATTCAAAGCACAAGACATAAAGAATTATAGTGGTTCGCCTGTGTGTACACCAACTGTTAAACAACAGCCACATAGCTTGCTACTCCACTCATAATATCCTCACACAAGGGATATCAGCATTCACTATGAAAATAAGTTTCATAGGTTCACCTATAACCTTCACAATTGTGTCTTTTAAATGGGCTTACACAATTCAAAAACCCCACTTTCTGAGTTTTCTAGCTCTCCTCAGATAACCAACACAATGAGATTTTTCTGGCTCATTCTCAAAAGAAACTAAAATAAAGGAAATTTACACAAATGTAAAATACTTGAATTTCTGCTTTTATAGCAGCCCGGAAGAACCAAGCGGAGTAAAAGTTTGAATGTAGAAGTTCAATTGTCCAATACTCACTTTGAAATGGTTCTAGATTCTAGATTGATTTTAAATTAAACCTGTTGGGCTAGCTCTATTTGGTTTTGATTCCAAGAAGAAGGAATACAACAATTCCTCTTTTCAATTCAGATTGGAATATAGAAACAAAATCTAATTGACAAAGCTAACAAAAGAGAATATTAAAGATTCATAATGTAGCTTAAAAATAACACAAACTTATCTCAGAGTGATGCCTTAATTTTACTTGAATTAGATATGAAACTTTAAAATTCGTGTTCTATTTATAGATGCAGAAACCACGTCTACGACTAGTCATGTGGCCATCAAGACTGGTCGAAGGATGAACTGCATTTTGAAATTTTAAGCGCAATAAGATGAAACCATTCCACGACTGGTTGTATGGTGTCCACGATTGGTCGTGATCAACCAACGACTAGTTGTGAGAAAATAAAATTCGTTGATGGAGTTTGAGTCGTAGTTGTAGGACTGGTTGTGAATGAGTTGGCACTGTTCCTACAACCGGTCGAGCAGTCTCCAGTACTGGTCAAAGCTCAACCAAATAATTCTGAAAATTTACAACAACTTAGGACTGGTCTTGAAATTTCTTGGACTAGTCGAGCCAGTTCTAGGACTAGTCAAACAAAGTTCAGGACTAGTCTTAGAATAGACCAAACACTTTTAAAATGATTCAATTTGAATTGTGTATACAAAATGACCTACCCTAAGGTCAATCTAAGGTCATTCATACCTTGAATCTAAAGTATGGAAATTGAGACTTCATTTCTTCAGATGATGGTTGACCTTTAAAGATTATGAAGCTTGAGATCTCTACAAGATGTAGCTTGAACTTGAGATCTTCAAAAGCTTGGATTTGTCGTTCTTAAGTTGTACTTTATCTTGAGTTGAACATTATCTCAAGCTGTACTTGAGTCTTGAACAAGCAGTCGTCTTCTGATTCAACTCTTGAAATATTCTGAATATTGAAGCTTGCAGAAGTGGATAAAGAACTTGACCTTGCATTTCTTGAAGTATATCACCATTCTTAACTTGTAGCATTGATGCAGTGTCTTAAACATACAAATCAACATGCTACATAAGACATAGATTGTGTTTTTGGCACCACAAAATTTGACAACTAAAGGTGCAGGAAACCATAACACTTACACCAAGGAGTCCAAGGAGCTAAAGAAAGAGTGGTATAGGTGGGTGATTTTAGGATATCCACCGTTGATTTCCATTTAAGGGCCCACTTATGATGGGACCCACTTTGATGTATGTGTTGTGATCAAAGAGGGGCCCATAGTGGCAGGGTCCCTCCACTACACCAACCTCTCTCTCTTTCTCTCTCTCTCTCTTAGTGATGGAATGTGGCCCACCTGATCTAGACCGTCCATGTATTGGGCCCCACCTCGTTGCCTATCTATTTAGACAGGCCTGGATGAAGTAAAAAACACAAATATCAGCTTTATCCCAAAGCTGTGGTGGGCCACACGTCTAGACCCACCAATGACGCATGTGTTTCATTCATGTTGTATGAGGCCAGCAATGATCCAACCGTCCATCTGCTGGCTGGCCCACCAGCAGTTACATAGTTGCTGTTTGACGCAACAAGTTCGGACGGTCTGGACGTGAGTTATGTGTTATATCCTAACCATCCATCCTCACTTCCATGTGGGACCACCTGATGATGTGTTATATATCCAGGTCGTCCACCTCAAGATGTGGGATCCACCGTGATGTACTATCCACACCGTCCGTGCGATCCTGGACGGTGGGGCCTGCTGCACTGTGGCAGTCCACACCGTCCAGTCCACTGGACGGTGATTGCTGGGATATGCATTAAAAAAAAAGAGAGAAAGGAATAATAATAAAAAAATAAATAAAAATAATATAATATAATATAATACATATATATTATGTTATGGTGGGCCCACGTGGGACCCACCTGATGTGGCAATGCTGATGCATCCCACATCAGCTATATAGCTGCTATAGTGACGTCGTAAGTTCTGTGGGACCTACCTCTGTTGTATTCCCAGTCATCGATCATTTGGACAGTGGGCCAGCATCCCACGTACCAGCTATATAGCTACTGTACTTCGTCAGCAAGTTCTGTGGGCCTCCACCGTGATATTTGGGTCTAATCCACACCATCCAGATGGTTGGACAATGGAACCAACCGTAGATGTATGTATTACATCCAAACCATCCATCCAAATGGTGAGTTCGTCTTAAGGCTTGAGACTAAAAATGAGGCAGATCGGTATATCAGGTGGACCGCACTGCAGAAAACAGTGGGGGGTTGAACGACTACCATTAAAATCAATTTTGTATTCCAGAAGTTTTGGATTAGTATGAAATTTGTTTATCCACTTAATTCACATTGGTGCGGCCCATGTGATGCAGCCCACTTGATGTATATGAGGTCCATTGTTGTGGCCCATTACGTTGTATGTGAAGCCCATATGATGTAACGCCCTGAAAATCGGGGGTCGAGTATGAACTCAACTCCCGAGTTCCAACGCATCACTTATGCAACATACACAATGATGATTAAATGTTGTCTGAGTTAGAGCAATAAACATGAATGAGATTATACCAAAACAGTAATCATACTCCAGTTCAATTGTATAAAGGCAAGCAGAAGACTGAAATTTTATATTCAAAGTATGTAAAGTAACAAAATTTTATGAACTCCAGAGTATGAGTATTAACTGAGTACCAATATACATGTATTGTTTCTAAGTTAAAAATCAAAATACAACTCCTAAGAGAAGCCCTGAAATCCCCGCGATGCAGCCGGCCTAAGCAAAGTCGTCAGAGTACTGCATAAAGGAGAACTCCTCCTGATCCTCATCGAAGTCGGGCTCCGGCTCCTGAACCGAGGCACCATTTATACCTGCGACAGAGTCTGGTGGGTGTTACAAATACCATCCCGTAACGTGGGAGTGAGTAGCTAACTCAGTGGAACAATAAAGCATAGGTTAACATGTTACCAATTCAATCAAGCAGTAATGATAAAGCAGTACAAATCAAACAATTCTAACTACTCTTATTAAGTGCGAGAATGAAATGACATGATGCTGTGTGCCCTTGCCAAACCACCCTCATGCGACATCATCTTATGTTCGCGAATGCTTAACTCCCTCAGTGCGCCACATCTACTAAGCACATGCGGTGCGATGATGATCATGATTACCGAGTTATCATTAGTCCATTTCAAACAACAGTATTGGGAAACTAAGGTACCTCCCTTGTATCATTCCCAAACATGATCCATTCTAGGGTCGTCAATCCTAGCTAATCTCATACGATATTATGGTTTGAGAAGTGTAGTAAAGGCATCGCAAAGGGCTCGTCACTCGTCAGCGCGGATACAGATCTCACCGTATGCGGCTCAATTGCTGGCCGTCAGCTCAAGTACAGGTCTCACCGTACTCGGCTCAATCACTAGCCGTCAGCTCGAGTACAGGTCTCACCGTACTCGGCTCAACTCATACTCTAGTTGCTGTGAAAGACTCGTCGCCAATCACAGACACTTGGAGTATACTCGAAGATACTACGGAGGACTCGTCGCCCGTCAGCACGAGTACAGGTCTCACCGTACTCGGCTCTCGCCGTAAGTATCGACAGCTCGAATACAGTGTCCCATACCACCGTATTCGGCTCACGAGTTTAGTTGCGTAATGGTCACTACGGGAAGGCACATGGCCCCTGCGTAGGCCGACAGCTCGACCACGGTGTCCCATACCACCATGCCCGGCTCATGCGTCTTAGCGGATCGAGGTACCATGGTTAACGGGATCGCCACTGGTAAGTTTGATACCCTAGGTTCAAGCAGTAGCGACCAAACATGGTGAACACATGTACACATATCGGTTTACTTGACGAGCCTGACTAGCTCGAGCGCACCACAAGTTGGGCGATATGGAGCGCAAAAGCACTCCGTGTGGCCAACCACTATCGCCAACCGAAGTACGACTCGGGTTCGCCAGACACATCCTTTGTGGCGACATGAGTCTCAGCCACAATCTCAAGTCTGGTACCGAATGTTTGGACTATAGACTTAGTCCCAAACTCAAACAGTTCTCATCAATAGCATGTGGAGTAAAGCATGATAACAAAGTAGTATAAGCATGTTAGCAGGCATGTTATAAAGCATGAAATAAAGCATGAAGTAAAGCATGTTGTAAAGCATGTTATAAAGCACTATACAAGTAGGGATACAATTACATACACATCACAAGTGAGTGGTTATAGCGAACCATCACATGGAGGGGATCCTACATGTCTCTAAGGTAGTCGAGAATTCCATATCAGCGCCTATCTAAGGCACTAACACTCAAGCTTTTACACACACAAGCATTTACACAAACACTTAGAGTACGCTATTCCAACATACATGATGTATGTTAGCAAATGCGTATTAGGGCTATTCTTTCGCCAAGTGGTTTTTTTATCCGCGTATACCATATTCATACAACAAATAATCATGACAATTACACTTCCAAAATTTACACATATGCGGTATTTCTAGAATACACAATTTCAACATACATAGTGTTTACAAGCGAACATATATTACGGTGATTCCTTTCGCCAAACTAGTATTTTATCCATGTATTATATAATCATACATTAAATAAACATGTCAAACCTTTTCCCAAAAAAATACGTATACGGTATTTCTACGTATACCTAGAGTATGTGAAATTCCATATTATACAACGTTAATCGAAACAGGAAACGGAAAGTACTTTGTACATGTGCAATTGCATGCAGATCATGAATCTATCATTATCTGACATTGAAAGCATTGAAAACCGTAACTTATATACTTAAAGTCCTCACCTTTGCCCTTGGAATCACCACGAATCAGTAAGGGTTGTTGAGCATCCGTATACGGGCGTTTTCTAGGCTAAAGAGTGAAATCAGTTAGCCTTTTCACAACCTACAACCTATATACTTCAAATCAGACCTAGGGTTAGGCTTTCTCACCTTCAAATGGAGTGGATACCGCCGGGAAAGCACCTGGAAAGAGGCGGTGTAGGCCGTGCGATGATCGAAAGCAGCAGGAGGAAGTTCTCCCACAAATCCCAAGCTCTTCTCTCTCTTTTCTCTCTCTCTCCCTAGGGTTTTATCCCAAATTCGTATAGCTGTGAGAGGGGCTGTTCTAAGCTCCTTTTATAGCCAAAAACCTCCCCAAAACAGACTCAGGTTCAATGGTTACTGCTTATATAGGTATTTCATCACTTTTCCAGCTCAAAAGAGTGTTTCTGGTGGCCCTCCTTGAGCCAAACGTCAGACTTAAGCTCACCACTCATGGATCTACGTGGGATTACGTTTTCGACTCGATCGGATTCCCAGATCGCACGTGACGGACCACTTTCAGTTCAACTGTCAGTGGGCCACGATCCGAAATTTCAAGTACATGTAAATGTTCCTGGAATTTTTCCTGATCCGAGGGTGTAATTTGGTCTGATTCTGACGGTCTGGTTGCTTAATACTGATGCGCAAGCGAATGGTGCCAGATCACTATTCCAGATATTTATTTTGGAAAGGGAATAGTGTTTTTCACACTCCCTCGCTCCGGATCCAAACGAATGGCCGTGGGACATCGGCTGGACCTGATTTTTGAGATGATAGTCAAGCCCAATGAGGCGGTCCTAGTTCCTTAACTTTGTGTTAATCGGACTTCCGATGTGCGATCTAGACCTAATACGAAGTTTCGTTTCATTCAGAGAGCAAAGGTGTAATGAGTTTGGCTCTAAACTTTAGGGTAAACTAGAGTCACTGATTTTGCAAGTTTTGGGTCTTGCAGATCGTATTTAAAGCGATCCCAACGGATTTCATGGTAATTGAGTTTTGCACTTAGTTAACTTTGTTAAATTTCTAAAGGATTTAATCCTAATTAATTTCTGGTCGAGGTGGTACTCGAGCCAACGTACGAAAATTTACGGGTCGTTACAATCTACTCCCCTCAAACAAAAAATTTCGTCCTCGAAATTTATACCTTTTCATATTCCTCGAGAATCTGAGGGTAGTTCTTCCTGACCTCGGCCTCAGTCTCCCAAGTAGCTTCCTCCTCGGAATGATGTGTCCAAAATACCTTCACAAGTGGGATGACCTTGCTACGCAGTACCTGCTCCTTCCTGTCAAGGATGCGCGTCAGCGCAACTCATATGTAGCATCCTCGTTCAACTGTACCTGCTCCCATCTGATGATATGCGAAGGATCAGGAACGTACTTCTTCAGCATAGATACATGAAATACGTTGTGTACAGACGCAAGTGGTGTGGGCAAAGCGAGACGATACGCCACATCACCCACTCGATCCAGTATCTGAAATGGACCGATAAACCTCGGTGTGAGCTTCCCCTTCTTCCCAAACCGAAGGACTCCCTTCATAGGGAAAACTCGAAGGAACACATGATCCCCGACCTCGAAATCCAGCGGTCGCCGCCTCGTATCGGCGTAACTCTTCTGCCTGCTCTGCGCTGTAAGTAATCGATGCCTGATAATGTCGACCTTCTCTGTAGTCGCCTATACCAACTCCGGGCCAATCAGACTACGCTCTCCAACCTCGCCCAACAGTGCGGTGCCTACAAGGTCGACCATATAGAGCCTCATATGGCGCCATGCCAATAGTCGCCGGAAGCCGCATTGTGTGGCGAACTCTGCGTACGGAAGACGGTCATCCCAACTATCCTTGAAGTCCAACACACATGCTCGCAACATATCCTCCAGAATCGATTCACCCGCTCGTCCGCCCATCGGTCGAGGATGAACGCACGTCTTGCGAACTTCAACTTCACACCCATCGCCTCCTGGATACGAGTCCAGAAGATGGATGTGAACTGCGTGTCTCTGTCTGACATGATCTCCAATGGAACTCCATGCAGACGGACAATCTCTCTGATGTACAATCTAGCTAGCTCATCTGCAAAGTTCGTAACTCTGATAGGGAGGAAATGGGCCGATTTGGTCAACCGGTCCACAATCACCCAAATGGAATCATGTCCCTTCCTCGTCTTCGGCAGCCCGGATATGAAATCCATGGAGATGAAGTCCCACTTCCACTCTGCTATGGGCATGGGCTAAAGCAGTCCAGGAGGTCGGTGATGTTCTGCCTTGACCTGCTGGCACGTCAGACATCGAGACACATACTCAGCAATGTGGGCCTTCATGTTATCCCACCAATACGTCCGTCTCATATCCTGGTACATCTTCGTGCTACCAGGATGCATCGCAAGCTTCGAGTTATGGGCAGACTCGAGAAGCTCGCGTCTCAAGTCAGGCACATCAGGAATGCATAGGCAGCCACGGAATCGTAGACCTCCATCAGAACCAACCCTCCACTCGGAATCCTCGGCGTCGCTAGCGTGCTCTCGAAGCTCAGACAGTCGTATATCGCCCTCCTGGGCCTCAACAATCCTGTCGTCAATAAGTGGTCTCACCCGAACGTGCGCAACACACTCAAATGGCTCCTCGATAGTGAGTCTCTGCTCGAAGTCCTGTACGAACTCCACCATGTCCCACTCAGCTATCATCAGTGGTGCCGCAAATGCAATAGCCTTCTTGCGGCTCAACGCGTCTGCCACAAGGTTCGCCTTCCCAGAATGGTAGGAAACCTTGAACTTGAAGTCCTTCAAGGTCTCCATCTATCGGCGTTGTCTCATATTCAAGTCTCATTGTGTGAATATGTACTTAAGGCTCTTGTGATCGTAGAAAAGCTCGAACTCCTCTCCGTAGAGGTAATGTCTCCAAAGCTTCAATGCAAAGATGACAGCTGCCAACTCTAGGTCATGTGTAGGGTAATTCTCCTCGTGCTTCCTTAATTGTCTCGAGGCATATGAATCACCCTATCCTTCTGCATCAGAACACAACCCAACCCAACGCGAGACGTGTCAGTATATATCGTGTATTTCTCCCCTTGCTCTAGCAATACTAGCATAGAGGCGGACGTCAACTTGTCCTTCAACTCCTTAAAAGCTGCCTCTACCTTCTCATTCCAGGCGAACTTCAGGTCCTTCCGAGTCAACTGAGACAATGGCCTGGCGATCTTCGAGAAATCCCGAATGAAGCGTCTGTAATACCCAGCCAAACCAAGGAAACTCCTCACCTCGGTAACCAAGCCAGGCTGCTGCCAATCATGAACCGCAGCTACCTTAGCAAGGTCCACTGCTATTCCATCCTTGGACACTACATATCCCAGGAACTTGACTTCCTCCTGCCAGAAGTCGCACTTCTTGTATTGTGCGAACAGCTGGTTCTTCTCCAGTGTACCCAGCACCGCTCTCAAGTGCTCCTCATGCTCCTCCCGACTCGTAGAGTATATCAAAATGTCATCAATAAAGACAATGACGAATCGGTAAAGGAAAGGCCAAAATACCCGATTCATCAGATCCATGAACACGGTTGGTGCGTTCGTGAGGCCGAACGACATCACCAGAAACTCATAGTGCCCAAAGCACGTCCTGAAGGTTGTCTTCTGCACGTCCTCCTCTCTCATACGCAACTGGTGGTACCCCGACTGAAGATCAATCTTCAAGAAATACTTCGCCCCTCTCAACTGATCGAACAGATCATCTATCCTGGGCAATGGATACTTGTTCTTCACCGTGACCTGGTTCAACCTACGGTAATCAATACACAACCATATCGACCCGTCCTTCTTCTTCACAAATAGTACAGGTGCTCCCCAAGGAGACACACTAGGTCGTATAAAACCCTTGTCTACCAGATCGTCAATCTATTTCCGCAGCTCCTCCATCTCACATGGAGGCATACGATAAGTCGGCAGTGAGATGGGTGTCGCACCCGGCGTAAGATCGATTGTAAAATCGATCTCGCGTCGAGGAGGTAAACCAGGAATAGTCTCAAACACGCCTGCAAATTCTCGAACCACCGGCGTACCCTCTACTGTCGGACCATCAATCGGCACAAGTAAAGCAGCATAACAATCAACACGGCAGGGCCAACTGACCTGCACTGGAAACGTGAAAGCTGTGCCATCAGGTCCATAGGCAGTCACGATCCGAGTATCGCAATCTATCTCCGCCCTCATCTTGGCGAGCCAATCCATACCAAGGATAACGTCGTAGTGCCATAGTGGAGCAACAATGAGGTCGACGAGCACTGTGCTGCTACTCAAAACTATCGAGCAACCCTCGCATAACCATGTGACATCTTAGAAGGTCCCAGTGGCCGTAGTGAGTCTCATTCCCTTAGTGGGAATAGTATGCAAAGATAGACGTTTAACCGCCCCACAAGAAACAATAGAAGTAGTGGACCTAATGTCCACCAATAAGGAAACGGAAGTACCATGAATGTAAGTCGTACCCTCAAAAGCTGTCGGGGCCGCAAGTGACGTCTCAGGTGCCTCAGCCACAAGCGTATGCACGCGCGTCTGCTGCTGACGGTTCGGCTGAGGAGCCAAGGGTCGCTGTGGTGGCCTGAAGCGCGACACAGGAGGTCAGAAGGAAGGATGTGCAGGAGCAGTCTGTAGCGGTGGAGCTGATATGGCCTGTGGATAAGGGCGATCCAATCTCTGCAGTGGTGCAAATCCACTAGCCCTCATACGCGAGAAGCAACTCTCAGCAGGGTGTCCTGGTTTCCCGCAATACGTGCAGGTCACCAACGGGCGTCTCACAGGAACAACTGGTGTTGCGGCTCTAGGGGGCGAATCAACACGAGGCCTCTTGCCTAAGATAGGCCTGCTCTGTAAATCCTAGCATGGCCTCGCAACCATAGCACCACGCGATCTGGCCAATCGGTCCACATCCTGCTCAGCCGTCATAGACATGTGGACCAGTGCTGCGTAGGTAGGTATACTGATGCAGCATATCTTCGACCGTATCTCCGGTCGCAAACTCAAGGAAAAATGATGCATCCGCATCTGCTCATCCACCAGTATAGTCGGGACAAAGAGGCCCAACTCTGTGAAGCGGTGCTCGTACTCCGTAATCGCCATGCCTCCCTGCCTGAGGCGTAGGAACTCATCCTCCCACTCGTGCTGATAAGTCTGCGGGTAGTATTTCTCATGGAACCGAAACTCGAAGGCCTCCCAGGTCCACACGTAATCCACTGCGACCGTCCGCAGCACACTGTCCCACCATAAACTGGCCTCCCTCTCAAACATGAAGGAAGCCAGCTCGACCTGCTCTGCCTCTGAACAGTGAAGCATCCGTAGCATCTTAGAGATGCGGTCAAGCCAAAACTCTGCCTCCTCGGGTCTGTGAGAACCCATGAATGAGGGAGGCCTCAAGCGTTGAAATCGCTCGAGTAAACCACGTGTACCTACATCTCCAGTAGGAGGTGCGGCGGATGTGGGCAGAGGCACATCCTCAAACCGAGCAGGAGGCTCAGAAGGCTCATCAGGATGTGCAGATGTCGTAGGTGAAGTCGCACTACCACCATGGGACAAGGCCTCAGCGATAGTGGCCATAAGTCGCCGGGTCTTTGTGTCTGCTGCTCTTCTTCTTCTTCTTCGATGCATCATCAACATCAGCTGCTCAAACCTATCAGTCGGCGGAGCGACACGGGAGGAGTCATCTTTGCACGAGAAGAAGACGGCCGATCGCTCACGGACCGGGGGCATGTAAGGTGGCAGTCCACCGGTAGGACCAGCAGGAGGCTAATCAGAACCCAACCCTCAGTCCGCAGGACCGCTACTACCAGAAGGAGTCTGGTCCATAGAGCCAGTCAGACGGAGATGTGACGTGCTCTGTGTATACTGTCGCGGCATGCCCTCTACAACATAGGGTACAACATTTGTGAGATACAGCATAACACACATCATAAAGCACTTTAAGCATTCCACACATCATCAAAATAAAAGAGGCTACATGCCTTTCATTTACCCAAAATTGTCATAATACATGGAATACAGAGTTACATGAATCATGACAGAAATCACATGATAGCCAATATATCCACAACATCAAACACTTAAAACATGCTACTATCTACTACATCATCTTCATAAAAACATAAACTGCCTATTGCGGCAACCAAAACAAACAACAACCACAACAACGTGGATGACTAAGCATCCGAAACAGGCGGTGGAGGAGGAGCATTCTTGTCCTGCACACAGCACGGAATGGCCTTTAACGTACGGGACACCTTCTTAAAGCTCCTCTTCATGTAGGCTTCAGTCTCTTCAAGCTTGGCTCGAACTTGACCAATCTCTTGCTGTAGGGCAGCTTGACCCTCCTCGAGACGGGCCAAACGTGCATCAAAAGCATCTCGATTCACACGCTGTTCCTGAGCCGCAGGAGGTGAACTCTCCTCAGTGTCCTGAGCCTCAGGTTCTTCTTCCTGTATGTCATCATCGCGCTCCTCATCACTCTCTGCCAGGAGCTCAACACTCTCCTCACCGGCGCTATCCGACTCATCTCCAGACTCGTCGAGTCATGCTTGCCGCTGTTGAGGGCCGATCTCATATTCTTGAGTGTCGCCTCGCTTGTGACTCGGACTGGTGCAAGGTCCTCCATGTTCAACCTGTAGCCGACATCACGAGCCATCCTGCAGATCAGATGGCCAAATGGGAGCGAAAGATCATTCCTGGCAGAACGAACAACCTGAATTATCTGGGATAGGATGAATGTGGGTAGGCATATGTTGTCTCCATGTCCCATCTTGTACAAAAAGTCCACCATCAACCGAGTACACTCCGTGCGGTTACCCCACCGTGGGTATACATTGTATGTGAAAATGTGATGGAGTAAACGGAAGTCTTTGGCCATCTTTGTCGCTGCAATACAATTTCCTCGCTTCCAACTAACTCGGCGACCATAAAGGTATCGCGTGCGGCGATCCCTTTCTCGTGCACTCCTGGAGAAGTCGTCACTAGGAAGCACTTGACCACGTGGAATCTTCGTGATTCGAACCACCTCATAGGAAGCACTTGACCACGTGGAATCTTCATGATTCGAACCACCTCATCCACAGTGATTGTGCGTCATATGCCCCTCATAGAGACAGTAAACTGAAGAGGCTCCAACGATGAATCTATGATATGAGCGCAGAAGGCACGAACCATGTTCTCACATGCGGGAGACTCGCCTTCAAATATAGAATTCCATCCGATATCCACCAAGTGGTCCATCATCGGGTGTAGGCCAAACATTCTTTCATCAACATGAGCTTCAAACATAACCTTGCGGCCCACGAAGCGCCCGTATTCGATGCCTATCGGAGAAGCATTTCTTACGGGATGGTCAGGATACAGGTCTCGCTTCGACCTAAACTCCCGAACGGTGCTAGTGCCGACCCCAACGTCGGATCTTCTTCGGGAATAGGCTGGCCTACTTGGGCCGGCGTCATCAGCTGCAGTCTTCCTCTTTCCCATGAGAGATAGGATGGAGGAAATGGAGAAAATAGTCGCCACCACACCAAAGAGAGTCATGGAAAAATGCCAAAATGGGGGAAAAGGGGCTGATCCCTTTGATCCACCACAAGTAACAATACAATAGGTGTGGAAGGGGCAATAGAGTTAGGAAATGAAGGACAAATAAAAAGAAAATGGAATGGGTTAGGAGATTACCCGATTTTGAGCTCCAAATGAGGGGTATGAGAGCTCCAACATGAGAAAATGGGGAAAGGAGGAGGCTAGGGCTGTTGTGGAAGGTTGGGGTGTGTGGGTTATGGAAGAAAACGGAAGATTGCAAGGTTTGGAGGGATGGGTTTAGAGAAAAATCGAAAATGGGGTTTGAAGGTGCTTGGAAAGGAAGAAATGGGAGAGTGGGGTGCTCCAGCCCCTTAAAACCTAAACCCTTGCCAAAATGGCACGTGCCAGGGGGTAGAGGAGGTTAGGCCGACCAACCCCAGCCCCGGCCCCACTCGAGATGGCCCACCGGACCGCGGTCCGCCGCGGGAGCCGCGGCTCTGCCGCGGTCGGACTTGGCCGGAACCGCGCCGCCGCAGTGGGGACCTGTTTCCACATGCCCAGGGTGCCAAATGCACCCTGGTTCGATCTGGAGGCTTAGTGTATTAACGTGGAGGGGCCCCCGACTCAGTTTAGCTCCCGAACGGTTGGTTCCGAGAAATTTCTGAACTAAACCGATTTTTCCTGATTTTTAAACGACTGGTTTTAGGTCGATAGTGACCTAGACACGTCAATAGATGGTCTAGAAGTGATTTAGAATCCATATGTGCGGTCAGGATCGAGTACAAACTCGATCAACGTGTCCCTTTTTTTTATGAATTTCGCCGAACGGTGAAATCGGGAGACCCTAAGACTGTTTCTATATTTTTGCACACCCTCCTAGGTTGTAACACGTCAGCGTACGTAGTGGGGACATAACTCAGGTCCAGTTTAATCAAAATCATGCTCTGATACCAACTTGTAACGCCCTGAAAATCGGGGGTCGAGTATGAACTCAACTCCCGAGTTCCAACGCATCACTTATGCAACATACACAATGATGATTAAATGTTGTCTGAGTTAGAGCAATAAACATGAATGAGATTATACCAAAACAATAATCATACTCCAATTCAATTGTATAAAGGCAAGCGGAAGACTGAAATTTTATATTCAAAGTATGTAAAGTAACAAAATTTTATGAACTCCAGAGTATGAGTATTAACTGAGTACCAATATACATGTATTGTTTCTAAGTCAAAAATCAAAATACAACTCCCAAGAGAAACCTTGAAATCCCCGCGATGCAGCCGGCCTAAGCAAAGCCGTCAGAGTACTGCATAAAGGAGAACTCCTCTTGATCCTCATCGAAGTCGGGCTCCGGATCCTGAACCGAGGCGCCATCTATACCTGCGACAGAGTCTAGTGGGTGTTGCAAACACCGTCCCGTAACATGGGAGTGAGTAGCTAACTCAGTGGAACAATAAAGCATAGGTTAACATGTTATCAATTCAATCAAGCAGTAATGATAAAGCAGTACAAATCAAACAATTCTAACTACTCTTATTAAGTGCGAGAATGAAATTACATGATGCTGTATGCCCTTGCCAAACCACCCTCATGCAACATCATCTTACGTTCGCGAATGCTTAACTCCCTCAGTGCGCCACATCTACTAAGCACATGCGGTGCGACGATGATCATGATTACCGAGTTATCATTAGTCCATTTCAAACAACAGTATTGGGAAACTAAGGTACCTCCCTTGTATCATTCTCAAACATGATCCATTCTAGGGTCGTCAATCCTATCTAATCTCATACGATATTATGGTTTGAGAAGCGTAGTGAAGGCATCGCAAAGGGCTCGTCACCCGTCAGCGCGGATACAGATCTCACCGTATGCGACTCAATTGCTGGCCGTCAGCTTAAGTACATGTCTCACCATACTCGGCTCAATCACTAGCCATCAGCTCGAGTACAGGTCTCACCGTACTCGGCTCAACTCATACTCTAATTACTGTGAAAGACTCGTCACCAATCACAGACACTTGGAGTATACTCGAAGATACTACGGAGGACTCGTCGCCCGTCAGCACGAGTACAGGTCTCACCGTACTCGGCTCTCGCCGTAAGTATCGACAGCTCGAATACAGTGTCCCATACCACCGTATTCGGCTCACGAGTTTGGTTGCGCAATGGTCACTACAGGGAGGCACATGGCCCTAGCGTAGGCCGACAGCTCGATCACGGTGTCCCATACCACCATGCCCGGCTCATGCGTCTTAGCGGATCGAGGTACTATGGTTAACGGAATCACCACTGGTAAGTTTGGTACCCTAGGTTCAAGCAGTAGCGACCAAACATGGTGAACACACGTACACATATCGGTTTACTTGATGAGCCTGACTAGCTCGAGCGCACCACAAGTTGGGCGATATGGAGTGCAAAAGCACTCCGTGTGGCCAACCACTATCGCCAACCGAAGTACGACTCGGGTTCGCCAGACACATCCTTTGTGGCGACATGAGTCTCAGCCACAATCTCAAGTCTGGTACCGAATGTTTGGACTATAGACTTAGTCCCAAACTCAAACAGTTCTCATCAATAGCATATGGAGTAAAGCATGATAACAAAGTAGTACAAGCATGTTAGCAGGCATGTTATAAAGCATGAAATAAAGCATGAAGTAAAGCATGTTGTAAAGCATGTTATAAAGCACTATACAAGTAGGGATACAATTACATACACATCACAAGTGAGTGGTTATAGCGAACCATCACATGGAGGGGATCCTACATGTCTCTAAGGTAGTCGGGAATTCCATATCAGTGCCTATCTAAGGCACTAACACTCAAGCTTTTACACACACAAGCATTTACACAAACACTTAGAGTACGTTATTCCAACATACATGACGTATGTTAGCAAATGCGTATTAGGGCTATTCCTTCGCCAAGTGGTTATTTTATCCGCGTATACCATATTCATACAACAAATAATCATGACAATTACACTTCCAAAATTTACACATATGCGGTATTTCTAGATTACACAATTTTAACATACATAGTGTTTACAAGCGAACATATATTACGGCGATTCCTTTCGCCGAACTAGTATTTTATCCATGTATTGTATAATCATACATTAAATAAACATGTCAAACCTTTTCCCAAAAAAAATACGTATATGGTATTTCTACGTATACCTAGAGTATGTGAAATTCCATATTCTACAACGTTAATCGAAACAGGAAACGGAAAGCACTTTGTACATGTGCAATTGCATGCAGATCATGAATCTATCATTATCTGACATTGAAAGCATTGAAAACCGTAACTTATACACTTAAAGTCCTCACCTTTGCCCTTGGAATCACCACGAATCAGCAAGGGTTGTTAAGCATCCGTATACGGGCGTTTTCTAGGCTAAAGAGTGAAATCGGTTAGCCTTTTCACAACCTACAACCTATATACTTCAAATCAGACCTAGGGTTAGGGTTTCTCACCTTCAAACAGAGTGGATACCACCGGGAAAGCACCTGGAAAGAGGCGGTGTAGGCCGTGCGATGATCGAAAGCAGCAGGAGGAAGTTCTCCCATAAATCCCAAGCTCTTCTCTCTCTTCTCTCTCTCTCTCCCTAGGGTTTTATCCCAAATTCGTATGGCTGTGAGAGGGGCTGTTCTAAGCTCCTTTTACAGCCAAAAACCTCCCCAAAACAGACTCAGGTTCAATGGTTACTGCTTATATAGGTATTTCATCACTTTTCTAGCTTAAAAGAGTGTTTATGGTGGCCCTCCTTGAGCCAAACGTCAGACTTAAGCTCACCACTCATGGATCTACGTGGGATTACGTTTTCGACTCGATCGGATTCCCAGATGGCACGTGGTGGACCACTTTTAGTTCAACGGTCAGTGGGCCACGATCCGAAATTTCAAGTACATGTAAATGTTCCTGAAAATTTTCCTGATCCGAGGGTGTAATTTGGTCTGATTCTGACGGTCTGGTTGCTTATCTGATGATGCGCAAGCGAATGGTGCCAGATCACTATTCCAGATATTTATTTTGGAAAGGGAATAGTGTTTTTCACACTCCCTCGCTCCGGATCCAAACGAATGGCCGTGGGACATCGGCTGGACCTGATTTTTGAGATGATAGTCAAGCCCAGTGAGGCGGTCCTAGTTCCTTAACTTTGTGTTAATTGGACTTCCGATGTGCGATCTAGACCTAATACGAAGTTTCGTTTCATTCCCGAGAGCAGCCGGGTAATGAGTTTGGCTCTAAACTTTAGGGTAAACTAGAGTCACTGATTTTGCAAGTTTTGGGTCTTGCAGATCGTATTTAAAGTGGTCCCAACGGATTTCATGGCTAATCGAGTTTTGCACCTAGTTAACTTTGTTAAATTTCTAAAGGATTTAATCCTAATTAATTTCTGGTCGAGGTGGTACTCGAGCCAACGTACGGAAATTTACGGGTCGTTACATATGATGAGGCCCATTGTTGTGGCCCATTGCATTGTATGTGAAGCCCATATGATGAGGTCCATTGTGATGTATTTGAGGCCCATGGGTTGAGGTCTAATGTGATGTATATAAGGACCATGAGTGAGGCCCAATGAGATGTATGTGAGGCCTTTGTGTGAGGCCTAATGTGATGAATATGAGGTCCATTGCGATGTGTGATTCCACCATGATGTATGTAATGATGTTCATGGTGGGTCATGCCTTGGGAGCAATGATGGTGTGATGTCCACATTGTAAAGCAATGATGGTTAAATGTCCGCATTGTAACTCTCCATAGGTCCCATTGTTAGGCCCATACTTGTTGTGTGTAGGCCGTTTAAGCCCATCTTTGTTATGAAGAGAGTTCATTACCATATAGCATCGTTAGTATAACTCCACGATTCATGCCCATACACATCATATGTATGCTTGATATAAGGAATGACTGATCATAGCATATGCCACTGGGCAGATTGTTTAAGGGGATCCCTAATAGGTAGAGTTGCCCCATATGAGCTCGCAGTACTCACAGGATTACTGCATGAGTGATAGTATGATTCATGCACCTCGCATTTGTGTGACATGATTACTGTATGCCCTAACGACATCAGGGCTATGGCCTCCACAGACATATCATGGACGGCTATATTGGATAACGGAAATACTATTATTAACATTGGGGCGCCATAGATGTCTTTAGGTGAAAATCCCTAAACCCGATGGTACCAGTGGATGACTCCAACGTCGAGATCGAGTGGATACATGAGCGTATGAGAGCCGAATACTAGGAGGCCGCGTCTCCCACTGTGTGATGGTCAGTTGGAAGGAAGTGTGGCCTTACCCGCCCATGGGTAGGTGACAATTGCTAGGCTAAGTATGACTACCTCGTAAACGGGTTCGTTATCGACGTACCGGATAGGTATTGGCACGATATTGGCCAGGCGGAAGTGAGGTTTCTTACGCTCACTTGGATTGCATGCTTGAGAAAGGGGCAGTGTCATTTGTAGTGTATTAAACCCTGGTGATTATCCAGAGTGAGAACTGTATAGATATTTGATGCTCTAGTGATAAGCTGCATTGATATGTGGATTCGGATGAGGATTGGTATGCTTGAGTTGCATCTCGCCTCGCATGGCCTTAGTATGGCCGACATGATGAGGGTCGAATATTACACATCAGACCCCCGTTATTGCCTTATTTTACGTACATGATGATGCTTAATTGAATATTTTAATCGTGTTTTTGTTGCAGGGTGTAATTAGGAGTGTTGACTGAAAAAGAGTATTAAAAGTGTAGATTTGACGTTCCGAAGTCATCAGAGCAAGGGACGAACTTTAGAGGACCAATATTAAAGAATTTAAACGCTAGGGATCTGGAAAAATCAAGCCGTTCACGTTAAAGATGCCTGAAATTGGTGCAACATGCAAGATCATATGGTTTCCGCCATCCGATTGGCTCAAAACTTCATACATGGAATGAGACCCATAAATTAACCATACATATCAAATTTCAACCCTCAGATCACTATGAAAGTGCCCAAAATGACAGATTAGCCCATAAACCGTTGATTCTTGGCCCACCTGGTCTTTGGATATGCCTCAACTTTGGTTCCAATGCCTTAAATGGGATGATGAAATGAATGAATGAATTAGATTTTGTAGAAACATTTGAGTGGACCCCACACCGTGGTGGGTGTACACCGTGTACACGTTCCCCGGCCGAGCGCCAGACCGACCAAGGTGGGTCAGCAGGCACTGACCCACATCTTCTCAAAACAGCAATTGCCGTTTTCAGCGTCTGTGTCACAAACGGATGCTGTCCATTTTGCGGACACTAGTGGGCCCCACACATGTCTGTACGGCCAATCTGAGCCTACCATCTTGTAGAGTAGCTTGAAAACTACAAAACCATGATGTTACTTTGCGCTCATGTGTGCACACAAGTGCGATACAGAGGCCACAAACGGACTGTCCTGTAACGCTCAAAAGTGATTTTATTGTGATTTCTCCTCTGGACCGCATCAATGGACGTTCAAAACCACCCATTATTGACTGAAATTTCATCCTGAATCCAATGAACGTGGTGAATTTCCCCGAAAACACTTCTGTGGGGCCCACCGATCACGACAGAGAAAAAGTGCGAAAGCTTTCGCATATCCGCGAAATCCATTTTTCCAGGTTGTTGTGGCCCACCATCTTTGATCATATGGTAGATCTGAACCGTCCATCGTGTAGACCATCTCAAAACGTCCCAGGAGACGTTGATTTTACTGACATCAGGCGAGGAACACGAGAGTTATGAAGCCCCGAACTTGGCTGCGAAAAGGCTTTCGCTGCGCGTACGATAGCTTTCCAAATCTGATTTTCTCGACTCCAGCCACTCCACTATCTATAAAAAGAGATGCAAAACGTGGAGAAGGGGGATCTTTTGGAGAACACCTGGGAGAACGCCAGGAAGAAAGATCCAGAGAGGGAGGAGAGTTTGGAAGAGAGAGAGAGAGAGAGTTTATTTTTATTTCCTTTATTTTTATGTTTTTCCTAGCTTAATCATGTTTATGCTAGGCTAAATTCATTAGCTAGGGCTGAGATGAAGCACCTAATTTGAATAACTCTGGTTATATGTTGATTTTACCTTGATTCGATTGGTTTGTTTATTTCTCTAGTGTACTTGATTGGTTTAAATTTTGTACTTCTCCATCTATGAACTTGACCAGAGTCTATATATGGATGTTGTCTGGATGCTTATTCTAGGTGCTTGTTTCTGAACATGAACAAGTTTCCTATAGAGGGAGAAACAGGGTGCTTTAATGAATTATACACCCTATGTGCCCGACCAAGGACATGGGATGTGTTATTCATTGCATTGCTTTAGGAGATTAGACATTCTGTATGCTCGACTAAGGACACAGATTGTGCTTTCTTTATATAAGTTGTATCAATCTAGATTAGGGTGAATCAACAGATAAAACAAGGGATAGGATAATTAGGGGTGGATTCGAAAGTCTCAGTGCTCTCTCTAATTGAATTTTCTTCCCTGTTCTCAATTATTTTTCATAGAATTGTGCTTAGTAACTTGCTCCATTATTTGTTGGATTAGTTAAAGAGAATCATAGATTTGAATTGTGACGACTAGTCCTCGTGGGAATGATCTCGTAATACGTGTTGTATCTACATCTGATTCGTATACTTGCGAGTTTAAAAATCATTTAAATCATGTTGGTTTAAATAAAACATCAAGTTTTTGGCGCCATTGCTGGGGACTATTTCGGTCCAAATTGAATTTAAGATTCCTTCTTATCATAATTCATAGCTTAGGATTTTTACGAACTTTAGATTAGTGGTTTCTCTTTGTTTTAGAAACTAACCTATTTCCTGTATTGTAGGGTCCTGACGTATATTTCTAATTTGGTAACATCTTTCTAAATTCTCCATCTTTCTCTAATTCCTATTTTTAGAATTAGGATTTTATTTTTCTTTTTAGAAATTTTCTAATTCTCTGATTTTAGATTTAGTAACTTTCTATTTTCTAATTTTAGAAATTTTTTTCTCTTTTTAGAAACTAACTTAGCCTTTCAAGATTAGAAACTTTTTTTAGAAACTAACCATTGCTTAGGATTTTCTTTTCTAGCATTAGCTTAGGAAGTCTTTTTTTTTTTTTTTTTTTTTTTTTTTTTTTTTTTGTTTACAGGAATTAAGGAAACTAATAATAAAATTTTCATCAAAGAGAAGGAGGAGCTCTCAATTCTTCAGACATCAATCATCTCTTTTTCCGGGTTCTTTCTTCCAATTCTTGCTTACATAGTTTTATCTTGTTTTTAAGAATTCATGCTTTTTATTTCTAGTTTTATTCCTCTTAGGTTGTAGTTTAGTTTAGTTTAGTTTTCTTTCCTACCTTATAATAACTTAGTTTATGCTAGGACGTAGATCTCTGAATATAGAACTAGCGTCTGTTGATCCTGAAATATAAAGAACACTTCGTGGAAGATTGAGAAATACTCCTGTTGAAATGGCAAATGAGAATGAAGTTAAAGCTCTTACAGACTATTCAGCTCCTGTCCAATTTAATGCGCCTTCATGCATAGTGTTGCCAGCCACTACGGCAACACACTTTGAACTTAAACCTGGGGCCATACAATTGTTGCCAGCCACTACAGCAACGCACTTTGAACTTAAACCTGGGGCCATATAATTGTTGTCATCCTTCTTTGGTTTAGATAAGGAGGACCCATATCATCATGTGAAAGAATTCCTGGACATTTGCTCCACCTTTAACTTCTCAGACGATTCGATCCGCCTACACCTATTTCCTTTTTCTTTGAAGGATAAGGCGAAAGCATGGTTGAATTCTCTAGAAGTTGGATCTATTGCTACATGGGACCAACTGTGTAAGAAGTTCTTAAACAAGTTCTTCCCTGTTCGCAAAACTAATGCCCTCCATAGAGAAATCACTAATTTCACACAAAAAGAGGGTGAGCACTTTCATGAATGCTGGGAACGATGGAAGGACTTGCTTCTTAAATGTCCACACCATGGTTTTGAGAAGTGGCAACAAATTTAATACTTCTATGACGATTTGACACCCCAGAACCATCGCATGGTTGATGCCACCAGTGGAGGGTCATTCATAACCAAAAGTGATGTCGAAGCGTGGAATTTCTTTGAAACTTTGTGCGAAAACTCCCAGCAATGGGACTATTCAAATAGAGGTGAAAGAAGCACCCAACCACAGAAGAGAGGTGGTATATATGAGATAGAAGTCACGCAAGATCTCTATGCCAAGATTAATGGCCTGACAAAGAAGGTTGATGCTCTAATGTTGCATAATGTACCTCCACAAACAACTCAAGTTGAGGCATGTGTCATATGTTCTAGTCCTGTCCATCCTACGCAGTGTTGTCTATCTAGTGCAGCATTCCCAGAACTTCTCTCTGAATAAGTACATGCAATGAACACTTTTCAAAGACCTGGGAATAATCCTTACTCAGAAACATACAACCCAGGTTGGGCTAGGCATCCAAATTTCTCTTGGGAAAAAGGACCACAACAAGGAGGACCATCTAGAAATCATCCCATGCAACCTTACCCTCAAGCTGGCAATCAACAACTTCAATAGTTTTTGCAATATCAACAAGGTCCCTCACAATTACCGAAACCATCTCTTGAAGAAACACTCAATCTTTTTATGCAGAGTTCTCTCCAATTCCAAAAAGATACCCAACAAACCTTACTAGCCAACCAGCAAAGCTTACATGCAAATGCACAATCCATTGCCAAGCTGAAAGTACAATTGGGTTAACTAGCTACCGCATTGAATGAGAGAGAGAAAGATAAGTTCCCTGACTAACCCGTGGCTAATCCAAAGGGACAGTATGAGATTGGCTCTAATTCCAACCAAGAGCAATATCGTGAGCAAGCCAAATCGATCGCTACCCTTAGGTCAGGTAAACAGATTGACAACAGAATAGAGATGCCTAGGGATGAATCAAATTCCAAAGTAGAAGATCAAAATGAAGCAGAGAGACACACTAGTGCATCCAAAGTCCAAAAGTTCTCTGACTCTCCAAGAGCCACTAATGTGCCACCCTATATGCCCAAAGCACCCTTTCCTCAACGTCTGACACCAATAAAGAAAAGAAACAACTTTGATGAAATCTTGGATGTGTTTAAAAAAGTACGAGTCAACATTCCATTGCTTGATGCTATCAAGCAAGTCCCTGCTCACGCTAAGTTTCTTAAAGATTTATGCACTTAAAAGCATAAGCAGAATGTTCATAAGAAAGTCTTTCTTACAGAGCAACTCAGCTCCATGATTCAATATAACACCCCTCCTAAGCTCCCACCATTTCTTGCGTCATACGAGATCATAAGATCGGGAAGGCATTGCTTGATTTAGGGGCGAGCATCAATTTGTTACTATATTCGGTTTATGAGTAGCTAGTACTTGGTGAGTTGAAACCGACTTAAGTAACATTACAACTAGTTGATAGATCTGTCAAGGTGCCCCGGGGTGTTATTGAAGATGTGCTAATCCAGGTTTATAAGTTTTATTTTCCAGTGGATTTTATCGTTATAGATATTCAGCCTGTCCGGAATCTGACTAGTCAGATCCCGGTCATCTTGGGTTGTCTATTTTTAGCTACATCTAATGCTATTATAAATTGCAGGAATGGAGTTTTGAAGTTGTCCTTTGGTAACATGAATATTAAACTCAATGTCTTTAATGCTGGACAACAATCCGCAGATTTGGAAGATATATTTGAAGCAGACATGATCGAGAGTCTAGTGCAGGACTCCTTTCTTAAATCTTTTGAAGATCCACTTGAGACCTGCTTAGCACAATATAGCATGGATTTTGACATAGATAGTCCCATCCACGAAGTCAATGCACTGCTCAACTCTACTCCTATATTGGAGACTGAAAGATGGAGAGCGGAAGTGAAACCTCTTCATCCCTCTGAGTCTAAACCGGGCCTATCTATTGAGAAGTCACCTGCACTTGACCTTAAACAATTACCTATAGATCTTGAGTATGCATTGTTGGGTCCCTTTGAGACTCTACCTGACATCACAGTTTCTAACTCTGAGAAAGCAAGGGAGAGTAGGTTGCTTAATGTTCTCAGAACATATAAGGCAGCAATTGAGTGGAAGATAGCGAAAATACAGGGAGTATGCCCCACTGTATGTATGGATCATGCTGCGGAAATATCACTTGAATTACAAAGGAGGTGAAATCCTAACGTGGAAGAAGTCGTTCGAGCAGAAATCCGTAAATTATTAGACGATAGTATCATTCACCTCATTTCAAATAGCACAGTTCATGGAAACTCACATTACTTGTTTGGGATTGGTTAATCAAGGTGTTGAGACAATTCAGTTGGCGGACCCAAGCTATCAAGATTGATTAATTCATGGTCCATGGGTGCTTGCATTGCTTGTCTGGCTGAAGACGTTAAACTTAGCGCTCCTGGGAGGCAACCCAACCTTTTATTTTCTTTTATTTTTTTTCCTAGTTAGTTAGTTCAATGTTTGTGGGTATCATTTCTGCAAACCCTCACGAGACTACAACTCGTCCACTAGGGGTAACCTAGGGGTTTAAAGGCTTGTTGCATAAGCTAAATGCAATTGAGACACCTGCGAAAGTGGTATAGGTAGTTTTTTTTTATGATTTATTTTTGTTATTTTGTTAATACCTCTCTTTTGCTGACTCGCTTTTACGTTGAGATTTCTTTAGGACAACCTCTTGATTCTCCGTCTCGGTACTATCTTTCCCTCACTCCTCTCTTATTTTCGTTGTCTCATGTGCATCGCATGCTTATTTCTTTTACATTGAGGACAATGTAGATTTTAGGTTAGGGGGTGGGAGATTAGGTTACCTAATCAGTATTTTCCTGGTCTTGAGTAAAATTGTGAAAATTTTTAAATTTTTCTGGAATTTCTTATGAATTTGAAGTGATTTTGAAGGATAGTTGTGATTTTAAATTTAAACAATACAGAATGTTGGTAATTTATGACTCTTGGATTCAGTTGTCTGTTAGATTTCACAGTTAAGTTTGAATTGTTAACCTCTGATTAGAAGTTATAAACATTGATTGAGTCATGATTTCATATATCACATCTCGCTTACACATTAAGGTTTCAATTCGATAATTGAATGATTAACTTGGTAATCACTAAGCATGAAAGGAACCAGCCTGAAAAACTTTTTTTTTTTTTTTTTAGCATCAGTTCAGTAAGAATTAAAAGGGTAAGTCACATAATCTTCACCATAGGTTTGCTCGCTATATGTGTAGATTCGATTCCCCATCGTTGACATTTAGAAAAAGTTAGGTGACAAGTTTTCACCATAGGTTTGCTCCCTATAGGTGAGAACTTGATTCAATTCCTTGGCATTACTGTTCATAAAAAAATCAAAGGCTGATAAAATGTAAAGTTAATCTATAATGCAAGTGTTGGTTTCAGGCTTTGTTGTCATGAATTCAGTTGTTAATTACTAATGATAGCAGGAACTTGACAAGTGGATCTCTTAATGCTTGTAAGCTGGGATTACACTATACACTCATGGAACTCAATGTTTAAAATTTCTGATTAATGGATTAATATTTTGAATTTGATTATGAAGTTTACCGTGAGCTTGATTCCAGGAGAAAAATTCTACTCACCATTCATGAATCGTAGAATTTTCACATCTCAACTATTTGTTCATTAGTCACTCGGGTTTACAGGAATTGTCTTCTATTTCTGAAATTATTTTTCGCATGTTTTGCTCGGGACTAGCAAAATGCTAGTTGAGAGTTGTGATTAGGGTCAAATATTACATATCAGACCCCCGTTATTGCCTTATTTTATGTACATGAAATGCTTAATTGAATATTTTAATCGTGTTTTTGTTGCAGGGTGTAATTAGGAGCGTTGATTGAAAAAGAGTATTAAAAGCGTGGATTTGACATTCCGAAGTCATCAGAGCAAGGGACGGACTTCAGAGGACCAATATTAAAGAATTTACATGCCAGGGATCTGAGGAAATCAAGCCGTTCATGTTAAAGATGCCTGAAATTGGTGTAACATGCAAGATCACATGGTTCCTGCCATCCGATTGGCTCAAAACTTCATACATGGGATGAGACCCATAAATTAACTGTACATATCAAATTTCAGCCCTCAGATCACTATGGAAGTGCCCAAAATGACAGATCAGCCCATAAACTGTTGATTCCTGGCTCACCTGGTATTTGGATATGCCTCAACTTTGGTTCCAACGCCTTAAATGGGATGATGAAATGAATGAATGGATTAGATTTCACAGAAACGGACACTGCCGTTCGCAAAACGCCCACTGCCGTTTTATTTCAACGCCCACTGTCGTTCGCAAAATGGACCAGCGGCGTCCGTCACGCGGCAGCGGAAACGGGAACGCGGATGCTGTCCGTTCTGGTGGGGCCCACTCCATCAATGCTTTGATAAATCCACTCCGTCCATTGGACGGAGGACGAAATTCCAGGTGGGAATGCTCATTTTCGAGTTAGATTTGTGGTGGCCCACAGAGTTTTAAACTCACCGTCCGTTTTACCATTGAACGGTTGAAAAACTAATCTTCATTGTATTTTCCATTTCTGTCACCTTGACGTGGTTGAGAGATACCTTGGGACTCTGATGGACGGTTTAGATTGTCCATTTGGACAATGGGTGGGGCCCACTACTGTCCGTAAAACCGGCCGCCCGTCGGTTACGCAGCCAGCGAAAAAAAAAGGAAATTTCGTTTTTTTTTAAAAGTCGGTCGCGGGTGCAGCGCTGACCGCCTTAAGTTGATTTGGTGTGGCGCTGGCGTGTAGTGTACATGATGTACATGCACCACATACAGCACCCATTATGATGTTGTTACGAAATCTAATCGGTCCATTCCTTTTCTCAAACTATATTAACCGTCGAGACCAAAGTTGAGGCAGTTCCAGATATCAGGTGGGCCTAGAATTAACGGTTTATGGGCTGATCTGTCCGTTGGGCCGCTTTCCGAGATCTTCAATAGATGAAATTTAATATGTACGGTTAATTTATATCCTTCATCACATGTATGAAGTTTCGAGTTGATCGGATGGCGGGAAATATGTGATCTTGCATTTTACACCAATTTCAGGCCTCTTTATCATGCTTTCCTCAGATTCCAGGCGTGTATATTCTTCACCATTGGTTTTCTGGAGTTCATCCCGTGCTCTGGTGACTTCAGAACGTCAAATCCATGCATTTAACATCAATTTCCAATTAACGCTCCTGATTTCATCCTGTAATAAAAACACGATTAAAACACTCCATTAAACCTTATCATGTACGTAAAATTAGGCAATATTCGGGGTCTAATATGCAATATGTGACCCTCATCACAACCCCCAACCAGCATTTTGCTAGTCCCGAGCAAAACATGCGAAAAATAATTTCAAAAATAAAAGACAATTCCTGTAAACTCAAGTGGCTTGTGAACAGATAGCTGAGATGTGACGATTCTAATATTCATGAATGGTAAATAGAATTTTCTCCTGGAATCAAGCTCTCAGCAGATTTCATAATTAATTTCAAACTATTAATCCATTAACTTGAACAATTGTAAACATTGAGTTCCATGAGTGTATAGTGTAATCTCGGCTGACAATCATTAAGAGATCCAATTATCAATTTCATGATATAATTGGTAATTCGTAACAACAAAACCTGAAACCAACACTTATCTTACAGATTAACTTTTCATCTTACCAGCCTTAGATTTTCTTTATGAGCAGTAACGCAAATGAGGGGAATCAAATTCTCACCTATAGGGAGCAAACCTATGGCGAAAAACTTGTCACCTAACTTTTTTCATGTCAATTATGAGGAATCGAATCTTCATCTATAGGGAGCAAACCTATGATGACGATTATGCGACTTAACCTTTTTTAATTCTTCTTTTTACCAAGTTAATCATTCAGTTATCGAACCAAAACTTAATGTGCAAGCGAGATGTGATATGTGAGATCATGGCTCAATCAATGTTTACAACTTCTAATCATGGATTAACAATTCAAAAATTGAATGTGAAATCAAGCAGATGGCCGAATCCAAGAGTCATAAGTTACCAACATCACATATCTTATAATGTTAAAATCACAACTATCTTTCAAAATCACTTTGAATTCAATAGAAATTCCAGAAAAAAATTTTTTAAAATTTTCACAAATTTTGCTCAAGACCACGAAAATACTGATTAGGTAACCTAATCTCCCACCCCCAACCTAAAATCTACATTGTCCTCAATGTAAAAGAAATAAGCAAGCAATGCACATAGGACAATGAAAGTAAAAGAGGAATGAGGGAAAGATAGTACCTGGACGGAGAATCAAGAGGCTTTCTCAAAAAATTCAACGTAAAAGTGAGTTAGCACAAGAGAGAAATCAACGGAAGCAAAAATAACAAAAAGAAAAGAAGATCCTACCTATACCACTTTCGCAGGTGCTCTCGATTGCATTTAGCGCATGCAACAAGCCTTTAAACCCCTAGGTTACCCCTAGTGGACGAGTTGTAGTCTCGTGAGGGTTTGTAGTAATGTTACCCACAAACATTGAACTAACTAACTAAGAAAAGTAAATGGAATGAAAAGCTAGGTTGCCTCCCAGGAGCGCTAAGTTTAATGTCTTCAGCCAGACAAGAGCGGACCATAAAGGAGCTAATCTTTATAACCAGGGTCCGCCAAAGAAATTACCTCAATACCTTAATTAACCGATCCCAGACAAGTGATGAGGGTTCCCATGAGCTGTGCTATCTGCAAGGAGGTAACTGACACTGTCGTTAAATAATTTAAGGACTTATGCTCGAACGACTTCTTCCATGTTAGGATCACGCTTCCTTTGCATTTCACGCGACATTTCCACAGCATGATCCATATATACAGTGGGGCATACTCCCTGTATTTCCGCTATCTTCCTTTCAATTGCTGCCTTATATGCTTTAAGAACATTAAGCAGCCTACTCGCCTTTGTCTTCTCAGAGTTGAAAACCATGCTGTCAGGAGGCGTCTCAGAGGGATGAAGAGGTTCCACTTTCGCTCTCCATTTGTCAGTCTCCAATATAGGAGTAGAGTCGAGCAGTGCGTTGACTTCGTGGATGAGACTATCAATGTCAAAATCCATGCCATATTGTGTTAAGCAGGTCTCAAGTGGATCTTCAAAAGATGTACGGAAGGAGTCCTGCACTAGACTCTCGATCATGTCCACTTCAGATATGTTATCCAAATCTGCGGATTGTTGTCCTGCATTAAAAACATTGAGTTTAATATTCATGTTATCAAAAGACAATTTCATAACTCCATTCCGGCAATTTATAATAGCATTAGATGTGGCCAAAAATGGACGACCCAAGATGACTGGGATCTGACTATGAAGATTCTGGACAGGCTGAGTATCTATAACTATGAAATCCACTGGAAAATAAAATTTATCAACCTGGATTAACACATCTTCAATAACACCCCGGGGCACCTTGACAGATCTATCAGCCAGTTGTAAGGTTACCTTAATCGGTTTCAACTCGCCAAGTCCTAGCTGCTCATAAACCGAATATGGTAACAAATTGACGCTTGCCCCTAAATCAAGTAATGTCTTCCCGATCTTATGATCTCCTATGCCGCAAGAAATAGTGGGAGCTCCTGGATCCCTAAATTTAGGAGGAGTGTTATATTGAATCATGGAGCTGAGCTGCTCTGCAATGAAGACCTTCTTATGAACATTCTGCTTACGCTTTTGAGTGCATAAATCTTTCAGAAACTTAGCGTAAGCAGGGACTTGTTTGATAGCGTCAAGCAACGGGATGTTGACTTGCACTTTTTGAAACACATCCAAGATTTCATCAAAATTATTTCTTTTCTGTATTGGTGCCAGACGTTGAGGAAAGGGTGCTTTGGGCACGTAAGGTGGCACATTAGTGGCTCTTGGAGAGTCAGAGAGCTTTTGAACTTTGGATGCATTGGTGTGACTCTCTGCTTCATCTTGATCTTCTATTTTAGAATTTGATTCATCCCCAAGCATCTCTATTATGTTGTCAATCTGTTTGCCTGACCTAAGGGTAATGATTGATTTGGCTTGCTCATGATATTGCCCTTGGTTGGAATTAGAGCCAATCTCATACTATCCCTTTGGATTAGCCTCAGGTTGGCTAGGGAACTTGCCCTTCTCTCTCTCACTTAATGTGGCAGCTAGTTGACCCATTTGTATTTCCAGCTTAGCAATGGATTATGCATTTGCATGTAAGCTTTGCTGGTTAGCCAGTAAGGTTTGTTGGGTGTCTTTTTGGAATTGGAGAGAACTCTGCATGAAAAGATGGAGTGTATCCTCAAGAGATGGTTTCCTTGATTGTGCAGGCAGTTGTTGATATCGTGGAAACTGTTGAAGTTGTTGACTGCCAACTTGGATGTGCGGTTGCATGGGAGGATTTCCAGATGGTCCTCCTTGATGTGGTCCTTTTGCCCAAGAAAAATTTGGATGCCTAGCCCACCCTGGGTTGTATGTGTTCGAGTAAGGATCATTCCCAGGTTTTTGAAAAGTGTTCATAGCATGAACTTGTTCGAGAGAGAAGTTCTGGGGATGTCGCGGATGGATAAGGCGCATAGGATGGGTAGGACTAGAACATGTGGCACATGCCTCCACTTGAGCAATGTTGTGGAGGTCCATTATTTAATACCGAGCATCAACTTTCTTTGTCGTTATCAAGCTTGCGCGCAGCCGGCACGACTCCTATCTCATATATACCACCTCTCTTTTGTGATTGGGGACTTCTGTCACCTCTATTTGAATAGTCCCATTGCTGGGAATTTTCGCACAAGGTTTCAAAGAAGTTCCACGCTTCGACTTCACTTTTGGTCATGAATGACCCTCCACTGGTGGCATCAACCATGCGACGGTTCTAGGGTGTCAGACCGTCATAGAAGTATTGAACTTGTTGCCACTTCTCAAAACCATGGTGAGGACATTTAAGAAGCAAGTCCTTCCATCTTTCCCAACATTCATGAAAGTGCTCGCCCTCTTTTTGTGTGAAGTTAGTAATTTCTCTACGGAGGGCATTGGTTTTGTGAACGGGGAAGAACTTGTTTAAGAACTTCTTAGACAGTTGGTCCCATGTAGTGATAGATCCAACTTCTAGAGAATTCAACCATGCTTTCGCCTTATCCTTCAAAGAAAAAGGAAACAGGCATAGGCGGATCGAATCGTCTGAGAAGTTTTGGAACTTAAAGGTGGAGCAGATATCTAAGAATTCTTTCACATGATGATATGGGTCCTCCTTGTCCAATCCATAAAAGGATGGCAACAATTGTATGACTCCAGGTTTCAGTTCAAAGTGTGCTGCCGTAGTGGTTGGCAACACTATGCATGAAGGCGCATTAAATTGGACAAGAGTTGAATAATCTTTGAGAGCCTTAACTTCATTTTCATTCGCCATTTCAACAGAATTGTTTCTCAATCTTTCACGAAGTGTTCTTTCTATTTCAGGATCAAACGACGCTAGTTCTATATTCAGAGATCTACGTCCTAGCATAAACTATGTTATTGCAATGGAAGAAAAAAAACTAAACTAAGAAGCAACCTAAGAGAAATAAAACTAGACCTAGAACTATGAGATTTTAAAACAAGTTAAAACTATGTAAGTAAGAATGGGAAGAAAGAACCCGGAAAAGGAGATGAATGATGTCAGAAAATTTAAGATGTTCCTCCTTCACTTAGTAGCTTCCTTCCTCAATTCCTATAAAAAAAAAAAAAAAAAAAAACCAAATTAGGTTTCCTAAAATAATGATAGAAAAATCCTAAGCAACAGTTAATTTCTAAAAATAAAATAAAATAAAATAAAATAAAAACTTTAACCTAAGTTAGTAAAATCCTAAGACTATGAATTATGATAAGAGAGAATCCTAAATTTAATTTGAACGAAACAGTCCCAAGAACCAAGCGCCAAAAACTTGATGTTTTATTTAAACCAACATGATTTAAATGATTTTTAAACTCGCAAGTATACGAATCAGATGTAGATACGGTACGTATTACGAGATCGTTCCCACGAGGACTGGTCGTCACAATTCAAATCTATGACTCTCCTTAACTAATCCAACAAATAATGGACTGAACTACTAAGCACAATTCTAGAAAAAAAACAATTAAGAATATGGAAGAAAATCCAATCAGAAAGAGAGCACCAGGACTTTCGAATCCACCCCGAATTATCCTAACCCTTGTTTTGTCTGTTGATTCACCTTGATAAAGATTGATACCACTTAGATAGAGAAAGCACAATCTATGTCCGAAATCGGGCATACAGACTGTCTAATTCCTTTAAGCAATGCCATGAATAACATATCCCATGTCCTTGGTCGGGTATATGGAATGTACATTCATTAAAGCACCCTGTTTCTTTCTCTCTAGGAAACCTGTTCTTGATCAGACCCAAGCACCTGTAATAAGCATCCAAACAATATCCATATATATACTTTGGTCAAGTTCATAGATGGAGAAGTATAGAATTTAAACCAATCAAGCCCACTTAGAGAAAGAAACAAATTAATTAATATTCAAAGTAAATCAACCAATACAAGAGCTAATCAAATTAGGGGCTTCATCTCAGCCCTAGCTGAGAGATTAGTGACCCATGAAATCCAAAAAAAATATTAAACGAAATTCATAAAAATTGAACACCAAACCAATCGATCTCTCTCTCTTCCTCCTTCTCTTTCTTCTCTTTCTTCTCTCCCTGGCTTTGGATCTCGAATTCTCTCGTTCTCAATGCCTTTCCCACGTCCATAACTCCCCTTTTATAGCTGCTGGATGGCTGGAGTCGGTGGCAGAGTCGTAGAAGGACACGAAGTACAAATTTTCACAGCCGTGATCGGTTGGCCCCACAGAGGTGTTTTCTGGAAAATCCACCCCGTCCATTGGATTCAGGACGAAATTTCAGTCAAGAATGGGTGGTTTTGAATGTCCATTGACGCGGCCCAGAGAAGAAATCATGAAGAAATCAGTTTTGAACATTGCGGAGTAGTCCGTTTGTGGCCTCTGTATCATGCACGTGTGTACGCATGGGTCCAAAATTTCAACATGTGTTTGTAGAATTCGAGGCCATCTACAAGATGGTCGGTTCAGATTGGCCATATGGGCCATGTGTGGGGCCCACTGCCGTTCGCAAAACGGACCAGCGGCGTCCGTCACGCGGCAACGGAAACGGGAACGCGGATGCTGTCTGTTCTGGTGGGGCCCACTCCATCGATGCTTTGATAAATCCACTCCGTCCATTGGATGGAGGACGAAATTCCAGGTGGGAATGCTCATTTTCGAGTTAGATTTGTGGTGGCCCACAGAGTTTTAAACTCACCGTCCGTTTTACCATTGAACGGTTGAAAAACTAATTTTCATTGTATTTTCCATTTCTGTCACCTTGACGTGGTTGAGAGATACCTTGGGACTCTGATGGACGGTTTAGATTGTCCATTTGGACAATGGGTGGGGCCCACTACTGTCCGTAAAACCGGCCGCCCGTCGGTTACGCAGCCAGCAAAAAAAAAAAAAAAAGGAAATTTCCTTTTTCTAAAAGTCGGTCGCGGGTGCAGCGCTGACCGCCTTAAGTTGATTTGGTGTGGCGCTGGCGTGTAGTGTACATGATGTACATGCACCACATACAGCACCCATTATGATGTTGTTACGAAATCTAATCCGTCCATTCCTTTTCTCAAACTATATTAACCGTCGAGACCAAAGTTGAGGCAGTTCCAGATATCAGGTGGGCCTAGAATGAACGGTTTCTAGGCTGATCTGTCCATTGGGCTGCTTTCCGAGATCTTCAATAGATGAAATTTAATATGTACAGTTAATTTATATCCTTCATCACATGTATGAAGTTTCGAGTTGATCGGATGGCGGGAAATATGTGATCTTGCATTTTGCACCAATTTCAGGCCTCTTTATCGTGCTTTCCTCAGATTCCAGGTGTGTATATTTTTCACCATTGGTTTTCTGGAGTTCATCCCGTGCTCTGGTGACTTCAGAACGTCAAATCCATGCCTTTAACATCAATTTCCAATTAACGCTCCTGATTTCATCCTGTAATAAAAACACGATTAAAACACTCCATTAAACCTTATCATGTACGTCAAAATTAGGTAATATTCGGGGTCTAATATGCAATATGTGACCCTCATCACAACCCGTCACCATATATTGGTTCATCTTTTGTGTTGCAGATCAAGGGAACAGAAGACTCTTCGTCAACAAGGAGGAGATCTTTAGCATTGTGCTAAAAAAGACTCATCAACTTATTTGTAAGTATCTAGAGTCCAAGAGGACACTTATGATCATTCCTTTTAAGGATTGGGTCTTAAGTGGTTCTCACCCTTTGAAACCCTCGTAGGAGGCCTCCGGCAGGAGTGTACGTGATGGGTGCATTGTGTGGATCCTTGCTCTATGGAGAGCATAAACATCTGGTTAGGAGTGAACCAGTAAAACTCTGGGTTTGAGGTAAACCGCGTAAAACTTTGAGTTTGAGGTAAACCGCGTAAAACCTTGGGTTTGAGGTGAACCGTGTAGAAACCTCCAGTAGGGTCTTATGGAAGATCCTTGGCCAGTGTGCCTAAAAGTGGGTGTGTTGTGTTGACCCTTCCTTGTGAGAGCATAAACAGTTAGCCTCAGTGTAGGTTGTAAAGGTTGAAGGTAAACCTGATTTAAAACATTAGGTTTGAGGTGAACCGCTGTGAAACCTCCTTAGTGAAATCCGGTATACTCAAGGGTTGAGTGCAGTTACTGGGAGTGGAGTAGACAAGCAGTCGAACCACTATAAAAATGACTGTGTTTGTGATTGCTCTTCTTCTATGTTTGTGATTTATGTCGATGCATTCATGTTTACATATCTGATCATACCTCACACACATTCATAGTCATATCCATCATAAACTAAGTTATATATATTGCTACTTCTTGAATAGTTTGTGATTGGATCCTCTATCAGGCTTGAAAGGCAGTAGAGTTATATTTGAGTAATCCTAATATATGTCTGTTGTTAGGATTAGTGTAATAGGATTTTAAAATCACTCATAAAAACTTTTAAAAGTCCTATTCACCCCCCTCTAGGACATATTGGCATATTCCTTCTTCAACTAGTGCGGTCTTCACCGCCATTTCAATTGGTATCAGAGCGAGTCTCTCTTTAAGGGCTTCATCGCCTAGAGAGTTATCTTGACTGAAGTTGGAATCATGTTCAAAAGTGTCCAAGAGGGTATGACAAACCAGAATAATTGCCTTGTAATTCACACTGCCTTGAAAGTTGAAAATAGTTCAAAGTGGTACCTTCATAGTGGATGCTTCAGACATATGACTGGTGATCAAACTCACTTTTATGAGTATTCAAACATGGATGGAGGATCAGTCACATTTAGAGATGGAAGCTCAACCAAAATAATTGGACAAGGAACAATAACTGTATTAGGCCTCCCAAAGATCAAACATGTCCTCTGTATAGAAGGTCTGAAACATAATCTCATTAGTATCTCCCAAATCTGTGACAAAGAACATCTTATCACTTTCTCAAAGGATGTGTGTAGAATTTTAAATCATACAGGAAAATCTCTTATAAAAGGTTTACACACTAGTGATAATTGTTATGTCATTGAAAGTACAAGTGAGAGTGTGCTATCCACAAAGTGCGATATGGTTGTAAAGAATGAATCCAAACTGTGGTACCAAAGGTTGGGAAGCGTTCACTACCAAAATTTAGCAAAACTCAGTTCAAAAAATTTGGTTAGGGGACTTCCCAAGATTAGAAAAGAAGAAAAAAATTGTCTGTGGAGAATGTCTAAAAGGAAAACAGATTAAGGTCGGATACAAAAAGACAACCACCATAGCAACAACAAAACCTTTGGATTTGCTACATATGGATCTAGTTGAACCAACAAAAGTGGAAAGTCGTGGCAAGAAAAGATACTTCCTGGTGGTGGTAGATGACTACACCAGATTTACTTGGGTCACATTTCTTCGAGAAAAATCGAATGCGTTTGAGGAATTTGTGATCCTGGCAAAGCGAGTCCAAAATGAAAAAGGGTGTGTCATAAATCACATCAGAAGTGATAATGGTGGAGAATTTGAAAATGAAAGATTTGAAAGATATTGTAATGAGAAAGGAATTCGTCATGAATTCTCTGCTCCAAAAACCCCTCAGCAAAATGGAGTCATTTAAAGAAAAAATCATGTATTGCAGGAAATGGGATTTGTTATGCTAAATGGGAAAGATATGGCAAAAAGTTCTTGGGCAAAAGCTGTCAATACTGCCTGCTACATCATAAATAGAGCATATCTTAGGACAGGTCTGAATAAAACTCCATACGAACTATGGTTTGGGAAACTGCCTAGTGTGAAATATTTTCAAGTTTTTGGTAGCAAATGTTATATCCTGAGAGACAGAGATCACCTTGGGAAATTTGAGTCTAAAAGTGATGATAGTATCTTTTTGGGATATGCAATGAATAGTCGTGCGTATAGAGTATACAATCTAAGGACCCTGACTATTCAAGAGTCAGTCAATGTGGTTATCAATGATTAACCTCTTGAAGAAGATACACCTTCGAATGAATTAGAAGATGATGTAGATTCATGCATAACAGAAAAATCTAATAACAAAACTATATCACCCTATGAACCTCAACTATCATCTGACACTCCCATCATAAAAGATCACCTCCGTGAACAAATTATTGGAGATCCTAACGACGGTGTAAGAACTCGATGACAGGTAGAAAACATCTATAGCCATTTCTGTTTTACCTAAAAAATTGAACCCAAGAATATTGTGAAAGCTCTTCAGGATGAACATTGGATAAATGTTATACAAGAAGAACTTCAACAATTTCAAAGAAATGAGGTATGACAATTGGTTCCCAGACCACTCAATACAAATGTGATTGGAATCAAATGGGTCTTTAAGAATAAATTAGATGAATCAGGAAATGTGATCCGAAACAAAGCAAGGCTTATAGCTCAAGGGTACTCATAGATAGAAGGCATTGATTTTGATGAAACATTTGCTCCTATAGCTCGCCTTGAGTCTATCAAAATTCTTCTATCCATTGCATGTGCATTAAAATTTAAGCTATTTCAAATGGATGTTAAGAGTGCTTTTCTTAATGGAGATCTTGCTGAAGAAGTCTATGTTGAACAAGCAAAATGATTTTTGGATCCTAAGTGTCCTCATTATGTATATCGTCTGAACGAAGCCCTTTATGGTCTCAAACAAGCACCACGTGCTTGATATGAACGATAGACAAAATTTCTTTTGGACCATAAATTCTGTAGAGGGAGTGTTGATAAGACTCTGTTTACCCAAAGAATAAAAGATTCACTACTTATTATACAAATTTATGTGGACGATATAATCTTTGGTTCAACATGTGAATATATCGCATACAAATTCGCCGACCTCATGAAATCATAATTTGAAATGAGTATGGTTGGTGATCTAAACTTCTTCTTAGAATTACAGGTCAAGCAGCTACATGATGGAATCTTTATCTGTCAAACCAAGTATGTAAACGATATAGTGAAAATGTTTGCTCTTGAATTTGGTCGCTCTTATCACACTCTCAAGAGCACCACACTCAAACTTTCCAAAGATGCAAATGGCAAGAGTGCAGATCAACATCTTTACCGGAGTATGATAGGTAGTCTAGTATATCTCACAGCTAGTCGTCCCAACATATCGTTTAGTATTGGGGTATGTGCTCGATATCAAGCTGATCTTAAAAAATCTCACCTTACGACCTTTAAGAGGATCATTAAATACATAGCAGGAACTACCTCCTTCGGACTGTGGTATCCATTTGAAACATCCACCATCATCGCTAGGTACTCTGATGCTGACTGGGCAGGAAATTTAGATTATCGAAAACTACAAGCGGAGGATGTTTCTATGTTGGAAACTGTTTAGTCTCCTGGCAGAGCAAGAAACAAAATTCAATATCATTATATACTAATGAGGCTGAATACATTGCCGCTAGAAGCTGTTGTGCATAACTCCTTTGGATGAAACAAATGCTTTTGGACTACAGGATTGAACAACCCACGATGAGTCTTTTCTGTGATAACACAAGCGCAATCAACATTTCAAAGAATCCTGTTCAATTTCTCGGACTAAACACGTTGACATCCGTCATCATTTTATCCGAGAACTTGTTGATAACAAGATTATTACATTGGACTATGTTTCCACAGAAAAGTAACTCGCAGACATTCTCACCAAACCTCTTGATACAAATAGGTTTAGTGACCTTCAAAAATCCATTGGGTCTGCACTCACTAAATCTCAATGAACATGAGACACACAGGTAAATCTTCACACTGGGACATTCATGGTTAATTATTATACATCAATTGATATGCTTCTGCCCGGTCGGTTCTCCCAAGTAATTCACTCTTCAGTCAATATTAGTTGATCTATCTTTGTCAATGACTGATAAAAAGGGGGAGAACATTTGCAAACACCTCGACGAAAAATTATGTATTTGCTTAATGGTTGTACAGGTGTTTAAGGGGAGCAGCTGTAACAAGAAAGGGGGAGTTTACAAGTCAGAGGGAGCAATTACTGGTTATGTACATGGGCTAGACATTGCAAAATTGTGTAAAACCATGTACACACAATTTAGGGTGTATGTAACAGCCTGGATTTTTGCCAACCTGGAATTAGACATCCTTAGGCAATGGGCTGCTCCTAACACCTTATTAATTTGTCAGAACTGAATCCCACAGTCTAAAATCGCTTCTGAACCCATTTCCTTCACAAATCCAACCCTTCACCACCTTGTTCTTTCAATTTTCCTAAGTACTTTCACCCTAGACACTATTTTAAACTAATTAAGTATTATAACTTAGATCACCTTATATACAAACTACAAAGGCCTGAGTACCACCTCGACCAGAAATCACTTAGGATTAAATCCTTTAGAAATGAGACAAAGTAACTAAGTGCTAAACTAGATTAGCTACGAAATCCGTTTGAATCACTTTAAATACGATCTGTAAGACCCAAAACTTGTGGAATCATTGACGCTAGGTTACCCTAAAATCTAGGATCAAACTCATTACCCGACTACTCTCGGGAGCACTTTGAAACTTCGTATCGGTTTTGGACCTCACATCGGGAGTCTGAATAATACGAGGTTAAGGACTTAGGACCGCCTCGCTGGGCTTGACAACCATCTCGGAAATCAAATCCAAACAGTGTCCCACGACTGTTCGCTTGAGTCCGGAGCGGGAGAGTGTGAAAACACTTGTTTCTTTACAAAATAAATATCTTGAATAGTATTCTGAGACTTGTCGCTTGTGGGTCAGTATTAAGCAACCTGACCGTCAGAACCAGACCAAAATACACCCTCGGATCAGGAAAAATTTCATAAACATTTACATGTACTCGGAATTTCGAATCTAGATCTGCTAACTGTTGAACTGAAACTGGTCCGCCACGCGTGATCTTGATATCCGACTGAAATGAAAACTTAACTAAACGTAGATCCAGTGTTAGTGAGCTTAAGTCCGACCTTTGGCTCAAGGGGGGCTCCGGAAATGCTCCGTTGAGCTGAAACAGGTGCCCTTTGGACAAAACCTAAGTATACCTTGTTCTCAGGTCTGTTTTGGTGAGATTTTAAACTATATAAGGACCTTAAACCCTCTCTCATTGCAGCCATACGAATTTGGGAGAAAACCTAGGAGAGAGATAGAAAAGAGAGAGAAAGTGTGGGAGATGTGGGAGCATCTCCCTGCCGCTGCGATACATGTTCAACCACTCCATTCTCACAATTTTTCCGGCGATTCCAGCTCCGTTTCTAGGTAAGAAACCCTAACCCAAATCTGTTTCGGGGTTGTATAGGTTGTAGGTTATGAAATAGCTAACCTATTTCGTTCTCTAGGTTGCCACACTGTCTAATACGGAAACTTAGCAATTCTATCGACTCCGTTTCGATTCTACGATAAAAGGTGCGGACTTTAGGTGTATAGGTTATGGTTTTCAGCGCTTTCAATTTCAGATAATGATAGATTCATGATCTGCTTGCAATTGCACATGTACAAAGTGATTTCTATTTTCCGTTTTGATTAAAGATGTAGATTATGGAATTTTACATATTCTAGGTATTTGTAGAAAATACCGTATACATATAAATTTTAGAAATATATTTGATATGATTATTTGTTGTATGAATATACGATATATGGATAAAATACTTATTTGGTGAAAGGATTCACCCAAATACATGTTTTACTAATATACACTATATATGTAGAAATACTGTATTGTAGAAAGTACCGTATACATGTATATTTTAGAGATGTGTTTGCCATGATTAATTGTTGTATAGATATATTATGTATGCGTAAAATACTTGCTTGGCGAAAGGACTCGGCCTAATACATGTTTGTTAACATACACTAAGTATGTTGAAATAGTGTATGTTAAGTGTTTGTGTGAATGCTTGTGTGAGTAAGTGTTTGGATGTTGATGCCTTAGGAGGGTGTTGAGATGGGATTCTCAACTACCTTAGAGACATTTATGATTACCTCCATGAGGTTGTTTACTTAAACTGCTTACTTGTGCAATATATGCCTTTATATTCCTACTTATGTAGTGCTTTATAACATGCTTTATAACATGCTTTATTTATGCTTACTAACATGCTCGGATTACTTTATTTACCATGCTTTAGTCTACATGCTAGGTATAAGGTTTGATTGAGTTTGGGGCTATGATTATAGTCCAGACAATCGGTACCAGAATTGAATTCGTGGCTGATTCATTTGCCACGTGAGATGTGTTCGACGAACTCGAGTCGTACTTCGGTTGGCGATAGTGGTTGGCCACGCGAAGTGCTTATGCACTTCATGTCGTTCAACTTGTTGTGCGCTCGAGCTAGCTGAGCTCTTTAAGTAACCCGATCTGTCTAATGTATATTCACCGTATTTGGACGCTACTGCTTG
The DNA here is from genome assembly GCA_030180095.1 of Magnolia changhungtana. NCBI lineage: Eukaryota > Viridiplantae > Streptophyta > Magnoliopsida > Magnoliales > Magnoliaceae > Magnolia > Magnolia changhungtana. The sequence continues at coordinate 2,820,270 of JASAUF010000446.1, forward strand.
AACCTAGGGTACCAAACTTACCAATGAAATCCCTTTTAACCATGGTACCTCGATCCGCTAAGACTCATGAGCCAGGCATGGTGGTATGGGACACCATGGTCGAGCTGTCGGCCTACGCTGGGGCTCGTGCCTCCTCGTAGTGGCCAGTGAGCAACCAAACTCATGAGCCGATTATGGTGGTATGGGACGCTATATTCATGCTGTCAGCCTACATTGATAAGGTGATGGGGGAGTGGTGCAACGAATGCGAGCAACAGCCCTGGCAGCGCTTTGTAGTGACCTCGAGCATACTTTGAATTTGCGGTGAGGCGATGAGTTTTGCCGCAGTATAGAGAGTATAGACTAGGCCTGTTTTGTATAGTGATGAATCATTTAAGAGGTGATGGGGGAGTGGTGTAACCTTTGTGCGTAACAGCCCTGGTAACCTTTGCAGTGACCTAGAAAATACACCATTGTCTGAGATTAACTAGGACTGACGACCCTAGAATGGATCATGTTTGGGAATGATACAAGGGAGGTACCTTAGTTTCCCAATCCTGCTGTTTGAAATGGATTAATAAATACTCGGTAATCATGCTCATCATGCATTGTATGTGCCTGGAAGATGTGGAGCACTGAGGGATGAAAGCATGCCGTGAACGTGAGATGGTGTCACACGAGGGAGGGTGTGGTGAGGGCATACATCATGACTACATTCATACTTGCATTAATAAGAGTAGTTAGGAGTGTTTGATTTTACTGCTTTATCATTACTGCTTGAATGAATTGATAACATGTTAACCTATGCTTTACTGTTCCACTGAGTTGATCACTCACTCCCACGTTACGGGACGGTGTTGTACACACCAACCAGATTTGTTGAGTTTCAGGTGATGGCGATGCTTATGAAGCAGAGCCGGACTACTTCTATGATGATGATGAGGAGTTCTTCTATCTGTATCTCTCTGGCAGGTCTATGAAGACCTGGTATTGTATTGACGAGGCTATGGTACTTGGGATAGAAGACATTACACTTCCTCATATTAGGTATATTTTAGAATCGTACTGTAATTATTTAACATGGTAACTTTATCACACTTTAGAGACTCACCATAGTTTATATATGTTATTTATCTATCACAGTCTTCCGCTTGCAATTTAACAGTCTCTGGAGTATGATATGCTGTTTTGGCTTAATCTCACTCATGTTCAATGTACGAATACAGTCAACATTCAATCATCACTCATTTTGTTGCATAAGTGATGTTCCGGAACTCGAGAGTTAAGTTACTACTCGACCCCCGATTTTCAGGATGTTACAGTGTATTTGTGTAACGTCTCGAAAAATCCCGTATGAGAACCCGAGTACCACATCAGGCAGAAATCACTCAGGATCAAATCCTTTAGAAATTAAACAAAGTTAACTAAGTGCTAAACTAGATTAGCCATGAAATCTGCTTGAATCACTTTAAATACAATCTGTAAGACCCAAAACTTGTAGAATCATTGACTCTAGGTTGCCCTAAATTCTAGGATCAAACTTACCCGACTACTCTCGGGAGCACATTGAATCTCTGTATCAGATTTGGACCGCACATCGAAACTCTGAATTATATGAAGTTATAGACTTAGGACCGCCTTGCTAGGCTTGATAACCATCTCGAAGATCAAATCCTGATAGTGTCCCATGGCTATTCGCTTGAGCACGGAGCGAGGAGTGTGAGAACACTTGGTTTTCTTTAGAAATTAAATCTCATTTAAGTAATCTGAGACTTGTTACTTGCGGGCCTAATATAAGTAATCAGACCGTCAGAATCTGACCTAAATACTGTTAGTGCTATGATTTCATATCCCTTTGGTTGTCAAATTTTGTAGTGTCAAAACCTATATGTCTTGTACTTCTTGTGTTTCTTGTTTGTGACTACACATTGCTTCAAGACAAGATCATGAATGAAGAATGTTTTCAAGACAAGATCATGAATGAAGAATGTTTTCAAGACAAGATCATAAATGAAGAATGTTTGCAAGACATGTCATGGATGAAGTCTACAAGAATAGAAGAATTCAAGTTTGCTTCTAACATGTTCAAGATTAGAAGACTTCATCAAGACAAGTCAAGAATGTACCAAGCTCGAGAAAGACCGTCAACTCGACTCAAGCTTCTACTTCAAGATCATCTGAGAATACAGACCTTCAAGACTTCAATGTCCATCTCACTTCAAGGTTTGTTTGACCTTAGATTGACCTTAGGTTGGTCTGTATGATAGGTCATTCTGGATACATAATCTGAATATTTTAATATACTTGGTGTGACTGTTCTAAGACCAGTCCTAGAAATCTTAAGACCAGTCCTAGCTTTGCTTCGACTAGTCTTAGGCTTCTCAGGACTAGTCTTAGGTTGTTACAGATTTTCGGATTTTCCTGGTTGTCCTTCGACCAGTCCTAGACTTGCTTCGACTAGTCCTGGGAAGTCCTACGACTCATCCTTCGACCGGTCGTAGTCCTACGACTCGAACTCCAGCGACCTATCTCGAGTCCCACGACCAGTCGTAGGTGTCTCACGACCAGTCGTAGGTGTCTCACGACCAGTCGTAGGTGGTCCACGACCGGTCGGAGGCTACCTAAGACCAGTCGTGAGTACAACAAATCTTATCCCGTGGAAATCTTACAAAATCTTTGATGCTACGATCAGTCCTAGGGATCCTAAGACCAGTCGAAGATGGGATTTCTGAGGCTATAAATAATGCACGAATTTCAGAGTTTATTCATTCCATTCCATTCAATTCAAGCGATTTAAGGCTATACTCTGAGATAAGTTGTGATTATTTTTTTAAAGCTATTGTGCATATTTAATATTCCTTTTGTTAGCATTTTTCTATTGTGATTTTGATCCATATTCCAATCTTATTTAGAAAAGAGGAATTTGTGATATTCCTTCTTCTGGGATCAAAATCAAATAGACTTTGCTCTTCTTGATTTAATCTAAAATCAATTAGACATAGAACCTTTCTTTAAGTGAGTATTGGACATTGAACGATGTATCATTCATCTACTCCAATTGGTTCTGCTGGGCTACTTCAAAAGGAGATCTAGGTATTTTACTTTGTAATTTACTTTCTCTGGTTTTGTTTGAGATTTGCCAGAAAAATCTCATTGTTTTGGTTATCTGAGGAGAGCCAGAAAACTCAGATTGTGGGGGTTTTTGGATTGTGTAAGCCCAAGAAAAAAAAACACAATTGTGAAGGTTTTGGGTGAACCTGTGAAAACCTATTTTGATAGTGCATGCTAATATCCCCTGTGTGAGGATATTAGGAGTGGAGTAACATTCTGTGTGGCTGTTGGCTAACAGTTGGTGAACACACAGGCGAACCACTATATATCGTTGTGTTGTGGATGTGCTTGATTTCTTTATTCATTTATTCCTTCAGTATTGTGAATTGCTTTTGTGGATGAATGTTGTAATTTTTATTGCAAGCAAGTGTGGTTGAATGGTGTAATAACTTAGGATTTATTCTTTAAGTTATTCTTAATTTATTTTCCATATCATTTGTATTTTCTAGATCGTTCTAGAAATAAGGTTGTCCTACCATAAGCCATTGGTTTTTGGTGTAAGGTTGTCCTTAGAACTGATTTAGTATCATTCTCATATTTCATGTGCTTTGAGATTGTTATTATTTCAGCATTGTTATTTATATCTTTTATTATTCCGCTGTTTTAAGTTTTATTTGGCATTGCCCTATTCACCCCCCCTCTAGGGCATATAGCTTGGCCCTTTCAAGTGGTATCAGAGCCAAATAGCTCGTGCTTATTACTTATTTATTGGATTTATTTCCTGAGCTAACGATCTAAGCTATATTAAGATGTCAAATTTTGAAAGCCTATCTGTCACTAGGCCACCACCCTTTAATGGTACAAACTATGCCTATTGGAAAGCAAGGATGAGAATCTTTCTCAAATCCATGGATGAAAGTGTGTGGCTGGCCACAGTGAATGGATGGAAACTACCTATCACTGAAGTAACTGATGAAGATGGTTCAAAATCAATGAAAGTAATATCTTATGCCCTTTGGACCACACTTCAAAAAAGTGAAAGTAGTGCCAATGTAAAAGCACTAAATGCAATTACTTGTGCATTGTCACCAGATGAATTCAAAAGAATCATCTCGTGTGAAAATGCTAAACAAGCATGGGATCTCTTAGAAATGACACACGAGGGTACATCTATTGTCAAGAAATCTAAAGTCCAACTCCTCACAACTAAATTTGAAGAAATTCATATGGAGGAGAATGAAATGTTTATGGACTTCTACACTAGATTGAATGACATTGTAAACTCAATGTGGGGTCTTGGTGATAGAATCCCAGAAAGTAAAGTGTGTGCAAAGATACTATGCTCACTTCCTGAACGGTTCAATTCAAAAGTAACCGCGATTCAGGAACTTCGTGATACGGATAACATGAGGGTTGAGGAACTAGTTGGTTCTTCACAGACCTATGAATTGAACTTTAAAGCTCCAAAAGGAAAATCAATTGCTCTCAAGTCATCTAAAAATATTCCACACGAGAGCACTTCAAACTTTGAAAATTCCGAAGATGATATGGTACTTTTTGTAAAAAGGTTTTATAAAATTTTAAAAAATAAGAAAAAGGAGATTTTCAAAAATTAAACGATAAGAGACAATCTAAACCTAGAGCTTGAAAATCTTTGAAAGATAGTCAATGTTACAACTGTCAAGAGTATGGGCACTTAGCTAACAAATATCCTAAAAAGGACAAATAAAAAAGGAAGAGTATGTTGGCTACTTGGGATGAATCATCTGATTCGGAATCCTCTTGAAATCGAAGATTCTAAAAACAGTCGGAGATGATGTTAAAGCCCTTATGACTCTAGCCAAAGTCACTTTTTCAGATTATGATGAAGTAACTAGCGAAGAGAATCTGAATAGTGATTGTGACAATGAAGATGATCTTCAGGATGCATACAATGCCCTTTATAAGGAGAGTTGTAAAATTGTTGTCAAGCTTAAATTACAAAAGGAAAAATTTTCTAAACTTAAAGAAGATTATGAGTCTCTTGTCTTAGAAAAATCTCATATTTTTGATTTTTTTGAAAAGACCAAATGTGATTTAAAAATCAAAACCTCCCAAGTTGATGATTTGAAAACCAAGAACGAGAAACTCAAAAATGAAGTAGCTTCTCTTTTGAGTTTAAAAGACACTTGGAGATATGCCCAAGGTGATCCTAAATTAGAAAAATTGTTATCCGGATCAAGAAAATGTGGCGATAGATCCGGGTTGGGCTATGATAAAAATACTGCTCCTAAGTTTGTGAAAGGAGAGTCTTCGAACTCAAAAGTAAAGTATACTTATCAAGGTTTTTCAAAAAATTCAAGGACCTTTCAAAAATCTAAAAATAGCCATGCCAACTTCAATCTTCAAAACCAAAATCCTTTGGTTGAAAAGATTATTGATCTTCTCAAGGAGCTATTAAAATTTAACTCTATAGGTCATTCATATAACAATAGACAGAAAAAGTCCAACTACACTCTTAAACCCAAAACAAGATCTTGAAATGGGTTCTAAAGTTGATTTGCTTGGTTGCCCACTCGCTTTCAAAGCTACAAGCCATTCAAAGTGGTACTTTGACAGTGGTTGCTCCAGACATATGACAGGCGACAAAGCTTTATTCACCGATCTTGAAGACAGGACTGATGGGTCAGTCACTTTTGGTGATGGAAGCAATTGCAAAATCATTGGCCAAGGTACGGTTCAGCTTTATAACCTTCCCTTATTTAAAAATTTATTATATGTTGAGGGCTTGAAACACAACCTACTGAGTATATCTCAGATATACGACAATAATCATAATGTAAAGTTTTCTAATCAAGGTTGTGAGATTGTTAATAAAGAGGGTTCTGTTATATTAACTGGTCGCAGAACATCCGAAAACTGCTACATCGTTAGTAATGCAAGCTCATCTACTCAATCATGTCACATGGTCCATACTGATGAGACTGAATTATGGCATAAACGCCTTGGACATGTACACTACCGGAACTTATTTATATTGAGCAAAAGAGAACTTATAAGAGGTCTACCCAAATTACAAAAAGTAGATAAAATATGTGGTGAATGTCAGTTGGGCAAACAGATTAGGAGCTCTCACAAGAAAGTGAACTCTAATACCACATCTAGACCTCTCGAGCTTCTCCACATGGATCTCATTGGACCAACCAGAATGGAGAGTCGAGGTGGGAAAAAATACATCTTGGTTATCATAGATGACTTTACTAGATTCACTTGGGTATCGTTCTTAAAAGACAAATCTGAAACCCTAGATGAAGTAAAGAAGATCATCAAACAAATCCAAATTGAAAAAGGTTCTCAAGTTTATAAGATCCGTAGTGATCATGGTTCTGAATTCGAAAATAGCAGTTTTGAGAAATTCTGTAGCGATCAGGGAATATCACATGAATTCTCTGCGCCCAAAACTCCTCAACAAAATGGTATAGTTGAGAGAAAAAATAGAGTACTTCAGGATATGGCTAATGTCATGTTAAATAGTATGAAGCTCTCCAAAAATCTTTAGGCCGAAGCAATTAATACTGCCTGCTACATTATTAATCGTGTTTATACTAGTAAATCTGAAAATAAGACTGCTTATGAGTTATGGTTCGAAAAGAAACCTACTGTCAAATACTTTCAAATTTTTGGCAGTAAGTGTTATATTTTACGAGATCGTGAAAATTTGGGAAAATTTGATACGAAGAGTGATGAAGGTATTTTTCTTGGATATTCCTTAAACAGTCGAGCTTATAGGGTTCTAAATAAAAGAACAGGTGTGATTCAAGAGTCCATCAATGTGTTCATTGATGATCATTTGAATACACTTGCTCCAAGTTCAGATGATGATGAAATTCTTATAATCGAAAATCAAGATACCTCTTCATCTCAATCTGAACCTAGGACTGTCAAAGATCATCCAACTAATCAAATCCTTGAAAACCCTCTCACTGGAGTTCGTACACGCAAACAACTTGAAAACATATGCAATTATGTTTGTTTTACATCCCAAATAGAACCGGTCAATGTAAAAGAAGCTCTTTCTGACGAAAATTGGATAATAGCTATGCAGGATGAACTTAATCAATTTGTTCGTAATGATGTCTGGTATCTTGTTCCTAGACCTAAAGATAAACACATTATTGGAACAAAATGGATCTTTAAAAACAAGTCTGATGAACTTGAAAATATTATACGAAATAAGGCTAGACTAGTTGTACAAGGGTACACTCAGATTGAAGGCATCGATTACGATGAAACCTTTACTCCAGTCGCTCGCCTTGAATCTATCAGACTTTTTATTTTCATCGCTTGCTTTAGAAAGTTTAAAATTTATCAGATGGATGTAAAGAGTGCCTTCTTAAATGGCGATTTACATGAAGAAGTTTATGTAGAACAACCCTCAGGGTTTGAAGACCCCAAGCTTTCTGATCATGTATTTCATCTCAAAAAGTCTCTCTATGGTCTGAAACAAGCGCCCAAGGCATGGTATGAAAAATTGACTAAATTCTTACTTAGTCATAGTTTTCAAGTGGGAAGTGTCGATAAGATGCTATTTGTTAAGAAACATAATAATGAGATTTTAATTGTTCAAATCTATGTAGACGATATTATTTATGGATTAACTTGTTCTAACATGTCTTTTGAGTTTGCAGAGTTGATGAAATCAAGATTCGAAATGAGCGTGGTTGGTGAACTAAATTTCTTCCTAGGGTTACAAGTAAAACAACAACCTGATGGAATCTTCATTTCTCAAACCAAGTATGCTACAAACTTGGTTAAAAGGTTTGGATTTGAAAATGGTAAAAAATTTGATACTCCTATGAGTACAACCTTGAGACTCTCAAAAGACTCTACATGTAAAGATGTAAATCCTAAACTATATCGTAGTATGATTGGTAGTTTACAATATCTAACTGCTAGTAGACCTGATATCACTTTTAGCGTTGGTATTTGTGCAAGATATCAGTCTAATCCTAAAGATTCACATCTTACTGCTGTCAAACGGATTATTAGATATGTCTCAAGTACAACTAATTTGGGTCTTTGGTATCTTTTTGATACTAATGTTAAATTAGCTGGATATTCTGATGCTGATTGGGCTGGTAATATTGATGATAGAAAATCAACCAGTGGTGGTTGTTTTTACATTGAAAATTATTTAGTTTCTTGGTTTAGCAAGAAGCAAAGTTCAATATCGCTTTCCACTGTTGAGGCTGAGTATATCGCAGCAAGATATGCATGTACACAACTCGTATGGATGAAACGCATGTTAAGCGATTATGGAATTAATCAAGATTCAATGATCTTACATTGTGATAATTCCAGTGCTATCAATATTTCCAAAAATCCAATTCAGCACTCACGTACTAAGCATATTGACATTAGGTATCATTACATTCGTGAATTAGTTGAAGAAAAAGCTATCTCTTTGGAATATATTCCAACCAATGTCCAACTTGTTGATATATTTATTAAACCGCTCGACAAAAGCAGGTTTACTAAAATGAAATTTGATCTTGGTATGTGCATTTTAAATTGAATATACTTGTCTGCATGTATCATAGTGTACTATATTTTAAATTTTTTTGTGTATAAATTTCAATTTCTGTATAAAAATATTTATTTTTGTCGATGCTCGACCGGCCCTTGCCATACACGACCGATCCTGACTCGACCGGTCATGGACTGCACTCGACCAGTCGTAGAGATCGTGAGCATCATATAATTTGGGGAAAATCACTTTGTTCTTCATTTCCTCTTCTTCCTTCGACGAGTCGTGGCTCGACCTGTCTTGAGATCTCATGATTTTTTTCAAGATAAGTCATTTTTCTTCATTTTTTCTTGAAGATTTATGCCTTCTATACTTTGATTTGTTTATTCCATAAGCTAGATCTCGTCTTTTGTTGATTGTTTAGGGTTTCCTCTCTAAAATTCTGATCTAGAGAAACCCACCACTTCTAGTGCTCTTTATGCTTGCTCCTTGGTAAATCTTGTTGAAAATGGATGTTAGAGGGAAAAAGAAAACATCCCGTGGTCCATCTTCATCTAGATCTACATCTATAACAAAACGGCACCTTCGGTCACCCGAAGATGATCCCAAAGATGTACGAGATTTACGTAACCGTAAAGTTATCATTGAGCGTCCTGTAAGTCTCAGTCACATTGAACATTTTGAGATTACCCCTCTCCTTGAATCTGTTGGCTGGACTAATATTTTATTTTGGGGTGGGCCTGCATACCAGTCCATCGCACAATCTATGGTTACATGTATCTCTGATTTTTCTCTTGATAATTTAACGTTCTCAATTGCTACTAGAGAAGGAAAATTTTTAATAGATCGACAATTTGATATCAGGTATTATGGATATACCTGTCAAAGATGAAGGTATTCCAATTCATACATTATATGACAAACCATCAGAAATAGAAAAACAAATGTTGACAAGAGATTTATGCAATATGGAAGTGCATTGGACACACAAAGGAAATGTGCTCCCCTCAAATTTTTTATTACCCAGATACAGAGTTTTGCACCGGATCTTCACTTCAAACGTGTATCCTCGGTCAGGCAATAAAACTGAGTTAACTGCCTTCATGGTTCGGGTATTGCACTTTGTTGTGTCCGGCATTGTTGTTTGTTTACCTTCTTTGATATGTCATTTTATCATTCAGTTTCGTCTTCATCCGGGTCATAGTGATATTCCATTTGGTTATCTTATGACTTGTTTAGCCACAAATATGCTCATTGCTTTACCTGAGAATGAGGCACCAATTCATCATCTTTTATTCAATAATACTAATTTAAATAAGATGAAGTTGGATTTGCTTCCTGGTCAATTCTATGAAGGTGGTGGTGAAGGTGTTGAAGCAGGAAATGAAGGGGAAGTTGCTGATCTTCCTCCACAGGCTGATATAAATATGGATGATATATTTGAAGAAATTGAAACTGACTCCCAAAATGATTCTGATTACGATCCATCTTCTGGTTATAATGCACATCTAAGTGCATTGGAGGAGAAGGTTGATAACCTGAGTGTAGCCCATGATATGCAATTTAAATATATGTGAAAATATCTTCGTCGCATTAATAGGGGTTTACATCAGATTGATCCAACCATCCCTGCTCCTTCATTAGATCTGATTAGGTGGATTATCCTTTTTATTTTTATGGATTCTGTATTATTATTACGATTGATGACTTTGGATTGATGACATTGAAGTGTTGTACTAATTTGATAATTAAATCTTGACTCTTCATATGGTGTTCTCTTCTCTCCTTTGGCCTTCCCTTGTCATTTTGTGACAAAAAGGGGGAGTAGTATGGAAAGGGGGAGAATGGGAGAAAGGGAGAGAGTGAGTACTTGAATATGGTTGATTGTTTCTACTCACTTAGGGGGAGTAGAGTATTTTTTTTTCACTCTGATGGCTCATGATTCTTTCTTCATTTTACTTTTATAATTATGTGTTTTGTCACAAATTTGACAAAGGGGGAGATTGTTAGTGCTATGATTTCATATCCCTTTGGTTGTCAAATTTTGTAGTGTTAAAACCTATATGTCTTGTACTTCTTGTGTTTCTTGTTTGTGACTACACACTGCTTCAAGACAAGATCATGAATGAAGAATGTTTTCAAGATAAGATCATGAATGAAGAATGTTTTCAAGACAAGATCATAAATGAAGAATGTTTGCAAGACATGTCATGGATGAAGTCTACAAGAATAGAAGAATTTAAGTTTGCTTCTAACATGTTCAAGATTAGAAGACTTCATCAAGACAAGTCAAGAATGTACCAAGCTCGAGAAAGACCGTCAACTCGACTCAAGCTTCTACTTCAAGATCATCTGTGAATACAGACCTTCAAGACTTCAATGTCCATCTCACTTCAAGGTTTGTTTGACCTTAGATTGACCTTAGGTTGGTCTGTATGATAGGTCATTCTGGATACATAATCTGAATATTTTAATATACTTGGTGTGATGTTTAAGACCAGTCCCTAGAAATCTTAAGACCAGTCCTAGCTTTGCTTCGACCAGTCTTAGGTTTCTCAGGACCAGTCCTAGGTTGTTACAGATTTTTGAATTTTCTTGGTTGTCCTTCGACCAGTCCTGGACTTACTTCGACCAGTCCTGGACTTGCTTCGACCAGTCCTGGGAAGTCCTACGACTCATCCTTCGACCGGTCGTAGTCCTATGACTCGAACTCCAGCGACCTATCTCGAGTCCCACGACCAGTCGTAGGTGTCTCACGACCAGTCGTAGGTGGTCCACGACCGGTCGTAGGCTACCTAAGACCAGTCATGAGTATAACAAATCTTATCCCGCAGAAATCTTTCAAAATCTTTGATGTTACGACCAGTCCTAGGGATCCTAAGACCAGTCGAAGATGGGATTTTTGAGGCTATAAATAATGCACGAATTTCAGAGTTTATTCATTCCATTCCATTCAATTCAAGCGATTTAAGGCTATACTCTGAGATAAGTTGTGATTATTTTTTTTAAGCTATTGTGCATATTTAATACTCCTTTTGTTTGCATTTTTCTATTGTGATTTTGATCCATATTCCAATCTTATTTAGAAAAGAGGAATTTGTGATATTCCTTCTTCTGGGATCAAAATCAAATAGACCTTGCTCTTCTTGATTTAATCTAAAATCAATTAGACATAGAACCTTTCTTTAAGTGAGTATTGGACATTGAATGATGTATCATTCATCTACTCCGATTGGTTCTACTGGGCTACTTCAAAAGGAGATCCAGGTATTTTACTTTGTAATTTACTTTCTCTGGTTTTGTTTGAGATTTGCCAGAAAAATCTCATTGTTTTGGTTATCTGAGGAGAGCCAGAAAACTCAGATTGTGGGGGTTTTTGGATTGTGTAAGCCCAAGAAAAAAAAACACAATTATGAAGGTTTTGGGTGAACCTGTGAAAACCTATTTTGATAGTGCATGCTAATATCCCCTGTGTGAGGATATTAGGAGTGGAGTAGCATTCTGTGTGGCTGTTGGCTAACAGTTAGTGAACACACAGGTGAACCACTATATATCGTTGTGTTGTGGATGTGCTTGATTTCTTTATTCATTTATTCGTTCAGTATTGTGAATTGCTTTTGTGGATGAATGTTGTAATTTTTATTTCAAGCAAGTGTGGTTGAATGGTGTAATAACTTAGGATTTATTTCTTTAAGTTATTCTTGATTTATTTTCCATATCATTTGTGTTTTCTAGATCCTTCTAGAAATAAGGTTGTCCTACCATAAGCCATTGGTTTTTGGTGTAAGGTTGTCCTTAGAATTGATTTAGTATCATTCTCATATTTCATGTGCTTTGAGATTATTATTATTTCAGCATTGTTATTTATATCTTTTATGATTTCGCTGTTTTAAGTTTTATTTGGCATTGCCCTATTCACCCCCCTCTAGGGCATATAGCTTGGCCCTTTCAAATACACCCTCGAATTAGGAGAAATTTCATATACATGGCAGTGTACTTGAAATCCCCGATCGAGTTTCAGTGACCGTTGAACTGAAATTGGTCCGCCACGTGTGATCTGAGAATTCGACTGGAATGAAAACTTAATTGTACCTAGATCCAATGTTTGTGAGCTTAAGTCCGACCGCACACATAAAAGGGGCCTCCAGAAGTGCTTCGTTGGATCGAAATGGACCCACTTTGGATATAACCTAAGTATACCTTGACCCTAGGTCTATTTTAGTTATGTTTTAGCCTATATAAAGACCTTAAACCCTCTCTCATTCTCACCATACGAATTTGAGAAAACCCTGGGAGAGAGATGAGAAGAAAGAGAGAGGAAGTATGAGAGAAGTGGGAGGATCTCCTTGATACTCTACCCTGCCACTATACAAGCTTAACCACCTTTTTCTAATTGCTTTTCCGACGATTTCAGCTTCATTTCTAAGTAAGAAACCCTAACCCTACTCTGATCTAGGGTTATGATCATTGTAAATGATGAAATAGCTAATCTATTTCATTCTATAGGTTACCAAATTACTGTACACGAAGACTTAACAAATATATCGAGTTCATTACGCTTCTACAGCGTAAGGTGTAGACTTTAGATGTATAGGTTATGGTTTTCAACACTTTCAATGTCAGATAATGATAGATCCATGATCTAGGTGTTATTGTACATGCACAATGTGATGTTCGTTTTGCGTTTCGATTGCGTATGCAAATTATGGTGTATTGGGTATTTTATATATTTGTAGAAAATACCGTATACGTATAAATTCTGGAAGTATGTTTACCATGATTAATTACTATATGGACATACTATATATATGTGTAATACTTACTCGGTGAAAGGATTCGCCCTAATACATGTTTTTGCTAATATACGCTATGTATGTTAAAATAGTGTATTCTAAGTGTTTGTGAAAATGCTTGTAAGAGTAAGTGCTTAGATGATTGTGCTTTAGGTAGGTGTTAAGATAGGATTCTCAACTACCTTAGAGATGTATATGATTTCCTCCAAGTTGGTTGTTTAATTTAATTGCTTACTTATGAAATATATATGTTGTATTTCCTGTTTATATTGTGCTTTATAACATGTTTTATGGCATGCTTGTTAACATGCTTGATTTACTTTGTTTATTCTACTTTACTCTACATGCTTCTGAGTAAGGATCGATTGTGATTGGGACTATGATTATAGTCCAGGTAATCGGTAACAAACTTGAGTTCGTGGTTGAGTTTGATTCGCCACGTAGGATGTGTTTGACGAACCCGAGTCGTACTTCGGTAGGCGACAGTGGTTAGGCCACGCGAAGTGCTTATGCACTTTATGTCGTTCAGCTGGTTGTGCGCTCGTGCTAGTCGAGCTCGTCAAGTAACCTGATCTGTCTAATGTATGTTCACCATATTTAGACGCTACTACTTGAACCTAGGGCACCAAACTTACTAGTGTAACCCTGTTAACCTTGATACCTCGATCCACTAAGACTCATGAGCCGGGCATGGTGGTATGGGACACCGTGGTCGAGCTGTCGGCCTACGATAGGGCCACATGTCTCCCCGTAGTGTCCATTGAGCAAGCAGACTCATGAGCCAATTATGGTGGTATGGGACACTATATTCGTGCTGTCGGCCTACATTGATAAGGTGATGGGAGAGTGGTGCAACGAATGCGTGTAACAGCTCTGACAGCCCTTTGTAGGATGTGTTTGATGAACCCAAGTCATACTTCGGTTGGCGACAGTGGTTAGGCCATGCGAAGTGCTTATGCACTTCATGTCGTTCAGCTGGTTGTGTGCTTGTGCTAGTCGAGCTCGTCAAGTAACCCGATCTGTCTAATGTATGTTCACCATGTTTGGACGCTACTGCTTGAACCTAAGGTACCAAACTTACCAGTGTAACCCCGTTAACCTTGGTACCTCGATCCGCTAAGACTCATGAGCCGGGCATGGTGCTATGGGACACCGTGGTCAAGCTGTCGGCCTACGCTAGGGTTATGTGCCTCCCCGTAGTATCCATTAAGCAACCCAACTCGTGAGCCGATTACGGTGGTATGGGACACTGTATTCAAGTTGTCGGCCTACACTGATAAGGTGATGGGAGAGTGGTGTAACGATTCCCTGTAACAGCCCTAATAGCCCTTTGTAGTGGCCTCGAGAGTACTTTGAGTCTACGTGGAGGCGACGACCCTTCCGTAGCAACAAGAGTACAAACTAGGCCTGTAATGATAAGGTGATGGGGGAGTGGTGCAACGATTCTGTGTAACAGCCCTGACAGCCCTTGCAGCGACCTATAACCACACTATCGTATGAGATTATCTAGGATTGATAACCCTAGAATGGATCATTGTTTGGGAATGATAGAAGGAAGGTACCTTAGTTTTCCAATACTGTTATTTGAAATGGACTGATAACAACTCGGTAATCATGCTCATCATCGCATTGCATGTGCCTGTAAGATGTGGAGCACTGAGGGATGAACGCATGCCACAGACGTAAGATGGTGTCGTATGAGGGTGGTTAGGTGAGGGGCATGCATCATTATCGCATTTCATACTTTCATTAACAAGAGTACTTAAGATTGTTAATTGTACTGCTTTATCATTACTGCTTGTCTGATTTGATAACATGTTAACCTATGCTTTATTATTCCACTGAGTTAGCTACTCACTCTCATGTTACGGGATAGTGTTCTGGACACCCACCAAACTCTATCTTAGATGCAGGTACCAACGATTCACAGGAGGTTGATCCTGATTACTATGATGATCAGGATGAGTTCTCCTTTATATAGTTCTCCGGCGGCTTTGCTTAGGCTATCGGATTGATGGGGCTATTGGGCTATCACGACAGTTGGACTATTCTTTGACATTTTATTTTTAATTGAGTACATGTATATGATGACTCAGCGAAGTAATCATACTCTGGAGATAGATCGAAATCGTTTGTTTTTATACACATCTATATACATCTTTCAGTCTTTCGCTTACGTTTTACACATTGATCTGGAGTATGGATTCCTATTTTGGTATAATCTCAATCATGTTTATTGCACTAACACAGACAACATTCAATCATCATTCTCTATGTTGCATAAGTGATGTTTTAAAACTCGAGAGTTGAGTCGCTACTCGACCCTCGAATTTCAGGGCGTTACAAGTTAGTATCAGAGCATAATTTAGATTAAATCGGACCTGAGTTATGGTCTCACAACGTATGGTAACGCATTTCGACTTAGGAGGGTGTGAGAACAATGTAGAAATAGTCTTAGGCATCCTAGTTCCGTCCAACGGCAAAGTTCACTGAAAATAATCGCTGTAATCGAGTCTGTACTCAACTCTGGTCACACGGTTCGACCTTAAAATGCATTTAGACCGTCAAACGACGGGTCTAGATCACAATCCACCTAATCCCAGCCATTGAAAATCAGTAAAATACCATTCTGTAATAGAACATACTCGTAATAACCCGAAACGACTCGAAACGGAGTCGAGGACCACATGATGCAATCCGGGGGGACCCATGGTGGACCCGAGGTGTCATTGGCACCTTGGGAGGGGGGTGGCTTCCGCCCTACCGCAGCGGCACCGCCCTGAGTCCAAAGGACCGCGACGGCGCCGCGCTCGCTGTGGTCAACCGTGGTCCCCTTTATCCAGGCCTGTCGGGCCGGTGTGGGTCAGCGTTGGGCCGACCCCTAGGTGCGTGTGGGGCCCATGAAATTTCATGGGGACCCCTATATGTGGTCTATTTTGCCCCCTTTCTCACTTCCCACCCTTCCAAGCCCTCTTTTCGCTCTCAAATCTCCCTCCCAATCGCCCAATCCATCATTTTCGGTCACAACCCATCCATTTCCATCGTCTACAGCACTCCCTACTTCCCTACCCTCTCCATTCTCTCTCATTTAGGCTCTTACATACTCCATTTGTAGCTAAAAATTGTGCACACTCCCTGCCTTACTCCATCTCTCCATTTTCCTTCTCAAATCCCTGTTCTTTGGGCCTTTACAACCTCTCTTGAGGCTCAAACCCATGGCGGATCAGTAACTCCAACCCTTTCTCTCTCTTTCCATCACTCTTCGTCGCTTTCCATGGCCCTATCTGAGTTTGTTGCGGCCATTTTCTCCATCTCCACCATCTTTTCTCTCATGGGAAAGAGGAAGAGTGTCGTGGATGAAGCCTGGACTAGTCGCCCAACCCGTTCAAGGAGAGGGACTGACGCCGGGGCTAGTTCAAGTGTCGTCCGTGAGCATAGGTCGAAGCGAGACCTAGATCCTCAAGTTCCCATCGAAAGAGCGCTACCGATAGGCTTTGAGCACGGTCGGTTTGGTGGCCGCAGAGTTGTACTTGAAGCTCACGTTGAAGAGAGGCTGTTTGGACCACACCTGATTATGGACCGCTTAGTGGACTATGAGTGGGGTCCTATGTTCGAAGGTAAGACTCATGCATGTGAGAATACGGTTCGGGCTTTCTACGCTCACATCCGAGACCCATCGCTTGATCCTCTCTCGTTCATTGTGTCTATTAGGGGGCGAAATTATATGATCACTGTGGATGTGGTGTCCCGGGTTATGGGAATCCCACGCGGCGAGGTTCTTGCCAATGAGAATTATTTTAAAAGTGTGCGAGAAAGAGATCGTCGTACGCGATACCTTTGTGGCCCACCGGTTCCCTGGACGCGAGGTAATTGTCTTCTATCGTCGAAGTTAACTGATGATTTTTGCTTGCTTCATTACATTTTCATGTATAACATGTATCCACGGTGGGGCAACCGTACGGAGTGTACTCGGTTAGCGGTAGACTTCCTGTACAAAGTTGGACATGGGGACAAGCTGTGCCTGCACACATTCGCCCTACTACAAATAGTCTAGACCATACGCTCTGTTAAGAATGATATTTCACTCCCGTTCGGCCGATTGATATGTAAGATGGCTCGAGAGGTCGGCTATAGACTTAATATGGATGAAATTGCACCGGTTTGGGTCATAAGCGATGTTACGCTTAACAACATGGGGATCGGCCCTCGACAACGCCAAGCCTGACTCGACGAGCATGGGGATGAGTCTAATAGTGAGGGGGAGGAAAGTATTGATCTAGATGAAGAGAGCGAGGAAAGAAGTAATGATGAGATAGAGGAAGAACAGAAAGAAGAAGAAGAGGCTCAGGACACTGATGAGAGCCCTCCTCCTACCACCCAGGAGCGTAGCAGTGAACGGGTTACTATGGAAGCCCGTTTGGCTCAACTTGAGGAGGGCCAAGCTGCCTTGAAGCAGGAGATTCATGTAATGCCCTGAAAGTCGGGGGTCCAGCATAAACTCAACTCCCGAGTTTCAACGCATCACTTATGCAACATAATGGATGATGATTGAATGTTGTCTATATGAGTGCATTGAACATGAGTGAGATTAAGCCAAAACAACATATCATACTCCAGAGATAGTTAAATTTGCAAGCGGAAGACTATGATAGATATATAAATATATAAAGTGTGGTGAGTCTCTAGAGTGTGATAAGGTTACCAAGTTAATTCATTATAAGTACAATTCAAATTATACCAAATGTGTAGTGTCATCTAATCAACATCCCTGTAATCCCGTTAATCAAGACACGATTCACATGAAGCCGCCCGAAACATCATAACGGAGGAATCCTCCTCATCCTTATAAAAGTCCGGCTCTACTTCGCAGCATTGCCATCATCTGAAACTCAAACAAGTCTGGTTAGTGTGTACAACACCGTCATGTAACGTGGGAGTGAGTGATCAACTCAGCGGAACAATAAAGCATAGGTTAACATGTTATCAAAAAAGTCAAGCAGTAATGATAAAGCAGTACAATCAACAATTCTAAATACTCTTATTAATGTAAGTATGAACGCAGTCATGATGTATGCCCTCACCACACCCTCCCTCATGCGACACCATCTTACGTTCGCGGCATGCTTTCATCCCTCGGTGCTCCACATATTCCAAGCACATGCAATGTGATGATGAGCATGATTACCGAGTTGTTATTAGTCCATTTCAAACAGCAGGATTGGGAAACTAAGGTACCTCTCTTGTATCATTCCCAAACATGATCCATTCTAGGGTCGCCAGTCCTAGTTAATCTCATAAGATAGTGTGTTTCTAGGTCGCTGCAAGGGCTATCAGAGCTGTTACACGGAACCGTTACACCACTCCCCCATCACCCTTTTAACGGCTCATCACTAAATTGATACAGGCCTAGTTCATACTCTATTCACCGCGGCAAAACTTGTCACCTCACCGCAAATTCATAGTATGCTCGAGGTCACTACAAAGGGCTGTCAGGGCTGTTACATGCATTCGTTGCACCACTCCCCCATCACCTTATCAATGTAGGCCGACAACACGAATATATTGTCCCATACCACCATAATTGGCTCACAAGTCTGGTTGCTCAATGGACACTATGGGGAGGCACGTCGCCCCAGCATAGGCTGACAGCTTGACCATGGTGCCCATACCACCATGCCCGGTTCATGAGTCTTAGCGGATCGAGGTACCATGGTTAACGAAATTTCACTAGTAAGTTTGGTACATAGGTTCAAGCAGAGGCGTCCAAACATGGTGAACATACATAAGACAGATCGGGTTACTTGACGAGCTCGGCTAGCTCGAGCGCACAACAAGTTGAACGATATGAAGCGCATAAGCATGGTACCTCGGGTTCGTCGAACACATCTCATGCGGCAAATGAATCTCAGCCACGAATTCAATCCCGTTATCGATTGCCTGGACTATAATCATAGCCCCAAACACAATCAATCCTTGTTCTGAAGCATATAGAGTAAAGCAGAATATACAAAGTAATTCAAGCATGTTATAACGCATGTTATAAAGCACAATATAAACAGGAAATACAAACACGTATATTTCATAAGTAATTGGCTAAACTAAACAAACAACATGAAGGAAATCATATACACCTCTAAGGTAGTTGAGAATCCTATCTCAACACCACTATTAAATTTAGTTCGTCACACAATTTCTCACACAGGCATTTTATCAAATACTTAAACTACACCACTCCAACATACATGACGTATGTTGATTTCAACATAGAATAGGGAAAATCCTTATACCAAGGAGTTGTCGCATACACGTCAATCATGTTCTTACATTCAATACATATGGCAAGCATAAATCATAAATCCATATTTACTTAGTCATTGCAACAAACACCTAGACTACATACATCAGCGTACATGACGTATGTTGATCACATAGGTATAAGGCCAAATCCTTTCACTAGGGAGTTGCCCCAATTATAAAACGCGTGCACCCACGATGAATAGTCATGGCAAACAGGAATCTAAGTTCCATATTCATTCAGTCATTTCCACAAACACTTGGGCTACACATTTTAACATATATAGTGTATATCGGTCGTGGCGTGATTTAGGGCAAATCCTTTCGTCAAAGGGGTGTCGCCTATACAACAATCTTGTATCCATGACAATCAGTCATGGCGAGCATGAATGCGAATTCTATATTCATTCCGTCATTTTCACAAACACTTAGAATACACTATTTTAACGTACATAGTGTATATTAGCAAAAACATGTATTAGGGCAAGCCCTCTCGCCAAGTAAATGTCATACACATATATAACATGTTCATATAACAAATAATCATGGTAAACACATTTCCAAAATTTATACGTATACAATACTTTGTACAAATACCTAGAATACACAAAATTCCATATTCTTCGTATTTAATCGAAACGGAAAACAGATAGCACTTTATACATGTGCAATTGCATGCAGATCGTGAATCTATCATTATCCAACATTGAAAGCATTGAAAACCATAACCTATACACCTAAAGTCCGCACCTTCTATTGTAGAATCGTAACGAAGCCGATAGGTTTGCTAAGCTTTTGTATTCAGCAGTTTGGTAACATATAGAATGAAATAGGTTAGCTATTTCATAACATATAACTAACAAAACCCCAAAACAGATTAGGGATAGGGTTTCTTACCTTGAAACGACGCCGGAATCGTCGAAAAAGCGATTAGAAGGAAGTGGCTAAGCTCGTGTAGCAGCAGGGAAGCATGGCAGGGAGATGCTCCCACTTCTGTAACACTTTCTCTCTCTTTTCATAGGGTTTTCCTCAAATTCGTATGGCTGAATGAGAGAGGGTTTTAAGGTCCTTATATAGGCTAGAAACTCTCCAAAATAGACTCCAGGTCAAGGTATACTTAGGTTATAGCCAAAGCGAGGTTGTTTCAGCTCAACGGAGGACTTTTGGCGGCCCCTTTTCTATGTGCAGTTGGACTTAAGTTCACTAACACTGGATCTAGGTTTAGTTAAGTTTTTGTTTCGGTCGGATTCCCAGATCACGCATGGCGGACCAATTTCAGTTCAACGGTCAGTGGATCTCGATCGGAGATTTCGAGTACATGGATATGTTCGGGGAAATATCCCTGATCTGAGGGTGTAATTTGGCGTAGTTCTGACGGTCAGGTTGCTTAATACTGACCCGCAAGCGACAAGTCTCAGAGTTATTTATTTTGAATTTAATTTAGAATTATTATCACATTTCTCACACTCCCTGCTCTGAGCTCAAGCGAATAGCGCTGGGACACTATCTGGATTTGATTTTCGAGATGGTTGTCAAGCCCAGCAAGGTGGTCCTAATTCCTTAACTTCGTGTTAATCGGACTTCTGACGTGTAGTCCAGATCTGATACGGAGTTTCGATGTGCTCCCGAGAGTAACTGGGTAATGAGATTGATCCTAGATTTTAGGGTAACCTAGCGTCAATGATTCTACAAGTTTTGGGCCTTGCAGATCGTATTTAAAGCGAATCTAGCAGATTTCATGGCTAATCTAGTTTAGCACTTAGTTAACATTGTCAAATTTCTAAAGGATTTAGTCCTATAAGATTTTTGTCTGAAGTGGTACTTAGTCCTTTCTAATAATGTTTAGTTTAAGTATTGTTCTTCATCACCTAAACTTTAAGATATGTTTAATGTGAAAGTACTTAGAAGGATTTAAAGAATAAGGTGGTGAAAGGTAAGATTTGTGAAGGAAATGGGTTAAGAAGTGATTTTAGACTGTGTGATTGAGTTCTGACAAGTTAATAAGGTGTCAGGAATGACCCATTGCCTAAGGACGTCTAATTCCAGGTTGGCAAAAATCCAGGATATTACAATCTAACCCCCTTAAAACAAAATTTCGTCCCCAAAATTGCCTAAGGGTAATAAGTAAGAATTATATTAT
Source organism: Magnolia changhungtana (assembly GCA_030180095.1). NCBI lineage: Eukaryota > Viridiplantae > Streptophyta > Magnoliopsida > Magnoliales > Magnoliaceae > Magnolia > Magnolia changhungtana. Next base: position 2,842,033 of record JASAUF010000446.1, read on the forward strand.
TTCATTTACCTAAGACTTATTGATTTCAAGTTTCTACGCATGGTAGGGTATATTCTATCCTGGTTCATCTTATTCTACCCCCCTTAAAACTTATTTCTTTATCCATTTCCCATATCCTGATGGTTTTCTATAATTTATTTCTTTACCTATTTGGAGTCTTGACGACGATTCCCAACAGTTTAGAGTAAGATAACTATTTTCAATGTTTGACCAATACGGAGAGACGGTTATAGTGGGCTTGATCCCGATACATCGATCATCTACCGGGCTAGGGTAGAAAGCTTATCGTATCCCTTCCGAATCCTGGTGGATCCTGGTCTTCTGCTCGGCAAGCAGTGAGTCCATTGGTAGTCGCCCAGGATGGAGAATTGGGTCAAGCCGCGAATGCTTCGTAGTTTATATTTCAGTAACTCCGTAAACCGATCACTCTAAAAACTTAGGGAATGTCCATCACCGAAAGGTTCAAATGTCCTATTTCTTGGGTTACCCATTGGTCTAAGAGAGTCCTTGTTATTATCTATGTCCAAGAAAATGGTGAATCAAATCTTACTAGATTATCCTAAAATGATTTCTCATAGTAGAACAAGCTTCTATTATGTTTGTATACAACGAGCTCAGAACTTGTTTAATACTCGAACCCTAATTGCTTTACATTCTAAGGAAGATTTAGATCCTATTTAGTGGCCTATCTTTAAGTGTCGTCTGGATCAACTTCATTCGATCCTGGGCCAGTGGGGTAAGGGTCCACCACGCGTCCGCTGTGCCACCCAGATCAAAGAGGTGTATTGATTTGACCTAACTACATCTATCGGTCTTTGACCTTCTCTAATGTAACCGGTAATCTAGTCTTATTTTAGGTGTAGTCCAAAGTCTATGCTCATACACTAGATGATTTCATACCATTTCTAATACAAGGAAGGGTTTTATTACTTAGGGTCAAACGTTGTCTGATTGGGACTGAGTTGTCTGAAGTTGAATTTAACTACACCCAAGCATTTCACACATGTTCATACTCGCTAAGAAGATATTGGGGTTCACATTATTAATTTGTTGGATTTCTTATACAGTTATGTCTGTCGAAATCTAGGAGCACCACTCTAAGTCCAAAACTCTAGGGCCTATTGTCTTAAATGGGACTGCAATGCTAATCCTACTTCGGGATAGGGAATGACATGTTTGGTAGGAGGGTGGGTGGGATAAAAATTAAATTTATAGGCTTTGGAAAATGAGTCTTATGTTGAAAAGTGTGTGATGGGATTTTCAAATCCCCAAGATGATGAATTTCTGAATGTACTTTGAAAGGAATCTACATGGTATTGGAAAACATGGGAGATAGGAGAGGGGTTGTTAAGTTTCAGAATCTTGAGCCTACATAGGCTCAAATGAAAGGGAATAAAGAGGGAAAATGGAAAGATGGGATGGGTTGAGAGGAGTGTACGATCTTGAGCCACAAATGGGAGTGTAAGAGCTCAAATGCGAGACAACAGAGAGGGTAGGGAGGTAGGGATTGCTATAGCTGATGGAGGGGTATAAGTTGTGGCCGAAAATGGTAGATTGGGTGATTGGAAGAGAGGTTTGAGAGCGAAAAATTGAAATTTGAGGGAAAGGGAAAGCTTGGAGGGTGTTTGAGAGAGAGGAGGTAAAACGGACGTGAAACAGGGGCCCCCACTAAATTTGGTAGGCACTACACGTGTCTAGGGGTCGGGCTAACCAAGACCAGCACAGGCCCGACCAGCCCGGCCCAACCTGACCGCGGTCGACTACGGTGACTGCGGTTCTGCAGTGGTCCACCGGAGCAATCGCAGTGCCACCGTGGTAAGGTGGTGTTCACCACCCTCCCATGGTGCCAGTGGTACCCCGGGTCTGTCCCGGGTCCCTCTGGATTGCATCATGTGGCCCCCGACTCCATTTCGAGTCATTTCGGGACCAATTTGCAAACCAAAAAGAGTTTATCTGATGTATAACATATGATTTTCAGGTAGGAGGAGCTAATCTATCCAACTAACCCATTTATTTGGTTATATTCCAAAGTTTGAATGGTTAAAAGTCTAATTTATACATATATTTACTATTTATAGTAACTTTTTGTTTAAGTATTATTCTTCATCATTTATACGTTAAAATTTATATCCAGTATGAAAGGATGTAGAAAAAAATAAAGAATGAAGTGGTACAAAGAGAGATTTTGAAGGAATTGGATAAAAAAGGGTTCTAGGCATTGAGATTAAGTGTAAGGTGTTGTTGTTGACCCACAACCTAAGGACTCGTTTCTAGGAAACGACTTAAACCCGTCGACTAATGGCCTAGAAGTGATTCGGGATCATTTCGCGTGATCAGGGGTGCATACGGGCCCAATCTCAGCGGTCGATTTCGATCGGTTTCACCGTTCGACGAATTTGGAAAATCCTAAGTCGGTTTCTACGTTCTGTCACTCCCTCCTAAGTCAGAGTACGTCAGAGTGCATCGTGTGACCATAACACAGGTCCAGATTAATCCAAATCATGCTTTAATACCATCTTGTAATGCCCTGAAAATCGGGGTCGAGCATAAACTCAACTCTCGAGTTCTAACGCATCACTTATACAACATAATGGATGATGATTGAATGTTGTTTGTATGAGTGTATTGAACATGAGTGAGATTAAGCCAAAACAACATATCATACTCCAGAGACAGTTAAATTTGCAAGCGGAAGACTATGATAGATATATAAAATATATAAACTGTGGTGAGTCTCCAGAGTGTGATAAGGTTACCATGTTAATTCATTACAAGTACAATTCAAATTATACCAAATGTGTAGTGTCATCTAATCAACATCCCTGTAATCCCGTCGATCAAGACACGACTCACATGAAGCTGCCCGAAACATCATAACGGAGGAATCCTCCTCATCCTTATAAAAGTCCGGCTCCGCTTGGCAGTATCGCCATCATCTGAAACTCAAACAAGTCTGGTTGGTGTGTACAACACCGTCCTGTAACATGGGAGTGAGTGATCAACTTAGTGGAATAATAAAGCATAGGTTAACATGTTATCAAAATAGTCAAGCAATAATGATAAAACAGTACAATCAACAATTCTAAATACTCTTATTAATGCAAGTATGAATGCAGTCATGATGTATGCCTCACCACACCCTCCCTCGTGCGACACCATCTTACGTTCGCGGCATGCTTTCATCCCTCAATGCCCACATCTTCCAGGCACATGCAATGTGATGATGAGCATGATTACGGAGTTGTTATTAGTCCATTTCAAACAGCAGGATTGGGAAACTAAGGTACCTCCCTTGTATCATTCCCAAACATGATCCATTCTAAGGTTGTCAGTCCTAGTTAATCTCATACAATAGTGTGTTTCTAGGTTGCTGGAAGGGCTGCTAGGGCTGTTACACGGAATCGTTACACAACTCCCCCATCACCCTTTTAACGGTTCATCACTAAATTGATACAGGCTTAGTTCATACTCAATTTACTGCAGCAAAACTCATCGCCTCACCGCAAATTTAGAGTATGCTCGAGGTCACTACAAATGGTTGTCAGGGTTGTTACATGTTTTTGTTATACCACTCCCCCATCACCATATCAATGTAAGCCGACAGCACGAATATAGTGTCCCATACCACCATAATCGGCTCACGAGTCTAGTTACTAATGGACACTACGTGGAGGCACATGGCCCCAGCGTAGGCCGACAGCTTGACCACGGTGTCCCATACCACCATGCCCAGCTCATGAGTCTTAGCGGATCGAGGTACCATGGTTAACAGGATTTCACTGGTAAGTTTGGTACCCTAGGTTTAAGCAAAGGCGTCCAAACATGGTGAACATACATAAGACAGATTGGGTTACTTAACGAGCTCGGCTAGCTCGAGCGCACAACAAGTTGAACGATATGAAGCTCATAAGCACTTCGTGTGGCCAGCCACTATCGCCAACCGAAGTACGACTCAGGTTCGTCAAACACATCTCACGTGGCAAATGAATCTCAGCCACGAATTCAACCCCGTTACCGATTGCCTGGACTATAATCATAACCCCAAACACAATCAATCCTTGTTCTGAATCATATAGAGTAAAGCAGAATATACAAAGTAATTCAAGCATGTTATAACGCATGTTATAAAGCACAATATAAACAGGAAATACAAACACGTATATTTCATAAGTAAGTGGTTAAACTAAACAAACAACATGGAGGAAATCATATACACCTCTAAGGTAGTTGAGAATCCTATCTCAACACCACTATTAAATTTAGTTCGTCACACAATTTCTCACACCGACATTTTATCAAACACTTAAACTACACCACTCCAACATACATGACGTATGTTGATTTCAACATAGAATAGGATAAATCCTTATAGCAAGGAGTTGTCGCATACACGTCAATCATGTTCTTACATTCAATACATATGGCAGGCATAAATCGTAAATCCATATTTACTTAGTCATTGCAACAAACACCTAGACTGCATACATCAGCATACATGACGTATGTTGATCACATAGGTATAAGGCCAAATCCTTTCACTAGAGAGTTACCCCAATTATAACACGCGTGCACCCATGACAAATAGTCATGGCAAGCAGGAATCTAAGTTCCATATTCATTCAGTCATTTCCACAAACACTTGGGCTACACATTTTAACATATATAGTGTATATCGGCCGTGGCGTGATTTAGGGTCGTCAAAGGGGTGTCACCTATACAACAATCGTGTATCCATGACAATCAGTCATGGCGAGCACGAATGCGAATTCTATATTCATTCGGTCATTTTCACAAACACTTAGAATACACTATTTTAACATACATAGTGTATATTAGCAAAAACATGTATTAGGGCGAACCCTCACGCCAATTAAATATTATACACATATATAATATGTTCATACAACAAATAAGCATGGTAAATACATTTTCAAAATTTATAAGTATACGGTACTTTCTACAAATACCTAGAATACACAAAATTCCATATTCTTCATATTTAATCGAAACAGAAAACAGACAGCACTTTGTACTTGTGCAATTGTATGCAGATTATGAATCTATCATTATCTGACATTGAAAGCATTGAAAACCATAACCTATACACCTAAAGTCCGTACCTTTTATCGTAGAATCATAACGAAGCCGATAGGTTTGCTAAGCTTTTGTATTCAACAGTTTGGTAACCTACAGAATGAAATAGGTTAGCTATTTCATAACCTACAACTAACAAAACCCCAAAATAGATTAGGGTTAGGGTTTCTTACCTAGAAATGACGCCGGAATCGCCGGAAAAGCGATTAGAAGGAAGTGGCGAAGCTCGTGTAGTAGCAGGGAAGCATGGTAGGGAGATGCTCCCACTTCTCTCACACTTTCTCTCTCTTTTCCTATGGTTTTCCTCAAATTTGTATGGCTGAATGAGAGAGGGTTTTAAGGTCCTTATATAGGCTAGAAACTCTCCAAAATAGACTTCAGGTCAAGGTATACTTAGGTTATAGCCAAAGCGAGGCTGTTTCAGCTCAACGGAGGACTTCGGGCAGCCCCTTTTCTATGTGTGTTCGGACTTAAGCTCACTAACACTGGATCTAGGTTTAGTTAAGTTTTCATTCCGGTCGGATTCCCAAATCACGCGTGGCGGACCAGTTTCAGTTCAACAGTCAGTGGATCTCGATCGGAGATTCCGAGTACATGGATATGTTTGGGGAAATATCCCTAATCTGAGGGTGTAATTTAGCCTAGGTCTGACGGTCAGGTTGCTTAATACTGACGCACAAGCGACAAGTCTCATATTTATTTATTTTGAATTTAATTTAGAATTATTTTCACATTTCTCACACTCCCTACTCCGAGCTCAAGCGAATAACGCTGAAACACTATCTGGATTTGATTTTCGAGATGGTTGTCAAGCCCAATAAGGTAGTCATAATTCCTTAACTTCGTGTTAATCGGACTTCTGACGTGTGGTCCAGATCTGATACAGAATTTCGATGTGTTCCCGAGAGCAACTGGGTAATGAGATTGATCCTAGATTTTAGGGTAACCTAACGTCAATGATTCTACAAGTTTTGGGTCTTGCAGATCATATTTAAAGCAATTCTAGTGGATTTCATGGCTAATCTAGTTTAGCACTTAGTTAACTTTGTCAAATTTCTAAAGGATTTAGTCCTGTAAGATTTCTGTCTGAAGTGGTACTTAGTCCTTTGTAGTAATGTTTAGTTTAAGTATTGTTCTTCATCACCTAAATTTTAAGATAGTATTTAATGTGAAAGTACTTAGAAGGATTTAAAGAACGAGGTGGTGAAAGGTGAGATTTGTGAAGGAAATGGGTTAAGAAGCGATTTTAGACTGTGAGATTGAGTTCTGACAAGTTAATAAGGTGTTAGGAGCGACCCATTGCCTAAGGACGTCTAATTATAGGTTGGCAAAAATCCAGGATGTTACAATTCAGGAGGCCCAAGTCAAAGCAAGACAAAGGCTTGAGGAGAACGAGGCCTTCATGAAGCTAAAATTCAGTAAAGTGTCCCGCACCTTGAGGGCCATCCTATTTTGCCTCCAGGATAAGGGCACTCCTCCGTCGTCAGACTCGGATGCCTAGTCATCCATACTGTTGTCTTGTATTTTGCTTTGGTTACTGCCTTAAGATGCTTATGTTTTCATATTGTTGGGTGTAGTAGCTGGTAGAATGTTTTGGATGTTTGAGGATTTGGTTATATTAGCTCCCATACATCTCCTGTCATGATTTATGTAACTTTGTTTCCCATGTATTATGACAATTTTGGTAATGAAATGCACACAGCCTCTTTTGCTATGAAGTGTGTGGAATGCTTAAGTGATTGTGTTTTGTGTTGCTATGCTTCATCTCATATGCATTGCATCCTATGTTATATAGGGCATGCGACAGAAATATACGTGGAGCATGGCACACCTCCTACTCACTGATACGATGGACCAGGCACATTCCTACGGAGATGGTCATAAGGACCCTGGCTTGGGCCCAAATCGTGAGACTAGATCTACGTCTCAGCCTTTCACTAGTCCTGCAGCTGGATTGTCGCCTTTTACACCACCGGTTCACGAGCAGAACCGGGCATCCTCTTTAACACAGTATGAGCCACAGGCTGCTCCACCTACTAATAGGTTTGTGCAGTTGATGATGATGATGCATCAGCAGCAGATGCAGCAGTAGCACCAGCACCAACAACTTATGGCCACTATTGCAGGGGTCTTATCTCAGGGTGACAGTACAACTCCACCTCCACCATTTACATGCCCTACCAAGAATACAGAGCCTCCTGCTCAGGCTGAGGATATGCCTCCACCCACACCTGCTGCGTACCCTACGGGGGACGTGGGTACTCGCGGTCTTCTCGAGCGATTCCAGTGTTTGAGGCCTCCTACTTTCACGGGTTCTCACAGACCCGAGGTGGCTGAATACTAGTTAGACCGCATCTCCAAGATGTTACGGATGCTCCATTATACAGAGCAGGAGCAGGTTGAGCTGGCCACCTTCATGTTTGAGAAGGAGGCTAGCTTATGGTGGGACAGTGTTCTACGGACAGTGGCAGTTGGGTATGCATGAACATGTGCAGCTTTCGAGTTCCGTTTCCATGAGAAATACTACCCTTAGACCTACCGGCACGAGAGGGAGAATGATTTTTTGTGCCTCAGGCAAGGAGGCATAATAGTTACGGAGTACGAGCATCGATTCACTGAGTTGGGCAGATATGTCCCAACCATTCTTACTGACGAGCAGATGCGGATACGACATTTTTCTGAGGGCTTGCGACCGGACATTCAGTCGAAGATGTGCTGTGTCAGTATACCCTCCTATGCCAAGCTGATACATATGCCTATAAGGGCAGAGCAGGATGTTGATCGGCTGACACGTTCTCGCTGTGTTATGGTTACGAGACCACGACTAGATATTCGGAGCAGGCCTTTCCTCGGCAAGAGGCCTCGCGTCGACTCTCCCCCCCAAGGATCACGGCGCCAGTAGTTTCGATGAGGCATCCAGGAGTGACTTATACATATTGCGGGAGACCGGGTCACCCTATAGAGAGCTGCTTTGCTCAGATGAGAGATAGCGGGTTTGCACTACCGTAGAAGATTGATCGTCCTCGCCCTCAGGCATTATTGGCTCAACCACTATGGTCTGCACCTGCACACCCATCCTTCAGACTACCTGCACCTCACTTTAGGCCGCCACAGTGACCTATGGTGCCTCAGCCCAACCGACCTCAGCATGCACGCATTCATGCACTTACTGCAGAGGAACCAGAGACAGTACCTTCAACACCTATGGCCTTTGAGGTCACTGCACACGTCCAAGGTATTCCTGTCTTCTTATTGGTGGACACAGGGTCCACTACCTCTATGATCTCGTACATGGCAGTCAAGCGACTAGGTTTGGATACTGCTCCTACGAAGGGAGTAAGGGTCATCACTACCACAGGGACTTTCTCCGATGTTACTAGTATGTGTGAGGGTTGCTCCATAGATTTGGGTAGCAGGACGGTATTTATTGACCTCATTGTCGCTCCACTATGGCACTATGACATTGTCCTCAGTATGGACTGACTCACTGAAATGCGAGCAGAGATTGATTGCGAAACTAGGATGGTTACAGCCCATGGACCGGAGGGCACGGCTTTTACTTTCCCTGTCCAGGTTAGTCATGTTTCTCGATTGAGATGTTATGCTTCTTCATTGAAGAATATTGATGGCCCGACGCTTATGGATACGCCCATAGTCCAGAATTTTACGGATGTGTTTAAGATGATTCCTGGTTTGCCTCCTCGGTGCGAGATCGACTTCACCATTGATCTTGTGCCTGGTGCGACACCCATTTCATTATCGATGTATCGCATGCCTCCACGTGAGATGGAGGAATTGATGAAATAGATTGATGAACTAGTAGAGAAGGGCTTTATACGATCCAGTGTGTCTCCTTAGGCAGCACCTATGTTGTTTGTCAAGAAAAAAGACGGGTCACTACGATTATGTATTGATTACCGTAAGTTGAACCAGTTGACCGTGAAGAACAAATATCCTTTGCCCGGGATAGACGACCTATTTGATCAGTTGAAAGAGGCAAAGTATTTTTCGAAGATCGATTTGCAGTCAGGGTATCATCAGTTGCTTGTCAGAGATGAAGACGTGCAGAAGACGGCCTTCAGGACCTGTTTTAGGCATTACAAGTTCCTTGTGATGTCGTTCGGTCTTACGAATGCACCAGCCGTGTTCATGGACTTGATGAACCAGGTGTTTCGGCCATTTCTGTACCAATTCGTCATCGTATTTATTGATGACATCCTGATATACTCCACGAGTCGGGAAGAGCACGAGGAACACTTACAGGCAGTTCTAGATACTCTGAGGAAGAACCAGTTGTTCGCGCAATATAATAAGTGCGACTTCTGATAGGAGGAAGTCAAGTTCCTGGGACATGTGGTGTCCAAGGAAGGGATAACAGTGGACCTGGCTAAGGTAGCCGCCATTCAGGGCTGGAAGCAGCCTGGTTCAGTTACTAAGGTGAGGAGTTTTCTGGGCCTGGTAGGCTACTACCGACAATTCATTCGAGACTTCTCGAAGATAGCAAGGCCTTTATCTCAGTTAACATGAAAGGATCTGAAGTTCGCCTGGAATGAGAAGGCGGAGGCAGCTTTTCAGGAGCTGAAGGACAGACTGTTGTCTGCCCCCGTGCTAGTATCGCCAGAGCAAGGGGTTAAGTACACCATATACACTGACACGTCTCGCATTAGTTTGGGTTGTGTTCTTATGCAGAAGGATAGGGTGATTGCATATGCCTTGAGATAATTAAGGAAGCACGAGGAAAATTACCCTACGCACGACCTTGAGTTAGTAGTGGTCATATTCACATTGATGCTCTGGAGACATTACCTCTACGGAAAGGAGTTCGAGCTTTTCTGTGACTACAAGAGCCTTAAGTACATATTCACTCAGCGGGACTTGAATATGAAGCAGCGCCGATGGATGGAGACCTTGAAGGACTTCAAGTTCGAGGTTTCCTACCATCCTGGCAATGCCAACCTTGTGGCAGACGCGTTGAGCCGAGAGAAGGCGATCATATTTGCGGCTTCGCTGATGATTGAAGAGTGGGGTATGCTAGAGTTTGTTCGCGACTTTGAGCCAAAGCTCACAGTAGAGGAACCGTTTGAGAGTGTCGTACATGTTCGGGTGCGGCCACTTATTGATGACCGGATCATTGAGGCCCAGAAGGGCGACGAGCAGGTGTCTGAGCTTCGAAGGCAAGCTAGCGATGATGTGGACTCCGAATGGAGAGTTGGTGCCGATGGGGCCCTACGATACCGTGGCTGCCTATGCATCCCAGATATTCCGGACTTGAGACAAGAGCTTTTCGAGACAGCTCAGAGTTTGAAGATTGCGATGTATCCTGGTAGCACGAAGATGTATCGGGATATGAAGTGGTAGTGTTGGTGGGACAATATGAAGGTTCATATAGCAGAGTATGTTTCACATTGTCTCACGTGTGAGCAGGTCAAGGCCGAGCATCGCTGACCTCCTGGACTCCTTCAGCCCATGCCCATAGCTGAATGGAAGTGGGACTTCATCTCTATATACTTCATCTAGGAGCTACCGAAGACGAGAAAAGGGTTATGACTCTATTTGGGTGATCGTGGATCGATTAACCAAATCTGCTCATTTTCTCCCTATCAGAGTAACGAACTCTACAGACAACTTGGCTAGGTTGTACATCAAAGAAATAGTGTGTCTGCATGGAGTTCCCTTGGAGATCATGTTGGACTGCGACACGCAATTCACGTCTATCTTCTGGACTCGTATCTAGGAAGTGATGGGTGTGAAGTTGAAGTTCAGTACCACGTTTCACCTTCAGACCAACGGGCAGACAGAGCGGGTGAATCAGATTTTCGAAGATATGCTGCGGGCTTGTGTTTTGGACTTCATGGACAGTTGGGATGACTGCCTCCTGTACGCAGAGTTCACCTACAACAACAGTTTTCACTCGAGTATTGGCATGGCTCCTTATGAGGCCTTATATGGGCGCCCTTGCAGAGCACCGCATTGCTGGGCAGAGGTTGGCGAGCGCAGTTTGATTGGCCTGGAGTTAGTACAGGTGACCTTGGAGAAGATCGACATTATTAGGCGTCGACTCCAGACGGCTCAGAGCAGACAGAAGAGTTATGTCGATACGAGGCGGTGACCACTTGAGTTTGAGGTCAGAGATCAAGTATTCCTCAGAGTTTCCCCTATGAAGGGAGTCCTTTGGTTTATGAAGAAGGGGAAGCTTACGCTGTGATTCATTGGCCCATTTCAAATACTTGATCGAGTGGGTGCGGTAGTGTAACGCCGTAAAAATCGGGGGTCGAGCATAAACTCAACTCCCGAGTTCCAACGCATCACTTATACAACAAAATGAATGATGATTGAATGTTGTCGGTATTAGGTAGTGAACATGAGTGAGATTAAGCCAAGACAATATATCATACTCCAGAGACAGTTAAATTTGCAAGCGGAAGAATGTGATAGATAGATAAAATATATAAACTGTAGTGAGTCTCCAGAGTGTGATAACGTTACCAGGTTAAATAATTATAAGTACAATTCTAAAATATACCAAATGTGTAAGGTCCTCTAGTCAACATCCTTATAACCCCGTCGATCGAGACACAACTCACTTGAAGCTGGCCGAAACTGCATAAAGGAGGAATCCTCCTCATTCTCATAAAAGTCCGGCTCCGCTTCGCAGCATCGCCATCATCTGAAACTCAAATAAGTCTGGTTGATGTTACAAGCACTGTCCCGTAACGTAGGAGTGAGTGATCAACTCAGTGGAATAATAAAGCATAGGTTAACATGTTATCAAAACAGTCAAGCAGTAATGATAAAGCAGTACAATCAACAAATCTAAATACTCTTATTAATGTAAGTATGATGCAGTCATGATGGATGCCCTCACCACACACTCCCTCATGCGACACCATCTTACGTTCGTAGCATGCTTGCATTCCTTAGTGCTCCACATCTTCCGGGCACATGCAATGCATGATGAGCATGATTACCGAGTTATTATTAGTCCATTTCAAACAGCAGTATTGGGAAACTAAGGTACCTCCCTTGTATCATTCCCAAACATGATCCAATCTAGGGTCGCTAGTCCTAGTTAATCTCATACGATGGTGTGTTTCTAGGTCACTGCAAAGGCTGTCAGGGCTGGACAATAGTTACACCACTCCCCCATCACCTCTTTAACGGTTCATCACTATACAGATACAGGCCTAGTTCATACTCTATACACCGCGAGAAAACTCTAAGGCTCACCGCAAATTCAGAGTATGCTTGAGGTCACTACAAAGGGCTGTCAGGGCTGTTACATACAATGGTTACACCACTCTCCCATCACCTTATCAAAGTAGGCCGACAACACGAATATAGTGTCCCATACCACTATAATCAGCTCACGAGGCTGGTTGCTCACTGGTCACTACGGGGAGGTACATGGCCCCAGCGTAGGCTGACAGCTTGACCACGGTGTCCCATACCACTATGCCCGGCTCATGAGTCTTAGCGGATCGAGGTACCATGGTTAACAGGATTCCACTGGTAGGTTTGGTACCCTAGGTTCAAGCAGAGGCGTCCAGACATGGTGAACATACATTAGACAAATCGGGTTACTTGACGAGCTCGGCTAGCTCGAGCGCACAACAAGTTGAACGATATGAAGCGCATAAGCACTTCCTGTAGCCAACCACTATCGCCAACCGAAGTACGACTCGTGTTCGTCGAACACATCTCACGTGGCAATTGAATCACAGCCACAAATTCAATCTCGTTACCGATTGCCTGGACTATAATCATAGCTTCAAACACAATCAATTATAGAACCGTTAAAGCAGTAATGGACCAAGATTTCAAATCATACAATCAAATATCCAATATTGTCCGCTTAGGGCTGCCAAGGCTGTTGCACGGAAACATTGCACCACTCTCCCATCACCCTTCATGGATTTCATGAAATACAATATAAACATGTGAAGTAATCAGAGCAGAATTAAATAAACAAGTAATTCAAACATATTAACAAGCATGTTATAAAACATAATGCAGACAGGAAATCCAAACACATACGTTTCAGAAAACAGTAAGTGATTAAACTAAATAACTTACATGAAGGAAATCATACACATCACAAAGGTAGTTGAGAATCCTATATCAACACCTTTATACATTACAATTTACTAACTACTACTCATCCAGACATTTCAACAAACACTTTGGACTACATACATCAACATACACGACGTATGTTGATCTGTAACGCCCTGAAAATCGGGGGTCGAGTAGTAACTCAACTCTCGAGTTCCAGAACATCACTTATGCAACAAAATGAATGATGATTGAATGTTGACTGTATTAGAGTAGTGAACATGAGTGAGATTAAGCCAAAATAACATATCATACTCCAGAGACAGTTAAAGTTGCAAGCGGAAGACTGTAATAGATAGACAAAATATATAAACTATGATGAGTCTCCAGAGTGTGATAACATTTCCAGGTTAAATAATTACAAGGATAATTCTAAAATATACCTAATGTGATGACGTGTAAAGTCTCCTATCCCAAATACCATAGCCCCGTCAGTACAATACCAGGTCTTCATAGACCTGTCAGAGAGATACAGATAGGAGAACTCCTCCTCATCACCATAGAAGTAGTCCGGCTCTCTTCACAAACATCGCCATCACCTGAAACTCAACAAATCTGTTTGGTGTGTACAACACCGTCCCGTAACGTGGGAGTGAGTAGCTAACTCAAGTGGAACAATAAGGCATAAGTTAACATGTTATCAATGCGGTCAAGCAAGAATAATAAAGCAAGAATCAAGCACTCCTAGTTACTCGATTAATGCAAGTATGAATGCGGTGTATGATGGATGCCCTCTCCGACATACTCCCTCATGCGACACCATCTCACGTTCGCGCATGCTTACATCCCACGGTGCTCCACATCTTCCGTGCACATGCGATGCATGATGAGCATGATTACCGAGTTTTTAATTAGTCCATTTCAAACAAAGATGATTGGGAAACTAAGGTACCTCCCCGTATCATTCCCAAACATGATCCATTCTAGGGTCGTCGCACCCTAGTTAATATCGACGATGGTGTGTTTTCTAGGTCACCGCAGAGGTCGCTGTGGTCGTTACGCACAAAGGTTGCACCACTCCCCATCACCCCTTAAACGATTCATCACTATACGTAAAACAGCCTAGTTCATACTCTCTATATCGCGGCGAACCCTAAGGCACGCTCGCAACTTGTAATATGCTCGCGGTCACTACAAAGGGTGTCTGTGGTCAGTACGCACAAAAGGTTGCACCACTCCCCATCACCTTATCAATGTAGGCCGACAGACGAATATAGTGTCCCATACCACCATAATCGGCTCACGAGTTTGGTTGCTCACTGGTCACTACGGGGAGGCACGTAGCCCCAGCGTAGGCGACAGCTCGACCACGGTGTCCCATACCACCATGCCCGGCTCATGAGTCTTAGCGGATCGAGGTACCATGGTTAAAAGGGTTTTCACTGGTAAGTTTGGTACCCTAGGTTCAAGCATTGGTGACCAAACATGGTGAACATACATAAGACAGATCGGGTTGCCTGACGAGCTCAGCTAGCCCGAACGCACAACAAGTTAAACGACATGAAGTGCATAAGCACTTCGTGTGGCCAACCACTATCGCCAACCGAAGTACGACTCGAGTTCGTCGAACACATCTCACGTGGCGACATGAAACTCAACCACGATCTCCAATCTAGTACCGATTGTCTGGACTATAATCATAGCCCCAAGCACAATCAATTGTCATCCATAACATGTGGAGTAAAACATGATAACCAAAGTAATTCAAGCATGATAAATAAAGTAATTCAAACATGCTAGTAGGCATGTTATAAGCATATTATAAAGCATGATATAAAGCATGTTGTAAAACACTACATTAATAGGAATACAAACACATGTATTGTAAGTAAGTGGTTTAAGTGATCAACCTCATGGAGGTAATCATACACGCCACTAGGATAGTTGAAAATTCAATCTCAACACCCTCAAACATTACAATTTACTAACTACTACTCATTCAGACATTTCAACAAACACTTTAAAATACAGGAATCAACATACATGACATATGTTGATCACAGAGGTATAAGGCCAAATCCTTTCACTAGGGAGTTACCCCAATCATAACACGCATACACCCATGACGGATAGTCATGGCAAGCAGGAAACCAAGTTCCATATTCATTCAGTCATTTCCACAAACACTTGGGCCACACATTTTAACATATATAGTGTGTATTGGCCGTGGCGTGATTTAGGGCAAATCCTTTCGTCAAAGGGGTATTGCCAACACAACAATCAATTATCCATGACAATTAGTCATGGCGAGCACCAATGAGAATTCTATACTCATTCAGTCATTTTCACAACACTTAGAATACACTATTACAACATACATGGTGTATGTTAGCAAAACATGTATTAGGGCTATCCTTTAGCCAAGTGAGTATTTTATCCATGTATAATATATTACTACAAAGAAATAATCATGATAACTATATCTCCAAAATTTATACGTATACAGTATTTTCTAGAATACGCATTTTCAACATACATAGTGTATACAAACAAACATGTATTACGGCGATTCTTTTCGCCAAATAAGTAATTTATTCATATATTGTATAATCATATATTAAATAAGTATGTCAAACATTATTCCAAAAGAAATACGATAATGTATTTCTAACATACACAATTTCATCATACGTCGCATTTACAAGTGAACATGTATTTTGGCGATTCCTTTCGCCAAACTAGTATTTTATTCATATATTATATAATCATACATTAAATAAACATGTCAAACATTTATCCAAAAAAATACGTATACAGTATTTCTACGTATACCTAGAATATGTGAAATTCCATATTTCACAACGTTAATCGAAACAGGAAACGGAAAGCACTTTGTACATGTGCAATTGCAAGCAGATCATGAATCTACCATTATCTGACATTGAAAGCGTTGAAAACCGCAACTTATACACTTAAAGTCCTCACCTTTGCCTTTTGAAACGCAACAAATCAGCAAGGGTAGCAAATCTTCCGTATACGGGAGTTTTCTAGCCTAAAGAGCGGAATCGGTTAGTTGTTACACAACCCACATCGATCCCACCTCAAATCAGACCTAGGGTTAGGGTTTCTTACCTTAAAATGGAGTTGATATCGGCAGGAAAGTGCCTGGAAAGAGGCGGTGCAGCCTGTGGGGTGATTCGCAACAGTAGGAGGAAGATCCTCCCACTTCTCCCTCACTTTCTCTCTCTTTTCTCTCTCCCAAAACTCAAATTCGTATGGCTGTGAGAGAGGGTGCTCTAAGCCCCTTTTATAGCCAAAAACATTCTGAAATTAGACTTAGGTTCAAGGGGTACTGCTTATATAGGATATTCGTCGCTTTTCCAGCTCAAAAGGGAAGTTCTGGTGGCCCTCCTTGAACCAAACGTCAGACTTAAGCTCACCATCGATGGATCTACGTGGGATTACGTTTTTGACTCGATCGGATACCCAGATCGCACGTGGCGGACCACTTTCAGTTCGACGGTCAGTGGGCCACGATAAAAAATTCCAAGTACATGTAAATGTTCCTGAAATTTTTCTTAATCCGAGGGTGTAATTTGGTCTGATTCTGACGGTCAGGTTGCTTAATACTGACGCGTCAACGAATGATGCCAGATCACTATTCCAGATATTTATTTTTGGATGGGAATAGTGTTTTTCACACTACCTCGCTCCGAATCGAAACGAATGGCCGTGGAACATCGGATGGAGCTGATTTTTGAGATGATTGTTAAGCCCAGTGGGGCGGTCCTAGTTCCTTAGCTTCGGGTTAATCGGACTCCCGATGTGCGATCTAGACCTAATACGAAGTTTCGTTTCATTCCCGAGAGCAGACGGGAAATGAGTTTGGTTCTAAACTTTAGGGTAACCTAGCGCCAATGATTCTACAAGTTTTGGGTCTTGCAGAACGTATTTAAAGCGAATCGAACGGATTTCGTAGCTAATCTGGTTTCACACCTAGTTACTTTGTCTCATTTCTAAAGGATTTAGTCCTAAGTGAATTCTGGTCGAGGTGGTACTTAGGCCTTTGGAGTTTGTATATAAAGTGATCCAAGTTATACTACTTAGCTAGTTTAAGATAGTGTCTAGGGTGAAAGTTATTAGAAAAATTGGAAGATCAAGGTGATGAAGGGTGAGGTTTGTGAAGGAAATGAGTTAAGGAGCGATTTGAAGCTTTAATTGAGCGTTTAAGAAGTTAAACCTGTGTTAGGATTGATCCATTGCCTAAGGAGGTCTAATCCCAGGTTGGCAAAAATTCGGGGCGTTACAATCTACCCCCCTTAAAACAAAATTTCGTCCCCGAAATTGCCTAAGGGTAATAAGGAAAGATTTCTATTATTTCATTTGCCTAAGACTTATTGATTTCGAGTTCCTACGCGTGGTAGAGTATATACTAGTCTGGTTCCTTTTAGTCTACCCCCCTTAAAACTTAATTCTTCATCCATTTCTCATACCCTGATGGTTTGCTACCATTTATTTCTTTACCTATTTGGAGTCTCGACGACAATTCCCACAATTTAGAGTAAGATAGTTGTTTTCATTGTTTGACCAACACGGAGAGACGGTAATAGTGGGCTCGATCCCGATACATCGATCATCTACGGCTGGGGTAGGAAGCTCATCGTATCCCTTCCGAATCCCTGGTGGATCCGGTCGTCCGCTCGTCACAGAGAGTCCATCGGTAGTCACCCAGGATTGGGAATTGGGTCAAGCCGCGAAAACTTCGCAGTTGTAGATGTCAGTAACTCCGTAGTCCGATCACTTTCTAAGAGTAGGGAATGTCCATCATTGAAAGGCTCAAATTGTTTATTCTAAGGTTGCCCTTTAGGTCTTAGTCTAAGAGAGTCCTCGATATTATCTATGTCCAAGGAAAGGGTGAATCAAGTCTTACTAAATCATCTTAAAACGGTTTCTCATAGTAGAACTTACTAGGGCTTCTATAATGTTCGTATTTATCGAGCACCGTTTCGATCCTGGGCCAGTGGGGTAGGGTCCACCACGTTTCTGCTACGCCACCCAGGTCAAAGAGGTGTATTAGGTGACCTAACTAGAGCGGGTTCATCATGTTCTACCCCCCTTAAAATTTATTTTCGCCCTCAAGGCTCAAGATTTATGTCCTGCTCCGTATATCGGAACAAGGTGTAGTTTAGGATCTATCCTTGACATGAAATGGGATGCGATCTCCCACTACATTGGTCTTCTTTTCATCAATGTTGTGTATTATGGCATTGATACCTATGGTCATAGAAAGGAGCTAAAGATGAAGGGTATTGTGGTTGATTCGGGGTCAGGTGTGAGTTTGTAGCGAGATGCCTAATTCTACCAAGAAATTTTGTCGCGGTCCAGACTTATCCTATTTAATCATGTCTAGCTTAATAGGCAGGCTATCTTTTTGCGTTCATAAGCACAATATGTATGCCGACATGGCATGTGATTTAGGACCTGATTCTTAACTGTCTGTTGCTCACTTGGGAAATTCCTTAGGCCTAAAAGGAAATATTTCTATTGGCTATATATTCTCACACTTCTCAAAGACAAAGTTATAAACTTTTGGTTGTAAGTGGTCAAGCCAACACGGAAGAAAGTTGCGTAGTGGGTCTGAGCCAGATACATAGACCTTCTGCCTCGCGAAGACAGAAAATCATCGTATCAGTCCTTAATCCTAGCTGATCCCGACCTTCTGCTTGATCAAAGCATAGGGTTCATTGGTCACTACCAGGATTGAGAATTCGATTCAAACCGCGAATACCTCGCTAATGTGTAGTTTCTCTGCCCCGTGTCCCCGATTGTACTAAGTCCTTGAGAAGGCAATTCTGAGGGTGTATTGATTTGATCTAACATTAAATCCAAAGGATATATAAGTTTTCTATGAGCGTGAATAGTTTGTATGTCATACAACCTTCCCATGAGTTATTAAAGGAGCCTATGAGTATTAAGGGGTCCGACGAAGGAGTGAGGTCTCACTTCAACCTAATCCAGCCCATTAATTAAGTCCATCTTTCAACTATCTTGCAATTATCTTAGCATAATCAGTCTTTTACGTTCCGTAGTAGAACCAAAGAGCCTAGTCTCAATTTATGAATAGTGGTAATCTATTAGTCTATACTTACACACTAGATGATTTCAGATCATTTCTAATACAAGAAATTATTCATCGTGTAGGGTCAAACGTTGTCTAAGTGGAATTGAGTTGTCTGTACTTGACGCTCGAGCCTTTCACACATGCTCACACCAGCTAAGAAGATCCTGGAGTTTGTATTATTAATTTGTTGGATTTCCTATATGGTCAGGTTTGTCAAGACTAGGAGTATCGCTCTAGGTCCAAACTCTATGGGCCTATCTATCAAACAACCATTTACTCCAAAAGCTTAAGCTATCAGAGTGCGGTGGGTTAATGTATATCAAGGGACTTTATCACTTCAACACAATTTGGCCAGTGGCCTTAAGTTGTATTAAATGGGACCACATTACTAATCCTACCTTGGGATTGGGTGTGACATGGTTGGTAGGAGGGTGGGTGGGGATTAAAATTAATGGTATAGGCTTTGGAAAATGAGCCTTGTGTGGGAAAGCGCGAGATGGGAGTTCCAAATCCCAGGGTAATGAACTTCTAAGTGTTATGGGAAAGGAAAATCTCAGAATTTACTTTTAATTGCATACATTCTAAACATGATGTCGGAATACATGAGATACACCCAATCTAGGGACCATACCCTACATACACAATTATTATTACTTTTACAATTCTATCCACCGTAAACTTACCTAATGTAATTTGGCCGAACAGACCCTAAACGTTCTCAAATACCTAAAACATTCTACCAACTACTACACCTATCAACAGGAAAACATAACCACCCTAAGACAAGACAACATATGGATGAGCTCGGATAGAGCCATGAAAAATGAGGATAAGGGAAATGGGGGGCTGGAGTTTTTGGTTCTCCATGGATTTGAGCCTCAACAGGGATTGTAAAGGCCAAAAAGGTAGGGAATGAAGAAGGAAAATGGAAAAGTAGGATGGCTTAGGGAGCTTGCACGATTTTAGAGCTTCAAGGGGGCGTGTAGGCGTCCAAATGAGAGAAACGACAAGGGTAGAAGGTAGGTGTGGCTGTGATCGATGGAAGTGGGTGAATCATGGTTTAAAATAGTGGATTGAAAGATTGGAGGAAAAAAAGAAAAAAAAAATCGGAAATAGAAGGGGAGGGTGTTTGGAAGGGATGAAATGAGAGAGAGGGGGGCTCCAGCCCCCAAAATCCCAAACATCTGCCAAAATGGCACGTGCCAGGGGGTAGGGGAGGTCGCAGGCCGACCAACCCCAGCCCTGGCCCCACACCAGATGGGCCACCGGACCGCGGTCCGCCGTCGGAGCCGCGGCTCCGCCGCGGTCGGACTTGGCCAGAACCGCGCCGCCGCGGTGGGGACCTGTTTCCCACATGCTCAGGGTGCCAAATGTACCCTGGTTCGATCTAGAGGCTTAGCGTATTAACGTGGAGGGGCCCCCGAATCCGATTCGCTCCATTTCGGGTATTTTCGGGACAATCAGACATATCTTGCAATCCGGAATGAGTTATCTGATGTAAAATATATGAATTTGGGGTAGAACGAGCTAATGAAGCCAACCAACCCAGCTATGCAAGGTTGCGTAGCCCGGAATTGCGAAAAAAGCCTCTGATTGATAGTCATTTCCCTGTCTAAATTTTGTTTTACTAAAATAGTAATTTTTTGTTTGATTACTCTTCATCTGTTGGGCTTGAGGAGTTGCGCTCATCGCGTAAAGAGCTTAGAATAATTAGGAGAATGGTTTGGTAAAGTCAAATAGGACACTTACTATTTTTGGCTGAAAGCCTTGCGCACTAGTAGACATCACAACCTAGGGGTTTTAGTTGTAGTTTGTTTCTAATTTCCTTCCCATTACTTGGTATCCCTATTTAAAGGGTTATGAACTCATTTTTCCTTTGACATTTATTAACCAATTTTGAATTTATTAGAATTTATTTCTAGTTTCTACTTTCTTTCCTCATGGATTCGAGAAGTCTCTGTGAGGAGTCCAGAGAAGCTTCGAGGATTCGGAGTAGTTATCCTCATCACGCCTATCGCACATTTTACTGATTCTCAATGATTGGGATGAGGTGGATTATGATCTAGACCCTTCACTAGACAACCTAAAAATGTTTTAAGGTCGACCCGTGCGACCATGGTTGAATACATACTCGATTTCGGCGTTCGTTTTCAATGAACTTCGCCAATTGACGAAATCGGGATACCTATGACTGTTTCTACATTCCGTCGTTCCCTCCTAAGTCAGAGTGCGTTAGAGTGCGTAGTGTGACCATAACCCAGGTCCGGTTTAATCAAAATCATGCTTTGATACCATCTTGTAACGCCCTGAAAATCGGGGGTCGAGTAGTAACTCAACTCTCGAGTTCCAGAACATCACTTATGCAACAAAATGAATGATGATTGAATGTTGACTGTATTAGAGTAGTGAACATGAGTGAGATTAAGCCAAAACAACATATCATACTCCAGAGACAGTTAAAGTTGCAAGCGGAAGACGTAATAGATAGACAAAATATATAAACTATGATGAGTCTCAGAGTGTGATAACATTTCCAGGTTAAATAATTACAAGGATAATTCTAAAATATACCTAATGTGATGACGTGTAAAGTCTCCTATCCCAAATACCATAGCCCCGTCAGTACAATACCAGGTCTTCATAGACCTGTCAGAGAGATACAGATAGGAGAACTCCTCCTCATCACCATAGAAGTAGTCCGGCTCTGCTTCACAAGCATCGCCATCACCTGAAACTCAACAAATCTGTTTGGTGTGTACAACACCGTCCCGTAACGTGGGAGTGAGTAGCTAACTCAGTGGAACAATAAGGCATAAGTTAACATGTTATCAATGCGGTCAAGCAATAATGATAAAGCAAGAATCAAGCACTCCTAGTTACTCGATTAATGCAAGTATGAATGCGGTATGATGGATGCCCTCTCCGACATACTCCCTCATGCGACACCATCTCACGTTCGCGCATGCTTACATCCCACAGTGCTCCACATCTTCCAGGCACATGCGATGCATGATGAGCATGATTACCGAGTTTTTAATTAGTCCATTTCAAACAAGCAGGATTGGGAAACTAAGGTACCTCCCCTGTATCATTCCCAAACATGATCCATTCTAGGGTCGTCAGTCCTAGTTAATATCAGACGATGGTGTGTTTTCTAGGTCACTGCAGAGGCTGCCAAGGCTGTTACGCACAAAGGTTGCACCACTCCCCCATCACCCCTTAAACGATTCATCACTATACAGAAACAGGCCTAGTTCATACTCTCTATATCGCGGCGAACCCTAAGGCACGCTGCAACTTCAGAATATGCTCGCGGTCACTACAAAGGGCTGTCAGGGCTGTTACGTACAAAACTACCCGAAATTGAGCGAATCGGGGTCGGGGGGCCAAACGGAGCACTTTCGGGTGTACCCAGCATGGGACCCAGTGATTTTTGGGGCCTAGGGGACTAGACGAACATGACCATGGGGCCCCCCTTTCAAAAATCAAAAAAAATTTGGCGAGGCCCTCACTAGGTCGGCGAGGCCTCGCCACTTTCCTGACTGGGCCGGGCCCGCGGCTTAGGTCTCTCGTTTTTGGGGGTCTTATAAACACCTTGGTACCCATCCCGTCCCATTTACATCACCCAAAAGACTACCTCCTTCACAAACCTCCCCTCTAGGTCGTGTTCTCTCTCCAACCTTGCGGTTTCTCTGCAAAAATGCCCTTCCGATCATCCTTCCTACTGATTTCGACCACAGCTTACCCACTTCCATCGTGCATTGCAGCCCTCCTCTCTTTTCCCTCTTTGTTTCTCTCATTTGGACCCCCACACACCCACTTGGAGCTCAAAACTCGTGGGAGCTTCCTCACCCACCTGTTCTCTCCATTCTCCTTCTTAAACCCCTCTCTTTTGGGCCCCTATAAGATTTGTTGGGCCCTGAATCTGTGGAGAACCAAAACTCCAGCCCCTTTTTTCCCTTTAGGGCCCGTTCGGCTAAACTGCATTGGTGAGTTAGGTGGATAGAATTGTATAAGCAAAAATAAATGTATGTGTGAATATGGTCCTTAGATTGGGTGTATCCCATGTTTTCTAACACCATGTTTAAAATGTATGTAATTAACGGTAAATTTCAAGATTTCCTTTCAAATTTCACTTAGAAATTCATCATCATGGGATTTGAAAATCCCATCTCACACTGTCCAACATTAGGCTCTTTTTCCAAAGCCTATACCATTAATTTTAATCCCCACCCACCCTCCTACCAACCATGCTACTCCCAATCCCGAAGTGGGATTAGCAATGCAGTCCCATTTAAGACAATAGGCCCTAGAGTTTTGGACCTAGAGCGGTGCTTTGACAGACCTGACAATATAGAAAATCCAACAAATTAAGAATGTGAACCTTAGGACCCTCTTAGTTGAAATGAGCATATGTGAAATGCTCGAGAGTAGTTAAATTTAAGCCCGTACAACTCAATTCCATTTAGACAACTTTGACCCTAAGTGATAAAACCATTCATTGTATTAGAAATGGTATGAAATCATCTAGCGTATGAGCATAGAC
This sequence comes from Magnolia changhungtana, assembly GCA_030180095.1. NCBI lineage: Eukaryota > Viridiplantae > Streptophyta > Magnoliopsida > Magnoliales > Magnoliaceae > Magnolia > Magnolia changhungtana. Next base: position 2,865,846 of record JASAUF010000446.1, read on the forward strand.
TTCGGACTACACCTAAATTAAGACTAGGCTACCGGTTACATTAGAGAAGGTCAGAGACCGATAGATGTAGCTAGGCCAAATTAATACACCTCTTTGATCTGGGTGGCACAACGAAAGCATGGTGGACCCTTGCCCCACTGGCCCAGGATCGAAACTGTGCTCGTTGAATACGAACATTATAGAAGCCCTAGAAAGTTTTACTATGAGAACCGTTTTAGGATGATCTAGTAAGATTTGATTCACCCTTTCCTTGGACATAGATAATATCGAGGACTCTCTTAGACTAAGACCTAAAGAGCAACCTTAGACATAGACAATTTGAGCCTTTCAATGATGGACATTCCCTACGTTTCTAGAGTGATCAGACTACGGAGTTACTGAAATATAAACTGCAAAATATTCGCGGCTGGACCCAATTCTCAATCCTGGGTGACTGCCAATGGACTCTCTGCTGACGAGTATACGACTAGGATCCACCAGGATTCGGAAGGGATACGATGAGCTTTCTACCCTGGCCCGGTAGATGATCGATGTATCGGGATCAAGCCCACCATAAACGTCTCTCTCTGTTGGTCAAACATTAAAAATAACTATCTTACTATAAATTGTTGGGGATTGTCATCGAGACACCAAATAGGGAAAGAAATAAATCATAGCAAACCATCAGGGTATGAGAAATGGATAAAAAAATAAATTTTAAGGGGGGTAGACTAAAATGAACCAGGCTAGTATATACCCTACCACGCGTAGGAACTCGAAATCAATAAGTCTTAGGTAAATAAAATAATAGAAATCTTTCTTCATCACCCTTAGTCAATTTCGGGGACGAAATTTTGTTTTAAGGGGGGTAAACTGTAACAGCCTGGATTTCCGCCAACCTGGAACTAAACGTCCTTAGGCAATGGGCCGCTCCTAACACCTTATTAACTTGTCAGAACTAAATCCCACTGTCTAAAATCGCTTTTGAACCCATTTCTTTCACAAATCTCACCCTTCACCACCTCGTTCTTTCAATTTTCCTAAGCATTTTCACCCTAGACACTATCTTAAACTAATTAAGTATTATAACTTGGATCACCTTATATACAAACTACAAAGGCCTGAGTACCACCTCGACCAGAAATCACTTAGGATTAAATCCTTTAGAAATGAGACAAAGTAACTAAGTGCTAAGCTAGATTAGCTACGAAATCCGTTTGAATTGCTTTAAATACGATCTGCAAGACCCAAAACTTGTAGAATCATTGACGCTAGGTTACCCTAAAACCTAGGATCAAACTCATTACTCGACTGCTCTCGGGAGCACTTTGAAACTCCGTATCTGATCTGGACCGCACGTCGGAAGTCTGAATAACTCGAAGTTAAGGAATTAGGACCGCCTCACTGGGCTTGACAACCATCTCGGAAATCAAATCCAAACAGTGTCCCACAACTGTTCACTTGAGTCCGTAGCGAGAGAGTGTGAGAACACTTATTTTTTTTACAAAATAAATATCTTGAATAGTAATCTAAGACTCGTCGCTTGCGGATCAGTATTAAGCAACCAGACCATCCGAATCTGACCAAATTACACCCTCGGATCAGGAAAAATTTCATAAACATTTACATGTACTCGGAATCTTCGATCGAAACCCACTGACCGTCGAACTGAAACTAGTCCACCACGCGTGATCTAAGAACCCTACTGGAATGAAAACTTAATAGTACGTAGATCCAGTGTTAGTGAGCTTAAATCCGACCTTTGGCTCAAGGAGACCTTCCAGAAGTCCTCCGTTGAGCTGAAACAGGTCCGCTTTGGTTATAACATAAGTATACTTTGGCTTGGAGTCTATTTCGGTGAATTTTTATACTATATAAGGACCTTAAACCTTCTCTCATTGAAGCCATACGAATTTGGGAGAAAACCTAGGAGAGAGAGAGAGAAGAGAGAGAAAGTGAGAGAGAAGTGGGAGATTCTTCCCTGTCGTTCTTCCCTGCCGTATCCAAGCTCAACCGCTCCATTCCCATCACTTTTTCGATGAATTCAGCTCCATTTCTAGGTAAGAAACCCTAACCCAAAACTGATTTGGGGTTTTAAGAGTTGTAGGTTATGAAATAGCTAACCTATTTCATCATATAGGTTGTCGAATCGCCATAAATAAAGCCTTAGCAAATCCATCGACTCTGTTACGATTCTACGACAAAAGGTGTGGACTTTAGGTGTATAGGTTATGGTTTTCAACGCTTTCAATGTCAGATAATGATAGATTTATGATCTGCATGCAATTGCACATGTACAAAGTGCTTTCTGTTTCCTGTTTCGATTAAAGATGTAGATTATGAAATTTTACATATTCTAGGTATTCGTAGAAAATACCGTATACGTATAAATTTTGGAAATGTATTTGACATGATTAATTGTTGTATGAATATATGATATATGGATAAAATACTTATTTGGTGAAAGGATTCGCCCAAATACATGTTTCACTAATATACACTATGTATGTATAAATACTGTATTGTAGAAAATACCGTATACGTATAAATTTTGGAAATGTACTTGACATAATTATTTGTTGTATGAATATATAGTATATTGATAAAATACTTATTTGGCGAAAGGATTCGCCCAAATACATGTTTTACTAATATACACTACGTATGTAGAAATACTGTATTGTAGAAAGTACTGTATACATGCATACTTTAGAGATGTGTTTGCCATGATTATTTGTTGAATAAATATATTATATATGCATAAAATACTTGCTTGGTGAAAGGACTCGCCCTAATACATGTTAGCTAACATACACTAAGTATGTTGAAAAAGTGTATGTTAAGTGTTTGTGAAAATGCTTGTGTGAGTAAGTGTTCGGATGATGATGCCTTAGGTGTGTATTGAGATAAGATTCTCAACTACCTTAGAGACATGTATGATTTCTTCCATGAGGTGGTTTGCTTAAACCACTTACTTGTTCAATATATGTGTTTGTATTCCTATTTATGTAGTGCTTTATAACATGCTTTACAATATGCTTTATAACATGCTTTATAACATATTTGTTAACTTGCTTGAATTATTTTGTTTATCATGCTTTACTCCACATGCTACAAATAAGGTTTGATTGAGTTTGGGACTATGTCTATAGTCTAGATAGTCGGTACTAGACTTGAGATCGTGGTTGAGTTTCATGTCGCCACGTAAGATGTGTTTGACGAACCCGAGTCGTACGTCAGTTGGCGACAGTGGTTAGGCCATGCGAAGTGCTTATGCACTTCATGTCGTCCAATTGATTGTGCACTCAAGCTAGTCAGCCTCATCATGTAACCCGATGTGTCTAATGTATGTTCACCATGTTTGGTCGCTACTGCTTAAACCTAGGGTACCAAACTTACCAGTGAAATCCCTTTTAACCATGGTACCTCGATCCGCCAAGACTCATGAGCCTGGCATGGTGGTATGGGATACCGTGGTCGAGCTGTCGGCCTACGCTGGGGCCATGTGCCTCCCCGTAGTGACCAGTGAGCAACCAGACTCGTGAGCCGATTATGGTGGTATGGGGAACTATATTCGAGCTGTCGGCCTACACTACTTGTTGGGTGATGGGGGCGTAGTGCAACGATTCCGTGTAACAGCCCTGGCAGCCCTGACCGTATCCAGTGTAGTGACCTCGAGCATACTCTAAACCTACGGTGAGGCGTCGAGCCTTCCCGTAGTAACAAAGTATAAGCTAGGCCTATATTGATAAGGTGATGGGGGAGTGGTGCAACGATTCCGTGTAACAGCCTTGGCAGCCCTTGCAGCGACCTAGAAACACACCATCGTATGAGATTGTCTAGGACTGATGACCCTAGAATAGATCATGTTTGGGAATGATACAAGGGAGGTACCTTAGTTTCCCAATCCTGCTATTTGAAATGGACTAATAACAACTCGGTAATCATGCTCATCATGTATTGCATGTGCCTGGAAGATGTGGAGCACTGAGGAAAGAAAGCATGCCACGAACGAAGATTATGTCGCATGAGGGAGTATATCGGTGAGGGCATACATCATGACTGCATTCATACTTGCATTAATAAGAGTAGTTAGGAGTGTTTAATTTTACCGCTTTATCATTACTGCTTGACTGAATTGATAACATGTTAACCTATGCTTTACTGTTCCACTGAGTTGATCATTCACTCCCACGTTACGGGACGGTGTTGTACACACCAACCAGATTTGTTGAGTTTCAGGTGATAGCGATGCTTATGAAGTAGAGCTGGACTACTATTATGAGGTTGAGGAGGAGTTCTCCTATCTGTATCTCTCTGGCAGGTCTATGAAGACCTGGTATTGTATTGACGTGGCTATGGTACTTGGGATAGAAGACATTACACTTCCTTACATTAGGTATATTTTAGAATTGTACTGTAATTATTTAACCTGGTAACTTTATCACACTCTTGAGACTCACCACAGTTTTTATATGTTATTTATCTCTCATAGTCTTCCGCTTGCAATTTAATTGTCTCTGAAGTATGATATGTTGTTTTGGCTTAATCTCACTCATGTTCAATGCACAAATACAGTCAACATTCAATCATCATTCATTTTGTTGCATAAGTGATGTTCTGGAACTCGGGAGTTGACTTTATGCTCGACCCTCGATTTTCGGGATGTTACACATTCTCATCATACGAATTTGAGAAAACCCTAGGAGAGAGAAGAGAAGAAAGAGAGAGGAAGTGTGAGAGAAGTGGGAGGATCTCCTTGATACTCTACCCTGCCACTTTACAAGCTTAACCACATTTTTCTAATCGCTTTCCCAGCGATTTCAGCTTCGTTTCTAGGTAAGAAACCGTAACCCTACTCTGATATAGGGTTATGATCATTGTAAATGATGAAATAGCTAATCTATTTCATTCTATAGGTTGCCAAATTGTCGTACACGAAGACTTAGCAAATATATCGAGTTCATTATGCTTCTGCGGCGTAAGGTGTGGACTTTAGACGTATAAGTTATGGTTTTCAACGCTTTCAATGTCGGATAACAATAGATCCATGTTCTAGGTGTTATTGTACATGCATAATGTGATGTTCGTTTTGCGTTTCGATTGCGTATGCAAATTATGACGTATTGTGTATTCTGTATATTTGTAAAAAATACCGTATACATATAAATTCTGGAAGTATGTTTGCCATCATTAATTACTGTATGGAGATACTATATATATGTGTAATACTTACTCGGCGAAAGGATTCGCCCTAATACATATTTTTGCTAATATACGCTATGTATTTTAAAATAGTGTATTCTAAGTGTTTGTGAAAATGCTTGTAAGGGTAAGTGCTTAGATGATTATTCTTTAGGTAGGTGTTGAGATAGGATTCTCAACAACCTTAGAGATATATATGATTTCCTCCATGTTGGTTGTTTAATTTAATCGCTTACTTATGAAATATATATGTTGTATTTCCTATTTATATTGTACTTTATAACATGCTTTATGACATGCTTGTTAATATGCTTGATTTACTTTGTTTATTCTGCTTTACTCTACATGCTTTTGGTTAAGGATTGATTGTGATTGGGGCTATGATTATAGTCCAGACAATTGGTAACAGACTGGAGTTCGTGGTTGAGATTCATTCGCCATGTAGGATATGTTTAATGAACCCGAGTCGTACTTCGGTTGGCGACAGTGGTTAGGCCACGCGCAGTGCTTATGCACTTTATGTCGTTCAGCTGGTTGTGCGCTCGTGCTAGTCGAGCTCGTCAAGTAACCCGATCTGTCTAATGTATGTTCACCATGTTTGGACGCTACTGCTTGAACCTAGGGTACCAAACTTACCAGTGTAATCCCGTTAACCTTGGTACCTCGATCCGTTAAGACTCATGAGCCGGGCATGGTGGTATGGGACACCGTGGTCGAGCTGTCAGCCTACGCTGAGGCCACGAGCCTCCCCGTAGTAGACCATTGAGCAACCAGACTCATTAGCCGAATACGGTGGTATGGAACACTGTATTCGAGCTGTCGGCCTACACTGATAAGGTGATGGGGGAGTGGTGTAACAATTCCATGTAACAGCCTTGACAGCCCTTTGTAGTGGCCTTGAGATTACTCTGAGTCTACATGGAGGCGACGACCCTTCCGTAGTAACAAGAGTACAAACTAGGCCTGTATTGATAAGGTGATGGGGGAGTGGTGCAACGATTCCGTGTAACAGCCCTGATAGCCCTTGCAACGACCTAAAACCATACTATCGTATGAGATTATCTAGGATTGACAACCTTAAAATGGATCATTGTTTGGGAATGATATAAGGGAGGTACCTTAGTTTCCTAATACTGCTGTTTGAAATGGACTAATAACAACTCGATAATCATGCTCATCATCGCATTGCATGTTCCTGGAAGATATGGAGCACTGAGGGATGAACGCATGCCGCGGATGTAAGATGGTGCCGCATGAGGGTGGTTAGGTGAGGGGCATGCATCGTTATCGCATTTCATACTTGTATTAACAAGAGTACTTAAGATTGTTGATTGTACTGCTTTATCATTACTGCTTGACTGATTTGATAACATGTTAACCTATGCTTTATTGTTCCACTGAGTTAGCTACTCACTCCCACGTTACGGGACGGTGTTCTGGACACCCACCAGACTCTGTCTTAGATGCAAGTACCGACGATTCACAGGAGGCTGACCCTGATTACTATGATGATCAGGATGAGTTCTCCTACATGCAGTTCTCCGGCGGCTTTGCTTAGGCTATCGGATTGACAGGGCTATTGCGCTATCACGACAGTTGGACTATTCTTTGACATTTTGTTTTTAATTCAATACATGTATATGATGACTCTGTGAAGTAATCATACTCTAGTGACATATCGAAATCGTTTGTTTTTATACACATCTATATACATCTTTCAGTCTTCCACTTGCGTTTTATACATTGATCTAGAGTATGGATTCCTGTTTTGGTATAATCTCACTCATGTTTATTGCACTAACACAGACAACATTCAATCATCATTCTCTATGTTGCATAAGTGATGTTTTGGAACTCGAGAGTTAAATTGCTACTCAACTCTCGAATTTTAGGCGTTACAATTTGTCTAGAGTATTATAGGGTGTTTTGGGTTTTTGTCACATAATTGACAATGGGGGTGATTGAAAGTGCCCTGGTTTGTGAAGTTAGGTGAGTGTTGAGTCAGATTGCCTATAGAGCCTGATAGGAAGATCAAGTCAAACATCTTTCTCAACTGGATGTGTGTAAGCTCGCCACAGGTAAATTTAAAGCCTCACATCCTATGTCCCAAAACACCAGGTGAATAAAACCCTTAAAAATAAATTAGAAAATCATAGGGTTTTATGGTGAGAAAACTTTTTCAAAATAGGAAAATCTCTAAGTTTTTCTTGCCTTGTCGATTTTATCGAAACACCCTCGATATGATCGACCTGCGTTGTCGAGTCCTTGATGCTTCATTGATACCATCGGAAAGAGACCAAATATGTCCAGCAATCTCACAACATATCTGGACGAATTATCAATGTATCGATACACCTATCAATATCATCGATATTCAAATCTCGAGCTCATCGAAAGTGGCTCGATAAGATCGACAGACAGATTCTGGCGCCCCTATTTTTTAGAAGAAAATTTCAAAATCCTTCGATATATCGATGCACCTTCCAATATGATCTGAAATCAAATATAGATAAGATCGGGAGTCCATCGATGATATCGACTGTGGGCGTGCATTTCTTCTAGCAGATATTTCAGGTTGTCTTTAACTTTGATCGGGGGCCATTTGAGGAAATCGATATTCATATGTCAATGATATCGAGGCCAGGTCGATTGCATCGAAACTAGACACAAACTATCCAACGAGCTTACTGGTAAATCTATAGGATTTATCGATGCATCGGCACTGCCTTCGATATCATCGATATACAAATTCCGTTGACATTGGCTGACCCTCGATCATATCCTAAAAACTTGAAATATTTCATGTCAAGTCTCTCTCATTTTTTAAGTGTCGATGGATCAATCCTACCATCGATGGAATCGGAGTTCGAAATTCGATGACATCGACTAACTGGCAAAAGGTTTCAAAAGCATATGACTTTGAGTTTGAGTCATCGAGCAGACCATCGATGTTATCGAGAGTATACGCTCGATGATATAGAACCAGCCTGATGATATCGAACTCAGTCATAAATGTGACCGTTTTATATCCGTTGGAACCTTTTACCTATATACAGAGGACTTGTCTATTATTGTTGGGAGAGAAAGTAAAGAGAGCTTTTGAGTGTTTAACCTTAGATCATATACCCAAAGCCCTTTCTCTCAAGGAAGTTCATCCTCCAATCCACCCTTACCATTGATATTCAATAGAGTGGATTAGGGAATGAACTTCGGCATTCAAGGATCCTCCAGCTACTACTTTAATAGCAAATTATTAAGTTGGGATGCCTTGAATGCCTAGATGATTGGAACTACACTATCTTCCTTATAGGAAAACCTTCAGAGAGTAGGAATCTATCATAACCTTGACCCAACCTGTCACCATATATCGGTTCATCTTTTGTGTTGCGGATTAAGGGAGCAGTAGACTCTTCCTCAACAAGGAGGAGATCTTCAGCATTGTGCTAAACGGGACTCATCAACTTATTTGTAAGTATCCAGAGTCCAAGAGGACACTTGTGATCATTCCTTTTTAGGATTGGGTCTTAAGTGGTTCTCACCCTTTGAAGCCCTTGTAAGAGGCCTCTGGTGGGAGTGTATGTGGTGGGTGCATTGTGTGGACCCTTGCTCTGTGGAGAGCATAAACATCTAGTTAAGAGTGAACCAGTAAAACTCTGGGTTCGAGGTAAACCACGTAAAACCTTGGGTTTGAGGTAAACCGCGTAAAATCTTGGGTTTGAGGTGAACCGTGTAGAAAGCTCCAGTAGGGTCTTATAGAAGATCATTGGCCAGTGTGCCTAAAAGTGGGTGCGTTGTGTTGACCCTTGCTCGTGAGAGCATAAACAGTTAGCCTCATTGTAGGTTGTAAAGGCTGAAGGTAAATCTGATTTAAAACCTTAGGTTTGAGGTGAACCGATGTGAAACCTCCTTAGTGAAATCCGGTACACTCAAGGGTTAAGTGTGGTTACCGGGAGTGGAGTAGACAAGTTGTCGAACCACTATAAAATATTTGTGATTGCTCTTCTTTTGTGTTTGTGATTTATGTCGATGCATTCATATTTATATATCTGATCACACCTCATACACATTCACAGTCATATCCATCATAAACTGAGTTATATATATTACTACTTCTTGAATAGTTTGTGATTGGATCCTCTACCAGGCTTGGAAGCCAGTAGAATTACATTTGAGTAATCCTAATATATGTCTATTGTTAGGACTAGTGTAATAGAATCTTTAAAATAACTCAGAAAAACTTTTAAAAGTCCTATTCACCCCCTCTAGGACATATTGGCATATTCCTTCTTCAACTAGTGCGGTCTTCACCGCCATTTCAATGTCTAGACCGAGTGGATACATGAGCGCCCGAGTGCCAAATACCAGTAGGCCACATCTCCCACTGTATCGTGGTCGGCTGGGAGGGGGTGTGGCCTTATCTGCCCAAGTGAGTGGACTGTAAGCTAGGTTGAGTTTGACCAGCTTACAAATGGGTCTGCTATCGACGAGCCGGGTAGGCATTGGTATACTATTGGCAGGCAGATAGTATGGTCTCTTCCACTCACTGGGTTGTACGACTAGGGAGGCTGCAGTTAGTGTGGAGTGTACTAGACCCTAGTGATGATCCTAGAGATGTACGATACTGATATGTGGACTTATTGAGGAAGAGTTGTATACTCATCATTTTTCTCATTTATTCATTCATTCATTATCCACTCGAGCTGGTGGTGCGCAACTAATTATCATGTGTACCTTCGCAATGACTAGGATTTCAGTTGGGGCGCACGACTAACCTGAGATCAGGAGTTTACCACATTTAGTTTGGCTATCCAAATTTAGGTATGTGACTGGTTTGGATAGAAGTCCCTTGTGATGGACCCCATAGCCTATGATACTTCGTACTATCATCCTGACTTCACACTCCAGCTTGGTCATTTCATTTACAACACATATTGCATTGAATCCTCGTCACATAGCATTTGATTTACTATGCTTTTGTATTTTATATGGCCTAGATGAGGTTGACTGTCATGCCCCAAACTCGGAAAACAAGCTCACAAAATTCTCGATTGCCGAATCCGGTGCCGACAGCCTCCATAATGCCCTATTCTTGGCTCCTAGCACTCATATGCCAGATTTCGATCCTGGGATCCTCCAAGGAGGATTTTTAGTATGATTTTTTTTTTTGTAATGGAGCATAACCACAAGCATAACCAAGTCACAAAATAACATCACCACATATCCACTATATCAAAAACTTTAAGTACAATGCAGAAAGGGAAATACAAGGTGATCAAAAAGCTCTAAAATAATTCGATACGCACTCCTGCCTCAGCGCTGCTGCGATCCAATGACACCTGCACGTAACGGTCTTGCATAAGCTTACAAAAGCTTAGAGGGTGGTGTAGTGTGTGTGCAAGGCAAGTACCAAGTATACAATATCAGAGTAATGCAGAAGTATGCGGGTAAGTCCATGAATACAATCAGTTGTACCAAGGCTATGTGATGCAAGGCATGAATGCTATCGACCATACCAAGACCATGCGAAGCAAGGCCTATGTAGCCAAATGTCATGTGCGAGATGTAAAGCCAGCATGTCAGTCCTCATCAAGTACAAATATCAATACAGTTTCTCTTTAGGATACCACCAGGGTTTAGTACACTCCACATTGGCTGCCTCCTCCCTAGCCGCACAGCCTAACGAGTGGAAGAGACCACACTATCCGCCTGACCAGTAGTCTGCCAATACCTACCCGGCTCGTTGATGGTGGACTCATTTGCGAGCTAGTCAAACTCAGTTTAGCTTATAACCCCCTCACTTGGGCGGATAAGGCGACACCCCCTTCTAACCAACCACAATATAGTGGGATACGCGGCCTACTGATATTCGGCACTCGGGCGCTCGTGTATCCACTCGGTCTAGACGTTGGAGTATCTCTTGGTACCAAAAAGTTTTTAGGACTTTCACCACCATAGTGTTATAGCCAATATTTTTAGTATTCAATCCAGTCATCCACGATGTGCCTGTAGAGGCTACAACCCTGATGTCGCTAGGTCATATAATAATCATGTCATACATATGCGAGATGCATGAGTCACACCGACCAGTTATGCAGCAATCTTGTACGCGCAATCGTGTGGGGTACTTCATCTCATAAGGAGTCCCGTAAATGTCTCAGCCCAACGGCTTATGTTAGATCAAACATTCCTCATATCAAGCATACATATGATGCATATGGGCGTAAATCATAGAGCTATACTAAGCATGTTATATGGTGATGAACTATCCTTCCAATGAGGATGGGCCTAGATGGCCTACACACAACAAGTATGGGCCTATCAATGAGACCTAGGGAGAGTTATAATGTGAACATTTAACCAACATTATCCTTACAATGTGGACGTCAAACCATCATTGCTCCTAAGGCACGGCCCGTCATAAACATCATTACACAAACCATGGTAGAATCACATATTGCAATGGACCTTATATACATCCCATTGGGCCTTAAATACATTACATGGGCTGCATCACATGAGCCTTATATTCATCAAGGTGGGCCTCAACAACGGGCCTCATACATCACATCAAGGTGGGCCTCAACAACGAGCCTCATACATCACATCAAGGTGGGCTTCAATAATGGGCCTCATATATCACATCGGACCTAATCAAATGGGCCGAATTTGAATGGGCCGAGCACAATTCATTTATTTTTAAATATCAATGTAGAGTATTGTATAAAAATGAACCATATCAAAAGATCAACTGGACCATACAATATTTAACCATGTTGATAATGATTTCCATGGTTAAATTGTAGTGGGCCCCATCATAGGGTTTATTTCTCATCCAGCCTATTCATAAGGTCACAAAGACCTGGATTTAGAGGAAAAACAAATATCATATTGGTCCAAACTTTGAAGCCCAGGGGTTTAATGGTGGACGTTCAAACCCACTATTTTTTATGATGTGGTCCACCTGATCCTAGATCTGTCTTATTTTTAGTCTCAAGCTGTAAGACGAGCTTGCCAAAGGGTTGGACGGTTTGGATGTAACACATCCATCAGTGGACCCTATATAGATGGACGACATGGATAAAGCACGTACCTCATGGTGGGGGTCCACACATGATGAAAGGTGTGGAATACAGTACACACCTCAGTGGGGCCCACGTGGGGCCCACCATAATGTTTATTTCCATCCAATCTATTAATAAGGTCACAGGGACTTGAAGAGGAAAAATAAATTTCATATTGATCCAAAACTTCTGTGACAACAAAAGGGTTTCAATGGTAGACGTTCAATCCTCACTGTTCCCTGCCGTGTGGGCCACCTAAGCTAAGTATACGACTGATTTTTTTTTGGGTGGCCCACAACTAGAAGGGGTCACCAAATGCACGGTGTTTATGTTCTCACACATCATAGTGGGGCCCACGGCTGGGACCCACGTCTGTACCCATTGCGTCCTCACCGCAGCAGGACGCTGCTGCACCATCCTCTAGACTGCAGCAACAACAATGAATGCTGCTTGATGTGTGTGTGTGTGTATGTGTGTGTGTATATATATTGAAAAATAGTTTTTCTGAGGTTTTTCGTAGGTGTGGCCCGCATCAGGAGATTTCGACCCAACTGTTGGATCTATGGCTCAAGACAGTTTGAATGAGCCCAATATTCGATGTGTTTTGGTGATAGAAACATCAAAGTCGACCATAGCAGATTTAAATGGTAAAACTCACTTTTTTCAAAGATATGGCCCGCCAGATAATCAAATTAGCTTCATTTTTCGACTCAACGCCTAAAATGAGATGGGGAATGGGATGAATGGCGTGGATTAGACACATACATTAAGGTGGGGCCTGCATGAGCGGTCCACCTAAGTTTTTGAATCAAATTGATATTTTTGTTTTCTGTTTGCTGGATGGTACACCACACCATCAGTTCATACTTCACTATCTAGCCACGTCTAGCGTCCCTGGACGTTGGACAGTTTGGGTAACACATATTTAAGGTGGGCCCCACCCACAAACGTGCTACCAAGGTGGGCCACCAAATGGATGGATGATGTGTATCATACATCAAGGTGGGGTACATTCGGGTAGGCCACATGGCCACATCATCACAAAAAATGAAAGAAAGAGGGAGAGAGAGAGAGAGAGAGAGAGAGAGAGAGAGAGACATGTGTGATGGAGGGACCCCAACACTATAGGCCTTTCCTTCCAAAAACCACAACATAAATCAAGTGAGTCCCATTACATGTGGGCCCACTGATCAAAATCAACGGTGGAGATCCTTTCTCCACCAAAATGCAAGGACTATATGACCCTATTCAGGCAAGGAAAATAAATATCATGATGGGGTCCATGGAAAATGGCCCCATCATGTAATGATCATGAGGATCAAGGTGGCCCATCGGCCACACATACGGTCCAAAGTGAGATCCATACCATCAATCGGTAGGCCTCACTTGGCCGATCATCAAAGCATTAAATCTATGCCTATAAAACACCCATCGTTTGATCTTCTTGGTCCAATGGAATGCTAATTTTTTTGTGTCTCACCTTGATGGAAGGTGATGAGAAATGAAGGGCTAGGATGGTGGATCTTAGGATAAGAAGTGGGCCACACACATCACACTTTTCTCTCCATGGAAAAGCTTGGATGTCAACTTTTTTTTTGTTACTTGGAATTTGTGAAGAGAAAGAGAGAGAGAGAGAGAGAGAGAGAGAGAGAGAGAGAGAGAAAGGGTGGTTGTAAAAGAGATGATGGGTGTGAGTGATGGATGTGAGTTGATAAGTGTACTTGACATGTATAGGTGTGTAAGAGAGAGAGAGGGAGAGTTAACTTTTGGGTTACTCTTGTACTTGACATGAGGTGATTGATTGATGGGATATGATGTAGAGATTCTATTAGGATTGCAAATGCATGGTGTTTTTTCAATCTGAACGCGGGCCCACATCTCCAGGCTAGGGTATCGGATCGATATGTAAGACGCGGCGTTGGAACCGCGCGTGGTATTTTCTCAATCTGAAAGTGGGCCCACATCCCCTGGCTAGGGTATTGGATCGATATGTAAGACGCGGCGTTGGAACCGAGGTGATGGTGCGGTCGCAATGATACAAGTCTCAGATTGAGCTGGCTCAGATGTACGGGATACAACTTAGGGTCGCGACCAAACGTCGATTATAGGTCGTAGGTTGCCAGAATTCGATGGGAAGAATCACGGGAGTCTACGGAACAGTACGGATTAGGATACGGGCCTTAAAACTCTCCCTACCTAATAAAAATTTCGTCCTCAAAATTTATACTACCATCGCAACTAAACATAACTCAAAATGGAATAAAAAATATAACATCATATATAATTAAAATACAATACAATATACAATCAAACATTGAAAATATGGGGATAACACTCTTGAATCTCCTCCTCGCATTCCCAAGATGCCTCATCCACACTATGATGGCCCCACTGCACCTTCACCAAGGGAATGACCTTGGTCCGGAGGATACGAACTGGCTGCTTAATGTAAGAAGCATCCTTACGAACTTCCAACGACTGCCAATCAATAACGGGAACGATATTTGACCCACACTTTCTCAACATAGAGACACGGAAAATGTTGTGGATGCTAGACAACTGAGGTGGCAAGGCAAACCGATAGGACATGGCGCTAACGCACCCGGTGATCATGAAAGGTCCTATAAATCTTGGGGAAAGCTTGCCCTTCGCTTTGAAACGAACTACACACTTCATGGGTGAGACCTTGAGATACACTCTATCTCCAACATCGAACTCCAAGGGTCGACGCCGACGATCAACAATACTCTTCTATCGGCTCTGAGTTGTGCGCATCCTCTGCCTAATGATGTCGATAGCTTCTTACGTCTACTACACAAGCTCGGGACCTAAGAGACGCCGCTCTCCAACCTCGGTCCAACAACTTAGAGATCTATACGGTCTGCCATACAATGCCTCAATAGGAACTATGCCAATGGTCGCCTGATAGCTATTGTTGTACGTGAACTCAACCAATCTTAGGTGCTCATCCCAACTACTTGAGAAATCGATCATACAAGCCCGAGGCATGTCCTAAAGGATCTTGTTAACCCTCTTGATCTGCCCATTGGTCTGTGGATGATCCGCGGTGCTGAGCTATAAGATAAACCCCATCGCTGTCTGGAAGCTCCTCTAAAACTGAGATGTGAACCACGGGTCTTAGTCAGAAACGATCGAAACTGGAATGCCGTATAATCTTATAATCTCATCAATGAATAACCTCACAAGCCGATCCAAAGTTCAAGTCACACGAATCGCAAAAAAATGCACCGACTTCGTTAGACGATCGACTACAACCCAATGGCTTCGTGACCGCGTTGAGTCCTCAACAAACCCATATAAAATTGGTGGATATGTGCTCCCATTTTCACAACGGAACGCTCAACGGCTGCAAGGGACCAGGGGGTCTCTGATGATCATCCTTGACACGCTAATACATATCACACTCGACCATAAAACTGGCTATCTGGAGCTTCAACCCTGCCCAAAAATACTGACGCCTCATATTATGATACATCTTCATCGAGCTAGGGTGGATAGAGAACTGCGATCGATGTGCCTCGGTCATAAGATCTCTATGCAACTAAGGAACATCCGGGACACATAATCGGTCTCTGAAGAGAAGTCCACCATCAGAACCAATCTGCCAATTTGTCTGACTCTCAGATGTTGCCTCTACTCGGTAATCTTTTAACGACTCGTCTGCCTGCTGAGCCTAGATCACTCTTGCGACAAGAGAGGGTTGAATTGATAGGCTCGATAACTATACAATACAGGACTATAAGCCGATCTCGAAGTCAAATACAGACACATCCTCATGCATCTTCCATTCGTGAATCATTATGTGCACCACCAGGCCTCGTAGCTGACGGCTGAAGGCATTTGCCACCACGTTCGCCTTGCCTGGGTGGTACTGAAGATCAAAATCATAGTCGTCCAAGAGCTCCATCCAATGCCTCTGCCTCATGTTCAACTCGGATTGAGAGAACAAATACTTACAGCTCTTGTGGTCAGAGAAGAGCTCGAACCTCACCTCATAGAGATAGTGCCTCCACACCTTCAGTACGAAGACAACTGATGCCAGCTTTAAATCATGCGTACGGTAGTTCAGCTCATAGACCTTGAGTTGGTGAGACGCATAAGCCACCAGCTTCCCTTACTGTATTAGGATAACACCCAAGCCAACTCATGAGGCGTTAGTAAATACAACAAATCCATCACTCCCAAAGGGAAGAGTGAGGATAGGAACGGATGTGAGGAAGTCCTTCAGCTCCATAAATGCTTGCTCGCAAATGTCGCTCCAAACGAACTCGACGCCCTTCCGGGTCAACCTGGTCAACGGGATTGCAATACGAGAGAATCCCTCAATGAAACGTCGGTAATAGCCCACTAAACTAAGGAAACTACGGATCTTAGATGTGTTTGTGGGCTGGCCCCACTGATGCACGACATTAATCTTCGAGGGGTCCACTGTGACACCCTGCCTCATCACCACATGACCGAGGAACTTCACCTCCTCCTATTAGAACTCGCACTTCTCCAGCTTCGCGTAAAGCTGGTGTGCACGGAGGGTCTGCAAGGTAATCTCCAGATGCCGCTCATGCTCCTCATGGGTCATCGAATATATCAGAATGTCATCAATGAACACTACAACAAACTGGTCGAGATAAGGATAGAAGACCTTGTTCATCAACTGCATGAATATTATGGGTGCATTGGTCGGTCCAAAGGACATGACCTGAAACTCAAAATGACCATAATGCGTCTTGAAAGTTGTCTGCGTGATATCCTCATCTCGAACCCGAACCTGATGATAACTGGATCGCAAGTCTATCTTTGAAAAGAACTGCGCCTCCTACAGCTGATCAAATAAATCATCGATCCTTGGAAGCGGGTACTTGTTCTTGATCGTGACCTTGTTGAGCTCGCGATAATCTACGTAAAGCCTCAACGAGCCATCCTTCTTCTTCACGAAGAGTACCGGCACTCCCAACAGTGAACTGCTCAGATGGATAAAGCCTAGATCGCACAACTTGTCTAACTATTTTTGCAGTTCCCGCAATTCCAATGGTGTTATACGATACGAGGCCTTCGAAATAGGCCCGATACCGAGCATGAGATCATTCTGGAACAAGGTTGCCGACAAGGTGGTAACCCCAAAATCTCTTGGAACACATTGGGAAAATCACAAACGACAAGCAGCTGGTGATACTAAAAGCAACTGACTCCTCAACGGCATACGATAACAGGCAAGAAAGCTGCTCTCCTCTGTGCTTGGCAATAAAATGGATCTCTGGCACGCTGGGTATACAAAACGTGTCTGTCCTCTTAGAGTAGTCCAATATTGCGTGGTACTCAGCGACCCAATCCATGCCTACGATGACATCAAAATCGGACATCGGCAATACGAAAAGATCAGCAGGTAAAAAGATATCCCCAATCAGAACGGGGCAAGACGAGTAAAATCGGTCTATCACCGCAATCTTCCCCAAGGTCGTCGATACTGATAAACCCTCGCAAGCAGACTCCATCGACAAACCGGTCGATCGGCAGAAATCATTAGCCACAAAGCAATGCGATGCACCGGAATTAAATAATACACGTGTAATGCATGCAGAAATATGGAGAGTACCCTTAATGACCCCTCGTGATGACTGAGGGTGCTGCTGGGTGGCGTAAAATCTACCCTGAGCCTGTTAGGGAGGTACAGGTCCCCTCTCAGGTCTCTTCTGCTGCTGCTGTCACTGTGTCGGTCTGATCTACTACCTCTGCTGTTCCGGGGGAGGTCCCGAAAGCTGGTGCTGTGGTCACTATTATTGCTGTGGAGGCTGTCGGCATTGGATTCGGCAATCAAAAATTTTATGAGCCCATTTTTCGAGTTTGGGACGTGACATTGACCGTATTCTTATACTCGTCAAGATTTACATATTGCATTTGTATCCTTAGTATATGATACTTAGCTTACTATGTCTCCATATTGCATAGCTGATCTGTATTGCTGCCTCAATATATGATATTGGCTTGTTATGTTTTTACATTACATAGCTTAGATAAGGCTGATGGCATTTATGGACTTACCAATATGTTTCCACATTGCTCTAATATTGCATACTTGACACTTACTTTGTGCACACACTTACACCACCCTCTAAGCTTTTTATAAGCTTATGCATGATAAATGTGCGCAAGTGGCGTTAGGTTGCAGCAGCGTTGAGCTTGGAGCATGTAGCGGTCTTCTGGAGCTTGATTTTCGATATGAGTATATTTCCCTTTCAGCACTGTATTCAACTGTTTATATTAGTGGATATGTGATGATGATGTTGCCTTTATGATTTGGGTAAACTTGTGGTTATGCTTTTTACAAGTTAAATGTACGTTGAAAAATCCTCCTTATAGGATCCCAAGATCAGAATCTAGTGTATGGACGCTGGGAGCCGAGAATGGGGTACTATGGAGCTGTCGGCATCGGATTCGGTGATTAGGAATTTTGTGAGCCTGATTTCTGAGTTTGGGACGTGACAGGGACCCTCTGATCTAGACGGTGTGGATCTCACACACACTATCAAGGTGGGTCACACCGTCAGATCGACGATGTAGATAAAACACATCTATCACTGTGGTCCCCACTGATGGACGACATAGATAAAACACATCTATCACGGTGTGGTGGGGGGGGGGGAGGGGGGCTCATTTAGTGGATTGGACAGTGTTGACTGCCACACATGCAGCAGGCTCCACGTCCATTATCCACGGATGGTTAGGATATAACCCATACCTCAAGGTCAAGCCCACATACTTGCTGACGTCAATATAGCAGCTATGAGCTGCGTGGGACCCACCGTCCCTTGTTGGATGGTGTAGGTACACCACAAACATCAAAGGTAGGTCCACGTGGTGGCCCACCAAAGCTTTTGATCATCTAATATTTATGTTTTTCCTTCATTCAGGCCTATCCAAACGGACAGGCAGCAGGCCTGCCCACTGGACCGACAGCAAGGTGGACCCCATAAGTGGACTGCGTGGACATGATACACATGTTAAGGTGGGCCATCAAATAGGGAGAGAGAGAGAGAGAGAGAGAGAGAGAGAGAGACGGTGTGGTGGATAGGAGCTCTGCCACTATAAGCTCCTCTCTATCATACAATGTACACATCAAGATGGGTCCCAAATCATGTGGGCCCTAAATAAAAAATTAAGATCTAATGCTATGAACACCCACCTAAGATCTTGGACTTCTTCTTCCACCAATGTATTCTAGAGCTCTAAGGGATGAGATTCAATGATTTGGATTGATTTTAGAGGGTTGGATGATAAAATTAGAGGGTAAGAAGTGGGCCACTCCTAAGTTCTCTTGTAGCTTGGACAGTCACCTCCTTTGGTTGCTTGGGAAAAATGGTTAGAGAATGAGAGAGAGAGAGGGTGTTGTAAGAGAGAGGTGATGGGTGATGGGTGGAGTGATGGGTGATGGGTGTAAGGAAGGGATGGGTTGAGAGAGAAAGAGTGACTTTGGAGATGGGTTATGTACTTGGGGATGGGATAGAGTGATGGGTTGTGTACTTACTTGTACTTGATTGATTGATGTGATGTTTGGGTAGAGATTCTCTCGGAATTCATAATGCGCGGTGTTTCCTTGAGATATACGTGGGCCCACAACTCCTGCCCGGGTATCTCATCGGTGCGTAAGACTCGGCATTGGAACCGCGGCGACGGCGTGGTCGCTAGGGTATAAGTCTAAGGTTGAGTCAACTCAGATCTACAGGATGCGACTTAGGGTCACGCACAAACGCTGATTATAGGTCACAGGTTACCAGAATTCGACGAGGAGGATCGCGGAAGCCTATGAAATGGTACAAACTAGGATACGGGTCTTGCATTTTTGCCCTAGTCAGGTGGAATATCGACATATCGAATTTGAGCCTACCACAAATATTTTTTTGTATTAGCCCGATCTTGAAGAGAAGAACATACCACCCTTAGGTAAACTTTGTCATCAAACACTTAGTGCGATAATAATGATTTTGACATATAGTTTCCAACATCAAAGGTGGAAACTTTTAATGGGGGTAGACCACAATAAGCCAGGCTAGTGTAGTTAGTAGACACCCTAACATGTATATGAACATGAAATGAACAGAAACTTAGGGTGTATGAAATTAGAATATTTTTACATATTAATATTAGGCAATTTCGAAAACGAAATTATTTTTAAGGGGGGTAGATTGTAACGTCCTGGGTTTTCGCTATTTTAGAATTTCAAAAACCATGGAAATTTTCATCATAACTAACTTATGTTATCACTTACTGACCATTAACACTTGATGTTAGCTTATACGTGGTTGGTACCAATAAAGAATCGTACAAATCTGATTAACCAACCATAGGAAGCCAACGAATTCGATCGATCACTTAAATATTGAGTTTAGCCTCGTGATTTGTTAATAAGGGGCCCAAATATAGCCAACCTATCACTGACTAATCGAAACAACCATAACTAAATAAAGATCTACCCAAAGATGAGACAACTAGGGGTTAGATCTTAATTAACAAACTAAAGTGACTCAATTTTCCTTTCAGCCTAAGAACCAACGACTTAGAGTGACTTTGACCGAATCGCCATTTTCACTAATTGCAAATAGGCCACACTATAAATTTAGCTAATAAAAACCCTAACCATTGAACATGAGAAATTTAGATACCAAATTCATTCTAAAAATGCCCTGATTATCCAAATGAGCTTCAGACCGCTCATTAGTGGGCCATTAAACCTAAGACTATAGAAAGGCATTCATCTTAGTGGGCTTGACGTCCATCGTGAGACATCGTGCCAAGGTCACATCTCGAATTATAAAACATGGAACGTAAGCCAAGTACATGAGATGTGAAAATGCCTTAGGTGAAAACCTATAATTTAAGTGAAACTAGCACTTTGCTCTTTCACAAAGTTGTAACCTTCGGACCATCGATTCATGGCCAAATTTGGGGTATTGACTAAAGATATTTCCCCACACATATTTGTATAGCTGTGGCCCCGATCGACCATCAATGGCCGTCGAACAGACTTCTGATCATACCTGTCGATCGGAGTATCCAAATGGCGGGCCGATAATATCTATACGTATATCATCATTAGGGCTAACTATCTTATGGTGTTTATCGACATGTATGCCCCATTATGGGCTATAAAAGTTAGAAACACTCTTCCATAGGACTACTATAATGAAAACCTAGCTCTTAGGTCCATTTATACAACTTCTGGAACTATATAAGGGCTTTATTTGGGCACCTCATCATTTCATACGAATTTTGCCCAAGAATGAAAAAAAGAATGAGGGAAAGAGAGAAGGATGGAGATCTTGGAGTTCTCTTAATGGATTCCTTTCGATCAAGCCCTAACTTCGATGTTCTCCTCCATTAAATCTATCCCACTCACGATCGAGAGGCAGGAAATGAACCTTACTTCCCAACATAGGCCTTTCTATGTTGAATTGCATGAATCTCACCTAGTTGATTTAAAATTGGTGTAGGAGTTGTTTTCCCCTAAATCTATAACCCTAAGAGCTCAAAATCAGAGATTCATACTTAAAGGTGCAGACCATTACCTCTAGGTTATCTTTTATCGACCCTTGAGGGTCACAGTCAATGATTATATGCTTGTAGATGAATTTGTACATGCTAATATGTTAACATTTTAATTTTTATGATAATATATGATATTAGTTGAATTTGAATGTGCACATGTTTGATGAAATGCCTAAGTGGTGGAAACGTTGCTTTGTCAATGTTCATATGCTTGATTTAATGCTTAAGTGATTACATTACTTAATTTATGCTCACGTGTTTGATTTAATGCCTTAGTGAACGTAGTACCCTTAGATGCTTACATGTTTGATGAAATGCCTAAGTGGTTGTTTAGTAAAACTTATGATATAATTGTGTGATTTAGTATTTAGTCCATAGCAATACTTAGGATTGCTACGATGTTAGGTCAGTTGGCTAACCGCCCGAACTAAAGGAGTGGATCGAGGTAGGGCGGCCATCCTCGGCTTGTTCTATGAAATGGGTTGAACACGGACGACTGACAGTAGTTGCACTACATGGGATGCTTGCACTCAATGCCGGTTGCACTAGGGTTCTCCCAAGTCAATCAAATTAGTCCACAAAACGACCGATCATGTATGTTCAAAATGTGTGACACGACTAAATAGAATCGAGGATTCCTAATTGATGAATCCATTTATAACCATTAGTGTGATACGATCACATTAAGACTTATGAGTAGGTCATGGTGGTATGGGATACCGTGTCTGAGCTGTTGGTCTACGCTAGGGTGACGAGCATCCCCGTAGTGAGCAGTGAGCACTAATGAAGGTGATAGATCATTGTTCGAACGACCCTTGTCAAATTACCCCGCCAAAGGTTCTATGTCAAAGTACTGTTCGAATGACCCGGGCGTGAATGAAATTTGGTGACGAGCCCATTTGTAACATCCCAAAAATCGGGGGTCGAGCATAAACTCAACTCCCGAGTTCCAGAACATCACTTATGCAACTAAATGAATGATGATTGAATGTTGACTGTATTCGTGCATTGAACATGAGTAAGATTAAGCCAAAATAACATATCATACCCCAGAGATAGTTAAATTGCAAGCGGAAGACTGTGATAGATATATATAATATGAGTCTCCAGAGTGTGATAAAATTACCAGGTTAATTAATTACAAGTACAATTCTAAAATATACCTAATGTGAGGAAGTGTAATGTCTTCTATCCCAAGTACCATAGCCCTGTCAATACAATACCAGGTCTTCATAGACCTGCCAGAGAGATACAGATAGGAGAACTCCACCTCATCATCATAGAAGTAGTCCGGCTCTGCTTCATAAGCATCGCCATCACCTGAAACTCAACAAATCTGGTTGATGTGTATAACACTGTCCCGTAACATGGGAGTGAGTGATCAACTCAGTGGAACAATAAAGCATAGGTTAACATGTTATCAATTCAGTCAAGCAGTAATAATAAAGCAGTAAAATCAAACACTCCTAACTACTCTTATTAATGCAAGTATGAATGCAGCCATGATGTATGCCCTCACCACACCCTCCCTCGTGCGACACCATCTCACGTTCGCGGCATGCTTTCATCCCTCAGTGCTTCACATATTACATGCACATTCAATGCATGATGAGCATGATTACTGAGTTGTTATTAGTCCATTTCAAACAGCAGGATTGGGAAACTAAGGTACCTCCCTTGTATCATTCCCAAACATGATCCATTCTAGGATCGTTAGTCGTAGTTAATCTCAGACGATGGCATGTTTTCTAGGTCATTGCAAAGGCTGCCAGGGCTGTTACGCACAAAGGTTACACCACTCCCTCATCACCTCTTAAACGATTCATCACTATACAGAAATAGGCCTAGTCCATACTCTCTACACTGCAGCAAAACTCATCGCCTCACCACAAATTCAGAGTATGCTCGAGGTCACTCCACTAACGTCCTACCAACTGGCAGTCTATTTTCGAAGCCCGACCAGTACACTTATTGACAATGGGACTCGGATGCAACCCGACTGGGGACCACAGCCAGGCTACGCCAGTGTAGGCCGACAGCTCGAATATAGTGTCCCATACCACCATAATCGGCTCACGAGTTTGGTTGCTCAATGGTCACTACGGGGAGGCACATGGCCCCAGCGTAGGCCGACAGCTCGACCACGGTGTCCCATACCACCATGCCCGGCTCATGAGTCTTAGCGGATCGAGGTACCATGGTTAACGGGATTCCACTGGTAAGTTTGGTACCCTAGGTTCAAGCAGTAGTGATCAAACATGGTGAACATACATTAGACATATCGGGTTACTTGACGGGCCTGACTAGCTCAAGTGCACAATCAACTGAACGACATGAAGTGCATAAGTACTTCGCGTGGCCTAACCACTATTACCAACTGAAGTACGACTCGGGTTCGTCAAACACATCTTATTTAACGACATGAATCTCAGCCATGATCTCAACTCTGGTACCGACTATCTGGACTATACACATAGTCCCAAACTCAATCAATCCTTATTCATAGCATGTGGAGTAAAGCATGATAAACAAAGTAATTCAAGCATGATAGTAAATATGTCATAAAGCATGTTATAAAGCATGTTATAAAGCGTGTTATAAAGCACTACATAAATAGGAACACAAACGCATATATTTCACAAGTAAGCGGTTTAAGTAAATAACCTCATGGAGGAAATCATACATGTCTCTAAGGTAGTTGAGAATCCCATCTCAACACCTACCTAAGGCATCAACATCCAAGCACTTACTCACACAAGCATTTTCACAAACACTTAACATACACTATTTCAACATACTTAGTGTATGTTAGCAAACATGTACTAGGGCGAGTCCTTTCGCCAAGCAAGTATTTTACGCACATATAATATATTTATACAACAAATAATCATGGCAAACACATCTCTAAAATATATATGTATACAGTACTTTCTACAATACAGTATTTCTACATACATAGTGTATATTAGTAAAACATGTATTTGGGCGAATCCATTCGCCAAATAAGTATTTTATCCATATATCGTATATTCATACAACAAATAATCATGTCAAACACATTTTCAAAAAATATACGTATACGGTATTTTCTACGAATACCTACAATATGTAAAATTCCATAATCTACATCTTTAATCGAAACAGAAAACGGAAAGCACTTTGTACATGTGCAATTGCATGCAGATCATGAATCTATCATTATCTAACATTGAAAGCGTTGAAAACCATAACCTATACACCTAAAGTCCGTACCATGCACCTTCGAATCTCAACGGATCAGCAAGGTTTGATGAGCTTCCGTATTCGGGAGTTTTATAACCTAAAGAGTGCAATCGGTTAGCTATTTCATAACCTATAACCTTCATACCCCAAAACAGATCTAGGGTTAGGGTTTCTTACCTTAAAATGGAGTCGGTATCGCCGGAAAAGCGACATGAAAGGGGTGGTGCAGCCTGTGTGGTGATTAAAAACAGTAGGAGGGAGATTCTCCCACAACTCTCTAGCTTTCTCTCTCTTTTTCTCTCTTCTTACTTAGGGTTTTTCCCAAATTCGTATGGCTGTGAGAGAGGGTGCTTTAAGGTCCTTATATAGCATAAAAAGTCTCTGAAATAGACTTAAGTTCAAGGTATACTTGGGTTATATCCAAATCGGCATTATTTCAGCTCAATGGAGGATTTCTGGCGGGCCTCCTTAAGCCAAAAGTTGGACTTAAGCTCACCTATCCTAGATCTAGGTGAAGTTAAGTTTTTTTCTCAGTCGGATTCCCAGATCACGCGTGGCGGACCAGTTTCAGTTCAACGGTCAGCGGATCTCGATCGGAGATTCCGAGAACATGTAAATGTTTATGAAATTTTTCCTGATCCCAGGGTGTAATTTGGCCTGATTCTGACGGTCAGGTTGCTTAATACTGACCCACAAGTGACAAGTCTCAGATTACAATTCAAGATATTTATTTTGTAAAGGAATTTTGTGTTTTCACCCTCCTTCACTCCGGACTCAAGCGAACAACCGTAGGACACTGTCTGGGTCTGATTTCCGAGATGGTTGTCAAGCCCAGCGAGGCGGTCCTAAGTCCTTAACCTCGTATTATTCAAACTCCCGATGTGCAGTCCAGACTTGATACGGAGTTTCAATGTGATCCTGAGAGCAGACGGGTAATGAGTTTAATCCTATATTTTAGGGTAACCTAGTGTCAATGATTCTACAAGTTTGAGGTCTTGTAGATCGTATTTAAAGCGATTCCAATGGATTTCATGGCTAATCTGGTTTCGCACTTAGTTACTTTGTCTCATTTCTAAAGGATTTAGTCCTAAGTGATTTCTGGTCAAGGTGGTACTCAGGCCTTTATAGTTTGTATGTAAGGTGATCCAAGTTATAATACTTAACTAGTTTAAGATAGTGTCTAGGGTGAAAGTACTTAGGAAAATTGAAAGAACAAGGTGGTGAAGGGTTGGATTTATGAAGGAAATGGGTTCAGAAGCAACTTTAGACTATGAGATTCAGTTCTGTCAAGTTAATAAGGTGTTAGGAGCGGCCCATTGCCTAAGGACGTCTTATTCCAGAAAAAATCCGGGCTATTACACCATTCCTTTATGGTGATTTGGTTATATGTGACAATCCCTCACCTCATATCTGAGTAATTATACCCAGTTTGGGTGGCGACCTATACCAAGTTGATCCTCATACATTTAGGTATAATATCATACCTTCGAAATTATTGATTTGTGAAATAAATGGGTGACACTTAAATTAGGATCAAGGGACACTGGTGAGGAGTCGCTGCGGCCGTAACGAGGCACATGATCTGAACAAGGACTAGTGATATGATGTCGGTATCCTAGTTTCACCAATATTCTTGATGAATGAAACTTAATAATTACTCGGCTAACATACGCATCAATCACATTGCGTTAGATAGGATGTGGCGATTTGGATTTAGAGTCGCGTGATGAGGGAGTGTTGGCATTTGCAAAATAGGTGTTGAAGTCGCTTGTGAGGGAGTGTTAAAATGTGAGGTGCATGCATCATTTCATAAACTCCCTCATGCATTTAACAAGAGTATTTAAAAAGTACTTGATTTCTTATTTTATCATTAACTGCGCTAATTGAGTCGATAACATGTGTGACTTAGAACTAATGGAACTACTGAGTTAACTACTCATTCCCACCTAGGTCGGTGTTTTAAAATACCAACCAGGCATATCATTGATGTCAGTACAAGTGAGACCTCAGACAGGTTAGTCTTAGATCGTCTTGTGCCACCTTCTCTATGTTTTGGAGGATTTGGTGTAAACTGAAAACACTACACTTTATTCATCATAAGTATGTATATTGTGGCTTGTATAATCCCCATTTGGGCGGACACCACTTTTTAATTGTACTTTAATTGTTTACCCTATATTTTTTTATTTTTGTTATCTTTACCTCGCTTTGGTTTCACTAAATTGAATTGTACAACTCTGATTATTCGTGTGTTGAATAAATGTGAATCTAAAAGAGGACACATATGCAGTTTATTAAGTTAATACCTAGGAACTCGGGATCGAAGTTTATGTACTCGGGTACCGATTTTCGGGGCATAACATGACATATCCTGCATCCAACCCTAGAGAAGTGTTAGCTGTCAAGACTATTTTATTATTATTTTTTTTACCTTGTATTGCGATATGAGTATCATGTTATAATTCAAAGGAAATCATGTACAACTATTATGGGAAAAATGGACTGGCCCATGCAAGGAGGTCGAACTAGCAACCAGCACGAACCATTGGGCTAAGCCACTCGAAGTATAATTAAGGTCAAAGCTGACATGAGCATAGGTCGGCACGACCACTCACAACAAGCTTCCCCGAAGAATAACTTATTACAATTGTCAAGCTTGGCGAAGGAAATTAAGGGTTACTGAGGTTAGTGATCACAAAGACATCACGATCTTGCTTGGTCGGTATTATCATCGGAATGACATCGACCTTCTGATAGCTCGATATCATTCAAGGTGTCATTACCTCTACCATCCGACCTTATCAATGGGTCAAGCATGTTTATCGGCTTCGAATGACGTTCGATCTTATCTAAAGCAAACAACCTAAAGGTCTCTCTTAAGATCTTGGGGGATAGGATTGGAATCTCGAAGATCTTGGACGTCGAAGATCTTAGGAAGATCTCTGATACACTAGGAGTTCTAATCCGGCGGTGTGATCTTCCCTACAATAGAAAAGATCTTCTGACGGTGTGATCTTCCCTCTAACAGAAAAGATCTTTTGACTATGTGATCTTTCCTTATTATAAAAAGGGAAAGCCCCTAACTGTGAAAGGTACACAACACAAACTTTTACACACTAATAACCCCTTTCCTTTAAGATCACTTTTACAAAGACCCAAATCCCTGACTTTGGCATCGAAGGGTCCCCTGCATTAGCTAAGGTCTTCCTTGTTTGTTTTATGTGTAGGCACCCAAGGGTTTAAGAAAGGTCTATCAAAAAACTATATCAATAGTTTGTCGTCATCTGTGGAAATTTGACATTAAAGTCATTTCATGCTTTACCAAATAAATCGCGATGGCTAGAGGGAAGAAGAAAGCCCGAGTCTCCCCTGTTGCACCTGATCTTATGCCACCGGAGTAGCCTGATAGTCACCGGGGCTCCACCTCCCAACAACAGGTTAACTCCCCTCCTAGAAGGCAAGTTTAGTGATCTCGCAATAGAGGAGGGAGGCTGAACTCCCTTAAACAACAGGTCGAAATGCTAAATAATAACATGAACTCCATGAAACAGTTGTTGGAACTTCTACAGCCCTAGTAGCTACGGAGGACTTCCCAGGAAGCGGAGCAAGTGGCCCACAATCCTCCTCAGTCTTTCAACACGTCTGCTGCCTCTCAGAGAAGTCGACAGCTTAGATCAATCAGGCTGGCCCTTTGTCACATTTTTGGTACTACGTCTTTACCCATTTTCGACCTACGCCATGAGTTGGACCGAAAGAAGAGTGGAAAAGCTCCGGTTGAAACTACGATCGAAAGTGGCGAACAGTGGGAAGCTGAACTTAAAGACTTTCGAGGTTAGATTGGGGATATACGACAAGCCTACAATGCAAACACTCTGACTCCAATGGAAGTAATAATGGAGGAAATCGAACCTCTAGTTATTGCTGAGGGCTCAACTGCTGGATAGGTTCCGTAATGCCATAAATCACCCCATTCTTGGGAACAACTACCTGTCTAAACATCTGGAGTCCTTCAAGGTCTGGATGGAACTCCACAATGCGTCCGCTGCGGTGATGTGCTAAGTATTTTCATTGACCCTAACTAGAGCTTCCCGACTGTGGTTCAAATAGCTGAAGTTGACTCCATTAGCTCATTCTCCCATATTGGTTAAGTCTTCATCATGAACTTTATCAGGGGGAAGGAAAGACTCAAACCAGCCTCTCACCTTCTCCACGTCATCTAAAAAGAAGGAGAGTTGTTGAAAGACTACATCAACTGCTTCAATCTTGAAGAGATACAAGTACAGAAGAACTCCGAGGAGCTTGCTCTGACCGCAATAATGGGAGGATTAAGGGATCCCAAGTTTCTCTTCTCGCTGGATAAGAACCCACCGACAATGATGGCTAACCTATTGATTAGGTCACAAAAATATTCTAATTTCTAGGAAGCCTCTACCATACGAAAGGTCGTCTAGAGCAAAGGAACCGTGGGTAAAGAACAACAACTAAAGGTAGAGCCAAGCTCGGCCTGTGAGAGCAAGAAGAGGAAGGACTACCAATCACGAGATGATCAGCATCTGAACAGGGGCCCGAAAATAAATTCAAGTCATACGCTCCTCTTAACAAGACACCAGAACAAGTCTTGATGGAGATTTAGGACAAACACATCCTCAAATGGCCGAACAAGATGAAATTCGACCTTGACAGGAGGAGTAAAAATAAATACTGTTATTTTCATCGGGATCACGATCATTCAATGAGCGATTGTTTCGACCTTAAGTAGGAGATCAAAGTGCTCATCCGCAGTGGGCACCTCGGAGAATATGTCAATCATCGAGGAGATCAGGCTGCCTTAAAAGATGAACAACCCATCACTAATGAACCAACCGGGAAATCCGCACCATTTTTAGAGGTCTTGTCGGTTGAGGAGATTCGAACCGAGCTTGGAGAGCCCACACAAGGAGCATTTGTCACCCCGAATCAGAATGAGAAGTCCTTTCTACCAGCAGGCCTTCGAAAGAATAAAAAATAGAAACCTATAGCCTAATCTTCACCAAGGAAGACGCCCAAAGGGTCCACATCCACACGATGATGCCCTTGTGGTTACAATGACTATAGCCAACCATAAGGTATTCTAAATCCTCGTGGATACTGGGTCCTCGGCTGACATCCTCTTCGTATAGGCGTTCGACAAGATGTGAGTCGGTCGGTCACTACTTCAAGCCGTCAAAACTTCTTTGCTCAGATTCTCAGGTGGTAGAGTCATACTAGAAGGGTCAATAAAACTCTTGCTCACTGCCAAAGATGGATAAAACCAAGTAACGATGATGATTGACTTTTTGGTGGTGGACTGCCTGCCTGTCTATAATGCAATCTTCGCCAACCCTCCCTGAACACCGTACGAGTTGTAATCTTAACCTATCACTTGGCAATGAAATTCCCGACCGAGCAGGGGGTCGGCTTGGTTAGAGGAGACTAACATGAAGCTGGGTAGTGTTACATGATAGAGCTGAGAGCTTTGCATCAAACAATGATCATTGCCTCCCTGGACCCCCGAGAAGATTCTTGAGAAAGGAGTTGTCCTGTGGAGGATCTCGTTCCCATTGTAGTTGACAGCTCCGATCCATATAGAATAGTCCAGGTCGGGTCGTCTCTGACATCTCCACTGTGGGATGAGATTATAAACCTCTTTTGACAATATGTAGATTTCTTCGCATGGTCTCATGAGGATATGCCCAACATCAACCCAAAGATCATTGTTCATCGATTGAAAGTCGACCCCGATCACCTCCCAATTTGACAGAAGCGTAGACAACTCAGCCCCGACCGATACGTAGTGATTGGAGAAGAAGTTGACAAGCTCCTTCAAGCTGGGTTCATCGAAGAAATTTACTATCCAGACTGGATTGCTAACATCGTTTTACTTAAGAAGTCCAATGAGAAATGACGGGTCTGTGTCGACTACACTGACCTGAACAAAGCCTGTCCTAAAGATAGTTTTCCTCTTCCCCAGATTATCATCTTGTCGATAGTAAGGCAGGGCACAAGCTACTAAGTTTTATGGATGCCTATTTTGACAATAATCAGATTGTAATGCATTCATCTAATAAGTCAAAAACAACATTTGTCACTGACAAAGAGGCCTTTACTATTACCGAGTTATGCCCTTTGGATTAAAAAATGTCGAAGCAACTTATCAGTGGCTTGTCAACAAAATGTTCGCCCGTCAAATCAGACGGACAATGGAAGTCTACGTAAACGATATGCTTATAACGACTCGAAAAATTTCGTACAATGGCTCGAGTATCACCTCAGGCAGAAATCACTTAGGGTCAAATCCTTTAGAAATTAGACAAAGTTAACTAAGTGTTAAACTAGATTAGCCATAAAATCCATTTGAATCACTTTAAATACGATCTGCAAGACCCAAAACTTGTAGAATCTTTGACGCTAGGTTACCTTAAAATCTAGGATCAAACTCATTACCCGACTGCTCTCGGGAGCACATTGAATCTCTGTATCAGATCTGGACTGCACATCGAAATTCTGAATGATACGAGGTTATAGAATTAGGACCGCCTTACTGGGCTTGACAACCATCTCGGAAGTTAAAACCAGATAATATTCCGAGGCTATTCGCTTGAGCCCAGAGCGAGGAGTGTGATAAAACCTAGTTTTCTTTAGAAATTAAATTAAATTTAAGTAATCTGAGACTTGATATTTGCGGGCCAAATATAAGCAATTAGACTGTTGAAATCTGACCCAAATATACCTTCGGATCAGGAAACATTTCTCCTACATGTCTGTGTACTTGTAACCCTGACTAAGTTTCGGTGACCGTTGAATTGAAACTGGTCCACCACGTGTGATCTGGGAACCCGATTGGAATAGAAACTTAATTCGACCTAAATCCATAGTCAGTGAGCTTAAGTCCGACCTTTGGCTCAAGGGGGGGGGTCCAGAAGTGCTCCATTGAGTTGGAACAGATCCGCTTTGCACATAACCTAAGTATACCTTGATCCTAAGTCTGTTTTAGAGAGTTTTAGGCCTATATAAGGACCTTAAGACCTTAAACACTCTCTCATTCTCACCATACGAATTTGAGAAAACCTAGGAGAGCGAAGAGAGAAAAGAGAGAGAAAGTGTGAGACAAGTAAGGGATTTTTCCTGATACTCTACCCTGCTATTCTCCGTGTTTAACCACCCCGATCTAATCGCTTTTCCAGCGATTCCGCCTTCATTTCTAGGTAAGAAACCCTAACCCTAATCCATTATAGGGTTATGATTATTACTAGTGATGAAATGGTTAACCAATGTCATGTCTTAGGTTGCCGTTCTGCCAGTGATTAAGACTTGGTGTTTAACTAAGTCCGTTACTCATTTCTACGGCATAAGGTGCAGACTTTAGACGTATAGGTTACGGTTTTCAAAGCTTTTAATGTCAGATAATGATAGATTCATGATCTGGATGCGATTTCACATGTACAATGCGATGTTCAGTTTGCATTTCAGTTATGTATGCAAATTATGGCGTATAGTGTATTTTGTATATTTGTAGAAAATACCATATACGTATAAATTGTGAAAGTATGTTTTCCATGATAAATTACTATATGTACATGTTATATATATGTGTAATACTTACTCGGTGAAAGGATTCGCCCTACTACATGTTTTTGCTAATATACGATATGTATGTTAAGGAGTGTATCCTAAGTGTTTGTGAAAATGCTTGTAAGAGTAAGTGCTTATATGATTATGCTTTAGGTAGGTGTTGAGATAGGATTCTCAACTAACTTAGAGATGTATATGATTTCCTCCATGTTGGTTGTTTAAGTTAACAGCTTACTTATGAAATATATGTGTTATATTTCCTGTTTATATTGTGCTTTATAACATACTTTATAGCATGCTTGTTAACATACTTGAATTACTTTGTTTATTCTACTTTACTCTACATGCTTCTGGTTAAGGATTGAATGTGGTTGGGGCTATAATTATAGTCCAGACAATCGGTAACAGACTTGAGTTCGTGGTTGAGATTCATTCGCCACGTAGGATGTGTTTGACGAACCCGAGTCGTACTTCGGTTGGCGACAGTGGTTAGGCCACGCGAAGTGCTTATGCACTTCATGTCGTTCGGCTGGTTGTGCGGTCGTGCTAGTCTGGCTCGTCAAGTAACCCAATCTATCTAATGTATGTTCACCATGTTTGGACACTACTGCTTAAACCTAGGGTACCAAACTTACTAGTGTAACCCCGTTAACCTTGATACCTGGATCCGCTAAGACTCATGAGCTGGGCATGGTGGTATGGGACACCGTGATCAAGCTGTCGCCCTACGCTGGGGCCACGTGCCTCCCCGTAGTGACCAATGAGCAACCCAGACTCGTGAGCTGAATACGGTGGTATGGGACACTGTATTCGGGTTGTCGGCCTACACGGATTGGTGACGAGCCCTTTGTAGTGACCTCGAGTATACTCAGAATCTGCGGAGAGGCGACGAGCCTTCCCATAGTAACGAGTATAAATTAGGCCTGTATTGATAAGGTGGTGGGGAAACGGTGCAATGAGTGCGTGTAACAGCCCTGGCAGCCCTTTACAGTGACCTAGAATCGCATCATCGTATGAGATTATCTAGGACTGATGACCCTAGAATGGATCATTGTTTGGGAATGATATAAGGAAGGTACCTTAGTTTTCCAATAGTGCTGTATGAAAATAACTAATAACAACTCAGTAATCATGCTCATAACATAGCACTGCATGTACCTGGAAGATGTGGAGCACTAAGGGGTGAACGCATGCCGCAGATGTAAGATGGTGTCGCATGA
This sequence comes from Magnolia changhungtana, assembly GCA_030180095.1. Taxonomy (NCBI): domain Eukaryota; kingdom Viridiplantae; phylum Streptophyta; class Magnoliopsida; order Magnoliales; family Magnoliaceae; genus Magnolia; species Magnolia changhungtana. The sequence goes on from JASAUF010000446.1 coordinate 2,899,681, forward strand.
GGGAGCATTGGCAAGGGCATGCATCATTACTGCATTCCATACTTGCATTAATAAGAGTATTTAGGAGTATTTGATTGTACTGTTTTATCATTACTGCTTGACTGAATTGATAACATGTTAACCTGTACTTTATTGTTCCACTGAGTTACCTACTCATTCCCACGTTACGGGACGGTGTTCTGGACACCCACCAGACCCTGTCTTAGATGAAGGTATTGACGAGATGTAGGAGGCTGAGCTTGATTACTATGATGATCAGGATGAGTTCTCCTACATGCAGTTCTCTAGAGGCTACGCTTAGGCCATTCAGATGACGGGGCTACAGGGTGTACCATTCTACTTTTACCATTTTTGACATTTTGATTTTTGAAATAAATACATGTATATGGTGACTCAGTAAGGTGTTCATACTCTGGAGATCGATTGTGACATTCTGGCTTTATATACATCTATATACATCTTTCAGTCTTCCGCTTGTATTTTATAACTTGATTTGGAGTATGAATTACTGTTTTGGTCTAATCCCACTTATGATTATTACACTAACACAGACAACATTCAATCATAAGCATTTATGTTGCATAAGTGATGTTTTGGAACTTGGGTGTCGAGTTGCTACTCGACCCCCGATTTTCAAGGCGTTACAAGTTGGTATCAGAGCATGATTTGGATTAAACCGGACCTGGGTTATGGTCACACGATATACGCTGACGCATTTCAACATATGAGGGTGTAAGAAAATGTAGAAAACAGTCCTAGGTATCCCGATTTCGCCAATTGGCGGAGTTCACTGAAATCGGTCATTTTGGTTGAGTCTGTACTCCACCGTGATCGCACGAGTCAACTCCGAAACACTTCTAGACCATCAAACGACGGGTTTAGATCACAATTCATCCCATCCCATCCATTAGAAATTGGTACATACAGGTATGTATTAAAAACAGCCCAAAACGACCCGAAATGACTTAAAACGAGGTCGGGGCCTCCTCACCCATATCTAGAGGGACCCATGGTGGACCCCACATCATTTTTGGGCCTAGGGGTCATGAGGACCTAGCCCAAATGGTGAGGCATCGCCAAATACTCTAGAGAGTGGTGAGGCCCTCACTAGGTCGGCGAGGCCTCGCCGGTTATCGGGCCCGACCTGGCGAGCCATGAGGGCCGACGCACTTTAGGGCCTAGGGTGGCCCACTGGTATATGGGTTGTGATTTAAAACCACCCCAAATGCATACTTCCTTCACAAAAATCCCCTCCAAGCTCTCTCTTTCCTTCCAAAATCCAGTTTTCTCTCTCAAACCTCCCCTCCAATTACCCATTCTACTAATTTCTGTTAAAACCCACACCCCTCCATCGTTCACAGCAACACCTACCCTCTACCCTTTCCGTTTTTCCTCATTTGAGCTCCCACACCCCCTCATTTGAAGCTCAAAACCGTGTAAGCTCTCAACCCATCCTATTTCTTCATTTCCTTTCTTCAAACCCTGTCTTTTGGGGCCTTTACAATCCCTGTCAAGGTTCAAACTTATGGAGAACCAAAACTCCAACCCCCATTTCCCCTTTTTTCTCCACTTCCATGGCCTTCTTTGAGTTCATTTCGGCCGTTTTCTCGATTTCCACCGTCCTTTCTCTCATGGGAAAGAGAAAGGGGGCCGTGGATGAAGCTGGGCCTAGCTGCCCTACGCTTTCAAGGAGGCTGTGAGGCACAGCTGCTAGTACAAGTGTCACTCGGGAGTTTCAGATGAAGCGGGATCTTGATCCCCGGATTCCTGCTGAAAGGGCTCTATTGGCAGAGCTGCCCCATGGAGTGTATGAGGGCCGTAGGGTCCTCTTTGAAGCTCAGGTGGATGGGCGGCGCTTTGGAGAGTACCTGTTATTCAAGTTCCTGGAAGAAGTCCATTGGGGTCCACTATTTGATGGTGGGTATCGAGCCAATGCGAGCTCTGTTTGAGCTTTCTATGCCAATATTCACGAGCCTACGCTCGAACCCTTGCAGTTTAAGATTCCATGTGGAAGGGATTGGTTGGCCACTGTTGATGTCAGATTAATATCCCAGCTTCTAAATGTGCCCCTTGGTGAGGTGCATGCTAGCGAGCAGAATCTGAGGACTATACGTGAAAGGGATCGTCGCACACGTTTCCTATATGGTGGCTGACTGGTCTAGTGGCAGCCGAACAAAAGTCTTCTAGCGACCGATATGTCTAACGACTTCCGTTTGCTCCATCACATCTTCGCGTTCAATGTCTACCCTAGGTGGAGCAATTGCAATGAGTGTCCGCACCTCATGATAGATTTCTTGTATCAAGTGGGGCAGAGAGCGAACCTGTGCATGCCTACGTTCGTGTGACGATAGATAATTAAGACTACACGCTTCGCTAGAAGGACTAACTCGCTCCCCTTCTGCCGACTCGTATGCAAGATTGCACATCAGTTTGGCTACGGTCTTGGGGTGGAGATGCCGATGTCGGTTCATCATATCGACGTAACTACCCTCAACCAGATAAATATCAGGCCATGGCGATGCCGGGCTCTACTCGAGGAGAGCGATGATGAGATGAAGAGCGAGGAAGAAGAGAGTGAGGAAGATGGGGCTGAAATAGAAGAGGAGGAACAGGAAGAAGAGGAAAAGGAGGCCCAAGATACTGAGGAGAGCTCCCCTCCTATAGTACCGATGCAGGATACTGGTCGGGCTGCTTGGGATGCTCGTATAGCTCGACTAGAGGAGGATCAACCTGAGTTACGATAAGGTCAGGCTGTCCTACGAGATTTCATGGATCTTCAGGGCCTTGTGAAGCACAAGTTCAAGAAAGTAACTCGCGCGTTGAAAACCATCATGTGCTACCTGAAGGATAATGGTGCCCCTTCTCCATCGCCAGACTCGGATGCTTAGACATCCATATTGTTGTCTTGTAGTTTGTTTTGGTTGCCGCCTTAGTATGCTTATGTTTTCATGTTGTTGGTATAGTTGTTGGTAGAATATTTTAGATGTTTAAGGCTTTGGTTGTATTAGCTCCCATGCATCTTCTGTCATGATTCATGTAACTCTGTATTCCATGTATTATGACAATTTTGGTAAATGAAATGCATGCAGCCTCTTTTGCTATGAAGTGTGTGGAATGCTTAAGTGATTGTGTATTGTGTTGCTATGCTTCATCTTACATGTGTTGTACCCTATGTTGTATAGGGCATGCCACAGAAATATACGCGGAGCACAGCACACCTCACACTCACGGATACGATAGACCAAGCTCCTTCCCACAAAGATGGTCGTACGGACCCTTGGTTGGGCCCGGATCGTGAGACCATGCCTACGTCTCAGCCTTCGATGGGTCTTACAGCTATACTACCACCGTATACACCACCGGTTCATGAGCAGAATCGTGCGTCTTCCTCGACGTAGTACGTGACTCAGCCTGCCCCGCCTATGGATAGGTTGGAGCAGTTATTGATGATGATGCACCAGTAGCAGGTGCAGCAACAGCAGCAACAAGTGCAACATCAGCAGCAGCTATTGGCCACTATGTCAGGGGCCTTATCTCAGGGTGGGAGTGCGACTCCACCTTCACCATCTACACATCCTACTGAGACTGCTGAGCCTTCTGCTCAGGCTGAGGATGTGCCTCTTCCTACACCTACTCCATACCCCACGGGGCATTTAGGTACTAATGACCTTCTCGAGCGATTCCAGCGCTTGATGCCTCCTACTTTTACGAGTTCTCATAGGCCCGAGGTGGCTAAATATTGGTTAGACCGCATCTCCAAGATGTTACGGATGCTTCATTACACCATGTCAGAGCAGGTGGAGTTGGCCACATTTATGTTTGAGAAGGAGGCTAGTATGTGGTGGGATGGTGTCCTACGGACAGTCGCAGTTGGCTACGTATGGACCTGGGCAGCCTTCGAGTTTCATTTCCACGAGCTGTACTACCCTCTGACCTACCGACATGAGAGGGAGAATGATTTCTTGCGCCTCAGGCAGGGAGGCATGACAGTTACTGAGTACAAGCATCGATTTACAGAGCTGGGCAGATACATCCCTACGATACTCGTTGATGAGCAGATGCGGATACGACATTTTTCTGAGGGATTGTGACCCGATATTCAGTCGAAAATGTGCTGTGTCAGCATACCCTCCTATGCCAAGTTGTTTACATGTCTATGTGTGCAGAGCAGGACGTAGAGCGACTGACACGCATTCGTGGCCCTATGGTTCCTAGGCCATGACCAGATGTCCAGAGCAGGCAATTCCTAGGCAAGAGGCCTTGTGTTGACTCTCCTCCTCGGATTGCAGTGTCAGTAGTTCTGATGAGGTGTCCAGGTGTGACCTGTACTTACTGCGCGAGATCGGGTCACCCTGCGGAGAGTTATTTTACCCGGATGAGAGACAGCGGGTTTGCACCGCCGCAAAAGATTAATCGTCCTCACCTTCAGGCCTTATCGGCTTCACCACTACGGACTACACCTGCACATCCATCCTTCAGACCACCTGCACCTCGCTTTAGGCCGCCACAGTGACCTATGATGCCTCGGCCCAACTGACCACAACAGGCACGTGTTCATGCGCTCACAGCAGAAGAGCCGAAGATAGCACCTATGGCCTTCGAAGTCACTATACATGTTCAAGGTACTCCTGTCTTTCATTGGTGGACATTGGTCCACTACTTCCATCATATCATGTGCAGCAGTTAAGAGTCTAGCTTTGCACACTACTCCTATGAGGAGAGTGAGACTCACTACTGCTATGGGGATGTTTTCGGATGTCACACCAGTGTGTGAGGGTTGCTCCGTTAATTTAGGTAGCCGGACAGTATTCTTTAACCTCATTGTCGATCCCCTATGGCACTACGACATTATCCTCGGTATGGACTGGCTCACCGAGATGAAGGCAGAGATTGATTGTGATACTTAGGTCGTGACAGGCAGCGGACCTGATGGCATAGTCTTTACTTTTCCGGTACAGGTTAGTTGGACATGCCGTGTTGGATGTTATGCCGCTTTACTTAAGCCTGTTGATGGGCTGACGTTAATGAACATGCCAGTAGTTCGTGACTTTTCAGATGTGTTCAGGATGATTCCTGCATTACCTCATCGGCATGAGATCGACTTTACAATTGATCTTGTGCCCGGTGCGACCCCCATTTCATTACCTATGTACCGGATGCCTCCGCGTGAGATGGAAAAGCTGAGGAAACAGATTGACGAGCTCGTAGAGAATGGCTTTATACGACCTAGTGTGTCTCCTTGTAGAGCACCTGTGTTGTTTGTCAAGAAGAAAGATGGGTCGCTACTGTTATGTATTGATTACTGTAGGTTGAACCAGTTGACCGTGAAGAATAAATATCCTTTGCCCAGGATAGACGACCTGTTTGATCAGTTGAGGGGGGCAAAGTATTTTTGGAAGATCAATTTACAGTTAGGGTATCATCAGTTGCGCGTCAGGGATGAAGACGTGTAGAAGACGGCTTTCAGGACCTGTTTTAGGCATTACGAGTTCCTTGTGATGTCGTTTGGTCTTACGAACGGACCAGCCGTATTCACGGACCTGATGAACCGGGTATTTCCGTCATTCCTATACTGATTCGTCATCGTGTTTATCGATGACATCCTGGTGTACTCTACGAGTCGGGAAGAGCATGAGGAACACTTACAGGCAGTCCTTGATACTCTGAGGAAGAACCAGTTGTTCGCGCGGTATAAGAAATGCGACTTCTAGCAGGAGGAAGTCAAGTTCCTGGGAAATGTAGTGTCTAAGGAAGGGATAGCAGTGGACCTGGCTAAGGTAGCCGCAGTGCAGGACTAGAAACAGCCTGGTTCAGTCATTAAGGTGAGGAGTTTTCTGGGCCTGGCAGGTTATTACCGACGATTCATCTGGGACTTCTCGAAGATAACTAGACCATTGTCTCAATTGACACGGAAGAATCTGAAGTTCGCCTGGAATGAAAGGGCAGAAGCAGTTTTTCAGGAGCTGAAGGACAGACTGACATTTGCCCCTATGCTAGTATTGTCAGAGCAACGGGTTAAGTACACTATATATACTGACGCGTTTCACATTGGTTTGGGTTGTGTCCTTATGCAGAAGGACAGGGTGATTGCGTATGCCTCGAGATAATTAAGGAAGCACGAGGACAATTACCCTATGCACGACCTTGAGTTAGCAGCGATCATATTCGCATTGAAGCTCTGGAGACATTACCTCTACAGAGAGGAGTTCGAGCTTTTCTGCGACCACAAGAGCCTTAAGTACATATTCACTCAGCGGGACTTGAATATGAGGCAGCGCCGATGGATGGAGACTTTGAAGGACTTAAAGTTCGAGGTTTCCAACCATCCTGGCAAGGCTAACCTTGTGGCAGACGCGTTGAGCCGCAAGAAGGCGATCATATTTGCGGCTCCGTTGATGATTAAAGAGTGGGATATGTTGGAGTTTGTGCGGGACTTCGAGCAGAAACTCACAGTGGAGGAGCCATTCGAGTGTGTCACACACGTTCGGGTGCAGCACTTATTAATGACTAGATTATTGAGGCCCAGAAGGGCGACGATCGGTTATCTGAGCTTCGTGGGCAAGCTAGTGATGATGTGGACTCCGAGTGGAGAGTTGGAACAGATGGGGGCCTACGATACCATGGGCGCCTATGCGTCCCGGATATTCAGGACTTGAGATAGAAGCTTCTCAAAACAGCTCACAATTCGAAGCTTGCGATGCATCCTGGTAGCACGAAGATGTATCAGGACATGAAGAGATCGTATTGGTGGGACAATATAAAGGTCCATATTGCAGAGTATATTTTCCGTTGTCTCATGTGTCAGTAGGTCAAGGCTGAGCATCGCTGACCTCCTGGACTCCTTCAGCCCATGCCCATAGCTGAATAGAAGTGGAACTTTATCTCTGTGGACTTCATCTCGGGGCTGCCGAAGATAAGAAAGGGTTATGATTCTATTTGAGTGATCGTGGACCGGTTGACGAAATCGGCTCATTTTCTCCCTATCAGAGTGACGAACTCTGCAAATGACTTGGCTAAGTTGTACATCAAAGAGATAGTACGTCTGCATGGAGTTCTCTTGGAAATTGTGTCAGACCATGACACATGATTCACGCCTATCTTCTGGACTCGTATCCAGGAAGTGATGGGCGTGAAGTTGAAGTTCAGTACCGCGTTTCACCATCAGACCGACTGGCAGACAGATCAGGTGAATCAAATTTTAGAAGATATGCTGCAGGCTTGTGTTTTGGACTTCAAGGACAGTTGGGATGACTGCCTCCCGTACACATAGTTCGCCTACAACAACAGTTTTCAGGTGAGTATTGGCATGACTCCTTACGAGGCCTTATATGGGCGCCCTTGCGAAGCACCGCATTGCTGGGCAGAGGTTGGCGAGCGCAGTTTGATTGGCCCGAAGTTGGTACAGGTAACCTTGGAGAAGATCGACATTATCAGGCGTCGATTCCTGATGGCCCAGAGAAGACAGAAGAGTTATGTCGATACAAGGCGGCGACCAATTAAGTTTGAGGTTGGGGATCACGTATTCCTCAGAGTTTCCCCTATGAAGGGAGTCCTTCGATTTGGGAAAAGGGGGAAGCTTACGCCGCGATTTATTGGGCCGTTTCATCTACTTGATCGTGTGGGAGCAGTGGCATATCCCCTTGCTTTGTCCACAGCACTCGTGAGCGTGCACAATGTATTTCATGTATCTATGTTAAAGAAATACATCCCTGATCCTTCATATATCATCCATTGGGAGCTAGTGCAGTTGAGCGATGATGCTACATATGTACTGCGTCTGACGCGTATCCTAAACAAGAAGGAGCAGGTGTTGCGCAGTAAGGTGATTTCACTCATGAAGGTACTATGGACACATCATACAGAAGAGGAAACTACCTGGGAGACTGAAGCTGAGATCCGAAAGAACTACCCTCAGCTTCTCGAGGAATATGAAAAGGTACTAATTTCAAGGACGAAATTTTTCATTAAGGGGGGGTAGACTGTAATGACTCGGAAAATTCCGTACAATGGCCCGAGTATTACCTCAGGCAGAAATCACTTAGGGTCAAATCCTTTATAAATTAGACAAAGTTAACTAAGTGTTAAACTAGATTAGCCATGAAATCCATTTGAATCACTTTAAATACGATCTGCAAGACCCAAAACTTATACAATCTTTAACGCTAGCTAGGTTACCCTAAAATCTAGGATCAAACTCATTACCCGACTGCTCTTGGGAGCACATTGAATCTTTGTATCAGATCTGGACCGCACATCGAAAGTCTGAATGATACGAGGTTATAGAATTAGGACCGTCTTGCTGGGCTTGACAACCATCTCAGAAGTCGAAACCAAATAGTATTTGGGGCTATTCGCTTGAGCCCGGAGTGAGGAGTGTGAGAATACCTGGTTTTCTTTAGAAATTAAATTAAATTTAAGTAATCTGAGACTTGATGTTTGCGTGCCAAATATAAGTAATCAGACCATCAGAATCTGACCCAAATACACCCTCGGATCAAGAAACATTTCTCCTACATGCCTGTATACTTGTAACCCTGACCGAGTTTCGGTGACCGTTGAATTGAAACTGGTCCGCCATGTGTGATTTGGGAATCTGATTGGAATAGAAACTTAACCCTACCTAGATCCATAGTCAGTGAGCTTAAGTCCGACCTTTGGCTCAAGGGGGGGGGCTCCGGAAGTGCTCCGTTGAGCTGAAATAGATCCGCTTTGGACATAAGCTAAGTATACCTTGATCCTGAGTTTGTTTTGGAGAGTTTTAGGCCTATATAAGGACCTTAAGACCTTAAACCCTCTCTCATTCTCACCATACGAATTTGAGAAAACCTAGGAGAGAGAAGAGAGAAAAGAGAGAGAAAGTGTGAGACAAGTGAGGGATTCTTCCTGATACTCTACCCTACTGTTCTCCGTGTTTAACCACCCCGATCTAATAGCTTTTCTGGCAATTCCGACTTCGTTTCTAGGTAAGAAACCCTAACCCTAATCCGTTCTAGGGTTATGATTGTTACTAGTGATGAAATAGCTAACCTATGTCATGTCTTAGGTTGTCGTTCTGTCAGTGATTAAGACTTGGTGTTTAACTGAGTCCGTTACTCGTTTCTACGGCGTAAGGTGCAGACTTTAGACGTATAGGTTACGGTTTTCAAAGCTTTCAATGTCAAATAATGATAGATTCATGATCTGGATGCGATTTCACATGTATAATGCGATGTTCGGTTTGCGTTTCAGTTACGTATGCGAATTATGGCATATAGTGTATTCTGTATATTTGTAGAAAATACCGTATATGTATAAATTGTGAAAGTATGTTTGCCATGATAAATTACTGTATGTACATGTTATATATATGTGTAATACTTACTCGGTGAAAGGATTCGCCCTACTACATGTTCTTGCTAATATACGTTATGTATGTTAAGGAGTGTATTCTAAGTGTTTGTGAAAATGCTTGTAAGAGTAAGTGCTTAGATGACTGTGCTTTAGGTAGGTGTTGAGATAGGATTCTCAACTAACTTAGAGATGTATATGATTTCCTCCATGTTGGTTGTTTAAGTTAACCGCTTACTTATGAAATATATGTGTTATATTTCCTGCTTATATTGTGCTTTATAACATGCTTTATGACATGCTTGTTAACAAGCTTCAATTACTTTGTTTATTCTGCTTTACATGCTTTTGGTTAAGGATTAGATGTGGTTGGGGCTATGATTATAGTCCAGACAATCAGTAACAGACTTGAGTTCGTGGTTGAGATTCATTCGCCACGTAGGATGTGTTTGACGAACCCGAGTCGTACTTCGATTGACGATAGTGGTTAGGCCACGCGAAGTGCTTATGCACTTCGTGTCATTCGGCTGGTTGTGCGCTCGTGCTAGTCTGGCTCGTCAAGTAACCTGATCTATCTAATATATGTTCACAATGTTTGGACTCTACTGCTTGAACCTAGGGTACCAAACTTACCAGTGTAACCCCGTTAACCTTGGTACCTGGATCCGCTAAGACTTATGAGTAGGGCATGGTGGTATGGGACACCGTGGTCGAGCTGTCGGCCTATGCTGGGGCCACGTGCCTCCCCATAGTGACCAGTGAGAAACCCAGACTCGTGAGCCGAATACAGTGGTATGGGACACTGAATTCGAGCTGTCAGCCTACACTGATTGGTACGAGCCCTTTGTAGTGACCTCTAGTATACTCAGAATCTGTAGAGCGGCGACAAGCCTTCTCGTAGTAACAGAGTATAAATTAGGCCTGTATTGATAAGGTGATGGGGGAGCGATGCAATGAGTATATGTAACAGCCCTGGTAGCCCTTTACAGCGACCTAGAACCGCATCATCGTATGAGATTATCTAGGACTGATGACCTTAGAATGGATCATTGTTTAAGAATGATATAAGGAAGGTACCTTAGTTTCCCAATACTGCTTTATGAAGAGGACTAATAACAACTCAGTAATCATGCTCATAACATAACACTGCATGTGCCTAGAAGATGTGGAGCACTGAGGGATGAATGCATGTCGTGGACATAAGATAGTGTCACATGAGGGAGCATTGGCGAGGGCATGCATCATGACTGCATTCCATACTTACATTAATAAGAGTATTTAGGAGTATTTGATTGTACTGTTTTATCATTACTGCTTGACTGAATTGATAACATGTTAACCTATGCTTTATTATTCCACTGAGTTAGCTACTCACTCCCACATTACGGGATAGTGTTCTGGACACCCACCAGACCATATCTTAGATGTAGGTATTGACGAGATGCAGGAGGCTGAGCCTGATTACTATGATGATCAGGATGAGTTCTCCTACATGCAGTTCTCTGAAGGCTACGCTTAGGCCATTCAGATGACGGGGCTATAGGGTGTACCATTCTAGCTTTACCATTTTTGGCATTTTGATTTTTGAAACAAATACATGTATATGATGACTCAGTAAGGTGTTCATACTCTGGAGACCGATTGTGACATTTCTGGCTTTATATACATCTATATACATCTTTCATCTTCTGCTTGTATTTTATAACTTGATCTAGAGTATGAATTACTGTTTTGGTATAATCCCACTCATGATTATTGCACTAACACAAACAACATTCAATCATAAGCATTTATGTTGCATAAGTGATGTTTTGGAACTCGGGTGTCGAGTTGCTACTCGACCCCCAATTTTTAGGGCATTACAAAGCTAGTCAAGAGCATTAAAGCCATAGATCATGTCTCTGATCTTGAGGAAATGTTCTTAGTTCTTCAGGAATACCAGATGAAATTGAACCCAAATAAATGTGCTTTTAGGGTTAGCTTGGGAAAATTTCTTTATTTCTTGGTTAGTCAACGGGGAATCGAAGTGAACCCTGAAAGGATCAAAGCTCTACTCGACATGAACTCGCTAAAAATAACTAAAGATGTCCAACGCCTTACAGTACGGATTGCACCTCTTAATCACTTCGTATCTCAGGCTACAGACAAGTGCCTCCCCTTCTTTAAACAATGAAAAGGGAAGCAGGTCGTAGACTGGACCGAAGAATGCGAGATAGTTTTTTAGGAACTCAAGCAAAACTTGAGGTCACCACCATTGCTCTCTAAACCCAAACAAGGAGAACCGCTGTTGTTGTAATTGGTTGTTTTAGATGCAGCAATCAACTCAGCCTTGATTAGGGAGCACAAAGGGAAGTAACTCCCAGTGTACTATGTGAGCAAGGCCTTAGTACCAATCGAAACAAGATACCTAGACCTAGAAAAATCGGCATTGGCATTGGTCATTTCCTCTCGATGATTGTGACCATACTTTCAGGCCCACACCATCATTGTCCAAACTGATCAACCTCTTCACCAAGTGTTGTAAAAGCCTAAAGCTTCAAGAAGGCTAACCAAATGGGTGATTGAATTAAGTGAGTTTGATATCAAGTATCAACCCTGAACAACTATTTAGGGTTAAGCAGTGGCTGACTTTATCCTCGAGCTTACCCTTACATTCGAACGAGGATCTGAGACGAATGATTTCTTGCCTCTAAGTGCAGAGGTTCGTAAGTAATATCCTGTGAATACAAGGTCGATCCCACAGGGAGATAATTTATAAGAATGAAAAATTAAATGCAAAACTAACTAAGTAATGGAAACTAAATGGATGATTTGATTTTAAAGGTTTTGAATGTATGGAATTCAATTGATTTGAAAACAACACCTAAGCTTCAAAATTCCACACATAGGTTAATGTTCCATAAGTCATGATAACTTTGATAATACAACTAGGATCCAAGCACTATGGTCGGCCTAATAGGAAAATTAAACATTTTAAATATTTTAATAAATGATATAAAAGATTAGAGAATCATGGATTAACATCATTAATATCATATTCTCAACCACCAGTGATTTTAAGCATTCAATATCCATAAGATAATGAATCAAAGAAATGTAGCAGGATGAGAACATCTCCCATCTAAGAAATCTAACTAATCCAGGTTAAGCCCATCCATCAATATGGTTCTCATATGATGGAAACATATGGATCTCATATGAGAATAAAAAATCTAAACCTAAATAATTGATAACTTGCATATACAATTCATCTTATCATTAAAAACAATCAATCATCATAATTTATAAAATCATTAAACCAATGCGCTTCCCTTTTAGCTTGGGCTAGAGGGAACTAGAAAAACATAACTAAATTGCAAAATTAAAAAATAACAAGAAAGAAATAAATACAAATAGAAAAGATGTAAAAAATAAAAAAACAATTTATAAAACTTTAATAAAATTGAAAACTCTCTAAAAACCTTAAATCTTGCTCTTGAATGCTCTGAATGATGCTTAGGAATGCCCTGAGAAGCCCTATTTATAAGTGGGGAACTCCATCCTTCAAACAGATTTGAAAAATCTAGAAACCGCCTTAAATTTTCTCACTCCACGTAGGCTCCGTGTAAACAACTTTGATGTATCGAGGTCTTTCGATATGATCTTCGATATAAGCTTCGATGCATCGAAGGTCTTTCGATATCATTGAAACTGGTCCAGAACTGTCCAGCAAGTTTGGCTTAAAAATCTTGTAATTTTCAATTCCACCTTCAATATATCTAAGTACCTTCGATATGATCTTCGATGCATTGAAGGTCTTTCCATATGATTGAAGGTGATTTTGACTGTTTTCCAAAACTATACTTTTTTTGTCCCAGAATCTGTTTTGAGGACAATTTCCAGGATTCATTTTCTTCACTTCAAATCTTCGATTATCTTTCTTCATCACTTGGTTTCTTTGTATCTTTGACAATTTCAAATCTTCATTTTCTTCACTTTAAATGTTCGATTCTCTTTAATCTTGGTCTCCTAAGATCCATCCCTTGCCTTGGTGATTCTTGATTATTAAATCCACGCTTTTAACATTCTCTTCAATCCAAGCTCTCAGATTCACCTTTCAACATAAACATGTATAAAATATACCATTAAGCATTATCATGTTCATAAAATGAAGATATAAATGGGAGAAAATATGTAATATTTGACACTCAACACACCCCCAACCAGCATTTTTCTAGTCCCAAGTAAATAAGCAAAGAAAAATAAAATTAAAAATAATAACTAATTATAGAAAAATTAAAACGAAAATAAAATTTTCAACAACACCACTTTCGCCAGTAATTCAATTGCATTTAGCATATGCAATAAGCCTTTAAACTGATATGTTTCCACTAGTGGACAAGTTATAGTCTCGTGAGGGTTTTCAAAAATGTTACCCACAAACATTGAAAACATGGAAAATAGTTTAAAACTCAGAAATTTATACAATTATGCCTTCATTCATCCAAAACAAAGCAACACTCGTCCTCAATTTGAAGTTAGTTAGAATCTCAATTTCCTAATCCATTACATCCTTGAGTTCAGAGACCTATTCAAAATTTAAAATAGTTATGATCCAATATACTTAAGTGCTCAATACACTAGTCTAACTTTGAGAAATATGCATGTTCTCTACCCCAACTCCTTTCAATCATCTCAAGATATGAAATCTTTAGTTATCTCATTTCCTTCATGCCCTTTCTTCTTTTATCATCATATCCTCATTATTATAGACTACCTTTAGATGAAGATTCCCACCAGGTTTGGTTCATAACCTAAGGTATCATAATTCTAATGGTAAAAGCAATGGATACTTAGGTATCCTTACTCCGGATTACTAACACGATTGTTATGGTCATTACATTCATGCTCTATAATAAAATTTTCCTTTTTCATCACTTTTTTCTCTCTTTTTTTCTTCAATATTTTCTATTTTAAGCATATGTAAATGGTACTAGTTCATTCAACCTTGTTAGAATTAAAATTTGGTATTCTAGTTCACATATCATATTCATCACTTAGTTAGCTATGGTGTATTGTGAATTCAGTACATCAAATTACAATTCACTCTAAACCAACGATTAGATAATCGAACTCAAGTCTATAATTTTCAATTATTAAAATTCTAACTACTATTAACCTTGAATAAGTATTAACCTTTCCTTTGGAATTCACATAATATCATGTTCACACTCCTCCGTGTGTGTGTGTGTGTGTGTGTGTGTGTATAAATTGAAATTTTTTAAAAAAAATTCCCATAAACTGAAAAATTTTCAAAAGTAGACTCTACTATTCCTAAAATATAAACTCACATGGATCACTATCCACACACCCCCCCCCCCCCCCCCAACTTAAAATCTACATTGTCCACAATGTAATGATACATGTAATGCAGAAAATATGAGAACAATAAAAATCAAAGAAAGAATGGATAGTACGTGCCATGAAGAACTCACCTACTAGGTGACACAAACAAATTGAATATTATACAAATCTTAACAAATGGCCTGTCAGACTAGGAGCTTCAATCCGAATATTCTAGCTCATGAAGAGGGACAGACTCTTCTCCCAAAATGAAAGTTTTCCACATAAGGCTTCAATCTTTGACCATTAATCTTGTACACATTACCATTATGTGGATTCTTAATTTCAACAGCCACATGAGTATAAACATTCTTCACAATGAAGGGGCCTGTCCATCTTGATCTTAACTTTCCTGGAAAGAACTGAAGATAATAATTGTACAATAGGACCTTTTGTTGAGGTTCAAAATTCTTCATCAGGATGTTTTTGTCATGAAAAGTTTTAGTCATCTCTTTGTAGATTTTAGACTTTTCATAAGAGTCTCTCCTCAGCTCTTCTAATTCATTCAACTCTAATTTTCTTTGTTCACTTGGTTGGTTCATGTCAAAGTTTAACTTCTTTATTGCCTAGTATGCTCTATGTTCCAATTCCACAGGTAAGTGACAAGCCTTCCCATACACCAATTTTTATAGGGACATTCCAATCGGGGTCTTGTAAGCAATCCTATAAGCCCATACAGCGTTGGATAGCCTGAGGGACCAATCCTTCCTATATGACCTTATAGTTTTCTTGAAAATGTGTTTGATTTTCTGTTTAGAAATCTCAACTTGCCCACTCATTTGTGGGTGGTATGGGGTTCTCACTTTATGCTTGATGCCATATTTCTTCATTAAAGCCTGAAATTTCCTATTACAAAAGTGAGACCCACCATAACTAATGATGGCCTTTGGAGTTCCAAATCCAGAAAAAATATTTTCCTTAAGGAATCGTATGACCACTTTGTTGTCATTGGTCTTACTTGGAATTGTTTCAATCCACTTGGAAACATAGTCCACACCAACCTATATATAAAAAAATCCAAAAGAAGATGGAAATGGGCCCATAAATTCAATACCCCAACAATTGAAAATCTCTATGGTAAAATAGGGGATAAAGGCATCACATTGCGACGAGACACTCTCCCAATCTTTGACATCTATCGCAAGAAACACATAAAACATGGTTGTCTTTAAACATGATGGGCCAGTAAAACCCACACTACAAGATTTTTGTAGTGGTTTTCTTAACAGAAAAATGGTCACCACATGCTTCCATGTGGCAAAAGGAAATAACACTTTGAACTTCATCCTCTGGGACACAATGTCTAAAAATTTGATCAGTTCAATATTTATATAAATACGGGTCATCCCAGAAGAAGTTCCTAACCTCGGTTTCAAAATGTTTCTTAGTTTGTGGCTTCCAATGATATGACATTTTTTCCATCATAAGATAGTTCACTATAGCTGCGTACTAAGACAATTTGGAGATCACAAATAATTGTTCATCAGGGAAAGTACCCTGGATATACATCTCTTTAGTGGAATCATCTAACACCAATCTAGAAAGGTGATTTGCCACTACATTTTCTACTGATTTCTTATCTTCTATCTCTAAGTCAAATTCCTGGAGTAAGAGGACCCATTTCAAAAGTCTCGACTTTTCATCCTTCTTAGATAGCAAATATTTCAAAGCCGATTGGTCTGTGAAAATGATCACTTTGGATCCCAGTAAGTAGAACCTAAACTCATTCAAAGAAAAAACTACAGCAAGTAACTCCTTTTCAGTTATTGAGTAGTTCACTTGGGTTGAGTTTAGAGTTCTACTCGCATAGTGAATAACGTAGGGCCGTTTATCTTTCCTTTGGCCCAAAACAGCTCCTATGGCATAATCACTTGCATCGCCCATTAGTTCTAAAGAAAGTGTCCAATTTGGTGGACGCATGATAGGTGCAGTGGTAAGGGATGATTTAATTTTATTAAAGGCACTTGCACACTCATCTGTCCACTTAAATGGGACATCCTTTTGGAGAAGATTTGTTAAGGGTCTAGTAATGACACTAAAGTTCTTGATGAATCCTCTATAGAAACCGGATTACCCTAGAAGTGATCTAATATCTCTAATAGTTCGGAGAATAGGTAGATTAACAATAATGTCCAGTTTGGAGTGATCCACCTTGATTCTATTTTTTAAGATAACATGACCCAAAACAATTCCCTTTTAAACCATGAAATGACACTTCTCCCAGTTTAAGACAAGGTGCTTCTCTTCATACATAGATAAGATAAGAGATAAATTGTTGAGGCATTCCACAAAACTACTCCCAAATATAAAGAAGTCATCCATGAAAACCTTAAGAAACTTCCTAACCATATTTCAAAAAAGACTTAACATACACCGTTGGAAAGTTGTTAGGGCATTGCATAATCCAAATGACATCTGTTTCAAAGCGAACGTGTCAAATGGACAAGTGAACGTGGTTTTCTCTTGGTCTTCCAAGGCTATCTTTATTTGGTTGTATCTGGAATATCCATCAGGGAAGCTATAGAAGGAGTGACCTGCTCCCTTCTCTAGAACTTGATCAATGAATGGTAGACGAAAATGGTCCATTTTTGTGACCGTATTCAATTTTCTATAGTCAATACAAACACGCCAACCTATGGTGACATGTGTTGGTATGAGTTCATTATTAGAATTTTATACGATAGTTATTCAAGATTTCTTTGGAACTACTTGGGTTGTACTCACGCAAACAATATCGGATATTGGGTAGATGATTCTCACATTCAACAATTTGATCATATCATTTTTTACAACTTCCATCATGTTTGGATTGATACGCCTTTGAGGTTGTCTAATTTGTTTGGTGTCTTCATCGAGGTTGATCCGATGGTTGCATATGGAAGGGCTTATACCCTTAATGTCAAAAATGGTCTAGCTTAAGGCTCGTTTGTGGTCCCTTAGAACATTCAACAATTTAGTCTCTTGATCCTTTTATAAAAATGAAGAGATCACCACAGGATAAGTTTCATTTTCACCCAAGTATACATACTTAAGCTCACTTGGTAGTGGTTTTAGTCAAGCTTTGGAGCATTGGTTGGTGATGGCAGAGGTCACAAGTCCTTGATAGACAGAATTTGAGTGAGCGGTCTCCATCAGTATATACCAATGTCCTGGGTGGTAGTGTTCTCATTATCATTACAAATTTCAACAAGCATTTTTTCTAAATCAGAAATTTTCAAGTCCCCAAAGACTTTAATCAATTCCTTAGGTAGGCTAGGTTCCAATTCCTCTTCCTCTATCAAGCAGTCCATAAAATTCAGCTCATGGATGTCATTATTATTTATGGGTTGCTTACATAAATAGAAAATATTTAGCTCTAAGGTCATGTTACTAAAAGACAACTTCATCATTCCATTCATGCAATTGATGATTGCATTTGAAGTTGCTAGGAATGGGTGGCCTAAAATAATAAGAACTTGAGCGCTATCATTTACACATGGTTCAGTGTCTAGTACAATAAAATCCATGAAGAAGTAGAATTGCTCCACTTGGACTAACATCCTCTAAAATTTTCCTTAGTACTTTAATGGAGCAGTCAGTAAGTTTAAGTGTAATCATGGTTGGTTTAAGCTCTTCTAACCCCATTTGTTGGTAAACCGAATAAGGTACTAAGTTGACACTTGCACCCAAATCTAGCAAAGCATGCTCAATTTGGAAATTCTTAATAATACAAGGAATAGTGGAACTTTCCAGGTCTTTGTATTTGGGTATGGCCCTTTTCTGAATGGTAGCGCTTACTTTCTTAGTGAGGAAAGCCTTCTAGTGCACGTTTAATTTCCTCTTCACAGTGCACAAGTCCTTGAGATATTTAACATATGATGAAATTTGTGTAATGACATCAAGCAGAGGAATATTAATAGTAACCTTTTGGAGCATCAAACACCTCTCGATATTTCATTGGGACAATCGGGTTTTGAAGTCTGGATGGGAACGAAACTGGAGGCTCATGTGACTTAGTCTCTTTATCCTTTTGTTGTTGCATCTCTTGAACCATAGCCGGTTCATCATTCTCTTAAGATAGTGGCTCATCGTCTGGTATTTCTGTCGGCTGCATTATCTTGTTATCAACCTTTATTCCACTTCTCAAGGTAATAATGGCCTTAGCTTGTTCATGATGTTACTCACTTGGATTTAAGTCTCCAATGAAATGTGTATTTCTAGGGTTTGGCATAGGTTGAGAAGGAAGTGTGTCTTTCTCCCTAGCGTTTAGTTGAGTCTTAATCCTAGCTATGGCCATCTTTAATTCTTGATTTGATTGGATTAGACACTAATTTATTTGAGCTTGAGACTTCATGAATGTGGTCAATGCATCCTCCACAGATGATTGCTTTGGTGGGGGCACATATGGTGCATTATTAGGTGCCCCGAAGAAGTTATTTTGTGGAGGCCCTTGAGGTGCATTGGGTGCATTAATTTGTGGTCTACTCCTCCAACTAAAATTCGGATGGTTATGCCAATTTGGATTGTACATGTTTCCCATTAGATGCACAACTGGCCTTTGATAGTTATTTATATCATTTGCTTGCCCATACTCATGCATGATATCTTGTACAACTGGGATTGTTGGACAATCCTTTGTGTCATGGTAGGCACCACCATAAATGCTACAAAAATTACCTAAGGAGGTGTTTCTTTAATCATATCAACCTTCCTAATTTCTAAGGCTTCGACCTTTTTAGCTAATGCAGCGAATTTGCATTAAGGTCATCTTCCTCTCTTAGGACGTATATCCTCGTTTTCTCTATAAGAATGGGTCTAGTTTGGTCTGGTTTAGCAGAGACATCATATATCTCAGTATTTTCTGCTAAAATGTCTAGAAAATTCCAAGCCTTATTATGATCTTTATCAAGAAAGGTTCCCCCACACATCATCTTTATGAACTGACGGGTATCCATGGTGAACCCCTTTTGGAAGGCATCAATCAAGTGCTATGGTTCATAACCATGATGTGGGTAAGTAAGTAGAAGGTCTCTGAAATGCTCTCAAGCTTACAAAAACAGTTCGTTCCCCTTTTGGAAGAATGACATGATTTCCTATTTCAGTGCATTTGTTTTATGAACGGGAAAGATTTTTTTATTATTATTTTAAACTCTCTACTTAAGGCTTGCCATATAGTGATGGTATGAGGTCTTAGAGTTGAGCCATGCTTTGGCCTGATCCTTTATAGAAAATGAGAATAACCTAGGTTTGAGTACATCCCTATTGCCATTGTTTACTTGTAATATTGCAATTACTTCCTCAAAGTCTTTGATGTTCAAGTAGGGGCTTTCAGAATCTAAGCCATGGAATTTAGGAATCAATTGAGTCACACTTGGTTTAAAATCAATGTTCCCTATGTGAGCAGGGAACACAATACAAGATGGTAAAGTTGATCTCTCAGGGTGTAATTGTAACACCCTGCACTTTTCGGTACTCAGGGTGTTACCATTGTAGTCCAAGTTAATGAACTTGTGTGAACATACAAACCCAACCTATGATATTCACTAACAATTGATAATTCAAAATCCATCCATCCCAACTATTGATCCTTGAGAGGGACAATCACATTCTTTTGAAAGTGGACCTTAAGTATCAAATCAGAGTGAGGACCAAAAATCCAATCATGAATCTTCATCTAGATGAACCCTAGGACCCATTGGACCGTTGGCGGAAATCTCCATCCTTAAATTAAGAGATCCAACAGTTGAATTACTTGAACCATCCAAAGGTCGAGGATAGTGAATTAGACTATCCCTTGGGGTGGCCCATTATATGATAAGTAATCTTTAACTTAAGACTTCTAGCACGAAGTATAGGACTCACATGTTAAATATACGGATGAATAATGATAATAATAATAATAATAATAAGGAAATGAATAACAATATATAAATAATAATAGAAATATTATTTCAAAAGATAAAATCATACGATAGACAGCCCTAATTACCCTAAGAAAGGGGCCACAACATGATTTAAGTAAACAAATGTACATATATATATATATATAATAAAGTAAAATAGCAAAAATCAACTATATTCAGGTAGTAATATGTTACGTTGAGAAATTCATAGTAGAAATGTACAGATGACCCCCTTAGGCCTTGTTGACAGTCAAGGTCCAGATTGGAACAAATCCGACCGTTAGATCAACAAAATCAACACTTAAAGGTGTAAACTGCTAGGGATGGCCCGCCTTAGCTTTAGATTAACCTCATTGTAGAACTCATGGCCCATGACAGGTAGACTAAGTGAATGGACGGAGTAGATCTCTCCAAACATCACCATGGGCCCCACGTACATAGTGTGTGTGCACTAAGAGTATGCACACTCGCTATGCACAAGACCAGGTGCTCGGTCAAACATCATTTGACCCGAGCCTGAAGAGGAAAAGATTCCTCTTCCTCTCTCCAGCATTTCACACCAGCAACCACTTCAAATAGACGAATGACGTTTGCCCCCATCAGTGGGCCACTAGCTGCAATCATCTCAAGGATCTGAACCGTCCATCATCCAGACCATGAAATTCCAATTAAAACCCAACAACTTCTACACCTAGGTGCATGCATACGTGCATGCAGCATTAGGCACAAACGACATCCGTGTGGAGTGTTTTTCGTCATCAAAACCAAACATTTCCATCTGTATGGTCTACTAAATGAGATCAAATGAATGATCTAAACCGTCCATCGTGTTGATACGGTAGTCCTTACCAAAACCCTGTCAATTTCACACATTTCATCAGGCGTGTATGCGCATAAACCTGGGCAAAAGCAGGGCTATGCATGAGTAATTGCCAAAATTAGGAATTCCGTTACTACACGTTGTTGGCAATCCGTGACAGCTGTCTCGTTTCATCTTAACCCTACAACCCCTCAAATCAATCTAGGCCATTCATTTAGAGGCTTCTATGCATAGGAGAAACCCTAGTTCCCAGGTGAAAAACCACGGCCGCTACCATCTCTTTCCGATTTTTCCAAAACCTATACGATTCATTCTCTGCTTAAACCCACCAAGAAAAATTGTCTGGAACTATGAGCCCTCGTACCCGCAAGCTCCCTAGTGCTCATTCAGACCATCCAGTATCATCAGATCAATAGAAGAAGCTGCCGCACGAGGTCTGCCATTGGAGTGCAATCATCTTCGTCACTCGAAGCTACACTGAGTCATTTCGAGTTTGGGCCACATCTGATCGAGTCTAGGGCTTCGCCCAGTAGCTTCTAGTAGAGAAAGATGATGATGATGAAGAAGAAGAAGAAGAAGAAGAAGAAGAAGAAGAAGAAGAGAAGTTGAGTAGATTTCTCAGCCGCTGAGTTGACTCAACTCACCCAAACTAAGTCAACACCTAGTTGAGCTCTGGTTGGGTTATAAGATCATGGATCTTTAAACAGAGAGTGAGAGGAGGAAATAAAGGAAGAAAAAAAGAATGGAAAGTTGAGATCTCCACTTCTTCACTTTAGATCCTCAAGGAATACAACAGTCGATCATTCATCCAGCTGTTGATCTTCAATTTCCAGCTCCTGATTTCAATTTATAGTTGTTGATTCTCATCTTCCAATCCCAATTTTCAAAATCCAGCAGACATCTTCATCTTCTCGCACCAATCTGCATCATTTAGATTCTGCAACTTCAACCTCAGATTGTCCAGTTGCAATTCAGATTTTTCAACTTCATTAGAACTGCTTACAGCCATGAACAATCTCCTCTGTTTCACCTACTGCTTCTTCTTTAATTCCTCTTTCTAATCTTCTTCTTCTCCTTTTTCAACCTGATCATGAATAAATCAGGAGACCTATTCATACTAGATCTCTAACCAGCATTCTGTTCATAGTAGATCATGACCATCTTTATACGGTCGGTGCTATTTAAGACCATCCACGGTCAATAATCAATAGGACCATCCAGTAAATGAGCTATGATCAGCATCCTACCCTCAGCTGCTAATCACGTTGAGAATAAAACAATTGAACGTCCATCCTCCATCATATACAAGTAATCCTCCATCCACACGAACTACTGACCATGATGATGATGGACCTTTGGGTTTGGATTCACATTGGTTCGTGGGGTTCATTTGCACAATGGATTACCATCAAGTTGTATTGAATTGGATCGGATATTTCAAGTGAGTTAACTCAGTGAGTTTCATTATTTGTCTTTGAATTATATTAGAGCTGACTGTTGATAGTTTACTACTGTATTCTAATTAACTCACGGTTGTGTATGGATCAGACCAAAATTGAGTCCATTGGGTTGAGATAGAGAGTCATCAAGCGGACCTCACATCAAAGATTGTCAATAGAGTTGTTTGCAGGCAAGTTCAAGGAAGTTCAAATTGATTTCATTTCTATCTCTTGAGAGGTGAGGATCAACCTTCAAGCTTTTATACATCTTGATAGTTAGCATAGCTTACTTATTTTATCTCTTGCCTAAAATAATACTTAGTGAAAGTGTTGATAAATGCTAGTTTCTAATTTAGTAATCTTTATAATGACTGATGGTTAGATTTATTCAAATATGAACATGCGATAGGTCTCAAATATTCCTCTTTACATGTGTAATTACTTATGACAATGTGTTTAGCTTGTTCTGCCACCTGTGGTTATTTTATGGTATTTGTGGAAGTCCTTAAACTAATGGCCTTTCTACCAAATAGATTAAATGGAATTTCCTTGTCGTGGACTTACCACCTTGTGTATCATTTGTGCTCACATGGCTTTTGGGGGAATAACTGCTCCACGTGGCTTTAATGGATTATTTTATACAACCTTGCAATGGTAAGTTCTACTTGTTGGACTATGATTAGCCACTAGTTGTGTAGGTTACCTTTAAACATCCTATTGTTAGTCTCATGAGCCAGGGATGGTGGAATGGGACACTATGCTTGAGCTGTCGACCTATGCTGGGTGACAAACCCCCCATAGTGACCTTTGAGCTTTCTTAAAATAATCGTTAAAGATTGTAATAATAATGGTTGGGCTAATCATGTAATTTCATGGCATATGGTCCTTTTCGGGTGGCTAGTTCTCCTTAAGCAATCTATATTACATGGTCTTTTCTGGGTGGTTAGTTCTTCTTGGGCATACCTTTGTGTACTTTTCCGGGTGACTAATTCTCCTTGGGTATCTATATTGCATGGTCTTTTATAGATGGTTAGTTCTCCTTGGACATACCTTTGTGTGCTTTTCCAGGTGACTAATTCTCCTTGGGCGATCTATATTATGTGGTCTTTTTCGAGTAGCTAGTTCTCCTTGTCCGTACCTTTGAGTACTTTTCCAGGTGGGTAGTTTTGCTTGGGTGACTTTTTACTAGCTGGACATGCATCCCCAGGTCTGTGAGCATGTGCATGCATCCATGCATTTAAATAAGATCATCTTTGTGAAATTTATTTAATGAATGTATAGCTGATGAACCTTATCTGATTTCCATGATAATCACTGTATTATATTGTTTATACACTACTTTATAACTATGCTTAATTATCTTGATGATACGATAAATCTTAGGGGTTATACCTCACTGGATAGCCATTGATGCTATCGAACCGTACTCAGTGTGCAGGAGACAGATGATGCACATACTAGAGTTCATGTGGAATAGGAGGAGCCAGATGACCATGCGACTATCTTTCCTAATTTCAGCCCATTTTAATTTGTACATCATGTTTTGTAATAAGTTAAGACATTGGTTTGGATAAGTTTATGGGCAACCACTAGGATATTTGATTTTATATATTTGGACTCTCTCTTATACTTGATTGCCAATATTCCGCTAGTTTATTAACTCTGATAAAAGAAAAAAAAATGTACGTGAACTTTGGGACATTTCACAGGTTAACACTCCAGTTTTTGGAAAACGAGTAGTGTACTCGGGTTCCAGGAACCGGGGTGTTACAAGATGGTACCAGAGAGAGTTTAGACAAACCTTGCCTTTGGGAAACTAACTTATACGCAACTTAAATGTCTTAAATTAGGATATTAAAATTTCATATTTGAACTTAAGTGAATTCTCTAGACTTAAAGAAATTTTCATAACGTAAAGACCTAAACTTAGGCCCCATTTGAAATTATTTAACCATTCGAATGTATGTTGAAACTCCCTTAGAATTAGGGAAGGTTGAGAACATAGAAACCAAAAAAATTCTAGGCTTCCTTAAAATTTTAAATGGAGTCATTTGAACTTGGAAAATAAACTTAGGTACCATGTGTGAACAAATGACCGTTGTGATGCACATGAGATCAAATAAGAACATTCCTTAAACCTAACTCCTAAGGAACATCTTTAATAATATAGGTTTAAATTATTTTTCTTTTATTTTCCTTTGTTGGAAATAAAATTGTCACAACATCCAACAAGTAAAACGGGTTCATGCATGGTAGGAAGTTCCTTACCCATTACATTGTATATTAGACCAAATTTAAGCACTCCTTCAACTTAAAAATCATACTAGGAATCATAAATTAAATTCCCCAAACCTAAGAAATTGTACTTGGGATTGCAATTTAAAATCCCCTAATACATCTCCTTAGGTAGAGGAAAAATTTCTCACAACTCCCAACAATTGTAAGAATCTTATTTTCTAAGAACATATTCTGTGCAGTAACTGGTGTTCTATGTTTATCAGATCCTTTTACAAGTTTCCTTCTAAGTATTCCAGTTTCTATATCCTATATATTGATATGTATGTATGCATTTTATTTTATTTTTACAGTCTTTCATTATGTCTAATGGAGAATCTATAATAATAATAATAATAATAAATCCTGTGTGTGATATAGTTTCTGTTTGAACTAGTGAATATCCGATACAAGTGACATTTAATATTTATTAATCCACTGAAATTCGATTGTTGAATGTTGTCATATTGCTTTGTGTTTGTTGATATTGTTTAAGGCTCAAATTTCCAGCATCTTTAGTGTCTGTACACATTTGGATGATCTATCCAATTGAATTGAATACTAGTCTAATAAAGATGGAATGACCCAATTGTAATTAATTTCTTCATGATACTGAGGAATTGGAGGAACACCACTTGCAATTTGACAATACTTAGTCATTTACTTCCCAACTTTTAATAGTCTTACTGTTTAAATGGAATGTTCACAATTCATCTCACATGCGCATCCAAATCGGCATTCTTGATTTTGCTTCTTTGAGTATTCCATTTAGTATTGCCTCCTAAATTTAAAATAATAATAATAAATAAATAAAAATTCAGATATATTTCCATGCTTTTTCAACATTTTCTGAGTTAGCTATTGGGTGAGATTGTGATCTGCGCAACCATTTTAGTGCATGTATGTCCTTTTCTTTTCCAGTTGGTAAGCTGGGATTGGACTCTCAAACTCCCGTGTGGCAAGAGCCAAACATGATGGATATGAGATAAAAGTGTGGACACGCCCAAGGCTTTCATGTTGGTTAGGTATAGGGATAGAGTAACCTGATGATTGTGTCAAATGGGTGTCCATTAGACAGAGAAATCATAGTCTCTTTTAATGGAGGGCCACTAGGCCAACAAGGTCCACCTGTGGAACCCACTTCATCTTAGACTGTGGGACCCCCAAGCGACCCACATATGTATGGCCCAATTCATCTGTGAGATCCAAAGAACCTATTCGGAGTTGCAAAGGACTTTTTGTATCATTCAGATGCATGATTTTGGCCTCTACACCCAAACGATAAGGCTGTATTTATAGAGATACATACATCAATATTTAGACTCTATACATACACTCGTGCCACTACTTTATTCACGAAAGTCTGGGAAAATTTTGGAAGAGTCTAAAATCCTGTTTTAATTCCCCAAGTTTTCCACTCCCCACCTAAAAGTTGGGGTAAGATTTATGATTGAAAGGAATTCATGGGAAATGTAAAAACCAACCAATAACTGATATTTTTTTTTTTATATATACAAAGAAACCAAGGAATTACTAAGCTGAGAAATGTAAAACTCAGCAACCAAACACCCACTCAAAAAGGTTGAGAGTAGAATGCTTGTGACCCCATGTATGACGCATTCAAACTTCATGATGCATGAGTAATGATATGGGTCTTGTTTGGCACCTTGGATTGTTGAAATCCAAGCACTAGAAAAACTGAACTCTTTCTTGGCTAACCCTAAATTAGATTGTTTAAACTATGGAAACACTGTCATAGGTCTGTAGTATAAAATTAGATCTGCTGAATAATCTTAGACTCTTATTATGGACACTTAGTTTGTTGAAACAGGGCTATTACATATCACCGAATCGATGGTTTAAACCATCAAATCATTGTTTGTTTGAATATTTGAGTAACTTAGAATGTCATATGTGTGATTCTTGGTGAATGTGTATTATGAACGCTGAATCTCGGGGACGAGATTTCTTATAACATCCCGAAAATCGGGGGTCGAGCATAAACTCAACTCCCGAGTTCCAGAACATCACTTATGCAACAAAATGAATGATGATTGAATGTTGACTGTATTCGTGCATTGAACATGAGAGAGATTAAGCCAAAACAGCATATCATACTCCAGAGACAGTTAAATTGCAGCGGAAGACTGTGATAGATATATATAATATAAAAACAGTGGTGAGTCTCCAGAGTGTGATAAAGTTACCAGGTCAATTAATTACAAGTACAGTTCTAAAATATACCAAATGTGAGGAAGTGTAATGTCTTTTATCCTAAGTACCATAGCCTCGTCAATACATTACAAGGTCTTCATAGACCTGTCAGAGAGTTATACGTAGGAGAACTCCTCCTCAACATCATAGTAGTGGTCCAACTTTACTTCATGGGCATTGCCATCACTTGAAACTCAACAAATCTAGTTGGTGTGTACAACACCATCCCATAACATGGGAGTGAGTGATCAACTCAGTGGAACAGTAAAGCATAGGTTAACATGTTATCAACTCAGTCAAGCAGTAATGATAAAGCAGTAAAATCAAACACTCCTAACTACTCTTATTAATGTAATTATGAATGCAGTCATGATGTATGCCCTCACCACACCCTCCCTCATGCGACACCATCTCACGTTCGCGGCATGCTTTCATCCCTCAGTGCTCCACATCTTCCAGGCACATGCAATGTATGATGAACATGATTACCGAGTATTTATTAGTCCATTTCAAATATCTGGATTGGAAAACTAAGGTACCTCCCTCGTACATTCCCAAACATGATCCATTCTAGGGTCGTCAGTCCTAGTTAATCTCAGACGATGGTGTATTTTTTGTAACGCCCCGGATTTTTGCCAACCTGGGATTAGATGACCTTAGGCAATGGGTCGATCGTAATACCTCATTAACTTGTCAGAACTGAATCCCAAAGTCTAAAGCCGCCTTTGAACTCATTTCCTTCACAAACCTCACCCTTCATCACCTTGATCTTCCAATTTTTCTAATAACTTTCACCCTAGACACTATCTTAAACTAGTTAGGTAGTATAACTTGGATCACTTTATATACAAACTCCAAAGGCCTGAGTACCACCTCAACCAGAATTCACTTAGGACTAAATCCTTTAGAAATGAGACAAAGTAACTAGGTGTGAAACCAGATTAGCTACGAAATCTGTTAGGATCGCTTTAAATACGATCGCAAGACCCAAAGTTGCTAGAATCATTGGCGCTAGGTTACCCTAAAGTTTAGAACCAAACTCATTTCCGTGCTCTCGGGAATGAAACGAAGCTTCTGTATTAGGTCTAGATCGCACATCGGGAGTCCGACTAACCCGAAGCTAAGGAACTAGGACCGCCTCACTGGGCTTAACAATCATCTCAAAAATCAGCTCCATCCGATGTTCCATGGCCATTCGTTTCGATTCGGAGCGAGGGAGTGTGAAAAAAACACTATTCCCATCCAAAATAAATATCTGGAATAGTGATCTGGCATCATTCGTTGACGCGTCAGTATTAAGCAACCTGATCGTCAGAATCAGACCAAATTACACCCTCGGATTAAGAAAAATTTCAGGAACATTTACATGTACTTGGAATTTCTGATCGTGGCCCACTGACCGTCGAACTGAAAGTGGTCCGCCACGTGTGATCTGGGTATCCGATCGAGTCAAAAATGCAATCCCACGTAGATCCATCGATGGTGAGCTTAAGTTTAACGTTTGGTTCAAGGAGGGCCACCAGAACTTCCCTTTTGAGCTGGAAAAGCGACGAAAATCCTATATTAGCAGTACCCCATGAACCTAAGTCTAAATTCGGAATGTTTTTGGCTATAAAAGGGGCTTAGAACAGCCCCTCTCACAGCCATACGAATTTTGGAGGAAACCCTAGAGGAAGAGAGAGAAAAGGGAGAGAAAGGCTTGGAGATTGTTGCCGATTTCCCTCCTCCTGCTTTGGCTTGTTGCACAGCCTACACCGCCTTATTCTAGGCATTTTCCCGGCATATTCCACCTCATTTGAAGGTAAGAAACCCTAACCCTAGGTCTGATTTGAGGTGGGATCGATGTAGGACATGTACCGACTAACCGATTCCGCTCTTTAGGCTAGAAATCTCCCGTAGACGGAAGTTCCATTACCCTTGCTGATTCGTTCCGTTTCCAAAGGCAAAGGTGAGGACTTTAAGTGTATAAGTTACGGTTTTCAACGCTTTCAATGTCAGATAATGGTAGATTCATGATCGCTTGCAATTGCACATGTACAAAGTGCTTTTAGTTTCTGTTTTGATTAACGGTGTGAAATATGGAATTTCACATATTCTAGGTATACGTAGAAATACCGTATACGTATATTTTTGGATAAATGCTTGACATATTTATTTAATGTATAATTATATAATATATGAATAAAATACTAGTTTAGCGAAAGGAATCGCCAAAATACATGTTCACTTGTAAATGCGACGTATGTTGAAATTACGTATTGTAGAAACACCATATACGTATTTCTTTTGGAATAATGTTTGACATACTTATTTAATATATGATTATACAATATATGAATAAAATACTAGCTTGGCGAAAGGATTAAGCCTAAATACATGTTTACTAACAAACACTATGTATGAAGAAATACGGTATTGTAATGCATACCGTATACATGTATATTTTAGCGATGTGTTTGTCATGATTAATTGTCGTATAAATATATTATGTGCGTATAAAATATTTACTTGGCGAAGGGAATCTCCGTAATACATGTTTGCTTGTATACACTATGTATGTTGAAAGTGCGTATTCTAGAAAATACTGTATACGTATAAATTTTGGAGATGTATTTATCATGATTATTTGTTGTAGTAATATATTATACATGAATAAAATACTCACTTGGCTAAAGGATAGCCCTAATACATGTTTTGCTAGCATACACCATGTATGTTGTAATAGTGTATTCTAAGTGTTGTGAAAATGACTGAATGAGTATAGAATTCTCATTCGTGCTCGCCATGACTAATTGTCATGGATAATTGATTGTTGTATTGGCAATACCCCTTTGTGAAAGGATTTACCTAAATCACGCCACGGCCAATACACACTATATATGCTAAAATGTGTGGCCCAAGTGTTTATGGAAATGACTGAATGAATATGGAATTTGGTTTCCTGCTTGCCATGACTATCCGTCATGGGTGTATGCGTGTTATGATTAGGGTAACTCCCTAGTGAAAGGATTTGGCCTTATACCTCTGTGATCAACATATGTTATGTATGTTGATTCCTGTATTTTAAAGTGTTTGTTGAAATGTCTGAATGAGTAGTAGTTAGTAAATTGTAATGTTTAAGGGTGTTGAGGTATGATTCTCAACTCCTTTAACTATGTGTATGATTTCCTTGAATAGCTATGTGATTAGGAATTGAATATATACAAACTCATGCTTGTGTTGTTCTTTACAACATGCTTTATATCATGCTCTATAATATGCTTATAACATGCCTACTAGCATGTTTGAATTACTTTATTTATCATGCTTGAATTACTTTGTCTATCATGCTTTACTCCATATGCTAAGGATGACAAGTGATTGTGCTTGGGGCTATGATTATAGTCCAGACAATCGGTACTAGAATTGAATTCGTGGCTGTGATTCATTCGCCACGTGAGATGTGTTCGACGAACTCGAGTCGTACTTCGGTTGGCGATAGTGGTTGGCCACGCGAAGTGCTTATGCACTTCATGTCGTTCAACTTGCTGTGCGCTCGAGCTAGCCGAGCTCGTCATGTAACCCGATTTGTCTAATGTATGTTCACCATGTTTGGTCGCTACTGCTTGAACCTAGGGTACCAAACTTACCAGTGAAAACCCTTTTAACCATGGTACCTCGATCCGCTAAGACTCATGAGCCGGGCATGGTGGTATGGGACACCGTGGTCGTATTTGTCGGCCTACGGCTGGGGCTACGTGCCTCCCCGTAGTGACCGGTGAGCACCTTAACTCGTGAGCCGATTATGGTGGTATGGGACACTATATTCGTCTTTGTCGGCCTACATTGATAAGGTGATGGGGAGCGGTGCAACCTTTGTGCGTAATGACCACAGCGTACCCTTTGTAGTGACCACGAGCATATTCGAAGTTGCGGTGCGCCTTAGGGTTCGCCGCAATATATAGAGTATGAACTAGGCCTGTTTTACGTATAGTTGTATAGTGATGAATCGTTTAAGGGGTGATGGGGAGTGGTGCAACCTTTGTGCGTAATGACCACAGCGACCTCTGCGGTGACCTAGAAAACACACCATCGTCGATATTAACTAGGACCGATGACCGTAGATTGGGTCATGTTTGGGAATGATACAAGGGAGGTACCTTAGTTTCCCAATCCTGTTTGTTTGAAACGAACTAATTAAAAACTCGGTAATCATACTCATCATGCATCGCATGTGCCTGGAAGATGTGAGCACCTTTGTGGGATGTAAGCATGCGCGAACGTGAGATGGTGTCGCTTGAGGGAGTATGTCGGAGAGGGCATCCATCATACGCATTCATACTTGCATTAATCGAGTAACTAGGAGTGTTTGATTCTTGCTTTATCATTCTTTGCTTGTTGTATTGATAACATGATAACTTATGCTTTATTGTTCCACCGAGTTAGCTACTCACTCCCACGTTACGGGACGGTGTTGTACACACCAAAATGTAATTGTTGAATTTCGGATGATGGCGATGCTTATGAAGCGAGCCGGACTACTTCTATGGTGATGAGGAGAAGTTCTCCTATCATGAAATTCTCGCGGGTCTCTCGAAGACACAATCTTGTATTGTCGGGCCGTGGTCTTGGGATAGAAGCCAGTGAACTTACACATTTGGTATATTTCAGAATTGTACTTGTATTTATTTAACCTGATAATGTTATCACACTCTGGAGACTCATCATAGTTTATATTTTTTATCTATCTATCATAGTCTTCCGCTTGCAAAATTAAATGTCTCTGGAGTATGATATCTTTGTTTTGGCTTAATCTCACTCATGTTCAATGCACGAATACAGTCAACATTCAATCATCATTCATTTTGTTGCATAAGTGATGTTCTGGAACTTGGGAGTTGAGTTTATGCTCGACCCCCGATTTTCAGGGCGTTACAAGATGGTATCAGAGCATGATTTTGATTAAACCGGACCTGGGTTATGGTCACACGATGCACACTGACGCACTCTGACTTAGGAGGGAGCGACGGAATGTAGAAACAGTCTTAGACATCCCTGTTCCGTCTAGCGGCTAGTTCACTGAAAATGAACGCCGAAATCGAGTCTGTATTCAACCATGGTCGCACGAGTCGACCCTAAAATGTTCCTAGGCCATCTATAGATAATTCTAGATTATAACCCACCTCATCCCAACAGTTGAAAATCGGTAGAATGAGGGATGAACGTGATGAGGATAACTACTCCGAATCCCCGGAGCTTCTCTGGACTCCTCACAGAGACTTCTCGAATTCATGAGGAAAGAAAAGCAGAAAGTAGAAATAAATTCTAATAAATTCGAATTAATTAAGGAATGATTACAAAAAAAAAAATTGATTTCACAACCCTTTAAATGGGAATACCAAGTAATAGGAAGGAAATCAGAAACAAACTACAACTAAAACTCCTAGCATTCGCGACTTACTAAGGTCATGGTGTCTGCTAGTGCTCAAAGTTTTCAGCCAAGAATAATAAGTGTCCTATTTGGCTTCACCAAACCATTCTCCTAATTATTCTAAGCTTCTTACGCGATGAGCGCAACTCCTAAAGCCCAATGGATGAAGAGTAACTAAACAAAAATTACTGTTTTAGTAAAACGAAATTAAAACAGGGAAATGACTGTCAATCGGAGGGTTTTCTCGTAATTTCGGGCTGTACAACCCTGCAATGCTGGGTTGGTTGGCTTCATTAGCTCGTTCTACCCCAAATTCATATATTTTACATCAGATAACTCATTCCGGATTGCAAGTTACGTCTGATTATCCCGGAAACTATCTGAAATGGAGCGAATCAGATTCGGGGGCCTCCCCGCTTAGATCCGATGGGACCCAGGGTCGAACCAGGGTGCATTTGGCACCTTGGGACCACAGAGGACACGGCCCCACCGCGGCGGCGCGGTTCCGGCCAAGGCGGACTGCGGCGGCGCCGCGGCACCGGCGGCGGACCGCGGTCCGGTTGCTTTTCCGGCGACGTTCCAAGCTTGGGGTTGGTCGGCCCAGCCCCCTCTACCCCCTGGCACGTTTCATTTTGGCGAATGGTTGGGTTTTAAAGGGCTAGAGCTCCCCTCTCTCTCATATCACCCCTTCCAAATGCCCAAACCCACCATTTCTGATTTTTCTCTCAACCCATTCCCCTAAACCTTGCAATCCCCCATTTTCTTCCATAAATCACCCACTCCAACTGTCCACGACAGCCCTAGCCTCCTCCTTTTCGCTTTTCTCTAACGCGGAGCTCTCACATCCCCCATTTGGAGCTCAAATTCGTGTAACCTTCAAACCTATCTCATTTTTCCATTTTCCTTCTTCATTCCCTACCTTTTGGCCTTTACAATCCCTGTTAAGGCTCAAGTCCATGGAGAACCAAAAACTCCAGCCCCCCATTTCCCTTATCCTCATTTTCCATGGCTCTATCCGAGCTCATCCATATGTTGTCTTGTAGTTTGCATGGGCTACTATCTTAGGGTGGTTATGTTTTCCTGTTGATAGGTGTAGTAGTTGGTAGAATATTTTAGGTATTTGAGAACGTTTAGGTCCGTTCGGCCAAATTACATTAGGTAAGTTTACGGTGGATAGAATTGTAAAAGTAATAATAAATGGATATGTAGGGTATGGCCCCTAGATTGGGTGTATCCCATGTATTCCGACATCCTGTTTAGAATGTACGCAATTAAAGGTAAATTCGAGAATTTCCTTTCCCATAACTTAGAAGTTCATTACCCTGGGATATGGAAATTCCATTTTTCCAACACCAGGCTCATTTTCCAAGGCCTATAAAAATTAATCCCCTCCCACCCTCCTACCAACCATGTCACACCCAATCCCAAGGTATGATTAGTAATGCGGTCCCATTTAATACAACTTAGGGCCACTAGCCAAATTGTGTTGAAGTGATAAAGTCCCTTGATATACATTAACCCACCACACTCTGATAGCTTAAGCTTTTGGAGTAAATGGTTGTTTGATAGATAGGCCCATAGAGTTTGGACCTAGAGCAGTGCTTCGATAGACCTGACAGTATAGGAAACCAAACCAATTGAGAACGTAAACTCTAGGACCCCCTTAGTTGGTTTGAGCATAGGTGGAGTGCCCAAGCGTAGCTACATTCATGTTCGGGCAACTCAATTCCAAATGAACAAACAATTTTCTTTATTAGAAATGATATAAAATTATCTGGTGTATAAGCATAGACTTTAGATTACAACTGGTGGATTACCGCTACTCATCGATTGAGCCTGAAAGGTCTTGATTATTTGAGAAATGTAAATGACAAAAAAAAATGCTAAGATAATTGAGTGATATACTTAGTGAGTCGGTTTGATTAGGTAGGAGCGAGACCCCGTCCCTTTGTTGAAATCCTCTTGATACTCATAGGCTCCTTTAATAACTCATAGGAAGGTTGTATGACATAGAAACTATTCACGCTCATAGGAAACTTGTATATCCATTAGATTTAATGTTAGATCAAATCAATACACCCTCAGAATTGCCTTCTCAAGGACTTAGTACAATCGGGAACACGGGGCAGAGAAACTACACATTAGCGAGGTATTCGCGGTTTGGATCGAATTCTCAATCCTGGTTGTGACCAATGAACCCTATGCTCTGATCAAGCAGAAGGTCGGGATCAGCTAGGATTAAGGACTGATACGATGATTTTCTGTCTTCGCGAGGTAGAAGGTCTATGTATCCGGCTCAGACCCACTACGCAACTTTATTCCGTGTTGGCTTGACCACTTACAACCAAAAGTTTATAACTTCGTCTTTGAGAAGTGTGAGAATATATAGCCAATAGAAATATTTCCTTTTAGGCCTAAGGAATTTCCCAAGTGAGCAACAGACAGTTAAGAATCAGGTCCTAAATCACATGCCATGTCGGCATACATATTGTGCTTATGAACGTAGAAAGATAGCATGCCTATTAAGCTAGACATGATTAAATAGGATAAGTCTGGACCGCGACAAAAACCCCTTGGTAGAATTGGGCATCTTGCCTCAAACCCACACCTGCCCCTGACATCAACCACATTACCCATCATTTTTAACTCCTCTCGATCCCCATAGGTATCAATGCCATCGTACACATCGTCGATGAAAGGCAGACCAATGTATTTCCCATTTCATGTCAAGGATAGGTTATAAATTACACCTTGATCCGACATACGGATCAGGGCATAACTCTTGAGCCTTGAGGGTGAAACTAAAATTTTAAGGGGGGTAGAACATTATGAGCCCAATCTAGTTAGGTTACCTATTGCATCTCTTGATCTGGGTGGCACAGCGAAAGCATGGTGGACCCTACTCCACTGGCCCAGGATCGAAACAATGCTTGTTAATATACGCACATTATAGAAGCCCTAACAAGTTCTACTATAAAAATGTTTTAGGATGATCTAGTAAGTTTTGATTCACCCTCCCCTGGGGCAGATAATATCAAGGACTCTCTTAGACTAAGACCTAAAGGGCAACCTTAGAATAAACAAATTGAACCTTTCAATGATGGACATTCCCTACGTTTCTAGAGTGATCAGACTACGGAGTTACTGAAATATACAACTGCGAAGCATTCGCGGCTTGACCTAATTCTCAATCCTGGGCGACTACCAATGGACTCACTGCTTGGCCGAGCAGAAGACCAGGATCCACCAGGATTCGGAAGGGATACGATGAGCTTCCTACCCTGGCCCGGTAGATGATCGATGTATTGGGATCGAACCCACTATTACCGTCTCTCCGTGTTGGTCAAACATTTGAAAACAGCTATCTTACTCTAAATTGTGGGAATTGTCGCCTAGACTCCAAAAAGGTAAAGAAATAAATGGTAGCAAACCATCGGAGTATGAGAAATGAATAAAGAAACATGTTTTAAGGGGGGTAGACAAAAAGGAACCGGACTAGTATATACCCTACCACGCGTAGGAACTCGAAATCAATAAGTCTTAGGCAAATGAAATAATAGAAATCTTTCCTTATTACCCTTAGGCAATTTCGGGGATGAAATTTTGTTTTAAGGGGGGTAGATTGTAACGCCCCGAATTTTTGCCAACCTGGGATTAGATGATCTTAGGTAATGGGTCGATCGTAATACCTCATTAACTTGTCAGAACTGAATCCCAAAGTCTAAAGCCGCCTTTGAACTCATTTCCTTCACAAACCTCACCCTTTATCACCTTGATCTTCCAATTTTTCTAATAACTTTTACCCTAGACACTATCTTAAACTAGCTAAGTAGTATAACTTGGATCACTTTATATACAAACTCCAAAGGCCTGAGTACCACCTCAACCAGAATTCACTTAGGACTAAATCCTTTAGAAATGAGACAAAGTAACTAGGTGTGAAACCAGATTAGCTACGAAATCTGTTAGGATCGCTTTAAATACGATCTGCAAGACCCAAAAGTTGCAGAATCATTGGCGCTAGGTTACCCTAAAGTTTAGAACCAAACTCATTTCCGTCTGCTCTCGGGAATGAAACGAAACTTCAGATTAGGTCTAGATCGCACATCGGGAGTCCGATTAACCCGAAGCTAAGGAACTAGGACCGCCTCACTGGGCTTAACAATCATCCTCAAAAATCAGCTCCATCCGATGTTCCATGGCCATTCGTTTCGATTGGAGCGAGGGAGTGTGAAAAAAACACTATTCCCATCCAAAATAAATATACGGAATAGTGATCCGCATCATTCGTTGACGCGCCAAGATAAGCAACCCGACCGTCGAATCAGACCAAATTACACCCTCGGATTAAGAAAAATTTCAGGAACATTTACATGTACTTGGAATTTCTGATCGTGGCCCACTGACCGTCAAACTGAAAGTGGTCCGCCACGTGTGATCTGGGTATCCGATCGAGTCAAAAACGCAATCCCACGTAGATCCATCGATGGTGAGCTTAAGTTTGACGTTTGGTTCAAGGAGGGCCACCAGAACTTCCCTTTTGAGCTGGAAAAGCGACGAAAATCCTATATTAGCAGTACCCCATGAACCTAAGTCTAAATTCGGAATGTTTTTGGCTATAAAAGGGGCTTAGAACAGCCCCTCTCACAGCCATACGAATTTTGGAGGAAACCCTAGAGGAAGAGAGAGAAAAGGGAGAGAAAGGCTTGGAGATTGTTGCCGATTTCCCTCCTCCTGCTTTGGCTTGTTGCACGGCCTACACCGCCTTATTCTAGGCATTTTCCCGGCGTATTCCACCTCATTTGAAGGTAAGAAACCCTAACCCTAGGTCTGATTTGAGGTGGGATCGATGTAGGACATGTACCGACTAACCGATTCCGCTCTTTAGGCTAGAAATCTCCCGTAGACGGAAGTTCCATTACCCTTGCTGATTCGTTCCGTTTCCAAAGGCAAAGGTGAGGACTTTAAGTGTATAAGTTACGGTTTTCAACGCTTTCAATGTCAGATAATGGTAGATTCATGATCTGCTTGCAATTGCACATGTACAAAGTGCTTTCCGTTTCCTGTTTTGATTAACGGTGTGAAATATGGAATTTCACATATTCTAGGTATACGTAGAAATACCGTATACGTATATTTTTTGGATAAATGCTTGAAATGTTTATTTAATGTATAATTATATAATATATGAATAAAATACTAGTTTGGCGAAAGGAATCGCCAAAATACATGTTCACTTGTAAATGCGACGTATGTTGAAATTACGTATTGTAGAAACACCGTATACGTATTTCTTTTGGAATAATGTTTGACATACTTATTTAATATATGATTATACAATATATGAATAAAATACTAGCTTGGTGAAAGGATTCGCCTAAATACATGTTTACTAACAAACACTATGTATGTAGAAATACGGTATTGTACGAAGTACCGTATACATGTATATTTTAGCGATGTGTTTGTCATGATTAATTGTCGTATAAATATATTATGTGCGTATAAAATATTTACTTGGCGAAGGGAATCGCCGTAATACATGTTTGCTTGTATACACTATGTATGTTGAAAGTGCGTATTCTAGAAAATACTGTATACGTATAAATTTTGGAGATGTATTTATCATGATTATTTGTTGTAGTAATATATTATACATGAATAAAATACTCACTTGGCTAAAGGATAGCCCTAATACATGTTTTGCTAACATACACCATGTATGTTGTAATAGTGTATTCTAAGTGTTGTGAAAATTTGAATGAGTATAGAATTCTCATTCGTGCTCGCCATGACTAATTGTCATGGATAATTGATTGTTGTATTGGCAATACCCCTTTGACGAAAGGATTTACCCTAAATCACGCCACGGCCAATACACACTATATATGCTAAAATGTGTGGCCCAAGTGTTTATGGAAATGACTGAATGAATATGGAATTTGGTTTCCTGCTTGCCATGACTATCCGTCATGGGTGTATGCGTGTTATGATTGGGGTAACTCCCTAGTGAAAGGATTTGGCCTTATACCTCTGTGATCAACATATGTCATGTATGTTGATTCCTGTATTTTAAAGTGTTTGTTGAAATGTCTGAATGAGTAGTAGTTAGTAAATTGTAATGTTTAAGGGTGTTGAGGTATGATTCTCAACTCCTTTAACTATGTGTATGATTTCCTTGAATAGCTATGTGATTAGGAATTGAATATATACAAACTCATGCTTGTGTTGTTCTTTACAACATGCTTTATATCATGCTCTATAATATGCTTATAATATGCCTACTAGCATGTTTGAATTACTTTATTTATCATGCTTGAATTACTTTGTCTATCATGCTTTACTCCATATGCTAAGGATGACAAGTGATTGTGCTTGGGGCTATGATTATAGTCCAATAATCAGATACTAGAATTGAATTCGTGGCTGTGATTCATTCGCCACGTGAGATGTGTTCGACGAACTCGAGTCGTACTTCGGTTGGAGATAGTGGTTGGCCACGCGAAGTGCTTATGCACTTCATGTCGTTCAACTTGCTGTGTGCTCGAGCTAGCCGAGCTCGTCATGTAACCCGATTTGTCTAATGTATGTTCACCATGTTTGGTTGCTACTGCTTGAACCTAGGGTACCAAACTTACCAGTGAAAACCCTTTTAACCATGGTACCTCGATCCGCTAAGACTCATGAGCCGGGCATGGTGGTATGGGACACCGTGGTCGTAAATTTGTCGGCCTACGCTGGGGCTACGTGCCTCCCCGTAGTGACCAGTGAGCACCTTAACTCGTGAGCCGATTATGGTGGTATGGGACACTATATTCGTGCTGTCGGCCTACATTGATAAGGTGATGGGGGAGCGGTGCAACCTTTTGTGCGTAACAGCCCTGGCAGCCCTTTGTAGTGACCACGAGCATATTCTGAAGTTGCAGTGCGCCTTAGGGTTCGCTGCAATATATAGAGTATGAACTAGGCCTGTTTCTGTATAGCTGTATAGTGATGAATCGTTTAAGGGGTGATGGGGGAGTGGTGCAACCTTTGTGCGTAACAGCCCTGGCAGCCTCTGCAGTGACCTAGAAAACACACCATCGTCTGATATTAACTAGGACTGATGACCGTAGATTGGGTCATGTTTGGGAATGATACAAGGGAGGTACCTTAGTTTCCCAATCCTGCTGTTTGAAACGAACTAATTAAAAACTCGGTAATCATACTCATCATGCATCGCATGTGCCTGGAAGATGTGGAGCACTGTGGGATGTAAGCATGCGCGAACGTGAGATGGTGTCGCTTGAGGGAGTATGTCGGAGAGGGCATCCATCATACCTGCATTCATACTTGCATTAATCAGAGTAACTAGGAGTGTTTGATTTACTGCTTTATCATTACTGCTTGACTGTATTGATAACATGATAACTTATGCTTTATTGTTCCACTGAGTTAGCTACTCACTCCCACGTTACGGGACGGTGTTGTACACACCAAACAGAATTGTTGAATTTCAGATGATGGCGATGCTTATGAAGCAGAGCCGGACTACTTCTATGGTGATGAGGAGAAGTTCTCCTATCATGAAATTCTCTGGCGGGTCTCTGAAGACCTGGTACTGTATTGTCGGGGCTGTGGTACTGGGATAGAAGACAGTAAACTTACACATTTGGTATATTTCAGAACTGTACTTGTATTTATTTAACCTGATAATGTTATCACACTCTGGAGACTCATCATAGTTTATATATTTTATCTATCTATCATAGTCTTCCGCTTGCAAAATTAAATGTCTCTGGAGTATGATATGCTGTTTTGGCTTAATCTCACTCATGTTCAATGCACGAATACAGTCAACATTCAATCATCATTCATTTTATTGCATAAGTGATGTTCTGGAACTCGGGAGTTGAGTTTATGCTCGACCCCCGATTTTCAGGGCATTACAAGATGGTATCAGAGCATGATTTTGATTAAACCGGACCTGGGTTATGGTCACACGATGCACACTGACGCACTCTGACTTAGGAGGGAGCGACGGAATGTAGAAACAGTCTTAGACATCCCTGTTCCGTCTAGCGGCTAGTTCACTGAAAACAAACGCCGAAATCGAGTCTGTATTCAACCATGGTCGCACGAGTCGACCCTAAAATGTTCCTAGGCCATCTATAGATAATTCTAGATTATAACCCACCTCATCCCAACAGTTGAAAATCGGTAGAATAAGGGATGAACGTGATGAGGATAACTACTCCGAATCCCCGGAGCTTCTCTGGACTCCTCACAGAGACTTCTCGAATTCATGAGGAAAGAAAAGCAGAAAGTAGAAATAAATTCTAATAAATTCGAATTAATTAAGGAATGATTACAAAAAAAAAAATGATTTCACAACCCTTTAAATGGGAATACCAAGTAATAGGAAGGAAATCAGAAACAAACTACAACTAAAACTCCTAGCATTCGCGACTTACTAAGGTCATGGTGTCTGCTAGTGCTCAAAGTTTTCAGCCAAGAATAATAAGTGTCCTATTTGGCTTCACCAAACCATTCTCCTAATTATTCTAAGCTTCTTACGCGATGAGCGCAACTCCTAAAGCCCAATGGATGAAGAGTAACTAAACAAAAATTACTGTTTTAGTAAAACGAAATTAAAACAGGGAAATGACTGTCAATCGGAGGGTTTTCTCGCAATTCCGGGCTACGCAACCCTGCAAAGCTGGGTTGGTTGGCTTCATTAGCTCGTTCTACCCCAAATTCATATATTTTACATCAGATAACTCATTCCGGATTGCAAGTTACGTCCGATTATCCTGGAAACTATCTGAAATGGAGCGAATCAGATTCGGGGGCCTCCCCGCTTAGATCCGATGGGACCCAGGGTCGAACCAGGGTGCATTTGGTACCTTGGGACCACAGAGGACACGGCCCCACCGCGGCGGCGCGGTTCCAGCCAAGGCGGACCACGGCGGCGCCGCGGCACCGGCGGCGGACCGCGGTCCGGTTGCTTTTTCGGCGACGTTCCAAGCTTGGGGTTGGTCGGCCCAGCCCCCTCTACCCCCTGGCACGTGCCATTTTGGCGAATGGTTGGGTTTTAAAGGGCTAGAGCTCCCCTCTCTCTCATATCACCCCTTCCAAACGCCCAAACCCACCATTTCCAATTTTTCTCTCAACCCATTCCCCTAAACCTTGCAATCCCCCATTTTCTTCCATAAATCACCCACTCCAACTGTCCACGACAGCCCTAGCCTCCTCCTTTTCGCTTTTCTCTAACGCGGAGCTCTCACATCCCCCATTTGGAGCTCAAATTCGTGTAACCTTCAAACCTATCTCATTTTTCCATTTTCCTTCTTCATTCCCTACCTTTTGGCCTTTACAATCCCTGTTAAGGCTCAAGTCCATGGAGAACCAAAAACTCCAGCCCCCCATTTCCCTTATCCTCATTTTCCATGGCTCTATCCGAGCTCATCCATATGTTGTCTTGTAGTTTGCATGGGCTACTATCTTAGGGTGGTTATGTTTTCCTGTTGATAGGTGTAGTAGTTGGTAGAATATTTTAGGTATTTGAGAACGTTTAGGGTCCGTTCGGCCAAATTACATTAGGTAAGTTTACGGTGGATAGAATTGTAAAAGTAATAATAAATGGATATGTAGGGTATGGCCCCTAGATTGGGTGTATCCCATGTATTCCGACATCCTGTTTAGAATGTACGCAATTAAAGGTAAATTCCGAGAATTTCCTTTCCCATAACTTAGAAGTTCATTACCCTGGGATATGGAAATTCCATTTTTCCAACACCAGGCTCATTTTCCAAGGCCTATAAAAATTAATCCCCTCCCACCCTCCTACCAACCATGTCACACCCAATCCCAAGGTATGATTAGTAATGCGGTCCCATTTAATACAACTTAGGGCCACTAGCCAAATTGTGTTGAAGTGATAAAGTCCCTTGATATACATTAACCCACCACACTCTGATAGCTTAAGCTTTTGGAGTAAATGGTTGTTTGATAGATAGGCCCATAGAGTTTGGACCTAGAGCAGTGCTTCGATAGACCTGACAGTATAGGAAACCAAACCAATTGAGAACGTAAACTCTAGGACCCCCTTAGTTGGTTTGAGCATAGGTGGAGTGCCCAAGCGTAGCTACATTCATGTTCGGGCAACTCAATTCCAAATGAACAAACAATTTTCTTTATTAGAA
Organism: Magnolia changhungtana; assembly: GCA_030180095.1. Lineage (NCBI taxonomy): Eukaryota > Viridiplantae > Streptophyta > Magnoliopsida > Magnoliales > Magnoliaceae > Magnolia > Magnolia changhungtana. Next base: position 2,942,613 of record JASAUF010000446.1, read on the forward strand.
ATGATATAAAATTATCTGGTGTATAAGCATAGACTTTAGATTACAACTGGTGGATTACCACTACTCATCAGTTGAGCCTAGGCTACTGATTAGGCTGAGAAATGTAAATGACAAAAAAAATGCTAAGATAATTGAGTGATATACTTAGTGAGTCGGTTTGATTAGGTAGGAGCGAGACCCCGTCCCTTTGTTGAAATCCTCTTGATACTCATAGGCTCCTTTAATAACTCATAGGAAGGTTGTATGACATAGAAACTATTCATGCTCATAGGAAACTTGTATATCCATTAGATTTAATGTTAGATCAAATCAATACACCCTCAGAATTGCCTTCTCAAGGACTTAGTACAATCGGGAACACGGGGCAGAGAAACTACACATTAGCGAGGTATTCGCGGTTTGGATCGAATTCTCAATCCTGGTTGTGACCAATGAACCCTATGCTCTGATCAAGCAGAAGGTCGGGATCAGCTAGGATTAAGGACTGATACGATGATTTTCTGTCTTCGCGAGGTAGAAGGTCTATGTATCCGGCTCAGACCCACTACGCAACTTTATTCCGTGTTGGCTTGACCACTTACAACCAAAAGTTTATAACTTCGTCTTTGAGAAGTGTGAGAATATATAGCCAATAGAAATATTTCCTTTTAGGCCTAAGGAATTTCCCAAGTGAGCAATGATGAGTTAAGAATCAGGTCCTAAATCACATGCCATGTCGGCATACATATTGTGCTTATGAACGTAGAAAGATAGCATGCCTATTAAGCTAGACATGATTAAATAGGATAAGTCTGGACCGCGACAAAAACCCCTTGGTAGAATTGGGCATCTTGCCTCAAACCCACACCTACCCCTGACATCAACCACATTACCCATCATTTTTAACTCCTCTCGATCCCCATAGGTATCAATGCCATCGTACACATCGTCGATGAAAGGCAGACCAATGTATTTCCCATTTCATGTCAAGGATAGGTTATAAATTACACCTTGATCCGACATACGGATCAGGGCATAATTCTTGAGCCTTGAGGGTGAAACTAAAATTTTAAGGGGGGTAGAACATTATGAGCCCAATCTAGTTAGGTTACCTATTGCATCTCTTGATCTGGGTGGCACAGCGAAAGCATGGTGGACCCTACTCCACTGGCCCAGGATCGAAACAATGCTTGTTAATATACGCACATTATAGAAGCCCTAACAAGTTCTACTATAAAAATGTTTTAGGATGATCTAGTAAGTTTTGATTCACCCTCCCCTGGGACAGATAATATCAAGGACTCTCTTAGACTAAGACCTAAAGGGCAACCTTAGAATAAACAATTTGAACCTTTCAATGATGGACATTCCCTACGTTTCTAGAGTGATCGGACTACGGAGTTACTGAAATATACAACTGCGAAGCATTCGCGGCTTGACCTAATTCTCAATCCTGGGCGACTACCAATGGACTCACTGCTTGGCCGAGCAGAAGACCAGGATCCACCAGGATTCGGAAGGGATACGATGAGCTTCCTACCCTGGCCCGGTAGATGATCGATGTATTGGGATCGAACCCACTATTACCGTCTCTCCGTGTTGGTCAAACATTGAAAACAGCTATCTTACTCTAAATTGTGGGAATTGTCGCCTAGACTCCAAAAAGGTAAAGAAATAAATGGTAGCAAACCATCGGAGTATGAGAAATGAATAAAGAAACATGTTTTAAGGGGGGTAGACAAAAAGGAACCGGACTAGTATATACCCTACCACGCGTAGGAACTCGAAATCAATAAGTCTTAGGCAAATGAAATAATAGAAATCTTTCCTTATTACCCTTAGGCAATTTCGGGGACGAAATTTTGTTTTAAGGGGGGTAGATTGTAACGCCCCGAATTTTTGCCAACCTGGGATTAGATGATCTTAGGTAATGGGTCGATCGTAATACCTCATTAACTTGTCAGAACTGAATCCTAAAGTCTAAAGCCGCCTTTGAACTCATTTCCTTCACAAACCTCACCCTTTATCACCTTGATCTTCCAATTTTTCTAATAACTTTTACCCTAGACACTATCTTAAACTAGCTAAGTAGTATAACTTGGATCACTTTATATACAAACTCCAAAGGCCTGAGTACCACCTCAACCAGAATTCACTTAGGACTAAATCCTTTAGAAATGAGACAAAGTAACTAGGTGTGAAACCAGATTAGCTACGAAATCTGTTAGGATCGCTTTAAATACGATCTGCAAGACCCAAAAGTTGCAGAATCATTGGCGCTAGGTTACCCTAAAGTTTAGAACCAAACTCATTTCCCGTCTGCTCTCGGGAATGAAACGAAACTTCGTATTAGGTCTAGATCGCACATCGGGAGTCCGATTAACCCGAAGCTAAGGAACTAGGACCGCCTCACTGGGCTTAACAATCATCTCAAAAATCAGCTCCATCCGATGTTCCATGGCCATTCGTTTCGATTCGGAGCGAGGGAGTGTGAAAAAAACACTATTCCCATCCAAAATAAATATCTGGAATAGTGATCTAGCATCATTCGTTGACGCGTCAGTATTAAGCAACCTGACCGTCAGAATCAGACCAAATTACACCCTCGGATTAAGAAAAATTTCAGGAACATTTACATGTACTTGGAATTTCTGATCGTGGCCCACTGACCGTCAAACTGAAAGTGGTCCGCCACGTGTGATCTGGGTATCCGATCGAGTCAAAAACGCAATCCCACGTAGATCCATCGATGGTGAGCTTAAGTTTGACGTTTGGTTCAAGGAGGGCCACCAGAACTTCCCTTTTGAGCTGGAAAAGCGACGAAAATCCTATATTAGCAAGACCCCATGAACCTAAGTCTAAATTGAATGTTTTTGGCTATAAAAGGGGCTTAGAACAGCCCCTCTCACAGCCATACGAATTTTGGAGGAAACCCTAGAGGAAGAGAGAGAAAAGGAGAGAAAGGCTTGAAGATTGTTGCCGATTTCCTCCTCCTGCTTTAGCTTGTTGCACGGCCTACACCGCCTTATTCTAGGCATTTTCCGGCGTATTCCACCTCATTTGAAGGTAAGAAACCCTAACCCTAGGTCTGATTTGAGGTGGGATCGATGTAGGACATGTACCGACTAACCGATTCCGCTCTTTAGGCTAGAAATCTCCGTAGACGGAAGTTCCATTACCCTTTGATTCGTCTCCGTTTCCAAAGGCAAAGGTGAGGACTTTAAGTGTATAAGTTACGGTTTTCAACGCTTTCAATGTCGATAATGGTAGATTCATGATCGCTTGCAATTGCACATGTACAAAGTGCTTTCCGTTTCCTGTTTTGATTAACGGTGTGAAATATGGAATTTCACATATTCTAGGTATACGTAGAAATACCGTATACGTATATTTTTTGGATAAATGCTTGAAATGTTTATTTAATGTATAATTATATAATATATGAATAAAATACTAGTTTGGCGAAAGGAATCGCCAAAATACATGTTCACTTGTAAATGCGACGTATGTTGAAATTACGTATTGTAGAAACACCGTATACGTATTTCTTTTGGAATAATGTTTGACATACTTATTTAATATATGATTATACAATATATGAATAAAATACTAGCTTGGTGAAAGGATTTCGCCTAAATACATGTTTACTAACAAACACTATGTATGTAAATATACCAGATTATTGTACAAGTACCGTATACATGTATATTTTAGCGATGTGTTTGTCATGATTAATTGTCGTATAAATATATTATGTGCGTATAAAATATTTACTTGGCGAAGGGAATCGCCGTAATACATGTTTGCTTGTATACACTATGTATGTTGAAAGTGCGTATTCTAGAAAATACTGTATACGTATAAATTTTGGAGATGTATTTATCATGATTATTTGTTGTAGTAATATATTATACATGAATAAAATACTCACTTGGCTAAAGGATAGCCCTAATACATGTTTTGCTAACATACACCATGTATGTTGTAATAGTGTATTCTAAGTGTTGTGAAAATGACTGAATGAGTATAGAATTCTCATTCGTGCTCGCCATGACTAATTGTCATGGATAATTGATTGTTGTATTGGCAATACCCCTTTGATTTAAAGGATTTACCTAAATCACGCCACGGCCAATACACACTATATATGCTAAAATGTGTGGCCCAAGTGTTTATGGAAATGACTGAATGAATATGGAATTTGGTTTCCTGCTTGCCATGACTATCCGTCATGGGTGTATGCGTGTTATGATTGGGGTAACTCCCTAGTGAAAGGATTTGGCCTTATACCTCTGTGATCAACATATGTCATGTATGTTGATTCCTGTATTTTAAAGTGTTTGTTGAAATGTCTGAATGAGTAGTAGTTAGTAAATTGTAATGTTTAAGGGTGTTGAGGTATGATTCTCAACTCCTTTAACTATGTGTATGATTTCCTTGAATAGCTATGTGATTAGGAATTGAATATATACAAACTCATGCTTGTGTTGTTCTTTACAACATGCTTTATATCATGCTCTATAATATGCTTATAATATGCCTACTAGCATGTTTGAATTACTTTATTTATCATGCTTGAATTACTTTGTCTATCATGCTTTACTCCATATGCTAAGGATGACAAGTGATTGTGCTTGGGGCTATGATTATAGTCCAGACAATCGGTACTAGAATTGAATTCGTGGCTGTGATTCATTCGCCACGTGAGATGTGTTCGACGAACTCGAGTTGTACTTCGGTTGGCGATATTGGTTGGCCACGCGAAGTGCTTATGCACTTCATGTCGTTCAACTTGCTGTGCGCTCGAGCTAGCCGAGCTCGTCATGTAACCCGATTTGTCTAATGTATGTTCACCATGTTTGGTCGCTACTGCTTGAACCTAGGGTACCAAACTTACCAGTGAAAACCCTTTTAACCATGGTACCTCGATCCGCTAAGACTCATGAGCCGGGCATGGTGGTATGGGATACCGTGGTCGAGCTGTCGGCCTACGCTGGGGCTACGTGCCTCCCCGTAGTGACCAGTGAGCACCTTAACTCGTGAGCCGATTATGGTGGTATGGGACACTATATTCGTCTTTGTCGGCCTACATTGATAAGGTGATGGGGAGCGGTGCAACCTTTTGTGCGTAATGACCACAGGCCCTTTGTAGTGACCGCGAGCATATTCTCAAGTTGCAAAGTGCGCCTTAGGGTTCGCCGCGATATATAGAGTATGAACTAGGCCTGTTTCTCGTATAGTGTATAGTGATGAATCGTTTAAGGGGTGATGGGGAGTGGTGCAACCTTTGTGCGTAATGAAATGTCACCGGCAAACCTCTGAAGTGACCTAGAAAACACACCATCGTCGATATTAACTAGGACCGACGACCCTAGATTGGGTCATGTTTGGGAATGATACAAGGGAGGTACCTTAGTTTCCCAATCCCTTTGTTTGAAATGAACTAATTAAAACTCGGTAATCATACTCATCATGCATCGCATGTGCCTGGAAGATGTGGAGCATTGTGGGATGTAAGCATGCGCGAACGTGAGATGGTGTCGCTTGAGGAAGTATGTCTGAGAGGGCATCCATCATACCCGTATTCATACTTGCATTAATCAGAGTAACTAGGAGTGTTTGATTTATCGCTTTATCATTCTTGCCGTGACCGTATTGATAACATGATAACTTATGCTTTATTGTTCCACCGAGTTAGCTACTCACTCCCACGTTACGGATGACGGTGTTGTACACACCAAACGTAATTGTTGAATTTCGGATGATGGCGATGCTTATGAAGCGAGCCGGACTACTTTCTATGGTGATGAGGAGAAGTTCTCCTATCATGAAATTCTCTCGCGGGTCTCTCAAGACCTGCATTGTATTGCCTCGGGGCCGTGGTAATCTTGGGATAGAAGCCGGTGAACTTACACATTTGGTATATTTCAAACCGTACTTGTATTTATTTAACCTGGTAATGTTATCACACTCACGGAGACTCATCATAGTTTATATATTTTATCTATCTATCATAGTCTTCCGCTTGCAAAATTAAATGTCTCGGAGTATGATATATTTGTTTTGGCTTAATCTCACTCATGTTCAATGCACGAATACAGTTAACATTCAATCATCATTCATTTTGTTGCATAAGTGATGTTCTGGAACTCGGGAGTTGAGTTTATGCTCGACCCCCGATTTTCAGGGCGTTACATTTTTCTATGTCACTGCAAAGGCTGTCAGGGCTGTTACGCACAAAGGTTACACCACTCCCCATCACCTCTTAAACGTTCATCACTATACAAAAACAGGCCTACTTCATACTCTATATACCGTGGCAAAACTCTAAGGCTCACCGTGATTTCAGAGTATGCTCAAGGTCACTACAAAGGGCTGTCAAGGCTGCTGCTCGCATTCGTTGCACTACTCCCCCATCACCTTATCAATGTACGCCGACAGCACGAATATAGTGTCCCATACCACCATAATCGTCTCAAGAGTCTGGTTGCTCACTGGTCACTATGGGGAGGCACGTGGCCCCAGCGTAGGTCGACATCTCGACCATGGTGTCCCATACCACCATGCCCGGCTCATGAGCCTTAGCGGATCGAGGTACCATGGTTAAAAGGGATTTCACTGGTAAGTTTAGTACCCTAGGTTCAAGCAGTAGCGTCCAAACATGGTGAACATACATTAGACAGATCGGGTTACTTGACGAGCTCGGCTAGCTCGAGTGCACAACAAGTTGAACGACATGAAGTACATAAGCACTTCGCGTGGCCAACCACTATCGCCAACCGAAGTACGACTCAAGTTCGTTGAACACATCTCACGTAGCAAATGAATCACAGCCATGAATTCAATTCTGGTACCGATTGTCTGGACTATAATCATAGTCCCAATCACATTCAATTACAGATAGTCAAAGCAGTAATGGATCAAGATTCAAATCATACAATCAAAGTATGATATTATTTGTTTAGGGCTGCCAGGGCTGTTACATGGAATCGTTACACCACTCTCCCATCACCCATGATGGATCATACAACATAAACATGAATGTTTTACATAAATAAAATCATACAATCAGTTGAGCATGTTAACAAGCATATCATAAAGCATATTATAAAGCATGTTATGAAGCATTAAATAAATAGGAACACAATCACATATATTTCATAAGTAAGTGGTTAAAGTGAACAACCACATGGAGGAAATCATACATGTCTCCAAGGTAGTTGAGAATCCCATCTCAACACCTACCTAAGGCATCAACATCCAAACACTTACTCACACAAGCATTTTCACAAACACTTAACATACACTATTTAAACATACTTAGTGTATGTTAGCAAACATGTATTACGGCCAGTCCTTTCGCCAAGCGAGTATTTTACGCACATATAATAAATTTATACAACAAATAATCATGGAAAGCACATCTCTAAAATATATATGTATCCAGTACTTTCTACAATACAGTATTTCTACATACATAATGTATATTAGTAAAACATGTATTTGGGCAAATCCATTCGGCAAATAAGTATTTTATCCATATACCGTATATTCATACAACAAATAATCATGTCAAACACATTTCTAAAATTTATACGTATACGGTATTTTCTACGAATACCTAGAATATGTAAAATTCCATATTCTTCATCTTTAATCAAAACAGAAAATAGACAGCACTTTGTACATGTGCAATTGCATGCAGATCATGAATCTATCATTAACTGACATTGAAAGCGTTGAAAACCATAACCTATACACCTAAAGTCCGCACCTTGTGTCGTAGAATCAAAATGAAATCGATAGAATTGCTAAGCTTCCGTATTCGGCAATTTGGCAACCTAGAGAACGAAATAGGTTAGATATTTCATAACGTACAACCTATACAACCCCCAAACAGATTAGGGTTAGGGTTTCTTACCTAGAAACGGAGCTGGAATCGCCGGGAAAGCGATTAGAACGGAGCGGTGGAACTTGTGGAGCGGCAGGGAAGCACGGTAGGGAGATTCTCCCACACTCCCACACTTTCTCTCTCTTTTCTCTCTTCTCTCTCAAATTCGTATGGCTGCAATGAGAGAGGGTTTAAGGTCCTTATATAGTCTAAAACTCACCGAAATAGACTCCAGGTCAAGGTATACTTAGATTATACCCAAATCGGACCTGTTTCAGCTCAACGGAGGACTTCTGGCGGGCCTCCTTGAGCCAAAGGTCGGACTTAATCTCACAGACTATGGATCTACATTCCATTAAGTTTTCATTCCAGTAGGGTTCTCAGATCACGCGTGGTAGACCAGTTTCAGTTCAACGGTCAGTGGATCTCGATCGGAGATTCCGAGTACATGTAAATGTTTATGAAAATTTTCCTGATCCGAGGGTGTAATTTGGTCAGATTCTGACGGTCTGGTTGCTTAATACTGATCCGCAAGCGACGAGTCTCAGATTACTATTCAAGATATTTATTTTGTAAAGAAACAAGTGTTCTCACACTCTCTCGCTCCGTACTCAAGCGAACAGCCGTGGGACACTATCTGGATTTGATTTCCGAGATGGTTGTCAAGAACAGCGAGGCGGTCCTAAGTCTTTAACCTCGAATTATTCGGACTCCCGATGTGCGGTCTAGAACTGATATGAAGTTTCGAGATGCTCTCGAGAGCAGCCGGGTAATAAGATTGATCCTAGATTTTAGGGTAACCTAGCGTCAATGATTCTACAAGTTTTGGGTCTTGCAGATCGTATTTAAAGCGATTCAAATGGATTTCATAGCTAATCTAGTTTAGCACTTAGTTACTTTGTCTCATTTCTAAAGGGTTTAATCCTAAGTGATTTCTGGTCGAGGTGGTACTCAGGCCTTTGTAGTTTATATATAAGGTGATCCAAGTTATACTACTTAGCTAGTTTAGGATAGTTTATAGGGTGAAAGTACTTAAGAAAATTGAAAGAACAAGGTGGTGAAGGGTTGGATTTGTGAAGGAAATGGGTTAAGAAGCGATTTTAGACTGTGGGATTCAGTTCTGACAGGTTAATAAGGTGTTAGGAGCAGCCCATTGCCTAAGGACGTCTAATTCCAGGTTGGAAAAAAATTCAGGCTATTACAATCTACCCCCCTTAAAACAAAATTTCGTCCCCGAAATTAGCTAAGGGTAATAAGGAAAGATTTAATTATTTCTTTGCCTAAGTTTTATTGCGTAGGGTATATACTAGCCTGGTTCATTTTAGTCTACCCCCATGAAAACTTATTTCTTTATCCATTTCTCATACCCTGATGGTTTGCTACAATTTATTTCTTTACTTATCTGTAGTCTTGACGATAATTCCCAACAATTTAGAGTAAGATAGTTGTTTTCAATGTTTGACCAACATGGAAAGACGTTTTTGGTGGGCTTGATCCCGATACATCGATCATCTACCTGACCAGGGTAGAAGGCTCATCGTATCCCTTCCTAGTCCTGGTAGATCCTAGTCTTCTGCTCGGTCAAGCAGTGAGTTCTGTTGGTAGTCGCCCAGGATTGAGAATTGGGTCAAGTCGCGAATGTTTCGCAGTTGTATATTTCAATAACTCCGTAGTCTGATCACTCTAAAAACGTAGGGAATGTCCATCATTGAAAGGCTCAAATTATCTATTTCTAAGGTTGCCCTTTAGGTCTTAGTTTAAGAGAGTCCTCGTTATTATCTATGTCCAAGGAAAGGTGAATCAATCTTACTAGATCATTCAAAAACGGTTTCTCCTAGTAGAACTTGCTAGGGCTCCTATTATGTTCATATTCAACGAGTACAGTTTCGATCCTTGGCCAGTGAGGTAGGGTCCACCATGCTTTCACTGTGCCACACAGATTAAAGAGGTGTATTAGCCGACCTAACTAGATTGGGCTCATAATATTCTACCTCCCTTAAAAACTTAATTTCCTAAGGCTCAAGGATCTATGTCTCGCTCAGTATGTCGGAACATGGTGCAATGTAGGACCTATCCTTAACACGAAATGGGAAGCAATCCCTCAATACAATGGTCTTCCTTCTATCGATGATGCGTACTATGATGTTGGTACCTATAGTCATAGAAAAGAGATAAAGATGATGGGTATTGTGGTTGATTCCAGGGACAGGTGTGAGTCTGGGGCAAGATGCCTAATTTTACCAAGGAGTTTTTCTATGGTCCAGACTTATCCTATTTATTCATGTCTAGCTTAACAGGCAGGCTATCTTTCTACGTTCATATGCATAATATGTATGCCGACATAGCATGTAATCTGGGACCTAGGAATACTGTCTGTTGTCCATTTGAATAATTCCTTAGGCCTAAAAAGAAAATCTCTATTGGCTATATGTTCTTAACACTTCTCGAAGATAAAGTTATAAACTTTTAGTTGTAAGTGGTCGGCCAACATGGAAGGAATGTTGTGTAGTGGGTCTGAGTCGGATAAATGGATCTTCTGCCTAGCTAGGACAGAAAATTGCCATATCATTTCTTAATCCTAGTTGATCCCGACCTTCTGCTTGGTCAGAGCATAGGGTTCATTGGTCACTACCAAGATTAAGAATTCGATTCAAACCGCGAATACCTCACTTATATGTAGTTTCTCTACTCCGCGTTCCTGTTGTACTAAGTCCTTGAGAAGGCGATTCTAAGGGGTGTATTGATTTGACCTAACATTAAATCCAAGGGATACTGAGCGTGTATAGTTACTAATCAAATAACTTTTCTAAGAATTATTAAAGGAGCCTATGAGTATTCTGACGAAGGAGTGAGGTCTCACTCCAACCTAATCCAGCCTATTAACTAAGTCTATCTTTCAACTATCTTGCAATTATCTTAGCATAATTAGTCCTTTACGTTCCTTAGTAGAACCAGTAGCCTGGTCTTAATTTATTAGTGGTAATCTATTAGTTGAAATCCAAAGTCTATACTTATACAATAGATGATTTTACATCATTTCTAATACAGGAATGGTTTTATCACTTAGGGTCAAAGTTGTCTAATTGGAATTGAGTTGCCTGCACTTGACACTCGAGCATTCCACATATGCTCATTCCAACTAAGAGGGTCCTAAGGTTCACATTATTACTTGTTGGATTTCCTATACGGTCAAGTCTGTCGAAATCTAGGATCACGGCTCTAGGTCCAAAACTCTAGGGCCTATTTGTCAAACAACCATTTACTTTAAAAGCTTAAACTGTCAGAGTGTGGTGGGTTAATGTATATCAAGGGACTTTATCACTTCAACACTATTTAGCCAGTAGTCTTAGGTTGCATTAAATGGGACTGTATTGCTAAGCCTTCCTCGGAATTGGGAGTGGCATGGTTGGTAGGAGGGTGAGAGGGAATTAAAATTAATTTTATAGGCCTTGGAAAATGAGCCTTGTGTGGGAAAGTGTGAGATGGGATTTTCAAACCCCAAGATGATGAATTTCTAAGTGTAATAGGAAAACCCGGGATATACTTTTCATTACATACATTTCAAACATGGCACTGGAAAGCATGGGATACACCAATCTAGGGACCACACCCTACACATACATTTATTATTCCTTTTTACAATTCCATCCACCTAATCTCATTTAATGTAGTTAGCCGAACGGCCCTAAACGTCCTCAAACATCTAAAACATTCTACCAATTACTACACCTATTAACATGAAAACATAACCACGCTAAGACAGTAGCCCATGTAAACTACAAGACAACATACGGATAGCTAGACATCTGAGATGATGGCCGTAATGACTTCAAAAAGGGCCATGAAAAATAAAAGAAGGGGAGAGAAAGGACTGGAAAAGTGATTTCTCCATGAATTTAGGGCCCAACAGATATTGTAAAGGCCTAAGTAACAGAGAATGAAGGAGATAAGAGGGAGGAATGGGGCAGGGTAGGAGGTTACACTTTTTGGAGCTTCAAACGGGTGGTGTAGAGGTCGAAATGAGATGGAATCAAATGGGTAGGGGGGTGTGGACTGCTGTGCACGAAGGAAAGGGATGGGTGGTGGTCGAAAATGGGAGATTGAGCGTTTGGAAGGGCGTTTTGAGCGAGAGGACAGCAGCTTGGAGAGGAAATGAGAGCTTGGAGAGGGAGTTTGTGAAGGAGGTAGGGTTTTAGGGGAATTTTAATGGAAGGGACATACATCAGGGGGGTCCTACAACCCCCAAATACGATCGGCCCGAGCCGCGGGCCCGGCCCAGCAAAGAAAACGGCAAGGCCTCGCCGACATGGCGAGGGCCTCACCGACCAATTCCCTGGTTTTCAAAGGGGGGCCCCATTGGTGTGATCCCCAGGCCCCTTAGGCTTCAAAAAACCCTGGGTCCCACCCTGGATCCCTCTGGAAGTGCTCCGTTTGGCCCCCCGACTCCATTTCGCTCAATTTCGGGTAGTTTCGAGTAATTTTGGACATAACTTGCAATCCGGAATGAGTTATCTGACGTATAATATATGATTTTGGGGTAGAACAAGCTAATGAAACCAACCAACCTAGCTATGCAGGGTTATGCAGCCCAGAATTGCGAAAAACCCGTCCGATTGACGGTCGTTTCCCCGTTTCAATTTCGTTTTACTAAAAATAATAATTTTAGTTTAATTACTCTTCATCCATTGGGCTATAGGAGTTGTGCCCAATGTGAAAAGAGCTTAGAATAATTAGGAAAACGATTTGGTGAAGCCAAATAGGACACTTACTATTCTTGGCCGAAAACTTTGCGCACTAGTAAACATCACAACCCTATAGTAAGTCGCAAATTCTAGGAGTTTTAGTTGTAGTTTGTTTCTTATTTCTTTCCCATTACTTGGTATCCCTATTTAAAGGGTTGTGAACTCATTTTTAGTCATTCATTAATCAATTTTAAATTTATTAGAATTTATTTCTATTTCCTGCTTTCTTTCCTCATGGATTCAAGAAGTCTCTGTGAGGATTCCAAAGAAGCCCCGAGGATTCGGAGTAGTTATCCTCATCAAGTTTATCCCATACTCTACCGATTTTTAGCGGTTGGGGTGAGTTGGATTGTAATTAGAATCATCAATAGACGGCTTAGGAATGTTTTACGGTCGACCCGTGCGACCATGGTTAAATACAGACTCGATTTCGGCGTTCGTTTTTAGTGAACTAGCCGTTGGACGGAACAGGGATGCCTAAGACTGTTTCTACATTCTGTCGCTCCCTCCTAAGTCAGAGTGCATCAGTGTGGGTCGTGTGACCATAACCCAGGTCCGGTTTAATCCAAATCATGCTCTGATACCAACTGTAACATCCCAAAAATTGGGGGTCGAGCATAAACTCAACTCCCGAGTTCCAGAACATCACTTATGCAACAAAATGAACGATGATTGAATGTTGACTGTATTCGTGCATTGAACACATGTGAGATTAAGCCAAAACAGCATATCATACTCCAGAGACAGTTAAATTGTAGTGGAAGACTGTGATAGATATATATAATATAAAAACAGTGGTGAGTCTCCAGAGTTTGATAAAGTTACCAGGTTAATTAATTACAAGTACAATTCTAAAATATACCAAATGTGAGGAAGTGTAATGTTTTCTATCCCAAGTACCATACCCTCGTCAATACATTATCAGGTCTTCATAGACCTGTCAGAGAGTTATACGTTGGAGAACTCCTCCTCAACATCATAGTAGTGGTCCGACTCTGCTTCATGAGCATCGCCATCGCCTGAAACTCAATAAATCTGGTTGGTGTGTACAACACCGTCCCGTAACGTGGGAGTGAGTGATCAACTTAGTGGAATAGTAAAGCATAGGTTAACATGTTATCAACTCAGTCAAGCAGTAATGATAAAGCAGTAAAATCAAACACTCCTAACTACTCTTATCAATGCAAGTATGAATGCAGTCATGATGTATGCCCTCACCACACCCGCCCTCGTGCGACACCATCTCACGTTCGCGACATGCTTTCATCCCTCAGTGCTCCACATCTTCCAGGCACATGCAATGCATGATGAGCATGATTACCTAGTATTTATTAGTCCATTTCAAATAGTTGGATTGGAAAACTAAGGTACCTCCCTTGTATCATTCCCAAACATGATCCATTCTAGGGTCATTAGTCCTAATTAATCTTAGACGATGGTGTGTTTTTCTACGTCACTGCAAAGGCTGCCAGGGCTGTTACGCATAAAGGTTACACCACTACCCCATCACCTCTTAAACGATTCATCACTATACAGAAACAGGCCTAATTCATAATCTATATACCGCGGCAAAACTCTAAGGCTCACCGCGATTTCAGAGTATGCTCGAGGTCACTGCAAAGGGCTGTCAGGGCTGTTGCTCGCATTCGTTGCACCACTCCCTCATCACCTTATCAATGTAGGCCAACAATATGAACATAGTGTTCCATACCACCATAATCGGCTCACAAGTCTGGTTGCTCACTGGTCACTACGGGGAGGCATGTGGCCCCAACGTAGGTCGACAGCTCGACCACGGTGTCCCATACCACCATGCCCGGGTCATGAGTCTTAGCGGATCGAGGTACCATGGTTAAAAGGGATTTCACTGGTAAGTTTGGTACCCTAGGTTCAAGCAGTAGCATCCAAACATGGTGAACATACATTAGACAGATCAGGTTACTTGACGAGCTCGGCTAGCTCGAGCGCACAACAAATTGAACGACATGAAGTGCATAAGCACTTCGCGTGGTCAACCACTATCGCCAACCGAAGTACGACTCGAGTTCGTCGAACACATCTCACGTGGGAAATGAATCACAGCCACGAATTCAATTCTGGTACCGATTGTCTGGACTATAATCATAGCCCCAATCACATTCAATTACAGATAGTTAAAGCAATAATGGATCAAGATTCAAATCATACAATCAAAGTATGATATTATCCGTTTAGGGCTGCCAGGGCTATTGCATGGAATCGTTACACCACTCCCCCATCACCCATGACGGATCATACAACGTAAACATGAATTCAAACATACACATTACATAAATAAAATCATACAATCAGTTGAGCATGTTAACAAGCATATCATAAAAGCATATTATAAAGCATGTTATGAAGCACTATATAAATAGGAATACAATCACCTATATTTCATAAGTAAGTGGTTAAAGTGAACAACCACATGGAGGAAATCATACATGTCACTAAGGTAGTTGAGAATCTCATCTCAACACCTACCTAAGGCATCAACATCCAAACACTTACTCACACAAGCATTTTCACAAACACTTAACATACATTATTTCAACATACTTAGTGTATGTTAGCAAACATGTATTAGGGCGAGTCCTTTCGCCAAGCGAGTATTTTACGCACATATAATATATTTATATAACAAATAATCATGGAAAGCACATCTCTAAAATATATATGTATACAGTACTTTCTACAATATAGTATTTCTACATACATAGTCTATATTAGTAAAACATGTATTTGGGCGAATCCATTCGTCAAATAAATATTTTATCCATATACCGTATATTCATACAACAAATAATCATGTCAAACACATTTTCAAAATTTATACGTATACGGTATTTTCTACGAATACCTAGAATATGTAAAATTCCATATTCTTCATCTTTAATCAAAACAGAAAATAGACAGCATTTTGTACATGTGCAATTGCATGCAGATCATGAATATATCATTAACTGACATTGAAAGCGTTGAAAACCATAACCTATACACCTAAAGTCCGCACCTTGTGTCGTAGAATCGAAACGGAGTCGATAGAATTGCTAAGCTTCCGTACTCGGCAGTTTGGCAACCTAGAGAACGAAATAGGTTAGCTATTTCATAACCTACAGCCTATACAACCCCCAAATAGATTAGGGTTAGGGTTTCTTACCTAGAAATGGAGCTGGAATCACCGGAAAAGCGATTAGAACGGAGCGGTGGAACTCGTGAAGCGGCAGGGATGCACGGCAGGGAGATTCTCCCACATCTCCCACACTTTCTCTCTCTTTTCTCTCTTCTCTCTCAAATTCATATGGCTGCAATGAGAGAGGGTTTAAGGTCCTTATATAGTCTAAAACTCACCGAAATAGACTCCAGGTCAAGGTATACTTAGGTTATACCCAAATCAGACTTGTTTTAGCTCAACGGAGGACTTCTGGTGGGCCTCCTTGAGCCAAAGGTCGGACTTAAGCTCACAGACTATGGATCTAGGTTCCATTAAGTTTTTGTTCCAGTAGGGTTCTCAGATCACGTGTGGCGGACTAGTTTCAGTTCAACGGTCAGTGGATCTCGATCGGAGATTCCGAGTACATGTAAATGTTTATGAAATTTTTCCTAATTCGAGGGTGTAATTTGGTCAGATTCTGATGGTCTGGTTGCTTAATACTGATCCGCAAGCGACGAGTCTCAGATTACTATTCAAGATATTTATTTTGTAAAGAAACAAGTGTTCTCACACTCTCTCACTCCGGACTCAAGCGAACAGCCGTGGGACACTGTCTGGATTTGATTTCCGAGATGGTTGTCAAGCCCAGCAAGGCGGTCCTAAGTCCTTAACCTCAAATTATTCGGACTCTTGATGTGTGGTCTAGAACTGATACGAAGTTTCGAGATGCTCCCGAGAGCAGCTGGGTAATAAGATTGATCCTAGATTTTAGGGTAACCTAGCGTCAATGATTCTACAAGTTTTGGGTCTTGCAGATCGTATTTAAAGCGATTCAAACAGATTTCGTAGCTAATCTAGTTTAGCACTTAGTTACTTTGTCTCATTTCTAAATGGTTTAATCCTAAGTGATTTCTGGTCGAGGTGGTACTCAGGCCTTTGTGTTTGTATATAAGGTGATCCAAGTTATACCACTTAGCTAGTTTAAGATAGTGTCTAGGGTGAAAGTACTTAGGAAAATTGAAAGAACAAGGTGGTGAAGGGTTGGATTCGTGAAGGAAATGGGTTCATAATCGATTTTAGACTGTGGGATTTAGTTCTGACAGGTTAATAAGGTGTTAGGAGCGGCCCATTGCCTAAGGACGTCTAATTCCAGGTTGGAAAAAAAATCTGGGCTGTTACATTTCCTTTAAGGGGGGTAGATTGTAACGACCCCAATTTTAACAATTAGTTGTGTATATGTGAACATACACATACAATTCGAAGGGAAAGTAAAGAATGATTAGAATTATCATTAAGAAGGTATTTGTGTTTGCTGTAGTGGTAGAAATAACACACCGCACTTTTCGGTATTCAGGGTGTTTACATCGTAGTCCAAGTTAACAAACTTGTGTGAACGTACACACCCAACCTATGATATTCACTAACAATTGATAATTCAAAATCCATCCATCCCAACTACTGATCCTTGAGAGGGGCAATCACATTCTCTTGAAAGTGGACCTTAAGTATCAAATCAGAGTGAGGACCAAAAATCCAACCGTGAATCTTCGTCTAGATGAACCTTAGGACCCATTGGACCATTGGCGGAAATCTCCATCCTTAAATTAAGAGATCCGACCGTTGAATTACTTGAACCATCCAAAGGTCGAGGATAGTGAATTAGACTATCCCTTGGGGTGCATTTTATGATAAGTAATCTTAAACTTAAGACTTCTAGCACGAAGTATAAGACTCACATGTTAAATATACGGATGAATAATGATGATAATAATAATAATAATAATAATAATAATAATAATAATAATAATAAGGAAATGAATAACAATATATAAATAATAATAGAAATATTATTTCAATAGATAAAATCATAGGATAGACGACCCTAATTACCCTAAAAAATGGGCCACAACATGATTTAAGTAACACACACACATAATAAAATAAAGTATAATAGCAAAAATCAATTTTATTCTGGTAGCAATATGTTACATTGAGAAAATCATAGTAGAAATGTACAAATGACCCCTTTAGGCCATGTTGACAGTCAAGGTCCAGATTGGAACAAATTTGATCATTAGATCGACATAATCAACACTTAAAGGTGTAAACCATTAGGGATGGCCCACCTTAGCTTTAGATAAACCTCATTGCAGAACTCATGGCCCCGAACAGGTAGACTAAGTGAATGGACGGAGTAGATCTCTCCAAACATCACTGTGGGCCCCACATACATAGTGTGTGTGCACCAAGACTATGCACACTCGCTGTGCATAAGACCAGGTGCTTGGTCAAACATCGTTTGACCCGAGCAGGAAGAGGAAAAGCTTCCTCTTCCTCTCTTCAGTTTTCACGTGAGCAACCACTTCAAGTAGACAAATGACGTTTGCCCCATCAGTGGGCCACTTGTTTCGATCATCTCAACGATCTGAATCGATCATCATCCAGGCCATGAAATTCCAATTAAAACCCAACAACTTCTACACTTTGGTGCATGCATACGTGCACACAGCATTAGGCGTAAACGACATCTTTGTGGAGTGTTTTCTGTCATCAGAAGCAAACATTTCCATCTGTATGGTCCACCAAATGAGATCAAATGAATATCTAAATCGTCCATTAAGTTGATACGGTAGTCCTTACCAAAACCCTGTCAATCTCACACCTTTCGTCAGGCGTGTATGCGCTCAAACCTAGGCAAAAGTAGGGCTATGCATGAGTAATCTCCAAAAATAGGAATTCCGTTACTACACGTTACTGACAATCCGTTACAGCTGACTCGTTTCATCTCAACCCTACAACCCCTCAAATCAATCTAGGCCATCCGTTTAGAGGCTTTTATGTATAGGAAAAACCCTAGTTCCCAGGAGAAAAACCATAGTTGCTGTCATCTCTTTCCTTTTTTTTTTCTCTAAAACCTAGACAATTTCGTCTCTGCTTGAACCCACTAAGAAAAATCATCTGGAACTCTGAGTCATTGTATCTGTAAGCTCCCTAGTGCTCATTCAGACCATCCAGCATCATCAGATCGATAGAAGAAGTTGTCGCACGAGGTCTACCATTGGACCTCAATCATCTTCCTCACTCGAAGCTACACCCAATTGTTTTGAGTTTCTGCCATATTTGGTCAAGTCTAGGGCTTCGCCCAGTTGCCTCCAGCAGAGAAAGATGAAGAAGAAGAAGAAGAAGAAGAAGAAGAGAAGTTGAGCAGATTTCTCAACTATCGAGTTGACTCAACTCACCCAAACTCAGTCAGCACCTGGTTAAGCTCTGGTTGGGTTCTAAGATCATGGATCTTTTAACAGAGAATGAGAGGATGAAATAAAGAAAAAAAAAGAATGGAAAGTAGAGATCTCCACTTCTTCACTTTAGATCCTCAAGGAATACAGCAGCCGATCATTCATCTAGATGTTGATCTTCGATTTCCCACTCCTGATTTCAATTTCTAATTGTTGATTCTCATCTTCCAATCCCAATCTTCAAAATCCAGCAGACATCTTCATCTTCTAGCCCCAATCTGCATCATCCAGATTCTCTAACTTCAACCTCAGATCGTCCAGTTCCAATTCAGATTCTTCAACTTCATCAGATCTACTGACAGCCATGAACAATCTCCTCTGTTTCACCTATTGCTTCTTCTTCAATTACTCTTTCTGATCTTCTTCTTCTCCTTTTTCAAATTGATCATGAACAAATCAGGAGACCTATTCATACTAGATCTCTAACCAACAATATGTTCATAGTAGATTGTGACCATCTTTATGCGGTCGGTGCTATCTAAGACCATCCACGATCAATATCAATAGGACCATCCAACATATGAGCTATGATCAGCATCCTACCCTCAGCCACTAATCACGTTGAGAACACAACAGTTGAACGTCCATCCTCTGTCATATGCAAGTAACCCTCCATCCACACGGACTGCTGACGATGATGATGATGGACCTTCTGGTTTGGATTCACATCGGTTCGTGGGGTTCATTTGCACAATGGATTACCATCGAGTTGTATTGAATTGAATCGGTTATTTCAGGTGAGTTAACTCAGTGAGTTTCATTAGTTGTCTTTAAATTATATTAGAGGTGATTGTTAATAGTTTACTGTACTATTCTAATGAAGTCATGGTTGTGTATGGATAGGACCAAAATGGAGTTCATTGGGTTAAGATCGAGAGGCATCAAGCGGACCATACATCAAAGATTCTCAATGGAGTTATTTGCAGACGAGTTCAAGGAAGTTCGAATTGATTTCAATTCTATCTCTTGAGAGGTGAGGATCACCCTTCAAGCTTTTTTACATCTTGATAGTTAGCGTAGCTTGCTTATTTCATCTCTTAGTGAAAGTGTTGATAAATGCTAGTTTCTAATTTAGTAATTCTTTATAATGATTGATGGTTGGATTTATTCAAATATGAACATACGATAGGTCTCAAATATTCTATTTTACATGTGTAATTACTTTTGACAATGTACCTGGCTTGTTCTGCCACTTGCGGTTATTTTATGGTGTTTGTGGAAGTCACTGAACTAGTGACATTTTTGCCAAATAGATTAAATGGAATTTTCTTATCGTGGACTTACCACATTGTGTATCATTTGTGCCTACATGGATTTAGGGGGAATAATCCATTTTTATCACACCATTAGGTGAAATATTTGGCCCTTACGGCTTTTATGGAATAATTGTCCCATGTGGCTTTAATGGGTTATTTTATACAACCTTGCGATGGTAAGTTCCACTTATTGGACTACGATTGGCCACTAGTTGCGTAGGTTATCTTTAAACATCCTATTGTTAGTCACGTGAGCTAGGGATGGTGGAATGGGACACTATGCCTGAGTTGTTGGTCTATGCTGGGTGACAAACCCCCCATAGTGACCTTTGAACTTTCATAAAATAATTGTTTAAAATTGGAATAATAATGGTTGGGCTAATCATGCATTTTCATGATATATTGTCTTTTTTGGGTGGTTAGTTCTCCTTAAGCGTACCTTTGAATACTTTTTCAGGTGGCTAGTTCTCCTTAGGCGATGTATATTACAAGGTCTTTTTCGGGTGGTTAGTTCTCCTTGGGCGTACCTTTATGTACTTTTTCGGGTGACTAATTCTCCTTGGGCGATCTATATTATATGTTCTTTTCTAGGTGGTTAGTTTTCCTTGGGCATACCTTTGTGTACTTTTCTGGGTAACTAATTCTCCTTGGGCGATTTATATTATGTAGTCTTTTTCAGATAGCTAGTTCTCCTTGTGATTACCTTTGAGTACTTTTCCAGCTGGCTAGTTCTCCTGGGCGACTTTTTACTAGCTGGACATGCATCCTAGGTATATGAGCATGTGCATACATCCATGCATTTAAACAAGATCATCTTTGTTAAATTTATTTAATGAATGTGTATCTGATGAACCTTATCTGATTTCCTTGATAATCATTATGTTATATTATTTATACACTGCCTTTGTTAACTATGCTTAATTATCTTAATGATACGATAAATCTTTGGAGTTATACCTCACTGGATAGTCATTGACGCTATCGAACCGTACTCAGTGTGCAAGAGACACAGATGATGCACATACTGGAGTTCATGTGGAATAGGAGGAGCCAGATGACCATGCGACTCTCTTTCATAATTTCAGCCCATTTTAATTTGTACGATCATGTTTTGTAATAAGTTAAGACATTGGTTTGTATAAGTTTATGGGCAACCACTCGGATATTTGATTTTGTATATTTGGACTCCCTCTTATACTTAATTGCTCACATTCCGCTAGTTTATTAACTCTGATAAAAGAAAAAAAATGTACGTGAAATTTGAGAGATTTCACAGGCTAACACTCCAGTTTTTGGAAAACGAGTACTGTACTCGGGTTCCGGGAACCGGGGTGTTACAAGAATGTTCACATAAAGTACGTGATTGGTGTAACACATTCCTATAAACTTCATTCTCATCCTCAAGAGGAGGATTATGTCAATTTTCTTTGTTTTGTATTGGAGTTGGATCTGACAGATTTGGATTTGCATTATCAACTAGGTCTGTCATGGAATCCAAGTGGTGTTGACTGCCTTTCCTAAATGAATGATCAAGGCTTGGGACTAGTTCACCTTCGGAGGAGAGTTGAATGTTTTGATCTCTACTCTAACGGGACATAAACCATCCACACACACAACAAAACTCACAAATTCAAATAGCAAGTACGATACTTAGAGTAAAAACAAAAACTTATCTAACAACCCAGGCGGCAAAGCCGACCATGAGGGTTCAAACTACAAAGTAAAATAAATCAACAACCTAAGCGACAGAGCCGACCATAAAGGTTCAAACTACAAGGAAAAATAAATTAACAACCCAGGCGACAAAGCCGACCATAAGGGTTCAAATCACAAAGCAAAATAAATAATAAGAAAGTAAAACTAATGAAAAAATTAAACTACTCTAATTTGAAAAATAGATTCAATGGTGATCTTTGTGATCAAGTAGCAACTGTACGACAACCATAGCACCTGGGTGATGAAATCCCAAGCATGAAC
The DNA here is from genome assembly GCA_030180095.1 of Magnolia changhungtana. NCBI lineage: Eukaryota > Viridiplantae > Streptophyta > Magnoliopsida > Magnoliales > Magnoliaceae > Magnolia > Magnolia changhungtana. The sequence continues at coordinate 2,964,929 of JASAUF010000446.1, forward strand.
AACCTTATGTCATAGTTAGTGCTTGAAAGACCCAATGAATTTACTTTCAAAGTAAAACATAAATTCTACAGAAATTTTGGAGGTTTTAGAAAAGAACTTACCTTTTCTATCTTGCACAGATCTAATCTATCTCTGTCTCTCCCTGACAACGGCACAAAAAACTTGATTGCTTGCCTCCAAGTGCAGAGGTTCGTAGGGGTTCAACCTAAGCGCTAGAGCCGACCATAAGGGTTTAAACTATAAAGAAAAATAAATTAACAACCCAGGCGGCAGAGCTGACCATAAGGGTTCAAACCACAAAGAAAAATAAATAATAAGAAAGTAAAACTAATGTAAAAAATTAAACTACTCTAATTTGGAAAATAGATTCAATGGTGATCTTTGTGATCAAGTAGCAACTGTATGACAACCATAGCACTTGGGTGATGAAATCCCAAGCATGAGCAACCTTATGTCATAGTTAGTGCTTGAAAGACCCAACTGAATTTACTTTCAAAGTAAAACAGAAATTCTACAGAAATTTTGGAGGTTTTAGAAACGAACTTACCTTTACTATCTTGCACAGATCTAATATATCTCTGTCTCTCCCTGGCAACGGCGCCAAAAACTTGATTGCTTGCCTCCAAGTGTAGAGGTTCGTAAGTATTATCCTTTGAATACAGGTTGGATCCCACAAGGAGATAATTTATGAGAATGAAAAAATCAAATGCAAAACTAAGTAATGGAAACTAAACGGATAATTTGATTATGAAGGATTTGAATGTATGAAATTTAATTAATTTGAAAACAACACCCAAGTTTCAAAGTTTCATACATAGGTTAATGTTCCATAAGTCATGGTGACTTTGATAACACAACTAGAATCTGATCACTATGGTCAGCATAATAGGAAAATAAAACAGTTTAAATATTTTAATAAATGATATAAAAGATTAGAGAATCATGGATTAACATCATTAATATCATATTCTCAAGCGCCAATGATTTTAAGCATTCAATATCCACGAGATAATGAATGAAAGAAATGTAACAGGCTGAGAACATTTCCCATCTAAGAAATCTAACTAATCCAGGTTAAGTATAGTTGTTAATATGGATCTCATATGATGGAAATATATAGATCTTATATGAGAATAAAAAACCTAAACCTAAATAATTGATAACATGCATATACCATTCATCTCATCATTAAAAATAATAAATCATCATAATTTATAAAATTATTAAACCAATGTGCTTCCCTTCTAGCTTGGGCTAGAGGGAACTAGAAAAACATAACTAAATTGAAAAAATAAAAAGTAACAAGAAATAAATAAATGCAAATAGAAAAGATCTAAAAGAAAAACAATTTATAAAACTTTAATAAAATTTAAAAATTTCTAAAAGCCCTAAATCTTACTCTTGAATGCTCTGAATAATGCTTAGGAATGCTCTGAGAAGCCCTATTTATAAGTGGGGAACTCCCTCCTTCAAACAGATTTAAAAAATTTGAGAACCTTCTCAAATTTTCTCACTCCGCGTAGGCTTCTCGTAAATAGCTTTGATGCATCGAAGGTCTTTCGATATGTTCTTCGATATAAGTTTTGATGTATCGAAGGTCTTTCGATATCATCGAAACTGGTCCAGAACTGTCCAACGAGTTTGGCTTAAAAATCCTGTAATTTTCGATTCCACCTTCGATACATCTAAGTACCTTCAATATGATCTTCGATACATCGAAGGTCTTTCGATATGATTGAATGTGATTTTGGCAGTTTTCCAAAACTATACTTTTCTGGTCTCGAAATCTGTTTGCAGGACAATTTTCAGGATTCCTTTTCTTCACTTCAAATCTTCGATTCTCTTCCTTCATCACTTGGTTTCCTTGGACCTTTGGCATGTGAATTCTTCAATGTTGGTCTCTTAAGATCCATCCCTTGCCTTGGTGATTCTTGATAATTAAATCCACGCTTTTAGCATTCTTTTCAATCCAAGCACTCAGATTCACCTTGCAACACAAACATGTATAAAATATACTATTAAGCATTATCATGTTGATAAAACTAAGATATAAATGGGGAAAATATGTAATATTTGACACTTAACAACGAACCATCAGTCCAAACAAAGTTCTGATCTGACCATTCAGGCCGACCGGAACATTCAACCCAGGCTGGAACTTGTTCCGAGCATTTGTCCTGAGCAAACATTCAGTTATCAGGCTGATCTTGACCTACCTAGATGGACGTTACATGTTAACTGCTCATCCAACTCTAAAGCCAGTATGGCCGGGATAGTCTTCGAGACTCCAGATTGTGCATGTATGTAATATGCCTTGAGATTCAGATTCCAAGCCTCTAACAATGTTATAGAATATGAAACTCTGCTCGCCAGATTTAGGTTGGCAGCCTGCATGGGAGCCCAACACCTTGAAGTTTCCAGCGATTCACAACTAACCGTCAATCAAATAGCTGAGGTGTACAAAGCCAAGAAGGAACGCATGAAAGCATATCTAGGGAAAGCTAAAGAACTAATCGGCGAATTCCAGAAGTGCAACATCGGCCTGATCCCTCGAGCAGAGAACTCCAAGGCTGACATGTTAGCAAAATTAGGCACCACGGATGAAGACGATATCCCAAGATCAAATCTGATTGAATTCCTCATTCAACCGAACATTAACGAATCTGACCTTGCCATAGCTCTTACGGTAAGCTCGGAACCAACTTGGATGGATCTAATTATCGATTTCCTTAAGGAAGATAAGCTACTAGAAGATCGGACGAAAGCGTGCAAGCTGTGGACCAGGGCAGCTCGCTACATCATGGTCAATGACATCTTATACAAAAAGGGTTCTATCTCCCTTACCTCAGCTGTTTCCGACCAAATGAAGGAGAGTATGTCCTAAGGGAAACCCATAAGGGTATTTGGAGAAACCACTCCGGTGGTCAAGCCTTATCCCATAAGGTCATTCGACAGGAGTACTATTGGCTGACCATCCAGGCTGATGCTCGATAGTACACTCAAAAATATGATAAATGCCAGTGCTTTGCAAACATACCTTGGTAACCTCCCGAAGAATTGACCCCTATGGCTGGGCCATGGCCATTCACCCAATGGGGCATCAACATTATCAGTCGTCTCCCAACCGGCAAAGGCCAGACCAAGTTTGCAGTAGTTGCGATTGATTATTTCAAAAAGTGGGCTGAAGCCAAGCCCCTGACAAAGATTACTGAGGAGAAGGTAACAAATTTTGTTTGAAAAAACATCATGCGTAGGTTTGAAATTCCCTTCATAATTATTTTTTATAATGGGAAGTAGTTCAACAATAAGCAATTCTAAGGAATGTGTGAAAACCTCAGGATTCAGAATGTTTACTCCTCAACCCAGCATCTAAAGGCTAATGGACAGATCGAAGCCCTCAACAAGATCATCAAACACCATCTCCGGACCAAGCTCGAAAAAGCCAAAGGAGCATGGGTGAAAGAACTCCCCAACGTTCTCTGGGCATACCGAACTACAGCTCGGACGACCATTGGAGAAACTCCATTTTCTTTTGCCTTCGGAGCTAAAGCAGTTACTCTAGTCGAAATCCACTACAAGAAAAATGGGCAAAGGCTATGGCAAAAAACCGTAGCTAAAGACCTTTCTCTACGGATCTAGTCCGTAGCACGTCCGTCGCTATTGGTGGGTAGCTAAAGGTTAAAAAAAAAAACTATGGCTACGGATTATATCCTTAGCAATAGATATCAGTAGCTACAAACAAAAGTCGTAGCTGCAATTTCTGTAGTGAAATGTAGCTACACCTATACAAACAAAAGCCGTAGCTGCAATTTCTGTAGTGAAATGTAGCTACACCTATAGATTAAATTCGTAGCAGTAGATATCAATAACTACGGATAAAGCCCATAGCTATACTTTCTGTAGCGAAATATACCTACGGCTACAGATTAGATCCATAGCAGTAAATATCATTAGCTACGGGAAAAAGCAGTAGCTATAATTTGTTTAGTGAAATGTACCTACGGCTATGGATAATATCAGTAGCTAAAAGTGGAATGAAATTCGTAGTAATATGTTGTAGTTAACAATAGCTACGGTTTTCATAATAATAGCTACAGCGAAAATTCATAGCTATTTTTTAAAAAACTTGTAATAATGGTGCCTGTTTCCATTGTAAGAACCTGTTGTGATTGATAACTCATCTAAGCTTAATGCTGATAGTACATAAAATGCAATTAGGAAAAAAATGATGCATTTATTACAAATAACAATCAAATCATACAATGCATCCCACATTCACATTTCTAAATAAACAATACTTCACTTTACTCAACTTATCATAAGAACTACAACTATAGCGTGCCCTCATGTGCAAGAAACAAATACACTCCAACACAGTAAACACCCTCCATATAATGCAATGATGCTCACATTTTTACAGAATTTTCTTCCTTCAAACGGTCAATTTCAGCAAATGCAGAAGATAGAGCTTCTTCTTTCCCTGAAATTGCATATGTAACTTCTGTGGACTTTAACACAAGATCACTTTCAAGTTCTAAAACCCTTCCCTTGAGAAAATGAATTTCATCCTATAGTGACTTCTTTAGCTTGTCAGCCTGTATAAAACAACATTTATAGACATAACCAAACAAGCATGCCTTAATACACATCTCAAAAGAAAGAAAGATAAAAAACACTTACATAGGAAAAAAAATCAAAAATGTACCTGCTAATCTTCTAAACTATGGAAAAATCCAACATGAGTAATGTGGTTTGATGGACTATTGGATTGTGTAACATTATATAGGAAGAAATCAAAATACAGTGAGAGGAGAAATGAAACTAAATCTCCAAGCAATTGTATTCTACAAAAATAATAAACTAAAAGTTTTGAGAAGAATACTACGAAAAATAGGAACCTAATTTAGGAAACAGATAACAAAATTCAAAGATCAAAAGAACAAAAACAACACAAAAGAAAATTAATATACAAACCCCTCAATCATGAAGTAATGGCATCATTTTTGTTAAATCCAGTATTCTTACGAGTGCGGCCACTATTCATTGAGCCAATGGTTGAAATGTTGGGCCACATTATGAGATGGGTCATGCCCAAATTTCCCCACATGAGGCAACCTATAGTTCACATCAAATGTGGCCCAATCAAATAAGTAGAATAATCTAATGGGTGAAACTTTTATCGCATTTCCCATCGACAACATGGCCTGCCACATGAACAGGCCAGTCAGATTGCCAAATGGTGGGACCCACATGTACAATTCATTGCACTAATCACTCTGTATACACAGTAACTAAGAACATCACCAGAACAATCACAATCAGAATCAAAATCAAAATCACAACAGAAATTCAAATAAAAAGAACGGAATCGAAATAAACACAAAGCAATATGGCAACATTCAACAATCGAATTTCAGTGGCTTAATAAACATTAAATGACACTTGAATCGGATATTCACCAGTTCAAACAGAAACTATACCAACTTCATCTCTAATTAGTTCTAATTGCTGAAATTTATGTGAAATGTTATTTCTAACTAAAAAGACGTTTAGGGAATTCAAATTACAACTTCTATTACGATCCCCTACATTTAGGGAGTGTTAAATTTTATTTATTTAAAATTCATAGGTTTAGGTTTAGGTGTAGGTTATAAGTAGGTTATAGTTTTGGGTTTAGGTTTAGTTTTTGGTTTTGGTTTAAGTTACAGGTTTAGATTGAGGTTATAGGTTATAGGTTATAGGTTTAGGTTTAGGTTTAGGAATTTGAGAATAGGTTTAGGTTTAGGTTTAGGTTTAGGTTATAGGTTATAGGTTTAGTTTATAGGTTATAGGATTAGGTTTAGGTGTAGGTTATAGGTAGGTTATAGGTTATAGGTTATAGGTTTAGTTTGTGTTTAGGTTATAGGTTTAGATTGAGGTTATAGGTTTAGGTTTAGGTTATAGGTTTAGGAATTGGGGTTTAGGTTCGGGTTTGCATTTAGGTTTAGGGTTTAGGGTTATAGGTTATAGGTAATAGGTTTAGGTTTAGGTTTAGGAATTCGGGTTCGGGTTCGGGTTTAGATTTAGGTTTTCAAGTTTGGGTTTAGGGTTAGGAAATCATTGTACCCACTATAAATATATGTAGTTTATCTGCATCATCCATTTGCTTTTCCAGATCATTTATGGCGTTAAAACCAAAATTGAATCATATCCAAAACTCAGGTGGACCACACCACAAGAAATAGTGGGTATAATGATTTCCATCATTGAAACCTTTCTAGGGCCTGTAGTGATGTTTATTTATCATTCAACCTGTTCACAAGATCACACAGACAATGATGAAGGGAAAAAATAAATATCAACAGTTCCCACCTTCTAGGGATCCCTGCTCAACATTCGGATAGCTCTAATGCACATCCGGGTTTGCTTCATCAATTTCAAGATAATACATAAACATGGGCCTGTCTAAATGGCCAGGCCACCCATATTATTGTCCATAGAAAATGAATAGCTTCATCATGATCATAACAGATGTTCCCACCTTCTAGGGACCCCCGCTCAACATCCGGATAACTCCAACACAAATACAGAAACAAACTAATTAGGAACTTACAACAACAAAAGGTACCAGGTCTTTGGTCCAGGGGTGATCCACAACAAAAGGTACCATTTACCATGAACTAAAACCATACATTATCCATACCTTGATTGGACTCACTACAAGGGTAATCTTTCAATGATGGCCCACTGCTTCTGATAATCACTACAGGGGTAAGAAAATTACAAAAAGTAAGACTCATGAGATGACATATGTACAAATAGTGACAAGACTAGCTGGTAATGACAGGAGGCTAAGACATCAAATTATTTATGAAGAACGGGAAAAAACAAAGATAAAATAAATAGTTAAAAACTTTACCATTTCAATATTGAACCTTGTAGTGCCAACATTGATTTGTGGGGCTAAAAATACATTAGCCTACATATAAAAATCTCAAGTTAGTTGGGCCTTTGAGGTCCTTAAATGATAGTAGAAGAAGCCGAAAAACTATTGAAATTAACCATCAAGCATTTTAAAAATCCCTCTCAGAAAATGAACCATCAAACTATTGAAACACCATGATGCGTCACCTTCACCCAATCACACTTAAATAGGATGGGCTTGTACCTATGTTGACAATCAATAAGGCCCCTTAAGTAGTAAATTTTCAAGCCATGGAAAGCTAAATGTATGAAAAGCTACCAGCGTACCTAGATTGCTCATTATTATAGTTCACCTATAACTCACTGAGGTTGGAATGTGATCAGAAATAAATAAATAAATAAAGAGTTATGCCAAGTGCAAAAACTGAATATCTAGCTGATACCATCGTAAATATTGTGTCCATAGTCAATAACAACATTCACACTAAGGACACTAGGTCTATGGCCCTAAATCGATGAGAATGTTGTAACAAGCTTTTGTTTACCCTTTGAGGTGTAATCTTTCCATATACGAACGTTTCCATCACCTAAATAAAATTCGTGCATCAGTATACATACAATTGCGAAAATGAAAAATATCCAAACCAGAAGTTGCTCTAGTCATGAAACAAAGAAGCTATGGATCTTACTTGAAGCAACAAGAAGCAAGTTGTCATCTAGCTCAATCTTGGTGGGGAAAACAATGGCAAACCAACGAGGACAGTGACCATCTTCCTCTTTAAGTAGCTTCTTCGTATTTGCATTAATAAATTGCAATCCTGAAATTTTTAAAGAAGAAGAGCTTATCAAGTTATAAAGCATATACAGAGTTAAACAATACAAAGCTATATATCTTTAAACGAAGAAAAAAAAAAGATCTACGGTGAACACAAAATATAAACTACAAAACAGAGCCACATGATCCACTACCATAGTTGCATGAATCAAAGTTACACCACAAAACCAATACAAGCCAATCCAATAAATACAATATGGCATGTGTAAGATGCTTGGAAATGAATGGTAAGACAAGTACATATTAGAACCTTGCAATGGTCAGTATTTGGACAGTCAAGTTATTTGACAAGTCACATGAATTCTTATCCATCCAATGTACATAACAAGAAACACAAAGGATGATAAAGGAAAAATAAAAGAGTTAACAAATCAATAAGATCTGAACTGCTCCCAAAAGTTCTAATATCAGTTTAATAGAGAAAACCGTAAAAGTCCTGCAGTAAACAACCTTAAATACCATACACCATAACCTAAAAGTTGCAACAAAATAATCATTAATTCAAATAGATCCTCGACCATCATTCTCTATGAATTTTTCGGGTAATCCAAAGTTATTATCATGTGCATTCGAACCACTATGGGTTGTTCTTGTCGCATGAAATTTTTTAGGAGCTTAGAGCTCCTTAGGGCGTACCTTTGAGTACTTTTCTGGGAGAGTAGTTCACCTTGAGTGTCCTCATTTCATGGTCTTTTCTAGGTGGCTAGTCCTCCTTAGGGTGTACCTTTGAGTACTTCTTCGGGTGTTTAGTTCTCCTTAGGTGACCTTTTGCCAGTTGGATGAGCATCCTCAAGTCTGTGAGCATGTGCATGCATCCATATATTTAAACAAGAATACCATTGTGAAATCTATTTTATGTTTACACATCTGATGGACTTTGTCTCATTATTATGATGGTTATTGCGAAATATTCATTATGGACTGTCCCTGATAAATTATGCTTAATTATCTTAATGCTTGATGAATCTTGGGGGTTATACCTCACTGGGATAGCCATTGACATATCAAAGCATATTCAGTGCGCAGAAGACGCAAATGATGGGCATGTTGGTGTTCACGTGGATTAGGAGGAGTCAGATGATCTTGTGACTCTCTATTCCCGATTTCATTCGTATTTAATTTATACTGTCATGTATTGTAAAAACTTAAGACATTGATTTGTATAAGCCTTCGGGCAGCCACTCGAATATTTGGATTCCCTCTTATACTTGATTTGTTTCTATTCCGTTAAATTGCTTTGATTTGTTTCTATTCCTTTAAATTGCTAACTCTAATAAAGATTTTTAAAAAATGTACATGAAATTTAGACATCTTTAAAGGTTAACACTCGGGTTTTCGGGAAACGAGTAGTATACTCAGGTTTCAGGAACCAAAGTGTTACAGGTAGTAAGCACAATATCGAATAAGATCAAAGTCGATATATTAAATGATCGGATGCACATCAATGTACGATCGAATTGAACTCCAATGACAACTCCATCATATTAAATGATTGAACTCCTACTTAAAATATAAGGTTCTGGGTTACAATAATTTACATATAATGTCCAAAAAAATATATCATTTTACACCTCATTGGAGATACATGGGCACAAATTGCCTATAACATGGGTCACAAAGAATCTCGCTTAACCCTTTGTGTCACTAGTGAACAAACAAGCGTCATGTTCCCATTTTCAATTATTGGACCCACAGTGAAAAAGGTTAACTCGTGATTTCATATAAGGGAGTCTTTACTTTTAAGTGCAAGAGACAACGACTAACATGCGCATGTAACAATTTTTCATTTGGCTGCATTATAAGTTATAGGATTCACATCCCCACTCAAGTAGTAAAAATAATAAAGATATCTAAATTAACTTAAAATTACCCACCACTTTTAGATAACTAAAACAAATATTTTTTGAATGGAAGCTGAACTCTTAAAACTTTAAAATAACATCATTGTAACTTACTAAAATATTGTAAAATTTTACTTCACCCTAAAATTAGCCGCAGAAAAAACTAATTAAGGCTTGCAAAATTGTTTGGTGGCCAATTAACCTTGATTACTTGCTAAGTTAAAAAGCCAATTTATAGCTTCCAAGATATTATATGTACAGTTTTAATAACGAGTCACAAAGTTATGGCTATTGAATATTATAGCACCCACTGTACTGATTTTTCCCATCTTGAACCCTAAACTCTGACTTGTTTCGATCCTGGCTCTCCAAGCATTCAGTGCGTGCCACAAGTTCCACGTTTTAGATTATCCTGTTAAAAAGAGGTTTTAGTATAGTCCATCTGTGGCGGGTGAACAGACAAATGGCCTAGGTCAATGAAATTAGCTCCACTAACACAACCTGAAGGAGCGCACCGAGCATACCCTTCATGTCACAAATCTATAATTCCTTTTAAGCAAATGTATCAGTATCTCTACATGATAAATAGGACATTTATCTGATTTAAACGTTATTTATGACCTTATTTTTAACATCACCTATTTATAAAAATAAAGTAATAAGAATTTAATAATTTTACAACAATTATTAAATAATATCAATATGGATTCCTCAAGGAATATTGTTCAACAAATATAATTAGCTAGTTTTAACTCTTCCACAAATGTTTTTTTTTTTTTTTTAAACAATCACTTTCAACTTCCAATTTTTGGTGCAACAATATCCAACCTTCCAAAAGGCTGGCCACACCATGAAATCACCAATTCAATCTTCAGGCGAGCCATATGTACACTTTGGATAAGATCAGCGACTGTACATTGTGTTCTACGATTGCCCAAAATTTACAATCACTGATCTTATACAAGGTACATATGGGGCCCAATTGAGTAGAAGGGCCTTGATTTTGATCCAGGTGTTCTTTATAATGGGGCTGAACTTTTGGAAGGGTTGGATGCTGTACACGATGGACAGGTTTATACGTGGAAGCTTGTTGGATGATAAAGTTACTGCTCAACTAGGGTTAAATTTAAGTATGCCAAAGCATGAATAACATTTAATCCGTCCAAAAAGGTTGGCCTCCTCATGAATATCACGAACTGCAAATCAGGCGAATCTGCTCATCAGGTGGCCACATGTTTACTAAGGATAATATTAACGGTTGTGAGTTATTTTCTATTTTGTGGCCAAGCCAAACATGCAATGGCTTGGGCTAAAGCTGAGCCAACCATGTCCAGTCCCACTATGCATCGCCGTTAGTTTAATTCAGTTGGGACTGTGGCCACCTAAGGGCGCCCTTCTATTTCTAAATTCTAATTACTAAAGAGTTGACAAATAGAAACTTATCTTTATATATTTCGCATTTTCTACTTTCTTTGAAAGAGTCGTCCACTTATTTTATTCTCTTCCCCTCTTTTTTAAACTTTCTCTAAGCGTGGGACCCTATTTTTGGAACCTTGGGTAGTCTTATTCCATTTTGTCGAAACGTGAGATTTTATTTTATTTTTCCTCGGGTTGACCATCGGTGCATCTCACACGTATCCTCCAGTAATTGGTTCCAGGTACTTTTATTTAATATTAACAAATGGTTTGTTAGAATAGTTCCCAACGTATTTCAATAGGATAGGATACGTCTGAACTTTTCCCTTCGCATGTTAGTCATCATCGATATTGATCCAAAACTGTTTATATGCACTAACCATTGAGACTCATTGAAGCACACGACACATAATCAAGCAAAGTAATCACAATTATTAAATGTAAATTATTATATATTTTTCCCTTGTTATGCATTGGTTTTATAAATATGGATGTGCTTAATCGATCTAATTACTTACGTTTTCTCTTACGATGTTATTTTGAGAGTTAATGAAAAAATGACGTTTAAAGTGATGATTTCATGCTCAAAGAATAACCAAGTGAATGATTAAATCTATGTAGGTTTAGATTGAAGAATTCAAGAGTCCAAGATTTAAGGAAACCAAGCAAGAAAGGAAGAAAATTGAAAATTTAAAGTGCAGAAAATTGGAAGTGCATAAATCACCTATTCGATGACATTGATGACACCTTCGATGGCATCGAAGAAAGCGTCGATGCCATCGAAACCATCCTCAATCTCATCACAAAAATCATGAATTTTTTATTTTATCATTGGACAAATTCATGCACTCTTCATTGCCATCGAAGGCATGTTCAATGCCATCAAAGCCAAGTTCAATCTCGTCGAAGGCAATTCGATGACATCAAGAAAATATGAGAATTTGAAAGTTCATTGCTGGACAGTTTTCTGATTTTACCCAACTCTTCGATGGGAGTTTAATACCATCAAAGGTGCCATCGAAGATGCAAAAGCTGCACAAATTCAAGTCAGTTTTGAAACCGGTGCCATTGAAGGCTATATAAAGAGATGTTTTAGGATCTTCTAATCAAGAATTGAGGTAGGAGTAGAGCAAGGAGTTATGGAGCTTCAAGGAGTCCTCCCTCCTCTTCAATCCTTCACTTATAGTTAGTTTTTATGTTTTTCTGCTTTAGTTCAATCATGTTTATGGTTAGCTAATCTCTTAGCTAGAGCTAAAAGGTGAAGCCTGCATTTCTTCTTAATGTTTAGTTTACTTTTATTCAAGGTATTTGACTTTCATGTTGAACAATTTCTAGATATTTGGTTTGAATGAAGAAATATTTCTAATTTATTTTGATCCGTTGTTGACTCCGGGTACATTGGATGATTAGTGTAATCCATCTGTGGGCACGAAGGAGCCCTTTGACGGATGATCACGGACCTTAAAGGAATCGATCATTTGATTTGTACGCATCGCATTCACCTCGAAGATAATGCTAAAACAACTTAACAACCACAACATTGATTAAATCCAAATATGAAAGAAGTAGTTAAATTTGAGGTGTTAAAGTTGTTGGATGTGAGTATTTACCTTATATCCGATAGCCAATGGGTGAATCGAACTTAGGTGGTACCCAAGAAGTTTGAGATCACCATCGTAGCCAATGCAGAAAATGAACTTGTGCCAGCTAGAGTCACTACTAGCTAGAGAATGTGCATTGACTACATAAAATAGAATACCGTCACAAGGAAAAATGACTTCCCTTTGCCTTTTGTTGATTAGATTTTAGAAAGGTTAACCGGTCATTCCTATTACTAATTTTTTTTGGATGGATATTTGGGCTACAACTAAATAGAAATATCCCTTGAAAACCACATTTACATGCCCTTTTTGCACTTTCGCATACTGAATGATGTCATTTGTACTATGTAATGCTCCTGCCACATTTCAATGATGCATGTTGAGTATTTTTTCTGACATAGTGGAGAAATTCTTAAAGGTTTTCATTGATGATTTCTCTGTTTTTAGTACATATTTCAGTGAATGCCTTGATAATCTTACACTCATGCTGAAAAGATGTGAAGAAAATAACCTTGTGCTAAATTGAGAAAAATGTCATTTCATGGTTCAAAAGGGAATAGTCTTTAGACATATTATATTGTCCAATAGAATTAAGGTAGATAAAGTCAAAATCGATTTAATCTTTAACCTACCTCCACCCACGACATACCAGAGGTGCGATCTTTTTAGGACATGTGGGGAATGCAACTCCAGTTCAGCATTCTCCATTTCTCATTAGTGAATGCAACTTGATATAAATCAAAAAGATAAAGTCATACCAGTCGGGGGGCTAATCTTTAATTTTTCTTGCACCTTCGTAAACACAAGTTCTGAGAGAACTTGGCCTTGTATGACTAGATGAAAACACAATCAATAAGTCAGCCCCTTTATACAAATTGATACATGAGTCAGCCCCTCACATTATTCTTAGTGTTTGCCTTAAGGATCTGTGGATTTTTGCCTTCATGTGGACTGAGGTTCATGATCTTTCCCACCTACAGATCATGTTTCAAATTAATGAGATTTTTCCCACCATTTTGTTATGATTTCTTTAGCTAATTGATGACACGTGCGGATCGAGCAATTTTCTTACCTTGTATAGAAATTAACGAACTATAAAGGAAGGAAATTTAGAAGAAAAAACTAGACTAAGGATTATTTCCTTTTCCTCTTCCTATCACCAAAAAAAGAAAAAAAAAGTATTAAAAAGGAAAAAAAAAAAGAAGAAAGAAAGAAAAAGAAAAATAACTCTTGTTGTCCATAGAAAAAGGAAAAGTATGAAAGTTCGTCGTATTAAATATGCTTGGCATGAGTTTTTTCTTGATCTTCCTCTTGGTCCATTTCCTATGGACAACAATATGGGTGGCCTGGCCATTTGGATTTCTTTTATAGGGTAATCGTAAAATGCAAAGTTATCAAATAACGCTTATTCATGGATTTCTTTTATAGGGTAATCGTAAAATGCATTGTACTTTTCTTAAAAATCATGTTTCGGATATTTGATACTCTTTAGTGCACATTCACTATCAAGAATGCACATGATCGGAGTGGCCTAGGCATTTGGACAGGCCGTATTTTTATATTTGCTCGAAATTGATGGAGCAGACCCGGATGTGCGTTGGAGCTATCCGGAAGAGCGGGGGTCCCTGAAAGGTGGGAACCGCTGTTATGACCATGATGAAGCTGTCCATTTCCTATGGATAGTATTGGAGGGGTTTATGTATTTGCTCGAGATTAATGGAGCAGACCCGGATGTGCGTCGGAGCTATCCGGATTAGCGGGGGTCCCTGGAAGGTGGGAACCGCTGTTATGACCATGATGAAGCTGTCCATTTCCTATAGACAGCATTGCAGGGGCCTGACCATTTGGACAGGCCGTGTTTATGTATTTGCTCGAGATTAATGAAGTAGACCCGGATGTGCGTCGGAGCTATCCGGATAAGCGGGGGTCCTTGGAAGGTGGGAACCGCTGTTATGACCATGATGAAGCTGTCCATTTCTTATGAACGACATTGGAAGGGCCTGGCCATTTGGACAGGCGATGTTTATATTTGTATTTGGAGGGACCATACCCTTAACCTAAACCCGAATCCATTCTCAAATCCAAAAACCTATAACATAAACCTAAACCTTAACCTAAACCTATAACCTATAACCTAAATCAAAACCAAAACCAAAACCAAAACCTATAACTCAGTAACCTAAACCTAAACCAAAACCTATAACCAAAACCAAAACCAAAACCTATAGCCTAAACTCGAACCCATTCTCAAATCCAAAAACCTATAACCTAAACCTAAACCAAAACCAAAACCAAAACCTATAACCTAAACCCGAATCCATTCTCAAATCCCAAAACCTATAACCTAATCCAAAACCAAAACCTATAACCTAAACTCGAACCCATTCTCAAATCCCAAAACCTATAACCTAAACAAAAACTAAAACCTATAACCTAAACCCGAACCCATTCTCAAATCACAAAACCTATAACCTAAACCTAAACCTTAACCTAAACCTATAACCTATAACCTAAACCAAAACCTATAACTTAAACCAAAACAAAACCTATAACCTAAACTCGAACCCATTCTCAAATCCTATTACCTAAACCTAAACCTAAACCTATAACCTATAACCTAAACCAAAACCTATAACCTAAACCAAAACCAAAACCTATAGCCTAAACCCGAACCCATTCTCAAATCCAAAACCTATAACCTAAATCAAAACCAAAACCAAAACCTAAAACCTAAACCTATAACCTAAATCAAAACCTATAACCTAAATCTAAACCTTAATCTAAACCTATAACCTATAACCTAAATCAAAACCAAAACCTAAACCTAAAACCTAAACATATAACCTATAACCTAAATCAAAACCTATAACCTAAACCAAAACCAAAACCTATATCCTAAACCTGAACCCATTCTCAAATCCTATAACCTAAAACCTATACCTAAACCTAAAACCTATAACCTATAACCTAAACCAAAACCTATAACCTAAACCAAAACCAAAGCCTATAACCTAAACCCGAACCCATTCTCAAATCCAAAACCTAAACCTAAACCTATATCTAATCTTAATCTCAACTCCCTAACCTAAACCTAAACCTAAACCTAAACTTGAAAAC
Organism: Magnolia changhungtana; assembly: GCA_030180095.1. Lineage (NCBI taxonomy): Eukaryota > Viridiplantae > Streptophyta > Magnoliopsida > Magnoliales > Magnoliaceae > Magnolia > Magnolia changhungtana. The sequence goes on from JASAUF010000446.1 coordinate 2,980,642, forward strand.
CCAAACTTAAACCCGATTCCGAACCCGATTTCCTAAACCTAAACCTTAACCTATTATCAATTCCCTTAACCTTAACCTAAATGTATTCTCAAATCCCTAAACCTAAACCTACACCTAATCCTAATCTCAACTCCTTAACCTAAACTTAAACCTAAACTTGAAAACCCAAACCTAAACCCGATCCCGAACTCGAACCCGATTTCCTAAACCTAAACCTTAACCTATTCTCAATTCCATAAACCTTAACCTAAATGTATTCTCAAATCCCTAAACCTAAACCTACACCTAATCCTAATCTCACCTCCCTAACCTAAACCTAAACCTAAACTTGAAAACCCAAACCTAAACCCGATCTTGAACCCGAACCTGATTTCCTAAACCTAAACCTTAACCTAAATATGTTCTCAAATCCCTAAACCTAAACCTACACCTAATCTTAATCTCAACTCTCTAACTTAAACTTAAACTTAAACTTGAAAACCCAAACCTAAATCCGATCCTGAACCTGGACCCGATTTCCTAAAACTATAAATAAACATTAACCTATAACTTATAACCTAAACTTATAACCGATAACCTAACCTATGAATTTTGCTATAGTTTAGAAGATTTGTAGGTACATTTTTTATTTCTTCATATATAATTGTTTTTTTCCAGTTTTTTTTTTTTTGTCTTTCTTCCTTTTGAGATGTGTACAAAGGCATGCTTATTTGATTGTGTCTATTATTGTTGTTCTATACAGGCTAACAAGCTAAAGAAGTCAGTGGAGGATGAAATTCATTTTCTCAAGGGAAGGGTTTCAGAACTTGAAAGTGATCTTGTGTCGAAGTCCACAGAAGTTACATCTGCAGTTTCATGGAAAGAAGAAGCTCTATCTTTTGTGTTTGGTGAACTTGATCGTCTGAAGAAAGAAAATTCTGTAAAAGCATGAGTATTATTTAATGCATGACGGCACGCCTTAGTTGTAATTCTTATGATAGGTTGAGCAAAGTGAATTATTGTTTATTTAGAAATGTGAATGTAGGATGCATTGTAGATTTGGTTGCTATTGTAATAAATGCATCGTTTTTTTTCTCTGATTGCAGTTTATGTACTATTTCTATTAGCATTAAGCTTAGATGAGTTATCAATCATAGCAGGTTCTTGCAATGGAAACAGGTAAAATAGCTAGAATATAATCCGTAGCAAAGCTACGGCTTTTGTCCATAGCTATTGCTGTCTATTGCTACAGATATAATTCATAGCTATTGGTATGTATTGCTACGGATACGATCTGTAGCTATTGGTGTCTACAGCTACGGATATACTCTGTAACTATTGGTATCTATAGCTATGGATTATATCCGTAGCTATTGGTATGGAGTGCTACAGATAACCGTAGCTATTGGTATCAATTGCTACGGATATGATCCGTAGCTATTGGTGTCTATTGCTACGGATAATATCTGTAGCTATTGGTACCTTTCGCTACGGATAACATCCGTAGCTATTGGTATCTTTTGCTACGGATATAGTCCGTAGCTAGACCTTTAGCTACCCCACCAATTGCGACGGACGTGCTACAAACTAGATCTGTAGCAAAAGGGTTTTTGCTACGGATTTTGGCCGTAGCCTTTGCTCATTTTTCTTGTAGTGCTCTCTCTCTATCTCTCTTTCTCTACTCACTTTCCCTAGCAACAAGAGAGGTGGACATCCAAGCATCTCCATGCACTAAGGGAGACAAGTGTGGCCCACTTCCTACGCCTCTCATCTCCCATCTTAAACCTACAATCCTCATCATCTTAGTTTGGCATTCCATCAGACCAAGAAGATCTAATGGTGAGTGTTTTATAGGCTTAGATTTATGTTTTGATAATGGGCCAAGTGGGTCCTACTAATTAATGGTATGGATCTCACTTTGGACCCTAGGTATGGCCGATGGCCCACCTTGATTCACATGATCATTCTATGATGGGGCCATTCTCCTTGGACCCCATTATGATGTTTATTTTTCTAGTATGAAAAGGGTCATTTAGACCTTGCATTTTGGTAGAGAAGGGATCTCCACCATTGATTTTGATTTGGTGGGCTCATATGTAGTGGGACCCACATGATGTATGTTGTAATGCATGGAAGAGAGGGTCCATAGTGTCGGGGTCCCTCCATCACAACGTCTCTCTCTCTCTATCTCTCTCTCTCTCTATTTCTCTCGTTCCCATCTCGTGGCCCACCATGATGTATCTGACCCACACCGCCAAGGGCAGTGGTCCACCATGATGCATGCACTATATACCCATGTTGCCATTGTGGGGTCCACCTTGCAACGTCCAATAGCATTACTGCCTGGACTGTCTGGGGCAGGTCACTTGCATGAAGGAAAAACATAAATATCAGCTTTAATTTAAAAGATGGTGGGTCACACTCATGTGGACCCCAACTTGATGTATGTACCTGATCCACATCGTCCACCTTTTTCCCAAATCATTTTAGGCGTTGAACCGAAAAATGAAGCCAATCTGAAACTCTAGTAGGCCACACCATCTAAAACATTATTTTAATAGTGAAAAATTGTTAGGGCCCACTGTGATGTTTTTGTGCGTCAAAATATATCCAATATTGGACTCATTGGAACTGTCCCGAGCCCAGGAACTCAACTGGCGGAGTAGATCCTCCTGCGTGAGTCCCACCTATGAAAATCCTCGAGAAAATAAAAAATAAATATAAATGACATTGCAGCAAGCAGCGTCCTGCTGCTTGTAAGATGGGCAGAGACCATGGGCCCCACTACAAGCCCCACCATGATATATGCTGAACATCTACACCATGTATTTGATGGGTCCCCTCTAGATATTAGGATACCCCAAAGATCAACCGTTCACGGAACTCAGGTGGTCCACACCACCAAAAAGTAGTGGGAGATTGAATGTCTACCATTGAACATTCACTACCAAAAAAAAGGGGCAAAGGATACAGACCACATTAGTTTTTTACTATGGATATAAACCTTAGCTACAGTTGCTACGGTTTTAATACGTAGCTAAAAAGTTGACACACCGTTAATATATTAATGGTATTGTAAGGGGCTCTATGGAGCCTAAAAAATAATGTTCTATCTAAGCCATCCATATATTTGGAAATATTACTTTAGAGCATGAAATAAAAAATCAGCTAGATCGAAGGCTTAAGTGGACCACACGGTAGGAAACATGGATATTAAATCATATTTGTTTCTTATGGTGTGGTCCACTTAGGCCTCCAATCTACCTTAAATTTAGGATCATGAACTAAAATAATTTAATAAAATTATTGGTCAAAACGGATAAACCAAATACATCATAGTGGGCCCCACGGAACCCCTGTCAGGACCGTCCATGGTCCACGCCCAAATTTGGGCGCGAGCGAGGGTTATCTCTCTCTCTCTCTCTCTCTCTCTCTCTCTGTGTGTGTTCCCTAATCTCTCCATTCCGTAATCTCTTATTTCCCCAATCCTCTATCTCCCTCCCTGTCTCTGCTCTATCTCTCTCATTCTCCTCCCTCTCTCTCCAATGCATCAGCTGTGAATAAACACACGTCGTGAAGCCCCACTTCTATCTCTTTCCATTGCAGAGGGACGAAGATGGATTCATGATGATGTTTGCGTGGATGGGTTCGGTAATCACGGGTTGCAAATGTGGTCACTGGAGATGAGAGACAAGAAGACGAGGGTTTGGGTTGCACCAAATCTGCTGGAAATAATGGCTGTCAGCAAAGTCGGGGGGTTTTTTAATTTTCTCGACAGGGGGTGATGTTGGCCATGGACCCTGGTGGATTCGGGCAGTGCTAGTGTATTCCAGTGTTGTAGATGAAGATGACGGTGATGAACCACCTCTGGTATTGTTTTTCTTGGATTCCTGTTTTTTTCCTGATAAATTTCATGAGGAGATTTAGGGCTTTGGAGTCTAATTTCGGTTCCTAAGTATTGCCATATTAGAATTAGGGATTTGCAGTGTGGGTTTTCGGTTGCATGTTCTATGTTTCCATATAAGGTATTGCATGGATGTGCACAATGGAAGATAAGACTTTATGCAATCAAGCATATGGCTTAGCTGATTCATAATGGTTATGTGCCATTATAGGCATGGGATGTGGCTATATGCATATGTCCTGCAGCATGTAAAGTGAGGTAGAAAATGTAAGAGGGACATGGCTAGGTCTCTGCACATTTCACAATGTGCATTTAGTTAATGGCCAGACACTAGCACTTTAAGTGGCTAAGGATCTCTTGTTGTTTGATTTACTGAATATGAGAAAAGTCACTCCACGCAGATTAAATCCATTCTTCCTAAATCATGTTCTATGGGCTCTTCTAAGTAGATCTCAAAACTCTTAATTACTACTTGTCATATAAGCATCAACATTCATAGTTTTTTGAGACTTGTTTGGGATAGAAAGAGTTTGGTGCATAAATAAACATAGTAGAGCAATAACACAAGGACAGGTGAAAGGAAGAGAAGAACAGAAAGTGGTTGAGGGTTTTGGGGCATTGAGCTTATTGTGTCAGCAGAAGGGTGTGCTCCACATTGAGTTCTTGATGTTTTTCTTTACATTTTAAAATTTTTTAAAATTTTTTTTTTAAATTCAGTTATTTGATGAAGTTCTTAACCACTTATTTCAAAGATTAGTTGCTAGCCTTCATGAGCTGCTACCTAACAGTTAACAGGGTTTTCTGTCACTTGTAATGCAACACGTTCACCGTATATGATGGCATGGATAAACTTCATTCCTGACTGTCTAAATGCGGTCCCTATTGTGATAGGAACATAACCCAAAATTCAGGTTGATTGGACAATCCTAAGTGTCTGCTTGGTGATGATGGTTAAAATGGTGGTTGATCCCTTATTCTAACAGTCATGGACATGTGAAACATAATGCTTTAATATGCAGTTGTTTTAGTAAATCATCTATAAATGAGCCCTGTGACATATTTTGGATGGATCCCATAATCAATTCATGCTATCAAAATCAATATATAATTGTGTTTGGAATGTGTGTGGGAAACAGAAGCATGAGCAGCATTTAATCGCCCTACCGATTGATGACTAGAACACTCATTTGGTCGCTACTGCTTGAACCCAGGGTACCAAACTTACCAGTGAAATCCCGCTAACCATGGTACCTCGATCCGCGAAGACTCATAAGTCGGGCATGGTGGTATAGGACACCGTGGTCAAGTTGTCGGCCTACGCTGGGGCCACGTGCCTCCCCGTAGTGACCAGTGAGCAACCTAACTCGTGAGCCGATTATAGTGGTGGGGAACACTATATTCGTGCTGTAGGCCTACATTGATAAGGTGATGGGGGAGTGTTGCAACGATTAGTGTAATGACCACGACCACGATGACCCTTTGTAGTGACCTCGAGCATACTCTGAATTTGTGGTGAGGCGTCAAGTTTTGCCGCAGTGTATAGAGTATGAACTAGGCCTGTATCTATATAGTGATGAATCGTTAAAGAGGTGATGGGGGAGTGGTGCAACGATTCCGTGTAACAGCCTGGCAGCCGCTACAGCGACTTAGAAACACATTATCGTATGAGATTAACTAGGACTGATGACCCTATAATGGATCATGCTTGGGAATGATACAAGGGTGGTACCTTAGTTTCCCAATCCTGCTGTTTGAAATGGACTAATAACAACTCGGTAATCATGTTCATCATGCATTGCATGGTCCTGGAAGATGTGGAGCATTGAGGGATGAAAGCATGCCCCGAACGTAAGATGGTGTCGCATGAGGGTGGTTTGGCAAGGGCATCCATCATGACTGCATTCATACTTGCATTAATAAGAGTAGTTAGGAGTGTTTGATTATACTGCTTTATCATTACTGCTTGACTGCATTGATAACATGTTAACCTATGCTTTATTGTTCCACTGAGTTAGCTACTCACTCCCACGTTACGGGACGATGCTTGCAACACCAACCAGATTGTCTTAGTTGTAGGTGATCGTGATGCTTATGAAGCAGAGCCGGACTACTATTATGATGTCAAGGAGGAGTTCTCCTACATGTAACTCTCTGACAGGTCTATGAAGACCTGAAATTGCATTGACGGGGCTATGGTATTTGGGATAGAAGACATGTAACGCCCTGAAAATCGGGGGTCGAGCATAAACTCAACTCCCGAGTTCCAGAACATCACTTATGCAACAAAATGAATGATGATTAAATGTTGACTGTATTCGTGTATTGAACATGAGTGAGATTAAGCCAAAACAGCACATCATACTCCAAAGACAGTTAAATTACAAGCGGAAGACGATGATAGATAAATAAAATATATAAATTGTGATGAGTCTCTAGAGTGTGATAACATTACTAGGTTAAATAATTACAAGTACAGTTCTAAAATATACCAAATGTGTAAGTGTAATATCTTCTATCCCAAGTACCATAGCCCCATCAATGCAGTACCAGGTCTTCAAAGACCCGTCAGAGAGTTACATGATAGGAGAACTCCTCCTCATCACCATAGAAGTAGTCGGTAGTCCACCGCTTCATAAGCATCGCCATCATCTGAAATTCAACAAATCTGGTTGGTGTGTACAACACTGTCCCGTAACGTGGGAGTGAGTGATCAACTCAGTGGAACAGTAAGACATAGGTTAACATGTTATCAATTCAATCAAGCAGTAATGATAAAGCAGTACAAATCAAACAATTCTAACTACTCTTATTAAGTGCGAGAATGAAATGACATGATGCTGTATGCCCTTGCCAAACCACCCTCATGCGACATCATCTTACGTTCGCGAATGCTTAACTCCCTCAGTGCGCCACATCTACTAAGCACATGCGGTGCGATGATGATCATGATTACCGAGTTATTATTAGTCCATTTCAAACAGCAGTATTGGGAAACTAAGGTACCTCCCTTGTATCATTCCCAAACATGATCCAATCTAGGGTCGTCATTCCTAGTTAATCTCATACGATATTATGGTTTGAGAGGCGTAGCGAAGGCATCACAAAGGGCTTGTCACCCGTCAGCACGGATACAAATCTCACCGTATGCGGCTCAATTGCTGACCGTCAGCTCGAGTACAGGTCTCACCGTACTCGGCTCAATCACTAGCCGTCAGCTCGAATACAGGTCTCACCGTACTCGGCTCAACTCATACTCCAGTTGCTGTGAAAGACTCGTCGCCAATTACAGACCTTGGAGTATACTCGAAGATACTACAGAGGACTCGTCGCCCGTTAGCACAAGTACAGGTCTCACCGTACTCGGCTCTCGCCGTAAGTATCGACAGCTCGAATATAGTGTCCTATACCACCATAATCGGTTCACGAGTCTAGTTGCTCACTGGTCACTACGAGGAGGCACGTGGCCCCAGCGTAGGCCGACAGCTCGACCACGGTGTCCCATACCACCATGCCCGGCTCATGAGTCTTAGCGGATCGAGGTACCATGGTTAAAAGGGATTTCACTGGTAAGTTTGGTACCCTAGGTTCAAGCAATAGCGACCAAACATGGTGAACATACATAAGACAGATCGGGTTACTTGACGAGCTCGGCTAGCTCGAGCGCATAACAAGTTGAACGACATGAAGTGCATAAGCACTTCGCGTGGCCAACCACTATCGCCAACCGAAGTATGACTCGAGTTCGTCGAACACATCTCACGTGGCAAATGAATCGCAGCCACGAATTCAATTCTGGTGCCGATTGTCTGGACTATAATCATAGCCCCAAACATGATAACTTGCAGATAGATAAAATAGTAATGGATCAAGATTCCACTCATACAATCAAGGTATGGTATTATCCGTTTAGGGCTGCCAGGGCTGTTACACGCACTCGTTGCTCCGCTCCCCCATCACCCATGACGGATCATACAACATAAATATAAATTTAAACATATGCATTACATAGTTATAATCAGAAAGCAGTTGAGCATGTTATGAATCACAACACAAGCATGAGTTTATACATGTTCAATTCCTAATCACACAACAATCCAAGGAGATCATACACATAGTGAAAAGAGGTTGAGAATCATATCTCAACACCCTTATACATTACAATTTTCTAACTACTACTCATTCAGACATTTCAAGAAACACTTAAACAAACATGCATCAACATACATGACATATGTCGATCACATAGGCATTAGGCCAAATCCTTTCACTAGGTAGTTGCCCCAATCATAACACGCGTACACCCACGACGGATAGTCATGGCAAGCAGGAATCCAAGTTCCATATTCATTCAGTCATTTCCACAAACACTTGGGCCACACATTTTAGCATATATGGTGTCTACTGGCCATGGCGTGATTTAGGGTAAATCCTTTCGTCAAAAGGGTATCGCCAATACAACAATCATGAATCCATGACAATTAGTCATGACGAGCACGAATGAGGATTCTATACTCATTCAGTCATTTTCACAAACACTTAGAATACACTAATACAACATACATGGTGTATGTTAGCAAAACATGTATTAGGGCTATCCTTTAGCCAAGTGAGTATTTTATCCATGTATAATATATTACTACAGCCAATAATCATGATAAATTCATCTCCCAGTATTTATACGTATACAGTATTTTCTAGAATACGCATTTTCAACATACATAGTGTATACAAGCAAACATGTATTACGGCGATTCCCTTCGCCAAGAAAATGTTTTATACACACATAATATATTTATACGACAATTAATCATGACAAACACATCACTAAAATATACATGTATACGGTACTTCTTACAATACCGTATTTCTACATACATAGTGTTTATTAGTAAACATGTATTTAGGCGAATCCTTTCGCCAAATAAGTATTTTATCCATACGTCATATATCCATACGACAAATAAACATGTCAAACACATTTCTAAAAAAATACGTATACGGTATTTTATACGAATACCTAGAGTATGTGAAATTCCAAATTCTACAATTCTAATCGAAACTGAAAACGGAAAGCACTTTGTACATGTACAATTGCATGCAGATCATGAATCTATCATTATCTGACATTGAAAGCGTTGAAAACCATAACCTATATACCTAAAGTCCGCACCTTGTGTCGTAGAATCGTAATGAAGTTGATAGGTTCGTTAAGCTTCCGTATACGGGAGTTTGGCACCCTATGGAACGAAATACGTTAGCTATTTCATAACGTACAACCTAAACAACCCTAAAACAGGTTAGGGTTAGGGTTTTTAACCTAGAAACGACGCCGAAATTGCCGAGAAAGCGACGAGAATCAGGCGGTGGAGCCCGAATAGCTATAGCGAGGAATGCGTGCAGGGAGTTCCTCCCACATCTCCCTCACTTTCTCTCTCTTTTCTCTCTCTCAAATCCAAATTCGTATGGCTGGAATGGGAGAGGGTTTAAGGTCCCTTTATAGCCTCAAACCTTCCCAAAATAGACTCAGGTTCAAGGGTTGCTGCTATTATAAGCATTTCAGCGATGTTCCAGCTCAAAAGAGTGTTTCTGGTGGCCCCCCTTGAGCCAAACGTCAGACTTAAACTCACCACACATGGATCTATGTGGGATTATGTTTTTGACTCGATCGGATTCCCAAATCGCACGTGGCGGACCACTTTCAGTTCAACGGTCAGTGGGCCACGATCCGAAATTCCAAGCACATGTAAATGTTCCTGAAATTTTTCTTAATCCGAGGGTGTAATTTAGTCTGATTCTGACGGTCTGGTTGCTTAATACTGATGCGCAAGCGAATGGTGCCAGATCACTATTCCAGATATTTATTTTGTAAAGGGAATAGTATTTTTCACACACCCTCGCTCCGGATCCAAACGAATGGCCGTGGGACATCAGCTGGACCTGATTTTTGAGATAATAGTCAAGCCCAGTGAGGCGGTCCTAGTTCCTTAGCTTCGTGTTAATCGGACTTCTGATGTGCAATCTAGACCAGATACGGAGTTTCGAGATGCTCCCGAGAGGAACCGGGTAATGAGTTTGATCCTGGATTTTTGGGTAACCTAGCGTCAATGATTCTACAAGTTTTGGGTCTTGCAGATCGTGTTTAAAGCGATTCAAATGGATTTCATGGCTAATCTAGTTTAGCACTTAGTTAACTTTGTCAAATTTCTAAAGGATTTAATCCTAAGTGATTTCCGTCTGAGGTAGTATTTAGTCCTTTGCAGTTTGTATCTAAAGTGATCCAAGTTATACTACTTAGCTAGTTTAAGATAGTGTCTAGGGTGAAAGTTCTTAGAAAAATTGGAAGATCAAGGTGATGAAGGGTGAGATTTGTAAAGGAAATGAGTTCAAAGGCGGCTTTAGACTTTGGGATTCAGTTCTGACAAGTTAATGAGGTATTAGGATCGACCCATTGCCTAAGGACGTCTAATCCCAGGTTGGCAAAAATCCGGGGCGTTACAAGACATTACACTTCCACAATTTGGTATATTTTGAAATTTATGCTTGTAATTCTTTAACCTGGTAACCTCATCACACTCTGGAGACTTACTACAGTTTATATATTTTTCTATCTATCACGGTCTTCCGCTTACAATTTAACTGTCTCTGAAGTATGATATGTTGTTTTGGCTTAATCTCACTCATGTTCACCACACTAATATAGATTACAGTCAATCATCATTCATTTTGTTTGCATAAGTGATGCGTTGGAACTCGAGAGTTGAGTTTATGCTCGACCCCCAATTTTCAGGGCGTTACAAGATGGTATCAGAGCATGATTTGGATTAAATCGGACCTGGGTTATGATCACACGACGCACACTGACCCACTCTAACTTAGGAGGGAGCGACGGGATGTAGAAACAGACTTAGGTTCTCCAATTTCGCCAAATAGCGCATTTGGATGTGATCAACTGTAGAGATTGGACCCGTAGGCCTCGATGATTGCATGAAATGATCTCAGAACACTTCTAGACCGTCAAACGACGGGTCTAGATCACAATCCACCTCATCCCAACCGTTGAAACTCGATAGAATACAGGATAAACGTGATGAGGATAACTACTCCGAATCCTCGGAGCTTCTCTGGACTCCTCACAGAGACTTCTCGAATATACGAGAAAAGAAAGCAGAAAATAGAAATAAATTCTAATAAATTCAAAATTGATTAATGAATGACAAAAAAAAAACCTTTTCACAACCCTTTAAATAGGGATACCAAGTAATGGGACAGAAATCAGAAAAAAACTACAACTAAAACTCCTATAATTCGCGACTTACTATAAGGTTGTGATGTCTACTAGTGCGCAAGGTTTTCAGCCAAAAATAGTAAGTGTCCTATTTGGCTTCACCAAACCGTTCTCCTAATTATTCTAAGTTCTTTTCGCGTTGGGCGCAACTCCTAAAGCCCAGCGGATGAAGAGTAATTAAACTAAAACTACTATTTATAGTAAAAATGAAATTGAAACAGGGAAACGACCATCGATACAGGGTTTTTTCACAATTTCGGGTTGCGCAACCCTGCAAAGTAAGGTTGGTTAACTTCATTAGCTCGTTCTACCCCAAAATCATATATTTTACGTCAGATAACTCATTCCAGATTACATCCAATTTGACCCGAAACGACTCAAAACGGAGTTGGAGGCCATACGCATCAATCCGGGGGGGGGGGGGGAACCAAGTGGACCCAGGGTGCATTTAGCACATTGGGAGGGTGGTGAACACCGCCCTACCGAAGAGGGACAGTGGCTGGTCCGGTGCACCGTGGCGGAATCGTGGTCACCGCAGTCAGGTTGGGCCGGTCGGGTTGGGCCGGTGCTGGTCATGGTCGGCCCGACTGCTAGGCTCATGTGGTGTGTGTGAAATTGCGGGGGACCCCTATTTCACGTCGTTTTGCCCCCCTCTCTCTCAAACGCCCCTCCAAGCCCCCTTTTCTCTTTACGGTTGCTGTTTTCTCTCTCAAACCTTTCTCCCAATCGCCCAATCCCTTATTTTGGGCATAACCCACCCATATCCATCATTCACAGCAACACCTACCTTCTACCCTTTCCGTTTTCTCTCATTTGAGCTCCTACACCCACCATTTGAAGTTCAAATTCGTGTAAGCTCTCTAACCCATCCATTTTCTTCCCTTTCCTTCTTCAAACCCTGTCCTTTGGGCCTTACAATCCATGTTGAGGCTCAAGTCCGTGGAGAACCAAAAACTCCAGCCCCCATTTCCCCTTATCCTCATTTTCCATGGCTCTATCCAAGCTTGGTACGGCCATCTTCTCTGATGTCTAGCTATCCATATGTTGTCTTGTAGTTTGCATGGGCTACTGTCTTAGGGTGGTTATGTTTTTATGTTGATAAGTGTAGTAGTTAGTAGAATGTTTTAGATGTTTGAGAACATTTAGGGCCCGTTCAGCTAACTGCATTAGGTGATCTAGGTGGATAGCATTGTATAAGTAACAATAACTATATGTGTAGGGTATGGTCCTTAGATTGGTGTATCCCATGTTTTCTAATGTCATGTTTGGAATGTATGCAATGAAACGTATATCCCGGGTTTTCCTATTACACGTAGAAATTCATTATCCTGGGATTTGGAACTCCCATCCCACGCTTTTCCAACCCAAGACTCATTTTCCAAAGCCTATAAAATTAATTTTTATCCCACACACCCTCCTACCAAACATGTCATTCCCAATTCCCAAGTGAGTTTAGCAATGCAGTCCCATTTAAGATAATAGGCCCTTGGAGTTTTGGACCTAGAGCGGTGCTCCTAGACTTCGACAGACCTGACCGTATAGGAAATCCAACAAGTAATAATGTGAACCTTATGACCTTCTTAGCTAGTATGAACATGTGTGTGATGCTCAAGCATAGTTAAATTCAAGTGCAGACAACTTAGTTCCAATTAGACAACTTTGACCCTAAGTGATAAAACCATTCCTGTATTAGAAATGATGTGAAACCATATAGCGTATGAGCATAGACTTTGGACTACACCTATGGCTTTCCACTACTCCTAAATTAAGACTAGACTAAAGGTTACATTAGAGAATGCCAGAGACTGATAGATGTAACTAGGTCAAATCAATACACCTCTTTGATCTGGGTGGCGCAGTGAAAGCGTGGTGGACCCTACCCCACTGGCCAAGGATCGAAACTGTGCTCGTCGAATACGAACATTATAAAAACCCTAGAAATTTCTACTATGAGAAACCATTTTAGGATGATCTAGTAAGATTTGATTCACCATTTTCTTGGACATAGATAATAACAAGACCCTCTTAGACCAATGGGCATTCCCTAAGTTTTTAGAGTGATCGGTCTATGGAGTTACTGAAATATACAACTGCGAAGCATTCGTGGCTTGACCCAATTCTCAATCCTGGGCGACTACCAATGGACTCACTGCTTGGCCGAGCAGAAGACCAGGATCCACCAGGATTCGGAAGGGATACGATGAGCTTTCTACCCTGGCCCGGTAGATGATCGATGTATCAGGATAAAGCCCACTATAACCATCTCGCCATGTTGGTCAAACAATGAAAACAACTATCTTACTCTAACTTGTTGGGGATTGTCGTCAAGACTCCAAATAGGTAAAGAAATAAATTTTAGTAAACCATTAGGGTATGAGCAATGGATAAAGAAATATGTTTTGAGGGGGGTAGACTAAAATGAACCGAACTAGTATATACCCTACCACGCATATAAACTTGAATCAATAAGTCTTAGGCAAATGAAATAATAGAATCCTTACTTATTACCCTTAGGCAATTTCGGGGGTGAAATTTTGTTTTAAGGGGGGTAGATTGTAACATTCCGAATCTTTGCCAATCTGGAATTAGACGTCCTTAGGCAATGGGTTGATCCTAACACCTTATTAACCTGTCTGAACTCAATTCCACAGTCAAAAATCGATTCTTAACCTATTTCCTTCACAAATCCCACCTTTCACCAACTTGTTCTTTTAATTTTTCCAAGTACTTTCACCCTAGACACAATCTTAAACTAGCTAAGTATAAACTAAATCCTTATGTACAAACTACAAAGGCCTAGGTACCACCTCAGACAGAAATCTTATAGGACTAAATCCTTTAGAAATTTGACAAAGTTAACTAGGTGTTAAACTAGATTAGCTACGAAATCTACTTGATCCACTTTAAATACGATCTGCAAGACCCAAAACTTGTAGAATCATTGACGCTAGGTTACACTAAAATCTAGGATCAATCTTATTACCTAGTTGCTCTTGGGAGCACATTGAAACTCTGTATCAAATTCGGACCACACGTTGGAAGTCTGATAAACACGAAGTTAAGGAATTAGGTCTGCCTTACTGGGCTTAACAACCATCTCGAAAATCAAATCCAGATAGTGTCCCAGTGAAATTCGCTTGAGCTCGGAGCGGGGAGTGTGAGAAATGTGAAAATAATTCTAAATTAAATTCAAAATAATGAAATCTGAGACTTGTCGCTTGCTGGTCAGTATTAAGTAACCTGACCATCAGAATCAGGCCAAATTACACCCTCGGATCAGGGATATTTTTCCAAACATATCCATTTACTTAGAATCTCCAATCGAGATCCAATGACCGTTGAACTGAAACTGGTCCACTACGCATGATCTGGAATCCTGACTAAAATGAAAACTTAGTCATACCTAGATCCAGTGTTAGTGAGCTTAAGTCCGACCGCACCCAGAAAAGGGGCTGCTGGAAGTCCTCCGTTGAGCTGAAACAGCCTCACTTTGGCTATAACCTAAGTATACCTTGACCTGGAGTCTAATTTGGTGAGTTTTTAGGCTATATAAGGGCCTTAGAACTCTCTCTCTCTCTCTCAGCCATACGAATTTGAGATTTGGGAGAGAGAAAAGAGAGAGAAAGTGTTGGAGTTGTGGGAGGATCTCCCTACCATGCTTCCCTGCCGCTATGCAAGCTCAACCACCCTTATCTTATCGCTTTCCCGGCGATTCCAGCTTCGTTTCGAGGTAAGAAACCCTAACCCTAACCTGATTTGGGGTGTTGATAGTTGTATGTTATGAAATAACTAACCTAAAGCATCCTATAGGCTACCAAACTGCCGTGAGTGAAAGCCTAGCAAACCTATCGAACTCGTTACGATTCTACGACAAAAGGTGAGGACTTTAGGTTTATAGGTTATGGTTTTCAACGCTTTCAATGTCAGATAATGATAGATTCATGATCTGCATACAATTGCACATGTACAAAGTGTTTTCCGTTTTCTGTTTCGATTAATGACGTAGAATATGGAATTTTACATATTCTAGGTATTTGTAGAAAATACTGTATATATATAAATTTTGGAAATGTGTTTGCCATGATTATTTGTTGTATGAATGTAATATATATGGGTAAAATACTTGCTCATAGAAAGGAATTGCCCTAACACATGTTTTGCTAACATACACTAAGTATATTGAAATAGTGTATGCTAAGTGTTTGTGAAAATGGTTGTGAGAATAAATGTTTGTGTAACATCCCGAAAATCGGGGGTCGAGCATAAACTCAACTCCCGAGTTCTAGAACATCACTTATGCAACAAATGAATGATGATTGAATGTTGACTGTATTTGTGCATTGAACATGAGTGAGATTAAGCCAAAACAGCATATCATACTCCAGAGACAATTAAATTGCAAGCGGAAGACTGTGATAGATAAATAACATATAAAAATTGTGGTGAGTCTCCAGAGTGTGATAAGTTACCTGGTTAAATAATTACAGTACAATACTAAAAATATACCTAATGTGAGGAAGTGTAATGTCTTCTATCCCAAGTACCATAGCCCCGTCAATACAATATCAGGTCTTCATAGACCTGCCAGAGAGATACAGATAGGAGAACTCCTCCTCATCATCATGGAAGTAGTCCGGCTCTGCTTCATAAGCATCGCCATCACCTGAAACTCAGCAAATCTAGTTGGTGTGTATAACACCATCCCGTAACGTGGGAGTGAGTGATCAACTCAGTGGAACAGTAAAGCATAGGTTAACATTTTATCAATTCAGTCAAGTAGTAATGATAAAGCAGTAAAATCAAACACTCCTAACTACTCTTATTAATGTAAGTATGAATGCTAGCATGATGTATGCCCTCACCATACCCTTCCTCATGCGACACCATCTCATGTTCACGGCATACTTTCATCCCTCGGTGCTCCACATCTTCCAGGCACATGCAATGCATGATGAGCATGATTCCCGAGTATTTATTAGTCTATTTCAAACAACAAGATTGGGAAACTAAGGTACCTCCCATGTATCATTCCCAAACATGATCCATTCTAGGATCGTCAGTCCTAGTTAATCTCAGACGATGGTGTGTTTTCTATGTCACTGCAAAGGCTGTCAGGGCTGTTACGCACAAAGGTTACACCACTCTCCATCACCTCTTAAACGATTCATCACTATACAGAAACAGGCCTAGTCCATACTCTCTACACTGCGGAAAAACTCATCGCCTCACCGCAAATTTAGAGTATGCTCGAGGTCACTCCACTAACGTCCTACCAACTGGCAGTCTATTTTTGAAGCCCGACCAGTCCACTTATTGACAATGGGACTCGGATGCAACCCGACTGGGGACCACAGCCAGGCTACGCCAGTGTAAGCCGACAGCTCGAATATAGTGTCCCATACCATCATAATCGGCCCACAAGTTTAGTTGCTCAATGGTCACTACGGGGAGGCACATGGCCCCAGCGTAGGCCGATAGCTCGACCACGGTGTCCCATACCACCATGCCCGGCTCATGAGTCTTAGTGGATCGAGGTACCATGGTTAACGGGATTCCACTGGTAAGTTTGGTACCCTAGGTTCAAGCAGTAGTGATCAAACATAGTGAACATACATTAGACATATCGGGTTACTTGACGGGCCTGACTAGCTCGAGCGCACAATCAACTGAACGACATGAAGTGCATAAGCACTTCGCGTGGCCTAACCACTGTTGCCGACTGAAGTACGACTCGGGTTCGTCAAACACATCTTACGTGGCAACATGAATCTCAACCACAATCTCAACTCTAGTACCGATTGTCTGGACTATACACATAGTCCTAAACTCAATCAATCCTTATTCGTAGCATGTGGAGTAAAGCATGATAAACAAAGTAATTCAAGCATGATAGTAAACATGTCATAAAGCATGTTATAAAGCGTGTTATAAAGCACACATATATAAGAACACAAACACATATATTTCACAAGTAAGCGGTTTAAGTAAACAACCTCATGGAGGAAATCATACATGTCTCTAAGGTAGTTGAGAATCACATCTCAACACCTACCTAAGACACCAACATCCAAACACTTACACAAGCATTTTCACAAACACTTAACATACACTATTTCAACATACTTAGTGTATGTTAGCAAACATATATTAGGGCGAGTCCTTTCGCCAAGCAAGTATTTTACGAACATATAATATATTTATACAACAAATAATCATAGCAAACACATCTCTAAAATACATATGTATACAGTACTTTCTACAATACAATATTTCTGCATACATAGTGTATATTAGTAAAACATGTATTTGGGCGAATTCATTCGCCAAATAAGTATTTTATCCATATATCGTATATTCATACAACAAATAATCATGTCAAATACATTTCCAAAATTTATACGTATACGGTATTTTCTACGAATACATAGAATATGTAAAATTCCATAATCTACATCTTTAATCAAAACAGGAAATAGAAAGCACTTTGTACATGTGCAATTGCATGCAGATCATGAACCTATCATTATCTGACATTGAAAGCATTGAAAACCATAACCTATACACCTAAAGTCCACACCTTGCGTCGTAGAATCGTAACAGAGTCGATAGGTTTGCTAAGCTTCCGTATTCGGCAGTTTAGCAACCTAGAGAACGAAATAGGTTAGCTATTTCATAACCTACAACCTATAAAGCCCTAAAACAGATTAGGGTTTGGGTTTCTTACCTAGAAACGGAGCTGAAATCGTCGGAAAAGCTATTAGAACGGAGCGGTGGAGCTCGTGGAGCGGCAAGGAAGCACGGCAGAGAGATTCTCTCACATCTCTCTCACTTTCTCTCTCTTTCCCTAGGGTTTTTCTCAAATTCAGATGGCTGAAATGGGAGGGGGTTTAAGGTCCTTATATAATCTAAAATGTCTCCAAAATAGACCTGGGGACAAGGTATACTTGGGTTATAGCTAAAGTGGGCTATTTTCAGCTCAATGGAGGACTTCTGACAGGCCTACTTGAGCCAAAGGTCGGACTTAAGCTCACTAACAGCGAATCTACATTCCATTAAGTTTTCGTTGCAGTAGGGTTCTCAGATCACGCGTGGCGGACCAGTTTCAGTTCAACGGTCAGTGGATCTCGATCGGAGATTCTGAGTACATGTAAATGTTTATGAAATTTTTCCTGATCCGAGGGTGTATTTGGGTCAGATTCTGACGGTCTGGTTGCTTAAAACTGATCCGCAAGCGACAAGTCTCAGATTACTATTCAAGATATTTATTTTGTAAAGAAACTAGTGTTCTCACACTCTCTCGCTCTGAACTCAAGCGAACAACCGTGGGACACTGTTTGGATTTGATTTCTGAGATAGTTGTCAAGCCCAGCGAGGCGGTCCTAAGTCCTTAACTTCATGTTATTCGGACTCCCGATGTGCGGTCCAGATCTGATAAGGAGTTTCAAAGTGCTCTCGAGAGCAGTCGGGTAATGAGTTTGATCCGAGATTTTAGGGTAACCTAACGTCAATGATTCTACAAGTTTTGAGTCTTGCAAATCATATTTAAAGCGATTCTAGCAGATTTCGTAGCTAATCTGGTTTCGCACTTAGTTACTTTGTCTCATTTCTAAAGGATTGAGTCCTAAGTGATTTCTGGTCGAGGTGGTACTCAGGCCTTTGTAGCTTGTATATAAGGTGATCCAAGTTATAATACTTAACTAGTTTAAGATAGTGTCTAGGGTGAAAGTACTTAGGAAAATTGAAAGAATAAGGTGGTGAAGGGTTGAATTTGTGAAGGAAATGGGTTCAAAAGCGATTTTAGACTGTGGGATTCAGTTCTGACTAGTTAATAAGGTGTTGGGAGCGGCCCACTACCTAAGGACGTCTAATTCCAGATTGGCAAAAATCTGGGCTGTTACCGTTTGGATGATGATTCCTTAGGTAGGTGTTGAGATGGGATCTCAACTACCTTAGAGACATGTATGATTTCCTCCATAAGGTTATTTACTTAAACCGCTTACTTGTGAATTATATGTGTTTATATTCTTGTTTATATGGTGCTTTATGACATTCTTTATAACATGCTTTATACATGCTTATGACATGTTTGTTAGCATGCTTGAAATACTTTGTTTATTATGCTTTACTCCACATGCTTTGAATATGGATTAATTGCGATTGGGGCTATGTTTATAGTCCAGACAATCGGTACCAGACTTGAGTTTATGGTTGAGATTCTTTTCGCCATGTAGGATGTGTTTGACGAACCTGAGTCGTACTTCAGTTAGCGACAGTGGTTAGGCCACGCGAAGTGCATATGCACTTCATGTCATTCAGTTGATTGTGTGTTGGAGCTAGTCAGGCCCGTCAAGTAACCCGATGTGTCTATCGTATGAGATTAACTAGGACTGACGACCCTAGAATGGATCATGCTTGGGAATGATACAAGGGAGGTACCTTAGTTTTCCAATCCTGCTATTTGAAATGGACTAATAACAACTCGGTAATCATGCTCATCCTGCATTGCATGTGCCTGGAAGATGTGGAGCACTGAGGGAAGAAAGCATGCCGCGAACGTAAGATGGTGTCGCATGAGGGTGGTTTGGCAAGGGCATCCATCATGACTACATTCATACTTGCATTAATAAGAGTAGTTAGGAGTGTTTGATTGTACTGCTTTATCATTACTGCTTGAATACATTGATAACATGTTAACCTATGCTTTATTGTTCCACTGAGTTAGCTACTCACTCCCACGTTACGGGACGGTGCTTGCAACACCAACCAGATTGTCTTAGTTGCAGGTGATGGCGATGCTTATGAAGCAGAGCCGGACTACTATTATGATGTCGAGGAGGAGTTCTCCTACATGTAACTCTCTGACAGGTCTATGAAGACCTGGAATTGCATTAACGGGGCTATGGTATTTGGGATAGAAGACATTACACTTCCACAATTTGGTATATTTTGAAATTTATGCTTGTAATTCTTTAACCTGGTAACCTCATCACACTCTGGAGACTTACTACAGTTTATATATTTTTCTATCACAGTCTTCCACTTACAATTTAACTGTCTCTAAAGGATGATATGCTATTTTTGCTTAATCTCACTCATGTTCACCACACTAATACAGACAACAGTCAATCATCATTCATTTTGTTTGCATAAGTGATGCGTTGGAACTCGGGAGTTGAGTTTATGCTCGACCCCCGATTTTTAGGGCGTTACACTTACCTTTCCCTTTGTTCATGATTTTTCAGTGTAAGAGGCAAGTAAAGGTAAGGGAGGTCAATCAAAAGAATGGAAAGTACCTGACCGAAAGTGAGATTAGACTCTGGAGTGGAAGTGATGGAAGGATAATAGTTGTTTCTTTTGAAGCTTCTTAGTCTCGTTGATGGTCTCCTGGCTGAGGATTTGATCAAAGAGCAAAAAGGAAAAAAAAATTCCAGAGAAATAACAATCTTTTCACTCGATTGCCTTTTATCAGCCAGGAGTCTTCGATTTTATCGAGACTTCTTTCGATTTTATCGATGATCCACATCCGATGTTATCGTTAATTGCTTCGATAGTAGTCTCGATCTGTGACTTTCCATATTCTGAAGAGATGTCGATGATATCGACCCATGATCGATTAATCGGAAATGTCAGATCGATAGGTATGAGAATGAGCATTGTTCTTTTTCAACCCTCCAAGCATATCGATAGCATACTTAGCAAGATGTTGTACATCTGATGTTATCGTTAATTGCTTCGATAGTAGCCTCGATCTGTGACTTTCCACATTCTGAAGAGATGTCGATGATATCGACCCATAATCGATTAATTGGAAATGTCAGATCGATAGGTATGAGAATGAGCATTGTTCTTTTTCAACCCTCCAAGCATATCGACAACATACTCAGCAAGATGTTGTACATCAGAAATTATAAACATTTGCATGTTTATTTACAAAAGATTGAGCCGAGGAACCTCAGATAGTTTCTTTGAACGCTCATAAAAAACGCATCATTTTAGCAGTTATCCAGATTTTGATGCATAATTTGGACTAGTTTCTTCATTCTCAGTATTTCTCAATATCGCTCCTTTCTTTTCCTATAATAATGTAGCAGTGGTTGTTTGTGCAATGACCCTTAATTACTGACTTTCCTGATTGATCTAGGATATTGCATTCTTCTTTGTTGAATTTGACCACATGCCAATTATCACAGATTTGAGAGGTGCTTAACAGATTGTGAGCTAGACCTTTTATGCAGAAAACATTCTCATTTTTTAGCATATCAATTCCTCTTATCATTCCTTGTCCAATTATATTGGCAGTGGCTCCATCTCCGTAGGTGAGTATCCCTTTATGAAGCTTTTTATAGTTGAAGAGAAGGGATTTGTCACCTGTGACATGTCTTGAGCAACCATTGCCTGGTATATGATCTGAATGTGTAACAAGGAAATTTACCTTTTCCTTAATCACCCACTTTGTGACAGGAGTTTTACTTGTGGTAGATTTGCTCATCTTATTCGATTTGTCCACATGACTTAATGACTCCTTCATCCTGTCAACTAGCTCGAGTGGTGATGATTGCATATTTCTTTTGTTCAGCTCATAAATTGACTCACCATTTTTGTGATGAGTTGGGATAGGTCTGATGTTATTACTAGAGGCAATAGATTTTCCAAAAGGTTGTGCATCATATTCAGTTTTTGTTCTAGTTTTTCCATAACATAATCCCTTTTTGTCCTCTCCACATTTTCTCATGCCTAATAATTTTTCTAATTTCTCACCACTTTGGAAAAATTTGCAGTTTAGCTTGGCCATTTCTCTGGATTCCTCTAACTCAACTTAAAGTGTATGATTTTCATTTTAAAGAATCATGTTTTTCTCTTTTAATGTTTTAATTTGTTTATTTAATCTCTCAGACTTAGATTTAAGAGAAATGTTGATTCTTTCAAGTTTATCATTATCTAAATGATATCGTTACAAATCGTTAATCAGATGAGTATTGATATCTAAGGTTTTGTCTAAATCTAGTTGCAACAATTCCTTTTTGTTCTCAATTATTCCAAGTCTTTTGACAGTATTGATGCTATGAATGTAAAGTTGATTGTAGGCATCTTGTAATTCATCTTCTTCTCTTTCTTCCTCTTCTTCAATTTCCTCATTGTCAGATAGAAATGATTCAGTAGCTTGCTGTTCTTCCTCAGATTCAGTTGGAATGATCAAAGCTGTGGAGACCATGAGTATTTTCAATGATTTTTGATCTCCATCACTCTTTGAGTCACTAGATTATGAAATTGACTTCTCAGTATCATTCAATGTGGTAGCCATAGCCTTGCCCTTGGTTTTTTTGCTTGGGCATTTGGTAGATAGGTGTCCATACTCGTGACAGGCGTAACATTAAGGTTCTTTGGTTCTTTTACCAAATTTGCCTGTAGAAGGCTTATAGTTTACCTTTCTTCTTCTAGAATGATGGCCACAATTCTTTTGAAAGAATCTTCTGAATTTTTGTGCCAGCAAAGCCACTTCTTCATCTTCATTTTCATTTTCGCTCTCACTGTCCTCATGTAATGCTTTCTTAGAGGTTTTTAGGATAGTGTTTTTGGATTTTTGGGGTTGTGTGAAGTGTAGTTCAAAAGTTTGTAGGAAACCTACCAGTTCTTCTACTTTCATTTCATCAACGTTCCTATACTCCTCTATTGTTGTAACCTTGGAATTAAAATGCTCCAGCAGGGATCTTAGAATTTTCCTACAAATTTTTTATACCAAAACTTTCTCACCCAATCCACCCATGGAGTTGCATATGATATTTAACTTTGTGAAAAACTCCATAAAGGTCTTATGCTCTTTCATTCTGAGACTTTTGAACTATGAAGTCAGCAGTTGAAGTTTAGATTGCTTCACAGTGCTTGTGCCTTCATCAGTTGTTTCCAATAAATCTCATGCTTCCTTGGATGTCCCACACATACTTATCTGATTGAATATATCCTGGGACACAGCACAGTAGATAGCATTCATAGCCTTGGCTTCAGATGTTTGCCTTTCTTTGTCGAATGCTATCCACTTTTCTTTAGGTTTAGGCTTTGTGATTGTTGTGCCACTATCAAGTACAATTTATTCAGTAGGTGGCACATATCCACTTTCAACTATATCCCAAACATCATGATCCAAAGATTTCAGAAAGTAATGCATCCTAGCTTTCCAGTATGCATAGTTTGAACCGTCAAATACTGGAGGTCTAGTGATTGATGAGCCCTCTCCTTAGGCCATATTCCCAACTTCAGTCAAGATCACTCTCTAGACGGTGAAGCCCATAAAGAGAGACCCGCTCTGATACCAAATGAAGCAGCGGTGAAGACCGCTTGAGTTAAAGAAGGGATATGCCAATGTGTCCTAGAGGGGGATGAATAGGATTTTTAAAAGTTTTTATGATTTATTTAAAATCCTATTATACTAATCCCAACAACAGACATATATTAAGATTACTCAAAAAATAACTCTACTGGCTTCCAAGCAAAGTAGAGGATCTAATCACAAACTATGAAAGAAGTAAATGGTGTACAAATTAGTTTATGATGGATATGACTGTGTAAGTGTGTGAGGTGTGATCTCAGATATATGGATATGAAAGCATTGACATAGAACATACATATAGAAGATTAGCAATCGCAAACATAGTCATTTTTATAGTGGTTCGAGTACCTGTCTACTCCACTCCCGGCTACCACACTCAACCCTTGAGTGTATTGGATTTCACTAAGGAGGTTTCTCAGGGTTCACCTCAAACCTAAGGTTTTAAATCAGGTTCACCTTCAACCTTTACACAGAGGTTTCTACTCGGTTCACCTCTAACCCTGGAGTTTTACTGGTTCACTCCTAAACAGATGTTTATGCTCTCCATAGAGCAAGGGTCTACACAATGCACCTGGATGTTTATGCTCTCCACAGAGTAAGGGTACACACAACGCACCCACCATATACACTCCCGCCGGAGGCCTCCTTAAGGACTTCAAAAGGTGAGAACCACTTAAGACCCAATCCTAGGAAGGAATGATCACAAGTGTCCTCTAGACTCTAGATACTTATAGATAACTTGATGAGTCTCATTCAACACAATACCTAAGATCTCTTTCTCCTTGTTGACGAAGAGTCTTCTACTTCCTTGATCTGCAACATAAGATAATATACCTATACTAGGCTTCGGGTTGGGTCAAGGTGAAGATGGAATCCTACTCTTAAAATATTTTCCTACCAGGGACGTAGAGCGGTTCTAATCTTATGCATTCATGGCATCGCAACTTAATGATTTGTCATTAAGGTAGTTACTGGAGGATCCTTAAATGCGGAAGTTCATTCCCCAATCCACTCTATTGAATGTCAATGGTGAGAGTGGATTGGAGGATGAACTCCCTTGAGAGAAAGGGCTTTAGATATAGGATATAATTTGAAGCACTCAAAAGCTCTCTCTACTTTCTCTCACAGCAACAAAAGACAAGTCCTCTATATATATAGGCAAAAAGTTCCAACGGATATAAAACGGTCACATTTATGATAGAGTTCGATATCATCGAGCAGGTTCGATATCATCGAGCGTATACTCTATATAACATCGATGGTCTACTCAATGACTTGGACTCAATGTCATACGCTTTTGAAACTCTTTGCCAAAAGGTCGTTGAATCGAAATTATTGTCCATGTCATCGGATTTCGAACTCCGATTCCATCGATGACAGGTTCGATTAATTGACACTTGAAAAATGAGAGAGACTTGACTTTGAAATAGTTCAAGTTTTCATGAATGATCAGGGGAACCGTCGAGATCATCAGAATTTGAATGTCGATGATATCGAGATCAGAGTCAATGCATCGATAAATCTAGCGGATTTGTCTTTAAGCTTGCTAGACGATTTTTGTCCTTGTTCGATGCAATCGACCTGGTACTGATATCATCGATATTTAAATATCGATTCTATCGAAGGGCCCCCAATCATAGTTAAAAACAACCTGAAATATCTGCTGTAAGAAATGCGCCCCCACTATCGATATCATTGATGGACCTCCGATCTTATCAATATTTGAATTCAAATCATATCGGACGGTCATCGATATATCAAAGGAATTTGAGATTTTCATTAAAAAACATGGGCGCCGGAAATCTGCCTGTCGATCTTATCTAGCCACTCCCGATGGACACGAGATTTGAATATCGATGATATCGATAGGTGTATCGATACATCGATAATTCATCCTGATATGTTGTGAAGTTGCTGAACATATTTGGTGCTTTTATCGATGATATCGATAGGTGTATCGATATATCGATAAATCCGTCCAGATGAATATTTAGTTGCTGGACACTTTTGGTCCTCTTTTCGATAATATCATTAAGGTATCGAGGACATCGACAGAGCAGGTCAATCATATCGAGGGTGCATTGATAAAATCGACAAGGCAAGAAAAACTTACAGATTTTTCTATTTACAAAAATTTTTCTCACCTTAAAAACCCTAAGATGTCTATCTTGTTTTAAGGGTTTTAATCATCTGTTGTTTTAGGACATGGGATGCGAGGCTATGATTTACCTATGGCGAGCTTCCACATACCCGGATGAGGCAGACGCTTGAATTGATCTTCCTATTAAGCTTTGCAGTCACTTTAACTCTACGCACATGTAACTTGGCAAACCAGGGCACTACCAGGTGCACTTTCAGGTTCAGATGGGGGTTTACGTTATTGTGGATGCCTATGCATCACAAATCTTCATGACTTGAGAAAGTAAGTTCTCGAAGCCGCTCACAATTCAAAGATGGTGATGCATCCGAGTAGTACAAAAATGTATCAAGATATGAAACATTCGCACTGGTGGGACAACATGAAGGCTCACATAGCAAATTTTGTATCCCGTTATCTCATGTGCCAGTAGGTTAAGGTCGAGCATCGCCAACCTCCTGGTTTACTTCAGTCCATGCCCATAGCTGAATGAAAGTAGGACTTCATATCCACGAATTTCATTTCCGGGTTAACAAAGACAAGGGACATGATTCCATTTGGGTGATTGTAGATCGATTGACTAAATCGGCTCACTTCCTCCTGATTAGAGTTTTAAACTCAGCAGACGATTTGGCCAGGCTGTATATCAAGGAGATAGTACGTCTGTATGAAGTACCTATAGAGATTGTGTCGGATCGAGACATGCAATTCATGTCTATCTTTTAGACTCGAATCCAAGAAACAATAGGAGTTAAACTAAAGTTTAGTACTGCGTTTCACCCACAGATTGACGGGAAAATGAAAAGAGTGAATTAGGTGTTAGAAGACATGTTGCAGGCATGTATGCTCGATTTCAAAGACAGTTGGGATGACTGTCTTCCCTATGTAGAGTTTGCTTATAACAATGGCTTTCAAGTGAGCATTGACATGACTCCCTATGAGGCACTGTATAGGCACCCATGTCCATTATTGGGCAGAAGTTGGCGAGAGAAGCCTGATTGGCTTAGATTTAGTGCAGGCGACTTTTGAGAAGATTGACATTATCAGGCGTCGACTTCTTAGAGTACAGAGCAGACAAAAGAGTTACGCCAATACACGACGGCGGCAGTTGGAATTTGAAGCGGGGGGCCATGTATTTCTTAAGGTTTTTCCAATGAATGGAGTTCTTCATTTTAGTAAGAAGGGGAAGCTTACACCGTGATTCATTGGACCATTCCAGATTCTAGACCAAGTGGGTATGGTAGCAGACCGCCTCGCCTTGCCCACGCCACTCGCAGGCGTGTACAATGTATTTCACTTATCGATGCTAAAGAAATACGTTCCTGACCCTTCCCATATTATCAAGTGGGAGCAAGTGCAGATAAGTGAAGATGTTACATACGTACTTCGACCGATACATATCCTGGATAGGAAGGAACAGGTGCTGCGCAGCAAAGTCATCCTGCTTGTAAAAGTATTATGGACACACCACACAGAGAAAGAGGCGACGTGGAAAATGGAAGCCGAAGTGCATAAGAACTACCCTCAGATTCTCGAGGACTATGAAAATGTACCAATTTTGAGGACAAAATCTTTCTTTAAGGGGGGTAAATTGTAACGTCTTGGAAAAATTCTTACAAAGACCCGAGTACCACCTTAGGCAGAAATCTTTAATGACCGAATACTTTAGAAATTAGACGAAAATTAGGTAAGTACTAAGCTAAATTAATCAGTGAATTATCTTGAACCACTATCTATATGAACTGCAATACCTAAAATCATTAGAATTGCTAACTCAACATTACCTAAAGACTTAGGAGCAATCTCAAAACCCAATTGCTTTCGGGAGCATATTGAAACTCTGTATGGGACCTAGACCACACGTCGAAAGTCTGATTACCGTGAAACTATAACTTTATGACCGTCATACTGGGCTTGACAAGCATTGTGGGAATCGAACTCAAATAGTATCCTGAAACGCACAACTTGAGCCCTGAGTAAAGAGGGTGAGAAACACGAATATCCTTAGAAAATGAACTCAACTTAGGTGAATTGGGCCATTCTCTTACGAGCGAAATTAAAGACGTCGAACCATCAGATTCCGACCAAACTATACCCTTGGATCAGAAAAATTTTCCTGCACATGTTAGTATACTTGTGGCCCTAATCGAGTGACGATGATCGTTGAACTGAAACAGGTCCTCCGCGGTCGATCCATAGATTTGATCGGACCTAAACCTTAACCTGGTTTAGATCCATTGTCAAGGAACTTACTCCATGACGCAAGTGAGTAATGAGCCTCCAGATGAGTCCAGTTTGCCCGAAACGAACACCCTTTGGCAATAACATAAGTATACCATGGCCCTATGGCCATTTAAACCAGTTCTAGGCCTATTTAAGGACCTTAAACCACCCCTCTCTCATTCCATAGGAATTTTCTCCAAACCCTATGAGAGAGAAGAGAGAAAAGAAGAGAAAAGAATGAGGAGAAGAGAGAGTTTGGCCGATCGAGGCGGTGTTTCTCTCTTACACCTGCACGCACTAGAATGCCTCTACATCTAGCTACATGAGTCATATCGACTCCGATTTGAGTAAGAAATCCTAACCCTAATCTTGGTTTAGGGATTCAAATAGAGGAATCGACGAAATAGCTAACCTATTTCTTGATTTAGGTAGCCGTTGTGCTGTAAACGGAAGCGTGGTGTACGAACCGAGTTCATAACGAGTAAACCGATGAAAGGTGCATACTATAAAAGTTTAGGTTATGGTTTTTAAGGCTTTCAATGTCAGCAATGATTTATGTTGGACTTGATTATTGCCATATGACCTTAGTTACGATGTATTCGATGAAGTATACATGTGTGTGAATTATGTGAATACATTATGCATTTCATGTGTTTGTTGAAATGTTTAAATGAAAGTGAAACTATGATTTATGCTTAATAGGACTATTAACCTAGAATACAGGTTTGTTGTGTGGATGACAACTCCTTTGTGAAAGGAATTGCCATAGTATATGCTATAACTAATCTAGTTTATGCATATGCTATTATGTAGTCTAAGTGTTTAATAAAATGTTTGAATAAGAAATTGATTGATAAATCATTATCTATAAGGGTGTTGAGATAGGATTCTCAACCACCCTACCCGTATTTGTAGTTTTCTTCATGTAATGTAAATTGTTACCATGTGAATTATAGTCGAAATGCATATGTATAACAACATGTTCAATATGTTCGATAAAATGCTCAAATGGGATTTATATTTAAGTTGTCCATTAAATACTGTTATGAATATCACTTGTATCCACATGCTGCATTTGAGTATGTTTCGGACTACTACGTAGTCCAGGCGATTGGTAATGGTTCCAGATTTGATGGTCGAAATAGTTTCGCCACATTAGATACATTCGATGAATCCGAGCCGTACAGTGATTGTCGACGGTGGTTAGGCCACGCAGAGTGCTTACACGCTCCATGCCGATCAATTCAACATGTGCTCTCATACCAATCGCACTTGTCAAATAACCCGATTGGCCTATTATGTGTTTACCATGTATGGACACTTCTACTTGAATCTAAGGTACCACGTACCAATGTAAATCCCGTTTAACTATGGTACCAAGATTCGTTAAGACTCATGAGCCGGACAGGGTGGGGTATGTGACACTGCGGTCGAGCTGTCGGCCTACACTGGGGTGACGAGCCTTCCGGTAGTGACTAGTGAGCAACCTATACTCGTGAACCAAATATAGTAGTGTATGGGATACCGTATTCGAGCTGTCGGCCTACGTTAAGGTGACGAGCCTCTAGTAGTGACCTCGAGAATAAATTAGGCCTATGCTAAGGTGACGAGCCTATCCATAGTGACCTCGAGTGTAAACTTGTGAACTAACCTATCCACTATTGTTCATCAAGGGTGATGCCCTACAACTTACCTATCGTATGTGACTAACTAGGAGACCCTAAATGGATCATTGTTTGGGTAAGTAACATAAATCGAGGTACCTTAGCTTTCTGAATCTACTGTATGAATAAGCCTAATAAATTACTTAGCTAATACGTTCATGCACTGTATTCTATGTGCTTTAGCGAGGAAGCGCATATTTAGAGAGTTTGTCATACACGATCGTGAGATGATGTTACTAAGGGAGTGCAAGCGAGGGCATGCATCATTACAACATACCATTCTTGCATTAACAAGAGTACTTAGGATATGATTGTTGTATTACTTTATTATTACTACTTGACTGAATTGATAACATGTTAACCTTTACCTTATAGTACCACTGAGTTGATCACTCACTCCCACTATGGGACGGTGTTTTAAAACACCAACCAAACTCTATTTTAGATGCAAATTATGGCGAGGCTTATGCGACGGAGCTGGACTTCCTTGACGAGGAGTTCTCTACGTTCAGCTCTCAGGCGGGTCTGTGTAGACCTAGAGTTGCGTCGTCAGGATTATAGGGATTACATGAATTAGTTGTACATTCACATTTTGTCATTTTGTATATTTTGAAACAAATTATGTGTACATTCAGCCCAGTATCACGTTCATACTCTGGAGGTTATGAAACACTTATATACTTATATATTTATCTTAGTCTTCCATTTGCTTAAGTACATTAACTCTGGAGTATGATATGCTGATTTAGTGTAATCCCACTCATGTTCAATGCACTAATATGGACAACATTTAAATGTCATTATCTATGTTGCATAAGTGATGCGTTCGAACTCGATAGTTGAGCTATGCTCGACCCTCGATTTTCGGGGCATTACAATTGGTATAAGAGCATGATTTAGATTAAACTGGAGCTGGTTTATGGTAGCATGATGCTCATTAACGCACTATGACTTAGGTGGGGGCGATAAAATGTAAAAATTATCATAGGATGCCAAGTTTCACTGACGGGCAAAATTAACCATTAAAATGTAACCCGTATACATCTGTGATCATGGGCAATGATCCCAATTCCTTTACAGATCATCAATCGACGAGTTTGGACGATGACTCAGAAAATCCCACACTCAAATGACTGGGAAAGCGTGAATATACGCAAGATGAAAACCGAAACCACCTCAAATAGACATGGGGGCCCAAACAACAAAATACGGTGGGACTCAGGGCGTCCCTGTGCATTTTCGTCACCCCGGGAGGGGGGTGGCCACCGCCCCAGTGCGGTGCACCACGCCCCTCTCCGGCGGGCTATGGCAGGCCGCAGGTCCTACTGCTCGCCCACTCCAAAACCCCTCCCCCTTTGTATTTTTACCCATTTCACCGTCTTCCAACCCTCTAAATCCCCAAAAACTTCATTTTCTCTTGTAAATCCACTCTCCCATACACTATTATTCATTTTCTTCATTACATACCCACTTCCCACCATTTTCTTCAAAATCCATTTCATACCACCTTCTATTTTGCCTTATTTCTTCTCATTTGAGCACAAAGCCTGCATCTTTGTGTCTCATAACTCTCAAACTTCCCACATTCATCCTATCCTCATGCTTTCCAACTTTATGGCACTTTTTGAGCTTGTCACCGCCATTTTTTCCATTTCAACTCTCCTTTACCTCATGAGAAAAAAGAGGGCATTCGCGGGTGAAGTCGGCCCTAGCTGCCCTACCAGACCGAGGAAGATAGTGGGCGTAGAAGCAAGTACAAGTGCTGCACTAGGGTAAAGGACGAAGCGGGATCTCGATCCCTAGATTCCACTCGAGAGAGCTCTACCGATGGGCATCGGACACGGTAGGTTTCATGGCTGTAAAGTTGTGTTTGAAGCACATGTGGATGAAAGGTTATTTGGGCAATATCCGGTAATGGACCTCTTGTTGGACTCTGGGTGGGGTCCCATATTTGAAGGTAAGTCTCATGCCTGCGAGAGCACTATCCGAGCCTTCTATACTCACATCCAGGATCCACTACTAGAGCCTCTATAGTTCACTATTCCCGTCGGAAGGCGAGAAGCCATAGTCGATGTAAGTGTGATGACCCGAATTATGGGGATTGAATGTGCCAAGGTACATGCTAGTGAATCTCATCTCAACAGTATGCAAGAAAGAGATCACCGCACTTAGTTTCTTTGTGGCTGTTTGGTTCACTGGAAGAGAGGCAACTACCTCCCATTTACCAAATTGACAAACGATTTCTGCCTGTTCCACCACATATTCACCTATAATGTGTATCATAGGTGAGGCAATTATACCGAATGCACCCGTTTGATGGTGGACTTCCTGTACAGAGTTGGATAGGGAGATAAGATGTGTCTGTCTATGTTCGCCCTGCTACAAATACTACAAACCGCATGTGTTGTTAGGGGAGATGTTTCACTTCCATTTAACTGATCTACATGCAAGATTGCTTCACAATTCAGTTATAGACTTAACATGGATGAGCTTGCACCGATCTACTTCATTAATAACACTACACTTAACAACATGGGTATTGGGCCACGACAATGCCAAGCCCAACTTGATGAGAGTGGGGATGAGATAGAAGAAAGTAGTGAAGAAGAGGAAGAAAATGAAATAAAAGAAGGAAGTGAGGAAGAAGAGGAGGAACCCCAAGACTCTGATGGGGGACCTCATACTGTTACACCTGAGCACCGCCATGATCAGGCCACCTTAGAAGCTCGCTTGGCTCAGATTGAAGAAAACTAGGCCGCCCTGAGACAAGAGGTCAAGGAGACCCAGGCCGAACTGAAGCAAAAGCTTGAAGAGAATTAGGCTTATGTGAAACATAAATTTAAGAAGATGTCCTGCACCTTAAAGGCTCTCCTGTGCTATATGCAGGACAAGGGCGCTCCTCCTCCTTCACCAGAGTCGGACGACTAGTCGTATGTTGTAGTCGTCTTTTAGGTTTTGTTCTTTGCTTTCTATGTAATTGGCTTAGTTAGATATTAGTAGTTAGTCCTAAAGCTTTTGTTAGGTTAGCTCACATGCATCTTCTATCATTGTAAGACTCGTATCTTAGCCCGTACCATTCCGTATGCTTCCGCCGTCCTCTCGGTCGAATTCCGGCAACCCACGATCTATAATCGGCATTTGCGCGCAATCCTAAGTTATATCGCATATTCTAGAGTCAGATCAACCTAAGACATGTACCCTTGCGACCGCGCCATTGCCGTGGTTCCGATGTCACGTATTATGTGCCGAGACGATATCCGAGCCAAGACATGTGGGCCCGCGTTCAGTTCGAGAAAAATGACACGCATTGCAAATTCCAAGAGAATCTCTACGATATGTCCTATCAATCACATCAATCATAAGTCAAGTGCATCCCATCACAAGCCATCACTCACCCTTACCTCTCCTTACCCAAAGTCAAAGCAACCCATGCTTAACCTTTCCTTTCTTACCAACATGTCAAAAGAGCCCATACCTTCCATCCCATCCCTCTTACATCTCCTCTCTCTTTCTCGTTTTCTCATTTCAAGCAAATCCCATGAGAGAACCCACATCCAAGCTCCATGGGAGAGAGCTAGTGTGGCCCACCTTCCTATCACCCGATCCCACCATCCTAAGCCCATCTCAACCGTTGAAGTCCATCCATTGGAGCTCTAGCATGCTTTAGCAGAAGGAGGAGAAGATCATAGGTGGGTGTTTTTATTTGTTGATTTTGTGATTTAAGGGCCCACATATGTGAGACCTATCTTAATGTATGCATGTATAGAGAGGGCCCATAGTGGAGGGGCCCCTCCCCTCTCACGATCGTCTCTCTCTCTTTCTCTCTTTCTTCACCATGTTCGATGGCGCATTTGATCCATGTCAGCATTTGATCCATGTCATCCACGCATTGGACCCCCACCTTACTGCCTGTCCGTCTGGACAGGCCAGGACGATGGAAATCACAAATACCAGCTATATCCAAGTCTGGTGGGTCACCACGTAGACCCACTAGATGTAAGCATTTAATCCAGACCGTCTAGTCCCTCGATGAGGATTGGACCAGCATGATGGATGTATTTTATATCTAAGATGTCCATTCGTCTGTAGGACATGGACCCCACCTGGATGCATGATGAATCCACGCCATCCATTTGCGGTGGAACCACCTTGAATATATGTATTTTATATGCACGCCACTCATTTATTTTTGAGATGTGGGCAGATGGTACCCACCTTCCACACTGTCCATACCATCTGTGAGACCCACCTGCTGTCAGCTCGGCTAGGGTCTAATGATCCACACCGTCCATCCGTTTGAGGAGGTGGGACTCCAGCAGCCTAGCTGCCGTTTGACGTCAGCACGCTCTCAAAGGACCCACTTGAGATATGCGCTCTAGCTAAGTCGTCCATCTGTTTCAATATGTCGACCATCCCACACATGCGATACATGTGGGGTGGGACCCACCTTGATGTCTTTAGTTTATATCCACATCGTTAATCCAACAGCGTCCAGAAGATCTGGACGTTGGATGTTGCACCATGCACCCCCTGCACATATAAAAAAAATATAATAATAATAATAATATTATTATATTATATAATATTATAGATATGCATATGGTATATATATGTATATATGTGCATGTCGGTATGTGGTGGGCCCCATGTGGGACCCACCTGCTGGATGGAATGGCTGGGTACCTCACACCAGCTGCTGTCCGTCAGCAATTCTATGGGTTCACCCTGATATATCTGTTGTATCTGCACCGTCCAAAGCGCTGGACGGTGAGATCTACCGTGATGGCATGTGTGAACTCCACACCATTTAGATCATGGGACCACCATGACATCTATTTCGTCCAGGTCGTCCATCCAGGACGCTGGACTGTGGAATACCAGTTCAAATATACATAATATATATATATATATATATATATATATATATATATAAAATATTGTATGGGACCCACCTTGGAGCATGTGTTTTATCCAACCGTCCATCTGATGGCACCCCACCATGACGTATTTATTTCATCCACACCGTCCAGATTATCCTGGATGGTGCTAGACAATAATTGGACGGTGTTGATGTGCTGGACAATATCTGGACGGTGCTAGACAATAATTGGATGGTGCTGATGTGCTGGACAATATCTGGACGGTGCTAATATACCTGGACAACGTTTGGATGGTGCTGGACAATGTTTAGACAGTGCTGATCATCATTAGTAGGCCATGTGCCCCATGAAATGATTTTTTTTTTTGGTGCCCATCCATGAGGCCCATCATGATGTATATTTGAGGCTCATGTGATGGGATGCACCTGCTTGAATCTTAGGCCGATGGGCAAGGCCCATTGTCACGTATGAGGCCCATTAAATGCGGCTCATTGATGTAGCCCACTTAATGTGTATGAGGCCCATTACTGCGGCACATTGATGTAGCCCACTTGATGTGTATAAGGCCCATGTGTAAGGCTCACCTATTGTGTATTTGAAACCCATGGGTTGTGGCCCATTGTGATTTATATTGGACCCATGAGTGAGGCTCAATGTGATATATATATAAGGCCCATATGATGGGCCCACCTGCTTGAATCTGAGGCCTATGGGCAAGGCCCATTGTGAAGTATTCGTGGCCTACGGACAAGGCCCATTGTGATATGTAATAGGCCCATTAGTGCGGCCCATTGATGAAGCCTAATTGATCTATATGAAGCCCATTGGTGTGGCCCGTGGATACGATCCACTTGATGTATTTGATGGCTCACGGGTTGAGCCCTAATGTGATGGATGTAAGGGCCACGAGTGAGGTCCAATGAGACGTATGTGGGGCCTTTGTATGGGGCCAAATGTGATGTACATGATGTCCATTGCGGTGTGTGATTACTCTATGATGTATGTAATGATGATTTTGGCGGGCCATGCCTTGGGAGCAATAATGGTTTAATGTCCACATTATGACCTTCCCTTAGGCTTTGTTTGGCCGATTGTTAAGGTCAATTCCGATCGTCGATTCCAATTGTCGAGGCCGATTTCGATTGTCGATTCTGATTATCGAGGCCGATTCCGATTCCGATTGTCGATTCCGATTGACGTGGCCAATTCCGTTTGTCGGTACCAATTTCGATTGTCGATGTCGATTCCAATCGTTGATTCCGATTGTCAAGGCCGAGTCTGATTGACAAGGCCGATTCTGATTGTCGAGGCTGAGTTCGATTGACGAGACCAATTCCGTTTGTCGAGGCAAGTTATCAAGGCCGATTCCAATTGTCGAGGCCAATTGTATAAGCCGATTATCAAGGCCGATTCCGATTGTCGAAGCCTAATGTGATGTATACGCGGCCCATATTTGAGTCCCATTGTGCTGTGTATTCAGCCCGTGTTTAAGGCCCAATGTGATGTATATTAGGCCTATGTGATAAGGCCCATTGTGGTGCATTTGAGGGCCAGGCAATGGAGCCCATTGTGATGTATCTTAGACCCATGTGAGAGACCCATCATGATATGTATTGAGCTCTTGAGTAAGGCCCATGGTGTTGTATATTGGGCCCTTATGTGAAGCCATGGGTCCACTATATGTTAGGTTCTACGTTGGCCATTCCTTGGGACAATGTTGGTTAAATGTTCACATTGTCGAGGCTGATTGTTGATGTCGATTATTGATACCGATTATGAGTATGCGACAACATAGCATCATGATACATGCTCATACGCATCATCTGCATGGTTGTTATGAGATGTGGTCGACCATTGCATATGTCATTAGGCAGGTTGTTATGAGACTCCCTGATAGGTGGAGGTTATCTCACATGAGTACATGGTATGCGCAGGATGATGCATGACTAGATTGTATGACTCATGCATCTTGTATTATGTGTTATAATTACTATACGCCCTAGTAACATCAGGGCTGTAGCCTCCACAGGCATACCGTGGATGGCCAGATGGGACACTGAAAATGTTTGGTTCGAGCATCAGGCTACCATAGATGGCCATGAGCGAAAATCCATAAACCCTCTTATATCAGAGGACGCCCCAACGTCGAGACTGAGTGGATATACATGAGCGCCCGAGTGCTGAATACCAGGAGGCCATGTCTCCCACTATGTCGTGGTCAGTTGGGAGGGGGTGTGGCCTTACCCGTTCGAGAGAGTAGGCATAACTAGGCTGAATTTGACTAGCTTGTGAATGGGTCCACTATCGACGTGTCGTGTGAATATTGGCTAACTACTGGTGAATCAGATAGTGAAGTCTCTTCCACTTACCCAGTTGTATGCTTGATGGGGCGACAAGCTGGTATAGAGTGTACTAGACCCCAATGATGATCCCAAAGAGAATATATGTAGACTTCTTGAGTAGGAGTTACATACTCATTCATTCATGCATTCACTATCCACTTGGGCTAGTGGTGTGCAACTATTTATTACGTGTACCTTCGCAATGGCTAGGATTTTGTTTGGGGCACGCGACTAACTTAAGATTAAGAGTTTACTACATTGAGTCTGACTATCCAAATTTAGGTATAAGACTGGTTTGGATAGAAGTCCCTTATGTTGGACCCCATAGCCTGCGATACTACGTACTATCATCCCGTCTTCAAACTCGAGCATAGTCATTCCATTCGCACCACATTAGGCATTACATTCGCAGCATATGGTATTTAGGGTTACTATGTTTATGCATTTGTACGACTTAGATACAACTGACGGTATTCGTGGACTCATCAGGATTTGCATATTGCATTGCATCATCGGTATCTGATATTTGGCTTTCTATATCCGCATTGCATAGCTGATCTACAATGCTTCATCAGTATATGATATTGTTTTTATCGCGTAACTTAGATAAGGCTGATGGTATTTATGGGCCTATCAGTATGTTTTTGTATTACTCTGATATCGTATGATTTATGAACTTGCTAGTATTTCTAATATTGTATGATTTATGAGCTTGTAAGTATTTTTGCTTACTCTGATTTCTCTTATATTGCTCAGCACTTATCTTGTGCACACACTTACACCACCCTCTAAGCTTTCTATAAGCTTATGCACGATAGATGTGTGCATATGGTGTTAGTTTGCAGCAGCGTTGAGCATGGTGCATGCAGCGGTCTTCTGGAGCTTTGATTTTGACATATGTATTTCCCTTTCAGCATTGTATTCAATTGTTTACATTAGTGGATATGTGATGATGATTGTGCCTTTGTGATATGGGTAAACTTAGTTATGCTTCTTACGAGATAAATGTACGTTGGAAAATCCTCCTTGTAGGATCCCATGATCAGAATCTGGCGTAAGAGTGCTGGGAGCCAAGAATGGGGTACTACGGAGGCTATCGGCATCAGATTCGACGATCGGGATTCCTGTGAATCCGATCTCCGGGTTTGGGGCGTGACAGTCATGATCCATATATGACTGCATCTCATGTATTGTGACAATTTTGGTTAAATGAAATGCATGAAGCTTCTTTTGAATTAGAATGTGTATAATGTTTGGATAAGTACGTGTCATTATGCTAAATCTCATACGTGTTGCACCCTATGTTGTATATAGGGAATGCCACCTAAGGCCACTCGGAGTACGACATATCTTGCACTTGGCAAATCAAATGATGGGGCACCTCCCCTGAGCGATAGCCACACAGGCCCCATTTTGGGCCCTAATAGTGACACCATGCCGGATTCACAGCCAACCACTGGTGCCACCAATGGGCCAACATCTAGTGCACTACCGGTTCCAAAATAGAATCATGCGTCTACCTCGATGCCCCACATGCCTCAGGTGGCTCCTCCTCCTGATAGACGGGAGCAGATGATGCTCCTAATGCAACAGCAATAACAAGTTTGGACCACAACAAAACATGAATATGGTCCTGCCTGAACCACCAATGCAACCTATTGGGAATATGAATGTCTACAGTTTATTTGAACGCTTTCAGCATTTCCAACCTCCCACCTTCACAGACACTCTAGGCCCGAGGAGGCCAAATACTAGCTCGACCGCATCTCTAAGATGTTGAAGCCACTGCACTGCATTGAAGCAAAGTGGTAGAGTTGGTTACGTACATGTTCGAGAAGGAGGCCAGTCTTTATTGGGACAACATCCTACAAACAGATGCCCTTGGATACGTTTGAACCTGAAACTAGTTTGAGACCTGCTTTCATAGAACGTATTTCCCCCTCACTTACTGTAATGAAAAGGAGGGTGAATTTCTTCACCTCCGACAGGGAGGGATGACCGTTGCTGAGTATGAGAACAGATTCATGGAGCTAGACAGATATGCTCCTTTGATATTAGCAGATGACCCGATGAGAATGCTGCAATTTTCTAAGGGTCTACGGCTTGAGATACGTACGAAGATGTGTTGCGCTAGTATTCCCAACTATACTAATCTAGTGAATATGTCCTTACGAGCTGAGCAGGATGGGGACAGACTATCCCGTACACATGTGCCCATGGGTTCGAGGCCTCAACCAGACTTACCGAACCGACCATTCCTTGACAAGAGGCCATGTGCAGATTCGTCACCCACGCTTATAGCTCCACCGACTCAATAAAAGCAATATGATCTATAGTGCACTTACTGTAAGAGGTTGGGCCATACAGATACTTACTACTTTACCAAGATGAGGGATAATGGCTTTACGCCACCTCAGAAGATCAACCGTCAGTTACTACAAGCCATTTCAGCTCCACCTCTACGATTAGCACCGCCAGCATAGCCTTTTTGTAACGACTTGAAAAATTCTGTACAATGGCCTGAGTACCACCTCAGGCAGAAATCGCTTAGGATCAAATCCTTTAGAAATTTGACAATGATAACTAAGTGTTAAACTAGATTGGCCATGAAATCCGTTTGAATCACTTTAAATACGATCCGCAAGACCTAAAACTTGTAGAATCATTAACGCTAGGTTACCCTAAAATCTATGATCAAACTCATTACCCGATTGCTCTTGGGAGCACATTGAAACTCCGTATCATATCTGGACCACACATCGAAAGTCCGAATAATATGAAGTTATAGATTTAGGACCGCCTCGCTGGGCTTGATAACCATCTTGGAGATCAAATCTAGATTGTGTACCACGGCCTGTTCGCTTGAGTCCGGAGCGAGGAGTGTGAGAAACTTGGTTTTCTTTATAAATAAAAATATCAAATAGTAATCTGAGACTTGTTACTTGTGGACAATTTGTAAGCAACCAGACCGTCAGAATCTGACCCAAATACACCCTCAGATCAGGAAAAATTTCATATACATGGCAGTGTATTTGAAATCCTTGATCGAGTTTCACTGACCGATGAACAGAAACTGGTCTGCCACGCGTGATCTAGGAATCCGACTGAAATGAAAACTTAACTCCACCTATATCTAGGGTCTGTGAGCTTAAGTCCAACCTTTGGCTCAAGGGGGGCCGCTAGAAGTCCTCCGTTGAGCTGAAACTGACTCACTTTGGTTATAACCTAAGTATACCTTGACCTTAAGTCTGTTTTGGTGTGATTTTAGGCTATATAAGGACCTTAAAACCCTCTCTCATTCAGCCATACGAATTTTAGAAAAACCCTAGGAGAGAGAAGAGAGAAAAGAGAGAGAAAGTGAGAGTTGTGGGAGGTTCTTCCTACCCTTTTTCCCTGCCGCTACTCAAGCTTCACCACTCACTTCTCATCATTTTCCCGGCAATTTCTAACTTCATTTCTAAGTAAGAAACCTTAACCCTAAACTGATCTGGGGTTTTGATCATTGTACATGATGAAATAGCTAACCTATTTCATTCTATAGGTTACCAAACTTCCGAATACGAAAGCTTAGCAAACCTATCGGATTTGTTACGATTCTACGACAAAAGGTGAGGACTTTAGGTGTATAGGTTATGGTTTTCAACGCTTTCAATGTCATATAACGACAGATTCATGATCTGTATGTAATTGCACATGTATAAAGTGCTGTCCGTTTCACTTTTCGATTATACGATAACTATGTTGAATATACTATATTCCTAGTGTTTGTAGAAAGTACCGTATACATATAAATTTTGGAAATGTATTCGCCATGATTATTTGCTGTATGAACATATTATATATATGTATAACACTTACTTGGCGAGAGGGTTCGCCCTAATACATGTTTTTGCTAATATACACTATGTATGTTAAATAGTGTATTCTAAGTGTTTGTGAAAATGCTTATAAGAGTAAGTTCTTAGATAATCATGCTTTAGGTGGGTGTTGAGATGGGATTCTCAACTACGTTAGAAACGTATATAATTTCCTCTATGATTGGTTGTTTAATTTAATCGCTTACTATGAAACATTTGTGTTTGTATTTCTTGTTTATATTGTGCTTTGTAACATGCTTTATGACATGTTTGTTTACATGCTTGAATTACTTTGTTTATTATGCTTTACTCCACATGTTCTGAATAAGGATTGATTGCGATTGGGGCTATGATTATAGTCCAGACAATCAGTACCAGACTTGAGTTCGTGGTTGAGATTCATTTCACCATGTAGGATATGTTTGACGAACCCGAGTCGTACTTCCGTTGGCGACTGTGGTTAGGCCACTCGAAGTTCTTATGCACTTCATGTCGTTCAGTTGATTGTGCGCTTGAGCTAGTCAGGCTCGTCAAGTAACTTGATATGTCTAATGTATGTTCACTATGTTTGGATGCTACTGCTTGAACCTGAGGTACCAACCATACCAGTGAAATCTCGTTAACCATGGTATCTCGATCCGCTAAGACTTATGAGCCGGGCATGGTGGTATGGGACACCGTGGTCGAGCTGTCGACCTACGCTAGGGCCACGTACCTCCACATAGTGACCAGTGAGCAACCTTGACTCATGAGCCGAATATGGTGGTATGGGACACTGTATTCAAGCTGTCGACCTACACTGATTGATGACGAGACCTTTGTAGTGACCTCGAGCAAACTTTGAATTTGCGGTGAGGCGACGAGTTTTGCTGCGGTGTATAGAGTATGAACTAGGCCTGTATCAAGTTAGTGATGAACCGTTAAAAAGGTGATGGAGGAGTGGTGTAACAATTGTGTGTAACAGCCCTGACAGCCTTTGCAGTGCCCTAGAACCATACTATCGTATGAGATTATTTAGGTTTGACGACCCTAGAATGGATCATGTTTGGGAATGATACAAGGGATGTATCTTAGTTTCCCAATCCTGCTGTTTGAAATGGACTAATAACAACTCGGTAATCATGCTCATCATTGCACTGCATGTGCTTGAAAGATGTGGAGCACTGAGGAATGAACGCATGCCGCGAACGTAATATGTTGTTGCATGAGGGAGTATGTCAGTGAGGGCATGCATCATGACTGCATTTCATACTTGCATTAATAAGAGTAGTTAGGATTGTTCGATTGTACTTCTTTATTATTACTGCTTGACTGAATTGATAACATGTTAACCTATGCTTTATTGTTCCACTGAGTTAGCTACTCACTCCCACGTTATGGGACGGTGTTGTACACACCAACCAGACTCTGTCTTAGGTGTAAATGAGGTGACGACTCAGGAGGCTGAGCCGGACTATGATGAGGACCAGGACGAGTTCTCGTATATGCAGTATGCTGGTGGCTTTTCCTAGACTGCCTGGATTGACGGGACTTACAAGGCTTACTTCTCTAGTTGTACTTTTGACATTTTGATCGTAAAATAGATACATGTATATGGTGACTCAGTTGAGTTCATACTCTGGAGATTGAGATGGTTTTGTTTCTTTTACATACAAGTATATACAGTTTCAGTCTTCCGCTTGCCTTTATACAATTGATCTGGAATATGAATTACTGTTTTGGTATAATCTCACTCATGTTTATTGCACTAACACAAGAAACATTTAATCATCATTATCTATGTTGCATAAGTGATGTTTTGGAACTCGAGAGTTGAGTTGCTACTCGACCCTCGAATTTTAGGGCGTTACACTTTTTACAGACCGAATGTACCTTGAAGTAGGTGTAAGTGCTATAGTTTATATCCTGTCAGTTGTCAAATTTGTGGTGCCAAAATCACAGTTATATAACTTGCATAAGTGAAGCTCTCTCAAAGATCAACATTCATCAATCAAAGCTCACAAGTACAAAGATCACCCTTGACTGCAAGTATTGCTCACAAGACAAGACTCAAGAATGCAAGACTTCAAGAAGAGTACAAGGCAGTTCATAAAGAACTCAAGACACTTTCAAGGTTGAGCTACATCAAGATTTCAAGATTGAACTACATCAAATTGAACTACATTAAGACTTCAAGGCTTAAACTCCAAGGTCACTTGTTCCTAATGATTCAATGTCCTTACTTCATTATTGGGGTTTGATTGACCTTAGGTTGACCTTAGAAGTAGGCCATTTTGGATACATAAGTCATATGTTTATGTTATATGAGTTTGGGCAGTCCGTAGACTTGTCCTAGGCTTTCTTCGACTAGTCTTAGCTTTGCTTCGACCAATCCAAGAAATTCCTCGATCAGTTGTGAGTTTGTTACAAAATTCAGATATTTTCTGTTAAGCTTCGACTTGTCCAGGAATCTGTTCGACCAGTCGAAAGAACAGTGTCAACTGCATCTTTGACCAGTTGAAAGTCTTCGACTCAAAGTCCAGCGATTAAATACAGGGTCTTCGACCAGTCGAAGGTGACTTACGACCAGTCAAAGGAGACCTTCGACCAATCGTAGAACGGTCAAAGCTTATCGCGCCCAATTTTTTCCAAATCTGTTAATTCTTCGACTAGTCGAAGCGCTCCCTAGACCAGTCGAAGACGCAATCTGCTCACCTATAAATTGAGCACGAATCTCAGAAGAATTGAGGAAATTAATTAATCTATTCAAGCCAATCTTCGTCAAACTTCTAAGAGATAATTCTGTGCTCCATCTAAGCTAAGTGTGCTTATTTAATATTCTCTTTCTTTAGCTTTATTTAATTGATTTTATTTATGCTATTCCATTCTAATTTGATAAGAGGAATTGTTATTCCCTTTCTTTGGAATCAAAATCAATTAAGGCAAGCCCTATTTGGTTTAATTTAAAATCTATTAGAACTAGAACCATTGTAATTGAGTACTGGACATTGAACTTAGACATTCAATCATTTACTCTGACTTGGTTCTACCAGGTTACTACAACAAAGGAGATAATCAGGTATTTTACATTTAATTGTAAATTCCTTTCTGTTTTGGTTTCTTTCAAGATTTGCCAGAAAAATCTTGCGTATTGGTTATCTGAGGAGAACTAGGAAAACTCAGAAGTGGGGTTTTTTTAATTGTGTAAGCCCACTGACAAAGACACAATTGTAAAGGTTTTGGGTGAACCTGTGAAAACCTATTTTGTTAGTGAACGCTAATATCCCCTTTGTGAGGATATTAGGAGTGGAGTAGCATTCTGTGTGGCTGTTGTTTAACAGTTGGTGAACACACAGGCGAACCACTATAATCCCTTGTGTTGTGGTTGAATGATTTATATTTCTAATCGTTAATTATTTATTTGTGGGATTTATGTATGGTGGTGAATGTTGTAATCATTTAATTCAAGCATTGTGGGAATTTTGTAATAGTTTAGAATTTATTTTCTGTTATTCCTTTATCAGCTTGAAATTCAATTTCCTTTAAAGTTGTTCCAGCAAGGTTGCCCTATCATTTTTATGGTGTAAGGCTGTCCCTAGAACAATACATTTATGATTACAATTTATTTCAGTTCAGTTTGTGTTTATTTCTGTATTCCTCTTTGGTTTGAGATTTGATACAAGGATCTTTCTAGAAATAAGGTTGTCCTACCATAAACTCTGATTTTTGGTGTAAGGTTGTCCTTAGAACAACATTTGTATCAACCTCTCAAGATCTAAATTTTGAGGTTGTTTTTACCTTCTTGCATTGTGAGTTATTTTGGCTATCATATTCTCTCTAATTCTGCTGTTATAAGTTTTATTTGGCATTGTCCTATTCATCCCCCCCCCCCCTCTAGGACATATAGCTAGGCCTTTTCAAGTGGTATCAAAGCCTAATAGCTCGTTCTTATTACTTTTTATTTGGATTTATTTCCTGAGCTAATGATCTAAGCTATATAAAAAGATGTCAAATTTTGATAGCCTTTCAGTCACTAGGCCTCCACCATTTGATGGCTCCAACTATGCCTATTGGAAAGCCAGAATGAGGATCTTCCTAAAATCAATGGATGAGAGTGTGTGGCGAGCGACAGTGACCAAATGGAAACCTCTTACACTTGAAGTAATTGAATCCAACGGTTCAAAAACTATGTCTGTACCTGCATATTATTTATGGACCACCCTTCAGAAAAGTGAGTATAGTGCCAATGCTAAAGCACTAAATGCAATCACTTGCGCACTATCACTGGATGAGTT
Organism: Magnolia changhungtana; assembly: GCA_030180095.1. Lineage (NCBI taxonomy): Eukaryota > Viridiplantae > Streptophyta > Magnoliopsida > Magnoliales > Magnoliaceae > Magnolia > Magnolia changhungtana. Next base: position 3,025,512 of record JASAUF010000446.1, read on the forward strand.
CAAAAGAATCATTTCCTGTGATAATGCAAAGCAAGCTTGGGATATACTAGAAATGACACACATGGGTACATCAATTATAAAAAAGTCTAAAGTCCAACTCCTCACAACCAAATTTGAAGAAATTCATACGGAGGAAAATGAAATGTTTATGGACTTTTACACTAGACTCAATGACATTGTAAACTCAATGTGGGGTCTTGGCGATAAAATCCCAGAAAGAAAAGTATGTGCGAAGATACTACGCTCACTTCCTGAACGGTTCAATTCTAAAGTAACCGCGATCCAGGAACTTCGTGATATGGATAATATGAGGGTAGAAGAAGTAGTTGGTTCTTTACAAACCTACGAGTTAAACTTTAAAGCTCCTAAAAGTAAATCGATCGCTCTAAAATCCTCTAAATGTAATTCAGAAGAAAATTCTGATTCAGAAGATGATATGGCTCTTTTAGCTAAGAAATTTTACAAGATTTTCAAAAGCAAGAAAAGGGTTGATTTTCAAAAATCGAATGATAAAAAAAAGTTTAGACCTATATCTCGAAAATCTTTGAAAGATAGTCAATGTTATAATTGTCAAGAATATGCGCACTTAGCAAATAGATGTCCTAAAAAGGACAAACCCAAGAAGAAGGGTATGTTGGCTACATGGGATGAATCATCTGATTCTAAAGCTTCTTCTGAATCAGAAGATTCTGAAACTGAATTGGACAATGAAGTTAAAGCTCTTATGACTCTAGCCAAATTCACATTTTCAGATAATGACTCAACAAGTGAAGAAAATCTGAGTACTAAATGTGAAAATGAAGATGATCTTCAAGACGCTTACAATACCCTATATAAAGAAAGTTGTAAAATTACTGTCAAACTTAAACTTCAAAAAGAAAAGTTTTCTAAACTCAAAGAATGTTTTGAATCACTTATCTTAGAAAAATCACAAATTTCAGATTGTTTTGAAAAATCAAAATGCGATTTGAAATTCAAAAACTCCCTAATTGTTGATTTGAAATCTGAAATTGTGAAACTCAAAAATGAAGTTTCTTCTCTTCTAAGTCTAAAGGACACATGGAAATATGCCCAAGGAGATTCAAAGTTAGAAAAACTTTTATCCGGATCAAAGAAAAGTGACGATCTATCTGGGTTGGGCTATGATAAAAATTTATCTCATAAACAAAAGTATACTCCTCCTATGTTTGTGAAAGGAGAGTCCTCAAACTCAAAAGGGAAAAGCACTTATCAAGGTTTTTGTAGAAATTCAAAAACTTTTCAAAAACCTAGAAGCAGCCATGTCAACATTAATCAGAAACGAAATCCACTAGCTGAAAAGATAGTAGATTTACTCAAGGAGCTCTTAAAATCTAACTTTATAGGTTATTCTTACAACTATAAACAAAAGAAGACCAACTATGTTCCTAAACCCAAAACAGTTATGAAATGGGTTCCTAAAGTTGCCTGCTTAGCTGCTCACACTGCTTTCAAAGCAACAAGTCATTCAAAGTGGTACTTAGACAGTGGATGCTCCAGGCATATGACAGGTGACAAAGCTTTATTCATGGATCTAAAAGATATGACTGATAGTTAAGTCACATTTGGTGATGGTAACAACTGCAAGATTATAGGCCAAGGTACGATTCAACTTTTTAATCTTCCTATGTTTAAAAACATGTTATATGTTGAAGGCTTAAAACGTAACTTGCTTAGCATATCTCAAATATGTGATAATAACCATAGTGTTCGGTTCTCTAATCAAAGCTGTGAGATATTGAACAATAAGGATTCTGTAATATTAATTGGACATATAACGTCTAAAAATTGCTATATTATTAGTGAATCCAGCTCATCTAATCAAACATGTTACATGGTCCATACAGACGAAACTGATTTATGGTACAAACGTCTTGGACATGTACATTATCGAAATTTATATAAATTGAGCAAACGAGAACTTATAAGAGGTTTACCAAAACTGCAGAAATTAGATAAAATATGTGGTGAGTGCCAGATAGGCAAACAAACAAGGAACTCACACAAAAAGGTGAATTCAAATACAACATCAAGACCACTCGAACTCCTCCACATGGATCTAATAGGACCTACCAGAACGGAAAGTCGTGGTGGAAAAAAGTATATTCTGGTAATAGTTTATGACTTTACCAGATTCACATGGGTAGTCTTCTTAAGGGATAAATCTGAAACCCTTGAAAAAGTAAGAAAAGTTCTCAAAAGGATTCAAACTGAAAAATCTTCTCAAATCAGTAAGATTCGTAGTGATCATGGATCTGAATTTGAGAATAACAATTTTGAGAAGTTCTATACTGACCAAGGAATATTACATGAATTCTCAGCTCCCAAAATTCTATAAGAAAATGGAATTGTTGAAAGAAAGAATAGGGTACTTCAAGAATTGGCTAATGTCATGTTGAATAGCATGAAGCTCTCTAAAAATCTTTGGGCTGAAGCAGTCAACACAGCTTGCTATATTATTAACCGAGTCCACACTAGCAAAGATAATAATAAAACGGCTTACGAATTGTGGTCCAATAAAAAGCCTACTGTCAAATACTTTCAAGTTTTTGGCAGCAAGTGCTATATTTTACGAGATTGTGAAAATTTGGGAAAATTCGATACAAAAAGTGATGAAGGGATTTTTCTAGGATATTCCTTAAACAGTCGAGCTTATAGGGTTCTGAACAAAAGAACTGGTGTGATTCAAGAGTCCATCAATGTTGTCATTGATGATCAATTAAATACGCCAATCCCTAATTCAGATAATGATGAAGTTCTAATCATTGATAAACTCGATACTTCATCGAATCAGACTGACTCTGAGTTGAGGACTGTTAAAGATCATCCAACCACTCAAATTCTTGGAAACCCTCTCACCGATGTTCGCACTCGTAGACAACTTGAGGATATATGTAATTATGTATGTTTTACATCCCAAATAAAACCATCTAATGTAAAAGAAGCTCTTGCTGATGAGAATTGGATTGTTGCAATGCAAGAAGAACTTAACCCATTTGTAAGAAATGATGTTTGGTATCTCGTACCAAGACCTAAAGATAAACACATCATTGGAACAAAATAAATTTTCAAAAATAAGTCTGACAAGCGTGGAAATATAATTAGAAACAAGGCTAGATTAGTGGTATAAGGTTATACTCAAATTGAAGGAATTGATTTCGATGAAACTTTTGCACCAGTAGCACGTCTTGAATCTATTAGACTATTTATATCCATTGCATGTTTTAGAAAGATAAAGATCTATCAAATGGATGTGAAAAGTGCTTTTCTAAATGGCGATTTACATGAAGAAGTCTATGTTGAATAGCTAATGGGTTTTGAAGATCCCAAAAATACTGATCATGTGTATCGGCTTAAAAAGGCACTTTATGAATGAAAACAAGCACCTAGGGCATGGTATGAAAAATTAACAAAAAAAATTTTAAGTCATAATTTTCAAATGGGATCTGTTGATAAAACTCTGTTTGTTAAAAAACATAATGATCATATCTTAATGGTACAGATTTATGTTGATGATATTATTTATGGATCAACTTGTACTGACTTGACTACTGAGTTTACAGATTTGATGAAATCACAGTTCGAAATGAGCATGGTCAGGGAATTGACTTATTTCCTTGGATTGTAAGTAAAGCAACAACCTGAAGGAATATTCATTTCTCAATCTAAGTATGCTTTGAATCTAATCAAGAGATTTTGATTTAAGAATGGTAAGAATTTCGATACTCCCATGAGTACTACCCTGAAACTTTCAAAAGACTCTAATGGTAAAAATATTGATTCAAAACTTTATCGGAGTATGATTGGTAGTTTGTTATATTTAACTGCTAGTAGATCTGATATTTCTCTAAGTGTTGGTATTTGTACAAGATTTAAATCTGATCCAAAAGAATCTCACTTGATTGCGGTCAAGCGGATTATTAGATATGTCACAAGTACTGTAAATCTCGGTCTCTAGTATCCTCATGAAACTAGTGTCCAATTAGCTGGGTACTCGGATGCTGACTGGGCTGGTAATCTAGATGATAGAAAATCAACCAGTGGTGGTTGCTTTTACATTGAAAATTGTCTAGTTTCCTGGTTTAGTAAGAAACAAAATTCTATATCACTTTCAACAGCTGAAGCTGGGTATATCGCAGCTGGTAATGCATGTACACAGCTTTTTTGGATGCAACGAATGCTAAGTGATTATGGAATTAAACAGGATTCTATGTTATTACATTGTGATAATTCCAGTGTGATAAATATTTTTAAAAATCCTATTCAGCATTCTCGTACTAAGCACATTGACATTAGATTTCATTATATTCAGGAATTAGTAGAAGAAAAAGTTATATTTCTAGAATATATTCCTACCGAAGATCAACGAGCTGATATTTTCACAAAACCTCTCGATAAAAACAGGTTCAAAAAGATGAAATTTTTTCTAGGCATGTGCATTTTAAAATGATTATTTATGCCTACTTGTATCATAGTGTATATATTTCCTAGATTGAATTCCAATTTTTGTATAATTTGTAAGAAAAATGAATTTTTTGACATTCTTCGACCAGTCGTGAGTATACTCGACCAGTCGACCTTCGACCGGTTGTAGATACCCATGACCAGTCGTAGATCTCGGGAATCACTTAAAAATTTGGGGATTTTACTTTCTTCCTCATTCCGTTTTTCTTTTCTAAGGAGCCGAGCTTCGACTTGTCGAACCCACTGTTCTTGTTCTTCAAGGTTAGTGTTTTATATGCGTTTTTCTTGTAGATTTATGTATAGATTGTTTCATTTTCTAGCTTGCAGCTTCCTATTTTAGATTTCATTGAGATTTGGGGTTTGGATTTTGAAAAATCTGTTTTGAGTAAACCCACTTCTCAATCCTTTGCAACTTCTTATTTCCTTGCTATCTTTGTTGCAAATGGCTTCTAGAGGTAGAAAAACTACTTCCTATGGTCCTTCTTCTTCCTCCGGATCGACCAAGCGTCATCTTCTTGTTCCCAATAATGATCCATCTTATGTTACAGACATTAGATCACGTAATGTTATTATTGAATATCCTGTTGATGTTAATCATATTGCACCTTTTGACATCCTTCTTATGCATGAAGCTGTAGGTTGGGTTAACTTATTACATTGGGGTGGGCCAGCATACCGGTCCATTGCCCAATCCATGTTTACATGTATTAGTGACTTCTCTCAGGATAATTTAACTTTTAAAATATCTACTAGTGAAGGGCCTTTTAACATTGATCATCATTTAATTTCAACCCTTATGAACATTCCTGTAAATGATGAGGGTATTCCTATTCATAACCTAACAGATAAACCCTCAGTTTTTAAAAAACGTATGCTCATTAGAGACTTGTGCAACATGAATGTTCACTGGACTAAAAAAGGGAATGCGCTTCCAGCAAGGTATTTGTTACCCAAATACAGAGTTCTCCACAAAATCTTTGTGTCTAATTTGTATCCTCGGTCGGGTAATAAAACTAACTTGACCTCGTTTATGGTTCGTGTTATCTATGCTATTGTCAGTGGTACTCAGATTTGTTTACCATCCTTAATCTGTCATTTCATTCTTCAGTTTAGACTCCATCCTGGTCATAGTGACATTCCTTTAGCCTATTTAATGACTGTATTAGCTACTCATATGTTAGTCGATATGCCAGTTGATGAGGCACCTATCCATCATCTGATTTTCAACAATTCTAATCTCAATAAGATGAAGCTGGAATTACTTCCTGAACAAGATGGTGGTGGTGGTGGTGGTCATGAAGAAGCTAGTGAGGACATTAATATGGATGACATCTTTGAGGAATTGGATTCTGATTCAACAAATGATCCAGATTTTGAACCATCTGATGTTGATGTACGATTGAGTGCATTGGAGGATAAAGTTGAGAATATAAATGTAAAGATGGAAAACATGTCGGTTGCTCATGATTTATAATTCAAGTACATGCACAAATATCTTAGGCGATTGAACAAAGGCATGCACCAACTGGATCCCTCTATTCTTGCTCCGTCATCTGGTTCTAGTTCTGATTAGTTAATATGGGATTTTCTGGTCTGTAATAACTTTATAACTTAACACTAGGTTGACTGATTTTGAGTTGGATACTATCTTTGTTTTATGATGGGTATTTGTTCTATGTGAAACTATGTTGATTTTGAGTTGGATACTATCTATTTTTCTGCTATAATCTCGTAACTCCTCATATTTACTCTCATATATCCCTTTATTTAGTTCTCCTTCCTTGTTGTTTCCTTTGTCATATTGTGACAAAAAGGGGGAGAATGGTTTATTCTTAACGATGTGATTGTGAGAGGAGTAGCATTGGTTGTGTTACTCAGGGGGAGTATGTTTGAACTAGTTGAATGAACTGGTTGAATGTTGAATATTGAATATTGATTTACAGGTAAGCTAGTTGATATTAACTGGTTCATGATTCTTTAACCAATTATTTTACTTTACGTTTATCTTGGTCATGTGTTTTGTCACTAATTTGACAAAGGGGGAGATTGTAAGTGCTATAGTTTATACCCCTGTCGGTTGTCAAATTTGTGGTGCCAAAATCATAGTTATATAACTTGCATAAGTGAAGCTCTCTCAAAGACCAACATTCATCAATCAAAGCTCACAAGTATAAAGATCACCCTTGACTGCAAGCATTGCTCACAAGACAAGACTCAAGAATGCAAGACTTCAAGAAGAGTACAAGGCAGTTCATAAAGAACTCAAGACACTTTCAAGGTTGAGCTATATTAAGATTTCAAGATTGAACTACATCAAGACTTCAAGGCTTAAACTCTAAGGTCACTTGTTCCTAATGATTTAATGTCCTTACTTCATGATTGGGGTTTGATTGACCTTAAGTTGCCATTTTGGATACATAAGTCATATGTTTATGTTACATGAGTTTGGGCAGTCCGTAGACTTGTCCTAGGCTTTCTTCGACTAGTCTTAGCTTTGTTTCGACCAGTCCAAGAAATTCCTCGATCAGTTGTGAGTTTATTACAAAATTCAGATATTTTCTGTTAGGCTTCGACTTGTCCAGAAATTTGTTCGACCAATCGAAGGAACAGTGTCGACTGCATCTTTGACCAGTCGAAAGTCTTCGACTCAAATTCCAGTGATTAAATATAGGGTCTTCGACCAGTCGAAGGAGACCTTTGACCAGTCGAAGGTGACCTACGACTAGTCGATGGAGACCTTCGACCAGTCGTAGAACGGTCAAAGCTGATCGCGCCCAATTTTTTTCAAATCTGTTAATTCATCGACCAGTCGAAGAGCTCCCTAGACCAGTCGAAGACGCGATCTGGTCACCTTTAAATTGAGCATGAATCTCAGAAGAATTGAGAAAATTAATTAATCTATTCAAGCCAATCTTCATCAAACTTCTGAGAGATAATTATGTGCTCCATCTAAGCTAAATGTGCTTATTTAATATTCTCTTTCTTTAGCTTTATTTAATTGATTTTGTTTCTGTTATTCCAATCTAATTTGATAAGAGGAATTGTTATTCCCTTTCCTTAGAATCAAAATCAATTAAGGCAAGCCCTATTTGGTTTAATTTAAAATCCATTAGAATTAGAACCATTGTAATTGAGTACTGGACATTGAACTTGGACATTCAATCATTTACTCTGACTTGGTTTTACCGAGCTGCTACAACAAAGGAGATAATCAGGTATTTTACATTTAATTGTAAATTCCTTTCTGTTTTGGCTTCTTTCGAGATTTGCCAGAAAAATCTTGTTGTATTGGTTATATGAGGAGAGCCAGGAAAACTCAAAAGTGGGGTTTTTTTAATTGTGTAAGCCCACAGACAAAGACACAATTGTAAAGGTTTTGGGTGAACCTGTGAAAACCTATTTTGTTAGTGAACGCTAATATCCCCCGTATGAGGATATGAGGAGTGGAGTAACATTCTGTGTGGCTGTTGTTTAATAGTTGGTGAACACACAGGCGAACCACTATTAACCCTTGTGTTGTGGTTGAATGATTTATATTTCTAATCTTTAATTATTTATTTGTAGGATGTATGTATGGTGGTGAATGTTGTAATCATTTAATTCAAGCATTGTGGGAATTTTGTAATAGTTTATAATTTATTTTCTGTTATTCCTTTATCAGCTTGAAATTCAATTTCCTTTAAAGTTATTCGAGCAAGGTTGCCCTGCCATTTTTATGGTGTATGGCTGTCCGTAGAACAATATATTTATGATTACAATTAATTTCAGTTCAGTTTGTGTTTATTTCTGTATTCCTCTTTGGTTTGAGATTTGATACAAAGATCTTTCTAGAAATAAGGTTGTCCTACCATAAACTCTGGTTATTGGTGTAAGGTTGTCCTTAGAACAACATTTGTATCAACCTCTCAAGATCTAAATTTTGAGGTGTTTTTACCTTCCTGCATTGTGATTTATTTTGGCTATCATATTCTTTCTAATTTCGCTGTTATAAGTTTTATTTGGCATTATCCTATTCACCCCCCCCCCTCTAGGACATATAGCTAGGCCTTTTCAGTAGGCCGCCCCAACGGCCTATGGCAGCACAGCCGAATCATCCTCAACAGGCTCGTTTACACTCACTTACAGCTGAGGCATCCTAGACAGCAACCGCAATACCATTTACTTTCAAAGTCACAACACATATCCAAGGTACACCAGTCTTCCTATTGATGGACACCGGGTCCACTATTTCAATAGTATCATGCGCAGTAGTCAAGCAACTGGTGTTAAAAACTACTCCTATGATTGGGCTGAGACTCCTCACTGCCACAGGGACCTTCTCAGGCTCTGCCAAGATTTGTAAGGGATGCTCGATAGACTTAGGAAGCAGAATAGTGCTCATTGAGCTGATTGTTGCTCCACTATGTCATTATCATGTCATTCTCAGTATGGACTAGCTCATCGAGATGAGGGCAGAGATCGATTATGATACTAGAGTGGTTACAACCCATGGACTCGAGGGTACGACCTTTACTTTCCCATTTTAGGTCATTTGGTACTATCACGTTAGTTGTTATGCTTCCTTATTAGAGAATTTGATGGCCCGACACTTAGGGACACCCCTGTAGTATGAGGTTTCACGGACGTGTTCAGAACGATACATGGACTAACACCTCAGCGTGAGATCAACTTTAGTATCGACCTTGTGATGGGTGCGACACCCATTTCTCTACCGACGCATTGCATGCCCATGTGAAATGGAGGAGCTGATAAGATAGATCGACGATCTGTTGGATGCAGGTTTTATACGACCGAGTGTATCTCCGTGGGGAGTACCTGTGTTGTTTGTGAATAAGAAGGACGGATCACTGCGATTGTGCATCGACATCGCAGGTTGAATCAAGTGACAGTGAAGAACAAGCATCCCTTTCCTAGGATAGATGATCTGTTCGACTAGTTGAAAGGGGCACGATATTTCTCAAAGATTGACTCACAGTCTAGATACCATTAGTTGCGTGCCAGGGATGAAGACGTGCAGAAAACGGCATTCAGAACCAGTTTTGGCCACTATGAGTTCCTTGTGATGTCGTTTGGACTCACAAATGCACCGACAGTGTTCATGGACCTCATAAACCAGGTGTTTCGATCGTACCTATATAGGTTCATCATTGTATTTATAGATGACATTTTGATATACTCTAAGAGTCGAAATGATCCCGAAGAGCACCTGCGAGCAGTCTTCGATACCCCCAGGAAGAACTAGTTATTTGCTCAGTACAAGAAATGCGACTTCTGGAAGGAAGAAGTCAAGCTCCTAAGACATGTGGTGTCTATGAAAGGAATAGTTGTGGACCTTGCTAAGGTGACCGCAGTTCAGGATTGGAAGTAGCCCGGTTCGATTATATAAGTGAGGAGCTTCCTGGGACTTGTTGGCTACTACTGTCTGTTTATTAAGGACTTTTCCAAGATAATCAGGCCGTTGTCTCAGTTCACACGAAAGGATCTTAAGTTTGCCTGGAATGAGAAGGTAGAAATAGCCTTTCAGGAATTGAAGGACAAGCTGACGTCCGTCCCTATGCTAGTATTGCCAGAGTAAGGGGTCAGATATATGATATACACTGACGTGTCTCGTGTTGGTTTGAGTTGTGTTCTTATGCAGAAGGATAGAGTGATTGTCTATGCATCACAATAGTTGAGGAAACATGAAGAAAACTACGCTACGCATGACCTGGAATTGGCAGCGGGCATTTTCGCAATAAAGATCTGGAGACAATACCTCTATGGAGAGGAGTTCGAGCTCTTTTGCGACCACAAGAGCCTCAAGTACATATTCACGCAAAGAGACCTGAATATGAGGCAACAAAGATGGATGGAAACCTTAAAAGACTTCAAGTTAGAGGTTTCCAACCATCCAGGCAAGGCCAACCTTGTGGCAGATGCGTTAAGCTGTAAAAAGGCAATAGAATTTGTGGCTCCACTAGTGATAGAAGAATGGAACATGGTGGAATTTATGCGAGACTTTGAGCAGAAACTTATGGTAGAGAAGCAGTTCGAGAGCGTCGAGCATATTCATGTACAACCACTTATTGATGAACGAATCATCGTGGCTCAGAGAGAAGATGAATGGTTGAAGAAGATGAGGAAACGAGCTAGTGACGATGAACACTCTGAATGGAGAGTTAGTTCGGATGGGGGTTTACGTTATCGTGGCCGCCTATGCTTCCCGAATCTTCATGACTTGAGAAAGGAAGTTCTCGAAGATGTTCACAATTCGAAGATGTACCGAGATATAAAGGCATCCGGGTAGTACAAAGATGTATCGAGATATGAAGCGTTCATACTGGTGGGACAACATGAAGGCTCACATAACAGATTTTGTATCCCATTGTCTCATGTGCCAGCAGGTCAAGGCCAAGCATCGCCGACCTCCTGGTTTACTTCAGCCCATGCCCATAGTTGAATGAAAGTGAGACTTCATATCTATGGATTTCATTTCCGGGTTACCAAAGACCAGGAAGGGACACGACTCCATTTGGGTGATTGTTGACCGATTGACAAAATTGGCTCGCTTCCTCCCAATTAGAGTTTCAAACTCAGCAGACGATTTGGCCAAGCTATATATCAAGGAGATAGTACGTCTGCATAGAGTGCCTATGGAGATTATATCGGATCAAGACACGCGATTCACGTTTATCTTTTAGACTTGAATCCAAGAAGCAATGGGAGTTAAATTGGAGTTCAGTACCGCGTTCCATCCACAAACTAACGGGCAGACGGAAAGAGTGAATCAGGTGTTAGAAGACATGTTGCGGGCATGTGTGCTCAATTTTAAAGATAGTTGGGATGACTGTCTTCCCTATGTCGAGTTCGCTTATAAGAACAACTTTCAAGCAAGCATTGGCATGGCTCCCTATGAGGCACTGTATGGGCGCCCATGTTGAGCACCCCATTGTTGGGCAGAAGTTGGAGAGAGAAGCCTGATTAGCTCAGATTTAGTGCATGCGACATCTGAGAAGATTGACATTATTAGGCTTCGACTTCTTGCAGCACAGAGCCGATATAAGAGTTACGCCGATACACGACGGTGGCAGTCATAATTTGACGTGGGGGACCATGTATTTCTTAAAGTTTCCCCAATGAAGGGAGTTCTTCATTTTGGTCAGAAGGGGAATCTTATGCCACGATTCATTGACCCATTCCAGATTCTAGACCGAGTGGATATGGTAGCATACCACCTCGCCTTGCCCACACCACTCGCAGGCGTGTACAACATATTTCACGTATCAATGCTAAAGAAATATGTTCCTGACCCTTCCCATATTATCAAGTGGGAGCAGGTGTAGCTAAGTGAAGATGCTACATACGTACTTCGACCGACACGTATCCTGGATAGGAAGGAACAGGTGCTACACCGCAAAGTCATCCCACTTGTGAAAGTATTATGGACACACCACACTGAGGAAGAGGCGACCTGGGAAACGGAAGCCGATGTCCTTAAGAACTACCCTCAGATTCTCGAGGAGAAGAGGTAGTAATTTCGAGGATGGAATTTTTCTTTAAGGGGGGTAGATTGTAACGTCTCGAAAAAATCTGTACAAAGACCTGAGTACCACCTCAGGCAGAAATCCTTAATGACTGAATCCTTTAGAAATTAGACGAAAATTAGTTAAGTACTAAGCTAAATTAATCGGTGAATTATCTTGAACCATTATCTTTACGAAGTGTAAAACCTAAAACCATTGGAATCGCTAACTCAACATTACCTAAAGACCTAAGAGCAATCTCAGAACCTAATTGCTCTTTAGAGCATACTGAAACTCCGTATCGACCTAGACCGTGCGTCGAAAGTCCGATTACCCCGAAACTATAAGGTTATGACCGCCATACTGGGCTTGACAAGCATTGTGGGAATCGAACCCAAATAGTATCTAGAAAAGCAAAATATGAGCCTTGAGCAAAGAGGGTGAGAAACGCGAATATCCTTAGAAAATGAACTTAACTTGAGTGAATTGCGCCATTCTCTTATGGCCGAAATTGAGACTTCGGACCATCAGATTCTAACTAAACTATACCCTTGGATCAGGGAAATTTCCTTGCACATGTTAGTATACTTGTCGCCCTGATCGAGTGACGATAACCGTTGAACTAAAACAGGTCCTTCACGATCGATGCACAAATTTGATAGGACCAAAACCTTAAAATGGCTTAGATCCATGGTTAGGGAACTTACTCCGTGACACAGGTGAGTAATGGGCCTCCAGATGAGTCCCGTTTGCCCGAAACAGACACCCTTTAGCTTTAACCTAAGTATACCATGGCCCCAGGGCCATTTGAACCAGTTCTGGGCTTATTTAAGGACCTTAAACCACCCCTCTCTCATTCCATACGAATTTTCTCCAAATCATAGGAGAGAGAAGAAAGAAAAGAAGGGAAAAGAGTGAGGAGAAGAGAGAGAGAGTTTGGGAGATTGAGGCCGTGTTTCTCTCTTACGCCTACACGCACTAGATCGCCTCCACATCTAGCTACACGAGTCATATCGACTCCGATTTGGGTAAGAAATCCTAACCCTAATCTTGTTTTAGGGATTCAAATAGAGGAATCGACGAAATAGCTAACTTATTTCGTGATTTAGGTAGCCATTGTGCTGTAAACGGAAGCGTAGTGTACGAACCGAGTTTGTAACGAGCAAACCGACGAAAGGTACAGACTTTAAATGTTTAGGTTATGGTTTTCAAGGCTTTCAATGTTAGCAATGATTTATGTCTGACTTGATTGCTACCATATGACCTTAGTTACGATGTATTCGATGAAGTATACATGTGTGTGAACTATGTGAATATATTATGTATTCCATCTGTTTGTTGAAATATTTAAATGAAAGTGAAACTATGATTTATGCTTAATAGGACTATTAACCTAGAATACAGGTTTGTTGTGTGGATGACAACTCTTTTGTGAAAGGAATTGCCATAGTATATGCTATAACTAATCTAGTTTATGTATATGGTATTATGTAGTATAAGTGTTTGATAAAATGTCTGAATGAGAAATTGATTGATGAATCGTTTTTATAAGGGTGTTGAGATAGGATTCTCAACCACCCTACCCGTATTTATAGTTTCCTTCATGTAATGTAAATTGTTACCATGTGAATTATGGTTGAAATGCTTATGTATAACAATATGTTCAATATGTTCGATAAAATGCTCAAATGGGATTTATATTTAAATTGCCTATTAAATGCTGTTATGAATATCACTTGTATCCACATGCTGCGTTTGAGTATGTTTCGGACTACTGCGTAGTCCAAGCGATCGGTAATGGTTCCAACTTTGGTGGCCAAACTTGTTTCGCCACATTAGATACATTCAATGAATCCGAGCTGTACAGTGATTGTTGACAGTGGTTAGGCCACGCAGAGTGCTTATGCACTCTATGCCAATCAATTCAACATGCACTCATAGCAATCGCACTTATCAAATAACCCGATTAGCCTATTGTGTGTTTACCATGTATGGACACTACTACTTGAATTTAAGGTACCACTTACCAATGTAAAGCCCGTTTAACCACGATACCAAGATCCGCTAAGACTCATGAGCCAGACATTATGGTGTATGTGACACCATGGTCAAGCTGTCAGCCTATGCTGGGGTGACTTGCCTCCCTGTAGTGACTTGTGAGCAACCCAAACTCATGAGCCGAATATAGTGGTGTATGGGACACCGTATTTGAGCTATCGGCCTACATTCAGGTGACGAGCCTCCCGTAGTGACCTCAAGAATAAATTAGGCCTACGATGAGGTGACTAGCCTCTTCGTAGTGACCTCGAGTATAAACTCGTGAACTTACCTATCCACTATTGTTTATCAGGGGTGATGCCCTACAACTTGCCTATTGTATATGACTAACTAGGATTGACGACCCTAAATGGATCATTGTTTGGGTAAGTGATATAAAGGGAGGTACCTTAGCTTCCCGAATCTGCTGTATGAATAAGCCTAATAAACTACATGGCTAATACGTTCATGCACCGTATTCCATGTGCTTTAGCGAGGAAGCGCACATTTAGGGAGTTTTCCATGTGCGATCGTGAGATGATATTGCCGAGGAAGTGCAGGCGAGGGCATGCATCATTACAACATACCATTCCTGCATTAACAAGAGTACTTAAGATATGATTATTGTATTAGTTTATCATTACTGCCTCACTGAATTGATAACATGTTAACCTTTGCCGTATAGTACCACTGAGTTGATCACTCACTCCCACTCTGGGACGGTGTTTTAAAACACCAACCAGACTCTGTTTTAGATGCAGATTATGGCGAGGCTTATGCGACGGAGCTGGACTTCCTTGACGAGGAGTTCTCCTACATTAAGCTCTCAGGCGAGTCTATGTAGACCTATAACTACGTCGCCGGGATTATAGAGATTACATGGATTAGTCATACATTCACATTTGTCATTTTGTATATTTTGAAACAAATTATGTGTACATTTAGCCCAGTGGCACGTTCATACTCTGGAGGTTATGAAACACGTATATACTTATATATTTATCTTAGTCTTCTGCTTGCTTAAGTTCATTAACTCTAGAGTATGATATACTGATTTAGTGTAATCCCACTCATGTTCAATGCACTAATATGGATAACATTTAAACATCATTATCTGTGTTGCATAAGTGATGCATTGGAACTCGGGAGTTGAGTTATGCTTGACCCCCGATTTTCATGGCGTTACACATCATCATACATGCTCATACGCATCATCTAAATATTTGTTATGAGATGTGACTGACCATTGCATATGTCATAGTGCAGGTGGTTTATGGGACTCCCTGATAGGTGAAGTTATCCCACATGAGGGCATGGTATGCCTAGGATTGATGCATGATTGGACTGTATGCCTCATGCATCTCGCATTGTATGATGGTGATTACTGTATGCACTAGTGACATCAAGGCTGTAGCCTCCACAGTCATGTCGTGGATGGCCAAATGGGACATCAAAAATCTGTTACTTGCATCATGCCCAATAGATGACCCTGAGTGAAAATTCTTAAACTCTCTTGGTACCAGAGAATACCCCAATGTTGAGACAGAGTGGATATATATGAGCACATAAGGGCCGTATACCAGTAGGTCGCGTATTCCACTATGTTGTGGTAGGTTAGGAGGGGGTGTGGCCTTACCCACCTAAGGGAGTAGGTATAGTTAGGCTGAGTCTGACCAGCTCCTAAATGGTTCCGCTATCGACGAGCCGGACTGATATTGGTAGGTGGGTAGTGAGGTCTCTTCCACTTATCCAGTTGTATTGTGCACTTGATGGGGCGGCAAGCTGGCGTAGAGTGTACTACACCACGGTGATTATCCTAGAGATGTACAGTACTGATTCGTGAAGCACGAGTTGCATACTCGGCATTATACTCTTTTCTTCATTCACTATCCACTCGGGCTGGTGGTATGCAATCAAGTTATCGTGTGTACCTTTGCAATGGCCAAGATTTCGGTTGGAGCACACAACTAACCTGAGATTAGGAGTTTACCACATTGAGTCTAACTATCTAAATTTAGGTATAGGACTGGTAGGATAGAAGTCTATTGTGGTGGACCCCGTAGCCTGTGATACTACATACCATCATCCCGACTTCACACTTCAGCTTGGTCATTTCATTCACATCGCATATTACATTACATCCGCAGGCATATGGCATTTTGGGTTACTATGATTCTACACTTATATGGCTTAGACAGACTTAGCGGGATTTGTGTATTGCATTGTATCCTCGGCATCTGATATTTGGCTCTCTATGACTCTTCATTTGCATAGTTGATCTGTATTGTGTACTCTGATATTGTATGATTTATAGACTTGCAGTATTTTCACTTACTCTAATATCGTATGATTCATGATCTTGCCAGCAATTCCAATATTGTATAATTATGGCATTGTATTGAATACTTGACACTTACCTCACTCACACACTTACACCACCCTCTAAGCTTTCTATAAGCTTATGCATGATAGATGCGTGCATATGGCATAGGGTTGTAGTAGTGTTGAGCATGGAGCGTGCAACGGTCTTCTGGAGCTTTGATTCCAATATATGTATTTCCTTTTCAACACTGTATTCAAATATTTATATTAGTGGATATGTGATGATGATGTTGCCTTTGTCATTTGGGTATACTTGTGGTTATGCTTCTTATGAGTAAGATGTACATTGAAAAATCCTCCTTGTAGGATCCCAGGATCAGAATCTGGCGTATGAACGCTAGGAGCCGAGAATGGGGTATTACGGAGGCTGTTGGCACCAGATTCGACGATCAGGAATTTCTTGAGCCCGGTTTCTGAGTTTGGGGCGTGACAAAAGAGCAGATGGATAGTGTAGATAAACTACATATATTTATAGTGTGTACAATGATTTCCTAACCATAAACCTAAGCTTGAAAACCTAAATCTAAACCTAAACCTGAACCCGAATTCCTAAACCTAAACCTATAACCTATAACCTATAAACTAAACCTAAACCTATAACCCTAAACACTAAACCCCAAACCTAAACCCGAACCCCAATTCCTAAACCCATAACCTATAACCTAAACATGTAACCTAAACCTAAACCTATAACCTATAACCTCAATCTAAACCTATAACCTGAACCTATAACCTATAACCTAAACTTAAACCTAAACCTATACCCAAACCTATAACCTATAACCTACTTATAACCTACACCTAAACTTAAACCTATAACCTTAACCTAAACCTAAACCAATGACCTATAACCCTAACCTTAACCTAAACCTGAACCCGAGCCCGACGAATTCTTAAGCCTATAACCTGATATATATATATATATATATATATATATATATATATATATATATATATATATATATGAGAAACATTTTGGCCTAATTTTTCTCTCCTTTTTTTCTTACTCATGTCTTTCTCTCTTACTATGTAATGTTTCTACAAGTATGTTCCAATTTTGTTAATTATATATGTAATAGCTTATTGAGGACATGCAGAAAGCAATGGAAGAGATGAAAAAACTGAAAGGGGAGGCACAAGCCAACAAGGATCACATGCTACAGGTGGTTTCAATTTTCTACTGATACTTTTAAGGGTTTAAATATTTTATGATATTTTTTACAGTATAAAGCAATAGCACAAGTGAATGAAGTTGCATTAAAGAAAATTGAATCTGCTCATGAAAAATTCAAGGCTGAGGTACATCCCTGTATCCTGAAGCTCATTTGTTTGAAACTTGCAATCCCTGTTTTCAGTGTTTTTTTTTTTTTTTTCTTACTTTCTTTCTTTTGAGATGTGTACAAAGGCATGCTTATTTAATTGTGTCTATAAATGTTGTTTTATACAGGCTGATAAGCTAAAGAAGTCACTGGAGGATGAAATTCATTTTCTTCACGGAAGGGTTTCAGAACTTGAAAGTGATCTTGTGTCAAAGTCCATAGAAGTTACATTTACAATTTCAGGGAAAGAAGAAGCTCTATCTTCTGCATTTGCTGAAATTGACTGTTTGAAGGAATAAATTTTTGTAAAAACGTGAGCATTATTGCATTATATGGAGGGTGTTTACTGTGTTAGAGTGTATTTGTTTCTTGCACATGAGGGCACACCTTAGTTGTATGCAACCACTCTTCTTGTTGTAGGTCTCAGATAGTGGAATTGGAAATTCAGATCTCTTCTTTGAAGGAAGATCTTGAAAAGGAGCGTACTAGCCAGAGCATTTATGAAAGACAGGTTTACTCTTAATTTCTTGTCATAATTCTTATTTCCCATCTCATTCATGTGCAGTGGGATATGGAAGAACTTTATGGGAAGTATTTGGAGATGGAGTCGAAGCTAAAGTTTGAACATGTTCCTTTTTTGTAATTCTTATGATAGGTTGAGAAAAGTGAAGTATTGTTTATTTAAAAATGTGAATGTGAGATGCAATGTATGATTTGATTGCTATTTGTAATAAATGCATCATTTTTTTCCTGATTACATTTTATGTACTATTCCTAACAGCATTAAAGCTTAGATGAGTTATCAATCAAAGCAGGTTCTTGTAATGGAAACAACCACTATTATTATAATTTTTTTTTTTAAATACCTACGAATTTTAGCCGTAGCTCTTGTTCTGAAAATCGTAGCTATTGCTAACTTTAGCATATTGCTACGGATTTCATTCCACTTTTAGCTACTGATATTATCCGTAGCTGTAAGTACATTTCGCTAAAGAAATTATAGTTACTTCTTTTTTCTGTATCTAGTGATATCTATTACTACGGATGTAATCTATAGCCATAGGTATATTTCGCTACAGAAATTCAGTTATGGCCTTTATCCATAGCTAGTGATATCTATTGCTATGGATTTAATCTGTAGGCGTAGGTACATTTCGCTACAAAAATTATAGCTACGACTTTTATTCATAGTTACTGATCTCTATTGCTACGGATGTAATCCGTAGCCATCGGGTTTTTCACCTTTAGCTACACCACCAATAGCTACGGGCGTGCTACAGACTAGATCCGTAGTAATAGCCTTTTGGCTACAGTTTTTATCCATAGTCTTTACCCCATTTTCTGGTAGTGCTTTTTACGTCTTGTGACCTTCATAAATGCTATAGTGTAAATCTAGCACCCGAAGAGTTGTCAAATTTTGTTGTGTCAAACCTTTTAGAATTTGTATCATGGTTTGAGTTGGATTGATCAGGTTCGTGCATATTAAAGTCATCTGCATCTTCGTCGAACTTGCCTACATTTTCAAGTTGAAAAGAAGATTTTTGAAGTTCATGGTTTCAAGCTCAAATTCAAGAACCAAGGTTCAAGAAATCAAGTTCAAGTTTGAAGTTCAAATACTGTATGCTAAACACTCAAGAACTCAAGAGTAACTCAAGCTCAAGTTCAGGAGATCGAACTCAAGCTTCACGTATCACAAGAATTCAAGGTTCTGAAGCAAATGATGTTTCAATTGTTCCAACTCACAAACAAGGTATGGATGACCCTAGATTGACCATAGGTTGAGTCATATTCATTGCATTTTTAATGTGGGTCATTTCATAAGTTTATAGGTAATTTTCTCGACTAGTCTTAGTCCTTGTTCGACTAGTCCAAGTACTGTCTCGACCAGTCTAAGAGTTTTCTTAACCAATCCAAGGTTTGTTATGAATTTTCAGAAAATTTTGTTGGACCCTATACCAGTCGTGGAGACTACTCAACCGGTCGAGTGAATAGTGCTCGACCAGTCGTGAAGGCTCGACTTAAAGTCCAGCAAGCTTTCTGGTCCCACTCGACCAGTTGAGCAGGCCACTTGACCAGTCTAGCAAGCCACTCGACCAGTCGAGTAATGATGTTATCTTATCGTGCCAAAAAATTTGAAATTTTACTGGTCCTTCGACCAGTCAAACCAACCCTTAGACCAGTAGAGTGAACAATGTTTTCACCTATAAATAAAGCACAAATTTCAGAGTTTATTCATTCATTATAAAATAAATCAAGACACCACTCTAAGAGATAAGTTTGGAATTTATTAAGCAATTTGTACTCATTTTAGATTCTCTTTATTAGCTTTTGTAATTTGAATTTGCGATCTTCATTCCAATCTTACATTAAGAAGGGATTTGGTTTTTACCCTTTCTTGAGATCAAAATCAAATCAAGCTAGCCTAGGTTGATTTAATTAAAAATCATTTAGAACTAGAACCTTTACATCTGTGAGACTGGACATTGAACATCTTCGTCTACATCGGATTAGTTCTACCGGGCTTCTTCAAAAGGAGAATTTCAGATAAGTATCATTTACATTTTGTATATATTTTTTGGTTTGTGAGGTTATGCCAGGAAAATCTCATTTTGGTTTTGTCTGAGGCAATCCGAAAAATCTCTGAGTGTGGGGTTTTTATAATTATGTAAGCCTAACTAAAGACACAATTGTGAAGGTTTTAAGGTAAACGTTGGAAAACCTTTTTCATAGTGAATGCTAATGTCATGCCCCAAACTCGAAAATCAGGCTCACAAAATTTCTGATCACCGAATCCGGTGCCAATAGCCTCCATAGTATCTTATTCTCAGCTCCCAATGCCCATACACCAGGTTCTGATCCTGGGATCCTATAAGGAGGATTTTCCAATGTACATTTATCTCATAAGAAGCATAACTGCAAGTATACCCAAACCACAGATGCAACATCATCATCACATATCCACTAATATAATCATTTTAGTACAATGCTAAAAGGGAAATACAATATGGAAATATGAAAGAAAACTCCAGAAGCTCAACCGCACGCTTCTAGCTCTGCTCAGTTACATCATAATGTTACCTGCATACATCTATCATGCATAAGCTTATAGAAAGCTTAGAGGGTGGTGTAAGTGTGTGAGCAGAATATACATGCTCAGAATGTAATATCAAAGCAAACAGAAATACTGGTAAGTCCACGAACCATACAATATCAGAGTAAGCAGAAATATTGACAAGTCCATGAGTCATACAATGTTAGAGTACTCAATACAAATTAGCTATGCAAATGAGGAGTCAAAGAGAGCCAAATATCAAATGTTGAGGATGCAATGTAATATCCAAATCATGAAGAGCTACGAATACAATCAACCTCATCTAGGTCATACATCAAACCTGCATATATCATGCGATCATGTGTGGATAACTCCATCTCACAATGAGTCTCATAAACATCTCAGCCCAATGACATCTTCTTTAATCAATCATCCATTACAACATGCATACAAATGATGGGGGTCCACAGAAGGACGGTGGATCTAGTCCAAATATCAAGATAGGCTCACTGATTTAAAACACGATAGGATAGTTAAGGAAAAAATCTAACTTATAGACACCATAACATAGGACGATGCTCCCGATGTGGGACAAAGTTCTGCCTTTACTATGTGCACAGTAGCTTGCTAGCACAGTAGCCTACCAATCATTAGTAGCTCGCTCAGGTCCTCATGCCCCGCCCACTCAGTGTCCACCCACATGCGCCCGCCCACATATAATCACAGTGATGGAGCATCACAATATCCCCCACTAAGGGCAAATCCAAGTCTAAGTGCAATAAGTCAGCTTCCTTACCTTCTCTATCGCGCGAAAAACTGGACTTCCTTATGGGGCCTAATATATACACAAGGTGGGATCCAAGGTCTAAGAATCATGATGCTATGCTGTCACATACTCATAATCAGTACGATAACCGGCCTCAATAATCAACCTCAACAATGAAAATCGGCCTCAACAATCAGAATCGGCCTTTTCGATCAGAATCAGCCTCGATTGGAATCAGTCTCGACAATCGGAGTCGACCTCAACAATCATAATTGGCCTCGGTAATTAGAATCGGCTATGAAAATTGGAATCGACCATGATAATCGAAATCGGCCTCGACAATCGGAATCAACCTCAACAATCAGAATCGGCCTCGATAATTGGCCTCAAGGATCGGAATTGACCTCAATAATCGGAATCGGCCTCGATAATTAGCCTCGACAATAGGAATCGACCTTGATAATCAAAATTGGCCTCGACAATTGGAATCAGCCTCGATAATGGGAATCAGCCTCGACAATCAAAATTGAACTCGACAACTGACCTCGACAATCAAAATTGGTCTCGACAATCAGAATCGGCCTCAACAATCAGAATTGGCCTCGACGATCAAAATCGGCCTTGATCGGAATCGGTCTCAACAATCGGAGTCAGCCTCAAAAATCAGAATTGATAATAGGTCTCAACAATCGGAATTGACCTCGATGATTGGTCGAACAAGTCCAAGGGAAGGTCACAATGTGGACATTAAACCATCACTGCCCATTAATGTGGACATTTAACCAATAATGCTCCCAAGGAGTGGTCCAGATAAATCCAAACGTATCGTGGATCCATGGCCTCATACAATCACCATGGGCCATATCAATGGGCCACACTAACGGGCCTCGTATACATCAAATGGGCCACAATACATGGGTCTAATACACATCACTATGGGCCGCAGCACATGGGCCGAAAATATGTCTCAATAGGCCTCATCACATGGGCCATAAACACATCACATTAGGCCTTGCTCATGGGACTCGAATACATCGCAATGGGCCACAACCCATGGGCTTTAAATGCACAATAGGTGGGTCCCACACATGAGCCTTAAATATATCACATGGGCCGTATCAATGGGCCGCACCAATGAGCCTCATATACATCAAGTGGGCCACATTAATGGGCCACACCAATGGGCCTCACACATATGGGCCACAAATATATCAAATGGGCCGCATCACAGGGGCCTCAAACATATCATAGCGGGCCATAACCATGGGCCTCAATATACATCATAATGGGCCGCATCGAGGGGCCTTAAGTACATCACATGGGCCTCATATACAAATCAGATTGGGGTGGCCTTACACATTCCAAATGGGCCCCATCAGATGGACGATTTGGATCAAACACATACATTACGTGGGAGCCATGTGGATAGACGATATGAATATACAACACATATATTAGGGTCGTCGCACGTCTCACGGGCCGGACGGAGTCGATACAACATCTTCATCAAGGTGGGGAACACGTCCCACACTAGAAACGGATGAACGACGTGAGAGTAAAACACATAGATTATAGGTAGGCTCCACCATCCACACCCTTGGATGGTGGAAGACATGAATTATATATATATATATATATATGGATCATGTAGGCTACATCACACGTGGACAGAGCATGCATCGGTGGGCTCCACCATCTGGTCAGTAAAAATGGATGGATGGTGTGGATGGAATCACACCTTAAGGTGGTCCATAGTGCTCACGGCTGCCAGCATAGCAGCTGTTGCAGTGGCTATTGGCCCACCGTCCATCAGACAGACAATTTGGATTCAAACAGATGGACGGTGGGGATGGGATCCATACAGATGGACGGCATGGCTACACTCATCAGGTGGAGTCCCACCTTGGTTAGACGATGGATTAAAACACTTACATCAAGTTAGGTCCCGCCATCTGAAAATGTTGGACGGTGTGGATAAATCACATATGTCAGGTGGGTCCCACGTGGTGGCCCACCTGTGTTGGATTAGCTGATATTTGTTTTCTCCCTTCATCCATGGCCTATCCATAGGGACAGGCAGGTGAAACTCGCTCGCAGGATAAAACATTTGCATCTTGTAGTGGGGCCCACTTCCATGGAAGGCGTGGATATACACAGATACTTCCAGGGGGGGTGTGTCCCACGTTCTCATGGCTGGACGGCATGGATATACGACACATGCGTCAGGTGGGCCACACACTCTTAACTGATGGACGGTATGGGCAATGCATATCATCAAGGTAGGCCATCAAAAAGAAAGAGAAAGAGAGAAGAAAAAAATGGATGGTGATTGAGGGACCCCGCCACTATGGGCCCCTCTAGACGATACAAAATGTCATCATATGGGTCCCACCACAAGTGGGCCCTCAAATTATCAAATCTAGGCAAAAGAAACAATTTTAATCCTAGAAAACACCCACCATTAATCTTCTCAGACTCCTCCTTCCACCTATGCGATTTAGAGCTCCAAGGGGTGGATTTTAATAGTTGAGATCGGCTTTGAAGGGTTGGATTGAGTGGTAGGGAGTGGGCCACACAAAGCTCTCTCATGGAGCTTGCTTGGATGTGGGTTGCTCTCATGGAGCTTGGGAGAAAAATGAGAGAGAGATGAGAGAGAGAGGGGGGTGATGTGAGTGATGGAGTGATGGGGAGAGAGATGGGTGAAGTGATGGAAAGTTGACTTTTGGGGATGGGTAGTTGTATTTGGGGATGGGTGTGAGTGATGGGAGTGATATGATGTATATTTGACATTTGATGTGATGGATTCTCTCGAGATTGTAACGCGCGGTATTTTCCTCGAACTAAACGCGGGCCCACATCTCTTGGGCCACGTATCGCCTCAGCGCGTCAGACTCGGCGTCGGAACCATGGTGATAGCGCGGTCGCTAGGGTACAAGTCTCAGGTTCAACTGACTCTGGAATACGAGATACGACAAAGGGTCACGCACAAATGCCGATAACAGATCGCGGATTGTCTGAATTCCACCGGGAGGACTGCGGAATCCTACAGAACAGTACGGGCTAGGATACGGGTCTTATAACTCTCCCAACCTAATAGAAATTTCATCCTCAAAATTTACAGAACAGATAAGGGAAGATGAAAAATCATCAAGTATATATGTCAAGGAACAATCAATCTACAAAAGGATGAAGATAGTGCTCTTTAATCCAAATCTTACCCTCCTAAGACACATCATCAACACTATTGTCATCCTACTAAACCTCGGATCCCGATCAGAAATGATCGAAATGGGAATACTATGCAGCCTCATAATCTCAATGGTAAGGAGCTATGTCAAAAGGTTTTTAAGTTAATCAAACTCGAGGATCTAATCATTATATGTCCTCAACAATCACATAGTGCAGGGGAACGATCAGCAGATATGTGATGTTATCTTCAAGTATTCCTGAGTTAATGATCTGATACCATCTTCTGTCATGCACCAAACTCGGAAACCGGGCTCAAAAAATTCTTGATTGCTGAATCTAGTACCAACAGCCTCTGTAGTACCCCATTCTCTGCTCCTAACACCCATACACCAGGTTTCGATCCTAAGATCCTACGAGGAGGATTTTTTAATGTACATTTATCTCATAAGAAGCGTTATCACAAGTATACCCAAACCACAAAGGCAACATCATCATCACATATCCACTAATATAATCATTTGAGTACAATGCTGAAAGGGAAATACAATATGAAAATATGAAAGAAAACTCCAGAAGCTCAACAGAAAGCTCCGACCTTAGCTCGGCTGCATCATAATGTCACCTGCACGCATCTACCAAGCATAAGCTTATAAAAAGCTTAGAAGGTGGTGTAAGTGTCTGAGCAGAATATGCATGCTCAAAATGTAATATCAAAGTAAACAGAAATACTGGTAAGTCCACAAACCATACAATATCAGAGTAAGTAGAAATACTGACAAGTCCACGAGTCATACAATATTAGAGTACGCAATACAAATCAGCTATGCAAATGAGGAGTTAAAGAGAGCCAAATATCAGATGTTGAGGATGCAATGTAATATACAAATCCTGAAGAGTTATGAATACAATCAACCTCATCTAGGCCATACATCAAACCTGCGCGTATCATGCGATCATATGGGGATAACTCCGTCTCACAAGGAGTCTCTTAAACATCTCAGCCCAATAGCATTTGCTTTAATCAATCATCCATCAGAACATGCATACAAATGATGGGCGCTACAAAGGACGGCAGATCTAGTCTAAATATCAAGATAGGCTCACTGATTTAAAACGCGATAAGATAGTTAAGGAAAGAATCCAACTTATATTCTCCACAACATCGGACGATGCTCTCGTTGTGGGACAAAGTTCTGCCTTCATAGTGTACACAGTAGCTAGCCAGCACACTATCCTGCCAATCACTAGTAGCTCTCCCAGGTCCTCGCCCACTTAGTATCTGTCCACATGCACTCGTCCACATATGATCAGAGTGATGGAGCATCACAATATCCCCCATTGAGGGCAGATCTGACTCTAAGTGCAATAAATGAGCTTCCTTACCCTCTCTATCGCATAAAAAAATTGGACTTCTTTATGGGGCCTAATATATACACAAGGTGGGATCCAGTGTCTAGATATTATGATGCTATGTTGTCACATACTCATAATCAGTATTGATAACCAGCCTCGACAATTGAAATCAGCCTCGACAATCATCCTCGACAATCGGAATCGGCCTCAACGATCGAAATCAGTCTCGACAATCAGAGTCGGCCTCAACAATCAGAATCGGCCTTGGCAATTGGAATCGGCCTTGGCAATCGGAATCGGCCGCGACAATCAGAATCAGCCTTGACAATCGGAATCGACCACGATAATCAGAATCGACCTTGACAATCGGAATCAGCCTCAACAATCAAAATTGGCCTCAATAATTGGAATCGGCCTCGATAATTGGCATCAACACTTGGAATCGGCCTCAATAAGACAATCAGAATCAGCCTCGATAATTAGAATCGACCTCGACAATCAAAATTGGCCTTGACATTCGGAATCGGCCTCGACAATCGGAATCAGCCTTGATCGGAATCGGTCAGGACAATAAAAGTCAGCCTTAACAATCGAAATCGCCCTCGATCGGAATCGGTGTCAACAATCGGAGTCGTCCTCGACGATCAGAATCGATAATCGGCCTTGACAATCGGTATTGGCCTCGATGATCAGCCAAACAAGGCCAAGAGAAGGTCACAATGTGGATATTAAATCATCATTGCCCATTAATGTGGAGATTTAACCAACATTGCTCCCAAGGAGTGGTCCACATAGAGCCAAATGTATTATGGACTCATGGCCTCATACAAGGTCCTTATATAATCACCATGGGTCATATCAACGGGCCGCACCAACGGGCCTTGTATACGTTAAATGGGCCACAATACAGGGGCTTAATACACATCATTATGGGCCGCATCACATGGGCCGAAAATACATCTCAATGGGCCTCATCATATGTGTCATAAAAACATTACATCAGGCCTTACACATGGGCCTTGAATACATCATGATGGGCCACAACCCAATGGCTTCAAATACACAATAGGAGGGCCCCACACATGAGCCTTAAATATATCACATGGGCCATATCAATGGGTCGCACCAACGAGCCTTATATACATCAAGTGGGCCACATTAATGGGCCGTACAAATGGCCCACAAATACATCAAATGGGTTGTATCACATGGGCCTCAAACATATCATAGTGGGCCACAACCATGGGCCTCAATATATATCATAATATACCACATCAATGGGCCTTAAGTACATTACATGGGCCTCATATACAAATCAGATTGGGGTGGCCCTGCACATTCCAAATGGGCCTCATCAGATGGATGATTTGGATCAAACACATACATTACGTGGGAGCCATGTGGATAGACGATATGAATATACAACACATATATTAGGGTTGCCCCACGTCCCACGGACCGGACGGAGTGGATACAACATCTTCATCAAGGTGGGGTCCACGTCCCATGCCAGAAACGGATGGACGGCGTGAGAGTAATACACATAGATCATGGGTAGTCTCCACCGTCCAGACCCTTAGACTATGGAAGACATGAATTAATTAATTATATATATAACATAGGTGGGTCCACATGTGTGGGACCCACCAGCTTTGATAAAGTTGATGTTTGTATTTTCACTTCATCCAGCGTCCACAGTACTGTACTGTCCAAATGGACAGTGCAGATAAAGAATATATATATATATATATATATATATATATATATCAAGGTGGGTCCCACGTGGGGCCATCATAATATTATTTAAATATATTATTATATTAATATATATATATATATATGGATCATGTGGGCTACATCACACGTGGATAGAGCATGTATCAGTGGGTTCCACCATCTGGTCAGTAAAAATGGATGGACGGTGTGGATGGAATCACACCTCATGGTGGTCCACGGTGATCACGGCTGCACGTATAGTAGCGGTTATAACAACTTTTGGCCTACCGTCCATCAGACAGATGATTTGGATTCAAACAGATGGATAGTGGGGATGGGATCCATACAGATGGACGGCGTGGCTACATTCATCAAGTGGAGTCCCACCTTGGATGGATGGTGGATGTAAAACACTTACACCAAGTTAGGTCCCATCGTCGAAAAATGTTAAACGGTGTGGATAAATCACATATGTCAAGTAGGTCCCACGTGGTGGCTCACCTCTGTTAGATCTAGGTGATATTTATTTTCACCCTTCATTCAGGGCCTGTCCAAAGGGACAGGAAGGTGAAACCCGCCAGCTAGATAAACAATGTGGATAAAACATTTGCATCATGTGGTGGGGCCCATGTACATGGAAGGCGTGGGTATGCAACAAATACGTCCGGGGGGGGGGTGTGTTCCCACTGTCACGCGGCTGGACGACATGGATATATGACAATGCATATCATCAAGGTAGGCCATAAAAAAGAAGTAGAGAGAGAGAGAAGAAAAAAATGGATGGTGATGGAGGGACCATGCCACTATAGGCCCCTCTAGACTATACAAACTGTACATCAAATGGGTCCCACCACAAGTGGGCCCTCAAATTATCAGATCTAGGCAAAAGAAATAATTCTAATCTTAGAAAAAAACCCACCTTTGATCTTCTCAGACTCTTCCTTTCACCGATGCGATCTCCAAAGGGTGGATTTTAATGGTTGAGATCAACTTTGAAGGGTTGGATTGAGTGGTAGGTAGTGGGCCGCACAAAGCTCTCTCATGGAGCTTGGGAGAAAAATGAGAGAGAGATGAGAGAGAGAGAGAGAGAGAGGTGATGTGAGTGATGGGGAGAGGGATGAGTGAGGTAATGGAAAGTTAACTTTTGGGGATGGGTAGTTGTACTTAGGGATGGGTGTGAGTGATGGGAGTGATATGAAGTGTACTTGACATTTGATGTGATAGATTCTCTCAGGATTACAACAAGTGGTATTTTCCTTGAACTGAATGCAAGCCCACATCTCCTAGTCTAGGTATCGCCTCGGCGTGTAAGACTCAGCGTCGGAACCACGACAACGACGCGGTTGCTAGGGTAGAAGTCTCGGGTTCAGCCAACTCTAGAATACGGGATACCACTAAAGGTCACGCATAAACGCCGATAATAGATCATAGGTCATTGAAATTCGGCCGAGAGGACCCCGAAAACATATGGAACGGTATGAGATAGGATACGGGTCTTATAGCTCTCCCCACATAATAAAAATTTTATCTTTAAAATTTATAAAACAGACAAGGGTAGAGGAAACATCATCAAGTATATATATCAAGGCACAATCAATATACAAAAGGATGAAGATAGTGCTCTCTAATCTCAACCTTGCCCTCCCAAGACGCATCATCAACACAATGGTGATCCTACTGAACCTCGGATCTTGGTCAGAAATGATCAAAATGAGAATACTATGCAGCCTCATAATCTCAATGGTAGGGAGCTAGGTCAAAAGGTTTCTGAGTTATTCAAACTGAGAATCTAATTATTCTAAGTCCTCAACAACCACATAGTGCAGGGTAACAATCAGCAGATATGTGATGTTATCTTCAGGTAATCCCAAGTTATGCTCTGATACCATCTTCTGTCACACCCCAAAACTCGGAAACCGGGCTAAAAAATTCCTTATCGCTAAATCCGGTGCCAATAGCCTCCGTAGTACCCCATTATCAGCTCCTAGCGCCCATACACCAGGTTCCAATCCTGAGATTCTACAAGGAGGATTTTTCAATGTACATTTATCTCGTAAGAAGTATAACCACAAGTATACCCAAACCACAAAGGCAACATTATCATCACATATCCACTAATATAATCATTTGAGTACAATGCTGAAAGAGAAATACAATATGAAAATATGAAAGAAAACTCCAGAAGCTCAACTGCACGCTCCTACCTCAGCTCGGCTGCATCATAATGTCACCTAGACGCATCTACCATACATAAGCTTATAGAAAGCTTAGAGGGTGGTGTAAGTGTGTGAGAAAAATATGCGTGCTCAAAATGTAATATTAAAGTAAACAGAAATACTGGTAAGTCCACGAACCATACAATATCAGAGTAAGCAAAAATACTGACAAGTCCATGAGTCATACAATATCAGAGTACGCAATACAAATTAGCTATGCAAATGAGGAGTCAAAGAGAGCCAAATATCAGATGTTGAGGATGCAATGTAATATGAAAAACCTGAAGAGCTACGAATACAATCAACCTCATCTAAGCCATATATCAAACCTACGCGTATCGTGCGATCATGTGGGGATAACTCCGTCTCACAAGGAGTCTCATAAACATCTCAGCCCAATGGCATCTGCTTTAATCAATCATCCATCACAACATGCATACGAATGGTGGGGGTCCACATAAGGAAGGTGGATCTAGTCCAAATATCAAGATAGGCTCACTGATTTAAAACGCGATTGGATAGTTAAGGAAAGAATCCAACTTATAACAACCACAACATTGGACGATGCTCCCGATGTGGGACAAAGTTCTGCCTTCACTATGTGCACAGTAGCCTGCCAGCACAGTAGCCTGTCAATCACTAGTTGCTCGCTCAAGTCCTCATGCACCGCCTACTTAATGTCTGCCCACATGCGCCCGCCCACATATGATCACAGTGATGGAGCGTCACAATATCCCTCACTGAGAGCAGATCTGAGTCTAAGTGCAATAAGTGAGCCTCCTTACCCTTTTTATAGCACAATAAACTGGACTTCCTTATGGGGCCTAATATATACACAAGGTGGGCTTCAAGGTCTAGGTATCATGATATTATGCTGTCACATACTCATAATTTGTATCTACAACCGGCTTTAATAATCAACCTCGATAATCATCATTGACAATCTGAATCGGCCTCAACAATCGGAATCAGCCTCGACAATCAGAATTGGCCTCGATGATCGAAATTGGCCTCGATCGAAATCGGTCTTGACAATTGGAGTCAGCCTCGACAATCAGAATCGACCTCAGTAATCAGAATTGACCTTGACAATTGGAATCGGCCATGACAATCAGAATCGACCTCAATAATCAGAATCGGCCTCGACAATCGAAATCAACCTCGACAATCAGCCTTAATAATTGGAATCGGCCTCAATAATCAGAATTTGCCCTGACAATCAGAGTTGGCCTTAATAATCAGAATCGACCTCGACAATCGGAATCGACCTCGACAATTAGAATCAGCCTCGATAACTGACCTCGACAATGAGAATCGGCATTGACAATCAGAATCGGCCTCAATCGGAATTGGTCTCAACAATCGGAGTTGTCCTCGATAATCGGCCTCGACAATCGGAATCGGCCTCAATGATTGGCTAAACAAGCCAAGGGAAGGTCATAATGTTGACATTAAACCATCATTGCCTATTAATGTGGACATTTAACCAACATTACTCCTAATGAGTGGTCCACATAGAGCCAAATGTATCGTGGACTCATGGCCTCATACAAGGTCCTCATATAATCACCATGGGTCATATCAATGGGCCGCACCAACAGGCCTTGTATACATTAAATGGGCCACAATACAGGGGCCTAATACACATCACTATGGGCCGCATCACATGGGCCGAAAATACATCTCAATGGGCCTCATCATATGGGTCATAAAAATATTAATCAGGCCTTGCCCATGGGCCTTGAATACATCGCAATGGGCTGCAACCCATGGGCTTCAAATATACAATAGGTGGGCCCCACACATGAGTGTTAAATATATCACATGGGCCATATTAATCAGTCGCACCAACGGGCCTCATATACATCAAGTGGGCCACATTAATGGGCCACACCAATGGGCCTTGCACAAATGGGCCACATCATATGGGCCTCAAACATATCATAGCAGATGGACGACGTGAGAGTAGAACACATAGATCATCTGTAGGCTTCATCGTCCAGACCCTTGGATGATGGAAGACATGAATTATATATATATATATATATATATATATATATATATACATACATACATACATATATATATATATATATATATATATATATATAACATTGGTGGGTCCATAGTAGCTTTGATAAAGCTGATGTTTGTATTTTCACTTCATCCAGCTACACTGTCCAGATGGACGGTGCAGATAAAGAATAGATATATATATATATATATATATATATATATATATATATCAAGGTGGGTCCCATGTGGGGCCCATCATAATATTATTTAAATGTATTATTATATTATATTATATTATATTATATTATATTATATATATGGATCGTGTAGGCTACACACACGTGGACAAAGCATGCATCGATGGGCTCCACCATCTGGTCAGTAAAAATGGATGGACGGTGTGGATGGAATTACACCTTAAGGTGGTCCACGGTGCTCACAGCTGCACGCATAGTAGCTGTTGCAGTGGCTATTGGCCCATCGTCCATCAGACGGATGATTTGGATTCAAACAGATGGACGGTGGGGATGGGATCCATACAAATGGACGGTGTGGCTACATTCATCAAATGGAGTCCCACCTTGGATGGACGGTGGATGTAAAACACTTACATTAAGTTGGGTCCCACCGTCTAAAACTGTTAGATGGTGTGGGTAAATCAAATAAGTTAGGTGGGTCCCACGTGGTGGCCCACCTCTGTTGCATCTAGCTGATATTTGTTTTCTCCCTTCATCTAAGGTCTGTCCAAAGGGACAAGCAGGTGAAACTTGCCCGCTGGATAGACAGCGTGGATAAAACATTTGCATCATGTGGTGGGGCCCACATCCATGGAAGGCATGGATATACAACAGATACATTGGGGGGGGGGGGGGGGAGGGGTGTCCCACGTTCACGTGGCTGGACAACATGGATATACAGCACATGCATCAAGTGGATCACGCACTCCAAACAGATGGATAGTGTGGGCAATGCATATCATCATGGTAAGCCATCAAAAAGAAGGAAAGAGAGAGAAGAAAAAAATAGATGGTGAAGGAGGGACCCCGCCACTATGGGCCCCTCTAGACGATACAAACCGTACATCAAATGGGTCCCACCATAAGTGGACCATTAAATTATCAAATCTAGGCAAAATAAACAATTCTAATCCTAAAAAAACCCACATTTGATCTTCTCGGACTCCTTCCACCGATGCGATCTAGAGCTCAAGGGGGTGGATTTTAATGGTTGAGATCGACTTTGAAGGGTTGGATTGAGTGGTAGGGAGTGGGCTACACAAATATCTCTCATGGAGCTTGCTGGATGTGGGTTGATCTCATAGAGCTTGGGAGAAAAATGAGAGAGAGCGAGAGAGAGATGAGAGAGAGAGATGATGTGAGTGATAGAGTGATGGGGAGAGGGATGGGTGAAGTGATGGAAAGTTGTCTTTTGGGGATGGGTAGTTGTACTTAGGGATGGGTGTGAGTGATGGGAGTGATATAATGTACACTTGACATTTGATGTTATAGATTCTCTCTGGATTGCAACGTGCGATGTTTTCCTCAAACTGAACGTGGGCCCACATTTCCTGGCCCGGGTATCGAGTTGGCTCGCGAGACGCGGCGTCGGAACTGTGGTGATGTCGCAGTCGCTAGGGTACAAGTATTGGGTTCAGCTAACTCTGGAATATGGGATACAACTCAAGGTCGTGCGCAAACATCAATAACAAATCATGGGTCACTGGAATTCGACCGGGAGGACCCCAGAAGCCTACGGAATGATACGAGCTAGGATATGGGTCTTACAGCTAATATCCTGAGGGAGTGGATATTAGGAGTGGAGTGGTTGTGTGGCTATTTTTTAATAGTTGGTGTATACACAAACGAACTACTATAATTCTTGAAGTTGTGGTGGTTGATTGAATGTGCCTATGTGTATGAATGTTGTAATTTACTTTGAGCATTTGTAGTGAATAGTGTAATTTATTTTATGCTCTTGTGGAAATGTTGTAATAACTTATTTTATTTTTCTTTGCCTCTTTATTGGTTTGGGTTTTTTATACTAACAAACATTTTAGTAAGGTTGTTCTGCCATAAGCCTTTAGTTTTTGGTGTTACGTTGTCCTTAGAACTAAGTTTGTATCGACCTCTCAAGACTAGTACATTTGAGGTTGTTATTTACTTGTGCTTCTTTATTATTATTTTGTGTTATCTTTCTTTCAATTTTGCATTTATTTTTTAATTTGGCATAATCCTATTCAGCCCCCTTAGGACGTTTAGCTCAGCCTTTTCAAGTGGTATCAGAGCCTAATAACTCTTTTTATTATTTGGATTCATTTCCTGAGTTAACCCATCTGAGCTTATAAGATGTCAAATTTTGATAGCCTCTCAATTACTAGGCCTCCACCTTTTGATGGCTCCAATTATGTCTATTGGAAAGCCAGAATGAGGATCTTTTTAAGGTCCATAGATAAGAGCATGTGGCAAGCCACAGTGATTAGATGGACCCCTCCTACCACTGAAGTGACTGGCACTGATGGATCCAGAACTATAAAGGTTACACTATATTTTTCTCAGACCACACTTCAGAAAAATGAGAGTAGTGCCAATACAAAGGCTTTAAATGCAATCACTTGCACATTATCATTAGATGAATTCAAGAGAATTATATCTTGTGATAGTTCAAGGCAAACCTGGGACATTCTAGAAATGATACACAAGGGTACGACTATAGTCAAGAAATTCAAACTGCAAATCCTCACCACTTGGTTTGAGGAGATACATATAAAAGAAAGTGAAACTTTCATGGACTTCTATATTAAGTTAAATGACATAGTCAACTCTATGTGAGGTCTTGGTGATAGTATCCCATAAAGTAAAGTCTATGCAAAGATATTACGCTCATTGCCTGATAAGTTCAATTCTAAGGTCACTGCCATTCAGGAACTTCGTGATACGGATAATATGAGGGTTGAAGAGCTTGTTGGTTCTTTACAAACCTACGAGTTAAATTTTAAGGCTCCTAAATGTAAGTCCGTAGCCCTTAAGTCTTCTATAAATATTTCTTGTGATAAAGCTTATAATTCTGATTGTGAAAATTTCGAAGATGATATGGTATTATTAGCCAAGAAGTTTTATAAAATTTTCAAAAGCAAAAAGAGGGTATATTTTCAAAAACCTTTTGAAAAGAAAAGGACTAGATCTAAAACTTGGAAATCTATTAAAGATATCCAATGTTTTAATTGCCATGAATACGGGCATTGGGCAAACAAATGTCCAAAGAGGGACAAATCTAAAAAGAAAGGTATGTTGTCTACATGGGATGAATCATCTTGCTCTGAGGCCTCTTCTGAGTCAGAAGATTCTGAACCCGAGTCTGCTAATGAGGTTAAAGCCTTAATTACTCTAGCCAAAGTCACTTACTCAGACAGTTGTAATTCAACTAGTGATGAAAATCTAAGAAGTGATCATGAAAATAATGAGGATCTACAAGATGCCTATAATGCCCTATACAGGGAAAGTTCCAAGATAGTTATAAAATTAAAACTTCAAAAAGAAAAGTTTTTAAAGTTAAAAGAAAATTTTGATAACTTAGTTTTAGAAAAATCGTATTTTTCTGATTGTTTTGAAAAAGCTAAGTGTGATTTAGATTTTAAAACATCCTAAGTTGAAAACCTTAAATCAGAAAATGAAAAACTAAAACTTAAAGTCTCTTCTCTCTTGAGTTTGAAGGATACTTGGAGGTATGCCCAAGGTGATCCTAAACTAGAAAGACTACTAACCGGATCAAGGAAATGTGGCGATAGATCTGGTCCAAGCTACGATAAAAATACACCTTTTAAAAGTAAGTCCACTCCTCCTAAGTTTTTTAAAGGGGAGTCCTCTAACTTAAAAGGGAAAAGACTAAATCAAAATAGTTTTAAAAATCCTAAAACTTTTTAGGCTATGAAACCTAAAAGCAACCATATCAATTGTAGATATCAGAATCATAACCCCTTAGCTGAGAAAATTGTAGATTTACTCAAGGTGCTTTTAAAATCTAACTTGAATGGTAGAATATACAACAACTAAAAGCATAGAAAAACCAACTATACTCCAAAACCTAAAACAGTAATGATATGGGTCCCTAAGGTTGCTTGTCTTGTTGCCCACACTGCTTTCAAGGCTTTGAGTCAATCAAAGTGGTACCTAGATAGTGGTTGTTCTAGACACATGACTGGTGATAAAGATTTGTTCACCCATCTTAAAGATATGACTGATGGCTCAGTCACATTTGGTGATGGTAACAACTACAGGATTATTGGCCAAGGTACGATTCAACTCTTTAATCTTCCTCCATTTAAGAATGTTTTGTTTGTAGAGGGCCTTAAGCGTAGTCTCTTAAGCATTTCTCAAATTTGTGATAATAAACGTAGCGTAAAATTCACCAACCAAGGGTGTGAGATTTCTAATGAGAATGGTTCTGTAATATTAACTGGTCGTAGAACATCTAAGAACTGCTATATAGTCAGTGATTCATGCTCGTCTAAGTTATCGTGTTACATGGTCCAAACTAATGAGACTGATTAATGGCATAAATGCCTAGGACATGTACACTACCGTAGTCTTTATAGACTGAGCAAGGGTGAAGTAATAAGAGGTCTACCCAAGATTAAGAAATTGGAAAAAATCTATGGTGAATGTCATATGGAAAAATAAACTAAGAGTGCTCACAAGAAAGTGAACTCCAGTGCCCCATCCAAACCCCTTGAATTCCTCCATATGGATCTCTTTGAACCTACTAGAATAGAGAATCGAGGTGGCAAGAAATATTTTCTGCTTATAGTAGATGATTTTACCAGGTATACATGGATAGTTTTCATGAGAGAGAAATCTGAAACTCTCAATGAAGTGAAAAGGATACTCAAGCGTATCCAATTGAGAAGGAATCACATGTCTCAAAAATCTATAGTGATCATGGTTCCAAATTTGATAATAGCAGTTTTGAGAAGTTATGTAGTGATCATGAAATATCACATGAGTATTCTGCACCCAAGACACCTCAACAACATAGGGTAGTTGAAAGAAAAAATCGAGTACTTCAAGAAATGGCTAATGTGATGTTAAACAGTATGAAACTTTTTAAAAATCTTTAGGCTGAAGCAATGAACACAACTTGTTATATAATTAACCGTGTTTATACTAGAAAGTCAAATAATAAGACTGCTTATGAATTGTGGTTCTATAAGAAGCTAACAGTCAAATACTTTTGAGTTTTTGGCAGAAAATGCTATATTCTATGTGACCGGAAAAATTTGGGAAAATTCGATACTAAAAGTGACGACGGTATTTTCCTAGGATATGCACCAAATAGTCGAGCATATTGTGTTCTCAACAAGAGGACCGGTGTAATTCAGGAGTCCATTAATGTGGTTATAGATGATCACCTGAATACACTTGTCTCAAGTTCAGAAGATGATGAAATCTCTTTATTTGATAAACTAGACTCTTCATCTAGTCAAAATGACACTAACTACAGTAAGTTAAAGACCACCAAACTGATCAAATCCTTGGAAATCCTCTCACTGGTGTGTGCATTTGTCGACAATTAGAAAACATTTGTAATTATGTGTACTTCACATCCTAGATTAAGTCGGCCAACGTAAAAGAATCACTTGCTGATAAAAACTGGATAGTGGTTATGTAAGATGAACTTAATCAATTCATAAGGAGTGATGTATGGTACTTAGTTCCTAGACCTGATGATAAACATATTATTGGAACTAAATGGATTTTTTTTTTTTTAAAGTCTGATGAACTTAGTAATATTATAAGAAACAAGGCTAGACTGGTTGTACAAGGGTACCCTTAGGTAGAAGGTATCGATTATGATGAAACTTTTGCCTCAGTAGCTTGTCTTGAATCTATCAAACTGTTTATAGCCATTGCTTGTTACAAAAAATTCAAAATTTATCAAATGGATGTTAAGAGTGCTTTCTTGAACAATGATCCACAAGAGGAATTATATGTAGAACAGCCTACTAGTTTTGAAGACCCTAAACATACTAATCACATTTATAGCCTGAAAAAGGCACTCTATGGATTAAAACAAGCTCCCAGGGCATGGTACGAGAAATTGACTAAGTTTTTACTAAGTTATAACTTTATAATGGGGAGTGTTGATAAGACACTTTTTGTAAAGAAATATAATGATCACATACTGATAGGACAGATATATGTTGATGACATTATCTATAGAACTACCTGGTCTAACATGACTGTTGAGTTTGTAGATTTAATGAAGTCCAAATTTGAAATGAGCATGGTTGGAGAACTGAACTATTTCTTAGGTTTGCAAGTAAAATAGCTTGTTGATGGGTTCTTTATCTCTCAAACCAAATATGCTCTAA
Source organism: Magnolia changhungtana (assembly GCA_030180095.1). Taxonomy (NCBI): domain Eukaryota; kingdom Viridiplantae; phylum Streptophyta; class Magnoliopsida; order Magnoliales; family Magnoliaceae; genus Magnolia; species Magnolia changhungtana. Next base: position 3,063,909 of record JASAUF010000446.1, read on the forward strand.
ACTTGGTGAAAATTTTTGGTTTTGAAAGCAGGAAAAATTTTGATACTCCTATGAGTATGCCACTTAAACTCTCTAAGGATTCAACAGGTAAAAGTATAGGTCTTAAGTTGTATAGCAACATGATAGGTAGTTTATTATATTTAATCGCGAGCTGACCTGATATTGCATTCAGCGTAAGAATCTGTGCTAGATATCAATCATACCCTAAAGAGTCCCACCCGATTGCTGTAAAGCACATTTGAGATATGTTGCAAGTTCGGCCAAACTCAGTCTTTGGTATCCTCATGATACCAATGTTCAATTAGCCAGTTATTCGGATACTGATTAGGCTAGTAATATTGATGAGTTGGGAATTGTCAAGTGTCATGACATAGTAAGAAACAAAGTTCCATATCACTTTCCACAGTTAAGGCTGAGTATATTACAGCAGGTAATGAATGTACCCATCTTGTGTGGATGAAGAGGATGTTAAGTGATTACGAATTTGTACAAAATTCTATGGAGTTGTAGTGCTACAATTCTAGTGCAGTTAACATTTCTAAAAATCCAATTCAGCATTCACAAACTAAGCATATTGACATTAGATATCATTATATTCATGAATTAGTAGAAGATAAGATTATTTCTTTGGATTATACTCAGACTGAAAATCAACTTACAGACATTTTCACAAAATCGCATGACAGAAACAGGTTTGGTAAATTAAAATTGGATATGGGTATGTGTAATATGATCTGAATTGCTTATTTGTACTATATTGTGTGTTTTCATTTTTTAATGTTTTGTAAATTTTTAATATTAAAAATATGAAAAAATGTAAAATTTATGAGGTGCACGACCAGTCGAGTACACACTCAACAATTGTGGCACAACCGGTCGAGTATGTACTCGACCAGTCGAGTTGCTCAGGTTTGGAGCTTTTTCTTCATTTTTTTCATCTTCCCCAACCAGCCCTACCACACCAGTCGAACCCACCTTCGATTCCTTTATGGTTAGTGCATCTTTTTCATTTTTCTTATAGATTTAGTTTCTTTACACTTCTATTTCCTTCATTTCATAGTTTATTTTAAGGTTTTTACTGGTTTATTGGGGTTTCTAGCAAATTTTTTAATTTCCTTGAAATCCATCTTTCCTTTCTTGCATTACTTGTATTTCTTGTATTCTTTATGCTATGGAAGGTAGAAATAAGAAAAGATCCTCTCGTGGTCCCTCTTCTTCTCGTTCTTCTTCAATCACGGTGCGTCATTTTCGTTCACCCGAAGAAGATCCCAAATATGTGCGGGATATTCGTCTCTGAAATATGATTGTTGAGCGGACTGTTAAGTCAAATGATTTGGAACCATTTGGCATTGTTCCCTTCCTTTAAACTGTAGGATGGGGTAACATATTAAATTGGGGCGGTCCTGCATACCGTTCCATTGCACAGGCCATGTTTGCTTGTATAAGTGACTTTTCTAATGAGAATTTAAATTTTACTATTTCAACTAGAGAAGGGCCTATTGATGTAGATCGTGACTTGATATCTGGATTGATGGATATGCCAGTAAATGATGAAGGTATTCCTATTTCTAATTTAGTAGCAAGACCTTCTGAATCTGAAAAATGAATGCTAACTAGAGTGTTATGTAACATGGATGCTGATTGGAACTCTGGTAATGTGCTCAGTTCCAAATTTATGTTACCCCGATATAGGATTCTTCATTGTATTTTCATCTCTAATGTGTATCCTATTTCTGGTAACAAAACTGAGCTAACTTCTTTCATGGCTCGGATCCTTTATTCAGTTGTTACTGGTGTTCCTATATGTCTTCCATCTCTTATCTGTTACATTATCATTCAGTTTCGTCTCCATCCTAGTCATAGTGATATTCCCTTTGCATTTCTGATGATCACACTAGCTACTCGTAATCTTGTGGTTATGCCTATTGGAGAAGCTCCTATTAACCATTTACCCTTCAACAATTTAAACATTAATAAGATGAATCTGAGGTTGGCTCATGGCCAAGTTGATGGGGGTGCTGGTAGAGCTATTGAAGAAATTGGAGAGGAAGATGCTTTGCCTCCTGATGATGTTAATATGAATGACTTGTTTGATGAGTTTGAATTAGATTCTGCGACTAATCCAGATTTTCAACCTTCTGATTTTGATGAGCGATTGCAATCCCTAGAGGAAAAGGTGGAAGGTTTGCATGTGTCCCAGGAAAATCAATTTAAATACATGCGCAAGTACCTTAGGCGCATTAATAAGGGACTACATCAGATAGATCCATCTATTCCTGCTCCATCATTTAGATTTGACTAGCTTTTTATTTTATTCTAGTCATGTATTAACTCTTTCTACTCTTTGTGTGTTTGGATAATTCTTAGTCTTATACTTTTATTTCTTACTATGTAGACATGATATTATGCCTTAAGTTGATATTATGATTGTCAAGGTGATGTTCTCTCCTCTCTTATTTTATTTACTTCTCTTATCTTTATATGTCTTTCTTTTGTCATATTGTGATAAAAGGGAGAGAAATTTGTGGAGATGATTGTGTGATTATGGAATATGAAATGTAGGGATGTATGAAAATTTTTTACAGGTTCTGCAAATCACCTCTCTTAGATTAAGGGGGAGTAATGGAATGAGGGAGAGACGACTGTTGATCATATGTTGCTCATATAGTGCATGATTCGTTATTGTGTGTAACTGGTGCATGATTCTTTATTGTGCATGATTCCTTATTTGGTTTGTCACAAATTTGACAAAGGGGGAGATTGTAAATGCTATAGTGTAAATCTAGCACCCGAAGAGTTATCAAATTTTATTGTGCCAAACCATTAAAAATTTGTATGATGCTTTTAGTTGAATTGATCAGGTTCGTACATATTAAAGTTGTCTACATCTTCATCGAACTTGCCTACATTTTCAAGTTGAAAAGAAGATTGTTAAAGTTTATGGTTTCAAGCTCAAATTCAAGAACTGAGGCTCAAGAACTCAAGTTCAAGTTTGAAGTTCAAATACTGTACGCTAAAGACTCAAGAACTCAAGCATAACTCAAGCTCCAGTTCAAGAGATTGAACTCAAGCTTCACGTATCACAAGAATTCAAGGTTCTAAAGTACATAATGTTTCAATTGTTCTAACTCAAAAATAAGGTATGGATGACCCTAGATTGACCATAGGTTGAGTCATATTCATTGAATATTTAATATGGGTCATTTCATAAGTTTATAGGTCATTTTCTCAACTAGTCTTCGTCCTTGTTCGACTAGTCCAAGTACTGGCTCGACTAGTCTAAGAGTTTTCTCAACTAGTCCAAGGTTTATTGTGAATTTTTAGAAATTTCTGTTGGACCCTCGACTAGTCGTGGAGACTGGTCGAGCGAACAGTGCTCGACCAGTCATAAAGCCTCGACTCAAAGTTTAGCAAGATTTTCTGGTCCCACTCAACCAGTCGAGCAGGCCACTCGACTAGTCAAGTAACGACCTTATCTTATCGTGCTAAAAAAATTGAAATTTTGTTAGTCCTTCGACCAGTCGAGTGAACAGTATTTTCACCTATAAATAGAGCACGAATTTCAGAGTTTATTCATTCATTCTAAGCTAAATCAAGACACCACTCTAAGAGATAAGTTTGTGAATTTATTAAGCTATATTGTGCTCATTTTAGATTCTCTTTATTAGCTTTTGTAATTTGATTTTATGATCTTCATTCCAATCTTATATTAAGAAGGGATTTGTGTTTTACCCTTTCTTGAGATTAAAATCAAATCAAGCTAGTCCAGGTTGATTTAATTAAAAATCATTTAGAACTAGAACATTTACATCTGTGAGACTGTACATTCAACATCTTTGTCTACATTGGATTGGTTCTACCAGGCTTCTTCAAAAGGAGAATTTCCAGATAAGTATCATTTACATTTTGTATATCTTTTTTGTTTTGAGAGGTTGTGCTAGGAAAATCTCATTTTAGTTTTGTCTGAGGTAATCTAGAAAATCTCTGAGTGTGGGGTTTTTGTAATTGTTTAAGCCCAACTAAAGACATAATTGTGAATGTTTTAAGGTGAACCTTGGAAAACCTTTTACATAGTGAACGTTAATATCTTGAGGGAGTGGATATTAGGAGTGGAGTAGTTGTGTGGCTATTTTCTAATAGTTGGTGTACACACAAAAGAACCACTATAATTTCTGGAGTTGTGGTGGTTGATTGAATGTGCTTATGTGTGTGAATGTTGTAATTTACTTTAACATTTGTGGTGAATAGTGTAATTTATTTTATGCTTTTATGGGAATGTTGTAATAACTTAGTTTATTTTTCTTTTCCTCTTTATTAGTTTGGGTTTTTGATACTTACAAACGTTCTAGTAAGGTTGTCCTGCCATAAGCCTTTGGTTTTTGGTGTTAGGTTGTCTTTAGAACTAAGTTTGTATCAACCTCTCAAGACTAGTACTTTTGAGGTTGTTATTTATTTGTGCTTCTTTAGTATTATTTTTTGCTATCTTTCTTTCAATTTCGCATTTATTTTTTTAATTTCACATAGTCCTATTCACCCCCCCCCCTCTAGGATGTTTAGCTCGGCCTTTTCAACCTTATCAACAGACTAGATGGAAAATAAACGTTATGGTGGGCCCCATGTGGGACCCACCTACAAAGAGGATTGGCTAGTGTACGCATGCACTAGCTATATATCTTCTGTATTAACGTCCCAAGTCCTATGGGCCCCACGTTCGAGGTATGTGCTATATTTATATTGTCCATCCCAACTCCCTGGCCATGGGCCAGGGAATGAGACAGCTTCAAGTATCAGGTGGAGCACACCATCGTGCAAAGTGTGGCAGATTCAAATCTCTAGTGGGCCACGCTCGTAGACCCACTCATGATGTATATATTGTAATCACACCGTCCAATACTCTGGACAGTGGAAACCCACTTGCCACATGTGTGTGGGGCCCACCCTGAGTAATGGTGAACCCCACATGATTTATGTATTTTATTCACACCGTTCAACGGTCTGGACGGTGGAAACCACCTTGACGTGTATATTACATTCACACCGTCCAGCTGTCTGGACGGTGGAATGCCATTGTGTTTTAGTCATGCTGTCCAGCGGCTATGGGGCCCACATGAGGTATGTTTCAACCATCCATTTGTTGGATGAGCTCGTCTTAAAGATTGAGACTAAAAATGAGACAGATCTGCCCCATCAGATGGACCACACTGCAAAAACTAGTGAAGGATTGAACGCCTGCCATTGAAACCTGTTTGGGGTTCCAGAAGTTTTGGATCCATATGATGTTTGTTTTCCTCTTAATTTAGGTCTTTATGACCTTATGAACAGATTGGAAAATAAATGTTAGGGTAGGCCTTGGAATTTTTAAATGGTGAAAATCATTATCTCCACAGCTAATTGTAGTATGGTCCAGATGATCTTTCGATATGATTCATTTTTGGGAATGTATGAGGCCCATGTATATGAGGCCCACTTGATGTTATGAGGCCCATGTGATGCGGCCCACTTAATGTATTAGAGGCCCACAAGTGAGGCCCAATGCGATGTACACGTGGCTCATTATGATGTATATAAGGCCCATGACTGTGGCCCATTATGATGCATATACGGCCATGGGCTGTGGCCCATTGTGATGTGCATGAGGCCCATAGATGTGTGAGGCTCAAGTATAATGTATGTGTGGCCCACAAGTGAGGCCCAATATGATGTATATTAGGCCCTAAGTGAGGCCATGGGCCCCACTATACGTTTGACTCTATGTAGGCCATTGCTTAGGAGCAATGTTGGTTAGATGTCCACATTGATGGGAAATTATGATTAAATGTCCACATCGTGACCTTCCTTTAGGCCTTTGTTAGGCCCATTCTCATCTTTCTCTAAGTGGATTGACCCTAATCATTGAGTCACATTGATAATTGCATGATCCATCTATTCTTATTAGGTTAACCCAAATCATTGGGCCCCATTCTGTTGTATGGTCTATCATCACTATAGACAGATAGATCCCTGTTATCAGATTTGGTATATCCACAGTTGAGGGCCGATCCTTATGTTATGATATAGATTAGTTGTTCATCTATGGACCCCGCCTTGTATATAAGTTGATTATCGATGCCGATTATGAGTATGTGACAACATAACATCATGATACATGCTCATACGCATCATCTGCATGATTGTTATGAGATGTGCTTGACTATTGCATATGTCATAGGACATGTAGTTATAGGACTCCCTGATTGGAAGAGTCGTGCCACATGAGCCCACGATATGCACAGGATTGATGCATGATTCGACTGTGTGACTCATGCATCTTGCGTTGTGTGATTATGACTACCGTATGCCCTAACGACATCAGGGCTGTAGCCTCTGCAGGTATAGTGCGGATGACAAGATTGGATATAAAAAATCTTTTCTCTACATCGGGTGCTATAGATGCCCCTGGGTGAAATTCTCTAAACCCTTATGGTACCAGGAGGTCACTCTAATATCTAGACCGAGTGGATACATGAGCGTTAAGTGCCGATACCAGGAGGTCGCACTTCCCACTATGTCATGGTCGGTTGGAAGGGGGTGCGGCCTTACCCACTCAAGAGGAGGGGGCAAAGTTAGGCTGAGTTTGACCGGCTCGAGTTATGAGTCCACTATCGATGAGCCGAGTCTGATATTGACAGGCGGATAGTGAGGTCTCTTCCACTCGCCTTGTTAAGCACGATGTGGCAGCAATCTGGTTTGGAGTGTACTAGACCCCAGTGATTATCTAGAGAGAACTGTACTGATATATGTTGCTCCATAGATGAGCTAGTTTGATATGTGGATTGGTATGCTTGAGCTGCATCTTACACATGATATTAGCTATGTAGGCCTTACATTGCATCGCATGACATTGGTGTAGCCGACAACATTCATGCTTTGCATCGCATAGCCTTGGTATGGCTGATAGTATTCATGGACTCGCCAGCATATTCCGCATTACTCTGATATTGCATACTTGCATTTTTATCTTGTACACACACATTCACCACCCTTTAAGCTATTTTATAAGCTTATGCACGATTGATGTGTGCAGGTGATGCTAGGTCATATATGAGCTGGAGCAGGAGCTGTCGCAGAGCTTCTGGAGTTTCTATCATTATTATCTTCGTATTTCTCTTTACACACATTGTACTAAAGTTTTAATTATAGTGGATATGTGGTGATATTTCTGGTTGTTGTTGTTTGTTGGTTATGCTTACGGTTATGCTTCTTGCGAGATAAATGTACGTAAAAAAAATCCTCCTTATAGGATCCCAAGATCGAAATTTGGTGTATGGGCACTGGGAGTCGAGAATGGGGTATTACGAAGGCTGGCAGCACTAGATTCAGCGATTGGGAATTTCGTGAGCCCGGTTTTCGAGTTTGAGGCATGACATATGTCTATCCCTTTTATTGAACCTATCTATTAGGATTGACATTTTAGTTTGATAGAAGTACACTTATCAATTTACTATTTTCTTAGGATTAGGATTAGGATTATGATAGTTTGTTTTAGTTTTCTTCTTGTTTAGTACTAATCCCTTTATATGACGAAGACTTCATATCATATTATTGATCTTCTTCAAGTACTATCTTTCCTACTCACTCCTATTTTATTTTCATTGTCTCATGTTATGATGGATTATATATCTTTTGCATTCAGGAAAGTGTAGATTTTAAGTTGAGAGCGAGCGTAGGTGAATTAATCAATATTTTCTAACTTAAGCAAATTCTTAAATTATATATATATATATATATATATATATATATATATATATTTCCTTCAAAAATCTTTTTAAATATTGATCTTCTGTGTAATTGAATACATTTGAGTATTATGATAGGATATAGAATAACTTTAGAAAATCTGAGGTCTAGTTAATTAGTAGATTTTTTTAATAAGTTCTTCTAACTGAATTGATTAATAGAAAATTTAAAAATTAATTGAGTCTAGTTCACAATTCCCATTTAACTCAAATTTTGTGAAGTTAACTTGAACTCCTAGTTTTCACTTGATGATTACTCGAAAAAGTGTTACGAACCAAGTGTGGAGATCCTTATCTATCTTAAGTATAAAAAGAAGAAGAAAAGGACTAGCTACACCCTAAGCTCGACCTGACCCCTCTCGACGACATCCCTGCCGAAGACCCAACTTCACCGGAAGCCGAGGGCCCAGCTCCTGCTAAAACTAAGCAACCTACCTCAGCGGGACTTTAAGTGGACTTTTTTAGCCTCTTTTTGTATTCTTCCCACATGTACATCATTTTTCTTATTAATGAAAAGAGATTTTTTTTTTGGTTTATAGTGACTGTTGCGTATATAATTCTAAGTAAATTTATTAGGTCAGTTTGTTGTTCATCAGCCATAAGCCGAGCAATTACTCGAGTAAGAGAGTTGGGGAGGGCTCTTGAGCGCTTCCTTTTGTTAAGGGAAATTTGCCTTTGTAGAGTAGATAGACAAGCTGCAATGACCCCTTCTTAGAGGGTTGATCGGTTTGCTTAGGAGGATTATTTTTCCTTATACTAAGAGATCCTCATTATAGATCGCACAATCTAAGTAGCATTATTAGTTAGTGGTCCAACCTCTTCTTTAAGGGTCGGACGACTAGTGAGGACAGTTTCTCACTTGTATTAAGGGAAGTCCTCAATAGACTATGTAGTAGAATCAATTAATGGTTTGACCTTTTATCTAAGGGTCGGGCAATTATCGAGAGGATGGTTTGTCCTTGTGTTAAAGGAAGTCCTTAGTAGATTATGTAGACCAAACATTATAGACAACGAGTAGAATTTAAATTATCCCAGCCTTGGGATTTTATTGGAGATTATGAATAAGACATGTAGATTCTGACCTGGTAGGTCGATTATTGTAGATTTTGAACAGTACACATGTAGATTTTAACCTGGTAGGTCGATTCGATCTTCATGGGCAGTAGACCTTCACATGTTCAGCATTCCATGGATGCGGCAGAGATTGTCCTTCCATATCTTCGAGTCAGTAGGTCCCAGGTCAGGTAGTTCCCATTTATTCTATAAGGTCCTTCCCAATTAAACCCCAGAGTCTCCGAATCGGGCTCCTTTGTATTTTGGAAGGTTCTGCAGAGGATCAAATCTTCAGCTCGGAACCTTCTCACCTTTACCAGGGAATTGTAGAGTCGGGTGACCTGCTGTTGTCGAGTTGCGACCTTGAGTTGGGCTTGCTCCCTTCTTTCCTCGAGCAAGTCGAGGTCTAGAGCTATCTACTCAGTATTTTGATTTTCATTATAAGAATAAATCCGTGCAGTAGGGAGCCCAATCTTGAATGGGACAACGACCTTTGCCCTGAAGGCCAGGGAAAAAGTAGTTCTCCTATGGTTGTCCGGGCAGTGGTCCGATAAGCCTAGAGGACATGGGGGAGCTCTTCGGCCCTTGCCCCCTTAGCTTTTTTGAGCTTGGTTCGAAGACGATTTTTGATGATCTCGTCGACTGCCTCAACCTGACCATTAGCTTGAGGGTGACGAGTTGATAAGTAGGCATTTCAAATTCCGAGGTTCCCACACATACCTCAGAATTGATCATTGTCGAACTGCTTCCCGTTGTCCGAGATGATCATACGTGGGATTCTGTATCGACATATGATGTTTTTCAAGATGAAATCGGTGATTTTCTGCTTAGTGATCTTGGCCAATGGCTAGGCCTCGGCCCACTTGAAGTAGTCGATCGCGATGACTACAAACTTCATCTAACTTTTTTAAGTTGGCAGGGGCTGATGATGTCTATTCCCCACTAGGCAGAGGGCCATGGTCTGGTCATGGGGGCTAGCTGTTGAGGTGGTTGATGGGGTATAACTATGAATCTTTAACATTTATTGAACCTCTAGGTGTATTGATGGGCATCTTTTTGGATGGTGGATCAAAAGTATCCTTGTCGGATGACCTTGTGGGCAAGGGCATGACTGCCAGAGTGGTTGCACAAATCCCTTTGTGTATTTCTCTTAGAACATAGTCAGCCTCTTTAGGTTGGAGACACCTAAGATAGGGTAAAGAGAACCTCTTTTGTATAAGGTGTCCTCGACCATGGTGTACTAAGCTGACCTGGATCGGAGCCTGCATGCCTCGAGCTGATCTTTGGGTATCTTGCCTTCCTGAAGATCTCTGACAATTGGCTCCATCCAGTTCGGGACCTTGTTTACTGGTAGAGTTATATCCATGTCGGATTTGTTGATACTCAGCTCAGTTAGGAATTCGATCAGGATTGATCTTGGGATGTCATCTTCGGTTGTTGTGGCAAACTTTGCCAATGCATCCGCTTTGGAGTTTTCTGACCTAGACATCAGGCTAACGTCGTACTTGGGAAATTTACTCATAAGTTCTTGAGCCCTCTATAACTAGGCGATCATTCCTTCTTCCTTGGCCGGGTATGACGAGCTGCGAATCACTATGGACTTTTAGGTTCTGAGCTCCCATTATTGCTGCTAGCCTAAGTTTGGCGAGTAATGCTTCGTACTCTTCCATATTATTTAATGTTTGAAATCAAAATTGTAGACACATGGAAAAATCGGCGTCCACGCTGATTGATATATGTTATGGTTTAGTGGTGGGGGTGATTAGGTTGATTTGTGAATGTTGGAGTCACCACTAGCCAATTAATCTTAGAATCTCGCGGTCGGCTAAAACCCACGGAATATGTATGGTTGGGGAAATTCGAAGACTTTCCTACCTTAGAGTGACTCCTGATCTGCGATCTGGGATTCCGGGTAATGGACCTCGGTTACAAAGAGGGAAAGTGTTAGGCACCCTCTCTGCCCATACAAATGTATGGTCTCTACTTAGTGTGGTAAAATAATCTCAAGGGATGATAATGATGTTGTGGTCATGATGGGACTAATCACACATGGATTTCTGAAGTAGCAAGATCCGAGATTTCGACAGGCCATAGAGCATACGTCCGACAATGTATCTAGAGGGCGGATGTGATGATGCTTATGTAAAGAGGTAAGAAAAATAGACTAGATCACTAGGAATTTTTGATGTGACAGGATCTGATGTACGGCAAGTCACAGAGCATACGTTCACTAGAGATCTAGAAAAGCAAGGGGGTTTGAGAAGGGAATGAATGTCATGATGAATGCATGTAAGGTGAATGGATCTTTGGCTTGATCTTAAGTAGGCTAAAACATAAACTGAACCATGACCAATTTGGGTTGGGCTTATGGGTTGGAAAGGTTGAGTTGAGGGCTAGGGAGTAGCTGGAAAAAATCTGAACTTTGAGGAGCCTGACAGCTCCTTCCCTTTCCCTCACTCTCTTCCTCACTCACTCTCTTTCTCTCCCACTCTCTCTCTCTCTCTCAATCCTTCTCTTAGTTGTTGTGTTGAAATGAGAAGGGGAGAGGGCTATTTATAGCCCTCTCCAATGGTTGGGTGGTAAATAAGTGGTAGGTAAGGGTTAAGGTTTTAAAATGGAGGGTTGTGATTGGTTAAGGAGAGAGGGGTGACATGTGGCACATTCCTATTGGTTTTTAGTGTTGGTAAAAAGGTAAATGGTGAGTTTTGGAGGGGTAAATCCATTGTAAAGTTGACTTTTGGACGATGAGACAGCTGTCCACATGCAGGCCACGAGCAGCAGAGCTCAGAGTACCGTAGGCAGTAGTCAGACTGCCGCTCGCGGTAGTCAGACTACCGCCTATGCCTAGTTTAGGCCGGGCTCGCGCATGCGGGTTTCATGTGGTGCTCTGGTTCATCCAGTGGTCTCTGTTTTGGGTTTCTGGGACTCAAAGTGGTGGATCTAGGTACGGGTAGAGGGTATTGGTAGGGATATAGGGTATAGGGTAGGCTGTGTGTATAATAGATGGCTTGGATTATGGTTTGGGTTGCGACTTTGGGTGTTTTAGGTCTTTTGGGATTAGGGTTTGGGTTAGGTCAGGATTAGGGTTAAGTTATGATCATGGTTCCTGGGTCATTTTAACTTTCTCAATATGTTAACCTGGGTGGAGTGTCTACACAAATCTTAAGGCATATCGTGTGCAAGTCTGGTCGGGAGCCTGAAGGACTACCTCGGCCCCGCTACCTTTATAATTAGATGATCTGTAAATATTGAAATTGCGGTGAAGACCGCTTTAGTTGAAGTAGGAATATGCTAATATGTCTTAGAGGGGGTGAATAGAAATTTTTAAAGTTTTACCGGTTTATTTAAAATCCTATTACACTAATCCTAACAACAAACACATATTAGGATTACTCAAAAGTAACTCTACTAGCTTTCAAGCCTGGTAGAGGATCCAATCACAAACTATTTAAGAAGTAACCAATATGCAAACTAGTTTATGATGGATATGACTGTGTATGTGTGTGAGATGTGATCTCATTTATTTAGATATGAAAATATTAAGGCGAATCACACAAACCAAAGAATAGCAATCTCAAACATACTCTTTTTAATAGTGGTTCGACTACTTGTCTACTCCACTCCTGGTAACCGCACTCAACTCTTAAGTGTACCGGATTTCACTAAGGAGGTTTCACAGTGGTTCACCGCAAACCTAAGATTTTAAATTAGGTTCACCTTCAACCTTTACAACCTACACCTAGGCTGACTGTTTATGCTCCCTGAGCAAGGGTCAACACATAGCACCCGATTTTAGGCACTGTAACATCCCGGATTTTTGCCAACCTAGAATTAAACGTCCTTAGGCAATGGATCGATCCTAACACCTTAATCAAAACCCAATCCCATATTCGAAAAACCACTTTTGAACCCATTTCCTTCACAAATCCCACCCTTTACACCTTGTTCTTTTATTTTTTCTAAGTACTTTCACATTAACACTATCTTAAAGTTTAGGTGATGAAGAACAATACTTATACTAAACATTACTACAAAGGACTAAGTACCACCTCAGACAGAAATCATACAGGACCAAATCCTTTAGAAATTAGGCAAGAATTAACCTTATCACACTCTGGAGACTTACTATAGTTTATATATTTTTCTATCTATCACAGTCTTCCGCTTGCAATTTAACTGTCTCTGGAGTATGATATGCTGTTTTGGTATAATCCCATTCATGTTTCAATGCTCTCATCATAATCATCATTATCTGTGTTGCATAAGTAATGCGTTGGAACACGGGAGCTGAGCTTTGCTCGACCCCCGATTTTCGGGGCGTTATAGGCACACTGGCCAAGCATCCACATAAGGAACCTCTGTTTATGCTCGCACCCAGTTTAGGCACACTGCCCAAGGATCCACATAAGAAACCTAACTGTTTATGCTCTTCACAGAGTAAGGGTCAACACAATGCACCCACCATGTACACTCCCGCCGGAGGCCTCCTAAGAGGGCTTACAAGGGTGAGAAACACCTAAGACTCAATCCTAAAAAGGAATGATCACAAGTGTCCTCTGGACTCCAATAACTTACAAATAAGTGGATGAGTCCCATTTAACGTGTTGATGAAGATCTCCTTATTGATGAAGAATCTTCGGCTTCCTTGATCTGCAACACAGATGATGTACCAATACAAGGCTTTGGGTTAGGTCAAGGTTAAGATGGAATCCTACTCTATAAAATATTTTTCTATAAGGAAGATAAAGTGATTCCGATCATCTATGCATTCAACGCATCCCAGCTTAATGATTTGCCATTAAGGTAGTAGATGAAGGATCTTTCAATGTGGAAGTTCATTCCCCAATCTCTTATATTAAATATCAAAGATGAGGGTGGATTGTAGGATGAACTTCTCTAAGAGAAAGGGATTTGGGTATATGATCTAAGGCAAAACACTCAAAAGCACTCTCTTCTTTCTCTACCAGCAACAATAGACAAGTCCTCTTTAAATAGGCAAAAGGTTCCAACGGATATAAAGTGGTCACATTTATGACAGAGTTCGATATCATCGAGCGGGTTCAATATCATCGAGTGTATACTCTCGATAGCATCTATGGTTCGCTCGATGACACAAACTCAAATGTCATACGCTTTTGAAACCTTTTGTCAGCTGGTCGATGGAATCAAAACAGGTGTCAATGTCATCAGATTTCGAACTCTGATTCTATCGATACTAGTTTCGATTCATCAACATTTAAAAATGAGAGAGGCTTGACTTGAAATATTTCAGGTTTACAAGAATGATCGAGGGACCTTCGAGATCATCGAAATTTAAACGTCGATGATATCGATCACTGTGTCGAAGCATCGATAAATCCAAGGGATTTTCGTTTAAGCATGTTGGACAGTTTCTGTCCTTATTCGATGTCATCGAAACAGTACCAATATCATCAATATTTGAATATCGATTCTATCGAGTGACCCTCGATCATAGATAAACTATCCTAAAATATTTTGGTGAAAAACTTCGCACCCATGACCAATAACATCGAGAGCCTTCCGATATCATTGAGATTTGAATTTTGATGGTATCGAGGGGGCTTTGATATATCGATGCACATATGATATTCTTAAGGTAAAACAAGGGCACCGGAGATTTTCCTGTCGATATTATCGAGTCACCTTCGATGGACTCGAGATTTGAATATCGATGATATTAATAGTATATCGATGAATCGATAGTATATCGATGAATCGATAATTCCGTCGGGATGAATATGTGGTTGTTGGACGTATTTTGTCCTCATATCGATGACATCATTTAGGTATTGAGGACATCGACAACGCAGATAATATCGAACAGTATATCGATAAAATTGATAGAGCAAGAAAACTTAGAGATTTTCTGAATTTTGAAAAAGTTTTCTAACTCAAAAACCCTATGATGTTCTAACTTGTTTTAAGGGTTTTATTTACCTGGTGTTTTAGGACATGGGATGTGAGGCTTCGATTTACCCGTGGTGAGCTTATACACATCTGGTTGAGGTAAACGCTTTGAATTAATCTTCCTATGAGGCTCTGCAGTATAGCTGACTTAACACTCACGCTAATTAACAAACCAGGGCACTTTCAAGTGTTATTATTTTTAAAGTGTATTTTACACCTTTTTGTCAAATTTCGTCTTGTCAAAGTGATCTTTAAGTCAAGCTCATGGTCAAGTTCGTATTTTACACCTTTTTGTCAAATTTCGTCTTGTCAAAGTGATCTTTAAGTCAAGCTCATGGTCAAGTTCAAGTCAAGCTCATGTTTAAGCTCATGTTCAAGCTCAAGCTCAAGTTCAAGCTCAAGTTCAATATCAAGTTTAAACTCAAGCTTAAATTGAAGACCAAGCTAGATCTACTGAAAGTTCTAGTAGAAGATCAAGCTCCATTGAGAACTTCAAGTTTTTAATCCTATGAAGTTTAGTCCATACAGGTATTTTAAACCCTAGAAAGACCTTAGGTTTAGGTGCTTTCAAAACATATTTAAATTGGGATTTTATACTTATAATTGGCTGAGTTTTGACTAATCTAAGTTTTGGCTCGACCGGTTTAAGAATTTCTTGATTAGTCCAAGTAATAGCTGAAGTATAATAGAATTTTTGTTAAACCTTCGACTAGTTGAGTGAACTCCTTGACTAATCAAAGGACCACCTTCGACCAGTTAAAGGTTCCTTGACTAAAAGTCCATCAACCAAAATTAGTTCAATTTCAGCTTGCTCAACCAGTTGAAGAGGATGTTCGACTAGTCGAATAGCTCTCTCGACCAGCCGAAGATCTGTTAGATCTTATCCCGCTTGAATTTGAAAATTTGTTGGAACTGAATCCGGTGCTTCAACCAATCGAAGGAACAAACTTTCTAACTATAAATAGAAGCTCTTTCTCAATTCGAAAATACAATTCAAGCCTATCAAAGTCCTTATTCAAGAGAAGAAGAAGCCTCATTTATTGTTAAACTATTAAGTGGTATTTATAATATATGTTTTTTTAATATAGATTCTTGATTAATTCCTTCATCTTAATACTTTGCCATTCTAATTCGAAAAAGAGTGTTTACTCTTATTGAGATTTAAGGGAATTAATGCAAGTAACCTTTGTTTTAAACTTAATAAAAATTAAATAGAAGCCTGAACCTTTTTTCTTGGACTGAACATTGAACATTCGTCGTTGAAGAAAAGCGTTCTACAGCTACGTCTTCTATGGTGAAGATAAGTATCAATTTACTTTTGGTATTCAATTTTTTATGAGATGGCCAGAAAATCTCAGAGAGGGGTTTTTGAGATTTTAAGGTGACCCTAAAAAAACCATATTCATAGTGAAATCCTTATTCATAGTGAAATCCATTAAAATCACAACTGTATCAGGTTTTAAGGTGACCCTGCAAAAACCTTATTCATAGTGAAATCCGAGATTACGTGTGTAACGCCATGAAAATCGGGGGTCGAGTAGCAACTCAACACTCGAGTTCCAAAACATCACTTATGCAACATAAATGCTTATGATTGAATGTTGTCTGTGTTAGTGCATTAATCATGAGTGGGATTATACCAAAACAGTAATTCATACTCCAGATCAAGTTATAAAACGCAAGCGGAAGACTGAAAGATGTATATAAATGTATATAAAGCCAAAAACGGTTACAATCAGTCTCCAGAGTATGAACACCTTACTGAGTCCTCATATACATGTATTAGTTTCAAAATCAAAATGCCTAAGAAAAATGGTACAACTATAATGGTAAACCCTGTAGCCCTGCCATCTGAATGGCCTAAGCAAAGCCTCTAGGGAACTGCATGTAGGTGTACTCATCCTGATCATCATAGTAATCAGGCTCAGCCTCCTGCATCTCGTCAACACCTGCATCTAAGATAGAGTCTGGTTGGTGTGTACAACATCGTCCCATAACGTGGGAGTGAGTAGCTAACTCAGTGGAACAATAAAGCATAGGTTAATATGTTATCAATTTAGTCAAGTAATAGTGATAAAGCAGTACAATCAAACACTCCTAAATACTCTTATTAATGCAAGTATGGAATGCAGTCACGATGCATGCCCTTGCCAAACCACCCTCATGCGACACCATCTTACGTCCGCGGCATGCGTTCATCCCTCAGTGCTCCACAACGCCGGGCACATGCAGTGCTATGTTATGAGCGTGATTACTGATTTGTTATTAGTCTTTTTCATACAGCAGTATTGGGAAACTAAGGTACCTCCCTTATATCATTCCCAAACAATGATTTATTCTAGGGTCGTCAGTCCTAAATAACCTCATACGATGATACAGTTCTAGGTTGCTGTAAAGGGCTGACAGGGCTGTTACATGCACTCGTTGCACTGCTCCCCCATCACCTTGTTAATATAGGCCTAGTTTATACTCTGTTTACTATGGGAAGGCTCGTCGCCTCTCCACAGATTCAGTGTATGCTCGAGGTCACTAGAAAGGGCTGTCAGGGCTGTTACACGCAATCGTTACCCCGCTCCCCCATCACCTTATCAGTGTAGGCCGACAGCTCAAATACAGTGTCCCATACCAACATATTTGACTCATGAGTCTAGGTTCCTCACTGGTCACTACGGGGAGGGTCATGGCCCCAGCGTAGGCTGACAGCTCGACCACGGTGTCCCATACCACCATGCCTGGCTCATGAGTCTTAGCGGATCGAGGTACTAAGGTTAACGGGGTTACATTGGTAAGTTTGTTACATTAGGTTCAAGCAGTAGCATCCAAACATGGTGAACATACATTAGATAGATCGGGTTACTTGATGAGCTCGACTAGCACGAGTGCACAACCAGCTAAACGACATGAAGTGCATAAGCCCTTCGCGTGGCCTAACCACTGTCGCCAACCGAAGTACGACTTGGGTTCGTCAAACACATCTTACTTGGAGAAGGAATCTCAGCCACGAATTCAATCCTGTTACCAATTGTCTGGACTAAATCATAGTCCCAACTTCATTCCATTTCAATGAGAATCATACGAGATGGTCAAAGCAGGAATAAACAAGTAATTCAATTCTTACAATCAGAGAAGCATGTCATGAAATACAACACAAACAAGATTTCATACACATTCACTTCATGAAATAAAACAGACATTACAATGTAACGTACATGTAGAAAATCATACACAAAATTGAGGTAACTGAGATTCGTATCTCGATCCTCATATAAAGTACTCCTTAATAACAACTCATTCATTCAAACATTTCTATGTACACTTAGAGTACACACATCATCATACACGTTGTAGGTCGATTACACATGTATTAGGCCAAATCCTTTCACTAAGGAGTTGCCTCGTAAACCACACACATACACCCATGATGAATAATCATGACATGCATGAATCCGGGACCCGTGTTCATTTAAACATTTCTACAAACACTTGGGCTACGCATTTGTCACATATAGTATATTGGTCATGATGTGATTTAGGGCAAGTCCTTTTGCTAAGGAGTTGTCACACATGTAACAAGCATATATTCATGACAGTAAATAATGTTAGGCACAAATCCAAACTCCAAACATATTCAAACATTCCAACATATGCATAGAATACACAATATTCTACATAGTTCATGAAAACTCATATAACGAAATAGACAACACATTTTGTATGTGTAATAGCACCCATAACAAGAATAAATCATTAACCAAGATTGAAAGCCTTAAAAACCATAACCTATATGTCTAAAGTCCACACCCTACGCCGTAGAAACGTAACGAATGCGATAGAATTGCTAAGTCTTCGTCCACGATAGTATAACGACCTAAATCACGAGTTATGTTGGTTATTTCGCTACTTGTATCAATTGAAACCCTAAAACAGGTTAGAGTTAAGGTTTTTCTTGCCTAAGAACGAAGCCGGAATCGCCGGGATAGCGATTTGAAAGTGATGGTTAAGCATGTAGATCGGCAGGGTAGAATAACAGGAAGATTCTCCAACTTCTCTCACACTTTCTCTCTCTTTTTTCTCTTCTCTCTCCTAGGGTTTCTCTCAAATTCGTATGGGCTGAAGGAGAGAGGGTTTAAGGTCCTTATATAGGCTAAAAAC
The DNA here is from genome assembly GCA_030180095.1 of Magnolia changhungtana. Classification (NCBI taxonomy): domain Eukaryota; kingdom Viridiplantae; phylum Streptophyta; class Magnoliopsida; order Magnoliales; family Magnoliaceae; genus Magnolia; species Magnolia changhungtana. The sequence goes on from JASAUF010000446.1 coordinate 3,082,817, forward strand.
TCACCAAATTAGACTCATGGCCTTGATATACTTAGGTTATGTCTAAATACGGACTGTTCCATCTCAACAGAGCATTTCTAGAGCCCCCCTTGAGCCAAAGGTCGGACTTAAGCTCACTGACCTTGGATCTAGGTTGAGTTAAGTTTTCGTTCTAGTAGGGTTCTCATATCACACGTGGCAGACCAGTTTCAGTTCAACGGTCACTGAAACTCGATCAGGGTCACAAGTACACTGGCCTGTGTAAGAAATTTCCCCTGATCCGAGGGTGTATTTGGGTCAGATTCCGATGGTCTAATTTCTTACCAAGCAGTCCTAATCGTTTAGTTTCGCATTAATTGGACTTTCGACGTGCGGTCCAGGTCCAATGCGGAGTTTCGTGATACTCCCGAGAGCAACCGGGTAATGAGATTGATCCTAGATTATAGGGTAACGTAGCGTCAATGATTCCACAAGTTTTGGATCTTGTAGATCATGTTTAAAGTGATTCAAGCTAATTCTACTGAGCATTCAATTTAATACTTAACTAAATTAGGCCCTAATCACGAAAGAATATGATCCTAAGGCAGTTCTACGCCCCTTTCTAGCCCTTTTAGGTAGTATATCATTTTAATTATTTTTTTAGTAGTTTTTCATCACGTCTACTTCATTTTTACCAAATTTCATTGGGTTTCGTGTTATAGAAAAATTCTAAAAATTATAGAAGCGGCAGCTGTCCAAACTAATACTTTCTGGACAGTTGTCACAATGACCTATATTTAACTATATTAAATTTTTTTATTATATTTTTCTATTATTTTTATATGAAGCTATACTTATTAAGCTTCAATTTAGTTTTTAAATCACCTAAATCGGAGTTATAACGAAAGAGATGTGACTTTTCTAAGGTGGATGAAAAGTGCAGGAAATGGGATAGAAAAATGCACTGCCTGATGTGCTACGGCTCGCCTAGGCCCGCATTTTGGCGAGGCCTCGCCAACTCGGTGAGGCCCTCGCCGCTCGCTGTCTTGTTTGAGGTGATTTCGCCATCCGGTATTCAAAATAAGTATATTTTACAACCCAGGATGAGTTGTTTAACATGCAATACATGTTTTTGGGATAGGAGAAGCTGATCTATCCAAATAGCTAACTTATTTCGTGAGATTCCAAAAGGTTAATGGTTAAAAACCCCTTTTATTTATTTATTTACTATTCATAGTATTTTTTAGGTTAATTATTGATCAACATCACCTAAACTTTAAGATTTGTGTCTAATATGAAAGCACTAAGAAAATTTTGAAAGATGTGGTAGTGAAAGGTGAGATTTTTAAAGGAAATGTGAGGTTTTGAAGAAAATGGTTTGAAAAGGGATTTGAGACTTTTGAATTGAGTGTTTGAGAAGTTAATCAGGTGTTAAGATCAACCCATCACCTAAGGATGTCTAACTCCAAGTTGGAAAAAATTCGGGATGTTACATCGCGGTTAGGAATCTTGGGAGTGAAGTATGTATCGTTGTTTGAGAACAATTGTTGACACACTGAACCACTATAATTCTTAGTGTTGTGGTGAATGTTTGTAATCTCTTTTATGCAAACATGGTGAATGTTTGTAATAGATAATTTTATTTACTCTTGCTCAGTTTAAGATTTTGATTTTTATCAAATTCGTGAAATAAGGTTGTCCTGCCTAAACTTTTTTAGGTGAAGGTTGTCCTACAAATCAATTTGAATCAAAGTTTCAAACTAGTACGATTGAGACATCTGATTTATTCATTATTCAGCACATTATTTGATTATCTGACATAGTCTTATTCACCCCCTCCCCCCCTCTAGGACTTCTTAAGCTCGCCTTTTCAAGTGGTATTAGAGCTAAATTGCTCATTTTTTTAGATTAATTTCCTTGAGTTAAAGATCTAGAACTTTAATTATGTCAAATTTTGATAGTTTATCTATTACCAGACCATCTCCTTTTGATGGCTCTAACTATTCATACTGGAAGGCCAGATCCATAGATGAAAGTGTGTGGCAAGCACTTTCATTAAATGGAAACCTCCCATGACTAAAGTATTAGGCAGTTATGGAACTAAATCTATGAGAGAAACTACATTCTATTTATGGACTGCAGTTCAGTGCTAATGCTAAAGCCTTAACTATCATAACTTGCGCTCTATCGCTCGATGAATTCAAAAGAATTATTTCATACAAAGTAGCTGAGCAAGGATGGGATATCCTTGAAATAATACATGAATGAACTTCTATAGTCAAGAAATCAAAAGTTCAAATCCTCACTACCAGATTTGAGGAAATCTGTATGGAAGAAAATGAAACTTTCATGGACTTCTATACGAAACTAAATGACATAGTAAATTCCATGTGGGTTCTAGGAGATGGAATCCCATAAAGAAAGGTTTATGTAAAAATACTGCCATCTCTTCCTGAGAGATTCAATTCTAAAGTTACTGTCATTTAGGAATTGAGAGATACTGATCATATGAAGGTTGAGGAGCTAGTTGACTCTTTACAAACATATGAGTTGAATTTTAAAGCTACTAAAGCTAAGTTTGTTGCTCTTAAATTTTCTAAATCTATTTTAAAAGAAACTAATTTTAATTCTGATTTTGAAGAAAAAGAAGATGATATGGCAATGTTAGTTAAAATTTTTTATAGAATTTTAAAAAACAAAAATAGATCAGATTTTCAAAAATCAACTGATAAAAGAAAAGAAAAATCTAATTCTTGAAAATCTAAAACCAAGGACAATCAATGTTTCAAATGTCATGAATATGGGCATTTGGTTAATAGATGTCCTAAAAAGGATAGGTCAAAAAGAAAGGGCATGATTGCTACTTGAGATGAATCATCTGACTCTGAAAGCTCTTCTGGGTCTAATGAATTAGGACAAGAGAATGCAAATACAAATAATGCGAAAGCTTTATGACCATAGCCGGAGTCACTTCCTCAGATAGTTATAATATATATGACATTGAAAATCTCAGGAGTGACTCTAAAAATGAAAATGAAGATGACCTTCAAGATGCTTATAATGCCCTATATAGAGAAAGTTATAAATTTGTTGTCAAACTGAAAATTCAAAAAGAAAAATATGCTAAATTAAAAGAAGAACTTGAAAATACAGTTTTAGAAAAATCTCATTTTTCAAATTATTTTGAAAAAATAAAATTAGATTTAAGTTTTAAATCTTCTAAACTAAAAAAAAATTCAAAACAGAAAATGGGAAACTAAAACTTGAAGTTTCTTTCCTTTTGAGTTTAAAGGACACTTGGAAATATACCCATGGTGACCAAAAGTTTGAAAAATTGTTAACCTCATCTAGGAAATGTGGTGACAAATCTGATATGGGTTATATTAAAGGTAATTCTTCAAAATTCAAGAATTCTGCTCCTATGTTTGTGTAACGCCCTGAAAATTGGGGGTCGAGTAGCAACTCAACTCCCGAGTTCCAAAACATCACTTATGAAACATATATGCTTATGATTGAATTTTGTCTGTGCTAGTGTGCTAATCATGAGTGGGATTATACCAAAACACTAATTAATACTCCAGATCAATTAATATAATGCAAGCGGAAGACTAAAAGATATATATATGTACATGTATGAGCCAAAAATTTACGATCGGTCTCCAGAGTATGAATACATCACTGAGTCACCATATACATGTAATAGTTTCAAAATTAAAATATCAAAAACATAGTTCAACTACAATGATATGCCCTGCAGCCCCGTTGATCCAGACGGCCTAAGCGAAACCGCCGGAGAATTGTATATATGAGGACTCGTCCTGATCGTCATAGTAATCAGGCTCTGCCTCTGGGGTCACGTCGTCATCTAAAATAAAGATAGAGTGTGGTTGGTGTTTAAAAACACCGTCCTGTAACTTGGGAGTGAGTGATCAACTCAGTGGAACTATACAACAAAGGTTAACATGTTATCAATTCAGTCAAGCAGTAATAATAAAACAGTATAATTAAACATACCTAGATACTCTTATAACTACAAGAATGATATGAACAATGATGCATGCCCTCTCTTACACTCTCTCGTGTGACACCATCTTACGGTTGCGGCATGCTTTCTTCTCTCTGTGCTTTTCAACCCGGGGCACATGCAGTACGATGTTATGAACGTGATTACCGAGTTCTTATTAGTCCATTTCATATAGCAGGATTGAAAAACTAAGGTATCTCCCTTATTTCATATCCCAAATAATGATCCATTATAGGGTCGTTAGTCCTAGTAAATCTCATACGATGTTGCGGTTTTAGGTCACTTCAAAGGGCTCGTCACCTAATCAATGCAGGCCTAGTTTATACTCTTATTGCTACGGAATGGTTGTCGCCTCCACGTAGACCAAGAGTATGCTCGAGGTCACTACAAAGGGCTCATCACCTTATCAGTGTAGGCCGACAACTCAAATACAGTGTCCCATACCACCGTATTCGGCTCATGAGGCAATGTTGCTCACTGGTCACTACGGGGAGGCTCGTCTCCCCAGCATAGGCCGACATCTCGACCACGATGTTCCATACCACCATGTCCGGCTCATGAGTCTTAGTGGATCGAGATACCAAGGTTAAACGGGATTTCACTTGCGAGTTTAGTACCTTATGTTCAATCAGTAGCGTTCATACATGGTGAACATACATCGAGCAAATCGGGTTACTGGACGAGCTTGACTATTACGAGCACACATGAAGTTGATCGACATGGAATGCGCAAACACTCTGTGTAGCCTAACCACTGCCAACAACTCTAGTACGACTCGGGTTCATCAAACACGTCTTACGTGGTGAATGAATCTCAGCCACGAACTTAAAACCTGTTACCAATTGCCTGGACTATACTATAGTCCTAAACACATTCAATCCTTAACCAGTAAGCATGTGGAGTAGTCAGAGCAGAATTAACCAAGTAATTCAAACATATTAACAAGCATGTTATAAAATACAATGTAAACAGAAAGTCCAAACAATACATTTCATAAGTGATTAAACTAAACAACTTGCATGAAGGAAATCATATACATCTCTAAGGTAGTTGAGAATCCTATCTCAACACCCACCTAAAGCACTATCTCCTAAGTACTTACTCATATAAGCATTTCACAAACACTTAGACTACGCTTATTAACATACATAACGTATGTTGGCTAAAACATGTATTAGGGCGAATCCTTTCGCCGAGAAGTTGTTACACATACAACTAGCATATACACACAGTAGTTAATCATGACAAACACTCTTTTATATTTTGTAAGTATATGGTATTTTCTACACAGACACAGAATACACTAAACTCTACAAATTCCATATATAACTGAATCACAAAACGAACATTGCATTTTGCATGTGAAATAACACCCACATCATGAATCTATCATTATCCAGCATTGAAAGCTTTAAAAACCATAACTTATATGTCTACAGTCCGCACCTTACGTTGTAGAAACGTAACAAATTCGACAGAGACTCTAAGTCTTCGTCAACGACGGAATGACAACCTATAATACAAATTGAGTTAGCTATTTCGTTACTAACGACAATTGAAAACCCTAGAACAAATTAGGTTTAGGTTTTCTTACTTGGGAACAAAGTCAGATTCACCAGAATAGCAGTTTGGTAGTGATGGATAGGCACGTAGAATAGCAGGGATCGAATCCCAAGAGTGAATCCAACTTCTCTCTCATTTTCTTTCTCTTTCCTCTCTTCTCTATCCTAGGGTTTTTTTCCAAATTCGTATGGAGTGAATGAGAGAGGGTTTAAGGTCCTTATATAGGCCTAAAACTGATAGAAATGGCCCCAGGGCCAAGGTATACTTGGGTTATAGCCAAAGGGAGTCTGTTTCAGCTCAATGGAGCACTTCCGGAGCCCCCTTGAGCCTAAAGTCGGACTTAAGCTCCCTTATGATGGATCTTGGTCAAGCTAAGTTTTCAGTTCGATCGGGTTTACAGATCGCTCGTGGCAGACCAGTTTCATTTCAACGGTCCACGATCACCGATCAGGGCCACAAGTACACTGACCTGTGTATGAAATTTCTACTGATCTGAGGGTGTATTTGGGTCAAATTTTGATGGTCAGAATTCTTATATTCGGTCCGCAAGCGACAAGTCTCAGATTACTTAAATTTAGATTTTTATTTTTAAAATATCCACGTTTCTCACACACTTCACTCTTGGCTCAAGCGAATAGCCCCGGGACACTATCTGGACTTGATTTCTGAGGTAGTTGTCAAGTCCAGTAAGGCGGTATCAATTATATAACTTTGTATTAATCGGACCTTCGACTTGCGGTCCAGATCTGATACGGAGTTTCGTGATGCTCCCGAGAGTAACTGGGTAATGAGATTGATCCTAGATTATAGGGTAACCCAGCATCAATGATTCTACAAGTTTTAGGTCTTGCAGATCGTATTTAAAGTGATTCAAGCAGATTTCACAGCTGATCTAGTTTAGCATTTAGTTAATTTTGTCTAATTGCTAAAGGATTTGGTCCTGAGTGATTTCTGTCTAAGGTGGTACTTGGGTCTTTATATAGGATTTTCCGAGTTGTTACAATCTATCCCCCTTAAAGAAAAATTTCGTCCTTAAAATTAGTACCATTTCATACTCCTCGAGAATCTGAGGGTAGTTCTTTCGAACCTCAGCTTCTGTCTCCCACGTAGCCTCTTCCTCAGTATAATGTGTCCATAGTACCTTCACCAGTGGGATAACCTTGTTGCGCAATACATGCTCCTTCTTATCTAGAATACATTTCAGTTGCAGTATATAAGTAGCGTCCTCGCTCAACTGTACCTACTCCCATCTGATAATTTGGGAAGGATCAGGAACGTATTTCTTCAGCATAGATACATGAATACGTTGTGCACGCCAACAAGTGGTGTGGGCAGGGCAAGACGGTATGCCACCACACCCACTTGATCAAGTATTTGAAATGGCTTCCCTTTCTTGCCAAATCGTAGGACTCCCTTCTTGGGGGAAACTCAGAGGAATACATGTCCCCAACTTTGAACTATAGCAGTCGTCGCCTCATATCGGTATAGCTCTTTTGTCTGCTCTGGGTTGTCAGAAGTCGACGCTTGATAATGTCGATCTTCTCTGAGGTTGCCTGTACTAACTCTGGGCCAATCAAACTGCGCTCGCCAACCTCAGCCCAGTAATGCGATGCTCGGCAAAGGCACCCGTACAAGGCCTCGTAAGGAGCCATACCAATACTCACCTGAAAGCTGTTATTGTATGCGAATTCTGCATACAGGAGACAGTTATCCCAACTGTCCTTCAAGTCCAAAACACAAGCCCGCAACATATCCTCCAAAATCTGATTCACCCGCTCCGTCTGCCTGTCGGTCTGTGGGTGGAATGCGGTACTAAACTTCAACTTCACAGCCATCGCTTCCTGGATACGAGCCCAGAAGATAGATGTGAATTGCGTGGCTTAGTCCGACATGATCTCCAAAGGAACTCCATGTAGACACACTATTTCTTTGATGTACAATCTGGTCAAGTCGTCTGCCGAGTTCGAAACTCTGATAAGGAGGAAATAGACCGATTTCGTTAACTGGTCCACAATCACCCAAATGGACTAATGTCCCTTCCTTATCTTTAGTAACCCTGAGATGAAATCCATGGAAATGAAATCCCATTTCCATTCTGCTATGGGCATGGGCTGAAGCAGTCCCGGAGGTCGGCGATGCTCTTCCTTGACCTGCTGGCAGGTGAGACAATGGGGACACATAATCTGCTATGTGGAGCTTCATGTTGTCCCACCAGTACGATCTATTCATATCTCGATACATCTTCGTGCTTCCAGGATGCATCGTAAGCTTCAAACTGTGTGCAGCCTCAAGAACCTCCAGTCTTAAGTCATGAAGATTCGAGAGGCATAGGCGGCCGCGGTAACGTAAACCCCCATCTGTACCAACTCTCCACTCGGCATCCTCATCATCGCTAGCGTGCTCTCGAAGCTCAGACAACTGCTCATTGCCCTTCCAGGCCTCGATAATTCTGTCATCAATAAGTGGTCACACTCGAATGTGCGCGACACTTTCAAATGGCTCCTCCACAGTGAGTTTTTGCTCAAAGTCTCGCATGAACTCCACCATGTGCCATTCCTCAACCATCAACGGCTCAATGATATCGCCTTCTTGCGGCTCAATGAGTCAGCCATAAGGTTAGCCTTGCATGGATGGTAGGAAACCTCTAACTTAAAGTCCTTTAAGGTTTCCATCCATTAGCGTTGCCTTATATTCAAGTCCCGCTGAGTGAATATATACTTAAGGCTCTTGTGGTCGCAAAAGAGATCGAATTCCTCTCCGTATAAGTAATGTCTTCAGAGCTTTAATGCAAATATGACCACTGCTAACTCAAGGTCGTGCGTAGGGTAATTCTCCTCGTATTTTCTCAACTGTCGGGAAGCATAGGCTATCACCCTATCCTCCTGCATAAGGACACAACCCAAGCTAACACGAGTCGCGTCGGTGTATATAGTATACTTGACCCATTGTTATGGCAATACTAGCACAGGGGCGGATGTCAACCTGTCCTTCAGCTCGTGGAAATCTGCTTCCGCCTTCTTGTTCCAGGCGAACTTAAGATCCTTCCGAGTCAACTGAGACAAGGGTCTGGCTATCTTGGAGAAGTCCTGAATGAATCGTCGATAGTAGCCAGCGAGTCCCAGAAAACTCCTCACCTCGGTAACCAAACCAGGCTACTTCTAGTCCTGAACTGCGGCTACCTTATCAAGGTCCACCACTATCCCTTCCTTGAACACCACATGTCCTAGGAACTTGACTTCTTCCTTCTAGGAGTTGCACTTTTTGTAATGTGTGAACAACTGGTTCTTCTTCAAAGTAACCAAGACTGCTCGCAGGTGTTCCTCGTGCTCTTCCCGACTCTTAGAGTATATTAAAATGTCATCTATAAACACGATGACGAATCGGAATAGAAACAAATGAAACACCCTGTTCATGAAGTCCATGAACACGGTTGGGGCATTCGTAAGGCCGAACGACATGACGAGGAACTTATAGTGTTCAAAACAGGTCCCAAAAGCTGTCTTCTGCACGTCCTCATCCTTGACGCGCAACTGATGATACCCTGACTGTAGGTCAATCTTCGAAAAGTATCATGCCCCTTTCAAGTAATTAAACAGATCATCCATCCTGGGCAAAGGGTACTTGTTCTTCACTGTCACTTGATTCAACTTGCGATAATCAATACATAATCGCAGTGAATTGTCCTTCTTCTTCACAAACAACACGGCACTCCCCATGGAGACACGTTAGGTCGTATAAAGCTTGCACTCGATAGATCATCGATCTATTTCCTCAGTTCCTCCATCTCACATGGAGGAATACGATATGTCAGCAGTGATATAGGTGTCGCACCAGGCACAAGATTAATGATAAAGTCAATCTCGCGCCGAGGAGGTAGTCCCTGGATCTTCTCGAATACGTCTGTAAAGTCTTGAACCACAGGCATATCTTTCAACGTTGGATCATTAATACATTCTAATAAGGCAACGTAACAACTAACTCAACAAGGCCAACTGACCTGAACTGGAAAAGTAAAGACCGTGCCCTCAGGTCCGTAGGGTGTCACGACTCTGGTCTCACAATCTATCTCCGCCCTCATCTCGGCGAGCCAATCTATACTGAGAATAACATCATTGTGCCATAATAGGGCGACAATCAGGTCGACCACATTGTCCTGCTACCCAAATCTAACAAGCAAGCCTTGCAAATCTGGGTAACTCTGAAAAAGTCCCTGTAGCGGTAGTGAGCCTCACTCCCTTCGTAGGAGTAGTAACCAATAAGAAGACAGGCGTACCTTGAATATGGGCTGTGACTTTAAAAGTCACGGGTACTACGTCTGATCCCTCGGATACCTCAACTATAAGTGAGTGCACACGAGCCTGCTGCTAACGGTTCGGTTGGGGAACCATGGGCCGTTGAGGCGGCCTGAAACGAGGTGCAGGGGGCCTAAAGGATGGATGTGCAGGTGTTGTCCGTAGAGGTGGTGCTAAAATTGCCTGAGGAACCTGACAGTTGATCCTCTACGACAGTGAAAACCCACTGTCTCTCATACGTGCGAAACAGCTCTCCACAGCATGACCTGGTCTCCCACAATACATACAGGTCACACCAGGTCGCCTCATCAGAACTAGTGGTGTCGCGATCCTCGGAGGAGAGTCAGTACGGGACCTCTTACTGAGTAATGGCCTGCTCGGCATATCTGGTCATGGTCTATGGATCATAGGCCCATGAGAACGTGACAATCAATCCACGTCCTACTCACTCGCATAGACATGTGTACTAGCTCAGCATAGGAGGGTATGCTAGCACAGCACATCTTCAAGAGAATATCAGGTCGCAGGGCCTCAGAAAAATGCCGCATCCGCATCTGTGTGAGCAAATATAGTAGGGACGTATCAGCCCAACTCTGTAAACCGGTGCTCGTACTCTATCACTAACATACTTCCCTATCTGAGGTGCAAAAATTCATTCCCCTTCTCGTGTCGGTACGTAAGGGGATAGTACTTCTAATGGAAGCGGTCCTCAAATGCCACCCACGTCCATACATAGTCAACTGCAACGGTCCATAGGACACTATCCCACCACAAGCTGGCCTCCTTCTCAAACATGAAGGTTATTAACTCGACCTGTTCCAACTTTGTACAGTGTAGCAAGCTCAGCATCTTTGGGTCTGTGATAACCCATAAAGGTAGGGGCTGCAAGCGCTGGAATTACTCGAGAAGGCCACTAGTACACAAGTTCCCCGTAGGGTATACAGTAGGAGCAGGTAAAGTCACACCCTCATCCTGAGCGGAAGGCCCTACAGTCTCAGAAGGGTGTACAGATGGTGAAGGTGGAGTCGCACTCCCACCCTGAGCTAGGGCCCCTGTAATAGTGGCTAAAAGCTGTTACTGCTGCTACTAATGCTGCATTTGCTACTGATGGTGCTACACCTACTGCTGGTGTATCATCATCAATAACTGCTCTAACCTATCCATAGGTGGGGCTGCCTGAGGCACGTGCTACGTCGAAGAAGATACACGGTTCTGCTCACGAACTGGTGGTGTGTAAGATGGCGGCCCAACTGAAGGACCAGTAGATGGTTGAGACTCAGGCATAGTCTCACGAACAAGGCCCACACCGGGGTCCATATGACCATAACATCAGGGAGGTGCCTGGGCCATCGAATCAGTAAGTGTGAAGCGTGTCGTGCTTCGCGTGACCTTAGGTGACATTCCTTATATGACATAGGGTGCAACTTGTGTAAGATGTAGCATAACAATACACAATCCTTTAAGCATTCACACTTCATAGCATAAGAGACTGCATGCATTTCATTAACCAAAATTTGTCATAATATATAAGACACAGCATTAAATGAATCATGACAGAAGATGCATGTGAGCTAATACAACCAAGAATTCAAATGTTTAACACACTCTACCAACCACAACTTTTTAACTACAAATCATAACAGTGATACCACTCCTACACTACTAGGCCTATCAACACGAAAATATAAAGATCTTAACACAACAACAAAACAACTACACGGGGCGACGGTGTGGATGACTAGGCATTCGAGTCTGGCGATGCAGGAGGGACGCCCTTATCCTGTATACAGCACAGGATGGTTTGCAAGGTGCGAGTCACTTTCTTGAACTGATGTTTCACAAGGCCCTGAAGATCCATCAGATCCTGTCATAGGACAGCCTGACCCTCCTCAAGCTGAGCTAAACGGGCATCCTTAGCAACCCGATTAGCATCTTGCTCCAGTGCCATAGGAGGGGAGCTCTCCTTCATGTCCTGGGCCTCCTCTTATTCCTTGCTCTCTTCCTCTTCTATTTCAGCTCTACCGTCTTCCTCACTCTCTTCCTCTTCACTCTCCGTCTCATCCTCACTCTCCTCAAGTCGGGCTTATCGTTGTCGTGGCCCGATCTCCATCTGATTAAGAGTAGTTTCATTGATGAAATATTGCGGTACTGGGAGTTCTGCACCAAGTCTGTAGCCGAACTCGCGTGCAATCTTGCATATAAGTCGGCCGAAGGGGAGCGAATCAATCCTTCTATTAAAGCGTACGGTAAGAACTATTTGTCACAAAATATATGTAGGCACGCACAGCTTCTCTCCCTGCCCCGCCTGGTATACAAAGTCTATCATTAAGCATGTACACTCACTGCGATTGCTCTACATGGGGTAGACGCTAAATGTGCGATATGGTGAAGTATGCTGAAATCATCCGACATGTTTGACGCCAGGAGGCTATTGTTTGGCTGCCATTACACCAGTTGATCACAAAGGAAACGCGTACGATGATCCCTTTCATGTGCACTCTTCAGATTCTTCCCGCTTACGTGGACTTGGCCAAGCGGTATTTCCATGAGTGGAGCTATCAGGCCAGCGTCAATTGTGGCCTCCCGACCTCTTTCCGTAGGAATCTTGAACTACAAGGGCTCCAGCGTAGGCTATTGAATATGGGTATAGAATGTACGGACAGTGCCCACATTTGCTCGATATTTTCCCTCAAACACAGGGCCCCAACCGGCCTCACCCAGGTGCTTTAATAACAAACACTCCCCAAAGAGCCTCGCATCCATGTGCACTTAAAAAAGGACCCTACGGCCCTTATAAACTCCATGCGATTAATTCGCCAGTAGAGCTCTTAGGAGAGGAGCCTGAGGATCGAGGTCCCACTTAGTCCGTATCTCGCGTTTAACGCCCATGCTTACGCTGACGACTTTCTTTTTCCTTGGACGAGTAGGGCGACTAGGCCTGGCTTCATCCATGACACCCTTCCTCTTTCCCATAAGAGAGAGAGAGGTGGAAATCAAAAATACGGCTGTAATGAGCTCAAATAGAGCCATGGAAAAGTGAAGAAAAGGGAGGAAAGGGATGAGATCTTTGGGTCTCCATGGATTTGAGGCTAAAATGAGGGTGTAAAGGCTCAAATGAAAGGGGATAAAGAAGGAAAATGAAGAGATGAGGTGAGTGAGTGGGTTTACACGAATTTGAGACTCAAATAGGGGGTTTAAGAGCTCAAATGAGAGAGAATGGAGAGATAGGCAGCAATGGAGAAGGGTTTACAGCAGGGTAGTGGAGAGAGTACATGAAAATGGAGGGAGATGAACTTGGAGGGGGGATTTGAGTGAAGATTTGAAGGTTTTCTTGAGAAAAAGGAAACTTGGAGGGGTAGGTTGTGAAGGAGGGGTGACTTAAGAGAGGTTTAAATCCAAACCCCGTGCACAAGTGGGCACATAAACCCCAAAACACGATCGGCCCAGTCGGCCTGCCTGTGTGGGCCCATTTGGCGGTGAGGCCTCGCCAAATCGGCGAGGCCCTTGCCGGTCTCTGGACCTTCTGGCGAGGGCTCGCACCTTAGGCGAGGTCCTCCTGCCCCCAAGTCCAAAAAATGGGTGGGGCCCACCCTGGGTCCCCCTGGACTTACTCGGTTTGGCCCCCGATTCCAATTCGAGTCGTTTCAGGGCCTTTCGGGTATGTTGCTGATGTACCGCTGTATTTGGATAGAATCGAGGGCTAAGATGAGGTGATTTACTGTCTAAACCCGTCAATAGATGGTCTAACAAAGATCCGAGGTCGCCTCAAGCAATCACGGAGGTGTATGGACTCGATCTCGACGATCGGTATCGATGAACTTCGTCAATTCGCGAAATTGGGAGAACCTAAGCTTGTTTCTACATTTTCCTCGCACCTAATTATGTTGAAAAACATCAGCGTACATCATGTGACCATAACCCAGGTCTGGTTTAATCCAAATCATGCTCTGATACCAACTTGTAACGTCCTGAAAATTGGTGGTCGAGTAGCAACTAAACTCTCGAGTTCCAAAACATCACTTATGCAACATATATGTTTATGATTGAATGTTGTCCGTGTTAGTGTGCTAATCATGAGTGGGATTATACCAAAATAGTAATTCATACTCCATATCAATTAATATAACACAAGCGGAAGACTAAAAGATGTATATATGTACATGTATGAGCCAAAAATTTATGATCGGTCTCCAGAGTATGAATACATCACTGAGTCACCATATACATGTGATAGTTTCAAAATTAAAATGTCAAAAACATAGTTCAACTACAATGATAAGCCCTATAGCCCCGTCGATCCAGACGGCCTTAGCAAAACCGCCGGAGAACTGCATATATGAGAACTCGTCCTGTTCGTCATAGTAATCAGGCTTCGCCTCTGGTGTCACGTCGTCATCTGAAATCAAGACAGTATATAGTTGGTGTTTAAAAATATTGTCTCGTAACGTAGCAGTGAGTGATCAACTCAGTTGAACTATACAACAAAGGTTAACATGTTATCAATTCAGTTAAGCAGTAATGATAAAGCAGTAGAATCAAACATACCTAGATACTATTATTAATGCAAGAATGATATGAACAATGATGCATGCCCTTGCCTACACTCTCTCGTGCGACACCATCTTACAGTCGCTGCATGCTTTCTTCCCTCTGTGCTCTTCAACCTGAGGCACATGCAGTGCGATGTTATGAACATGATTACCGAGTTCTTATTAGTCCATTTCATACAGCAGGATTGGAAAACTAAGGTACCTCCTTTTTTTCATTTCCCAAACAATGATCCATTCTAGGGTCATCAGTCCTAGTAAATCTCATACAATGTTGCGATTCTAGGTCACTGCAAAGGGCTCGTCAATTAATCAGTGCAGGCCTAGTTTATACTCTTGTTGCTACGGAAGGGTTGTCGCCTCCACGTAGACTCAAAGTATGCTCGTGGTCACTACAAAGGGCTCGTCACCTTATTAGTGTAGGTCGACAGCTCGAATACAGTATCTCATACCACCATATTCGGCTCATGAGGTGATGTTGCTCACTAGTCACTATGGGGAGCCTTGTCGCCCCAATGTAGGCCGACAGCTCGACTAAAGTGTCCCATACCACCATGTCCAGCTCATGAGTCTTAGCAGATCGAGGTACCAAGGTTAAATGGGATTTCAATGGTGAGTTTAGTACCTTAGGTTTAAGCCGTAGCATTCATACATGGTGAACATACATCGGGCAAATCGGGTTACTGGATGAGCTCGACTATTACGAGCGCACCTGAAGTTGATCGACATGGAGTGAGCAAACACTCCGTGTAGCCTAACCACTGTCAACAACTCTAGTACGACTCGGGTTCATCAAACACGTCCTATGTGGCGAATGAATCTCAGCCACGAACATAAAGCCTGTTACCGATTGCCTGGACTATACTGTAGTCCCAAACACATTCAATCCTTAACCAGTAAGCATGTGGAGTAGTCAGAGCAGAATTAACCAAGTAATTTAAACATATTAGCAAGCATGTTATAAAACACAATGTAAACAGGAAGTCTAAAGACATACATTTCATAAGTAAGCGATTAAACTAAACAACTTGCATGGAGGAAATCATACACATCTCTAAGACAGCTAAGAATCCTATCTCAACACCCACCTAAAGCACTATCTCCTAAGTACTTACTCATATAAGCATTTTCACAAACACTTAGACTACGCTTACTAACATACATGGAAAACACTCTTTCATATTTTATAAGTATATGATATTTTCTACACAGACACAGAATACACTAAACTCCACAAATTTCATATATAACTGAATCGCAAAACGAACATCGCATTTTACATGTGAAATAACACCCACATCATGAATCTATCATTATTCGACATTGAAAGCTTTGTAAACCATAACCTATACATCTATAGTCCACACCTTACGCCGTAGAAATGTAACGAATTCGACAGAGACTCTAAGTCTTCGTCAACGACGGAATGATAACCTATAGCACGAATTGAGTGAGCTATTTCGCTACTAGCGAAAATTGAAAACCCTAGAACAGATTAGGGTTAGGTTTTCTTACCTAGGAACGAAGTCATATTTGCTGGAATAGCGGTTTGGTAGTGATGGATAGTCACGTAGAATAGTAGGGATCGAATCCCTGGAGTGACTCCAACTTCTCTCTCACTTTCTTTCTCTTTCCTCTCTTCTCTCTCCTGGGGTTTTTTTCCACATTCGTATGGAGTGAATGAGAGAGGGTTTAAGGTCCTTATATAGGCCTAAAACTGATGGAAATGGCCCCAAGGCCAAGGTATACTTAGGTTATAGCCAAAGGGAGTCTGTTTTAGCTCAACGGAGCACTTCCGGAGCCCCCCCTTGAGCCTAAGGTTAGACTTAAGCTCCCTTATAATGGATCTAGGTCAAGCTGAGTCTTTGTTCTGATCAGGTTTACAGATCGCCCGTGGCGAACCAGTTTCAGTTCAACGGTCCATGATCACCGATCAAGGCCACAAGTATACTAACCTGTGTATGAAATTTCCCCTGATCCAAGGGTGTATTTGGGTCAGATTCTAACGGTCTGAATCCTTATATTTGGCCCATAAGCGATAAGTCTCAGATTACTTAAATTTAGATTTTTATTTTTAAAATATCCACGTTTCTCACACACTTCACTCCGGGCTCATGCGAAAAGCCCCAGGACACTATCTAGACTTGATTTCTGAGGTGGTTGTCAAGTCCAGCAAGGCAGTCTCAATTATATAACTTCGTATTAATCGGACCTTCGACGTGCAGTCCAGATCAGATACGGAGTTTCGTGATGCTCCCGAGAGCAACTGGGTAATGAGATTGATCCTAGATTATAGGGTAACCTAGCGTCAATGATTCTACAAGTTTTGGGTCTTGCAGATCGTATTTAAAGTGATTCAAGCGGATTTCACAACTGATCTAGTTTAACACTTAGTTAATTTTGTCTAATTCTTTAAGGATTTAGTCCTGAGTGATTTCCGCCTAAGGTGGTACTCGGGTCTTTGTACAGGATTTTCCGAGTCATTACAGTTTGTAAGAGGAGATTCTTCGAACTCTAAAAGTAAGACTTTAAGATATTTTAATTGTAATAATTTCAAAAACTCAAAACCTTTTCAAGTTCCTAAAAACAATAATACCATCTGCTATAAAAATTAAAGGAATAATAAATCTTCCTTAATTGAAAATTTGTTGACCTGCTTAAGGAGCTACTAAAATCTAACTCAAATGTTTGTGGAGTTTATAAAGAAAGGAGAAATTCTAACTCCTAAATGCAGCAAAACTCAAAAGTCACTCCTAAACCTAGAACCCTTGTGAAATGAGTTCCAAAGGTCAATTATCTTGTTGTCCCCACAACTTTTAAAGCGATTAGCCATTCAAAATGGTACCTGGATAGTGGATGCTCAAGATATATGACAGGTGACAAGGCGATATTCATGGATATCAAAGAAGTTAATGACAGCTCTGCTACTTTTGGTGATGGAAGCAACTTTGAAATAATAGGCTAAGGTACTGTACAACTTCCCAACCTTCCTCCCTTTGAAAATGTGATTTATGTTAAAAATTTAAAACACAACCTCTTAAGCATATCTCGAATCTGTGATAACAAACACAGTGTGAAATTTTCTGATCACGGATGTGAGATAATAAATGAGAAGGGTAATGTAATATTAAATGGTCGTAGGACCTCTGAAAATTGTTATATTATCGATAACTCTTGCTCATCTAACCATTCATGTTACATGGTCTAAACAGTCGAGACTGAACTTTGTCATAAACATGTTAGACATGTTAACTATAGAGATTTTTATAAGCTAAGCAAAAGAGATCGCTTACGTGGCTTACCTAAGTTGAAAAAGATAGAAGATGTATGTGGCGCATGTCAAATTGGTAAACAAATCAGGAGTAGTCACAGGAAAGTGAATTCCTTAGCCACAGCTAAACCACTGGAACTACTCAACATGGATTTAGTAGCGTAAGTGCTATGTTGTAAATCTAGCACCCTGGATTGTCAAATTTTGTTGTGCTAAAACATTTTGGAATATTTGACTTGTTTTGATAGATGGAAAGTTCACCTTCAAGTTCAAATAGATGGAAAGTTCGAAGATGAGCTTCATGTTATCTACATCGACATTTAGTGTGCTATAATTATGCATGTTCAATTTTGAGAACAAGTTGAAGTTCACCAAGTCCAAGTACTCAAGTCCAAGTGCAATATCTCAAGCTCAAGTTCAAGCTAATGTACATTTGCTCAAGCTTATGTCTCAAGACACGTGTTCAAGACACTAGTTCAAGTGCACGAGGTCAAGCTTTATGTGCTTCAAAGTGTCCTATCTACTAAAGCGATCGATGTTTCAATTTTAATACTCATACTTAATGTATACATGACCTTAGAAAAACCTTAGGATTAGGTCATTAACATTACATGTTTAATTTGGGTCATAGTACTTATTTTAGGCTTTGCTTTGACTAGTCCTAGTCTTGGTTCGACTAATATAAACACTAGCTCGACCAGTCTAGGATTTTTCTCAAAAAATCAGATAAGGTTATTTAGTCTTTGACCAGTCGAGTACCCTGCTCGACCAGTCATCGAGCAGGACTCAACTCAAAGTCCAGCAACGCAATTTTTGTTCACTCAACTAGTCGAGCTGGCCACTTGACTAGTTGAGAGTTTGTTTTATCCGATCGCGCCAAAAAATTTGAAAATTGGTTCTACTAGGAGCAGTCGAGCCGAACCTTAGACCAGTCGAGGGAACCGAATTGCAGCCTATAAATAGAGGACATTTTTCAGATTTTTTCATTCATTCCAAGCCAATTCAAGTCATCACTCTGAGAGATAAGTCCCCACTATTGTGAAGCTATTGTGAGGTATTTAAAATTTATTTTAATAGCTTTTGGTTTCTTAATTTCTTGATCTTTTGATTCCATTTTATTTGATATAAAAGGGGATTTTGCTTTAACCCTTTTTGAGATCCAAGAAATTGAATCCAAGTAGCCAAAGGTTGGATTTAATTTAAAATTCATTTAGACCTAGAACCCCTTCTTTTGTGAGATTGAACTTTGAACATCCTTATCTACAAAGAAGCAGTTCTACCGGCTACATCAAATAACATTCTTCAAATAAGTATTATATTTCAAATTTTTGTATTTTTGGTTTGCGAGATTCAGCTAGAAAAATCTCTATTTGTGGTTTTGACTGAGATCAGCCAGGAAAATCTCAGCGTGGGGTTTTTAATTATGTAAACCCATTGAAAAACACATCTGTAAAGGTTTTAAGGTGAACCTTGGAAAACCTTCTTTCTTAATGAAAGCCAATATCCCATGGGTGTGGATATTGGGAGTGGAGTAGTTGTGTGGCTATTTCTGAATAGTTGGTGTACACACACGAACCACTATAATTCTTGGAGTTGTGGTGGATGATTGTATTTAATTATGTGTGTGAATGCAGCAATCTATTTTATGCTTTTGTGGTGAATGTTGTAATAGCTAGGTTTATTTTTTCTACCTCTGTATCGGTTTAAGTTTTTTATACCTACCGATGTTCTAAAAATCAGGTTGTCCTTCCATAAGCCATTGGTTTTTGGTGTATGGCTGTCCTTAGAACAACATTTGTATCAACCTCTCAATACTTGTGCATTTGAGGCTGCTTTAGATTTATGCTATTTGAGTTTATTTTTCGCATTTTATTTTTTATTTGGCATAGTCTATTCAATCCCCCCCTCCCCTTCTAGGACTTGGAGCTCGTACATTTTCAAGTAGGACCAACTAGAATTGAGAGTAGAGGTGGAAAGAAGTATTTTCTGGTCATTATTGATGATTACACCAGATATACTTGGGTAGTCTTTTTAAAAGAGGAATCAGATACTCTTGATGAAGTCAGAAGAATTTTAAAACGTATTCAAACTGAAAAAGAGATATTTGTGATTAAAATTAGAAGTGATTATGGCATAAAATTCGAAAATAACAATTTTGAGAAGTACCGTGATGATCATGGTATATCACATGAGTTCTCTTCTCTCAAAACACCTGAACAAAATGGAATTATTGAAAGAAAAAATAGAGTTCTACAAGAAATAGTTAGTGTAATGTTAAACAACATGAAACTACCAAAAAATTTAAGAGCTGAAGCTATTAATACTGTATGTTATATTATAAATCATGTTTATATTAGAAAATCAAAAAATAAAACAGCTTATGAACTATTGTTTAATAAAAAGCCCACTGTTAAATATTTTAGGACTTTTAGATGTAAATGCTTCATTTTAAGAGACTAAAAAAATTTGAGAAAATTCGAAGCCAAGAGTGATGAGGGAATTTTTCTAGGCTATGCCCTAAATAGCCGTGCTTACCGAGTTCTTAATAAAAGAACTAGAGTGATTCAGGAATCCATAAATGTGGTAATTGATTATCAACAAATCACATCCACTCCTGATCTAGATGATGATGAAGTCAATATAATTGATATACCTCACTCTTCATCAAAATCACCTGATATTGAATTAAGATCAATCAAAGACCATCCGACTGATCAAATACTTGGTAACCTTAGTATTAGTGTACAGAAAAAAAGATAATTAAAAAATATTTTTAATTATGCCTGTTTCACTTCCCAAATTGAACCAGCTAATGTAAATGAAGCACTTACTGAGAAAAGTTGGATAATTACCATGCAAGAAGAACTAAATCAATTTGTTAAAAATGATGTATGGTACTTGGTTTCTAGACCTACTGATAAACATATAATTGGAACCAAATGGATTTTTAAGAATAACTGATAAATTAGGTAATATTATTAAAAATAAAGGTTCCTAGTTGTACAAGGGTATACGCAAATAGAAGATATTGATTATGATGAAACCTTTGCACTAGTTGCGCGCCTTGAATTCATAAGATTATTTATTTCGATTGCATGTTATATGAAATTCAAAATATATCGAATGGATGTCAAAAGTGTATTTCTAAATAGTAACTTACATGAGGAGGTTCATGTTGAACAACCTAAGGGTTTTGAGTACCCCAAATCTTTAAATCATGTATACCGTCTTAAAGAGGTACTTTATGGTTTGAAACAAGCTCGCAGAGAATGGTATGAAAATTAACTAAATTTTTACTTAGTCATAACTTTATTATGGGTAGCGTTGATAAAACTTTATTCATCAAGAAATATAACGATCCTATACTGATAGTACAGATCTATGTTGACAATATAATTTATGGATTTACATATACTAACTTATCTATTGAGTTTGCAGATCTGATGAAATCTAAGTTTAGAATGAGTATGGTTGGTGAACTAAATTACTTTCTTGGATTATAATTTAAGCAACATGAAGATGGTATATTCATCTCACAAACCAAATACGCCTTAAATATTGTAACAAGGTTTGAGTTTGAGAATGGAAAAAAGTTAGATACTCCAATGAGTACAACTCTTAAACTCTTAAAGGTAAAAGTGTAGACTCCCGTTTTTATCGAAGTATGATTAGTAGTCTCTTATACTTAATTGCTAGTAGACCTGATATTGGTTTTAGTGTTAGAATATGTTCCTGATATCAATTTAATCCTAAAGAATCTCATCTAATTATTGTTAAGCAGATAATCAAATATGTCACAAATTTTGCTAATTTAGGACTTTGGTATCCACATGATACATCTGTACAAATTGCCGGATATACTGATGCAAACTGGGTTGGAAATATTGAAGATAGAAAATCTACCAGCGGTAGATGTTTTCACGTAAGGAATTGTTTAGTTTCATGGCTCCGTAAGAAATAAAACTATGTATCACTCTCAATTGTTAAAGTTGAATATATTGTAGTTGTTAATGCCTGCACTCAACTCATTTGGATGAAAAGAATGTTAGTTGATTATGGCATTGCGTAAGATACAATGACTTTATATTGCTATAATTCGAGCACAATTAACATTTCAAAAAATCCAATCCAACATCCTTGTACAAAACATAAATACCATTATATTTGAGAACTTATTGAAGATAAGACTTTGTGCTAGAATATATTCAAACCGAGAAGTAGCTTACAGACATACTGACCAAACCGCTCGACGAGAATAGATTTTTAAATTTAAAGAATGATATTGGTTTGCATGTTATTAATTAATTATTTACGCATTTATCTATTTCTTGTTTATAATTAATTAAATGCATAAAATAATAATAAAATAATGATAAAATTAAAATAAAAAATTATATTTAAAAAAACAATTTTTTTATTTTTTGACGGGTTGAAGACGTGCTTGACTAGTTGAGCACGCTACTCGACCGGTCAAGGATCGTACGGATTCCTCCATAAAAGTGAAAAATCACTTTTTTCTTCTCATTTTTCACCTTCTTCTTCGACTAGTCAGTGCTCCTCACGACAAACCCATCTCCAAATCTCGTTAGTAAGTGGCCATTTTTCAATTTCCTTGTAGATTTGAGGAAATCTTTGCTAGTTAATATCTTATTTTGGGTTTATTTTGGATTCCAAACTCATTCATTGTGAGATTTGTGAAAAAATCAGATCTACCCACATTCTCTCTACCCTCTTTAGTTATTTCTTGAATAATCATTAAATGGAGCATCATATGAAGAGAACGTCATCACATAAAGCTCGTGGTAGCACGTCATCTAGTCTGACTCCATCTAATGTGAGAACCCTAAGGGGCCTCGAAGAAGATTCAGAGCATTCTAGGGATTTTCACTCAAGGGACATAATTATTAAGTGGTGTTAATCTATCTCACATTGCTGGATTCGAACTTCTCCCCATTCTTTCAAATATTAGATGGGAAGACATACTTGGTTGGGGTGGAACGACTTACCGTTCCGTAGCGCAGGCAATGTACGTATCGATTTGTGATGTGCCTCTCAAAAACCTTACTTTTACAATTAAATTTGTAGAAGACACATTCACAGTCAATCACTATCTTATCTCAGCACTAACTGAGATTGCCGTTGTAGAAGATGGAATTCCTCTTGAAAATTTAACTGATAAAATGACTCATACCGAGTGGCTAGCGATTATGCATAAACTATGTTGATTTAATGCGGAATGGTATTCCGATAATGCGCTTCGTTCTAACCAGATGCTCTCCAAATATTGAGTCTTACATCACATCTTTACATCAAATGTTTATCCTAAGTCAAGGAATAAGTCTGAACTTACTCCCTTCATGACCCGTGTCCTTCATTCAATTGTGTCTGGTGTACAAGTTTGTCTTCCTTCTCTTATTTGTTATCTCATTGTCCAGTTTCGTCTTCATCTTAGTCATGGTTCTATTTCATTTGCCTATCTCATGACGTATATTGTGTTACACCGTAATGTCCAAATTCCAACATCTGAGGCACAAGAATCTGTTTTACCTTTTAACAATACGAATCTAAATAAGATGAATCTGGAATATCTTCTTGGTCAACGTGACGACAAAGAATATGAAGAAGCACCTGCACCACCAGGTGATATGTTTATGGATGATATCTTTGTTGAACTCGACGAGTCAGATGATCCTGTAAATCTAGAATTTAACCTTCTCAGGTTGAAGATTGGATGAAATCACTGGAAGAGAAGGTCACGACATTACAGGTTTCTTCAGGATAACCTAGCGCAAACTCAGAAATCATCTGTGAAGTAAATGAAAAAAGTATTTCCACCGTATTATGAGGAGTTTTCATCATATGGATCCTTCCATGCTTGCTCCTTCCTCAAGATCTGACTGAGTTCTTTTTACTTATTCTCATCTATGGGGCTGTATAACTAATTTCTACTTAGTTTGTTCGATAATGTTCTTAATTCTACTTGAATGATTGTTCCCTACTTTTGACATTTTAATATGCTACTTCATATGCTTTCCTACATATTCTTGTGATTATTCATATTCTTTTCTTAATGGTTACCATCCTTCTTCCGTTGTCAACTTGTGACAAAAGGGGGGAGAGAGTTGATATGGTATGAATATATGATGCAATGTATGTGAATGATCATGAAGCATGTATGTATCTACGTTATGATTAATTGGGAACATGTTTGCTTAAAATGGTTGTATGAACAAGGAGAGTACAACTTGAGGGGGAGTACAAATTTTTACAATCTTCAACAACATCATGAGTACAAGAATATAAGGCTACATTCGGATTCTTATAACACTAAATGTTTTGTCACAAAATTGATAAAGGGGGAGATTGTAAGTGCTATTATGTTTAAAGCACATTTTACACATGTTTATCAAATTTCGTCTTATCAAAACAACTTATCAAAGTGATCTTCAAGTCAAGCTCATGTTGAAGTTCAAGTCAAGCTCATGGTCAAGTTCAAGTCAAGCTCATGTGTAAGGCCCGTATCTTGGTACCGTACCGTTCCACAACCTCCCGTGATCCTCTCCAACAAATTTCGGCGACCCGAGACCTGTAGACAGTAAATGCACGTGACCCGAAGTCATATCTTAAAGATCTGAGTCAACTCAACTTGAAACTTATACCCCCGCGATCGCACCGTCACCGTGGTTCCAATGCCACATCTTGTGCACCAATGCGATACCTAGTCTAGGAGTAGTGGGCCCGCATATATTTTGAGGAAATACCGTACAAAGAGGAATCTCTACCCATCCTTTCACATCAACTAGTCAAGTACAACTATTATTTCAACCCATGCCTCTCTTCCCACCAAGACAAGCAACACATCTCCCTCTTACCAACAAGGCATGGCAACCCATACTTCTCTAATCCAAAAGTCAGCTCTCATGCTACTCCTCTTACATAACGCATGCTTTCCATCCCATCTCTTCTTACACACCACTCCTCTCTCATTTCTCTACCCAAATTCCTAGCAACCAAGAGAAGAAAAATCATAAGAGAGAAAAAGAAGACCCAAGCAAGACCCATCTCCCTACCACCCAATCTCACCATCCAACCATCTAAACTTCATCAACCACCATTGATAAGAGAGCTTAGGAACTAAGGAATTCAAGGAACCAAGAAGAAGAACTATAGGTGGGTGTTCATATGACTAGATCTTGATTTTGATGATGGTCCAAGTGGGGCCTAATGGTTAATGGTACAGATCCTATTTAGGACCCAAGGTGTGGCCAATGGTCCACTATGTTATATGTGTGTAATCCATGATGGGGCCATTCTCCATGGACCCCACCATGATGTTTATTTAATATCTAACTTTGTAACATCTCAGAAAAATCCATACAAAGACCCGAGTACCACCTCAGGCGGAAATCACTCAGTACCAAACCCTTTAGAAATTCGATGAAATTAATTAGGTGTTAAATTAGATTAGCTGTGAAATTAGGTTGAATCACTTTAAATACAAACTGTAAGACCCAAAACTTGTAGAATCATTAATGCTATATTACCCTATAATCTAGGATCAATCTCTAAACCCAGTTGCTCTCGGGAGCACATTAAAACTTCGTATTAGACCTGGACCGCGCGTCAAAAGTCTGATTACCGTGAAACTATACACTTATGATTGCTTTATTGGGCTTGACAACCATCTCGGGAATCAAATCCAGATAGTATTCAGAAACGCACAACTTGAACCCGGAGAGAAGTGTGTAAGAAACGTGAATACCTTTAAAAATTGAACTCAGATTTAAGTGAATTGAGTCACTCACTTGTAGGCTAAATATAAGGATTCAGACCGTTAGAATCTGACCTAAATACACCCTCGGATCAGGGAAAATTTCCAACACATGTTAGTATACTTGTGGCCCTAATCGAATGCTGACGACCGTTGAACTGAAACTGGTCCGCCACGGTCGATCTGTAAATTTGATCGGACTGAAAACTTAACTCGACCTAGATCCCATGTCAGGGAGCTTAAGTTCGACCACATGCAAAAAAGGGGGCTCTAGAAATGCTCCGTTAAGTCAAAACAGACGGCTTTTGGCAATAACCTAAGTATACCATGGCCTTAGGGATATTCCCATCACTTCTAGGCCTATCTAAGGGCCTTAAACCCTCTCTCTCCCTTCACATACAAATTTGTAAACCCTAGAGAGAGAAGAGAGAAGAAAGAGAAGGAAAGAGAGAGAGTGAGGAAGAGAGTTAGAGTTTGTTCGTGGGATTCAATCCTACCACTCCATGTGCTTAACTATCACCTCTGTATCGCTATTCTGGTGATTCTGATATCGTTCTTATGTAAGAAATCCTAACCCTAATCTGTTTTAGAGTTTCAAATAGTGTAAGTGATGAAATAGCTAACCTATTTCATGCTATAGGTGGTCGTCGTGCCGTGGACGAAGAATTGGCATACAAACTAAGTTCGATACTTGTTTATCGGCGAAAGGTGCGGACTATAAATGTTTAGGTTATGGGTTTCAAGGCTTTCAATGTCAATAATGATTTATGATTGGCTTGATTGCTATCACATGTGCTTAGATACGTGGGTTTCTGGGTATTATATATATATATAAACTATGTTGCTTTATAATGCATTCCATGTGTTTGTTGAAATGTGTGAATGAGTATGGAATTGTGATTTATGCTTGCCATGTTTATTGACTGGGAATTCATGATTGTTGTACGAATGGTGAACCCTTGTAAAGGGATTTGCTATAATACCTGTTATAACTACCTAACTACATATATATGATATGTGTAGCCCAAGTATTTGATAAAATGCCTAAATGTGAAAATACTTGTTTAAATACATGTAATGAGAGTGTTGAGATAGGATTCTCAATTCCCTTAACTATGGTTATCCTTTATATAACCTATCCTACTACTATGTGCTGTATAGATGAAATGTTTATGTATGATAATATGTGTAGTATGTGCTTGTTAAATTGCTCAAGTAAGATTTATATCTGATTTTAGTTGTCACATGCTATTTGGGATTACTAGATTTGAATGCTAATATTTGGAATGTGAGTGGGGCTACTATATAGTCTAGGCAATCGGTAAATGTTTGTGAACGGTGGTTGAACGACTTAACCATGACAGACACGCTTGAAGAATCTGAGTCATATGTTACTTTTCGGTAGTGGTTAGGACACACGGAGTGCTTACGCGCTCCATGTCAATTGGCTCGACTTATGCTTGTACCATTCGAGCTTGTCAAGCAACCCGGTTGACCCGATGTATGTTTACCATGTATGGATGCTACTGTTTGAATCTAAGGTACCAACTTATCAGTGCAAAACCCGTTAACCTTGGTACATTGATCCGCTAAGACTCATGAGCTGGACATGGTGGTATGGGACACTATGGTCAAGCTGTTAGCCTACACCGGGGTGACGAGCCCACCTGTAGTGACCAGTGAGCAACCTAAGCTCGTGAGCCAAATATGGTGGTATGGGACACTGTATTCGAGCTGTCGGCCTACGATTAGGTGATAAGCTATTCTTAGTGACCTCAAGCATACTCTGAGACTATGCTAAGGTGACGGGCCTTTCCATAGCAACTAGAGTATAAGCTAAGCCTGCATTGAGGTGATAAGCCCTTGTAGCGACCTGAAACCACAACATCGTATGAGCATAGTGGAAGGGGTGCATGCTACGACTGTAAGAGGAAGATCGCAGAGGGAGTGCAGGCGAGGTCATGCATCATTCATACATATCATGTTTGCATTAACCAGAGTACTTAGGGTTGTTTGATTGTATTGCTTTATCATTACTGCTTGATTAAATTGATAACATGTTAACCTTTGCCTTATAGCCCACTGAGTTGATCACTCACTCTCACATTCTGGGACGGTGTTTTAAATACCAACCAGACTCTGTCTTAGATGAAAATTTTGGTGTGACGTATGAGGCTGAGCCAGACTTCTACGACGATGAGGAGGAGTTCTCATACTTGCAGTTATCAGGCGGGTCTATGTAGACCGTATTTTGATCGACGGGGCTTACTTGAATGCTGACTAGATACCATTACACTCATTATGATTGTATTTTGGTGCACACACACACACACACACACACACACATATATATATATATATATATTCATTTTGTACATTTTGGGAGTAGACATGTATATATTTAACCTGGTAACATGATCACACTTCGGAGACTTTTTACAGTTCATATATCTTATACATCTATTGCAGTCTTCCGCTTGTGAAATCCACCTGTCTTTGGAGCATGGTATGTTGTTTGGTATATTCTCACTCATGTTTAAGGCACTAATACAGATAACATTTAATCATCATTATCTATGTTGCATAAGTGATGTGCTGGGACACGGGAGTTGGGCTCTTGCTCGACCCCTGGATTTCAGAGAGTTACAAGTTAGTATCAAAGCATGATTTAGATTAAACTGGACCTATGTTATGGTCACACGATGCACACTGGGATACTTTGACTTAGGAGGGTGCGATAAACGTAGGAACAGTCTTAGGATCTTCAAGTTTCGCCTGTCGATGAAACTGATCACTCATAGATGAAACTGACTGTCGAAATCGGGGCCTGTACGCACCTGTGATCATATGTGGTGACTCCAGATCGTTCCTAGACTATCAAGTGATGGCTTTAGATGAGACTTCAACCAATTCCACCCTCAGACGAACTAAAAAGTATAATTATACGTGAGATGGGACCCATAACAATTCAAACGGATTAGGGGGCCCAAACGATGTAAAGCAGGGTGATCGAGAGTGGACCCCACACCCACACGGCACCCCAGGGGGATGTCATCGCCCATGTGGTGAGGGCTCACCAAAAGGTCCAGGGACCGGCGATGCCATCGTCGGATCGGTGAGGGCTCGTCGGCCTCTCTAACGACCCGGCGATACCATCGTCGGATCGGCAAGGGCTCGCCGCCCCTTTGTTCGGGCCTATTGGGCCACAACAAGCCAACATCAGGCTAGCCTCCCAACATGTGTGGGGCCCATGAAATCATGTGGGGCCCCTTTTAATCCCTTCTTTGGCTTCATTTCTCCCATTCCCACCTCTCAAAGCCTTCCAACCTCTCAAAAATCCCAATTTTATCTCTCAAATCTCCCTTTCATCCTCACATTTTCTCCTTCCCCTTCAATACATACACCCCTCCACCATTTTCATCAAAACTCATCTTCTATCTCCTTCATTTTCCCTTTTCTTTGGAGGATACAAAGTCACATTTGTGTCTCATACATCTTCAAATCTAACAACCCACTTTATCCTTCCATTTTATTTCACTTCCATTACTCTTTTTAAGCTCATGGTCTTCTCACTTTCCACGCTTCTTTCTCTCATGGAAAAGAAGAGGGCTTCCATGGAGGAGGCAGGGCTTAGCTGCCCTACGCACCCAAGGAGAAAATCGGGTGCTGCCGCAAGTGCAAGCATTGATCGAGAGATAAGGACAAAGCCAAAGCTTGATCCCCAGGCTCCTCTCCCAAGCACTTTAGTAACAGACTTGTCACATGGAAGGCTTTGAGGCCGTATGGTTCTCTTTAAGGCACATGTAGATGAGAGACTGTTCAGGCTTTATCTGTTAATGAAGCGCCTGTCTAATGCTAGATGGGGGCCCATATTCGAAGGCAAGTCGCGAGCGACTGCAAACACCATCCAAGCCTTTTATGCCCATATAAGGGACCCATCACTAGAGCCTCTACAATTCAAGGTCACCATGGCAAGGCGGGAAGTGGTTGTAGATGTTCGTCTGATATCTCGGCTCCTGGGAATGCCGTGTGGTGAGGTACACGCCAACGAGGATTATTTCAAGAGTGAACGTGAAAGAGACTGCCGCACACGATTTTTTTTGTGGCCGATTGGCCCACTGGAATTCAAATAGCACCCTCTTAGCATCCAAGATGATCGACGACTTTCACCTACTCCACCACATCTTCACGTACAACATGTATCCTAGGTGGAGCAATCGTAACGAGCGTACGCACTTGATGGTGAACTTCTTGTACCATGCTGGGCAGAGAGACAAGTTGTGCCTGCCTACCTTTGTCCTATGAGAGATAGTCCAGACCACCCATTCTACTAGAACAACAAATTCGCTTCCATTCGGTTGACTCATATGAAAGCTTATTTGTGAGTTCAGAAGTAGACTTTACCCTGATGTGGTGGTGCCGACTCACTTTATAAATGACACCACTCTCGCAAACATGAAGATTGGGTCGTTGCAATGACGTGTTGGGTTCGAGGATGAGGAAAGTAGCAACGGGACCGAGGAGACTGAAAAAGAAGAAGAAGAAAATGAGATAGAGGAAGAAGGGGAGCAGGAAGAGGAAGAGGAGGCCCAAGACACTAATGAGGGCTCTCCTCCTGCTACACATGAGGGTGACAGTGATCGGGCTGCTATACAAGCCCGTTTGGCTCAACTTAAGGAGGGTCAGGCCACCCTGCGATAAGAGGTCGGTGAGACCTGGGCCTTAGTGAAGCGCAAATTCAGCAAGGTGTCTTGCACCTTGAGGGCCATCCTGTGTTATCTGCAGGACAAGGGCACGCTATCACCATCGCCTGATTCAGATGACTAGTCATGCTCGTAGTCGTCTTTTCGTTTGCTTTGTTGCGTGTTTCTTAGTTTCTATGTTTTAGCCTTGACGGGATTAACAATAGGGTAGGTTGATGGTGTGTAGTGTTTAAGGCTTGTTTAGATTAGCTCACATGCATCTTATGTCATGATTCATGTAAAGTTGTATCTTATGTATTGTGACAATTTTGGTAAATGAAATGCATGAAGTTCCTTTTGGTTTAAAATGTGAATGATGGTTGGGTTGAGACTCCTTATCGCCACAGGGACCTTCTCAAATACTACTAAGATGTGTAGGGGTTGTTCGATAGACCTAAGGAGCAGAATAGTGCTTATTGACTTGATGGTCACTCCATTATGTCACTATGACGTCATTCTCGGTATGAATTGGCTCACCGAGATGAAGGCGGAGATTGATTGCGATACCCGGGTAG
Source organism: Magnolia changhungtana (assembly GCA_030180095.1). NCBI lineage: Eukaryota > Viridiplantae > Streptophyta > Magnoliopsida > Magnoliales > Magnoliaceae > Magnolia > Magnolia changhungtana. The sequence continues at coordinate 3,113,500 of JASAUF010000446.1, forward strand.
TGACAGCCTACAGACATGAGGGCACGGTCTTTACTTTTCTAGTGCAGGTCAGTTGGCCCTGCCATGTTAGCTGTTATGACACCTTGTTAGAGAATGTTGATGATCCGACACTTGAGGGCATGCCAGTAGTTCGGGATTTTGAGGATGTGTTCAAGATGATTCCCAGATTACCTCCTCAGTGCGAGATCTATTTTACCATTGATCTTGTGCCTGGTGCGACACCCAACTCGTTACCCACGTATCGTATGTCTCTATGTGAGATAGAGGAATTGAGGAGACAGATTGACAACTTATTGGATACAGGATTCATACAACCTACTGTCTCCTTAGGGAGCACCTGTGTTGTTTGTGAAGAAGAAGGATGGATCACCGTGATTGTGTATTGATTATCGCAGGCTGAACCAGGTGACGGTGAAGAACAAGTATCCATTGCCCAAGATAGATGATCTGTTCGATCAGTTAGAGGGGGCGCAGTATTTTACGAAGATTGACTTACAGTCAGGGTATCACCAGTTGCGCGTCATGGATGAGGACGTGTAGATGACAACTTTTAAAACCAGCTTCGGGCACTACGAGTTTCTTGTGATGTCGTTTGGACTCACAAATGCACCGGCCGTGTTCATGGACTTGATCAACCGAGTGTTTCGGCCGTATCTATTCCAATTTGTCATCGTGTTTATAGATGACATCTTGATATACTCCAAGTGTCGGGTAGATCATGAGGAACACCTACGAGCAGTCTTCGATATGCTTAGAAAGAACCAGTTGTTTGTGTAGTACAAAAAGTAGGACTTCTGGAAAGAAGAGGTAAAGTTCCTGGGACATGTAGTGTCCAAGGAAGGGATAGTTGTGGACCTTGCTCAGGTAGCTACAGTTTAGGACTGGGAGCAGCCTGGTTCGATTACCGAAGTAAGGAGTTTTCTTGGCCTGACAAGCTACTACCGCGATTCATTCAGGATTTTTCCAAGATAGTCAAACCGTTGTCTCAGCTGGCTTGAAAGGATCTCAAGTTCGCTTAGAATGAGAAGGCAGAGGTAGCTTTTAAGGAGCTGAAGGACAAGTCAACGTCCGCCCCTATGCTAATATTGTCAGATTAAGGGGTTAAGTATAATATATACACCGACGCCTCTCATGTTAGTTTGGGTTGTGTCCATATGCAAAAGGACAGGGTGATCGCTTAAGCATCACAACGGCTGAGGAAACACAAGGAAAAGTACCCTACAGATGACCTCAAGTTAGCGGCTGTCATATTTGCACTGAAGCTCTAGAGACATTACCTCTACGGAGAGGAGTTCGAGCTCTTTTGTGACCACGAGAGTCTTAGGTACATATTCACGCAAAGGGACTTGAATATGAGACAGCGATGATGGATGGAAACCTTGAAGGACTTTAAGTTCGAGGTCTCCTACCATCCTGGTAAGGCCAACCTTGTAGCAGAAGCGTTGAGCCGCAAGAAGGCTATAGTATTTATAGCTCTGCTGATGACAGCAGAGTGGGATATGGTAGAGTTCGTGCGAGACTTTGAGCAGAAACTTAAGTGGAGGAGCCATTCGAGAGCATCGTACATGTTCGTGTTTAGCCACTTATTGATGACCAAATCATCGTGGCTTAGCGAGAAGATGAAGGGTTGATAGAGTTGAGAAAACGAGCTAGTGATGATGTAGACTCTGAGTGGAGAGTTGGTACGGATGAGGGCTTATGTTATCGTGGCCGCCTATGTGTGCCAAATCTTTATGACTTGAGAAGGGAGGTTCTCGAAGCCGCTCACAATTCGAGGATGGCGATGCATCCTGGCAGTACAAAGATGTATCAAGATATGAAGAGGTCATACTGGTGGGACAATATGAAGGCCCACATAGTAGAGTATGTAGCACATTGTCTCACGTGCCATCAAGTCAAGGTGGAGCATCGTCGACCTCTTGGACTGCTTCAGCCCATGCCCATAGCAGAATGGAAATAGGACTTCATCTCTATAGATTTCATCTCAGGGTTACTAAAGATGAGGAAGGGACATGATTCCATTTGGGTAATTGTGGACCAATTGACAAAATTGGCCCATTTCCTCCCTATTAGAGTTTCGAACTCAGTAGATGATTTGGTCAGGCTGTACATCAAGGAGATAGTGTGTCTGCATGGAGTTCCTATGGAGATCGTGTCGGACCGAGACACACGATTCACATCTATCTTCTAGACTTGTATCCAGGAAGCAATGGGTGTGAAATTGAAGTTTAGTACTGCGTTCCACCCACAGACTGATGGGCAGATGGAATGGGTAAATCAGGTGTTGGAAGATATGCTGCAAGCTTATATACTAAATTTCAAGGACAATTGGAATCACTATCTTCCTTATGCAGAGTTCGCCTATAACAACAGCTTCTATGTGAGTATTGGCATGGCTCCTTACGAGGCACTGTATAGGCGTCCTTGTAGAGCACCGCATTGTTAGGCAGAGGTTGGCGAGAAAAGCTTGATGGCCCAGAGTTAGTATATGCGACCTCAGAGAAGATCGACATTATCAGGCATCAACTTCTTGCAACGCAGAGCAAACAGAAGAGCTACATCGATAAGAGGCGGCGACAGTTAGAGTTTGAAGTCGGGGACCACGTGTTTCTGAAAGTTTCCCCCATGAAGGGAGACCTTCGATTTGGAAAGAAGGGGAAGCTCATGCCGAGATTCATTTGCCCATTCCAGATACTAGATCAAGTGGGTGCGGTAGCCTACTGCCTTACTTTGCCCACGCCACTCGTCGGCGTGCACAACGTGTTTCATGTATTGATGTTGAAGAAATACGTTCCTAACCCTTCCCACATTATCATATGGGAGCAGGTATAGTTGAGTGAAGATGCTACTTATGTACTGCGACTAATGCGTATTCTAGATAGGAAGAAGCAGGTGTTGTACAGTAAGGTGATTCAACAGGTTATGGTTCTGTGGACGCATCACACTGAGGAAGAGGCTACTTGGGAAACAGAAGCTGAGGTTCGTAAGAATTATCCTCAGATTCTCAAGGAGTATGAAGAGGTACTAGTTTTGAGAATATAATTTTTTTGTAAGGGAGGTAGATTGTAACGTCTCGAAAAAATCCGTACAAAGACCAGAATACCACCTCAAGCGGAAATCACTCAGGACCAAATCCTTTAAAAATTATACGAAATTAACTAGGTGCTAAACTAGATTAGCTGTGAAATTAGCTTAAACCACTTTAAATACGAATTATAATATCCAAAACTTGTAAAATCATTAACACTACATTACCCTATAATCTAGGATTAATCTCTAAACCCAGTTGCTCTCGGGAGCACATTGAAACTCCGTATCAGACCTGAACCATGCGTCGAAAGTCCGATTACCACGAAACTATATGCTTATGACCGCTTTACTGGGCTTGACAATCATCTTGGGATTTAAATCCAGATAGTATTCAGAAACACACAACTTGAGCCCGGAGCGAAGTGTGTGAAAAACTTGAATACATTTAGAACATGAACTCAGATTTAAGTGAATTGAGTCGTTTACTTGCAGACCAAATATAAGGATTCAGACCATCGGAATCTGACCCAAATACACCCTCAGATCAGAGAAAAATTCAAACATATGTCAATATACTTGTGGCCCTGATCGAATGCCGATGACTGTTGAACTGAAACTAGTCTGCCAAGGTCGATCTGTAAATTCGATCGAACCGAAAACTTAACTCGACTTAGATCCCATGTCAGGGAGCTTAAGTCCCACCGCATGTAGGGGCCTCCAGAAGTGCTCCATTAAGCCGAAATAGACGGCTTTTGGCTATAACCTAAGTATACCATGGCCATGGGGCCTTTCCCATCACTTCTGGGCCTATATAAGGGCCTTAAACCCTCTCTCTCCATTCACTACGAATTTGCAAACCCCAGAGAGAAAAGAGAGAAGAAAGAGAAGGAAAGAGAGAGAAAGTGAGGGAGAGAGTTGGAGTTTGTTCGTAAGATTCAATCCTCCACGTGCTTAACTATCACCTCTGTATCACTATTCTAGTGATTCTGATCTCGTTCTTGGTTAAGAAATCCTAACCCTAATGTTTTTTAGAGTTTCAAATAGTGTAAGTGATGAAATAGCTAACCTATTTCATGTAATAGGTGGTCGTCGTGCCGTAGACGAAGACTTAATATACAAACTGAGTTCAATACTTATTTATCGGCGAAAGGTACAGACTATAAATGTTTAGATTATGGTTTTCAAGGCTTTCAATGTCAATAATGATTTATGACTGGCTTGATTGCTATCACATATGCTTAGATATGAGGGTTTTCGTGTATTATGTATATATATAAACTATGTTGCTTTATAATGCATTATATGTGTTAGTTGAAATGTGTGAATGAGTATGGAATTGTGATTTATGTTTGCCATGTTTATTGACTGACAATTCATGATTGTTGTACGTATGGTGAACCCTTGTAAAGGGATTTGCTATAATACCTGTTATAATTACCTAACTACATGTATATGATATGTGTAGCCTAAGTGTTTGATAAAATGCATGAATGTGAAAATGCTTGTTTAAATGCATGTAATGAGGATGTTGAGATAGGATTCTCAATTCCCTTAACTATGGTTATATTATCCTTTATATAACATATTCTACTACTATGTGTTGTATAGATGAAATGTCTATGTATGATAATATGTGTAGTATGTGCTTGTTAAATTGCTCAAGTAAGATTTATATTTGATTTTAGTTATCACATGTTGTTTGGGATTACAAGATGTGAATGTTATTATTTAGAATGTTATTGGGGCTACTATATAGTCTAGGCAATCAGTAAATGTCTATGAACGGTAGTTGAATGGCTTAACCATGATAGACATGCCCGATGAATCCGAGTCATACGCTGCTTGTCGGCAGTGGTTAGGCCACGCGGAGTGCTTATACACTCCATGTCAATCGGCTTGACATATGATCATACTAGTCGAGTTTGTCAAGCAACCCGGTTGACCCGATGTATGTTCACCATGTATGGATGCTACTGTTTGAATCTAAGGTACTAACTTACCAACGCAAAACCCGTTAACCTTGGTACCTCGATCTGCAAAAACTCATGAGCCGGACATGGTAGTATGTGACACTGTGGTCAAACTGTCGGCTTACACTAGGGTGACGAGCCCACCCGTAGTGACCAGTGAGCAACCTAAGCTCGTAAGCTGAATACAGTGGTATGGGACACTGTATTCGAGCTGTTAGCCTATGATTAGGTGACGAGCCATTCATCGTGACCTCGAGCATACTCTGAGACTGCGCTGAGGCGACGAGCCTTTCCTTTGCAACTAACATATAAGCTGGGCCTGCATTGAGGTGACGAGCCCTTTATAGTGACTTGGAACCACAACATCGTATGACACTAGCTAGGACTGACGACCTTAGAATGGATCATTGTTAGGAAATGATATAAGGGAGGTACCTTAACTTCCCAATCCTATTGTATGAAAAGGTCTAATAAGAACTCGATAATCACACTCATGCACCATATTGCATGTGCCTTTAATGTTGGTGTTGAGCACAGAGGAAGGGGTGCATGCCGCGACCGTAAGAGGAAGATCGCAGAGGGAGTGCAGGCGAGGTCATGCATCATTAATACATATTATGTTTGCATTAACCAGAGTACTTATAGATGCTTGATTGTATTGCTTTATCATTACTGCTTGATTGAATTGATAACATGTTAACCTTTGCCTTATAGCTCCACCGAGTTGATCACTCACTCCCACATTTTAGGATGGTGTTTTAAACATCAACCAGACTCTTTCTTAGATACAGATTCTGGCGTGACGTATGAGGCCGAGCCAGACTTCTACGAAGATGAGGAGTTCTCATACATGCAGTTATCAGGCGGGTCTATGTAGACCGTGTTCTGATCGACGGGGCTTACAAGGATGCTGACTAGATACCATTACACTCGTTATGATTGTACTTTAGTGCACACATGTATATTCATTTTGTACATTTTGGGTGTATACATGTATATATTTAACCTGGTAACATGATCATACTTCAGAGACTTTTTACAGTTCATATATCTTATACATCTATTATAGTCTTCCGCTTGCGAAATCCATTTATCTTTGGAGTATGGTATGCTGTTTAGTATATTCTCACTCATGTTTAAGGCACTAATACAGACAACATTTAATCATCATTATCTATATTGTATAAGTGATGTGTTGGGACTCGACAGTAGAGCTCCTGCTCAACCCCCGAATTTCAGGGCATTACAAACTTGTTAATGGCCATTTACACCATGATTTTGTGGTGGGAATCCCTCCCACCCTTATTTTTTTTGTTGAAGGTCCACATGAAATGGGACCCAACATGTTGTATTATAGCATGAAAGGGAGCTCATAGTGGCGAAGCTCCCTTCCATCATGCGTCTCTCTCTCTCTCTATCTCTCTCTTTCCCTGTTGATGGCCTACCATCATGATGCATGAGTTTTATCCACACTGTCCATTCAGTGGACCAAACCGCTATCCACAATGGGCACACCTTGCTGCTCGGTTTGTGGCCTGCATGATCGATCGGTCACACATGCCCAAATGAAGGGAGAACACTAATAACAGCTTGATCCCCATGTAGTGGGCCCCATCCGTGGACTATACCATGTCGTGTATCCCATCCATGTCGTCCGTACAGTAGGCAGGACCCACTATGCTATTGGACTAACCGTCCAGTGGCCCACCTTGCTGCCCGTTTTCTAGCAGGCTTAGACGAAGGGAAAGCACAAATGTTTGCTTGATCATATGGCTGGTGGGTCACACATGGACCCACCCTGATGTATGCATCATCCTCACCATCCAGCACGTGGGACGGTGGGACATACCATGATGTGTAATATCCACACTATCTAGCACATGGGACGGTGGGACCCACCATATTACGTTTCATCCAGACCGTCCAGCGGTGGGACGTCCCGCAACAGGGGTTGTCAGACCGCCCAGTTGGGTCAGGCCCATGCTGCTGGACAGCAGCGGGCTGACACTCACCGTTAAAAACTTTTGGGCCCCACTGTGATGTTTGTGAGAGGCCCAAGAGCTGACCCACTTCTGGGTGGCCCACATCCAGTGGGACCCATCATGTGTATGTGATCTATCCAGGCCCTCCATTGGTTGGACGCCCGACAGGCCAAGCCGTTGGAAGGCCCAACCGTCCACCAGCTGGCCCACTTGTTGTATATATGAGGCCCACTTGCTGATGTGTGAGGCCACTTGCTGATGTGTGAGGCCAACTTACTGATGTGTGAGGCCCACTTGTTGTATATATGAGGCCCATTGTGATGTGTGAGGCCCACTTGCTGATGTGTGAGGTCACTTGCTGATGTGTGAGGCCCACTTGTAAATATGAGGCCCATTGTGATGTGTGAGGCCCACTTGCTGATGTGTGAGTCCACTTGCTGATGTGTGAGGCCCATTATGATATGTAGGCCCATTGTGATGTGTAGGCCCATTATGATGTGTGAGGCCCATTGTGTGAAATTGCAGTAAGTACTGCTTTAGTTGAAGTGAGAATAAGTCAAAGTGTCCTGGGGGGGGGGGGGGGGGGGTGTGAATAGGGCTTTATAAAATTTTATGTCGATTTTAATCCTATACCTTAATCTTAATATAATATGCAACTATCAAGATATCCTCAATTTAACTCTAATGGCTTCCAAGCCAAGTAGAGGATCAATGATAAGACTACTCAATATTAAACATGATTTAACAATTAGTCTACGATGGATGAATTGTGTGAAAGTGTGTGGGATGTGATTCAGCTCTAAAGATTCATATTACCATGCTTGCATGTAAATTCAAAAATAAACATAATGAAGATCAAGCAAGTATTATTCCCAAACATAGTCGTTTATAGTGGTTTGGTTATGTGCCTACTCCACTCCCGGCGGACGCACTCATGCCATGAGTGTACCAGATTTCGCTAACGGAGGTTTTTAATCAGGTTCACCTCTAACCTTTACAACCTATATAAGGTTGACTCTAGGACCTACACAAGGTACCTAAAATGTGCCTACACAAGACACAAGTTTATGCCCTACATAAGAGCAAAGGTTAACATGAAGCACCTATGTTTTATACCCTACACAAGAGTAAAGGATCCACACAAGGAACCTAGGTTTTAGCCCACACAGGCCAAGGATCCTCACAATGAACCTGATTTAGACAACACAGATCAAGGATTCAAATAAGAACCCTACTTTAGGCCACACAGGCCAAGGTCCTACACTAGGACCTAAGTTTATGCCCAACACAAGAGCAAGGGTTAACACGCAGCACCCAAACGTACTCTCCTGTTGGAGGCCTCTTATGAGGACTTATAAGGGGTGAGATGTACCTGTGACCCAATCTTACACAAGGAATGATCAACAGGGTCTCTGGACTTTATTAACTTACAGATAAGTAGATGAGCCCCATTTTGCATGTTGATGAAGATCTCCTCCTTGATGATGAAGATGTTACGGCTCCCTTGATCCACAACACTTGATTATGCTCCAATAAAAGCGATGGGTTGGTTCAAGGTTATGTTGGAATCCTACTTTAATAAATGTTTTCCTATATTAAAGGAGTGATTCCAAGCTTTCAAGCATTCAATGTATCCCAGCTCAATGATTTACCATTAAGATAGTAATTGGATGATCCTTGAATGAGGAAGTTCATTCACCAATCCACTCTATTGAATATCAATGATGAGGGTGAATTAAGGAATGAACTCCCATGAGAAAAAGGGCTTAGGGTATGTGGTATATAGTTATTCTCTCAAACCTCTCTCAGTTTTTCTTAATACAGCAACCAAGAACAAGCTCTCCTTATATAGGCAAAAGTTCCCACGGAAATAAAACTGTCAGTTTCTGATAGAGTTCGATCTCATAGAACCTGATTCGATGTCATCGAACGTATACTTTCGATGCCATCAAATATCGGTTTAATGATACGAACTCCAGAGAAACATATTCTAGGAACTTTTGATAGAAGATCGATGTCATCGATCTTGATTCGATGTCATCGATCTTGATTCGATGTCATCGATTTTTGAACTTCGATGTCATTGAATCACTCTTCGATTCCTCGACATGACATTACATAGAGCTTGAATGACTTTCTTAAAGAAGGCATCGATGTCATTGATCCTGGATATATGATATCGAAATTCAAATTCTGATATCATCGAAAGTAAGATCGATTCCTCGATCTTTTTGGATGATATTTCATGAAAGCTCGCTGGACACTTTTTGTCCATGATTCAATTTCATCGAGACGTCCTCGATGTCATTGAAATTTAAATATCGATGTCATCGAGACTATTTGGATTCCTCGAACATTTTCAGAGATTTTCCTGTTAAGCTTGCTCGACACAAACTGCTTTAAATTCGATATCATTGCACTCTTATCGATGACATAGAAATTTGAAAGTCTATGAATATTTTTTAAAAAGGTTTGCTGGATAATGCTCTAAGTACTTCAATGTTAACGACTATCCTTTGATGTCATCGATTACTAAAGTTTGATATCATCGAAGGTATATTCGATTTATTGAAAATTCTATCCAAATACTTTGTGGTTGCTGGACATAAAATGTCTTAATTTGATATTATCGAAGTCATTTCGATGTCATCGATATTGAGTGTTTGATGTCATCGACGGAAGCTCGATGTTATCGAACTGAGCTGAAAAACTTAGAAAATTTTCTTGTTAAGAATAACTTTTCAGACTTTTAATTCGTATGTTGTTCAAAGGCTTTTAAGGATTTATTTACATGGGTGTTTTGGAACATGGGATGTGAGGCTAAATTTACCTGTGATGATCTCGGACCACACATCTAGTTGAGGCAATGGCTTGAACGGTCTTCATATGGGGCTCACTTGACTCACCGACTCAACCTTCACGCTAATTGACAAACCATGAAACTTTCAATCTCCCCCTTTATCAATTACGTGACAAAACACAAAACACCTAGACCAATACGTAAAACAACATCCTAAATTGTGTGTACACGAACTTCACACAAATTTACAAATGATCTACTGGAGTTCACACACAAAATGAAGTCTTCATGCAGGTGCTCCTCCTATCTTCTCGCAGCAGCTCCCCCTATCACCTGTATTACCATGCATATAAACCATACACAATTATTCTCATGATGGGATTCATTCTCCCCCTTTTTGTCAGTCATTAGCAAAGGTGAGAATATACCAATCGCAAGTGTATTGACTGAAGTTGAATTGGAAAACACTTCGAGAATTAATATAGGAGGGCCATCTAGGGAAACCTCATAACATAAAGTCATTTTGGTTGATGTATTTAGCTTTAAGTGCATTTCCTTGATACCAGGGAACATCACTTCCATGGCACAGGAATCTGGTGGCCAGGGATCAGACAATGGGATCTTCCATATCAAGGTCAGACATACCGATCAGAGAAAGAGTGAGACCAAATAGATTTGCGATAAACTCGATAGTAATTTTGTAACGCCCAGAAAATCGGGGGTCGAGTATAAAGTCAACTCCCGAGTTCCAACGCATCACTTATACAACATATATGCTGATGATTGAATGTTGTCTGTATTAGTACATGAAACATGAATGAGATTAAGCCAAAACAACATATCATACTCCAGAGATGATTAGTTTAAACAAGTGGATACTATGATAGATATATAAAATATATAAACTGTGGTAAGTCTCCATAGTGTGATAATGTTACCAGGTTAGATAATTACATGTAAATTTCTAAATTATACCAAAGGAGTAATGTCATCTAGTCAATATCCCAGAAAGCCCCGTCGATCAGGACACGGCTCACAAGAACTCGCCTGAAACTGCATAAAGGAGAAATCCTCATCATTATAAAAGTCCGGCTCTATTTTGCAGCATCGCCATCATCTGAAACTCAAACAAGGTTTGGTTGGTGTGTACAACACCGTCCCGTAACGTGGGAGTGAGTGATCAACTCAGTGGAACAATAAAGTATAGGTTAACATGTTATCAATTCAGTCAACCAGAAATGATGAAGCAGTACAATCAAATATTCTTAAATAATCTTGTTAATGCAAGTATGAAATGCAGTCATGATGGATGCCCTTGCCAAACCACCCTCATGCGATACCATCTTATGTTCGTAGCATGCTTTCATCCCTCGGTGCTCCACATCTTCCAGGCACATGCAGTGCTATGTTATGAACGTGATTACCGAGTTATTATTACTCCTTTTTGTACAGCAGTATGGGAAAACTAAGGTACCTCCCTTATATCATTCCCAAACAATGATCCATTCTAGGGTCGTCAGTCCTAGATAATCTCATATGATGATGCGGTTCTAAGTCACTGTAAAGGGCTACCAGGGCTGTTACATGCACTTGTTGCACTACTCCCCCATCAACTTATCAATACAGGCCTAGTTATACTCTTGTTGCTACGGAAGGGTCGTCGCCTCCATGTAGACTCAGAGTATACTGGAGGTCACTACAAAGGGCTGTCAGGGCTGTTACACGCATTCTTTACACCGCTCCCCCATCACCTTATCATTATAGGCCGACAGCTCGATTACAGTGTCCCATACCCACCGTATTTGGCTCACGAGTCTGGGTTGCTCACTGGCCACTACAGGGAGGCATATCCCCCCAGCGTAGGCCGACGCTCGACCACGGTGTCCCATACCACCATGCCCGGCTCATGAGTCTCAGCGGATCTGGTAAGTTTGGTACCTTAGGTTCAAGCAATAGCGTCCAAACATGGTGAACACACATTAGACAGATCGGGTTGCTTGACGAGCTCGATTAGCACGAACGCACAACCAGCTGAACGACATGAAGTGCATAAGCACTTCGCGTGGCCTAACCACTATCACCAACCGAAGTATGACTCGGGTTCGTCAAACACGTCTTACGTGGCAAATAAATCTCAGCCACGAATTCAATCCCGTTACCGACTGCCTGGATTATCACGTAACCCCGATCACATTCAAGTTCTAAATAAAAAGCATGTATAATAGTCTAAGAAGAATTAACAAAGCAATTCAAACATGTGAATAAGCATGTTATGAAACACCATATAAACAGGAAATACAATCACATACACTTCATAAGTAACGGATGAAATTAAACAATGAACATGGAGGAAATCATACAAATCTCTAAGGTAGTTGAGAATCCTATCTCAACACCTACTTAAAGCACAATTATCTAAGTACTTACTCTTACAAGCATTTTTACAAACACTTAGAATACACTTATTTAACATATATAACATATATTAGCAAAAACATGTATTAGGGCGAATCCTTTCGCCGAGTAAGTATTACACATATATAGCATGTACATACAGTAATTTATCATGGCAACCACACTTTCAAAATTTGTATATATACGGTATTTTCTATAAATATACAGAATACACAATATGCCATAATTTGCATACGTAACTGAATCACAAAACGAACGTCGCATTGTGCATGTACAATAACACCCAGATCATGAATCTATCATTATCTGACATTAAAAGCGTTGAAAACCATAACCTATACGTCTAAAGTCTGCACCTTGCGCCGTAGAAGCGTAACAAACTTAATAGAAACTCTATGCTTTCGTCGACGTCGATATGACGACCTATAACACAAGCTAAGTTAGCTACTTTGCTACTTGTACCAATAGAAACCCTAAAACAAATTAGGGGTAGGGTTTTCTTACCTATGAATGAAGTCAAAATTGCCGGAATAGCGATTAGATCGTGATGGTTAAGCACATAGATCGGCAGGGTAGAATAGTAGGAAGATTCTCCCACTTCTCTCACACTTTCCCTCTCTTTTCTCTCTTCTCTCTCCTATGTTTTCTCAAATTCGTATGGTGAGAACGAGAGAGGGTTTATGGTCCTTATATAGGCCTAAACTTGCCAGAAATAGGCCTAGGGCCAAGGTATACTTAGGTTTTGTCCAAAGGGCATCTGTTTCAGCTCAACGGAGCATTTTCGGAGCCCCCCCCCTTAAGCCAAAGGTTAGACTTAAGCTCACAGACTATGGATCTAGGTCGAGTTAAATTTTTATTCCAATCGGGTTTCCAGATCACACGTGGTGGACCAGTTTCAGTTCAACAGTCACGGAAACTCGATCAGGGTTACAAGTACACAGACATGTATGGGAAATGTTTCCTGATCCATGGGTATTTTTGGGTCAGATTATGACGGTCTGATTACTTATATTTGGCCCGCAAATGTCAAGTCTCAGATTACTTAAATTTGATTTAATTTCTAAAGAAAACTAGGTTTTCTCACACTCTTCGCTTCGGGCTCAAGCGAATAGCCCTGGGACACTGTCTGGTTTTGACTTCTGAGATGGTTGTCAAGCCCAGCAAGGCGGTCCTAATCGTTTAGCTTCGTGTTAATTGGACTTTTGACGTGTGGTCCAGGTCCGATACGGAGTTTTGTGATGCTCCTGAGAGCAGCTGGGTAACGAGATTGCTCCTAAATTATAGGGTAATGTAGCGTTGATGATTCTACAAGTTTTGGGTCTTGCAGATCGTATTTAAAGTGATTTAAGCGAATTCTATTGATTGTTTAGTTCAGTACTTAACCAAATTTCACCCTAATTATGACAGAATAAGGTCCTAGGGAAGTTCTACGCCTCTTTCTGGCATTTTTAGATAGTTTATTATTTTACTTATTTTTTTAATATTTCATCATCAAGTCTACTTCATCTCCACCAAATTTCATTAGGTTTCGTATTGTAGAAAAATTCTAAAAATTCCATAAGCAATAGCTGTCCAAACTAATGACTTTCAAATAGTTGTCACCATGACCTATATTTAACTATATTAATTATTTTATTAAAATTTTAACTTATCTTTATATAAAATTAAACTTATAAAGCTTCAATTTGACTTTTGAATCACCTAAATCGGAGTTATAATGAAGGAGATATGAATTTTCAAAGTAGAATAACAATTATAGAATTTTCTGCCGAAAACGGGCCACCAGCCCGCTGCGGCCCTGCCAGGCCCGCATTTTGACGCGGCCTCGCCAACCCGGCGAGCACCTCGCCACTCACTGTCCTGTTTGGGGTGATTTCACCATTTGATATTTGAAATAGGTGTATTTTACAAACCAGGATGAGTTATTCGATGTGCAATATATGTTTTTGGGTAGGAGAAGCTGATCTATCCATGTAGCCTATCTATTTCATGAGATTTTAAAACGGTTAATGGTTAAAAACTCATTTTATTTATTTATTTACTATTTATAGTAATTTTTTATTTAAGTACTGTTGCTCATCACCTAAACATTAGGATTAGTGTCTAACATGAAAGTTCTTGGGATAGTTTGAAGAATAAGGTGGTGAAAGGTGAGATTTTGAAGGAAATGTGAGTTGTTGAAGAAAATGGTTTGAAATAGGATTTGAGACTTTTGAATTGAGTGTTTGAGAAGTTAATCAGGTGTTAGGATCGACCCATCGCCTAAGGATGTATAACTCCAGGTTGGGAAAAATCCAGGGTGTTACAATCTACCCCCCTTAAAAATAATTTTGTCCCCAAAATTGCCTAAGGGAGATAAGTAAAGATTTTATTATTTCTTTTTGCCTAATTTTTATTGATTTCTAGTTTATTTGCGTGGTAGGGTGTATATTGTCCATGCTAGTCTAGTACACTTTAGTCTCTACCCCCCTTAAAAACTTATTTCTTTATCTCTTACTTATATTTTGATGGTTTGCTACAATGGATTTCTTTCCCTATTTGAAGTCTTGATGACGATTCCCAACTATTTAGAGAAAGATAGCTATTTTCAATGTTTGACCAACACGGAGAGACGGTTATAGTGGACTTGATCCCGATACATCGATCATCTACCTGACCAGGGTAGAAGGCTCATTATATCCCTTTCTAGTCCTAGTAGATCCTGGTCTTCTGCTCGGTCAAAGCAGTGAGTCCATTGGTAATCGCCTAGGATTGAGAATTGGGTCAAGCCGCGAATATTTCGCAGCTGTATATTTCAGTAACTCCGTAGTCCGATCACTCTAAAAACTTAGGGAATGTCCATCAATGAAAGGTTCAAATTTCCTAGTTATAAAGTTGCCCATTGGGTATTGGTCTAGGAGAGTCCTCATCTTAATTCATGTCTATGGTAGTAGTTAAACGCATACTCATTATTAGGCCCTTTCTTTAATACGAATTAGTTTAATACTTGAACCCTAATTGATTTCCTTCGATGACTTCATTACTGACATTCTAAGGGGGATTTAGATCATATTTAGTGATTTATCTTTACGTATAGTCTGAATCAATTCCATTCGATCCTGGGCTAGTGGGCTATCGGCCCACCAAGTTTCTGTTGCACCTATGAGTGGGCAGATGAGTATACCTACCTAACTCGACCGCATTCATAGCCGTTCTACCCCCTTAAAAATTATTTTCTCAAGGCTCAAGAATCTATGTCTCGATCCATATGTCGGAACGAGGTGTAATTTAGGACCTATCCCTTACCTGAAATGGGATGCGATCTCCCAATACGTTGTTCTTCTTTTCATCGATGATGTATACTATGGCATTGGTACCTATGATTATAGAAAGGAGCTAAAATGATGGGTGTTGTCGTTGATCCTAGGGACAGGTGTGAGTTTGTGGTACGATGCCTAATCCTACCAAGGAAGGACTTTTGCCACAGTCCCGACTTACTTTCTTTAATCATGCCTAGTTTTATACTGTAAGATAATCGATACATTATTAGTACATAAAGAATTTGGACAAAATAGGTTAATAAGCAGACTATCATTCTAAGTTATATGCACAACATGGATGCCAGAATGGTCTATGGTTTGGGACCTAATTCATAACTGTCTGTTGCCCATTTGAGACATTTCTTGGGCCTAAAAAGAAAAATCTCTATTGGCTATATATCCTCAACACCTCTCAAAGACGAAGTATGAAACTTGTGGTTGTAAGTGGTTGGGCCAACACGGAAGGAAAGTTGTGTAGTGGGTCTGAGCCGGATACATGGACCTTCTGCCTAACTAGGACAGAAAATTTGTCGTATCAGTTCTTAATCCTAGTTGATCCCAACATTCTACTCGATCAGAGCATAGAGTTCATTGGTAACTACCAGGATTGAGAATTCAATTCAACCGCGAATACCTCGCTTCTATATAGTCCTCTGCTCCCGATTGTAATAAGCCTTTGAGAAGGCAATTCTAAGGGTCGTATTGATTTGACTTAACATTAAATCCAAGGGATATATAAGTTTTCTATAAGCATGAATAGTTTCTACGTCAAACAACCTTCCTAAGAGTTATTAAAGGAGCCTGTTAGTACCAAGGGGATTCAATGAAGGAATGGGGTCTCGCTTCAACCTAATCAAGTCAACTAACTAAATCTATCTTTCAATTGTCTTAGCATAATCAATGTTTTACATTCCTTAGTATAACCAACCAATAGTTGTAATCCAAAGTCTATACTTATACGCTAGGTGATTTCATACCCTTTCTAATACAAGAAATTATTTATTACTTAGGTTCAAACGTTGTCTGATTGGAATTGAGTTGCCTACACTTGAATTTAACTACGCTCGAGCATTTCACATATGCTCATACCAACTAAGAGGTTATAGGGTTCATGTTATCAATTTATTGGATTTCCCATACTGTTAGGTCTTTCGAAATCTAGGAGCACCACTCTAAGTCCAAAACTCTATGGGCCTATTTAGCCAGTGGTCTTAAGTTGTATTAAATGAGGCTACATTGCTAATCCCACCTCGGGATTTGGAGTGGCATGTTTGGTAGGAGGGTGGGAGGGGATTAAAATTAATTTCATAGGCTTTGGAAAATGAGTCTTGTGTTGGAAAGTGTGAGATGGAATTTATAAATCCCATGATGATGAATTTCTAAGTGTAATTGGAAAGGAAATCTCAGAATTTACTTTTAATTACATACATTCCAAACATGGTGTTAGAAACCATGGTATACACCCAATCTAGGGACACTACCTTACACCTACCTTTATTGTTACCTTTACAATTTCATCCACCATAAGCTCACCTAATACAGTTGGCCGAACGGGCCCTAAACGTCCTAACATTTGGAGGTTGTGAAGGTTATAGGACACAAATATGTGGGTTTTGTGCTCCTATGGGTGTGAAATGGTTAGGCCAAGAGGAGTAAGAGATGGGTTTAGAGGAGTAATGGTGGAGGGGTGGAAGGAGTTCATAATTGTCAAGTACAACTCCAACTTGTCAAGCATTTTACACCTTTGATAACAAAAGGAGCTTCATGCATTTCATTTAACTCAAAATTGTCATGATACATAGGATGTAGCCTTACGTGGACCATGACAAAAGATGACATGTGAGCTAATACAATTAAGGCGTCAAACACTAGAATATACTACCAATGACTACACCACTAGGCCTAACGCATCAATAAACAAACCATGAGACAACAGCATGGACATCTAGGCAAAAATCGAGAAAATGGTCGTACTAAGCTCGAATAGATTCTTGGAAAAGTGAAGAAAAGGGAGGAAAGGGCTGGGGTCTTTAGGTCTCCATGGATTTGAGCCTCGAAAGAGTGTGTAAAGGCTCAAATGACAAGAGTTGAAGAAGGAAAATGAAGAGATGAGATGGCTAGTGGGTTTACACGAGTTTGAGCCACAAATGGGGAGTGTAAGAGCTCCAATGAGAGAGAATGAAGAGGGTAGGAGGGTAGGTATTACTGAAAATGGTAGAGGTATATGTGTTTTGATAGAAAATGACGAAATAGGTGAACGGAGGGAAGGTTTGAGAGAGAAAACAGAAACTTTTGGATAAAGGGAGAGCTTGGAGGGGTAGTTTGTAAAGGAGGTACTAGTTTGGGAGGGTTTTAATCGAAACCCCATGTACCAATGGGCCATACAAGACCCCAAACACGGTTGGCCCGAGCGGCCCGCCTGGCTAAGCCCGTTGGTCGACGAGGCCTCGCCAACCCGGCGAGGGCCTCATCACCCTCTAGACCATTTGGTGATGCCTCACCATTTGGGCGAGGTCCTTGTGCCCCCTAGGTCCCAAAAATGTCTGGGTCCCACCTTGGGTCCCTCTGGATGAGCGTGGGTAGGCCCACGAGCCTAATTTGCTTCGTTTCGGGTCCTTTCCGGTGATTTTTGATGCACAGCTGTATTTACTGATTTCTAATGGCTGGGATGGGGTGAGTTGTGATCTAAACCTATCGTTTGATGGTTTAAAAGTATTTTGGGGTCGACTCGTGCGATCCCGGTTGCGTACAGACTCCAACAACATGACCAATTTCAGTTAACTTCGTCGATCGGCAAAATCGGGCTACCTATGACTGTTTCTACGTTTTTCTCACACCCAGCTAAGTCAAAAAGCGTCAACGTACATCGTGAGACTATAACTCAGGTCTAGTTTAATCCAAATCATACTCTAATACCATCTTGTAACACCCTGAAAATCGGGGGTCGAGTATAAACTCAACTCTCGAGTTCCAATGCATCACTTATGCAACATATATGCTGATGATTGAATGTTGTCTGTATTAGTACATGAAACATGAATGAGATTAAGCCAAAACAACATATCATACTCCAGAGACGATTAGTTTAAACAAGTGGAAGACTGTGATAGATATATAAAATATATAAACTATGGTAAGTCTCCAGAGTGTGATAATGTTACCAGGTTAGATAATTACATGTAAATTTCTAAATTATACCAAAGGTGTAATCTCATCTAGTCAATATCCCAGAAAGCCCCGTCAATCAGGACACGGCTCACAGGAACCCGCCTGAAACTGCATAAAAGAGAAATCCTCCTCATCATCATAAAAGTCCGGCTCCGATTCGCAGCATCGTCATCATCTGAAACTCAAACAAGGTCTGATTGGTGTGTACAACACTGTCCCATAATGTGGGAGTGAGTGATCAACTCAGTGGAAGAAAAGAATATAGGTTAACATGTTATCAATTCAATCAAGCAGTAATGATAAAGTAGAACAATCAAACATTCCTAAACAATCTTGTTAATGCAAGTATGAAATGCAGTCATGATGCATGCCCTTGCCAAACCACCCTCGTATGACACCATCTTACGTTCGCGGCATGCTTTCATCCCTCAGCACTCCACATCTTCCAGGCATATGCAGTGCTATGTTATGAGCATGATTGCTGAGTTATTATTAGTCCTTTTCATATAGTAGTATTGGGAAACTAAGGTACCTCCCTTATATCATTCCCAAACAATGATCCACTCTAGGGTCATCAGTCCTAGATAATCTCATACGATGATGCAGTTCTAGGTCGCTGTAAAGGGCTGTCAGGGTTGTTACACGTACTCGTTGCACCGCTCCCCCATAACCTTATCAATACAGGCCTAGTTATACTCTTGTTGCTACGGAAGGGTCGTCGCCTCCACGTAGACTCAGAGTACGCTCGAGGTCACTACAAAGGGCTGTCAGGGCTGTTACACGCAATCGTTACACCACTCCCCCATCACCTTATCAATATAGGCCAACAGCTTGAATACAATGTCCTATACCACCGTATTCGGCTCACGAGTTTGGGTTGCTCACTGGTCACTACGGGGAGGCACATCGCCCCAGCGTAGGCCGACAGCTCGACCACGGTGTCCCATATCACCATGCCCGGCTCATGAATCTTAGCGGATCGAGGTACCAAGGTTAAACGGGATTACACTGGTAAGTTTGGTACCTTAGGTTTAAGCAGTAGCATCCAAACATGGTGAACACACATTAGACAGATTGGGTTGCTTGACAAGCTCGACTAGCATGAGCGCACAACCAGCTAAACAACATGAAGTGCACAAGCACTTCGCGTGGCCTAACCACTGTCGCCAACCGAAGTATGACTTAGGTTCATCAAACACGTCTTACGTGGCGAATAAATCTCAACCACGAATTCAATCCCGTTACCGACTGCCTGGACTATCACGTAGCACTAATCACATTCAAGTTCTAACTAGAAAGCATATATAGTAGTCTAAGCAGAATTAACAAAGCAATTCAAACATGTGAATAAGCATATTATTGAACACCATATAAACAGGAAATACAATCACATACACTTCATAAGTAACAGATGAAATTAAACAATGAACATGGAGGAAATTATACACATCTCTAAGGTAGTTGAGAATCCTATCTCAACACCTACTTAAAGCACAATTATCTAAGTACTTACTCTTACAAGCATTTTCACAAACACTTAGAATACACTTATTTAACATATATAACATATATTAGCAAAAACATGTATTAGGGCGAATCCTTTCACCGAGTAAGTATTACACAATATATAGCATGTACATACAGTAATTTATCATGGCAACCACACTTTCAAAATTTATACGTATATGGTATTTTCTACAAATATACAGAATATATAATATGTCATAATTTGCGTACATAACTGAATTGCAAAACGAACGTCGCATTGTGTATGTACAATAACACCCAGATCATGAATCTATCATTATCTGACATTAAAAACGTTGAAAACCATAACCTATACGTCTAAAGTCCGCACCTTACACCATAGAAGCATAACGAACTTAATAGAAACTCTACGCTTTCGTCAACGTTAATATGACGACCTATAACACAAGGTAAGTCAGCTACTTCGCTACTTATACCAATAGAAATGAAATTAGAATCGCCGGAATAGCTATTAGATTGTAATGGTTAAGCACGTAGATCAGCAGGGTAGAATAGCAGGAAGATTCTCCCACTTCTCTCACACTTTCCCTCTCTTTTCTCTCTTCTCTCTCCTAGGTTTTCTCAAATTCGTATGGTGAGAATGAGAGAGGGTTTAAGGTCCTTATATAAGCCTAAACTTGCCAAAAATAGGCCCAGGGCCAAGGTATACGTGGGTTTTGTCCAAAGGGCATCAATTTCAACTCAACGGAGCATTTTCGGAGCCCCCCTCCCCTTGAGCCAAAGGTCAAACTTAAGCTCATAGACTATGGATCTAGGTCGAGTTAAGTTTTCATTCCAATCAGGTTTCCAAATCACACGTGGTGGACTAGTTTCAGTTCAACGATCATAGAAACTTGATCAGGGTTACAAGTACACAGACATGTATGGGAAATATTTTTTGAACCAAGGGTGTATTTGGGTCAGATTCCTACAGTCTGATTGCTTATATCTGGCCCACAAACGTCAAGTCTCAGATTACTTAAATTTAATTTAATTTTTAAAGAAAACCAGGTTTTCTCACACTCTTTGCTCCGGGCTCAAGCGAATAGCCCTGGGACACTATCTGGTTTTGATTTCTGAGATGGTTGTAAAGCCCAGCAAGGCGGTCCTAATCATTTAGCTTCGCGTTAATCGGACTTTCGACATGCGGTCCAGGTCCGATACGGAGTTTCGTGATGCTCCCGAGAGCAACTGGGTAATGAGATTGCTCCTAGATTATAGGGTAATGTAGCATTGATGATTCTACAAGTTTTGGGTCTTGCAGATCATATTTAAAGTGATTCAAGCGAATTCTACTGATTGTTTAGTTCAGTACTTAACCAAATTTCGCCCTAATTATGACAGAATACAGTCCTAGGGAAGTTTTACGCCTCTTTCTGGCATTTCTAGTTAGTCTATTATATTAATTATTTTTCTAGTAGTTCAACATTAAGTCTACTTCATCTCTACCAAATTTTATTAGGTTTTGTATTGTAAAAAATTCTAAAAATTCCAGAAGCAGCAGCTGTCCAAACTAATGACTTTCAAACAGTTGTCACCACGACCTATATTTAACTATATTAATTATTTTATTATATTTTAACTAATTTTTATATAAAACTAGGCTTATAAAGCTTCAATCTGGATTTTGAATCACCTAAATCGGAGTTATAACGAATGAGATATGAAATTTCAAAACAGGACAAAAATCACAGAATTTTCTGCAAAAAACGGACCACCGACCCGCTGCGGCCCTGCTAGGCCCGCATTTTGACGAGGCCTCACCAACATGGCGAGCCCCTCACCACTCGCTGTCTTGTTTGGGGTGTTTTCGCCATCTGATATTTGAAATAGATGTATTTTACAATCCGGGATGAATTATTCAACGTGCAATACATGTTTTTGTGGTAGGAGAAGCTGATCTATCCATGTAGCCTACTTATTTCGTGAGATTCCAAAATGGTTAATGGTTAAAAACTCATTTTATTTATTTATTTACTATTTATAGTAATTTTTAGTTTAAGTATTGTTTTTCATCACCTAAACATTAGAATTAGTGTTTAATATGAAAATTCTTGGGAACGTTTGAAGAATAAGGTGGTAAAAGGTGAGATTTTGAAGGAAATGTGAGATTTTGAAGAAAATGGTTTGAAAAGGGATTTAAGACTTTTGAATTTAGTGTTTGAGAAGTTAATCAAGTGTTAGGATCGACCCATCGCCTAAGGACGTCTAACTCCAGGTTGGAAAAAATTCGGGGTGTTACAAATTTCCACACTCATCTCCCCAACTATGACTATGACCGAGGGAGGCTCAAGAACAAGAGAATGACAATTGGCAAGAACCCAATAGGTCCTTTCATCATGACAAGGGCTACCAAAATCCAAAACAGGCTACCAATCAACTACAGATAACAAGGATTCCAAGTCGAAAACTCGAATACATTCCCTATCTACCTGATGTTCATGCATAAGACTCCTCCCCATATATTTTTCCAATACATTTGCGTGTGGAGGGGGAATTTCTGCAACTGGTAGAGGTGTAGGAGCCGCAGATGGAGCCTTACCATGTGATGACTGTCTAGTGGTGGTTCCACGGCGACGAGTGGGTGATTTGGGAGCTCTAGCTCTTTCTTATGGAGCCAGAGCCTATTTCCTAGTAGGCCGCGAGGATTCTCCAATGATTGGGGCTTTTTCCTTTATCTCTTGACATGATAGATTAAGCACTCAAAGATAATGCAAGATGATGAGATAAATGGGAAACCAAGTCAACTTTTGAGACAAGGAAGAATCAATGAAGATCAGCAAAAGAGAAACCTCTATCAACCTAAGCTAAACCAATCACAATGAGTAATACCTTGAAAAGATGTGAAGTAAACTTAGGAATCCTCTAGATTTGAGGTGCAAATGGTCGCCCAAACTATCAATGGCAACAAGAAAAACCAGGGAGGAGGAAACACCCAAAAATCGGAACAAAAAAATTTCCCTCTTGCCCGCCTTTTATCAGGCGGCCATATTCGATATCATCAAATTAGATTTGTTGACATCGATAGACCCCAATCAACGTTATCGAAGAGGTTTTCGATGATAGACTATTGGGTGCAACATTTTCGATTATGAGAGGTCATCGATGACATCGAGATGTTATCGATGATATTGACAAATCATTCGTTTCATCGACTAACTTATCGAGGAGAAGAGTATGGCATTGATCTGCGGACTTCCATAACCTCTTAGATATGCATATCATAAAGTGTTTTCTTATCAGCTTGGATACACAGTAAAATTTGTAAAAAAAAGTTACGGGACTCAAACTTATGAACATTTGTTATGTTTATTATAAAAAAGAATTTGATGAGGTATACAAACCTCAGATATAACATAGTAATCACAAAAGTGAATCATTTCACACACATGTCCGGGCCTAGATCCCATGACATGAACTGATTATCTATGCTCTAGTGATATCAGGCAGATGGATCATCCTTCCCATTGCCCTTAATGACATAGCCTTGGTCATTAGTGCGAAGACCCTTCATAATTGGTTTTCCTGACAGGTCTGAGATCTTGCACTCTTGCTTCGAAAAAGTCACCACATGCTTGTTGTCACATATTTGAGAAATACTTAGAAGGTTGTGCATCAACCCTTCTACACAAAAAGTGTAACACCCCAGATTTTGAGGGTCGAGCAAAGCTCAACTCTAGAGATCAAACGCATCACTTATGCAACATAGATAATGATGTTCAAATGTTGTTTATATCAATGCATTAGACATGAGTGGGATTATACTAAAATAACATATCATACTTCAGAGACAATTTAATTTAGCAAGCGGAAGACTGAAACATATATATATATATATATATATATATATATATATATAAGTACGTAAGGGTGTCGCAACCTACAGAGTATGAATATGATACCGGGCTGAATATGAACATGTATTGTTTCAAATTTTACAAAATATCAAACTGGACATGTCCAACTAATCCTTGTATCCATGTAATCCCATCGAATCAGCACGAGGTCTACATAGACCCGCCCGGTAGCTGAACATAGGAGAATTCCTCCTCATCTACGAAGTCCAGATCAGCTGCATAGACTCTGGCATCACCTGCATCTAAACCAAAGTCTAGTTGGTGTTTTAAAACACCGTCCCAAACTAGGAGTGAGTGATAAACTCAGGGGTATTATAAGGCAAAGGTTAACATGTTATCAATTTAATCAAGCAGTAATGATAAAGCAATACAACAAGCATTTCCTAACTACTCTTATTAATGCAGTAATGGAGTGCAGTAATGATGCATGCCCTCGCACAAAGCTCCCTCACAAGCGACTCCGTCAACCATTCACGCATGGAAAACTTCCTAAATGTGTACTTTCTCGCCAAAGCACATGTAATATGGTGCATGGTCGTGTTAGCTAAGTTCTTAATTAAACTTATTTATAAAGCAAATTTGGGAAGCTACGGTACCTCCCTTTATATCATTACCCCAAACGGATGATCTATCTAGGGTTGTTAATCCTAGTTAACCACATATGATAGGCAAGTTGTAGGGCATCACCCTCAATGGAAAGTAGTGGATAGACAAATTCAAGAGTTTATACTTGTGGTCACTACAGGGAGGCTCATCACCTCAGCACAGGTCGACAACTCGAATATAGTGTCCCATACCACCATATTCAGCTCACAAGTTTGGGTTGTTCACTGGTCACTACGGTGAGGTTCGTCACCCCACCGTAGGCCGACAACTCGGCCATGGTATCCCATACCACCATACCCGACTCATGAGTCTTAGCAGATTGAGGTACCATGGTTGAAATGGGCTTTTACATTGGTAAGTGGTACCTTAGATTCAAGCAGTGATGTCCATACATGGTAAACACACAATAGGCCAATCGGTTTGTTAGGGAAACTCGATTGGTATGGGCACATGCTGATTAAATGGAAATGGTGTGCATAAGCACCCCGTGTGGCCTAACCACTGTCGAGAATCCCTGTATGACCCGTATTCGTCGAATTATCCAATGTGTCGAGACTAACTCGACCACCCGAACAGAGAATGTTACCGATTTCCTAGACTAGGTTGTAGCCCCAATCTTACTCAGATGCAGTAGATAATACATATGATAATCATATCAGCATTAGAAAACATTCCAAGTAAATACTCCATTTGAGCAATTTATCAAACACATTGATCATGTTACTAAGTATTTGCATTTTGTCCATATATTTATGTAGAGGCAAACAAGATTGCATGAAAGAACTATACATATGTATGAGGCAATACCAGATCCAAAGTTAATACTTGTAATAAGTGCAAATCATCAACAATTTCTCATTCAGACAATTTAACAAACACTTAGGCTACAATACACCAAACACATAGACTAGGTTAGTTACAACATATATTTCAGCAAATCCTTATACAAAGAGGTCAACGTGCATATAATAACGATGAATCCTAGATCAGTAGACATGGCAAACACAAATCATATTTTCATGTTCATTCAAACATTTCAACAAACACATGAGATGCATCATATATTCAACATAGTTCGCACATGTATAATTTGTCGAAAATGTCGTAACTAAGATCATATGGCAGTAATCAAGTCAGACATAAATGATTGCTGACATTAAAAGCCTTGAAAACCATAACCTAAACGTTTATAGTCCGCACCTTTTGTCTGAATACTCAATTCGGACGTGGTTCAAATCCTGCGTTCCCGAAAATGGAATAACGAGTACCTAAATCATGAAATCCGTTAGTTAGGTCAACAACCGGCTATTCTAAACCCTAACTACGGTGTTAGGGTTTGGAATTCTTACTCAAACCATAGTTGGAATGAGTCATGTAGCGTAATAGAGAGGTGAATCAGTGCGTGGAGTTGTGGGAAAGAATCGCAACAAAGATCTCCAGGAATCTCTCTTCCTTTCTTCCTCTTTTCTCTCCATTCCTCTCTCTCTCTCTCTCTCTCCTAAGGTTTGGATCAAATTCGTATGAGAGGGGGGTGGAGTGGTTTAAGGCCTTTAAATAGGCCCAGAACTGCTGTCAATGGCCCTAGGGCCATGGTATGCTTAGGTTATAACCAAAGGGTGTCTGTTTTTGACAAACGGAGTTCATCTAGAGGTCCATTACTCACCTGTGGCATGGGGTAAGTTCCCTGATGATGGATCTAAGCTAAGTTATGATTTCAGTGCGATCGGGTTATTAGATCGACTGTGGAGGACCTATATTAGATCAACGGTCATTGTCCCTCGATCAGGGCCACAAGTATACAGATGTGTGCAGGAAAATTTCTCTGATCCATGGGTGTAGTTTAGTCAGGAACTGAGGGTCCAAAATCTTTAATTTTTCCCATAAATGAATGGCCCAATTCACTTAAGTTTCATTACGTTTCCTGAAGATATTCGCGTTTCTCACACACTTTGTTCAAGGCTCAAGGTGTGCAGTTCTGGATACTATTTGGGCTCGATTCTCGCAATGGTTGTCAAGCCTAGTCAGACGGATATAACCCTATAGTTTCACCATAATCGGTCTTTCGACGTGCAGTAAAGGTTCGATACGGAGTATCAATGTGCTCCCGAGAGCAATAGGCTTTTGGAATTTTTCCTAGGTTCTCAAGCAGTATTGAGTTAGCGATTTTGATGGTTTTGGGTCTTACCATTTGTATAAATAGTGGTTCGAGCTAAATCCATTGATTAATCCAGTTCAGTATTTAATTAATTTTTGCC
The DNA here is from genome assembly GCA_030180095.1 of Magnolia changhungtana. Taxonomy (NCBI): domain Eukaryota; kingdom Viridiplantae; phylum Streptophyta; class Magnoliopsida; order Magnoliales; family Magnoliaceae; genus Magnolia; species Magnolia changhungtana. The sequence continues at coordinate 3,140,409 of JASAUF010000446.1, forward strand.
TAAATTTCTACAGGATACGATCCTTAGGTAAATTTTCCTGAAGTGGTACTTGGGCCTTTATACAGATTTTTCCGAGACATTACAATCTACCCCCCTTAAAGAAAATTTTCATCCCTGAAATTAGTACCTTTTTGTACTCCTCGAAGATCTAAGGTTAGTTCTTATGAACTTCGGCTTCTGTTCCCCAAGTAGCCTCTTTCTCATTATGGTGCATCCATAATACCTTCACAAGTGGGATAACTTTGTTGTGTAACACTTGTTCTCTCCTATTTAGAACACGTGTTGGTCACAGCACATAGGTAGCATTTTCACTTAGTTGTACTTGTTACCATTTGATAATATGGGTAGGCTCAAGAGCATACTTCTTTAACATGGACATGTGAAATACGTTGTGCATGCCGGCGAGTGGTGTGGGCAAAGTGAGAAGGTATGCCACCACACTCACTCGGTCTAGAATTTGGAATGGGCCAATGAATGTTGGTGTGAGTTTTCCTCTCTTGCCAAATTGAAGGACTCCCTTCATTGGGAAAACTTTCAGGAATACGTGGTCCCCAACCTTGAATTTTACTTACTGTCGTCTGGTATCGGCGTAACTCTTCTGTCTACTATGGGATGTAAGAAGTCGACGCCTGATGATGTCGATCTTCCCTGAGGTCGCCTGTACTAAATCTTGGCCAACCAAACTCTTCTCACCAACTTCTGCCCAACAATGTGGAGCTAAACATAAGCACCCATACAAGGCTTTATAAGGAGCCATGCCAATGCTTTCTTGGAAGCTGTTGTTATAAGAAAACTCGGCACAGGGGAGACAATCATCCCAACTGTCTTCGAAATCAGTCACACACGCTCGCAACATATCTTCTAATATCTGATTTACCCGTTTCATCTGCCCATTAGTCTGTGGGTGGAACGCAGTACTGAACTTCAGTTGTACTCCCATTGCTTCTTGAATTCAGGTCCAGAAAATATACATGAATCGTGTGCCTCGGCCCGGCACAATCTCCATAGGAACTCCATGCAGTCGTACTATCTCCTTGATGTACAGCTTGGCTAAATCATCTGCCGAATTAGAAATTTTAATAAAGAGGAAATGGGCGGATTTCGTCAACCAGTCTACAATCACCCAAATGGAGTCATACCCCTTTCTCATCTTTGGTAACCCGGAAATGAAAACCATGGATAAGAAATCTAACTTTCATTCAACGATGGACATGGGCTGAAGTAAACTAGGAGGTCGACGATACTCGGCCTTGACCTGCTTACACGTGAGACAATAGGACATGAAGTCTACTATCTGGGCCTTCATGTTGTCCCACCAGTACGAACTCTTCATGTCTCAATACATCTTCGTACTACCCGGATGCATCGCCGTCCTTGAATTGTGAATGGCTTCCAAGACTTCCCTTCTCAAGTCATGGAGATTTGGAACGCATAGGTGGCCACGATATCGTAAACCCCCATCCAAACTAATTCTCCATTCGGATTCTTTACTGTTACTCGCTCGTTCTCTCATTTTCACCAACAGTTCATCTTCTTTTTGAGTTGCAATAATTCGGTCATCAATGAGCGGCTGTATGTGTATGTGTGCAACGCTCTCGAATGGCTCCTCCACTATTAGCTTCTGTTCGAAATCTCACATAAACTCCACCATATTCTACTCCTCTATCATCAGTGGGGCTACAAATTCTATTATTTTCTTGCGGCTCAACGCATAGGCCACAAGGTCGGCTTACTAGGATGGTAGGAGACCTAAAACTTGAAGTCTATCAAAGTCTCCATCCAACAGCGTTGCCTCATATTTTGGTCCCTCTGCATAAATATGTATTTGTGGTTCTTGTGGTTGCAAAAGAGCTCGAACTCCTCTCCGTAGATGTAATGTCTCCAAAGCTTTAATGAGAAGATGACTGTTGCCAATTCCAGGTCGTGTGTGGGGTAGTTTTCTTCGTGCTTCCTCAATTAATGCGAGGCATAGGTGATCACCTTATCCTTCTACATCAGTACACAACCCAAACCAACACGAGACGCGTCGGTGTATATAGTATATCTGACCCCTTGCTCTAACAATACTAGCACGGGTGTGGACGTCAGCTTGTCCTTTAATTCCTGAAAGGCTATATCTACTTTCTCGTTCTAGGCAAACTTAAGATCTTTTCGAGTGTGTTGAGACAACGGTCTGGCTATGTCTTTGATAAATCAGTGATAGTATCCAGCAAGTCCGAGGAAACTCCTCACTTCTGTAATGGAGCCGGGTTGTTCTCAGTCCTGTACCGTTGCCACCTTGGCAAGGTCCATGACAAATCCTTCCTTGGACACCACATGTCCCAGAAACTTGACTTCCTCTTTCCAAAAGTCGCATTTTTGGTATTGTGCAAACAACTGATTCTTCCTGAGAATATCGAAGACTACTCACAGGTATTCTTCATGATCTTTTCGACTCTTGGAGTATATCAAAATGTCATCTATAAACACAATGATAAATTAGTATAGATACAACTGAAACACCCAGTTTATGAGGTCCATGAACACGGTCGGTGCATTTGTAAGCCCAAATGGCATCACGAGGAACTCGTAGTGTCCAAAACTGGTTTTAAATGTTGTTTTCTACACATCTTCATTTCTTACGTGCAACTGATGATACCCGGACTGTAGGTCAATTTTGGAGAAATATTGTGCCCCTTTCAACTAGTCAAACTGGTCATCTATCCTGGGTAAAGGATACTTGTTCTTGATGGTGATGTGATTCAGTTTGCGAATCAATATACAATCACAGTGATTCGTCTTTCTTCTTTATAAATAACAGATCATCAATCTGTCTCCTCAACTCCTTCACTTCACATGGAGGCTTGCGATATGTTTATAAAGAGATAGGTGTCACACCCAGTACAAGGTCAATAGTAAAATCGATCTCGCACTGAGGAGGTAGCCTAGGGATCTTTCTGAACATTTCTGTGAAGTCTTAGATTACTAGCGTGTTCCCAAGTGTAGGGCCCCCAACATTTTTCAATAAGGAAGAGTAACAACGGATGCGGAAGGGGCAATTGACCTGAACTAAGAAAGTGAAGGTTGTGCCATCGGGCCCATGTGTTGTCACTAATCTGATTTCACAATCAATCTCTGCCTTCATTTCAGTGAGCCAATCCATGCCGAGGATGATGTCATAATGATATATCATGGTGACAATCGGATCAATGCATACCACCCTGCTTCCTAAGTCTATTAGGCAACCTTTACAAAGCTTCGTGATATTAGTAAAAGTTCTTGCTGCTGTGATGACTCTCACCCCAACCATAGGGGTAGTTTTAGCCCTAATCGCTTAACTGTGGAGTATGCGATCATGGAAATAGTGGACTCGATGTCCACCAACAGAAAAACTGGTGTACCTTAGATGTGGGCAATGACTTCGAAGGCTAAAGGCACTGCAGTTTCTGACTCAGATGCTTCAGCTGCAAGTGCATGTACACATGCTTGTTGAGAATGATTGGGTTACGCTCCCATAGGTCATTGAGGCGGCCTATTTCGGGGTATGGGTGGTCGGTAGAATGGCTGTGATGGTGGTGCTGATCATAGCGGTGGAGCTGAAATAGACTGTGGCAGCTGGCGGTTGATTTTCCAAGGCAGCATAAAGTCGTTGCCCCTCATCTTGGTAAAATAATAGGTGTTTGTATGGCCCATCTTCTTACAGTATACACACCAAATATCTGATCGCCTCGGTTGGGTTGTTGGAGTTATTAGCCTGGGAGGCGAATCTGCATGTGGCATCTTACCGAGGAATGGTCAGTTCAACAATTCAGGTCGAGTCTTTGGGCCCATTGGCATGCGTGTTTGAGACAATTTGTATCCATCCTGCTCAGCTTACAAGGACATGTTCACTAGCTCAACATAGTTGGGAATGCTAGCGCAACACATCTTAGTGTAGATATCGGGCTGAGATCCTCTAAAAACTACCGCATTCTCATCGGCTCATCTACTAGGATCAGTGGAGTATACCTGACCAGCTCCGTAAATCGGTTCTCATATTTAGCCACTGTCATTCCTCCTTGTCGGAGGTGAAGAAATTCACCCTCCTTTTCGTTACGATAAGTGAGGGGGAAGTACTTCCCATGGAATTGAGTTTCAAACGCGTCCCACGTCCACACGTATCCTGCAGGGATGGTTCATAGGATGTTGTCCTACCAAAGACTAGCCTTCTTCTCAAACATATATATAACTAGCTCCACCTGGTCTGCCTTAGTACAGTGCAGCGGCTTCAGTAATGGGTTCTGTATGTGGGCATAAAAAGCTCCTATGGTGCCTTCATTTGCATATGCTTTCCCTTCAAACATGAGGCCCCATCCAGTCTCCAACAAGAGGTCAATCACTGGATACAGTCTAAATAATTTCTCATCGACATGCTCTCAAAAATAACTTTATGGTCATGAAACTTACTAAGTCCGGTGCCCGCCAGTAGGGATCTTTTGAGTGGGATTTGAGGATCGAGATCCCGTTTCGTTCTTTGCTCTCCCTCGTCGCTCGTGCTAGCCTCTGCGCCTGCCTTCTTCCTCAAGCAGCATGAACGACTCTGTCCGGCCTCATCTGGGGCCACTCTTCTCTTTCCCATAAGGGAAAGGAGCATTGAGATTGAGAAGATGGCGGTCACAAGCTCAATGAGAGTCATGAAAGTGGAAAAGCACACAAAAAGGGGATTTTTATGCTCAAATAGGTGGGAATAGGGAAGATAGAGAGTAGTAAGAGGTAGTTTTGAGAGAATGGTCGTGGGTAGATATAATAGATAGAAGATTTGGAATATGGGAATATATAAAGGAGAGGATTTAAGAGAGAAATGAGGTTTTGAGGGGTTTAGACGGTTTGGAATGAGGTAGAATGAGAGAGAGGGGCAAAAAGGGGGGTAAAAAGGGTAGTAAGAGGGGGTCCCACACATGGGAGGGCCCCACATGGCAGGACAATGGGTGTCACCCTGTCGGTCCCAGCTGTGGAGCTGGGCAGGTCCCACCATAAATCGTGATTCGGGCCCCTATGTCCGTGTGATGTGTTTTCTCGGTCCAACAAGCGCATATTCACACTTTTTTTTTATTGTTTCAAGTGTAGGATTCGTTGAATTATCATTCGAACCCGTCGACTAATGGCCTAAAAGGGACTGAGCTCATTTCACATGATCTCGGACGCGTACAGCTACATTACAACGATCAATTTCGCCTGTCGGTGAAACTTTGGGATCCTACGATCCTTTCTACATTCATTGCTCCCTTCGTAAGTCAGAGTGCATTTAGAGTGCGTCGTGTTACCTATAACCCAGGTCCAGTTTAATCTAAATCATGCTCTGATACCAACTTGTAACGCCCCTAATTTTAAGGGTCAAGCAAAGCTTGACTCCTGAGATCCAACGCATCACTTATGCAACATAGATAATGATCCTCAAATGTCATTTATATCAATGCATTAGACATGAGTGGGATTATACTAAAACAACATATCATACTCCAAAGACAAATTAATTTAGCAAGCGGAAGACTGAAACACATAATCTAAGTACGTAAGGGTGTCACAACCTCCAGAGTATGAGTATGATATCGAGTTGAATATAAACATGTATTGTTTCAAAATTTATAAAATATCAAAATATACATGTCCAACTAATCCATGTATCCCTATAATCCCGTCGAATAAGCACGAGGTCTACATAGACCCGCCTAATAGCTGAACATAGGAGAATTCCTCCTCATCTACGAAGTCCAGATCAGCTGCATAAACTCTGGCATCACCTACATCTAAACCCGAGTCTGGTTGGTGTTTTAAAACACCATCCCAAAGTGGGAGTGAGTGATCAACTCAGTGGTACTATAAGGCAAAGGTTATAATGTTATCAATTCAATCAAGTAGTAATGATATAAAAATACAACAAGCATTTCCTAAGTACTCTTAATAATGTAGTAAAGGAGTGTAGTAATGATGCATGCCCTCACACAAAGCTCATTCACAAGCAACTTCGTCAACCATTCGAGCATGGAAAACTCCCTAAACGTGCACTTCCTCGCCAAAGCACATGCAATGCAGTGCATGGTCGTGTTGGCCAAGTTCTTAATTAAGCTTATTCATACAGTAGATTTGGGAAGCTACGGTATCTCCCTTTATATCGTTACCCCAAATGAATGATCCATCTAGGGTCATCAATCCTAGTTAACCAATTACGATAGACAAGTTGTAGGACTTCACTCCTAATGAAAAACGGTGGATAGGCAAATTCAAGAGTTTATACTCATGATCACTACGGGGAGGCTCGTCACCTCAGCGCAGGTCAACAGCTCGAATATAGTATCCCATACCACTGTATTTAGTTCACGAGTTTGGGTTGCTCACTGGTCACTATGGGGAGGCTCGTCACCCCACTGTAAGACAATAGCTCGGCTACGGTGTCCCATACCACCATGCTCAACTCATGAGTCTTAGCAGATTGAGGTACCATGGTTGAAATGGACTTTTACAATAGTAAGTGGTACCTTAGATTCAAGCAGTGATGTCCATACATGGTATATACATAATAGGCCAATCGGTTTGTTAGGAAAATTCGATTGGTACAGGCACACGCTGATTAAATCGACATGGAGTGCATAAGAACCCCGTGTGGCCTAACCACTGCCGAGAATCCTCGTATGACCCAGATTCGTCGAATTATCCACTGTGGTGAGACTAACTCGACCACCCAAACAAGGAATGTTACCGATTGCCTGGACTAGGTTGTAGTCCCAATCTTACTCAGATGCAGTAGATAGATACATATGATAATCATATGAGCATTAACAAACAATCCAAGTAAATACTCCATTTGAGCATTTTATCAAACACATTGACCATGTTACCAAGTATTTGAATTTTGTCCATATATTTGGGTAGAGGCAATCAAGATTGCATGAAAGAACTATACAAATGTATAGAGCAATACAAAATCCTAAGTTAATACTTGTAATAAATACAAATCATCAACAATTTCTCATTCAGACAATTTAACAAACACTTAGGTTACAATACAACAAACACATAGACTAGGTTAGTTACAACATATATTTCAGCAAATCCTTATACAAAGAGGTCAACATGCATATAATAACGATGAATACTAGAGCAGTAGACATGGTAAACACAAATCATATTTTCATATTCATTCAAACATTTCAACAAACACATGACATGCATCATATATTCAACATAGTTTGTACATGTATAATTTATCGGAAACGTTGTAACTAAGATCATATGGTAGCAATCAAGTCAGACATAAATCATTGCTGACATGAAAGCCTTGATAACCATAACCTAAACATTTATAGTCTGCACCTTTCATCAAAATACTTGATTTGGATGTGGTTCGAGTCCCATGTTCCCGAAAATGGAATAACAGGTACCTAAATCATGAAATCCATTAGTTAGGTTGATAACCGACTATTCTAAACCTTAACTATGGCATTAGGTTTTGGATTTCTTACCCAAACGATAGTTGGAACAAGTTGTATAGCGTAATAGAGAGGTGAATCAGTGTGTGGAGCTATGGGAAAGAATCCCAGCAAAGATCTCCAGGAATCTCTCTTCCTTCCTTCCTCTTTTCTCTCCTTTCCTCTCTCTCTCTCCTAGGGTTTGGAACAAATTCGTATGAGAGAGGGGTGAAGTGGTTTAAGGCCTTTAAATAGGACCAAAACTGGTGTCAATGGCTCCAAGGCCATGGTATACTTAAGTTATAACCAAAGGGTGTCTGTTTTTACAAACGGAATTTATCTACAGGTCCGTTACTCACCAGCGACATAGGGTAAGTTCCCTGACGATGGATTTATGCCAAGTTATGATTTCGGTGTGATCGGGTTAGCAGATCGACCATGGAGGACCTGTATTAGATCAACGGTCGTTGTCCCTCGATCAGTGCCACAAGTATACAGATGTGTGCAGGAAAATTTCCCTGATCCATGGGTGAAGTTCTTTTAGGAACCGACGGTCTGAAATCTTTAATTTTTCCTATAAACAAATGGCCCAATTCACTTAAGCTTTATTGCATTTCCTAAAGATATTCGCGTTTCTCAAACACTTTGCTCAGGGCTCAAGTTGTGCAGTTCTGGATACTATTTGAGCTCGATTCCCATGATTGTTGTCCAGCCCAGTAGGACGGATATAACCCTGTAGTTTTACGGTCATCGGACTTTCGACTTGCGGTCCAGGTCCAATATGGAGTTTCAATGTGCTCCCGAGAGCAACGGGCTTTTGGGATTTTACCTAGGTTCTCAAGTAGTGTTGAGTTAGTGATTTTGATAGTTTTGGGTGTTGCCATTTGTATAAATAGTGGTTCGAGCTAAATCCACCGATTAATCTAGTTCAGTACTTAATTAATTTTCGCCTAAACTTCTACAGGATATGATCCTTAGGTATATCTGCATGAGGTGGTACTCAGGCTGCATGAGGTGGTATTCAGGCCTTTGTACGGATTTTTCTGAGATGTTACAAAAAGCGTTCTCATATTTAAACATTTGTAATCCAATAATAGTCCCATGCCCCATTACCTTAGCAGTGTATCCATCTCCAAAAGTGACCTTCCCATCAACAAGTTTTAAATAATTTGAGAGGAGATTTGTCACCCATTATGTGTCTTGAGCACCCGCTATCAACTTGCCATTTGGTACTATTCTCTGTTTTAAAATTGGAATGAGTAACTAGGCAATTTTTCTTTATTTTTGCTACCCATTTTGACATAGTTTTTCTTGTTTTTACTTCACCATGGGCTTGCTTGGCCATGTTGGGTAAATGAATCATTTTTCCCTGTTTCATTAATTTCTCTGTTTTTTTATTCAGTTAAGCCACTTGACTTAAAAGTTCCTTCATCCTTTTTGTCATTTTGGGTGGAGATGGATGTATCTTTCCTTTTGCCATGTACTTTGGTGGACTCATGATATGTTGCATTGTTCTTCCAGTTAGTTTGTATTTGCCAGTAATGTTCAACCTGGAATTGGGATGAGTCCTCTTAAGAGTAATGCATTCAAATTTATAATGGCTTGAATCTCCACATGAATGATAAATATGAGTTGCCCTTGTGTTACTTCCCGAGGAAGCACCTTTCTTAGGCATTGGTGCTGAGGGATTGGGATTTGGTTTCCCATTCACATATCTCAGTCCTCTCCTGTCTTTTTGAGTTCTCCCCATTCTTAACAGTTTTTCAAGTTTTTCACTACTCTCGAAGAATTTGTAGTTTAGTTCCACAGATTTTCTAGATTTTTCTGCATCAAAGATAAGTTTGTGATTCTCATTCTTAAGATGCATGTTTTCATCTTCCAATAGTTTAATTTGTTTGTTTAGTTTTCCCAACTTAGATTTGAGAAATGAATTGATTCTTTCTAGCTTATCATTATCTGAGTGGTATTGCTGAAGATCATTAATCAATTATGTATTGATCTCTAAAGTTTTATCTAGATCCATGTGCAGCAATTTATTCTTATCCTCATTGATTCCAAGTCTTTTAAGGATATTGATGTTATGTATGTAGAGTTGATTATAGGCGTGTCGTAAACTATCATTTTCTTCTTATTTCTCATCATCTGATGGAAATGACTCCTCGACTTGTGATTCATCAATTTCCTCAGTTATCTTGGGAATATAAAAGGATGTGGAGGCCATAAGTATTTTCAAAGATTTTTGGTCTCCATCACTTTTTGATTCACTAAATTCTAAGTTTGATTCTTCAGTGTCATCCCAAGTGGCTGACATAGCCTTTCCCTTAGTCTTCTTGTTAGGGCATTTAGTGGATAAGTGCCCAAATTTTTGACAAGTGTAACACTGAGGCTCTTTGGACTTCTTGATAGATTTACCTATATGGCACTTGTTGTCCAAATGTTTACCTTTGAATGATCGACCACGGTTTTTGTGAAAGAATTTTTTGAACCACTATGCCAAGCCACATCTTCATTTTCCCTTTCACTTTCTTTTTCCTCATTAATAATGGTGTGTTTTGCAGCTTTGAGGGCATTACTTTTGGATTTAGGGCTTAGCTTGAAGTGTAGTTTAAATGTTTGTAGGGAACCTACTAGTTCTTCTACTTTCATTTCATCAATATTTCCACACTCTTCAATAGTTGTAACTTTGGAGTTAAAACATTCCAGTAGGGATCTTAGAATTTTCCTACAAAATTTTGGGACTGGAACTTTCTATCCTAATCCACCCATAGAATTACAGATGATGTTTAGTTTTGTAAAGAATTCCATGAAGGTCTCATGTTCCTCCATCCTGAGATGTTCAAACTGTGATGTTAGAAGTTGCAGCTTGGATCTTTTTGCTATGTTGGTTCCCTCATGGCTTGTTTCCAACAAATTTCATGCTTATTTTGATGTGCTGAACATACTAATTTGATTAAATACTTCTTGAGATACAACACAATAAATAACATTCATCGCTTTAGCTTTAGAAGTCTAATTTTCTTTATCAAACGCAGTCCACATTTCTTTGGATTTTGGTTTGGAGACAGTTGTGCCATTTTCAAGTACTATTTGTTCGGTTGGTGGCACATATCCATTTTCAAAAATGTCCCAAATATCATGATCCAAGGATCTCTGAAAGTAGTGCATCCTAGCCTTCCTATTGCATAGTTTGAACCACCAAATACAAGGGGTCTAGTCACAGATGAGCCCTCCCCTTTGGCCATGATTCCTAACTTCAGTCAAGATCACTCCCTAGCTGTTAAGCCCTTAAGAGAGACCCTCTCTGATAGCAAATGAAATTGTGGTAAGAACTGCTTTAGTTGAAGTGAGAATAGGTCAAAGTGTCCTAGAGGGGGGTGAATAAGACTTTATAGAAATTTATGCCGATTTTAAATCCTATTACCTTAATCTTGATATAATATGCAACTATCAAGATATCCTCAATTTAACTCTAATGGCTTCCAAACCAAGTAGAGGATCCAATCATAAGACTACTCAATATTAAACATGATTTAGCATTAAGATGGATGAATTATGTGAAAGTGTGTGGGATGTGATTCAGCTCTAAAGATTCATATTATCATGCTTGCATGCAAATTCAAAAATAAATATAATGAAGATCAAGCAAGTATCAATCCCAAACACAATTGTTTATAGTGGTGCAGCTATGTGTCTACTCCACTCCCAGCGGACGCACTCATGCCATGAGTGTACTGGATTTCACTAACGGAGGTTTTAAATCAAGTTCACCTCTAACCTTTACAACCTATATAAGGTTGACTCTAGGACCTACACAAGATACCTAAAACGTGCCTACACAAGGTACCTAAAACATGCCTACACAAGACATAAGTTTATGCCCTACACAAGAGCAAAGGTCAACACGAAGCACCTAAGTTTTATGCCCTACAAAAGAGGAAAGGATCCACACAAGGAACCTAGGTTTTAGGCCACACAGGCCAAGGATCCTCACAAGGAACCTGATTTAGACCACACAGGTCAAGGATTTACACAAGAACCCTAGTTTAGGCCACACAGGCCAAGGTCCTACACAAGGACCTAAGTTTATGCCCTACATAAGAGCAAGGGTTAACACGCAGCACCCAAACGTACTCTCTCATTGGAGGCCTCCTATGAGGACTTGTAAGGGGTGAGATATACCTGTGACCCAATCTTACACAAGGAATGATCAACAGGGTCTCTGGACTCTATTAACTTACAGATAAGTAGATGAGCCCCATTCTGCATGTTGATGAAGATCTCCACCTTGATGATGAAGATGCTTCAGCTCCCTTGATCTACAACACTTGATGATGCTCTAATAAAGGCGACGGGTTGGGTCATGGTTATGTTGGAATCCTACTTTAATAAATGTTTTCCTATTTTAGAGGAGTGATTCCAAGCTTTCAAGCATTCAAGGTATCCCAGCTCAATGATTTGCCATTAAAATAGTAGCTGGATGATCCTTGGATGAGGAAGTTCATTCACCAATCTACTCTATTGAATATTAATGATGAGGATGGATTGAGGAATGAACTCCCATGAGAAAAAGGGCTTAGGGTATGTGGTATACAATTATTCTCTCAAAGCTCTCTCACTTTTTCTCAATACAGTAACCAAGAGCAAGCTCTCCTTATGTAAGCAAAAGTTCCCACGAAAATAAAACTATCAGGTTGCCGGAATTCAACCTGTAGGACCGCGGGACTTAGAGGAACGAAATGCACAGACACACACAAAGGTAGGGTCTTACATGTAAGTACTATGTTTTCTAGCTCGTATGATTGTCAAATTTTGTATTGTCAAAACCTCTTAGAATCTGTGTCTTGTGTAGTGCATCTACATATTCAAGACTGTGCATCTCATGTATAAGATCAAAGGTCTTTATCTCAAGAACTTCAAATGCAAGATTAAGAGATATACATGTTCAAGTACAACTCAAAGTTTTGTGATAGTTCACTCCTTCAAGCTTCAAAGTTCAAGGTTTCAAAGCTACATATAAAGGCAAGACAATAGTCTTTACTTTGGTACTCAAAGCTCAAGGTGAAGTACAAATTAAGTACCTCAAGCTAAAGCTTCAATGTATGACAAATTTAAGCTTCAAAAGGTCCCAAGTTCAAGCTTCATCATATGTCAAGATCTCGAGCTTCGTGAACTTTAAAGAACGACTATCAACTGAACTAAAAGAAGATTCACTGTTCATAGATTGCTTACAAGGTATGAATGACCCTAGATTGACCATAGGATAGGTTATTTTGAATACATAATTTAATTGGGCTATTTTATAAGTGCATAGTCTGTTTTTCGACTAGTCTTAGACTAAGTTCGACTAGTCCTAACACTGGCTTGACCAGTCTAAGAAAGCCTCGACTAGTCTTAAGGTTGTTACTTATTTTTGAGATTGTTTGTTAAATCCTTGACCAGTATTGATTCAAGCAAAATCAATACGTCGCTCTAAGGGATAAGTTAGTGATATTCTTAAGCTATTTAGTGCTCATTTCATATTCTCTTTAATTAGCTGTTTACATTTGATTTTGTATTCTGCATTACAATTTTATTTGAAAGAGAGATTGAAAGTATTCCCATTTCTTGGAATCAAAATCAAATCAAGCTAGCCCAAAGTGATTTAATTTAAAATCAATTTAGAACTTATAACATTTTCACAAGTGAGTGTGAATATTGAACTTCTACATTGAACTTCTACTCCGAATTGGTTCTTTCGGGTTGCATTAAAAGGAGAATATCTAGATAAGTATTTTACAGTTTTGTAAATTCATTATTTTGGTTTAATTTAGATTGTGCCAGAAAAATCTCTTTATTTTAGTTTGTCTGAGGTGATCTAGAAAACTCAGAGTGTGTTGTTTTTTGAATTGTGTAAGCCCACTTGAAAGACACAGTTGTGAGGGTTTTAAGTGAATCTTGAAAAACTTATTTTCATAGTGAACGCTAATATCCACTGTGTGAGGATATTAGGAGTGGAGTAGTTATGTAGTTGTTTTTCTAAACAGTTGGTGTACACACAAGCGAACCACTATAATTTCTGGTCTTGTGGTGATTGATTGATTATTTCATTTTGTGGATGTTGAAATTTCCCTTTATGCATTTTCAGAGAATGTTGTAATAGCTTAGTTATTTCCTTTGCTATTTATTTCTTTATTCTTCTGTATCGGTTTGAGATTTTGATACACAGACCGTTCTAAGAATCAGGTTGTCCTACCATAAGCCATTGGTTTTTAGTGTAAGGTTGTCCTTAGAACAAAATCTCTCAATACTTGTACACGTGAGGTTGTTTTACATTTATGCATTGTGGAATTGTTTAATTGTTATCTTTATTTATATTTATTTAAATTCTGCATTTAATTTTTAATTTGGCATAGTCCTATTCACCCCCCCTCCCTATAGGACTCTTAGCTCGGCCTTTTCAAGTGGTATCAGAGCCTAATAGTTCGTTTTAATGATTATCACTTTTGGATTAATTTCATAAGCTAATCGATTTAAGCTTTGTATGATGTCCAATTTTGTTAGCCTTTCAGTCACTAGGCCTCCACCATTTGATGGCTCCAATTATGCCTATTGGAAAGCCAAGATGAGAATTTTCTTAAAATTCATGGATGAGAGTGTGTGGCAAGCCACAGTGACTAATTGGACCCCTCCCACCACTGAAGTGACTGGTACTGATGGATCTATAACTGTAAAAGTAACACCTTATTTCACTTGGACTAATCTTTAGAAAAGTGAGAGTAGTGCCAATGCAAAGGCTCTAAATGCTATCACTTGCGCACTATCACCGGATGAATTCGAGAGAATTATATCCTGTGATACTGCAAAGCAAGACTGGGATGTTTTGGAAATGGCAAACGAGGGAACAACAATTGTCAAGAAATCCAAAGTCCAAGTCCTTACAACCAAATTTAAGGAAATACATATGGAAGAAAGTGAAACTTTCATGGACTTCTATACAAGATTAAATGACATTGTCGACTCCATGTGGGGTCTCGATAATAGAATCTCAGAAAGTAAAGTTTGTGAAAAGATACTACGCTCACTACCTGAACGGTTCAATTCAAAGGTGACTACATTCGAGGAACTTCGTGATACGGATAATATGAGGGTAGAAGAATTAGTTGGTTCATTACAGACCTATGAGTTAAACTTTAAAGCTCCTAAAGGTACATCCATCACTCTTAAATCTTCTAAAAGTATTTCTTAAGAAAATAGTAGTAATTCTAATTTAGAAAATTCTAAAGATGATATGACCCTTTTAGCTAAAAATTTTTATAACATTTTCAAAAGTAAAAAGAGGGTTGATTTTCAAAAACTTAATGAAAAGAAAAGATTTAAATCTAAAACCTGGAAATCTTTAAAAGACAATCAATGTTACAACTGCCATGAATATGGGCATTTAGCAAACAAATGTCCAAGAAAGGGTAAACCTAAAAAGAAAGGTATGTTGGTTACTTGGGATGAATCTTCCTGCTCTGAAGCCTCTTCTGAGTCAGAAGATTCTGAAACCGAGTCGGGTAATGAAGTTAAAGCCCTTATGACTCTAGCCAAGTTCATTTTTTTAGATAATGATGATTCAACTAGTGAAGAAAATCTGAATAGTGATCTTGAAAATGAAGAAGATCTTCAAGATGCTTATAATGCCTTATACAAGGAAACTTGTAAAATTGTCGCAAAACTAAAACTTCAGAAAGAAAAGTTTTTAAAACTTAAAGAAAATTTTGATAATCTTATTTTAGAAAAATCTCACATTTCAGATTGTTTTGAAAAAACTAAGTGCGACTTAGATTTCAAAATTTCCTAAGTTGAAAACTTAAAATCTAAAAATGAAAAGCTAAAACTTGAAGTCTCTTCACTTTTGAGTTTAAAAGACACTTGGAGGTATGCCCAAGGTGATCCTAAGTTAGAAAAACTCTTATCCGGATCCAGAAAATGTGGCGATCGATCTGAATTGGGCTACGATAAAAGTATTCCTCCCAAGCATAAGAATACTCCACCTAAATTTGTGAAAGGGGATTCTTCAAACTCAAAAGGAAAAAGTTTGAATTAAAACTATTCTAAAAATGCTAAGACATTTCAAACCTTAAAACCTAAAAGTAATCATATCAACTATAAAAATCATAATCATAATCCTTTAGATGAGAAAATTGTTGATTTACTTAAGGAGCTCTTAAAATCTAACTCAATGGGTCGATCTTATAACAACTACAAACATAAGAAGACCAACTATATTCCTAAACCTAAGACTGTAATGAAATGGGTTCCTAAGGTTACTTGCTTGGTTGCCCACACTGCTTTCAAAGCTTCTAACCATTCAAAGTGGTACCTAGACAGTGGATGCTCCAGACACATGACTGGTGACAAAGGTCTATTCACCAATCTTAAAGATATGACTGATAGTTTAGTCACATTCGGTGATGGTAGCAACTACAGAATTGTTGTCCAAGGTATGGTTCAACTTTTAACCTTCCTTTATTTAAGAATGTTTTATATGCAGAACGGTTAAAATACAATTTATTAAGCATCTCAAATATGCGATAATAATCATAGTGTAAAATTTACTAACCTAGGATGCGAAATTTTAAATAAAAATATTCTGTAACATTAACTGGTCACAGAACTTCTGAAAAATGTTACATTATAAGTGATTCAAGCTCGTCTAATCTATCGTGTTACATGGTCCATACCAATGAGACAGAATTATAATAAAAGCGCCTTGGACATTTACACTACGGTAACTTGTATAGATTAAGCAAAAGAGAGTTGGTAAGAGGCTTACCCAAAATACAGAAAATATATAAGATATGTGGCGAATGCCAGATTGGCAAACAAACCAGGAGTACTCACAAAAAGGTGAACTCCAATGCCACATCTAAACTGATCAAACTTTTCCACATGGATCTAATTGGACCAATTAGAACGGAAAGTTGAGGTAGCAAGAAGTACATACTGGTAATTGTTGATGACTTTACCAGATATACATGGGTAGTCTTCTTAAGGGACAAATCAGAAACCTCGATGAAGTAAAAAAGGGTACTTAAACATTTCCAAATGGAAAAAGGATCTTAAGTCTGTAAGATCCGTAGTGATCATAGATCAGAATTTGAGAATAGCAGTTTTGAGAAGTTTTGCAGTGATCAGGGAATATCACATGAATTCTCTGTGCCCAAAACACCACAGCAAAATGGTATAGTAGAAAGAAAAAATAGAGTGCTTCAAGAAATGGTAAATGTAATGTTAAATAGTATGAAGCTCCCTAAAAATCTTTGGGCTGAAGCTGTAAATAATGCTTGTTATATAATTAATTGTGTTTATACTAGAAAATCAAATGGTAAAACAGCTTATGAAATTTGGTTTAATAAATAGCCTACTGTCAAATACTTTCGAGTTTTTGGTAGCAAGTGCTACATTTTACGCGACCGAGAAAATCTGGGTAAGTTTGACAACAAAAATGATGAAGGGATATTTTTAGGGTATGCTCTGAATAGTCAAGTGTATCGTGTTCTTAACAAGAGGACTGGTGTAATTCAAGAGTATATTAATGTGGTTATTGATGATCACTTAAATACACCTGTCTTAAGTTCAGAAAATGATGAAGTTCTTCTAACTGATAAACCAAACTTTTCATCAAGTCAACATAACACTGAACTAAGGACTGTTAAAGACCATCCAACTAATCAGATTCTTAAAACCCTCTCACTGGTGTGCGCACTCGTAAACAGCTAGAAGATATGTGTAATTACGTGTGTTTTACATCAAAGATAGAACCGACTAACGTAAAAGAAGCTCTTATTGATGAAAACTGGATTATAGCGATGCAAGAAGAGCTCAATCAATTTGTCAGAAATGATGTTAGGTACTTAGTTCTTAGACCTAAAAATAACACATTATCGGAACAAAATATATTTTTAAAAATAAGTCTGATGAACTTGGTAATATGATTAAAAACGAGGCTAGGCTAGTTGTACAAGGGTACACTCAAATTGAAGGCATCGATTATGATGAAACCTTTGCCCCAGTAGCTCATCTTGAATCAATCGGACTATTTATATTCATTGCATGCTTTAGAAAGTTTAAAATATACTAAATGGATGTAAAGAGTGCTTTTTTAAATGGTGATTTGCATGAAGAAGTGTATGTTGAATAAGCAATGGGTTTTAAAGACCCTAAGAATGCTAATCATGTCTACCTCCTGAAAAAGACACTCTACGGTTTAAAATAAGCTCACAGGGCATGGTACAAAAAGTTGACTAAGTTTCTACTAAGTCATAACTTTATAATGGGAAGTGTTGATAAAACATTGTTTGTAAAGAAACATAATGATCACATTTTAATAGTGCAAATTTATGTTGATGATATTATTTATGGATCTACCTGTGCTAACATGACTGTTGAGTTTACAAATCTTATGAAGTCTAAGTCCGAAATGAGCATGGTTAGAAAATTGAATTATTTCCTAGGGTTGCATGTAAAACAGCTACCTGATGGTTTCTTTATCTCTCAAACCAAATATGCTCTGAACTTAGTTAAAAAGTTCAGATTTAAGAATGGAAAATTTTTTTATAGTCCTATGAGTACTTCCTTAAAACTCTCAAAGGACTCTATAGGTAAGAGTGTGGATCCTAAATTGTATCGCAGTATGATAGGTAGTTTGCTTTATTTAACTACGAGCGGACCTGATATTGCATTTAGCATAGGAATTTGCGCTACATATCAATCTAACCCTAAAGAGTCACATTTAATTACTGTTAAGCGCATTTTGTGATATGTCACTAGTTCAGCTAATCTTGGTCTCTGGTATCGACATGATACTAGTGTACAATTAGCTAGTTACACAGATGCTTATTGGGCTAGTAACATTAATGACCAAAAATCAACTTGTGGTAGTTGTTTTATGTAGGGAACTGTTTAGTTTCTTAGCAAAGTAAGAAACAAAGTTCCGTATCGCTCTCAACTACTGAGGTTGAATACATTACAACAGGTAATGCATGTACTCGGCTTGTATGGATGAAAAGAACGTTAAGCGATTACGAAATTGTAATTCCAGTGCAATTAATATATCTAAAAATCCAATCTAGCATTTACGAACCAAGAATATTGACATTAGATATCACTACATTCGTGAGTTAGTGGAAGAAAAGACAATTTCTTTGGAATATATTCCGATCGAGACTCAACTTGCTAACATATTTACAAAACCACTTGACAACAGTAAGTTTGCTAAATTGAAATTTGATCTTGGTATGTGCAATTTGAATAGTTAATTCATGTATTTCTATATCATAATGTATATATTTTTTATTTTAAATGTTTAAAATTTTGAATTTTATGAAAATTGCACATTTTGGGCTGTGCACGACCAGTCGAGTATATACTTGACCAGTCGTGGTAAGATCGGTCGAGAATGTACTTGACTAGTCGTGTAACATGGGTTTAATGCTTTATTTGGGGGAAAAATCACTTTTTTCTCCTTTTGGGTGTCTTCTTTAACGGCTCCTAGGTCGACCGGTCGAACCCATCTCTTATTTCTTCAAGGTTAGTGCATGGTTTTCATTTTCCTTATAGAATCAAGTTCTTTACACTCCCTTTCCATCATTGGTGTGGTTTATTTATTGATTCATAGTTGCTTTTGGAGTTTTCTTCTCAAAAATCTAATATAGTGAAAACCCTCTATACCTCTTCTGTAATCTCTTTGTTCTTTGTTATCTTTGGTACAAATGAATGGTAGAGCCAAGAAGAAAGGATCTCGTAGTCCTACTTCTCGATCAACTCTTATAACAGTGTACCACCTTTGGTCACCCAAAGATGATCTCTCTTATGTGCGAGATATTAGGTTACGCATTGTTATAGTAGAACAACCTGTTAATGTTGATCATTTAGCTCCGTTTGATATCCTCTCTTTCATTCAGTCTGTAGGATGGGATAACATATTACATTGGGGTGGGCCGGCATACCGCTCCATTGTGCAGGCTATGTATGCTTGCATTACTAATTTTTCTACTGAAAATTTGACATTCACTTTCTCAACCAGAGAAGGTCCAATTGATGTGGACCGACATCTTATCTCTGGCTTAATGGATTTACCTGTCAATGATGAAGGTATTCCCATTAGCACTCTAGTGGCAAAACCATCTGAAACTGAGAAGCAAATGCTCACTAGAGATTTATGAAATATAGATGCTGAATGGAATACTGCTGGAAATGCGCTTACCTCAAAGTTTTTGTTACCCAAATATAGAATACTTTACAGGATTTTCATTTTGAATGTCTATCCTTGATCTGGTAACAAAACCGAACTCACTACGTTCATGGTTCATATTTTTCATTCCATCCTTTCTGGAACCTCTTTGTCTTCCTTCCTTGATTTGTCATTGCATCATTCAGTTTCGTCTCCATCTAGGACATAGTGACATTCCCTTTTCTTATCTTATGACTGTGTTGGCCAACCATAGTTTAGTGGCTATGCCTGTTGGAGAAGCTCCCATTCACCACTTACCATTCAACAACTCCAATATTAATAAGATGAATTTGAGGTTGGCCCCAGGCCAAGTCAATGTGGGTACTGGTGGAACTGATGCCGCAAATGAAGAAGAAGGTGATTTGCCTCCAGATGACATCAATATGGATGATATTTTTGATGAGATCAAATCTCATGCAGCAGATGATCCTGATTATCAGCTATCTGACTTTGATGCGTGGTTGCGCTCAGTTAAGGAGAAGGTAGAAAACATGAATGTGTACCATGATTTGCAATTCAAATATATGCAAAAATATCTTAGGCACCTTAACAAGGGACTTCATTAACTTGATCCTACCATACCTGCTCTTTCATTGGGTTCTGATTAGTATTTGATTATGTGGTTTGTAATAACTTTTAAGATACTTAGATTTCTTTTGTTTTCTAGGTTGAACATGGTTGATCATTCTTGAACAATGGTTGTTTATGGATTTACTATCTTGAATATCTTGTTCATTTATTACTCATTACTCTTCTTATTCTTCCCTATTTATCTACTTCCACTATTATTTATTGGTTCCTTCCTTTGTCATATTGTAACAAAAAGGGGGAGAATTTTATCATGCTTGTGATATGTGGCATGTGGATTGTGGATGGATTGTGGATAGGTAGCCATCCATTATTTTTTTTTTCTATGGGGGAGTAAGGGGGAGTATTGTTGGGGAAGTAGATGCGAATTGTTTTGACCTGTTTATGTAATGGTGCATGATTCTTTAACCAGGTTGTAACTGGATTATATTGATAATTGGTGCATGATTCTTTATTGTGCATATTATGCTTATTTTTAATGAAGTGTGTTTTGTCACAAATTTGACAAAGGGGGAGATTGTAAGTGTTATGTTTTCTAGCTCCTATGATTGTCAAATTTTGTAGTGTCAAAATCTTTTGGAATATGTGTCTTGTGTAGCGCATCTACATATTTAAGACTGTGCATCTCATGTACAAGATCAAAGGTCTTTATCTCAAGAACTTCAAATGCAAGATCAAGAGATATACATGTTCAAGTACAACTAAAAGTTTCATAATAGTTCACTCCTTCAAGCTTCAAAGTTCAAAGTTTCAAAGCTACATCTAAAGGTAAGAAAATAGTCTTTACTTTGGTACTCAAAGCTCAAGGTGAAGTACAAATTAAGTACATCAAGCTCAAGCTTCAATGTATGACAAATTCAAGCTTCAATGTATGACAAATTCAAGCTTCAAAAGGTCTCAAGTTCAAGCTTCATCATATGTCAAGATCTCAAGCTTCGTGAACTTCAAAGAACGACTATCAACTAAAGTAAAAGAAGATTTAATGTTCATACATTGCTTACAAGGTATGAATGATCCTAGATTGACCATAGGATAGGTCATTTTGAATACATAATTTAATTAGGTCATTTTATAAGTGCATAGTCTATTTTTCGACTAGTCTTAGACTAAGTTCGACTAATCCTAACATTGGCTTGACCAGTCCAAGAAATCCTCAAGCAGTCCTAAGGTTGTTACTTATTTTCAGAATTTTTTGTTAAAGCCTCGACTAGTCCTAGAGACTGCTCAACCGGTCATGTGAACACTGCTCGACCAGTCCTATAGGCTTGACTCAAAGTCTAGCAACTAATTTGAGTTCCACACAACCAATCATGGACAAGACTCGACCGGTCGTGGAGGCCACTCGACCGGTCGAGCAGGTCCTTCGACCAATCGTGGAACGGTCTGATCTTATCGCACCCAAATTTTCAAAAGTTTATTGGTCCTTCGACCAGTCGAACCGACCTCAAGACTAGTCGAAGATGCAAGTTTTGCACCTATAAATAGAGCACGAATTTTTGAGTTTGATATCCAATTCAAGCAAAATCAATATGTCACTCTGAGAGATAAGTTAGTGATATTATTAAGCTATTTATTGCTCATTTCATATTCTCTTTAATTAGCTTTTTTTATTTCATTTTGTATTCTGCATTCCAATTTTATTTGAAAGAGGGATTGAAAGTATTCTCATTTCTTGGAATCAAAATCAAATCGAGCTAGCCCAAGGTGATTTAATTTAAAATCAATTTAGAACTTAGAACCTTTTCACAAGTGAGTGTGAATATTGAACTTCTACGTTGAACTTCTACTCCGAATTGGTTCTTCCGAGCTGCATCAAAAGGAGAATATCCAATAAGTATTTTACAGTTTTCTAAATTCATTCTTTTGGTTTCATTTAGATTGTGCCAGAAAAATCTCTTTCTTTTGGTTTGTCTGAGGTGATCTAGAAAACTCAAAGTGTGGGGTTTTTGAATTGTGTAAGGCCACTTGAAAGACACAATTGTGAGGGTTTTATGTGAACCTTGAAAAACCTATTTTCATAGTGAATGCTAATATCCACTGTGTGAGGATATTAGGAGTGGAGTAGTTGTGTGGCTATTTTTCTAAACAGTTGGTGTACACACAAGTGAACCACTATAATTTCTAGTCTTGTGGTTTTTGATTGATTATTTCATTTTGTGGATGTCGAAATTTCCCTTTATACATTTATGGAGAATGTTGTAATTTCTTTTATGCAAGTGTGAGAATGTTGTACTAGCTTAGTTATTTCCTTAGTTATTTATTTCTTTATTTCTTTGTATCGGTTTGAGATTTTGATACACAAACTGTTCTAGGAATCAGGTTGTCCTACCATAAGCCATTGGTTTTTGGTGTAAGGTTGTCCTGAGAACAACATCTATATCAACCTCTCAATACTTGTGCACTTGAGGTTCTTTTACATTTCTGTATTGTGGGATTGTTTAATTGCTATCTTTATTTATATTTGTTTAAATTCTGTATTTAATTTTTAATTTGGCATAGTCCTATTCAACCCCCCCCCCCCCCTCCTCTCTAGGACTCTTAGCTCGGCCTTTTCATTATAGTCGTCTTCTCCATTTTTAGCCCATCCATCAACGCGTTTTGGAAAATTTTAAAAATATGTTGAAGTGATGTGAGGAAAAGAATTTGGTTTTGAATTAAGAGAAGTGTCATTTTATGGTTCTCATAGGAATAGTTCTTGGACATATAATTTCGTCCAAGGGAATTGAGGTGGACAAGGCTAAAATTGACCTTATCTCTATCTTACATACACACAAGAGCATACGTGACGTGCGATCCTTCTTAGGACACGCTGGATTTTATGGACAATTCATAAAGAATTTTAGTCATCTCTCTCATCATTTATATAATCTACTTCAAAAGGACACACCATATGAGTAGACTGAGCAATGCCATGAAGCTTTCACTAAGCATAAGGCTAAGTTGACTACCGCACCTACCATACGGCCACTCGATTAGAGTATCCCTTTTGAGATAATGTGTAACGCGTCTGACTATGGTATTTCGGTGATGTTAGGCCAGAGAAAAGAAAAGAAGCCCTATGTGATTCACTATGCAAGTAAAACTCTAAATTCTACCCAAATGAACTACTCTATTATGGAGAGGAGCTCTTTGCCGTAGTGTTCGCTTTGGACAAGTTTAGGTCCTACTTGATCGATTCTAAGATCATTATCCACAACGACCATGAGGCGTTGAAGTACCTTCTTTCTAAGAAGGATGTCAAACCTCGCCTAATAAGATGGATCCTTCTAATCCAGGAATTTGACAAAGAAATATAAGACAAATAAGGAGTAGAGAACATAGTGGCTGAACATCTCTCTAGACTAGATCTCCCCAATTCCCTTGAACCGACATCGATAAATGATATGTTTCCTAATGAAAATTTGTTTAAACTCTCCCAGTTATCTTGGTTTGTTGACATTGTGAATTATCTTACCACAGGTTTCATGCTGACATACTAGATAGTGCAAGATAAGATAAAATTATTTGTCAAGGTACGTAAGTTTTTTCTAGGATTATCCTTATCTTTATAAATATTTCCCAGACCAAATTCTAACGAGATGTGTGCTAGACAATGAACATCAAAGTATTATCCCCTTTTGTCACTCTCAAGCTTGTGGTGGTCACTTCTCTGTTAAAAAGACCACGGCCAAAATTTTGCAGTGTGGCTTTTACTAGCCCACTATGTTCAGACATATTCATGAGTTTTGCAAAGCTTATGAGCATTGTCAGAAAATGGAAGGATTGTCCCGTCGAAATATGATGCTACTGAACCCCATTCTTATCATTGAAGCATTCAATTGTTGGGGCATCGATTTCATGGGGCCATTCCCTCATTCCTTTGGAAATATTTACATTTTATTAGCAGTAGACTATGTCACTAAATGGGTCGAAGTGATCCCGTGATGGACAAAGATCATCAAACGGTCATCAAATTCTTAAAAGAAAAAATCTTTTCCCGGTTCGGAATGCCTCGGGCCATCATTAGTGATAGAGGTTCACACTTTTGTAATAGGCCAATCGAGAACTGAATAAAGAAATATGGCATCTCTCATAAACTGAGTATTTTATACCACCCGCAGACAAGCGGGCAAGTTGAGATTTCCAATGGGGAAATTAAACAAATTCTGGAAAAGTAGTTAACCCTAACTGTAAGGATTGGTCAATCTGCTTGACCGATGCCTTATGGCTTACTGTGCAACTTTTAAAATCCTTCATTAGAATGTCTCCCTTTAGACTCATCTATAGAAAAGCTTACCACTTGCTTGTGAGTTGGAACATAGAGCCTACCGGACTATCAAAAATTTGAACTTTAACTTACATAACACTAGCTTGCTACGCAAGCCTCAATTGAATCAACTCAAGGAAATCCAAAATGATGCATACGAAAACTCGAGAATTTACAAGGATAGGATGAAGGTGTTCCATGATCGGAATATCCGTCGAAAATCTTTCATAACCGGTCAAAAAGTCTTTCTGTACAATTCTCAGTTACATCTTTTTCCAGGTAAACTTTGCTCTCGTTGAACCGAACGTCTCTCCTCATGGGGCCAGCGAGATAAAGAATCTAACGAATGGCAATGTTTTGAAAGTAAATGGACATCGTCTCAAGCCAATCGTTGAGAAGTTTGATTCAGAGGATATGTCCATGCCTCTGATTGATCTTGTGTATCATGGCTGACCCCCTAATCTGATGGAGGTATAGTTAGGTTTATTGCTTTCATAAAATTTAGGATTAGAATAGTTTTTTTTTAAAAAAAATTATTTTCATGCTAACCCATTTACATGAAAAGAACTTTGGAAAGCTTCGAATCTCCATTTCAAGTACTATCTTACCATCACTTTCCTTTTGCTTTTCATTGCCTCATGTGCATTACACGCTTATCTCTTGTACATTGAGGACAATGTAGATTTTAGGTTGGGGTGCAGATTAGGTAGACTAATTAGTTTTTTCTTAGTTCTAAGCAAAAAATTTTAAAATTTTCAATTTTTTAAATTAAAAACCTATTTGGAAAGTGATAATTTGTGTATTTAAGAATGCTTTGAGTATGATGATAAAATATAGATTGAATTCTGAGTTGTTGGAGTTTGATCAACTAAGTAGACTATCACTTAAGTTCTTGCACTTAATTGATTGAGAGGAAGTTAAATATTATGTTGATCTAAATCATAAGACACATTCAATTTACCTTCTGTAAATAATGCTAGAATTTTTTATTGTTAGCATGTGTATCATTGATAGATACTAAGAATTAAGTCTGGAGAATTTTATTCACCTTAAAAAGATGAAAAGAACCAGTTAAAAAATAGAAAGATTGACAAAATGGTCATGTATGATGAAAAGACTGGAAAAGAATGAAAAGTCTGAAAAGAATGAATATAAAAATACTAAAAAGAATGAATAAATAAAAGGGACGGTCGATATAAAATCAAAAACTGGAAAAAGAAAAAAAATGGGATAAGTTTGGAATTAATACTCGATTATTCAATTAATCTTGAGGTGATGAGCATGATTAACATTATGAAATGATAGTATTTTTATGGAAAGTAAGTTAGAATTTTTTTGAGCACATTGAGAAACTTGATATATGAACTTATGCTCCCAAGTGATTAATAAAGAACTTATTTGAATGATTGCTTATGTGATTCAGCTCTAGGTTTTCAAAGTTTCACTTTCTCATCTTCATTCTACTCATTCATACTTGATTGCACAAAAGATTGTTTTCTGAAAGAGGTTTGAACATTGAGAATTGAGGATATCTTCATGCATATTTTTCTCGGGACTAGCAAAATGCTGGTTGGGGGTGTGTTGAGTGTCAAATATTGCATATTTTTCCCTGTTTATATGTTGGTTTTATGAACATGATAATGCTTAATAGGTATATTTTATGTATGTTTATCTTGAGAGATGAATCTAAGAGCTTGGAATGAAAAGTGTGTTAAAAGCATAGAATTAAAGCTTAAAGATCACCAAAGAAAGGGATGGATCTTAGGAGACCACATTGAAGATCTCTCAAGTCCCCAAGATTCAAGGAAATCAAGAGAAGAAGGAAGAAAGTTGACAGATCAAAGTGTAGAAATCCAAAAATCTGAAGCTTTAGCGTCGATAACATCAAACAGCCTTTGATGGCATCGAGACTTGATCGATTACATCTTAACTTACATAAAAATCAAGTTTGGTTGCTGGACTAATTGGATGTATATCTCGATGGCATCGACCACATGTTCGATTCATCGAAACTCAGTTCGATGGCATCGAAGACTGTCCGATTGGATCGAGATTTTTGAAGAATATTGGAGCAACTTGTTGGAACATTCTGGACACTTTTTCGATGGCTCGAAGACATGTTTGATGGCATCGAAGATCTGTTCGATGGCATCGACGAGACGCTCGATGGCATCAACAACTTACGTAATGCGAAAGGGTGCAACTTTTAAATCCGATTCAAACTGGGATTCTTCCTTCGATGGCATCGAAGTTTGTTCGATGGAATCAAAAGCATTATGCGGAGTGCGTAAATTTGAGGTAGTTTTCAAAGTCGGTCAAACAAAACCTATATATTTGGGTTCTCTAAGGAGTTCTAGGGAGGAATTAGGGTTCAAGAAGTAGAACAAAAGGGTGGCGCAACCTCCCAAGAGTTTTTCCTTCTTCCTTAATTTATGTTTAATTTTTTTTAAGGGTTGTAATCTTAATCATGTCTATGGTTAACTATACCTCTTAGCTACGGCTAAGATGTGAAGCTTGTAGTTTATTGGGATGTTTATCTTAGTTCGATTCATGTTTATGTTGAACTTCATTAATTTCTAGTTTGAATTAAGGAATATTTTCAGTTTTTATGATTTATTATGACTCAAATTTGCAATAGATGTTGTGATGGCTTTGAATATCTTCTTATCTGTTTTGATGTTGTTGAGATTGGTAAAATTCATGATTCACCATTGCTTCCTGGGCATGGTAAGTAGTTGAATTCCCTTCCAATAATCACAATGACTCTTCATGTGTGAACTATTTCAATGAGAAGTTCAGATGGTGCTTCAACTATTTTATCTTCCAATTGGATAGGGACTCCGATTCTAGTTGTGTTTTGTTGAATCAAGTAAGGTAACATCTTAATAGCTACAAGTGGATCCTTGGCGCTCTAGTTCCTTTTTATGATTAATAGTTTATTCACAATTATTCTCAACTATTCCAGATTTTTGTTTATTTCTGATTCTAGTTCTAGTTGTACTTATTTTCAGAATACGTATAAGTATAGTCCCTGTAGATTTGACCTCGGTCTCACCGAGTTATTACTACATCGTCACCCTGCACTTGGGGTTTTGAACATGTGCCCACCATAACTGGTGTTGTATCCACACCGTCCATCCATTCGACATGAGAACATTCTAGGGCATGATCCAAAGAATCAGGCAGATCCAAAGCTGGAGTGGACCCCATGACAGAAAACAGTGTAGAGAGGGACGCCTACAGTTGAAACCCACCTGATGTTCATCATCAGGTACCTTTAAGATCCCACTTGTTCATGTGTTAATGCAGACATGAATAAAGGGAAAACACAAATATATGCCTCATCGAAAATGGTTGTGGCCCTAACTAGGGATTAATGGTTGTCTGTTACTCTTCCCACTGTTCTCTATCATGGGGTCCACTCAAGCCTTAGATCTGACTCATTCTTTGAATCATGCCTTAAAATGATCTCTCAAAATGGAAGAACAGTGTGGATGTGATACATACATCATGGTGGGCCCCACTGAAATTGATCACGTCACTTCTATAGGAAGTCTCGCGATTCATTAAACCCATGAGCCTTGCAGTTCCATGGGACTTTTAATCTTCCCGAAATCCAGTGGTGGGATTCTGGAAGTGACTCGAGGCCAGCTCGAAGTCTAATGTGGGATTGCGTAAATCCCTCACACAGGCACCGAACCCCAGTATGCCTTTAAACCCAGCCACTCATGTCTTCCCAAACAAGACTTTATTCGAAATTTGTGGTTCAGAAATCCTACTGCCACCGAAACCCTATTACTCCCATGCACCAAACGCCCCCTTAGGATTTTTCTTCTTCTTCCTTAGTTTTGATAAATTCCATTGATTAATGGGTCTAACCCATCTAATGGGTTTTCTTATAATCAAATTCAGAAAAACTAAATGACCACTCAAATCCAAATATCTAGTATCTACAATTTATAGGTGAAATCTGTTTTTCAACAAAAACCCTTATAGGTTAAACAATTTCATATGTCGTTGTAGAAATTCCTCAGTTCGATCACTCTAGAATTCGTGGTCCTAACATAATATGGGTTTAGGATCCTTTAATTCAAATCTCCTAAACTGACACGACTAGTTTTCACAAAGCCGATCTTCCTTGTTATAGAAACTTATTCAAAATTATCTACTATTGATCAAAACTCCTCCCATGGATCAAGATGATGGACGCAGGGTGAACTCTCTATGATCATTGGTTAAATTAAAGGTTTTTCTGGTAGGGATTTATAGGAAAATAAGAATAAGAAGTTGAAATATTACTTGGTGGAGGCTCTCCTTTCCTAGAGCTTCCTTCTCTCTCCCCACTTCTCCTAGACTTCGTGGGAGCCCTGATTTTAGAAGATTCCACTGGGATTTTGGCGAAAACATAATTCCTACAATGTGGTGAATCAACTCGTTAACCTATCCCTCTACCAAGAACATTTTTATTAATTGGACTAAGTGCATGGTTTTTATTAATAACAAAAAAAAATTAAATATTAATTTATTTTAGTCAGAGTCTCAAATGGGTCACAAAAATCAAGGTCGTTACATATGCTCTCCTAGTGCTTCTAGTTTACACTGTTTAGTTTTTTTTTCTTTTTTTCTTTTTCTTTTTACACATGCACCCACACCACAACACACTCACCACATGGGCACTTGATCCTAAGATCCCTGTCTTGAAATAGTCTCTCTACCACTAAGCCATGGAATTGAACCCAGTTATAGCAGTTTAATTAGTTCAATCAATCCCTCTAAAACTATTCACTAACTTAAAACATATTTCTCATCCTACCATGTAAAAATAGCACTAGTCGAATGATCAAATACATCCTTCATTTTCTATAACCATCCTTGTACAATGCACATTTCATGGGCAATTATGAAAGCATCGTACCAATCTGATAAATATTAATTGTTATGAGGAAAACTTAACTGACTTACTACATGGGACATATATACATAATGCGGGAGGACCACAGTGATGCTGGCAAAAAATCGCCCGAACGTGCTCCCCGAGCCACCAACGTATCGACCACATATATGAGCCGAGGTAAGGTTCGAGGAGAAACCCCATAAATGAACTCCGAGGAGAGACTCACCTATTGAGCTAAGCTACTCAAATTCAGATATCAGTGATAGAACTTACTGAACGAACTAATAAGACTGATCTAGACCTCGGACGAGGTATATCCGAAAAAAAAACTGCATTGTACCAAACAAGGATAGACCCAACGAAATCCTAGCCGAAGATCACATTGAAAGATGTGGGATCGGAGATATTGTTGGTATAAAATCCCTACTCAAATTCAGACCCTTCAGCATATCTAACATATCCCATTGAAAAGCACAAACCACCTAAGCATCCTATAAATACACCCCCTGTCATGGGAGGAAGGTACACACAAAATTTTTCGACTCAGGTTTTATTCATGTGATAAACCTACCCAACTAACTTATGCATCAGAGGGTCCCCAGCCAATACCGGTGCCCTCATAGTCCTTTACTTTTTTACTGGTGCAGGTATTAGAGTGCTTACAGGTGGAGCCGCCAGCTCATCTGGATTTAAATGACAACATTAACCATATGATCACTAGTCTCTAAAATGGATGGTAAAGATCATTTATACAGAAAAAGGTCCAATCATCAATTTCTGAAAATATTAACCATTTTATTACTTAGTTTATAAAATGGATGGTCAGGATCATTTACACAAGATAGGTCGGATCATCAATTTCATCCATATATTGGCTAGAGATCATCATAGATTATTTATAATTCTAAAGAATCAATTTCATTAAGCAATCATAGCCATCCTATCCATGGCATACAATAACTCATTTTTAAGCATCCACCATAAGGGTTAACATAAAATGATGGAGCATGCTTGATATTAAAAAAAAAAAAAAAAAAACACGGCTTTAATAACCTTGATCAGATGACCCAAGTTCTTTTAGGGTCGGTTTAGATTCGCGTATTAGAACGTATTGTATCGTATTAGGGGTCCTGAATTGACATTTACGGTGTTTGGATTGGAATTGAAATGCCTAGAATACCACGCGCGTGAATACATTCAAAATCCAAAAAATTGAATCAGCGGCAGAGTGTTGTCATACGGTTCTATTGCCGTCAGTACTCTCTCTTCAATGCACTGTGATATTGTGCGAGAGAATTCCAAGAAACGCAGAAGCTTATCTTCATGGGGAGAACGACAAGTAGTCTACACCAGCAGCTCCTATAATCATCACCGTCATTGTGCATGCCACCATTCAGTTGAGTACATTCCCTTTCAAAGGCTGATTTTCAGTAATAGTGGCTAGAATAACCTCCTTGAGGAGGTTGCGGTTTGCAAATCGGGCATTTGCACCACATACCTTAGAGGCGAAAGGGCGATCATACAGGTATGAATATCTCTCTTTCGATTGGATCTACGATCGGTTTGGAAGTGTAACCATGAACGAATTCATGGTTCAATGTTGCATCGCCCTCTTACTTTACAAAAGCCCCTTACTGAATGGCGTGTATACGGTCAGGTGTATACACCCCTATCTGTCAACCCCCTATTCCCTATCCAACTATGCCTATATCGCTGATTGGGAGAAATTGAGGAAAATATCAAGTCGTCGAATCCAATTGGGGATTTTGCAAAATCCGTTTGGTAGGTGTGGAGTATTGGAAAGGACGGGTGCATGCGACCCAGAATCAGGTAGTCAATTTTATTTGTGGGTTGCAGAAATTTTAAAATTTGGAATGCTTCTGTTTATAAAAACCCACCAACGTATAATCTTTGCAAAACCTTCTGTGTTTGGAAATTTTTCTGTTCTCATATGGCTCTTCATCTACCGGGTTGATCTGTCATCTAGGTATTACTCATATAAAACCCCTTTTCTGTTAAAATGCACTCTTTTATATATGTCTACCATTTTCAGCAACAAAGTCCTTATTAACTTTTGGGTTGGCCAGTGTAGGATTTCTCCTGATAACATTGTTATATTCCTAGTTACAATTACAGTGGCAGGTTATATGTGGCTATCCTGATTTTTAGTGGTAGCTTCATGTCATTCCAACTTTAAACTTCTAGCCTGTTAAAATAGCTTGATGCCTTTGCATCGGTGTGTGGTAACAGAGACATGGTTCAAAGGGTGATTGAATAGCTTCATGCCTAAGAATATGTTTTCCTTATTCACTATTGTTTACATTTCTATATCAAGGCATGCTTACTATCAGAGCGATCATTTTTAACTGCCATCTCCTTAATCAAATGTTTTAATCATCAAAATAAACCCTAACCCCTAAAACTAATCATGCACCGATGCAGACATTAGAAGTCTTGCAGCTCTCAGTGCAAAATTTCTAACTTTTTACAATCTCCATTTCAGAGAACAAGTATGTGAATACTGATTTCGATATTCCCATGTTTATCATATTGTATGATGTTCATTGGCAGGTACTTAAATCAAAATAATTACGTCTATATCAGAAACTTTAAAGGATACATATAGACAGTAAATCAGGTGCTTCAAGTAATCGATGATGATCAGTTGATTGGACAAACAACTATATACACATATTGTAACGCCCTGAAAATCGGGGGTTGAGCATAAACTCAACTCCCGAGTTCCAACGCATCACTTATGCAACAAAATGAATGATGATTGACTGTGATCGGTATTAGTGCAATGAACATGAGTGAGATTAAGCCAAAACAGCATATCATACTCCAGAGACAGTTAAATTTGCAAGCGGAAGACTGTGATAGATAGATAAAAATATAAACTGTGGTGGGTCTCCAGAGTGTGATAAAGTTACCAGGTTAAATAATTACAAGTATGATTTTTAAATTATACCAAGTTGAGTAGTGTGATCTAGTCAACATCCCTGTAGCCCCGACAATCAAGGCACGGCTCTCACGAAGCCACTAGAAAACAGCATATACGAGAAAGCATTCCCGTTGTCATAGAAGTCCGGCTCCGCCTCAGAAGTAACGTCGCCATCTGCAATCAGACAAAGTCTGGTGGGTGTTCGGAACACCGTCCCGTATCGTGGGAGTGAGTGATCAACTCAGTGGAACAATAAAGCATAGGTTAACATGTTTTCAATTCAATCAAGCAGTAATGATAAAGCAGTACAAATCAAACAATTCTAACTACTCTTATTAAGTACGAGAATGAAATGACATGATGCTGTATGCCCTTGCCAAACCACCCTCATGCGACATCATCTTATGTTCACGAATGCTTAACTCCTTCAGTGCGCCACATCTACTAAGCACATGCGGTGCGATGATGATCATGATTACCGAGTTATTATTAGTCCATTTCAAACAGCAGTATTGGGAAACTAAGGTACCTCCCTTGTATCATTCCCAAACATGATCCATTCTAGGGTCATCAGTCCTAGTTAATCTCATACGATATTATGATTTGAGAGGCGTAGGGAAGGCATCACAAAGGGCTCGTCACCCGTCAGCACGGATACAGATCTCACCGTATGCGGCTCAATTGTTGACCGTCAGCTCGAGTACAGGTCTCACTGTACTCGGCTCAATCACTAGCCGTCAGCTCGAGTACAGGTCTCACTGTACTCGGCTCAACTCATACTCTAGTTGCTGTGAAAGACTCGTCGCCAATCACAGACCCTTGGAGTATACTCGAAGATACTACGGAGGACTCGTCGCCCGTCAGCACGAGCACAGGTCTCACCGTACTAGGCTCTCGCCGTAAGCATCGACAGCTCGAATATAGTGTTCCATACCACCATAATCAGCTCACGAGTCTAGTTGCTCACTGGTCACTACAGGGAGGCACGTGGCCCCAGCGTAGGCCGACAGCTCGACCACGGTGTCCCATACCACCATGCCCGGCTCATGAGTCTTAGCGGATCGAGGTACCATGGTTAAAAGGGATTTCACTGGTAAGTTTGGTACCCTAGGTTCAAGCAGTAGCGTCCAAACATGGTGAACATACATTAGACAGATCGGGTTACTTGACGAGCTCGGCTAGCTCGAGCGCACAATCAATTGGACGACATGAAATGCATAAGCACTTCACGTGGCCAACCACTATCGCCAACCGAAGTACGACTCGGGTTCGTCGAACACATCTCACGTGGCAAATGAATCACAGCCACGAATTCAATTCTGGTACCGATTGTCTGGACTACAATTATAGCCCCAAACATGATAACTTGCAAATAGATAAAGCAGTAATGGATCAAGATTCAACTCATACGATCAAGGTATGGTATTATCCGTTTAGGGCTGCCAGGGCTGTTACACACACTCGTTGCTCCGCTCCCCCATCACCCATGACGGATCATACAACATAAATATAAATTTAAACATATGCATTACATAGTTATAATCATAAAGCAGTTGAGCATGTTATGAATCACAACACAAGCATGAGTTTATACATGTTCAATTCCTAATCACACAACAATCCAAGGAGATCATACACATAGTTAAAAGAGGTTGAGAATCATATCTCAACACCCTTATACATTACAATTTGCTAACTACTACTCATTCAGACATTTCAAGAAACACTTAAACAAACATACATTAACATACATGACATATGTCGATCACATAGGCATTAGGCCAAATCCTTTCACTAGGGAGTTACCCCAATCATAACACGCGTACACCCACGACGGATAGTCATGGCAAGCAGGAATCCAAGTTCCATATTCATTCAGTCATTTCCGTAAACACTTGGACCACATATTTTAGCATATATAGTGTATATTGGCCGTGGCGTGATTTAGGGAAAATCCTTTCGTCAAAAGGGTATCGCCAATACAACAATCATGAATCCATGACAATTAGTCATGGCGAGCACGAATGAGGATTCTATACTCATTCAGTCATTTTCACAAACACTTAGAATATACTATTACAACATACATGGTGTATGTTAGCAAAACATGTATTAGGGCTATCCTTTAGCCAAGTGAGTATTTTATCCATGTATATCATAATCATACAGCAAATAATCATGACAATTGCATTTCCAAAATTCACACATATACGGTATTTCTAGTATACACAATTTCAACATACATAGTATTTATAAGGGAACTTGTAATACGGCGATTCCTTTCGCCAAGCAATCAATTTATACGTACATAATATATTTATACAACAATTAATCATGACAAACACATCGCTAAAATATACATGTATACGGTACTTCTTACAATACCGTATTTCTACATACATAGTGTTTATTAGTAAACATGTATTTAGGCGAATCCTTTCGTCAAATAAGTATTTTATCCATACGTCATATATCCATACGAGAAATAAACATGTCAAACACATTTCCATAAAAAATACGTATACGGTATTTTATACGAATACCTAGAGTATGTGAAATTCCAAATTCTACAATTCTAATCGAAACTGAAAACGGAAAGCACTTTGTACATGTGCAATTGCATACAGATCATGAATCTATCATTATCTGACATTGAAAGCGTTGAGAACCATAACCTATACACCTAAAGTCCGCACCTTTTGTCGTAGAATCGCAACGGATCGACAAGGGTTGAGGAGCTTCCGTATTCAGGAGTTTTCTAGCCTAAAGAGTGAAATCGGTTAGCTATTTCATAACCTGTAGCCTATACACCTCAAAACAGGTCTAGGGTTAGGGTTTATTACCTTAAAACGGAGTCGGTATCGCCGGGAAATCGTCTGGAAAGAGGCGGTGCAGCCCGTGGAGCGGCAGGGAAGTACGGCAGGGAGTTCCTCCCACATCTCCCTCACTTTCTCTCTCTTTTCTCTCTCTCAAATCCAAATTCGTATGGCTGCCATGAGAGAGAGTTTAAGGTCCTTATATAGCCCAAAAATTTACCAAAATAGACTTCTGGACAAGGTTCATATAGGTTATAGCCAAAGCGGAACTTTTTCAGCTCAACGGAAGACTTCTGACGGGCCTCCTTGAGCCAAAGGTCGGACTTAAGCTCACTAACGCTGGATCTATGTTCTATTAAGTTTTCGTTTCAGTTGGATATCCAGATCACGCGTGGCGGACTAGTTTCAGTTCAACGGTCAGCGGATCTTGATCGGAGATTCCGAGTACATGTAAATGTGTATGAAATTTTTTCTGATCCGAGGGTGTAATTTGGTCTGATTCTGATGGTCTGGTTTCTTAATACCGATCCACAACCGAATGATGCCAGATCACTATTCAAGATATTTATTTTGTAAAGGAAAGAGTGTTTTTCACACTCCCTCGCTCCGGACGCGATCGAATGGCCGTGGGACATTGTCTTGGACTGATTTCCGAGATGGTTGTCAAGTCCAACGAGGCGGTCCTAGTTCCTTAACTTCGTGTTAATCGGACTTCCGATGTGCGGTCCAGATCTGATACGGAGTTTCGAGATGCTCCCGAGAGCAGCCGGGTAATGAGATTGATCCTAGATTTTAGGGTAACCTAGCGTCAATGATTCTACAAGTTTTGGGTCTTGCAGATCGTATTTAAAGCGATTCAAACGGATTTCGTAGCTAATCTAGTTTAGCACTTAGTTACTTTGTCTCATTTCTAAAGGATTTAATGCTAAGTGATTTCCGTCTGAGGTGGTACTTAGTCCTTTGTAGTTTGTATCTAAAGTGATCCAAGTTATACTACTTAGCTAGTTTAAGATAGTGTCTAGGGCGAAAGTGCTTTGAGAAATTGAAAGCACAAGGTAGTGAAGGGTGGGATTTGTGAAGAAAATGGTTTGAAAAGGGATTTGAGGCTTTAATTGAGCGTTTAAGAAGTTAAACCTGTGTTAGGATTGATCCATTGCCTAAGGACGTCTAATCCCAGGTTGGCAAAAATCCGGGATGTTACACATATTCATGATTGCATAAATAACTGTAAACGGATATTCCAATATGCTTAAATAATTGAAAACACATATTCATGTATGGTTACATAACTATAAACAGATAGTGACATGAAAGCTTAAATATTTGTAAACAAATATTCATGCATCAAAAAAAATTTGTCGTTGTGATTCATGCTAGTAGACCCTGAACTTGGAAGTTCATGATTAGATGTGTAAGTGTAAACAGATTCATTTATGTTTACATAACTATAAATAGATATTCATAATTCAATATAAAACTGTATATTTGATTCATGCTTCATTCAACTGTATTCAGAGATTCATGCTTCATTCAATTCAATTCAATTCAAAAAAAAAAAAAAAAAAAAAACTGTAAATAGATAATGATTTGGTTTCCATAAAAACAGATGCATCACATACTTTCCAGCTTCTCTATTGTGATTGTTAAATATCATTTGAAAATTTTTCTATAATTTTTATTTTTCATTGTAATTTCCATTCAGATAAATTTCATCTACAATAATCTTATGGCTTCCAATAGCGGAGAAAATAGTGATGAAAGGTCCTCTGCTAGTTAATGGACTGAGAGTGAAGTAGTTGCAGCATTAACAGTCATGGCAGCCTCTGTATGTGTAATAGGCGCTCTTAAATACTATCGTTGTTACTATATTAAGATAAAGCAGAAACATTGTGACATTAAGAGGGATAGATTTATCAATGGCATAATAAGAAAAAGTGATGTTGATTGTCTTACGTAGCTGAGAGTGTGCAGGGACAATTTCTTCAAATTATGTTCATTGTTGAGAGATCGTAAACTCCTATCTGATATGAGGAGGTGTAGTATGGAAGAACAGGTTGTAATGTTCTTACATACTGTCAGACACAATGTACTTAATTGTGTGATTGGTCATCAATTTACAAGATCTGCTGAAACTGTAAACAGACACATTTCTAGGGTGTTGGATGTTATTATCGGTCTATATCCAGAATATGTAAAGTTTCTTGGATTACACATACCCAAAGAAATATCCAACAATCCTTTATGGAGTGCATACTTTTAGGTAATATTGTACAAGTATTGGATGTCGTAGGTAAGAATTATACGTGGTAAAAGGAAAGAACTGATCATGTGGCACACGTTTGATTGTAGGACTGCATCGGGGCCCTAGACGACACCCATATCCCGTCTTATTTGTCAAAAGAAATGAGATCAACTTTTAGAAATAGGAAAGAATTTCTATCTCAAAATGTTCTTACTGCATGTACTTTCGATATAAAATTTATGTACGTGCTTGCTGGTTGGGATGGTTCTGCATTCGATGCACGTGTCATACAAAATGCATTAACCCGTCATCCTAACTGTCCTTTGGTTTCCCATGGTAATCATATATAGGGGGTATTTCTTTACATTTTAAGAGTTTATTTACGAAACATAACTGAAACATATCTTACAATGTGTAGGAAAATATTATGTCGATGCTGGATATGAACATTCGCTCAGGTTTATGGCCCCCTATCAAAGTGTGCGATATTGTTTGAATGAGTTCCGGACTGGAAGAAAGCCTACCAATCAAAAGGAACTTTTCGATTATCGCCACGCCCAGTTGAAAAATGTCATAGAGCAGCCTTTTGGGCTTTTAAAGGGCCGCTTTCCTATCCTACGTACTCCTCCTCAGTTCAAGTTTAAAACTCAAGTTAAATTTGCCATAGCTTGTTGTGTCCTTCATAATTTCCTTCGTGTTAGTGGTGATGATGGACTGGCTGAGGTAGTAGAGGATAGTAGAGACAGTACAGAGGATGTTTCACCATCCCTTGTAGAGATAACTAGCATGGAGGAAGGACGAGCTTTATCTCAGGTGACGGACCGTGGTCGGGAAGAGTGGGCGAAGGAAAGAGACGAGATAGCCGAGAGAATGTAGATGACAATCTTTCACACACTAGACAATGTATTTAGTTTTCATTGATTATGTACTAATCTGCTATGTTTATAGCAGGAATATTTTAATTCATTTTTACATTTCAAGTGGATGCTATGATTAGATATATTGTAAACTTTTTATGTTCACTTATGAATCATTACTTTTATGCATCTTTCAAATGCTCCTGTCATATTGCTATTAATTTGTTATGATTGTAGGCCAAATGAATTTCCTGAAGAGCACATCGAAGGATCCGAGGAATAAAAACGTTGAGTCATCACCTTCAAATATGGTTGGTCATGTAGTCATAAGTCCAAGATCACCAACACAACCTCTTTCAACTCCAAAAAGAAAATTACAACATCCTCAAGGAAAGGGCCCTCACCAAAGGGTATATCTACTCTGAGGCGTAGGATAGCCTTTACTAGTAAAATAAGTAGAATACAATGGTCTGACATTATGGACAATTCATTGGTAGATGCCTTGGTTGAACAAGTCAGTCTCGGCCTTAAGAGTGATATTGGGTTTAAACCCGAGGCCTACAAGGCAACCATCAAAGAAATTCATGATAGTTGTGGCATTTTACTTGAAAATTGTCATATATCTAATTGCCTGCGGACCTTGAAGAGGTTGTATTGGGCTATAAAGGACATGCTCAATGCATCTGGTTTTGGGTGGGACGAAGACAAAAAGATGGTTGTTGCTACTGATGATGTCTGGGATGGATATATTGTGGTAGGATTTATGAATTTTTTTTCAGTTCCACAAAGTTCTGGTTTTCAATATATGATGTTTAATATATTGTCTTTATGTGTACAGTCACACCCCTATGCTGAACGAGTGCGTGGAAAGCACATTGACATATGGGATGACTTGACGTTTATATTCGGTAATGAATGTGCACATGGTTCATTTGCATACATGGCTTACTCTTCACCTATTTCAGGGAAGCGGCGCAGCTGTAACGAATTGAATTCTGATAATGATTCTGATGATTAGGCTTCTGATACTGTACAACTCTCATTCCATGATGAGGATGATCAGAGGCCTACTCCCCGCACTCACGGTGATGATCGATCCATAAAAAGAGCTACGAGATATGACAAAAGCCCAATGAAGACAACATAGGATCTTGTCACAGTCACGCAAATGCGAGTGACAATAGTCGTCATAGGAAGGGTAAGTCGAGCGAACAAATAGGGGACAGGATGGGGGAAGTGGCAGAAGCTGTAAAGACCCTAACCATAACTATGGCACAGAACAAGAGCATGACGCGTGTGCAGCGGCTCCTAGGGATACTTGAGGACGTGAATGGTCTTAGCAGTGAGGACCATATTTGGACTGCAAGGGTACTGCAATCCGATTTAGTAAGTGATGGGTATTTTATGAAGATGGGACACGAAAGAAGAAAGGAATAGATAGAAAAAGTTATCCTTCCTTGGAGTGGCCAGGAGTGAATTTGGATCACTTATCATATATTTCTTGATAAAGGTGTTTTGGATATTACTTTCTTTTTGCTGGATGGGTGTGGTTACTGTTTTACCCAGGCCATACATGGAGCGGTCTTTTGGGATTTAACTTTACTACTATGGATGTTTAAATTGCTTTTGGATCAACAATTCTTATGACAATCTTGACCTTCCTATATTGATTGTGCTGTATATATGAGAATGTTACAGGTTTTAATGCAGGTCGAATGGGTCATGTTGCAGGTTTTAATGAAGGTCAAATGAATCATGCAATTCGTGCATGGTTTATGTTGGTTAGTAGGAATTGTGGCAGTTATGTGTGTCCATTGAACTATTCCAAAGTTTGCTTATAATGTTGCACGTTTAACATTCTTACTGCTACACTTCTAGCCTGAATAATCCTGCTAGTCAGGGAGTTTTGGTTCTCATATTTGTTCTGATAGGCAGATAATATTCACATTTTTTTTTATAATGATACAGTTCTGTTAGTTAGGGAGTTTTGGTTCCCAGAATTGTTCTGGTAGGCAGATAATCTTCACATATTTGTAATGACATAGTTCTGCTACTCAGGGAGTTTTGGTTCCCAGATTTATTCTGGTAGGCAGATCATCTTAACATATTTGTACTGATACAGTTCAGCTACTTAGGGAGTTATGGTTCCCAGATCTGTTATGGCAGGCATATAATCTTCACATATCTGTACTGATACAGTTCTGCTACTCAGGGAGTTATGGTTCCCAGATTTGATGAGGTAGACAGATAACTTTCATATATTGCTATTGATACAGTTCTGCTAGTTTAGGAGTTTTGGTTCCCAGATTTGTTATGCAAGATAAATAACCTTGACAGGTTTTTAGTGATACAGTTCTGCTGGACAGGAAAATCTGGTTCCCGGATTTATAATATTAGTTCAGTTGTCTACTACTGCTAATAGTTGGTTTGGATAATATTGGCAGGTTAATCTTGAATTTTGTTTCTGATTCACGAGATTTCTGATACACTCTTGTTTTGAATATTTCAATAGGTACTATTAACATAATATCACTGAATCAAAGCTATTTGAATTAGTTTCATACTGATATACTTCTGACCTCGTTAATCTAACATACCATCACTTTCATTTGATGAGGTATACAGATAATTTTCATATATTGCTATTGATACAGTTCTCCTAGTACGGGAGTTTTGGTGTAACCTTATAAGATTTTTAGTAATATAATTCTACTGGACAGGAAAATCTGGTTCCCAGATTTGTATTATTGGTTCAATTGTCTACTACTACTAATAGTTGGATAGTATTGGTAGGTTACTGTTGAATTACTGTTTCTGATTTACAGGATTTCGGATACACTCTTGTTTTGAATTTTTCGATAGGTACTATTGACATCATATCACTGAATCAGAGCTATTTGAATTAGTTTCATACTGATATACTTCTGACCTCATTAATCTAACATACCATCACTTTCATTTTACCTGCTTCTTATTCAATTTGTCAAGATATTTGCTAGACATCAATCTCCTTTTGTGCTGACAAACTGTATGTTTATCAATTACATGGAAAATGAAGAAGAAGTTTTATGTGGTGTTCGTTGGAAGGAAACCCGAGATATATGAGTCGTGGGAAGAATGCAATGCACAAGTTCACAGATTTAGTAGGTGCAAACATAAGTCCTTCACGTGTTGTGAAGATGCCATGATTGCATGAAATTAATACAAGGTTGGTTGATATGTTTAAAAAATCGTACTTTTTAAGATTTGATAGTTAAAGCAATGATTATTAAATCTTACTAGTATCGTATTAACAGAGAATATACTTTGTTTACTATATTATTTAGGTCATCGCCATCGATAGAGCAGCCGAAGAAACACCTGGAGGTCGGCATGTTCGTGCATCAAGTCGTCCCGTGACGATGGACAATGGGACATGTATAGCTGCACTCATAGAGGGAACCGTAACAAGCGACATTGGCTCAGAATATGACAGGCATAAAAGGGTGGCAACTGATGGTGTAGGAAACGAACCAGTCATGGATCGTCCGCTTGTTGGTTTGCTGCTTAGTCTGTTCATATTGTTTGTAGCTGGTAGAGAGTTTATTTTGTCATTGTTTACGTGACTGTCCAGAGAAGCCGCTTTCAGTTTAAGTATGAATCTTTTTAAGTTTTAGAAGACTGTTTTAAAGTAGTTTGTTAAGGATCGTAATGGCGTTATATATATATATATATATATATATATATATATATATATATATATATATATATATATATATATATATATATATATATATTGGGAACATACTATATGTACGATTTTTCCAGTGACTTTCATTCGGGTATGAAAATTCTGATCAGTTGTGCGATGTGCGTTTTATTTATTTCCATTGCATATTTTGCTGTGATTTTTAAAAAACAAAAAAAATTATCCTTTAGTTTTTTTCTTAAAGTACGACACAAAGGTGGCCCAGATCCGTTAGCTCCTAAAAAACCGATGGACGGTGTGGATGAGCACTGACCTCATTGTGGGTCCACAACTAGCCCCCTATTTTTCGAACGGACGTTTCTCATAAGATGTTCCTGCGCTGGTAACCCAGGTGAGCCTTACTATCATGTTACTTCGCATATCAGAGCCCTCCATTAGTTGTTTGATTTTATCACACTCAATATCGACAAGTGGGCCTCACTAACGTGAACCTTATGGATGGTTGGATAGGATTACTCAATGTCGAACATGTTGGACTACAATGATTAATGATATCAACTGATGGTGGGCACCAGCTCTTATGAAATGAACGTGAAATTTCAAAAAAAATCAATCCGTACAGAAGCTATTGTATATGACGGTACAATACGCAGGCCTAATACGTCGTATCCAAACATTGAATAGTACAAGAAATTGTATACTTGCTTGAACAAACATTGAATAATGGCATGCTGATTAGGATGTATTCTGAGAATCTTCAAAAGTATACATGAACAGTACCCAGATACAGTAACAATACACCCTAATATGAGAATCCAAACAGCCCTTATTTTCCACATTAATCTTGGATAGCTCACAATGATTTATTTCTAACCATCCAATCCATAGGTTGCTGGGACGGACCCATGTTAATTATGGTCATGCCTCATCCGTATTGGGGATCAAGATTTGAACTATTTGAATTATGTGCATGCATGCTGCACAGAATTGGTTGTGGATGTGAATATCATCCACCGTCCTCTTGCAGAGTATAATATCATTTTTTACTTAGAAAGTAAGAAAGTAAAGTATTGTGGTCCCACATGCGGATACCCATCAATCGCGGCTTGCGTACTGTGTAACTCTCCACGCCACAGCGTACTGAGTATACACTGTAGGGCTCACCGTATTGTATTTGTCTTATCCACGCCATCCATTCATTTTCGTAGCTCATTATAGGCCATCAGCCCAAATTCAAAGCTCGCTTGGGCCACACAACAGGAAACAGTGGGAACTGAACTCCTATCGTTGAGAACTTCTCCGGGGCCACAGAAGTTTTGGATCAATATATGACTGTGTGACCTTGTGAACAAATTAGATTACAAATAAACATAAATGTTGGCTCTAGTAAAGTTTCAACGGTGGACGTCATTATTCCCTCTGTTTCGTGTAGTGTGTTCTACTTGACCTTTAGATATGCTTTAATTTTGGGCCATGCCAAAAAATGACCTGTTAAAAAGGATGGACGGAATGGATAAGACATATACATTACAGTGGATCCCACAGAATTTACTCTGTACACTATAGCTACTCAGTACGCACGCATTCATGTCGGTGTCCCAGCTGGTAGACGAGCGTTTGGTGGAATCGGCACATGATGGGTGTCCTGGACCCCACACCTGTGGCCACCACTGCACATGTGGTAAGATGGCCATGGGGCTTCCCTGTACAACATTTGTGGGATTAGTAAACCTTGTGATGATGATACGTTCACCAATCAAGGTCTGTTGACAATAGAGACGTCTTTTTGGAAGCGTCAAAACGTCTATTTCGAGTGGCGTTCTCTGATACAATGAATCACATTTTAAATGACATAAAATGCAGTCCGATAAAACAATTGAAATTATTAGCAGTATAGATATTGATGCTAATAATTATTTTATTAACTTATTTATAAGTATGACGATTGAAAGTGCAAAGCTGGCCATTCCTTTTGTTTTTCTTTCTTTAATTTATTGGTAATTCACGTGGTCCCATTTTTACTTCCCCAAGATGATACTATTATTTTAAACGTTGTATTGAAATTGTGATAGCTATCTTTTCTCCATTTGCCTTTTAAAAGTAGTCGCAGAAACAGTAGGTGGCCTCTCTAATTTCTAAAATACC
This sequence comes from Magnolia changhungtana, assembly GCA_030180095.1. Lineage (NCBI taxonomy): Eukaryota > Viridiplantae > Streptophyta > Magnoliopsida > Magnoliales > Magnoliaceae > Magnolia > Magnolia changhungtana. The sequence goes on from JASAUF010000446.1 coordinate 3,184,509, forward strand.
AATGATATTGTCCACAAGCGGCCATTACACCCACTCTGGTTGATAGATGCACCTTTTTTCCAACACAATAATACAAAATTGTATTCTTTTATTGCTATAATAGAAAAGGGTGGGGTGTATATATCAATCAGGGGACACTATTTACACCCACTGTCAGGATTTTTCAAAATAAGGAGAGAGGAAATCTGCCTCTAAAAACCATGTAGACTGAGAGGTAATCGGCTTCTAAGAACCATGTAGATCATGTATGCTGCAACTTCATTTTATAAGAGACTCTCTCTCTCTCTCTCTCTCTCTCTCTCTCTCTCTCTCTCTCTCTCTCTCTCTCTCTCTCTCTCTCTCTCTATATATATATATATATATATATATATATATATATATATATGAAAATGGCTCCATGCGGTCGACCGCATGAGAACTTTCTATGAGGTTGAGCTCTGTGGGCCCCACTGTGATATGTGTCGAACATCTACACCATCAGTCAAATGTATCATTCCATGGTGGGCCTCAGGCTTAAAAATCAAGTCAATCCATGACTTTTGTGGGCCACACAACATACAAAAGTTGAGAGGGTTACCCTCCCATTAAAACATTCATAATCATTTATTGGGCCCATCAAGGTGTGGTTAACAAATCCAGCCCATCCATTATGTGTATCCTAGATGGATGAAGGGTCAGGCCAAGTTTCAGATGCATCCAAATTTTAGGTGGGCTACACCAAGTGATTTTATATCTTTTAAGCATGTTTTCACATGATTTTAGATGGTATGACTCATCTGAGTTCCGTATACGGCTGATTTTTGGAATATCCCATAATTTAAAGGGGACCCATCAAATGCAAAATATTGATGTTTGACACACATCATGGTGGGGCCCACATAACTCGACCTAATGGGAAGTTCCTCGTAGAACCATTTCCCATATATATATATATATATATATATATATATATATATATATATAGAGAGAGAGAGAGAGAGAGAGAGAGAGAGAGAATGCTCACCAACCCACCAATCCTCACCAAAACTCATGAGAAACTTTTTGAGAACTCATCTCTTATGGTATGAACCTAAAATTTGAATCATCCATGTGATGCAGCACCCTATGAAACCCATAGAGCCCAACTTTTACCTTGGTCCAAAACTTTAGTGAGCTATGAAAAAAATGAAATAGTTTACTCCCTTGATTTACCTCTCTATTTTTCCATGGCCCACCAAAGTGTTGAATCAGGGTAAAAGTCAGGCCCTGAGGTTTCATGGGGTGCTGCATCATGTAGACGATTCAGATTTTGGGCTCATATCAAGGTAGATGAGTTCTCAAAAAGTTCACAAGAGTTGTTGTGAGAACTAATGCACTGGTGAGCATTCCTCTCTCTCTCTCTCTCTCTCTCTCTCTCTCTCTCTCTCTCTCTCTCTCTCTCTCTCTCTCCATGTGGTGACACTGTGTGGAAGTCCAAGGTTTCTCCCTCTCTCACCCTCCAACATAAGATATGTTTATAAGGAAGCTATGTTACAGGGATAAATACTCGTTAAAGTGTCTAACCATCTCATGAATTTTGGTATACCCTACTATATTTAAAGTTTGTCATCCTACCTATACTTATCTAAATTGACCCAATTCCTCGACTAATAATGGATACTAACCCTTGATCAAATATCCATGCAAATTAAGTGATGGACCACAACATCTCAACTATCGAATTACCTTTGAGTGCTATTAAAACTTTTGTTATGGTTAAAATAAAAGATCAACAGTTGGAAATATTTAACAAAAACATTTAAAACTCTTCAAGTGTTAGATTTAAAAAAAAAATGACTTGACATAATAGTCCAATCAACTAGATTTAAGCCATAAGACTATTCTTAAGCAATCATTGGATACCGTAGACACGCCACCAAGCGCGAAAAGTTTGATCACAACAATATTTGAACCATGGATGGCCTCTGAATTCCTATACCATTAAATACATACCAAACTCCAAGCACAATTCAAACCAACCCTAAACCCCAATTTGCAGCCCAAACCAAGCGTAAGCTGAGCCCAAAATAATGCTTTGTCCAGTCTGAACCCGATGGACCCAAAACAACATTGGAAGCAACTAGAGTACCAGAAGTAGGTTGGAGTTGTGCCACTTAACATGTGGCACTTTGAGTATTGCACCTCCACGGGCATAGTTTTAGCCCTATTGAAGAGTTAGGGTGAGAGAGTTGATTTTTTGCCTCCCCAAAATGCCCACCCCACCTACTGGCATAGTTGTAGCCCTACTGAAGAGTAAGGGTGAGAGAGTGGTTGCACCATGGGAGGCTCATTTGGTGGAGAGAGTTGACTTTTTGCCTCCCCAAAATGGCACCCGTGCTCCTTCCTAATTAACTAACTTACCACTTCATGGGCTAATGCGAGGATGCCACGTGGCACCAAGCTCCTCCTCGCCAACCAAAACCTTCCATTTGGCATGTTTGACCTTCAGCTAACCTTGAATTGCAATCATGCCCTCACCCTCACCTATAAAAGACCCTTCACCCCCTCATTCTCCTCACACACACACACCATTAACATATAGGGTTGTACATCGAGCCAAGTCGAGTTGAGGTAAGCCAAGCTTAACTTGACTCGTCCATGCTATACTCGAGTTTGTGCTCGAGCTTGAGCTCACCCTCGAGCTCAACATTGAAGCTTGGCTTGTTTGCCAAAGCTTTTGAGTCGAGCTTGTTCATATGTCAATTTATTATATTTTTGGCTAAAAAATACAAATTAAATGTCAACAATATTAAGTCTAAAATGTCTCACATACCACATCACTAAGACAAAAAAAAAAAAAGAAAAAAAAGAAAAGAAAAAGAGTGTCACATATACCTTTAGATACTAGTAATACCACATGTCGGTCCTCAACATCAAATCCAAAGAGTTAAAATATATTACAAAATATAAAACATTAAACAAAAATTTTAAAGCTTATATTCCTTCAAGCAGTTTTAGATACATTCTGGACCTTGTCTTCACTTCCATTCTCCTCCACATATTCTTTAACATCGAAACTGATATCGCCCTAAACTGGATGCAACCTATCTTGCGTACATATCAGTGTTTCAACTGTATTCGAGGCTAGTGAGCTTCGATACTTGCTAACTACCTTACTCCCCGTGCTAAAAGCTGATTCTGATACCATGGTCGAAATTGGAATTGATAATATGTCTAATGTCATTATCGAAAGTCTAGGGTATTCATGAGCTCTTGAGTTCCACCATTGTAAAACATCGAAATCATCTTCTTGAAGCCTTATGACCGACTCCTTTAGATACTTCTCCACTTCGGATTTAATTTTATGTGCCTCCATTTCTTCCTCATCTAAAAAAGATAAAGTCACGAAGTCACTTGCCTCCAGTAGAAGTACTACCCATAGATTGGGAAGTAGTGATTGTACTAGATGTTTCGGCCAAACTACCAACATATGAAGTGAACAACTCTTCGACTGTAGCATTAATAATGGTAGTCTCCACTGAAACTCTTTCAGAACTGGAATAAAGTGATCTAAAAATAAATCTAACCATTGACATCTTGTATTGTGGATCTATAACAACTCCAATGGCCATTAACAAGTGGCATTCAGCTCAATACTTATCTAATTTCATCTGCATTCATATAGCCATCGCTTGTAAAAAATTTGAAACCTCAGCAACACACTTTTTTAGCGCATCCATAATGGAAAAAATTTATGTAAGAAATTGATTTGTTGTAGGATATTTATTTCCTAAAAATATGTAACGTCTCAAAAAAATCCATACAAAGACTCGAGTTCCACCTCAGGCAGAAATCCTTAAAGACCGAATCCTTTAGAAATTAGACGAAAATTAATTAAACAATAAACTAAATTAATCGGTGGATCATCTTGAATCACTATCTATACAAACTGCAAGACTTGAAACCATTAAGATCGCTAACTCAACATTACTTGATAACGTAGGAGAAATCCCAAAACCCAGTTGCTCTCGGGAGTGCGTTGAAACTCCGTATTGGACCTGGACTGCACATCGAAAGTCCAATTACCGTAAAATTATGAGGTTATGACCGCCTTATTGGGCTTGACAATCATCATGGGAATTGAGCCCAAATAGTATCTAGAAACGTACAACTTGAGCCTTGAGCGAAGTGTGTGAGAAATACGAATATCTTAAGAAATTGAACTCAAACTTAAGTGAATTGGGTCGTTCGCATGCAAGATAAATTGAAGACTTCAGACAGTCAATTTCTAACCAAACTTTACCCATGGATCAGAAAAATTTTCTTGCACATACTGGTGTACTTGTGGCCCTGATCGAGTAACGATGACCGTTGAACTGATAGAAGTCCTCCATGGTCGATCCACTAATTCGACTGGGCTGAAATCATAACTTGGCCTAGATCCATTGCTAGGGAACTTACTCTACGACATAGATAGGTAATGGACCTCCAGATGAGCTCTATTTGCCTGAGACAGATGCCTTTTGGCTATAACCTAAGTATACCATAGCCCTGGGCCCATTGACATCACTTCAGAGCCTATATAAGGCCCTTAAACCACCTCACCCCTCTCTCATATGAATTTGATCAAACCCTAGGTGAGAGAAGAGAGAAAAGAGGAGAAAAGTGTGAGGAGAAGAGTGAGAGTTTGGGAGATCGAGGCGGCGTTCCTCTCTTATGACTACACGCACTAGATCGCCTCTACATTTAACATATGGGTCATTCCAACTCCGATTTAGGTAAGAAATCCTAACACTAATCTTGTTGTAGGAATCCAAATAAAGGAATTGATGAAATAACTAACCTATTTCGTGATTTAGGTAGGCTGTAGACGGGAATGTAGTGTATGAACCGAGTTTGTAACGGGCTTACCGACGAAAGGTGCGAACTATAAACGTTTAGGTTATGGTTTTCAAGGCTTTCAATGTCAGCAATGATTTATGTCTGACTTGATTGCTGCCATATGATCTTAGTTACGATGTATTTGATAAACTATGCATGTGTGTGAATTATGTGAATATAAAATGCATTTCAGGTGTTTGTTGAAATGTTTGAATGAAAGTGAAATTTTGATTTATGCTTGCCATGACTATTAACCTATAATACATGTTTGTTGTGTGTATGACAACCTCTTTATGAAAGGATTTACCATAATATATGATGTAACAAATTTAGTTTATGTATATAGTATTATGTAGTCTAAGTGTTTAATAAAATATCTGAATGAGAAATTGTTCGATAAATCACTTCTAACAAGGGGTGTTGAGATAGGATTCTTAGCCACCCTATCCATATTTATAGCTGCCTTCATGTAATGTAAATTGCTACCATGTGATTTATGGATGAAATATGGATGAAATGCGTATGTGTAATAACATGTTCAATGTGTTTGATAAAATGCTCAAATGAGAATTAGGTTTGAATTGTTGTTAAATGCTGTTATGATTATCGCATGTGACTACTTATGGCATTTGAGTATAATCGGGACTAATACATAGTTTAGGCAATTGATAACGGTTCCCGATGGAGTCGTTGAACTAGTTTCGCCACATTAGATACGTTCGATGAATCCGAGCTGTATGAGGATTGTCGACAGTGGTTAGGCCAAGCAGAGTGCTTACGCACTCCATGTTGATCAATTCAACGTGTGCTCATACCAATCGCACTCGTCAAATAACCCGATTGGCCTATTATGTGTTTACCATGTATGAGCGCTACTGCTTGAATCTAAGGTACCACTTATCAATGTAAAGCCCATTTAACCATGGTACCACTGCTAAGACTCATGAGCCAGACATTGTAGTGTATGGGACACCGTGGTCGAGCTGTCAGCCTACGCTAGGGTGACGAGCCTTCCCGTAGTGACCAGTGAGTAACCCAAACTCGTAAACTGAATATGGTGGTGTATGGGACACTATATTCGAGCTGTCGACCTACGTTCAGGTGACGAGCCTCCCGTAGTGACCTCAAGTATAAACTAGGCCTATGCTGAGGTGACAAACCTCTCTGTAGTGACCTCGAGTGTAAACTCGTGAACTTACCTATCCACTGTTTTTTATTAGGGGTGATGCCCTACAACTTGCCTATCGTATGTGACTAACTAGGATTGATGACCCTATATGGATCATTGTTTGGGTAAATGATATAAAGGGAGGTACCTTAGCTTCCCAAACTTGTTGTATGAATAAGCCTAATAAATTACTTGGCTAACACGTTTATGCACCGCATTGCATGTGCTTTGGCGAGGAAGCATGCGTTTAGGGAGTTTGCCATGTGCGATCGTAAGATGATGTCGCTGAGGGAGTGCAGGCGAGGGTATGCATCATTACTACATATTATTCCCGCATTAACAAGAGTAATTAGGAAGTGATTGTTGTATTGCTTTATTATTATTGCTTGATTGAATTGATAACATGTTAACCTCTACCTTATAGTACCACTGAGTTGATCACTCACTCCCACTCTGGGATGGTGTTTTAAAACACCAACTAAACATTAATTTAGATGCAGGTTATGATGAGGCTTACGTGATGGATCCAGACTTCTTTGACGAGGAGGAGTTTTGCTACGTTCAGTTCTCGGGCGGGTCTGTGTAGACTTAGAGCTGCGTCACCAGGATTACAGGAATACTGGATTAATTGAACATTTACATTTTGATATTTTGTACATTTTAAAACAAGCATATTTATATATTCAGCCCAATAGCACGTTCATACTCTGGGGGTTGTGAAACACATATTTTATATATTTATCCTAGTCTTTCGCTTGCCTAATTATCCTAATTTTGGAGTATGATATGTTGTTTTAGTGTAATCCCACTCATGTTTAAGGCACTAATATGATCAACATTCAAACATCATTATCTATGTTGCACAAGTGATGCATTGGAACTCGGGAGTTGAGCTTTGCTCAACCTCTGATTTTTAGGGCGTTACAAGTTGGTATCGAAGCATGATTTGGATTAAACTGGACCTGGGTTATAGTAACACGATGCACACTAACGTACTTTAACTTAGGAGGGGGCGATAAAATGTAGAAATGAACGTAGGATTCCAAGTTTCACCGATGGGTGAAACTGATAGCTGAATGTACCCCGTATGCGTCTGAGATCACATGAAATAATCTCAATTCATTCTTAGACCGTCAATAGATGGGTTTAAGCTACTATTTGGCGGATCCCAAACTGAAAACACGCCAAAGGACATGAATATGTGCGAGATGGAACCCGAAACCACCTCAAACGGACATGGGGGCCTAAAGCACAAGAAATGGTGGGACCCAGGGGGTCCTCCACATCTTTCCGGCACCCCAGGAAGGGGAGGGCACCGCCCCCAGGTGGCGGCACCGCACCAACGGCGGGCCACCACACCCATATCTAGCGGGCCGCTGCAGGCCCGCTGTTCCGGCAGCCCACCGCCTTCCACACGCATGTGTGGGCCCCATTTTTGTGTGGGACCACCTTACCCTTTGTCTAATTCACCCCCATCTAAGCTCTCCAAACCCCTCAAAAATATCATTTTCCCTCTCAAATCTTCATTCCATACTCAAACCTTCTTCTTCTTCTTCAATGCACACCCATCCTCCACCATTTTCCTCAAAACCCATCTCCTACCACCTTTTATCTCCCTTATTTCCTTTCATTTGAGGACACAAATCCATCTTTGTGTCTCATAAATCCCAAAACCCACCAACCCATCTTATCCTTTAAGATTTCTTAACCTCATGGATCTTTTTAAGTTGGTTGCTACAATCTTCTCCCTCTTCACACTCCTTTCTCTCTTTAGAAAGAGAAGGGTACCCACGGATGAAGCCAGGCCTAGCTGCACAACCCGTTCGAGGAAGAAAATGGCTGCCGAAGCAAGCACGACCACCGAACATGAAAGGAGATCAAAACGGGATCTTGACCTGCAGATCCCCATTGAAAGATGCTACCGGTGGGCATCGAATTGGGTAGGTTCCATAAACGTAGAGGGGTATTCGAGGCTCATCCGTACATTTGTCTCATAAGAAGCATAACCACAAGTATACCCAAATCATAAAGGCAACATCATCATCACATATCCACTAATATAATCATTCGAATACAATGTGGGAAGGGAAATACATATATCGAAATCAAGGCTCTAGAGGACAGCTACACACTCCAAGCTCAATGCTGCTGCAACCTAATACCACTTGCACGCATTTATCGTGCATAAGCTTACAAAAGCTTAGAGGGTGGTGAAAGTGTATGCACAAGATAAGTGCCAAGTATACCATAAAGTCCATAAATCATACATCATCAGAATAAACAGAAATACTGACAAGATCATGAATCATATGATATCAGAGTAAGCGGAAATATACTGGTAAGTCCATAAGTGTTATCAGCTGTACTAAGGTTATGCGATGCAAAACATAATAAGACAATAACAAATGTTGAGGATGCAATGCAATATGCACATCCTGATGAGCCACGAATACCATCAACCTTATCTAGGCCATATAAGTGTAAAAACATAGTAACCCAAAATGTTAACTACTGCGGATGCAATGTGATATGCGGTGCGAATGAGATGACCATGTTGTAAAGTCGGGATGATAGTACGAAGTATCACAAGCTATGGGGTCCATCACAAGGGACTTCTATCCAAACCAGTCCCAAACCGAAATTTGGATAGTCAGACACCATGTGGTAAACTCCTGATCTTAGGTTAGTCGCGCGCCCAACCGAAATCATGGCCAAGTGATGGTACATGTAACAAATAGTTATGCACCACCAGCCCAAGTGGATAGTGAAAGAATGAATGAATGGATATGCAATTCCTGCTCAATAAGTTCACATATCAGTACGGTTGCTCTCTGGGAAAATCACCGAGGTCTATTACAATCGACATCGACTGCCTCCTCCCTAGCTGCACAGCCCAGCGACCAGAATAGACCTCACTATCCGCCTGACCAGTGGTCTGCCAATACCTACCTGGCTCGTCGATAGCGGACCCATTTACTAGCTGGTCATACTCAGCCTAGCTTATAGCCACCTCACTCGGGCAGATAAGGCCACACCCCATCCCAACCTACCATGACACAGTGGGAGACGCAGCCTACTGGTATTCGGCACTCGGGTGCTCATGTTCCACTTAGTTTAGACGTTGAGGCTACTCCTAGCCTCGGAGGTTCTGGAATTTTCACCCAAGGACATCCTTAGTGCCCATAGTGCTAGAACCAAATATTTTCGGTGTCCCATATAGCCATCCACGATGTACCTATGGAGGCCACGACCTTGATGTCGCAAGGGCGTACAATGATCAGGTCACATATATGCGAGATGCATGAGTAACACTATCCAGTCATGTAGCAATCCTGCGCGTACGGTGAGATAATGTGGGCAATCCGTCTCATAAATAGTCTACCTAATGACGTATGCAATGATCAGTCACTACTCATATCAAGCATACATATGATGCGTATGACATGAGTCATGGAATTATACTAAGTAGGTTATAAAGTAATGAACTATCCTTATAATGCAGATGGGCCTAGACGGCTTAGACACAACAAGTATGGGCCTATCAATGGGCCCTGGAGAGAGTCATAATGCGGACATTTAACCAACATTATTTTTATAATGTGGACGTCAAACCAACATTGCCCCCAAAGCATGGCCCGCCATAAATGCCATTACATAACCCATGGTGGAATGACACAATGCAATATACTTTGTATACATCCCATTGGGCCTTGGCCCATGGGCCTTAGAATACATCAAAATGGGCCTCATCATATGGTCCTCATACACATTAAGGTGGGACTCAACAACGGGCCATAAACATATCAAAGGTGGGCCTCATAGATGGGCCATAAACGTATCAAAGGTGGGCCTCACAGATGGGCCATAAACATATCAAAGGTGGGCCTCACAGATGGCCATAAACATATCAAAGGTGGGCCTCAATAACGGGCCCTAATATATCATGATGGGCCTCAACCCATGGGCCCCAAAAACATTACATCGGGCTTCATCAAATGGCCGGAAATATATCACAATGAATAGTATCAACGGGCTAAATCAAATGGGCCAAAACAAATGGGCTTCATGTATATCAATTGAGCCCACCCTTATGTATTTTTGAGATCCAACCTATTCATAAGTTAACGTAGAGGTAGATGAAGTGAAAGCAAAAACATCAGCTTGTTTGGAACTACCGTGGCCCTTAAGAATTTTGAACGGTGAATGTCACTTTCCGCACTATTTTCAATGGTGGGTTGAAAGGGCTAAGCTATATGCCCTAGAGGGGGGTGAATAGGGCAATGCCAAATAAAACTTAAAACAGCGGAATAATAAAAGATATAAATAACAATCTCAAAGCATATGAAATATGAGAATGATACTAAATCAGTTCTAAGGACAACCTTACACCAAAAACCAATGGCTTATGGTAGGACAGCCTTATTTCTAGAACGATCTAGAAAACACAAATGATATGGAAAATAAATCAAGAATAACTTAAAGAAATAAATCCTAAGTTATTACACCATTCAACCACACTTGCTTGAAATGAAAATTACAACATTCATCCATAAAAGCAATCCACAATAATAAAGGAATAAATGAATAAAGAAATCAAGCACATCCACAACACAACGATATATAGTGGTTCGCCTGTGTGTTCACCAACTGTTAGCCAACAGCCACACAGAATGCTACTCCACTCCTAATACCCTCACACAGGGGATATTAGCATGCACTATCAAAATTGGTTTTCACAAGTTCACCAAAACCTTCACAATTGTGTCTTTTTATCTCGGGCTTACACAATCCAAAAACCCCCACAATCTGAGTTTTCTGGCTCTCCTCAGATAACCAAAATAATGAGATTTTTCTGGCAAATCTCAAACAAAACCAGAGAAAGTAAATTACAAAGTAAAATACCTAGATCTCCTTTTGAAGTAGCCCAGTAAAACCAATCGGAGTAGATAAATGATATGTCGTTCAATGTCCAATACTCACATAAAGAATGGTTCTAAGTCTAATTGATTTTAGATTAAATCAAGAAGAGCAAGGTCTATTTGATTTTGATCCCAGAAGAAGGAATATCACAAATTCCTCTTTTCAAAATAAGATTGGAATATGGATCAAAATCACAATAGAAAAATGCTAACAAAAGGAATTTTAAATATGCACAATAGCTTAAAAAATAATCACTACTTATCTCAGAGTATAGCCTTAAATCGCTTGAATGGAATGGAATTGAATGAATAAACTCTGAAATTCGTGCACTATTTATAGCCTAAAAAATCCCATCTTCGACTGGTCTTAGAATCCTAGGACTGGTCGTAGCGTCAAAGATTTTGAAAGATTTCCGCGGGATTAGATTTGCTATACTCACGACTGGTCTTAGGTAGTCTACGACCGGTCGTGGACCACCTACGACTGGTCGTGAGAAACCTACGACCGGTTGAGATACTCGAGATAAGTCGCTGGAGTTCGAGTCGTAGAACTACGACTGGTCGAAGGATGAGTCGTAGGACTTCTCAGGACTGGTCGAAGCAAGTCCAAGACTAGTCGAAGGAAACCAGGAAACTCTGAAAATCTGTAACAACCTACGACTAGTCCTGAGAAACCTAAGACTGGTCGAAGCAAAGCTAGGACTGGTCTTAAGATTTCTAGGACTGGTCTTAGAACAGTCACACCAAGTAAATTAAAATATTCGGATTATGTATCCAGAATGACCTATCATCTAGACCAACCTAAAGTCAATCTAAGGTCAAACAAACCTTGAGTGAGATGGACATTGAAGTCTTGAAGGTCTGTATTCTCAGATGATCTTGAAGTAGAAGCTTGAGTCGAGTTGATGGTCTTTCTCAAGCTTGGTACATTCTTAACTTGTCTTGATGAAGTCTTCTAATCTTGAACTTGATAGAGGCAAACTTGGAGTCTTCTATGCTTGTAGACTTCATTCATGACATGTCTTGCAAGCATTCTTCATTTATGATATTGTCTTGAAAACATTCTTCATTCATGATCTTGTCTTGAAGCAGTGTGTAGTCACAAACAAGAAACACATGAAGTACAAGACAGGTTTTGGCACTACAAAATTTGACAACCAAAGGGATATGAAATCATAGCACTAACAATCTCCCCCTTTGTCAAATTCGTGACAAAACACATTTATAAATATAAGAGTAAGAAATACTCTACTCCCCCTAAGTGAGTAGAAACAATCAACCATTTTCAAGTAATCACTTTCTTCCTTTCTCCCATTCTCCCCCTTTCCATACTATTCCATACTACTCCCCTTTTTGTCACAAAATGACAAGGGAAGGCCAAAGGAGAGAAGAGAACACCGTATGAAGAGTTAAGATTTAATTATCAAATTAGTACAACACTTCAATGTCATCAATCCAAACCATACAACCAAAGTCATCAAACGTAATAATAATACAGAAACCATCATATTCAAACCAAAAAAAAAATAAAAAATCCACCTAATCAGATCAAGATGAAGGAGCAGGGATGGTTGGATCAATCTGATGTAAACCCCTATTAATGCGACGAAGATATTTTTGCATATATTTAAATTGCATATCATGGGCTACACTCAGGTTATCAACCTTCTCCTCCAATGCACTTAGACGTGCATCATAACCAGAAGATGGATTGTAATCAGAATCATTTTGGGAGTCAGTTTCAATGTCTTCAAATATATCATCCATATTTATATCAGCCTGTAGAGGAAGATCAGCAGCTTCTCCTTCATTTCCAGCTTCAGCACCTTCACCACCACCTTCATAGAATTGACTAGGAAGCAAATCCAACTTCATCTTATTTAAATTAGTATTATTGAATAAAAGATGATGAATTGGTGCCTTATTCTCAGGTAAAGCAAAGAGCATATTTGTGGCTAAACAAGTCATAAGATAACCAAATGGAATATCACTATGACCCGGATGAAGACGAAACTGAATGATAAAATGACGTATCAAAGAAGGTAAATAGACAACCATGCCGGACACAACAGAGTGCAATACTCGAACCATGAAGGCAGTTAACTCGGTTTTATTGCTTGACCGAGGATACACGTTTGAAGTGAAGATCCGGTGCAAAACTCTGTATCTGGCTAATAAAAATTTTGAAGGGAGCACATTTCCTTTGTGCGTCCAATGCACTTCCATATTGCATAAATCTCTTGTCAACATTTGTTTTTTCGATTCTGATGGTTTGTCATATAATGTATGAATCGGAATACCTTCATCTTTGACAGGTATATCCATAATACCTGATATCAAATGTTGATCAATAAAAAATTTCCCTTCTCTAGTAGCAATTGAGAACGTTAAATTATCAAGGGAAAAATCAGAGATACATGCAACCATAGATTGTGCAATGGACTGGTATGCAGGCCCATCCCAAAACAAAATATTAGTCCAGCCAACAGATTCAAGGAGAGGTGTAATCTCAAATTGTTCAATGTGACTGAGACTTACAGGACGCTTAACGATAACTTTACGGTTACGTAACTCCCGTACATCATTGGGATCATCTTCGGGTGACCAAAGGTGCCGTCTTGTTATAGATGTAGATCTAGATGAAGATGGGCCACAGGATGTTTTCTTTTTCCCTCTAACATCCATTTTCAACAAGATTTACCAAGGACCAAGCACAAAGAACACTATAAGTGGTGGGTTTCTCTAGATCATATTTTTAGAGAGGAAACCCTAAACAATCAATAAAAGACGAGATCTAGCTTATGGAATAAACAAATCAAAGCATAGAAAGCATAAATCTTCAATAAAAATGAAGAAAAACGACTTATCTTGAAGAAAATCACGAACTCTCAAGACTGGTCGAGCCACGACTCGTCAAAGGAAGAAGAGGAAATGAAGAACAAAGTGATTTTCTCCAAATTATATGATGCTCACGATCTCTACGACCGGTCGAGTCAGGACCGGTCGTGTATGGCAAAGGTTGGTCGAGCATCGACAAAAATAAATATTTTTATGCAGAAATTAAAATTTATTCACATAAAAATTTAAAATATAGTACACTATGATACATGCAGACAAGTATATTTAATTTAAAATGCACATACCAAGATCAAATTTCATTTTAGTAAACCTACTTTTATCGAGCGGTTTAGTAAATATATCAGCAAGTTGGACATTAGTTGGAATATATTTCAAAGAGATAGCTTTTTGTTCAACTAATTCACGAATGTAATGATACCTAATATCAATATGCTTAGTACGCGAATGCTGAATTGGATTTTTGGAAATATTGATAGCACTGGAATTATCACAATGTAAGATCATTGAATCTTGATTAATTCCATAATCGCTTAACATGCGTTTCATCCATACGAGTTGTGTACATGCATATCTTGCTGCGATATACTCAGCCTCAGCAGTGGAAAGCGATATTGAACTTTGCTTCTTGCTAAACCAAGAAACCAAACAATTTCCAATGTAAAAACAACCACCACTGGTTGATTTTCTATCATCAATATTACCAGCCCAATCAGCATCAGAATACCCAGCTAATTTAATATTAGTATCAAAAGGATACCAAAGACCCAAATTAGTTGTACTTGTGACATATCTAATAATCCGTTTGACAGCAGTAAGATGTGAATCTTTAGGTTTAGACTGATATCTCGCACAAATACCAACGCTAAAAGCGATATCAGGTCTACTAGCAGTTAGGTATAATAAACTACTAATCATACTACGATATAGCTTAGGATATACATCTTTACATGTAGAGTCTTTTGAGAGTCTCAAGGTTGTACTCATAGGAGTATCAAATTTTTTACCATTTCCAAATCTAAACCTTTTTACCAAGTTTGTAGCATACTTGGTTTGAGAAATGAAGATTCCATCAGGTTGTTGTTTTACTTGTAACCCTAGGAAGTAATTTAGTTCTCCAACCATGCTCATTTCGAATCTTGATTTCATCAACTCTGCAAACTCAATAGACATGTTAGAATAGGTTGATCTATAAATAATATCGTCTACATAGATCTGAACCATTAAAATCTCATTATTATGTTTCTTAACAAATAACGTCTTATCGACACTTCCTACTTGAAAACTATGACTAAGTAAGAATTTAGTCAATTTTTCATACCATGCCCTGGGCGCTTGTTTCAAACCATAGAGAGCCTTTTTGAGACGAAATACATGATCAGAAAGCTTGGGGTCTCCAAACCCTGAGGGTTGTTCTACATAAACTTCTTCATGTAAGTCGCCATTTAAGAAGGCACTCTTTACATCCATCTGATAAATTTTAAACTTTCTAAAGCAAGCGATGGAAATAAAAAGTCTGATAGATTCAAGGCGAGCGAATGGAGCAAAGGTTTCATCGTAATCGATACCTTCAATCTGAGTGTACCCTTGTACAACCAGTCTAGCCTTGTTTCGTATAACATTTCCAAGTTCATCAGACTTATTTTTAAAGATCCATTTTGTTCCAATAATGTGTTTATCTTTAGGTCTAGGAACAAGATACCGGACATCATTACGAACAAATTGATTAAGTTCATCCTGCATAGCTACTATCTAATTTTCGTCAAAAAGAGCTTCTTTTACATTGACCGGTTCTATTTGGGATGTAAAGCAAACATAATTACATATATTTTCAAGTTGTTTGCATGTACGAACTCCAGTGAGAGGATTTTCAAGGATTTGATTAGTTGGATGATCTTTGACAGTCCTAGGTTCAGATTGAGATAAAGAGGTATCTTGATTTTCAATTATAAGAATTTCATCATCATCTGAACTCGGAGCAGGTGTATTCAAATGATCATCAATGACCACATTGATGGACTCCTGAATCACACCTGTTCTTTTATTTAGAACCCTATAGGCTCGACTGTTTAAGAAATATCTAAGTAAAATACCTTCATCACTCTTCGTATCAAATTTTCTCAAATTTTCTCGATCTCGTAAAATGTAACACTTACTGTCAAAAATTCGAAAGTATTTGACAGTAGGTTTCTTTTCGAACCATAACTCATAAGCAGTTTTATTTTCAGATTTACTAGTATAAACACGATTAATAATGTAGCAAGCAGTATTAATTGCTTTGGCCCAAAGATTTTTGGAGAGCTTCATACTATTTAACATGACATTAGCCATATCCTGAAGCACTCTATTTTTTCTCTCAACTATACCATTTTGTTGAGGAGTTTTGGGCGCAGAGAATTCATGTGATATTCCCTGATCACTACAGAATTTCTCAAAACTGCTATTTTCGAATTCAGAACCATGATCACTACGGATCTTATAAACTTGAGAACTCATTTTGGATTCGTTTGATGATCTTCTTTATCTCATCTAGGGTTTCAGATTTCTCTTTTAAGAACGATACCCAAGTGAATCTAGTAAAGTCATCTACGATAACCAAGATGTATTTTTTGCCGCCTCGACTCTCCGTTCTAGTTGGTCCAATGAGATCCATGTGGAGAAGCTCGAGAGGTCTAAATGTGGTATTGGAGTTCACTTTCTTGTGAGAGCTCCTAATTTGTTTGCCCAACTGGCATTCACCACATATTTTGTCTACTTTTTGTAATTTGGGTAGACCTCTTATAAGTTCTCTTTTGCTCAATCTAAATAAGTTCCGGTAGTGTACATGTCCAAGGCGTTTATGCCATAATTCAATCTCATCAGTATGGACCATGTAACACGATTGAGTAGATGAGCTTGCATTACTAACGATGTAGCAGTTTTCAGAAGTTCTGCAACCAGTTAATATAATGGAACCCTCTTTATTAACAATCTCACAACGTTGATTAGAAAACTTTACATTATGATTGTTGTCGCATATCTGAGATATACTCAATAGGTTGTGTTTCAAGCCCTCAACATATAATACATTTTTAAATAAGGGAAGGTTATAAAGCTGAACCGTACCTTGGCCAATGATTTTGCAATTGCTTCCATCACCAAAAGTGACTGACCCATCAGTCCTATCTTCAAGATAGGTGAATAAAGCTTTGTCGCCTGTCATATGTCTGGAGCATCCACTGTCAAGGTACCACTTTGAATGGCTTGTCGCTTTGAAAGCAGTGTGGGCAACCAAGCAGTCAACTTTAGGAACCCATTTCAGTACTGTTTTGGGTTTAGGAGTGTAGTTGAACTTTTTCTATCTATTGTTATATGAATGACCTATAGAGTTAAATTTTAATAGCTCCTTGAGAAGATCAATAATCTTTTCAACCAAAGGATTTTGGTTTTGAAGATTGAAGTTGGCATGGCTATTTTTAGATTTTTGAAAGGTCCTTGAATTTTTTGAAAAACCTTGATAAGTATACTTTACTTTTGAGTTTGAAGACTCTCCTTTCACAAACTTAGGAGCAGTATTCTTTTGTTTAGGAGAAGTATTCTTATCATAGCCCAACCCGGATCTATCGCCACATTTTCTCGATCCGGATAATAATTTTTCCAATTTAGGATCACCTTGGGCATATCTCCAAGTGTCTTTTAAACTTAAAAGAGAAGCTACTTCATTTTTGAGTTTCTCGTTCTCGGTTTTCAAATCATCAACTTGGGAGGTTTCGATTTTTAAATCACATTTGGTCTTTTCAAAAAAATTGGAAATATGAGATTTTTCTAAAACAAGAGACTCATAATCTTCTTTAAGTTTAAAAAATTTTTCCTTTTGTAATTTAAGCTTGACAGCAATTTTACAACTCTCCTTATAAAGGGCATTGTATGCATCCTGAAGATCATCTTCATTGTCACAATCACTATTTAGATTCTCTTCGCTAGTTACTTCATCATAATCTGAAAAAGTGACCTTGGCTAGAGTCATAAGGGCTTTAACATCATCTCCCGACTCATTTTCAGAATCTTCTGATTTCGAAGAGGATTCCGAATCAAATGATTCATCCCAAGTAGCTAACATACTCTTCCTTTTTTATTTGTCCTTTTTAGGACATTTGTTAGCCAAGTGCCCATACTCTTGACAGTTGTAACATTGACTATCTTTCAAAGATTTTCAAGCTCTAGGTTTAGATTGTCTCTTATCATTTGATTTTTGAAAATCTCCTCTTTTCTTATTCTCCAAAATTTTATAAAACCTTTTTACAAAAAGTGTCATATCATCTTCAGAATTTTCAAAGTCTGAAGTGCTCTCTTGTGGAATATTTTTAGACGACTTGAGAGCAATTGATTTTCCTTTTGGAGCTTTAAAGTTCAATTCGTAGGTTTGTAAAGAACCAACTAGTTCCTCAACCCTCATGTTATCCGTATCACGAAGTTCCTGAATCGCGGTTACTTTTGAATTGAACCGTTCAGGAAGTGAGCGTAGTATCTTTGCACATACTTTACTTTCTGGGATTCTATCAGCAAGACCCCACATTGAGTTTACAATGTCATTAAATCTAGTGTAGAAGTCCATAAACATTTCATTCTCCTCCATATGAATTTCTTCAAATTTAGTTGTGAGGAGTTGGACTTTAGATTTCTTGACAATTGATGTACCCTCGTGTGTCATTTCTAAAAGATCCCATGCTTGTTTAGCATTTTCATACAAGATGATTCTTTTGAATTCATCTGGTGACAATGCACAAGTAATTGCATTTAGTGCTTTTGCATTGGCACTACTCTTACTTTTCTGAAGTGTGGTCCAAAGAGCATAAGATATTACTTTCATTGATTTTGAACCATCTTCATCAGTTACTTCAGTGATAGGTAGTTTCCATCCGTTTACTGTGGCCAGACACATACTTTCATCCATGGATTTGAGAAAGATTCTCATCCTTGCTTTCCAATAGGCATAGTTTGTGCCATTAAAGGGTGGTGGCCTAGTGACAGATAGGCTTTCAAAATTTGACATCATAATATAGCTTAGATCGTTAGCTCAGGAAATAAATCCAATAAATAAGCAATAAGCATGAGCTATTAGGCTCTAATACCACGTGAAAGGGCCAAGCTATATGCCCTGGAGGGGGGTGAATAGGGCAATGCCAAATAAAACTTAAAACAACGGAATAATAAAAGATATAAATAACAATCTCAAAGCATATGAAATATGAGAATGATACTAAATCAGTTCTAAGGTCAACCTTACACCAAAAACCAATGGCTTACGGTAGGACAACCTTATTTCTAGAACGATCTAGAAAACACAAATGATATGGAAAATAAATCAAGAATAACTTAAAGAAATAAATCCTAAGTTATTACACCATTCAACCACACTTGCTTGAAATGAAAATTACAACATTCATCCACAAAAGCAATCCACAATAATAAAGGAATAAATGAATAAAGAAATCAAGCACATCCACAACACAACGATATATAGTGGTTCGCTTTGTGTGTTCACCAGCTACATTAGCCAACATGACCACAGAATGCTACTCCACTCCTAATACCCTCACACAGGGGATATTAGCATGCACTATCAAAATAGGTTTTCACAGGTTCACCCAAAACCTTCACAATTGTGTCTTTTTATCTCGGGCTTACACAATCCAAAAACCCCCACAATCTGAGTTTTCTGGCTCTCCTCAGATAACCAAAACAATGAGATTTTTCTGGCAAATCTCAAACAAAACCAGAGAAAGTAAATTACAAAGTAAAATACCTGGAAAGTAAATTATAAAGTAAAATACCTGGATCTCCTCTTGAAGTAGCCCAGTAGAACCAATCGGAGTAGATAAATGATACGTCGTTCAATGTCTAATACTCACATAAAGAATGGTTCTAAGTTTAATTGATTTTAGATTAAATCAAGAAGAGCAAGGTCTATTTGATTTTGATCCCAGAAGAAGGAATATCACAAATTCCTCTTTTCAAAATAAGATTGGAATATGGATCAAAATCACAATAGAAAAATGCTAACAAAAGGAATATTAAATATGCACAATAGCTTAAAAAATAATCACTACTTATCTCAGAGTATAGCCTTAAATCGCTTGAATGGAATGGAATTGAATGAATAAACTCTGAAATTCGTGCACTATTTATAGCCTAAAAATCCCATCTTCGATTGGTCTTAGAATCCTAGACCGGTCGTAGCGTCAAAGATTTTGAAAGATTTCCGCGGGATTAGATTTGCTATACTCACGACTGGTCTTAGGTAGTCTACGACCGGTCGTGGACCACCTACGACTGGTCGTGAGACACCTACGACCGGCCGAGATACTCGAGATAAGTCGCTGGAGTTCGAGTCGTAGAACTACAACTGGTCGAAGGATGAGTCGTAGGACTTCTCAGGACTGGTCGAAGCAAGTCCAGGACTAGTTGAAGGACAACCAGGAAAATCTAAAAATCTGTAACAACCTACGACTGGTCCTGAGAAACCTAAGACTGGTCGAAGCAAGGACTGGTCTTAGAACAGTCACACCAAGTAAATTAAAATATTCGGATTATGTATCCAGAATGACCTATCATCTAGACCAACCTAAGGTCAAACAAACCTTGAGTGAGATGGACATTGAAGTCTTGAAGGTCTGTATTCTCAGATGATCTTGAAGTAGAAGCTTGAGTCGAGTTGATGGTCTTTCTCGAGCTTGGTACATTCTTAACTTGTCTTGATGAAGTCTTCTAATCTTGAACTTGATAGAGGCAAACTTGGAGTCTTCTATTCTTGTAGACTTCATTCATGACATGTCTTGCAAGCATTCTTCATTTATGATCTTGTATTGAAAACATTCTTCATTCATGATCTTGTCTTGAAGCAGTGTGTAGTCACAAACAAGAAACACAAGAAGTACAAGACATATAGGTTTTAGCACTAAAAAATTTGACAACCAAAGGGATATGAAATCATAGCACTAACATGGGTCCACTTGAACTTGAGATCTAACTCATCCTTCCTCCCATGCCATAAAACGATATCTCAAAATGGTTGGATGGTTGGATACAACACATGCATCATGGTGGGGTCCACATGAATTATGGATCTGGCTCATTCTTTAGCTCATGCCATAAAATGAGCTTTCAAGATGGATGGACGGTTTGGATGCCACACAAATACAAACAAGGTGGGCTCTATCCAAATGGACAGACAGCGTGGATGGAATGCACACATTAGGTGGGTCAGCACCGTCCAAATGGACGGACGACTCTGATAAAATCCATACATTGCAGTGGGGTCCACATGTCCCATGTCCTGAAAACGGATGGACAATGAGACTTCAGAATACATACATTAATGTAGGCCCCACCTCCACACGTGCAACACTTGTGGAGTGGGTCCCACATTCTCAAAATAGATGGACGGTATGAATACAACATCTGCATCACGGTGGAGTCCATTGATGGACGGCATGGATGCAAAGGGGAGCCCATAGAGCTTAGTGACGCCACTCCAGCAGGCTGCTGGAGTGAGTTACACAAGTCGTCCCACACCCCTGGACGGTTGGGATACAATACATACGTCAGTGGGTCCTATGTGGGGCCCACCATAACGTCTACTTTCCATCCAAGTACATTAATAAGGTCACGTGAGACTAGGATCTTTGAAAAAAAAAAATAAATTTCAAACTGATTCAAAACTTCTGTGATGCCAAAAGGGTTCCAATGGCACACGTTCAATCACTGCTATTTCCTATGATGTGGGTCACCTAAGTTGAATATACAGCTGATTTTTGGGGTGGCCAACTCCCCTGAGGGGACCTACAACATGGACGGTGTGGATATCCAACACACATCATGGTGGGCCCCACTTATGGGGTCACGTCCCTGGCCTCCTTCGAGCGCACGCTGCTGCGTGCGTCAGCAACAGTAGGCATTGTTGCCTACTCATTTTTTTGAAAAGGGGAGTTTTTCCAAGGTTTTTCGTGTGTGGGGCCCTCATCAGTGGAGTCCACCCTGGCCATTGGATTCCACGGCTCGAGACCAACCAAATGAGTCCAATATTTAATGCGTTTTGGTGTGTGGAAACTACAAGTGGCTTTCAATGGTAGAAAATATTGTTTGCCATGCTATGGCCCACGAGAAATTCAGATCAGCTTCATTTTTCATCTCAGCGACTAAAATAACCTGGAGAATGGAATGGACGGCGTGGATCAAACACGTACATCAAGGTGGGGCCTACATAAATAGTCCAGCATAACATTTGGAATCAAACTGATATTGTTATCTTCCTACACGTCCAGACGCTGACGTTGGAGTGTATCACACACTCTGTTCACACTTCAGCGTGAATGTGTTTTCAAGGAGGGTCCCACATGGACGTGGTCCACTTGGTTTAGATCAATATGATATTTGTGTTTTCCCATAACCTTTAAGGTAGGGCCCACATGGTTTGGACGGTGTAGATCCTACACATCCATCAAGTTGGTCCCACAAAGGTGGATGGCTTGGATAAAATGCATACATCAAGGGGCTAAAATCAAAAGAAAGGGAGAGAAAAGGAAAGAGATCGAGTGATGGAGGGACCCCGACACTATGAGCCCTCCCTTCCATAATTTAAAACATACATCAAGGTGGGTCCCAATACATATAGGCCCACTGATCAAAATCAACGGTGGAGACCCTTTCTCCACCAAAATGTATGGTCTAGATGACCCTATCTATGCAAGGAAGATAATCATCATGATGGGTTCCATGGGGAATGGCCCCATCATGGCATGATCATGAGGATCAAGGTGAGCAATTGGCCACATCTTAAGGTCCAAAATGAGATCCATACCGTCGATCGGTAGGCCTCACTTGGCCCATCATAAAAACATGAAAATTACCCTATAGAAGCACCCACCGTTTGATCTTCTCAGTCCGTTGGAACGCCGGTCTTCTTGTGCTTCCCTTTGATGGAAGGTGATGAGGTTTGAATGGCTAGGATGGAGGTTTTTGGGATGGGAATGTGGGCCACCAAAATCACATTTCTCTCTTAGAATGCATGGACGTGCACTGCTTTGGTGCTTAGAAAATGTGTGAAGAGAAAGGGAGGGAGAGATGAGATGTAAGGGAGAGAGAGTGATGGATGGGTGATGGATGTGAGTGATGGGTGAGGTGATGGATTGGTTGACTTTTGGAGTTTGCTTGACTTGTGGAGAAAGAAAGTATGTGTTGATCTTGTACTTGACATGATGTGATTGATTGATTAATTTAAGTGATTGATTGATGGGACATGCTATAGAGATTCTCTTGGTATTAAAAAAGTGCAGCGTTTCTTCGAAATAAACACCGGCACACATCTTCCCGCTAGGGTATCAGATCGGTGCGTAAGATGCGACGTTGGAACTACAGTGACGATGTGGTCGTAATGGTACAAGTCTCAAATTAAGTCGACTCAAATCTATAGGATATGATTTAGGGTCGATCGTAAACTGAAAAGGCCAAGCTATATGTCCTAGAGGGGGGGGTGAATAGGACTATGCCAAATTTAAAAAATAAATCAGCGGAACGAAAGTAAATCAATACTCTTCCAATAATGAATCAATTTACAATGCTAAATATAAATCACCTTGATAAATAATTATTGAGAGATTGATACAAATTCAGTTCTAAGGACAACCTTACACCATAATAAACAAGGGCTTATGGTAGGACAACC
Source organism: Magnolia changhungtana (assembly GCA_030180095.1). Taxonomy (NCBI): domain Eukaryota; kingdom Viridiplantae; phylum Streptophyta; class Magnoliopsida; order Magnoliales; family Magnoliaceae; genus Magnolia; species Magnolia changhungtana. Next base: position 3,207,994 of record JASAUF010000446.1, read on the forward strand.
TTATTTCTAGAACCTCTTTTGAATCAAGAACTCAATGTTAATATAATTAAATGAAATAGCAAGGAATTGAAACTAAATGCGTAGTAAAGATCTAAATTATTACAACAATCCCCACACTTGCTTGAAAATGTAAATAGTTACAACATTCACATCCACTTGTACATTCCACACAATTGAATGATAAAAGATATGAAAATTAATCAAGCATTCAATCCACAAGACAAAGAGTTATAGTGGTTCGCTTTGTGTGTACACCAACTTGTTTTACAACTGACCCACAGAATGCTTACTCCACTCTAATATCCTCACACGGGGGATATTAGCGTTCACTATCAAATAGGTTTCTAGGTTCACCAAAAACCTTTACAATTGTGTTTTTTTTTTTCACTTGGGCTTACACAATTCAAAAACCCCTTTTTCTGAGTTTTCTGGTTTTCCTCAGACAACCAAAATAATGAGATTTTTCTGGCTCAAACTCAAACAAAACCAATACAATGAGATTTTTCTGGCTCAACCTCAAACAAAACCAATAACAAATGAATTTTACAGAATTGTAAAATACCTGGATTTCTCCTTTAGCAGCCCGGTAGAACCAATCGGAGTAGATGATTGAATATCAAAGTTCAATTTCCAATACTCACATTCATAGGTTCTAAATTCTAATAGATTTTAGATTTAACTTGTTGGGCGTAGCTATATTTGATTTTGATTCCAAGAAGAAGGAATAATATAATTCCTCTTTTCAAATAAGATTGGAATAGAGAAACAAAATCAAATAAAATAAGCTAGCAAAAAGGAATATTAAATAAGCACAATTAAGCTTAAAATAAACACGAGACTTATCTCGAGTGATAACTTGAAAATTCTTGAATGGAATGGAGTTCGAATATCAAAACTCGAAATTCATGTTCAATTTATAGACGAAAAAATCGTTCCTACGACTGGTCTTAGAAACCTAGGACAGGTCGTAGCTCTAACAGATTTTTGAAAAATTGAGCGCGATCTTTGAAAGCCGTTCTACGACTGGTCGTGTGAACCCTACGACCGGTCGTGGGTCACCTACGACTGGTCGTAGATACCTACGACTGGTCGTAGGACCATGAAATCAGTTGCTGGTCTTTCAGTCGTAGCTCCACGACACGATCGTGGACGGGTCGAAGCCAACCTACGACCGGTCGAAGGACTTCCGAGACAAGTCGTGGGCGTTCCAAAAATCCGAAAAAAACTTCAACAACTTAGGGTGATCGTGGGATTTCTTGGACTAGTCGAACCAATGCTAGGACTGGTCGAACAAGAGCTAGGACTGGTCTTGGAATAGACCAACTTTATGTTAAATAAAGATTTGATTTATGTATCCAAAATGACCTACTTAAAGTGTCAACCTAAGGTCATTTAAACCTGAAACATGTCGTATGGATATTGAACTTCAACCATTTAACGAATGTAGATTGTTTGAACCAATATCAGGCTTGAAGTCTTGAATAATATCAGGTTTGAAGTCTTGACCAATATCAGGCTTGAAGTCTTGAGATCTTGAGCTTCAACATCTTGTCGCTTTTTATGGCTTTTCGAACTTTAACATCTTGTGCTTCAACTTGTAGCATCTTGAAGTACTTAGGCAGTGTCTTGAATAAAATAAACATCATACCAGCACAAGACACAGATAGATGTTTTGACACATCAAAATTTGACAACCAAAGGAGTATGAGATCATAACCCTTACAATCTCCCCCTTTGTCAAATTTGTGACAAAACACCACACCAAATAATAATTCTTCCAATAGACATAAGAGAAGTACAAAGCAAGCACAGATGCACAGATGTATAGACATGATAAGCAATAATCATATTCCCATAACTCTTGAGAAGTTTAACTCCCCCTGAGTAATAGAACTAAGCACAGAAATAAGTTATAAGTTAAGCAACATGACGTAATTTCACCAAACTTTAATGACGTAATTTCACCAAACTTCTCCCCCTTTTTGTCACAAAAGGACAAAGGAAGAAGAACAGTAATAAGATAGTAGTAGTAGCAAGAGAAAAATGTCAACAAAAAGTTTTGAGAGGCAAGCAAATATTAGTAAATATTACAGACCAAAAAAAAAAATTCAGTCAGAACCAGAAGAGGGCGCAGGATTAGATGGATCAATTTTGTGTAATCCTTTAGCAATTCGCCTCATATATTTTCGCATATAAGAAAATTGTGTGTCTTGAGTAACACGAATTTGAGCCACCTGCTCTTGAAGAGAATTCAACCTTTCATCAAAATCAGACGGCTGAAAATCAGGATCATCACCGAGTCGACTCAAGTTCTTCAAATAAGTCATCCATATTCACATCCTCGGGAAGATCACTAGCTTGACATTACCTGTTTGCACCACCATCTTGCTACCGGCATCCACTTGTTCTCTACCCAAATCTAAAGTCATCTTATTAAGATTGGAATTATTAAAGGGAAGATGGTGGATGGGTTTTTCTCTAGTAGGCATGGCTATGAGCATATGATTTGCTAACCTAGTCGGTAAATAACCAAAGGGTATATCACTATGTCCTGGATGGTGACGTGTGAGAATAATGGAATGACAAATTAAAGAAGGGAGGCATATATTAACACCAGAGACAATGAATGCAAAACACGAACCATAAAAGAAGTGAGTTCGGTTTTATTACGAAACGTGGATAAAGATTTGAAATGAATATCTTATGTAGTACTACGTATGCGGGTAACAAATACCTTGAGGGAAGTGTATGACCTTTATGAGTCCAATGAACATCCATATTACATAAATCTCTAGTAAGCATTCGTCGTTCAGATTCTGAGAGACTATCATGTAAAATATTAATTGGAATGCTTTCATCATTGATAGGTATTTCCATAATATCTGTAATCAAATGACGATCTACAACAAACAAACCTTCTTGAGTATCAACTTTAAAAATTAAATTCTCAAGAGAAAAATCACAGATACATGCAAACATGGATTGGGCAATGGACTGGTATGCAGCTCCACCCCAATGTAGGATGTTATCCCATCCCACAGATTCCAACAAAGAAGGAATACCAAAAGAAGCAATGTGATTGACAGTAACATGACGTTCAACAATTACATTACGCATACGTAAATCTCGAGCATTAGTAGGATCATTTTCAGGAGAACGAAGATGACGTTGAACAATAGAAGTTGATCTAGACGAGGATGGACCTCGAGTAGTTTTCTTTTTACCTCTAGGATCCATTTTCAAAGAAAGATTTCAAGGGAACAAATAGATGCAAGATAGAAGGAATGAGATTTAGATAGAACAGATTTTTTTTTTAAGAGAAAAACCCCAAATCCTGCAATCAATGAGCAAATAGATTCCACAAACATGAGTTTTGAAGCATTAATAGTAAGAATCTACAAGGAAAATGTAAAAGAATCACTAACCTTGAAGAACAATGAAGATGGGTTAGGTACCGTAGCTAGGACGGTTGGAAAGAAATGAAGAAATGAAGAAGAAGACTAAAATCCCCAATTTTAAGTGAAATCCCGTGCTTTACGACAGGTCGAGTATGTGTTCGACCGGTCGTAGCACGACCGGTCGTGTATTCTCACGACAGGTCGAGTATGACAAAAAATTTGCAATTTTTTCTATTTTTTTAAATAATTTCAAGTTTAAGCAAATAAAACATCAAACTTATGATACACAAAATCATGCAAACTCAATTTAAATTGCACATACCGAGATCAAATTTTAATTTATTAAACCGGTTTTTGTCGAGCGGTTTAGTGAAAATGTCCGCAAGTTGAATTTCGGTTGGAATGTAATCCAAATTTATTAATTTTTCTTCCACTAATTCACGAATGTAATGAAATCTAATGTCAATATGCTTAGTACGTGAATGCTGAACTGGATTTTTAGAGATATTTATTGCACTGGAATTATCACAAAATAAAATCATAGAATCTTGAGTAATTCCATAATCGCTTAACATTCGTTTCATCCAAACAAGTTGAGTACATGCATTTCAAAGAAGAATGTATTCAACTTTTCATTCAGATTGATAGCGATATAAAACTTTGCTTCTTGCTAAACCAAGAAACAAGACAATTTCCAATGTAGAAACAACCACCACTGGTTGATTTCCTATCATCAATGTTTCCAGCCCAGTCAGCATCTGCGTACCTGGCTAATTGAACATTAGTCTCATGTGGATACCAGAGACCCAATTTAGTAGAATTTGCGACATAACGTATAATCCGCTTAACAGCAGTTAAGTGAGATTCTTTAGGATTTGATTGATAACGAGCACAAATACCAACACTCAAAGCAATATCGGTCTACTAGCGAGTTAGATAAAGTAAGCTACCAATCAAACTACGATACAATTTAGGATCCACATCATTACCTGTAGAGTCTTTTGAGAGTCTTACGATTGTACTCATTGGAGTATCAAAATTTTTACCTTTCTCGAATCCAAATTTTTTAATTAAACTCGAGCATATTTGGTTTGTGAAATAAATATTCCATCGAGTTGTTGTTTTACTTGCAATCCTAGGAAATAGTTTAATTCTCCAACCATGCTCATTTCAATTTAGACTTCATCAAATCTGCAAACTCAATAAATCATGTTAGTACGGAGTTGATCCATAAATAATATCGTCAACATATATTTGAACCATTAGAATATCATCGTTATATTTTTTAACAAAGAGTGTCTTATCAACACACCCCATCGAAAGTTATGACTCAAGAAAACTTAGTCAATTTTTCGTACCATGCTCTGGGAGCTTGTTTCGGACCATAGAGAGCTTTCTTAAGACGATACACATGATCAGTAAATTTAGGATCTTCAAACCCTGTAGGTTGTTCAACATATACCTCTTCATGTAAATCACCATTCGAAAGGCACTCTTAACATCCATTTGATAAATTTTAATTTTCTTAAAACATGCAATGGAGATAAAAAGTCTGATAGATTCAAGACGAGCTACAGGGGCAAATGTTTCATTATAGTCAATACCTTCGATTTGAGTATATCCCTGTACAACTAGTCTTGCTTTATTTCGAATAATATTTCCAAGCTCATCGGATTTGTTTTTGAAAATCCATTTTGTTCCAATAATATGTTTATCTTTAGGTCTAGGAACAAGTTGCCAGACATCATTTCTGACAAACTGATTAAGTTCTTCTTGCATCGCAAGAATCCAATTTTCATCAGAAAGTGCTTCTTTTACGTTACCCGGTTCAATCTGGGATGTAAAACATACGTAGTTACATATGTCCTCTAATTGTCTACGAGTGCGCACACCAGTGAGAGGATTTCCAAGTATTTGAGAGGTTGGATGATCTTTAACAGTCCTTAATTCAGGATTAGTTTCATTTGATGAAGTTTCTTGTTTTTCAAGTATAAGAACTTCATCATTATCTAAACTAGGAACAGGTGTTTTCAAAAGATCATCAATCACAACATTTATTGACTCTTGAATTACACCAGTCCTGTTGTTCAGAACACGATAAGCACGACTGTTTAAAGAATAACCTAAAAGATCCCATCATCACTTTTAGTGTCGAATTTTCCCAAATTTTCACGGTCACGCAAAATATAGCACTTGCTGCCAAAAATTCGAAAATATTTGACAGAAGGCTTTTTCTCAAACCACATTTCATAAGCCGTTTTATTATTAGATTTACAAATATAAACACGGTTAATAATGTAGCAGTTGTATTCAACCTCAAATTCGAGAGATTCCTAGGTAGCTTCATGCTATTTAACATAACATTTCCCATTTCTTGAAGCACTCTATTCTTCCTTTCGACAATTCCATTTTGTTGAGGAGTTTTAGGTGCAGAGAATTCATGCGATATTCCCTGATCGCTACAAAATTTCTCAAAACCGCTATTTTCAAATTCAGATCCATGATCACTACGGATCTTGCTGACTTGAGAACATTTTTCAGTTTGAATCCGTTTTATAATCTTTTTCACTTCATCAAGGGTTTCTGATTTATCTTTCAAGAATGAAACCCAAGTATATCTTGTGTAATCATCTACAATAACTAAGATGTACTTTTTGCCACCTCGACTTTCCGTTCTTGTTGGTCCTATAAGATCCATATGGAGAAGCTCGAGTGGTCTTGTGGTGATATTGGAGTTCACCTTTTTGTGAGAGCTCCTAGTTTGTTTACCATACTGGCATTCACCACAAATCTTGTCTACTTTTTGCATTTTAGGTAGACCTTTTATTAGTTCACTTTTGCTCAATCTGTATAAATTTCGGTAGTGTACATGTCCAAGGCGTTTATGCCATAAATCTATCTCATCGGTATGGACCATGTAGCACGTTTGATTAGATGAGCTACCGTTGCTTACTATATAGCGGTTTTGAAGTTCTCACGACCGATTAATATTACGAACCCTTTTCATTTGTAATTTCACAACCTTGATTAGAAAATTTAACATTATGGTTGTTATCGCATATTTGAGATATGCTCAACAGGTTGTGTTTTAAACCTTCAACATATAACACATTTTTAAATAAGGGAAGGTTATAGAGTTGGACCGTACCTTTGCCAATTATCTTGCAGTTGCTACCATCACCAAATGTGACTGACCCATCAATCATATCTTTAAGATCAGTGAATAGAGCTTTGTCGCCTGTCATATGTCTGGAGCATCCACTGTCTAGGTACCATTTTGAATGGCTTGTAGCTTTGAAAGCAGTGTGAGCAACCAAACAAGTAACCTTGGGAACCCATTTCAGTACTGTTTTGGGTTTAGGAGAATAATTGGTCTTCTTTTGTTTATAGTTATAAGAGTGACCTACTGAGTTAGATTTTAACAGCTCCTTAAGTAAATCAATAATTTTTTCAGCTAGCGGGTTTCGAATCTGATTTTTGAAATTTGTATAGCTGCTTTTGTGTTTTTGAAAGGTTTTTGTATTTTTAGAAACTGACTTGATTAGTACCTTTTCCTTTTGAGTTAGAAGTCTCTCCTTTCACAAAAATGGAAGGAGCATTCTTCTTGTTTAGGAGATGTGTTTTTATCAAACCCCAACCCGGATCGATCACCACATTTTCTTGATCCAGGATAATAATTTTTCTAATTTTGGATCACCTTGGGCATATCTCCATGTGTCCTTCAAACTCGAAGAGAGGATACTTCATTTTTAAGTTTCTCATTTTCAGATTTCAAATTTTCAATTAGGGAGGTTTTAAATTCTAAATCACACTTTGATTTTCAAAACAATCTGAAATTTGAGATTTTTCTAAAACAAGGGTTTCAAAACATTCTTTAAGTTTAAAAAACTTTTCTTTTTTGAAGTTTAAGTTTTGACAATTTTACAACTTTCCTTATATAAGGCATTATAAGCATCTTGAAGATCTTCATCATTTTCATGATCACTATCCATATTTTCTTCACTTGTTGAATCATCGTGATCGAAAAGGTAAACTTGGCTAGAGTCATAAGGGCCTTAAGTTCATCGCCCGACTCGGTTCGAATTTTCGATTGAAGAGGCTTCAGAATCGACGATTCATCCCAAGTAGCCAACATACCCTTCCTTTTGGATCTGTCCTTTTAGGACATTTGTTTGCTAAATGCCCATATTCTTGAGTTATAACATTGACTATCTTTCAATGATTTCCAAGTTTTAGACTTAGGTTTAGAACGTTTCTTTTCATTTGCCTTTTGAAAGTCAACTCTTTTCTTACTTTTGAAAATCTTATAAAACTTTTTCGCTAAAAGGGCCATATCATCTTGACTTTTCTGAATCAATTTTCTTGAGTAATACTTTTAGATGACTTCAAAGCAATAGACTTACTTTTAGGAGCTTTAAAACTTAATTCATAGGTTTGCAAAGAACCAACTAACTCTTCTACCTTCATATTGTCCGTATCACGAAGTTCTGGATTGCGGTTACCTTTGAATTGAACCGTTCGGGAAGAGAGCGTAGTATTTTTGCACACACTTTACTTTCGAGATCTTTTCACCAAGACCCCACATAGAGTTTACAATGTCATTCAATCTAGTGTAAAAGTCCATAAACATTTCATTTTCCTCCATATGAATTTCTTCAAATTTAGTTGTGAGGAGTTGGACTTTAGATTTCTTGACAATTGTAGTACCTTCGTGTGTCATTTCTAAAATATCCCAGGCTTGCTTTATAAAGATCACAGATATGATTCTTTTGAACTCATCCGGTGATAGTGCTAAGTGATTGCATTTAGTGCTTTAGCATTAGCACTACTCTCATTTTTCTGAAGTGTGGTCCATTGGAAAAATGGTGTAATTTTCATAGATTTTGAACCATCAACACCAGTTACTTCCATGGTAGGAGGATTCCATTCAGTCACTGTGGCTAGCCACACACTTTCATCCATTGATCTGAGGAAGATTCTCATTCTGGCTTTCCAATAGGCATAGTTGGAGCCATCAAAAGGTGGAGGCCTAGTAACTGAAAGGCTATCAAAATTTGACATCTTTTTAAATAGCTTAGATCGTTAGCTCAGGAAATAAATCCAAATAAAAAATAACAAGTAATGAGCTATTAGGCTCTGATACCACTTGAAAAGGCCAAGCTATATGTCCTAGAGGGGGGGGGGGGTGAATAGGACTATGCCAAATTTAAAAATAAATCAGCGGAACGAAAGTAAATCAATACTCTTCCAATAATGAATCAATTTACAATGCTAAATATAAATCACCTTGATAAATAATTATTGAGAGATTGATACAAATTCAGTTCTAAGGACAACCTTACACCATAATAAACAAGGGCTTATGGTAGGACAACCTTATTTCTAGAACCTCTTTTGAATCAAGAACTCAATGTTAATATAATTAAATGAAATAGCAAGGAATTGAAACTAAATGCAGAAGTAAAGATCTAAATTATTACAACAATCCCCACACTTGCTTGAAAATGTAAATAGTTACAACATTCACATCCACTTGTACATTCCACACAATTGAATGATAAAAGATATGAAAATTAATCAAGCATTCAATCCACAAGACAAAGAGTTATAGTGGTTCGCTTTGTGTGTACACCAACTGTTTTACAATGACCACACAGAATGCTACTCCACTCTAATATCCTCACTGTGAGGGGGATATTAGCGTTCACTATCAAATAGGTTTTACAGGTTCACCAAAAACCTTTACAATTGTGTTTTTTTTTTTTCACTTGGGCTTACACAATTCAAAAACCCCTTTTTCTGAGTTTTCTGGTTTTCCTCAGACAACCAAAATAATGAGATTTTTCTGGCTCAACCTCAAACAAAACCAATACAATGAGATTTTTCTGGCTCAACCTCAAACAAAACCAATAACAAATGAATTTTACAGAATTGTAAAATACCTGGATTTCTCCTTTAGCAGCCCGGTAGAACCAATCGGAGTAGATGATTGAATATCAAAGTTCAATTTCCAATACTCACATTCATAGGTTCTAAATTCTAATAGATTTTAGATTTAACTTGTTGGGCGTAGCTATATTTGATTTTGATTCCAAGAAGAAGGAATAATATAATTCCTCTTTTCAAATAAGATTGGAATAGAGAAACAAAATCAAATAAAATAAGCTAGCAAAAGGAATATTAAATAAGCACAATTAAGCTTAAAATAAACACAGACTTATCTCGAGTGATAACTTGAAAATTCTTGAATGGAATGGAGTTGAATATCAAAACTCGAAATTCGTGTTCAATTTATAGACGAAAAAATCGTTCCTACGATTTGGTCTTAGAAACCTAGGACAGTGTCGTAGCTCTCAACATTTTTGAAAAATTGAGCGCGATCTTTGAAAGCCGTTCTACCACCTTGGTCGTGTGAACCCTACGACCGGTCGTGGGTCACCTACGACCGGGTCGTAGATACCTACGACCGGGTCGTAGGACCATGAAATCGATTCTTTGGTCTTTCGGTCGTAGCTCCACGACGAGATCGTGGACGGGTCGAAGCCAACCTACGACCGGTCGAAGGACTTCCAGACAGTCGTGGGCGTTCCAAAAAATCCGAAAAAACTTCAACAACTTAGACTGATCGTGGGATTTCTTGGACTAGTCGAACCAATGCTAGGACTGGTCGAACAAGAGCTAGGACTGGTCTTGGAATAGACCAACTTTATGTTAAATAAAGATTTGATTTATGTATCCAAAATGACCTACTTAAAGTGTCAACCTAAGGTCATTTAAACCTGAAACATGTCGTATGGATATTGAACTTCAACCATTTAACGAATGTAGATTGTTTGAACCAATATCAGGCTTGAAGTCTTGAATAATATCAGTTTGAAGTCTTGACCAATATCAGGCTTGAAGTCTTGAGATCTTGAGCTTCAACATCTTGTCGCTTTTTATGGCTTTTCGAACTTTAACATCTTGTGCTTCAACTTGTAGCATCTTGAAGTACTTAGGCAGTGTCTTGAATAAAATAAACATCATACCAGCACAAGACACAGATAGATGTTTTGACACATCAAAATTTGACAACCAAAGGAGTATGAGATCATAACCCTTACATAAACTTTGATTATACGTCGTAGGTTGCTGGAATTCGCCGGGAAGGATCGCAAAAGTTGATGAAACAGTACGGGCTAGGATATGGGTCTTACAGCTCTCCCCACCTAATAAAAATTTTATCCTCGAAATTTAAAACATGACACAACCAATACAGAGCTCAACCAAGGGAAGGAAATCCTATCCAAACACAACATGTCAATATAATCAAACACTTAAGAGATGGGTACGACGCCTGCGAATCTCAGCCTCCTGCTCCCAAAACGCCTCATTAACACTACGATAATCTAATTGGACCTTAGATCTCGATCATAAATGATCGAAACTGAAATACTATGCAGTCTCACAATCTCAACGGTAGGGAGATTTTTCAGAAAATCTTTAAGTTATTCGAACTCGAGGATCTAACCATTTTAAGTTCTCAACAATCATAGAGTGTAAGGCAGCTATCAGTAGATATGTGATGCTATCCTCTGGTATTCTCAAGTTATGCTCTGATACCAACTTCTGTCATGCCCCCAAACCCAAAATCGGATTCACAGGAATCTCGATCTCCGAACCCGGTGCCGACAGTCTCCGTAGTACCCCATTCTCGACCCCCAGTGTACATACATCAGATTTCGATCCTAGGATCCTACAAGGAGGATTTTTCAACGTACATTTATCTCATAAGAAGCATAACCACAAGTATACCCAAATCATAAAGGTAACATCATCATCACATATCCACTAATATAATCATTCGAATTCAATGCGAGAAGGGAAATACATATATCGAAATCAAAGCTCCAGAGGACAGCAGTACGCTTCAAGCTCAACGCTGCCGCAACCTAATGCCACCTACATCCATCTATCATTCATAAGCTTACAAAAGCTTAGAGGGTGGTGAAAGTGTGTGCACAAGATAAGTGCCAAGTATACCATAAAGCTCATAAATCATACATCATCGGAATAAGCAGAAATACTGATAAGATCATGAATCATACGATATCAGAGTAAGCGGAAATATACTGGTAAGTCCATGAGTGCTACCAGTCGTACCAAGGCTATGCGATGCAAAACATAATAAGAAAATAACAGATGCTGAGGATGTAATGCAATATGCAAATCCTGACAAGCCACGAATACCATTAACCTTATCTAGGCCATATAAGTGCAAAAACATAGTAACCCAAAATGCTAAGTACTGCGGATGCAATGTGATATGCAGTGCGAATGAGATGACCATGCTGTAAAGTCAGGGTGATAGTACGAAGTATCACAAGCTATGGGGTCCATCACAAGGGACTTCTATCCAAACCAGTCCCATACCTAAATTTGGATAGTCAGACACCATGTGGTAAACTCCTGATCTCAGGTTAGTCGCGCGACCAACCGAAATTGTGGCCATGCGATGGTACACGTAACAAATAGTTACGCACCACCAGCCCAAGTGGACAATGAATGAATGAATGAATGAATGGATATGCAATCCTTCTCAATAAGTCCACATATCAGTACAGTTGCTCTGTGGGGAAATCACCGGGGTCTATTACACTCGACAACGACTGCCTCCTCCCTAACTGTACAGCCCAGCGAGCAGAATAGACCTTACTATCTGCCTAACCAGTAGTCTGTCAATACTTACCCAACTCGTCGATAGTGGACCCATTTACGAGCTGGTCATACTCAACTAGCTTATAGCCCCCTCACTTGGGCGGATAAGGCCACACCCCCTCCCAACCGACCACGATACAGTGGGAGACGCGACCTACTGGTATTCGGCACTCGGGCGCTCATGTTCCACTCGGTCTAGATGTTGGGGCTACTCCTGGCCTCGGAGGTTTTGGGATTTTCACCCAAGGACATCCTAAGTGCCCAAAGTGCTAGAACCAAATATTTTCGGTGCCCCATCTAGCCATCCATGATGTGTCTATCGAGGCAACAACCCTGATATCACTAGGGTGTACAATGATCAGGTCACATATATACAAGATGCATGAGTCACTCTATCCAGTCATGCAGCAATCCTGCGCGTATGGCACGATATTGTGGGCACTCTGTCTCATAAGGAGTCCTGTAAATAGTCTGCCTAATGGCGTATGCAATGATCAGTCACTACTCGTATCAAGCATACATATGATGTGTATGACATGAGTCATGAAATTATACTAAGCAGGTTATAAAGTAATGAACTATCCTTACAATGTAGATGGGCCTAGACGGCCTACACACAACAAGTATGGGCCTATCAATGGGCCCTGGAGAGAGTCATAATCTGGACATTTAACCAACATTATTCTTATAATGTGGACATCAAACCAACATTGCTCCCAAAGCATGGCCTGCCATAAATGCCATTACATAACCCATGGTGGAATCACACAATGCAATATACTTTGTATACATCCCATTGGGCCTCGGCCCATGGGCCTTAGAATACATCAAAATGGGTCTCATCAAATGGTCCTCATACACATTAAGGTGGGCCTCAACAACGGGCCATAAAAATATCAAAGGTGGGCCTCACAGATGGGCCATAAACATATCAAAGGTGGGCCTCACAGATGGGCCATAAACATATCAAAGGTGGGCCTCACAGATGATCATAAACATATCAAATCTAGGCCTCATAGATGGGCCATAAACATATCAAAGGTGGGCCTCACAGATGGCCATAAACATATCAAAGGTGGGCCTCAATAACGGGCCCTAATATATCAGATGAGCCTCAACCGATGGGCCCCAAATACATTACATCGGGCTTCATCAAATGGCCGAAAATATATCATAATGGATAGTCCAAATCAAATGGGCCAAAACAAATGGGCTTCATGTATATCAATCGGGCCCACCCTTATGTATTTTTGAGACCCAACCTATTCATAAGTTAATGTAGATGTAGATGAAGTGAAAGCAAAAACTTCAGCTTGTTTAGAACTACCGTGGCCCTTAAGAAGTTTTGAATGGTGAATGTCACTTTCCCCACTATTTTCAATGGTGGGTCCACTTAAACTTGAGATTTGACTCATCCTTCCTCCCATGCCATAAAATGATATCTCAAAATGGTTGGACGGTTGGATACAACACATGCATCATGGTGGGGTCCACATGAATTATGGATCTGACTCATTCTTTAACTCATGCCATAAAATGATCTTTCAAGATGGATGGACGGTTTGGACGCCACACAAATACAAACAAGGTGGGCTCATCCAAATGGACGGACAGCGCGGATGGAATCCATGCATTAGGTGGGTCAGCACCGTCCAAATGGACGGAAGACTCTGATAAAATCCATACATTGCAGTGGGGTTCACATGTCCCATGTCCTGAAAATGGACGGATGGTGAGACTTCAGAATACATACATTAATGTAGGCCCCACCTCTACATGTACAACACTTGTGGGGTGGGTCCCACATTATCAAAATAGATGGACGGTATGAATACAACATCTACATCACGGTGGAGTCCATTGATGGACGGTGTGGATGCAAAGGGGAGCCCACAGAGCTTAGTGACGCCACTTCAGCAGGCTACTGGAGTGAGGTACACTAGCCATCCCACACCCCTGGACAATTGGGATATAATACATACGTCAGTGGGTCCTATGTGGGGCCCACCATAACGTCTACTTTCCATCCAAGTTGTTGATAAGGTCACGCAGACCAGGATGCAGAAAAAAAAATAAATTTCAAACTAATTCAAAACTTCTATGATGTCAAAAGGGTTCCAATGGCACAGGTTCAATCACAGCTGTTTCCTATGATGTGGGACACCTGAGTTGAATATACAGTTGATTTTTGGGGTGGTCCACTCCCCTGAGGGGACCTACAACATGGACGGTGTGGATATCCAACACACATCACGGTGGGCCCCACTTATGCGGTCACGTCCCTGGCCTCCTTCCTCCGCACGCTGCTGCGTGCGTCAGCAACTTCTGCAGCAGTAGGCACTGCTGCTTACCCTTTTTTTTAATAGGATAGTTTTTCCAAGGTTTTTCATGTGTGGGGCCCTCATCAGTGGAATCCACCCTGGCCATTGGATTCCACGGCTCGAGACCAACTAAATGAGTCCAATATTCAATGCATTTTAGTGTGTAAAAACCACAGGTGGCTTTCAATGGTAGAAAACATTGTTCGTCATGCTATGGCCCACCAGAAATTTAGATCAGCTTCATTTTTCATCTCAACGACTAAAATAACCTGGAGAATGGAATGGACGGCGTGGATTAAACACGTACATCAAGGTGGGGCCTACATAAATAGTCCACCATAACATTTGGAATCAAACTGATATTTTTATCTTCCTATACGTCCAGACGCTGACGCTGGAGTGTATCACACTCTCTGTTCACACTTCAGCGTGAATGTGTTTTCAAGGTGGGTCTCACATGTACGTGGTCCACTTGGTTTAGATCAATATGATATTTGTGTTTTTCCATAACCTTTAAGGTAGGGCTCACATGGTTTGGTCGGTGTAGATCCTATACGTCCATCAAGTTGGTCCCACAAAGGTGGATGGCTTAGATAAAATGCATACATCAAGGGGCCAAAATCAAAAGAAAGGGAGAGAGAAGGAAAGAGATCGAGTGATGGAGGGACCCCGACACTATGGGCCCTCCCTTCCATAATTTAAAACATACATCAAGGTGGGTCCCAATACATATAAGCCCGCCGATCAAAATCAACGGTGGAGACCCTTTCTCCACTAAAATGTATGGTTTAGATGACCCTTATATTCAAGGAAGATAATCATCATGATGGGGTCCATGGAGAATGGCCCCATCATGGCATGATCATGTGGATCAAGGTGAGCCATTAGCCACACCTTAGGGTCCAAAATGAGAACCATACCATCGATCAGTGGGCCTCACTTGGCCCATCATAAAAACATGAAAACTAGCCTATAGAAGCACCCACCGTTAGATCTTCTCGGTCCGTTGGAACGCCGGTCTTCTTGTGCTTCACTTTGATGGAAGATGATGAGGTTTGAATGGCTAGGATAGAGGTTTTTGGGATGGGAAGGTGGGCCACCAAAATCACATTTCTCTCTTAGAATGCATGGACGTGCACTCCTTTAGTGCTTGGAAAATGTGTGAAGAGAAAGAGAGGGAGAGATGGGATGTAAGGGAGAGAGAGTGATGGATGGGTGATGGATGTGAGTGATGGGTGAGGTGATGGATTGGTTGACTTTTGGAGTTTGCTTGACTTTTGGAGAAAGAAAGCATGGGTTTGTACTTGACATGATGTGATTGATTGATGGGGCATGTTGTAGAGATTCTCTTGGGATTATAAAAGCACGGCGTTTCTTCAAAATAAACGTCGGTGCACATCTTCCTGCCAGGGTATCGGATCAGTTCGTAAGACGCGATCTTGGAACCGCGGTGACTATGCGGTCGCAATGGTACAAGTCCCAGATTAAGCTGACTCAAATCTACAGGATGCGATTTAAGGTCGATCGTAAACTTTGATTATACATCGCAGGTTGTCAGAATTCGCCGAGAAGGATCGCGGGAGTTGACGGAACCATACGGGCTAGGATACGGGTCTTACAATGGTTGGGGTCCCATATTTGAAGGAAATACCTATGCAAGTAAAGGAGCAGTGTGTGCCTTCTATGCTCATATTCGGGACCCACTACTGGAGCCGCTACAATTTACTATCCCTTTGGGAAGAGAGGAAGTCATAGTCAATGTAGACATGGTGGCTCAAATCATGGGTATGGAGTGTGGACTTGTGCATGCTAGTGAGAAAAACCTGGCCAGTGAACGAGAAAGGAATCGCTGCACCCGCTTCCTCTTCGGTCAGCTTGAGCAGTGGAGGCGAGGAAATAGACTTGCATCGACCAAATTTACAAATGATTTCGCGTGCTCCACCACATATTTACGTATAACGTATACCCAAGGTGGAGCAATCGCACGGAGTGTACTCGGCTCATGGTGGATTTCTTATATAGAGCTGGTCAGAGAGACAAGCTATGTCTTCCTACATTCATTCCGTCTTAAATTGTGGATACTGCATGATCCATACGAGGAGATCCCTCACTTCCCTTCGGCCAACTTATTTGTAAAATTGCCCGCCACTTTAGTTTCAGACTCCATATGGGTCACGTTGCCCCAATTCATATCATCAGTGACATTACGATCAACAATATAGGCATAGGCCTCAGGCAACGCCAAGCAAGGCTGGATGAATATGGGGATGAGATTGAGGAGGAGAGTGAGGAGGAAGAAGGGAATGAAGATGAGGAAGGCAGTGGCGAAGAGAGCACTGAGGAAGGAAGTGATGAGGAAGAGCAGGAAGAGGAAGAAGGGGAAGCCCAAGATCTGCATAGGGGACCTCCTACTACTACACATGAGCACCACCATGTCCAGGCTGCCTCAACGACCTATGGCAGCACAGCCAAATCGTCCTCAACAAGCTCGGGTGCACTCACTTGCAGCCGAAGCATCCGAGACAGCAATCGCAGACCATTGGCTTTCGAAGTCACAACACATATCTAAGGTACACCAGTCTTCCTATTGCTGGACACCGGGTCCACTATTTCAATAATATCATGTGCAGCAGTCAAGCGACCAGTGTTGAAAACTACTCCTATGATTGGGGTGAGACTCCTTATCGTCACAGGAGCTTTTTCAGACTCTACCAAGATTTGTAAGGTTACTCGATAGACATAGGAAGTAGAACAGTACTCGTTGACCTGATGGTTGCCCCACTATGTCATTACGATGTCATCCTCGGTATGGATTGGCTCACCAAGATGAAGGCAGAGATCGATTGCGACACCAGATTGGTGACAGCTCAAGAACCCGAGGGCACGACCTTTACTTTCCCAGTTTAGGTCAGTTGGTACTACCGCATTAGTTGTTATGCTACCTTGCTAAGATATGTTGATGGTCCAACACTTAGGGACACGCCTGTAGTCCAAGATTACACGAACATGTTCAGGAAGATACTTGGGGACACACCTGTGGTCCAAGATTTCATAAGTTGAATTCCGGTGCATGCAGACATCCAACTTCAACTGCTATTTAGATTTCAAATCCAAACGTTAGATTATATGATTACATGTACTTAGTCTCGAAGGTGACCCCCTTATACATTTAACAATATCTCGTATGTTGGTTATTATGGGAAAAAATGGATCGACCTATAAAAGCAGGTCAAGTCAAGACCTGGCACATCTTGACAGCTAAAAGAGGTAAGAAACCCAACACCTGTCTAAGGAGAGAAGTCGAGAAGACCAAGGTCATCTCAAAGGTCGTCACGATCAAGGTCGTCCCAAAGGTCAGGACAACCTAGAATGGATTCTTTGGGGAAGACAATGAAGAAGCTTAAAGGTTAGAGGAACTGGAGATCACAAAGACATCATAAGGAACTTTGATCGGTTTAATCAGCAGATGATGCCAACCTTCTTATAGCTCGGTTAGTATTGTGACTTCCATCAGCCGACCTTAATCGAAGCTCGGATGACTAAGCCCCAGTATCTAAACCAAGACTGACCTAATATGAAGGAAGACCTATCTGATCTTTCCTATAAGGATCGTGGAAACTAACTTGTGATCAGTTTGGGATTCTTAGATCCCCTCCAAGGATCCCAAGAGATCTACTATGCATTAGGAGTCCTAATACTTCTACAACATGCACCTACTAAATAGGGAAGTTCTCTCTACGCTACTACTTTACTCTAACTATAAATAGATGCACCTCTAATGGTAAAAGGTATGCGTCACATAACCCTTTACGCTAAACCGTTTCTACAAATACCCAGATTCTTGACTTTGGCATCGGAGGGTCCCTTGCACGTACTGGGGTCTTCGTTCTTTCGTTCTTTGTCCAGGTATTCATGGGTCCAAGAAAGGTTAACCAGAAAACAACATCAACAGTTTGGCATCGTCTGTGGGAAGCAACAACGAAAGCCATCAACATAATGTCGCAAGTTCAACAATGGCCAAAGGGACGAAGAAGGCTCAAGCCTCCTCCATTGTGGTCGACCATGCACCAATGGAGAAGTTAGGTAGCCATAAGTACTCTACCTCCCAACTACAAGCTTACTCTTCAACCACAATAGGGAGGATGACTAAACTCCCTTGAACAATAGGTTGAAGCATTAAACAGTAACATGAATTCAATGAGACAATCGATGGAACAACTAAACCCTGACATACTCAAGGGACCAGGCAGGAAGCCGACCAACTAGTTCAGGATCCCCCTCAACACTTTAACACTCTCGCTGCGTCCCATATGAGTCGACAAGTTGGATTGGTAAAACTAGCACATTCTCATGTCTCCAGTATGACAGCTCTACCTACTTCAGACCTTCGTCATGAATTGAATAGAAAGAAGCACGACAAGGCTCCTGAGGTAACTGCTGAGGCTGTGGCTGAGAGCGGCGAGCCATGGAAAGCCGAACTAAAAGACTTATGTGGCCAGATTGGTAATATACGACAAGCTTACCTCACAAATGCTCCGACCCCAGTTGAAGCAATAATGGAGGAAACCAAGCCTCCATTTACTGTCGACATTATGCAAGTATAACTGTTGGACAGGTTCCATATGTCATAGATTACTCAACTTTCCGAAACCACCGACCCAACCGAGCATTTGGAGTCATTCAGGGTCTGAATGGAGCTCCACAACGCATCTATTATGGTCATGTGCCATGCGTTTTCATTAACTCTAACAGGAGTAGCTCGGTAGTGGTCCAGGCAATTGAAACCACATTCGATCAGTTCCTTCTCCCAACTCAGTAAAGTTTTTATTACTAACTTTATCGGAGAGAAGGAAAGATTCAAACTGGCTTCTCATTTTCTCCATATCGTTCAGAAAGAAGGAGAATTGCTAAAGGACCACATCAAGTGCTTCAATCTTGAAGCAATACAAGTGCAGGCTCACTCTTAAGAGATTTCTCTGACCGCAATAATAGGAGGCTTAAGCGACCCCAAGTTCCTCTTCTCGCTCAACAAGAATCCTTCGATGACAATGGCCGACCTCCTGAACAGATCACAAAATGTAACACCCCAAATTTTCACTATTTTAAAATTTCCAAAAATCCTTAAATTCTCTTTTTTATAACTAGCCACGTCATCACTTACTGACCCTCGACACTTGAGATGGGCTTATACGCAGTTGGTACCGATAAAGAATAATACAAATAGGATTAATCGACCGTAGAAGACCAACAAATCCACCTGATCACTTAAATATCGAGCTTAGCCTTTGGATTTGTTCACGTAAGGTCCAATTCTAGCCTACTTATCAATGATTAATTGAGATGACCGTAACTAAATAATCAGTGGATTAAGCTCAGACCACCATTTCCATAATCGAGAAGGCCTAAAATCATTAATACCACTGACTCAACGTCCTTTAAAGACCTAGGAGAAATCCTCAGAGCCTGTTGCTATCGGGAGCACATTGAAACTCCGTATCGAACCTAGATCGTACGTTAAGAGTCCGATGACTGCAAAACTATAGGATTATGTCTGTCCTACTGGGCTTGACAACCATCACGAGAATCGAGCCCAGATAGTATCTAGAAATGTATAACTTGAGCCTTGAGTGAAGTGCGTGGGAAACGCTAATACATTTATAAAGCGAACCAAAACTTAAGTGAATTGGGCCATTCATTCACACCCGAAATTGAGGATTTTGGACAGTCAGTTTCTGACCAAACTTCACCCATGTGAAAAGGAAATTTTCCTGCACGTATCCATATACTTATGGCCCTGATCGAGTAAGTATGACCATTGATTTGACATAGGTCCTCCACGGTCGATCGGCCCATCCAATCACACCGAAACCACATCCTAGCATAGATCCTTTGTTAGGGAACTTGCCCTAAGAAGTATGTGAGTAGTGGGCCTCCCTAGGAGCTTTGTTTGTAAAAAATAGCTGCCTAAAGGGTATAATTCATGTATATAGTTGCCCTGGGGCCATTTACATCGCTTCTAGGCTTATAAATAGCCCTTATATCACCCCACCACTCTCATATATGAATTTCCCCAAAACCCTAAGTGAGAGAGAGAGAGAGAGAAAAGAAGAGAAAAGAGGAAGGAGAGAAGAAAGCGTTTGGGATATTGCTGCAGTAATTCTCTCCCACGACTCCAGGCACCGAATCACCTCCCTATTATGCTACACAATCTGTTTCGACTACGATTTGGGTAACCAAACCTAACCATAATATCGTTGTAGAGATCCAGATTGATTAATCTTCGAACTATCTAACCTTTTACATTATTTAGGGGCCCGACGTTCCGTTTTCAGGAGCGTAGAATTCGAACCGAGTCCGAATCGAGTATTCTGACGAAAGGTGCGGACTATAAACGTTTAGGTTATGGTTATCAATGCTTTCAATGTTAGCTAATAATTTATATCTGACTTGATTACTGCCATATTATCTTAGATATGCCGCTTTCGATATAATATACATGTATGAACTATGTTGAACAAAATATGTCTCTCATGTTTTGTTAAAATGTTTGAATGAACATGTAAATATGATTTGTGCTAGCCATGACTACTAATTTAGGATTCACCATTTTCATATGCATGCTGACCTCCCTGTATAAGGATTTACTAAAATACACGTTGTAACTAACCTAGTCTATGTATTTGATGAAGTGTAGTCTAAGTGTTTGACGAATTGTCTGAATGAGAAATTATTGATGATTTGTATTTATTAAGAGTATTAAGATAGGATTCTTAAGTACCTTATCCATATGTATAGTTTCTTTCATGAAATCATATTTGTCGCTACATAATTTATGGATAAAAATGCAAGTGTTTGGTGACATGTTCATTGTATTTGATAAAATGCTCAAATGAGGAATTCACTTGAATTATTTGTTAAATGCTGAAGTGATTGTTACATGTGTTTGCTTACTTCTGAAAGTGCTGTGGTTT
The DNA here is from genome assembly GCA_030180095.1 of Magnolia changhungtana. Classification (NCBI taxonomy): domain Eukaryota; kingdom Viridiplantae; phylum Streptophyta; class Magnoliopsida; order Magnoliales; family Magnoliaceae; genus Magnolia; species Magnolia changhungtana. The sequence continues at coordinate 3,229,381 of JASAUF010000446.1, forward strand.
GTCAATTTGAGCGAGTGTTAAGTCAGTCAGACTGCAGAGCCTCATAAGAAGATCATTTTAAGCATTTGTCTCAACCGAATGTGTGCAAGCTCACCACAGGTAAATCTAAGTCTCACATCCCTTGTCCCAAAACTCCAGGTATATAAAACCCTTAAAATAAACTAAAATATCAGAGGATTTTAAGTTAAGAAAACCTTTTTCAAAATAGAAAAATTCTCTAAGTTTTCTTACTTTGTCGATTTTATCGATACACATCTCGATATGATCGACCTGCGCTGTCGATGTCCTCGATACCTAAACAATATCATCGATATGAGGACAAAATTCGTGTAGCAAACACATACTCATCTGGATGGAATTATCGATACATCGATATACTATTGATATCATTGATATTCAATTTTTGAGTCCATCGAAGGTGACTCGATAATATCGACAGGCAGATCTCTGGTGCCCCTATTTTTCTTAAGAATATCATATATGCATCGATATATCCAAGCCTCCTCGATACCATCGAAGTTCAAATCTAGATGACATCGGTCTTGGGTGGCAAGTTCCTCCAACAAAATATTTCAGGATTGTCTATCTATGATCAGGGGTCACTCGATAGAATCGATATTCAAATATCGATGATATCGGTGTTATTTTGATGGCATCGAACAAGGACAGAAACTGTCCAGCAAGCCTAATGTGAAATTCGTTGGATTTATTGATGCCTCAACACAGTTATCGATATCATTGACAATCAAATTCTAATGATCTCGAAGGTCCCTCGATCATTCTTGTAAATCTAAAATATTTCATGTCGAGTCCCTCTCATTTTCAAATGTTGACAAATCGACACTATTATCGATAAAATTAAAGTTCGAAATCCGATGACATCGACACCTGTTTCGATTCTATTGACCAGCTGGTAAGAGGTTTCAAAAGCGTATGACATTTGAGTTTGTGTTATCGAGCAGACCATCAATGCTATCGAGACTATACACTCAATGATATCGAACTCTGTCATAAATGTGACCGTTTTATATCCGTTGGAACCGTTTGCCTATATATAGAGGACTTGTCTATTATTGCTGGTAGAGAAAGAAGAGAGTACTTTTGAGTGTTTTACCTTAGATCATATACCTAAAGCCCTTTCTCTCAGGGAAGTTCATCCTCCCATCCACCCTCATCATTGATATTCAATAGAGTGGATTGGGGAATGGACATCCGCATTCAAGGATCCTCCAGCTACTACCTTAATGGCAAATCATTAAGCTGGGATGCCTTGAATGCATAATCGGAATCACTCTATGTTCCTTATAGGAAAACATTTTATAAAATAGGATTCCGTCTTAACCTTGACCCAATCCAAAGCCTCGTATTGGTACATCATCTGTGTTGTGGATCAAGGAAGCTGAAGATTCTTCATCAACAAGGAGGAGATCTTCATCAATGTGCTGAATGGGACTCAACCACTTATTTGTAAGTTATTAGAGTCCAGAGGACACTTGTGATCATTCCTTTTTAGGATTGGGTCTAAGGTGTTTCTCACCCTTGCAAGCCCTCGTAGTAGGCCTCCGGCAGGAGTGTACGTGGTGGGTACGTAGTGTTGACCCTTGCTCTGTAGAGAGCATAAATTTTTGATTGAAGGTGAACCTATCTAAAATGTTAGGTTTGAGGTGATCCGAGTGAAACCTCCGTTAGGGTCTTATGCAAGATCCTTGGACAGTGTGCCTATTGTGTTGACCCTTGCTCTCTGGAGAGTATTAACTTCCGGTTGAAGGTGAACCTATCTAAAACCTTAGGTTCGAGGTGATCTGAGTGAAACATCCATTAGGGTCTTACGAAAGATCCTTGGCCAGTGTGGCTAAAAGTGGGTGCGTTGTGTTGACCGTTGCTCGTGAGAGCATAAAAAGTCAGCCTCAGTGTAGGTTGTAAAGGTTAAAGGTGAACCTGATTTAAAACCTTAGGTTTGTGGTGAACAGCTGTGAAACCTCCTTAGTGAAATCCTGTACACTCAAGGGTTGAGTACGGTTACTGGGAGTGGAGTAGATAGGTAGTCGAACCACCATAAAAATGATTGTGTTTGAGATTGTTATTCTTCCGTTTGTTTGATTTACTTTAATATTTTCATATCTGAATATCTGAGATCACACCTCATACACATACACAATCATATCCACCATAAACTAGTTTGCATATTGTTTACTTCTTAAATAGTTTGTGATTGGATCCTCTACCGTGCTTGGAAGCCAGTAGAGTTACTTTTGAGTAATCCTAATATGTGCTTGTTGTTAAGATTAGTGTAATAGGATTTTAACTAAACCATAAAAACTTTAGAAAGTCCTATTCACCCCCTCTAGGACATATTGGTCTATTCCTACTTCAACTAAAGCGGTCTCCACTACTATTTCAATTGGTATTAAAGCGGGTCTCTCTTTAAGGGCTTCATCGCATAGAGAGTGATCTTGACTGAAGTTGGGAATATGGCCAAAGGAGAGGGCTCATCAGTCACTAGACCTCCAGTATTTGATGGATCAAATTATGCATACTAGAAGGCTAGGTTGCACTACTTTATGAGATCTTTGGATCACGATGTTTGGGATATAGTTGAAAGTGGATATGTGTCAACAACTGAACAAATTGTACTTGACAGTGTCACAACCATCACAAAACTCAAACCCAAAGAGAAGTGGACGACGTTCGACAAAGAAAGAGAAATTGCTGAAGCTAAAGCTATGAACGCCATCTACTGTACCATGTCCGAAGATATTTTCAATCAAATAAGTATGTGTGGGACATCTAAAGAAGCATGGGATCTACTGGAAACAACCCATGAAGGCACAAGTACTGTGAAGAGATCTAAACTTCAACTCCTGACTTCACAGTTCAAAAGTCTCAGAATGGAAGAGCATGAGACCTTTATGGAGTTTTTCACTAAGCTGAATATATCACGCCTCAAACCCGAGAATCGGATTCACAGGAATCCCGATCACCGAATCTGGTGCCGACAGCCTCCGTAGTACCTCATTCTCGGCTCCTAGCGTCCATATGCCAGATTCCGATCTTGGGATCCTACATGGAGGATTATTTTTTTTTTGTACATTTAACTCGTAATAAGCATAACCACAAGTATACCCAAATTACAAAGGCAACATCATCATCACATATCCACTAATATAATAATTTAATTACAATACTGAAGGGAAATACATAAATTGAAAATCAAGAGCCAGAAGACCTCTGCATGCTCCAAGCTCAACACTGCTGCAACATAACATCACCTGCACGCATCTATCGTGCATAAGCTTATAGAAAGCTTAGAGGGTGGTGTAAGTGTGTGCACAAGGTAAGTGCCAAGTATTCAATACAATGTCATCATCATACAGTACCGAAAATACCGGTAATCCATAAATCGTACAATATCAGAATAAGTAGAATTACTAACAAGGTCATGAATTACCAGAGTAAGGAGAAATACTGACAAGAACAGGAATTATCAGAGTAAACAGAAAATACTGGCAAGATCATAAATTATAAGAAAATAGAGTAAGCGGAAATACAGACAAGTCCATGAGTCAATCAATATCAGAATACACAATATAGAACATTTATGCAAATGAGGAGTCATAAAGAGCCAAATATCAAATGCCGAGGATGCGATGCAGTATGTAATTCCCGATGAGTCCACGAATAGCGTCAATCACATCTAGACCATATAAATGCAGAAATACAGTAACCCAAAATACCATATGCCATGGATGTAATGCAATATGCGGTGCGAATGGAATGACCATGCTGGAGTGTGAAGTCGAGATGATAGTACGTAGTATCGCAGGCCATGGGGTCCATCACAAGGGACTTCTATCCAAACTAGTCCCATACCTAAATTTGGATAGTTAAACTCAATATGGTAAACTCCTGATCTCAGGTTAGTCGCGCGCCCAAACGAAATCCTAGCCATGCGAAGGTACACGTAACAAATAGTTGCACACCACCAGCCCGAGTGGATAGTGAATGAATGAATGAATGAGTATGCAACTCCTGCTCAATAAGTCCACATATCAGTACGATTCATCTCTAAGATCATCACCAGGGTTTAGTACACTCCAAATGGCACTGCCGCTCTCCCAACCGCACAGTCCAAGTGAGCGTAAGAAACCTCACTATCCACATGGCCAATAGTTTGCCAATACCTATCCGACACGTCGATAGCGTACCCATTCACGAGCTGGTTAAACTCAGCCTAGTATTGCCCCCTACCCTTGGGTGGGTAAGGACACACCCCCTCCCAACCGACCACGACACAGTGGGAGATGCGGCCTTCTGGTATTTGGTACTCCGGTGCTCATGTATCCACTCGGTCTCGATGTTGGGGCATCCTCTAGTACCAAGAGGGTTTAGAAATTTTCACCCAGGGCCATTTATGTCCCGTCTAGCCATCCATGATATGCCTGTAGAGGCTACGGCCCTAATGTCGCTAGGGCATATAATAATCATAATGCAAGATGCATGAATCATACAATCCAGTCATGCATCAATCCTGCGCTACCGTGCACTCATGTGAGATAACCTCCGCCTATCAGGGAGTCTCATAATAACATGCTCAATGACATATGCAATGATCAACCACATCTCATAATAAACATGTAGATGATGCGTATGGGCATGTATCATGATGCTATGTTGTCACATACTCATAATCAGTATCAATGACCGGTATTGACAATCGACCTCGACAATGTGGACATTTAACCAACATTGCCCCTGAGGAATGGCCCTCATAGATCCTAACATATAGTGGACCCATGACCTCACATAAGGGCCACAAATACAACACCATGGGCCTCATCACATAGATCTCATATTCATCACATTGGGCCTTAAACAAGGGCAGAATACACATCACAACAGGCGGCAAATATGAGCCGCATATACATCACCTTGGGCCTCGACATTTGGAATCGACAATTGACTACGATCATTGCCCTCGATCGAATAATCGGCCAGTCGGCCACGACAATCATAATCAGCAATCGGCCTCGATCGATAATTGATCAACCGACCACGACAACATAATCGGTTAATAATCAGAATCAGTCACGAAAAACAGAATTGGTAAATCGATCAAGTCAATTAGAATCAGCAATCAGTTATGATAATCGGGCGAATAAGGCCTAATGGAAGGTCACAATGTAGACATTAAACCATCATTGCCCAACGATGTGGACATTTAACCAACATTGCTCTCAAGGAGCGGTCCTCATAGGACCAAACATATAATGGGCCCATGGTCTCACAGAACGGCCTAATGCATATCATCATAGGCCTTGCTTATGGGGCGTATACACATCACATTGGGCCTCACTCCTGGGCCATATATAACATCGGGCCGTATTAACGGGTAGTCGAATGGGCTGAATCAAATGGGCCAAGTCAAATGGGCTGGAAATAAATCTCAATGGGCCTCCTCATATGGGCCACAAACACATCACGTCTGGCCTTGTCCATGGGCCTTGAATACCTCACAACAAGCTATAACTGATGGGCTTCAAATACACAATAGGTGGGCCTCAAATTTACATCACAATGGGCTACGACCCATGGGCCTCAATATACATCAATTGGACCGCATTAATGGTTGCACCAATGGGCCTTGCCCATAGGCTTAAGATTCAAGTAGGTGGGCCCATCATACGGACCTTAAATACGAGGCAGGTGGGCCCTACCACATGGACCAAAGCACATCATGATAGTCCTCATACACATCACAACGGGTTGCATCACGGTGGGCCACATACATCATAATGGGCCACACTAATGGGCCTCATACACATCAAGTGGGTTGCATCAATAGGCTGCACTAATGGGCCTCATACACATTATGTGGGTTGCATCAATAAGCTGCACTAATGGGCCTCATACACATCAAGTGGGTTGCATCAACAGGCCGCACTAATGGGCCTCATGTATATCAAAGTGGGCCTCATCACATAAGCCTCACATGTATCACATTAGTCCTCACACAAGGCCATATGTAACATCATAATGGTCCTCATATATGGGCCACATGTACATTACAATGGACCATATCACATGGGCCCCAAACACATCATAATAGGCCACATCCCATGGGCCTCGAATACACCACATTGGGCTACGTCCCATGGGTCATAAATATATCACAATGGGCCTCATACACGCGCCTCAAATAAATCACAATGGGCCACAAAATACATTAAGGTGGGCCCGACGAATGGGCCATAAAGTACATCAAGGTTGGCAAATGGGCCACCAAATACATCAAAGTGGGCCTCATAGGTGGGCCTCTCGAATGGGCCACAAAATGCATCAAAGTGGGCCCATGTAACATTGCCCCAGATGGATGGGTTGGATCAAATACATCAGGGCATGGTCCACGCATGTGGACAGTGTAGATCAACAACACATACACCATGCATGGGACCCACAAAATTTGTTGATGCAAAAAAAATAGCCACATTGCTACTGGGTGGCTCTTGGCCCACCGTCCAAGAGATGGACGGCTGGGATCTAAAACAGGTGGACGAACATCAAGGTGGTCCCCACCCTCACACGTGCAGGGTGGGTCCCACAGAACTTGCTGTCGTCAGCATCAGGTGGGTCCCGCAATGTATATATATAATATAATATATATTATAATATACATTACATGGTATATATATATATATAATAATATAATATAATATATACATTACATGGTGTTTAGTGTCCAACGTCCTAGACAGACGGCCTGGATGCAAGGTAGGGACGGTGTGGATAATTACATGCACCATGGTGGAGCACGTGCTAATCAGCACTAATCCAGATGAGTACCACCGTCTGAATAGCTAGATGGATGGATGGCTTCGATGTATCACATACTCAGGGGTGGGGTCCACGTCCATGGCCCCACCAGATATACTATATATATATATATATATTACATTATATTACATATTTTTATTTTATTTTATTATTATTTAAAAAAAAACAACAAACGTCCCTGGACGTATGTAGGTGGACCCTACACTGATGGACTGCTCAGATAAAACACATATATGTGGTGTCCACCATCAGTGGATGGTGTAAATAAAACATGTACATCACTGTGGGTCTCACGTGGGGCCCACCATAATGTTTACTTTTCATCCAATCCGTTAAAAAGGTCACATGGACCCATATGAATAGGAAAAATAAATTTCATGGTGATCCAAAACTTCTGTGACCCAGAAAAGATCATTTCAAGCATCTGACTCAACCAGATGTGTGCAAGCTTGCCAAAGTAAATCTAAGCCTCACATCCCTTGTCCCAAAACACCAGGTATATAAAACCCTTAAAACAAACTACAACATCATTGGGTTTGAAGTGAAGAAAACTTTTTTCAAAATAGGAAAATTCTCTAAGTTTTCTTGCTTTGTCGATTTTATCGATACACATCTCGATATGATCGACCTATGCTGTCGATGACCTCGATACCTAAACGATATCATCGATATGAGGACAAAATTCGTCTAGCAAATACATACTCATCTGGATGGAATTATCAATACATCGATATACTATCGATATCATCGATATTCAATTTTCGAGTCCATTGAAGGTGACTCGATAATATTGATAGGCTGATCTCCATCGCCCCTATTTTTCTTAAGAATATCATATATACATCAATATATTGAAGCCTCCTCGATACCATCAAAGTTTAAATCTCGATGATATCGGAAGGCTCTCGATGATATCGGTCTTAGGCGCCAAGTTCTTCCTACAAAATATTTCAGGATTGTTTATCTATGATCGGAGGTCACTCAATAGAATCGATATTCAAATATTGATGATATCGGTATTATTTCGATGGCATCGAACAAGGACAGAAACTATCCAGCAAGCCTAATGTGAAATCCGTTGGATTTGTCGATGCCTCAACACAGTTATTGATATCATCGACATTCAAAATCCGATGATCTCGAAGGTCCCTCGATCATTCTTGTAAACCAGAAATATTTCATGTCAAGTCCCTCTCATTTTCAAATGTCGATGAATTGACACTAGTATCGATAGAATCGGATTTCGAAATTTGATGACATCGACACCTGTTTCAATTCCATCGACCAGCTGGCAAGAGGTTTCAAAAGCGTACGGCATTTGAGTTTGTGTCATCGAGTAGACCATCAATGCTATCGAGAGTATACACTCGATCATATCAAACTTTGTCATAAATGTGACCGTTTTATATCCGTTGGAACCTTTTGCCTATATATAGAGGACTTGTCTATTATCGCTGGTAGAGAAAAAAGAGGGTTCTTTTAAGTGTTTTACCTTAGATCATATACCTAAAGCCCTTTCTCTCAGGGAAGTTCATCCTCCCATCCACCCTCATCATTGATATTCAATAGAGTGGATTGGGGAATGAACTTCTGCATTCAAGGATCCTCCAGCTACTACCTTAATGAAAAATCATTAAGCTGGGATGCCTTGAATGCATAATCGAAATCACTTTATCTTCCTTATAGGAAAACATTTTATAAAGTAGGATTCCGTCTTAACCTTGACCCAACCCAAAGCCTCGTATTGGTACATCATCTGTGTTGCGGATCAAGGAAGTCAAAGATTCTTCATCAACAATGAGGAAATCTTCGTCAACGTGCTGAATGGGACTCATCCACTTATTTGTAAGTTATTAGAGTCCAGAGGACACTCGTGATCATTCCTTTTTAGGAGTGGGTCTAAGGTGTTTCTCACCCTTGTAAGCCCTCATAGGAGGCCTCCGGTGAGAGTGTACGTGGTGGCTACGTAGTGTTGACCCTTGCTCTGTGGAGAGCATAAACTTCCGGTTGAAGGTGAACCTATCTAAAACCTTAGGTTTGAGGTGATCCGAGTGAAACCTCCATTAGGGTGTTATGGAAGATCCTTTGATGTGAGGGCATACATCATTACTTACACCTCATTGCTGCATCAACAAGAGTAGTTAGGAAGTGATTGTTATGTTACTTTATCATTACTGCTTGATTTACTTGATAACATGTTAACCTTTGCCTTATAGTACCATTGAGTTGATCACTCACTCCCATCCTAGGACGGTGTTTTAAAACACCAACCAGACTCTGGTTTAGATGCATGTATTGATGAAGTCTATGCGACGGAGCATGACTTCACGGAGGAAGAGTTCTCCTACTTTCAGCTCTTAGGAGGGTATATGTAGACCTCGTACCTATACGCAGGGACTATAAAGATATTTAGCTGAGTTGAACATCTTACATTTTCACATTTTGTATATTTTGAAACAATACATGTATATATTCAGCCTGGATACAGACTCATACTCTGGAGGTTGTGAAACACTTACATACTTAAGTATATATGCTTCAGATTTCCGCTTGCTTAATTTAATTATATCCGGAGTATGAAATGTTGTTTTAGTAAAATCCCACTCATGTTTAACTTGTTAATATGGACGAAATCTGTCCATGTTGCATAAGTGATGTGCTGGATCTTGAGAGTAGAGCTTTGCTTGACCCTCGAAATTCATGGCGTTACAAAAAAGTATTTCAACGCCAAGGAAGCTTACACCCGACAAAAGGTCACCTAGAGTAAAGGAACAACGGCCAAAGAACAATAATCTAAAGAAGAGCTCGGCTCGGCCAGCGGAAGTAAGAAGAGGAAGGACGATCGATCATAAGGGAGTTAACATTCGAACAAGCGACTCGATATTAAGTTCAGTATTTATAGTCCCCATAATAAGACACCCGAGTAGGTCCTTATGGAAATCTAAGACAGGTGTATCCTCAAATGGCGAGCAAGATGAAATCAAATCTTGACAAACAAAATAAGTGAAAGTATTGTCATTTTCACCGGGATCATGACCATTTGATAAGCGAATGTTTCGACCTTAAGGAAGAAATCGAAGCACTCAGCCACAACGGGTATCTCCGGGAGTACGTTAATAGAAGAGGAGATCGGGTCGAGTTAAAGAATGAATAGCCCATTAATAATGAACTGACTGGAGAAATGTTGAGGGCTAAATATTGCATATTATCCCCCATTTATTTCTTGGTTTTACAAACATAATATGGCTTAATGGTATAATTTGCATGTGTTTGTGTTGCAAGGTGAATTTAAGAGCTTGGAATGAAAAGAATGTTAAAAGCATGGATGTAGTGCTCAAAAGCCACCAAAGCAAAGAATTGATCTTTGGAGACCAAGATTGAAGATTTCAAAACCCTAAGATCCAAGAAAACCAAGTGGAGAAGGAAGGAAGTTAAAAGAACAAGCACAAAAATCACAAAGACTTTGTCATCGAGAACCGTTTGATGACATCAAAGATCTGTTTGATGATGTCAAACATTGGTTGATGACATCGAATTTATGAGAAAAAATCAAGTTGATTGCTGGACATATTGGGTGCTTTTCTCAATTAATTGAAGACATGTTCGATGACTAGAAGGAAGGTGTTCGATGACATTGAAGACTGCTCGATGACATCGAATTTATTGAAGAAATTGAAGCAATTCACTGGACTATTTTGGACACATTTTCAATGACTCGAAGACCTGTTCGATGGATCAAAGCTTCGCTCGATGACATCGAATGGTGGTTCGATGACACAGAGACTTACGCAACACGAAAGAAGATAAGACGCAACTTTCAGATTCAAACCCCTTCGATGACGTCGAAGGGTGTTTGATGACATCGAAGGCATTACGTAATCTACATAAATTTGATCCATTTTAGTGATTTTCCAGACTTTGCCTATAAATAGGGGTTCTAGGCACTTTCTAGGATATCTAAGGTTTAGAGGAGCAGAGCAAAAGGGCGGAGCCGCTTCCCAAGAGTTTTTCTTCCCTTCTCCTAAGTTTTTAATGCTTTCTTCTAGGGTTTTTAATCGAATCATGTCTATGGTTGGCTAAATCCTTTAGCTAGGGCTAAGGGGTGAAGCTTGTAACATGATTGGGATGTTTTTCTTGTTTGATTCTTATTATTGTTAAACTCCATTGATTTTAATTTGATATTTAAGGAATACTTTTAGTGTTTAATAGTTTGTTGTGGCTTAAATTACAATAGATCTGCGATAGCTTGAAGTATCTTCTTCTTCTGTTTGGAGTTTGCGAAAATAGGAAATCCTGTTGTTCTCCATCGTCCCTTGGGCATGGCTAAGTGATGGAACCCTTCTATTCTTCACAATTCTCCCATGGTGGTTGTTGGATCGGTATATCCTATTGTCTACCATTGTCTCCTGGGCATAGTTAGGTGATGAAATCACTTCCAATCTTCACAACTTTCATCAGTTGAGAATTAGGTCAATGGAAGTTCATATTAGAGTTTATTGAATATCTTCTAATTGGATATGATAGGACTCCAATTCCAATTGAGTGTCTTGAATCGAATAAGGAAACATCCTAATAGGTGCTAGTGGATCCCTGGAATCCCTAATTTCCCACCTTTGAAATTCTTAAGTTTTTTTTATTTAATTAAATCTCTCACAAGTACTCTCTACACTTCCAAATTTAGGTTAGATCTTCTCCTAGTTTTGATTCTAATTAATTTTAGAATAGACACACAAGATTAGTCCTCGTGGATTCGATCTTAATCTCACCGAGATTATTACTACATCACAACCCTGCACTTGGGGTTGTGAACAAGAAATTTGTACCATCTTCTAAGGACTCCCTAGTGGAGGGGACTTAAATCGAGCTCAAAGAGCTCACATTAGAAGCATCAATCATTCCAACTCAAAACATGAAATCCTTACCACCAGTACGCTCTCGAAAGAAGAAAAAATAGCATCCTGCGGCCTGACCTTTATTGAAGAGGACGCTAGAGGAATCCATCATCGTCATGACAACGCACTCATAGTCACGACGACCATAGCCAACCGCAAGGTATTTCGAATCCTTGTAAATATTGGAAGCTCGGCCAACATCTTGTTCACCTAGGCATTCGACAAAATGGGGGTCGGATGGTCTCAACTCCGAGCCATTAAGACCCCATTACTCAGATTCTCGGGAGGCAAAGTTGTGATTTAAGGGTCAATACAGCTCCCGCTCACCATGGGGGATGGGCAGAACCAAGTGACTTCAATGATTGTAAGTGATAAAATGTTTTTAACACACTTTTGTTGTCAAATTTCATATAACCAAAACAGCTTGAAAATAAATCTTTAGGACCAATCCATAATCAAGAGAAGATCAAGCTCAAGATTAAGAAAAGATCAAGCTTAAGATCAATAGAAGATTAAGCTCCAAGACCTGTCCACAATCAAGAGAAGATCCAACTAAAGATCGACTAAAGTTCAAGATAAGATCAAGCTCAAAAGTCAATATATAGTTTAAGACTAACTTCAAGACAAAGAATAATAGATATTTGATATATCTTGGTTAGTATAAAGCCCTAGAAAGACCTTAGGACTAGGTGCTTTCATAAATGTTTAAAATTGGTTTTTATGCTTTTTTTGCTTGGAATTCGGCTAGCCTAACTTTTGGTTTGGCTAGCTTAAGTTTTCTCGACCAGCCCAAGTTCAAGCCCGAAGCGAGAACTAATTTTGTTTGCAAATTCGACTAACCTGAGTTTTAGTTTGGCTAGCCTAAGAATCTTCGAGCCAAATTCTAATAAGTTCAACATTTCGAATTCGCTGGAATTCATCCAGCCGAAGGTCAAATTAGGCTAGCCAAACTGGGCTGTTCGGACATCGAGCCAGCTGAATTTTGAATAAATCTTATCCTGCGTGATTTGAAGTATGTTGAATTGATTCGGTCTGCTCGTGCTTGCCGAAGATTTAACTTCTTTTCCTATAAATTGAGTTCCTCTCTCATTCCTGTAAGTGCACCCACCTTTGCACACTTGTTTGTCAATCACGTCACTAGTTGTGTCTAGTAGTCGGATGAGTTCTTGGCAAGTGAAGACCGACGACGCAACTAGATCAGAAGCACCAAAGCTACATTAAAGACAAAGAGCAACTTCTACGATCTTGACCTTGCAAATAGATGATCCCAACCAAAATAGGAAAACCTACTTAGGTCATCTATTCAAAGCCAAATCCGAGTTCATATTTTCTATCCTTTAGTCTTAGATTTAGTAGGTTCCAAGTTGATGAATGATTAAATAGACAATGAATTAAAATAGGAAAATCTGTCCACATTTGGTAGGAAAAGGTGCCACCAAATAGCACTTTCAGTATCACCGAAGATACCTTTGGTGTTACCAAAAGCGCTCAAAATAGTCCAACAACATTTCAAAGGTAATTCGGTACCACCGACTGGACATTTTGATAACACCGACAGCCACCGACGAATAAATTTTGGTGTCACCGAGAGGGATCTTTTTCATTGAGCAACTTGAGAATTTAATTTGGTACTACTAATTGATAATTTGGTACCACCGAGCAAGTTCGGTGATACCGAAGTTAGCTTCGGTAGCACCGTAAACTAGCCTTTTTATATCCGTTGAAACTTTTTCTCTATAAAAGCGGCTTGTAGAAACTTGCAAAAATAGTGGATTAAGGCATCTTAGAGTCTCTAGTATATCCCAAGCTTATCCTAGCCTACCTAGACTCTATCCATATGAGTTTCATTCTCTCTTTATTGTGATCTTTCACTTCTATGAGAATTCAAAGCTCCTATTAATGAAAAACATGAACTCGTGTCTTCTCTGGAGTACGAAGACCAAACCAATTGGAAAATCCTTTATCTTTTTTATACTCTAGAGCATCCATAGGTTAAATCCCTTAGAAAATCCACTCATTATCCTAGATAGGAGATTCAACCAACTCTCATTATCTTGGTCACCTTTATAGGTATATCTTATGCAAGGTTCTTGATCGTGAAACTGAACCAACAGGAGAATCCAAGCTACGCGAACGGGGGAGCACCGGGAAGCTGATTCAAGCACAAGAGCGCGAAGATTAAGCAACCCAAGACGAGCTATAAAAGTGTACTCAATCCGACAAGTAAGTGTCATTATAAAGAGTCCACAATTTAGTCTCTATCCTTGTGTAGGATTGAGGCTAAGAGTTTACTATCAACAAACTCAATTAGGTGCCTAGCGTGGGACCTTGGTCGGTGGGCCTAAATGAAGGTGCTTGTGTGGGACCTTGGCCAGTGGGCCTAAACATGGGTTCTTAGTGTAGGACCTTTGCTCTTGCGGATAGCATAAATTGGTGTCGTAAGTGTGGGACTGTAAAGGTTATTGGTGAACCTGATTTAAAACCATTAATAGTGAAATCCAGTGCAGTTTGGGATTGAGTGTGGATGTCGGGAGTGGAGTAGGCACGTAACCAAACCACTATACATGCTTGTGTTTGGAATGGTCATTTGCGAATTTATCATGATTATTTAGTTTGAATACTTGATTGTTTATGCATGATTAGATGAATGCTTAAGATTGATAGGAAGCACATTCCACACACAACCTCACAACACTAGGATAGTTGTTTTATTTATATATATTGAAAAGCATTTGTGATTAGACCCTCTATTGGCTTGGAAGCCTTCAGAGTTATATTGCCTTACTTGCTTTAAATTGAATGATTGTTTAAGTTAGGTAATTAGGATTTTTAAATAGGCATAATATTTAAAAAGTCCTATTCACCCCCCCCCCCCCCTCTAGGACCTTGTCTCATATTTATTCTTTAGAATCAGCGGTATAAACCGCAATTTCAATTGGTATTAGAGAAAGGTTCCTCTGAAAAAGGTCTAACAACCTAGAGGAAGATCTTGACTAAAGAAAGAATTATAGGCAAAGGAGAGGGACCATCCGTCTCACGACGACCCATTTTTAATGGTATAAACTATGCATACTGGAAGGCCAGAATGATACATTTTCACCAGTCCTTAGATGATGGTGTATGAGAGATTGTTGAAAATAGATATATTGCACCAACATAACAAATTGTTCTCAAGGATGGCACAACAATCACCAAACTAAAACCAAAGGCCAAATAGACCCAGCGTGACAAAGAGATGAGGGTGTGTGAAGCCAAAACTATGAATGCAATTTGCTGCAGAGTTTCCAAGAAGCATTTCATCAGATAAGTATGCGTGCAAACTCTAAGGCAGTATGAGAGTTATTAAAAACTACCCATGAAGGAACTAATACAGTAAAAATGTCAAGGCTTCAACTCCTTACATCTCAGTTTGAACATATAAAGATGAAAGAAGATGATATGTTTATGGTTCACAAGATTAAATGGTATATGCAACTCCATGGGAGGACTTGGAGAAAGAATTCTGGTACCCAAAATATGTAGGAAAATTCTGAGATCCCTACTGGAACATTTTAACTCCAAGGCCACTACTATAAAAGAGTGTAGGAATATAAAAGAAATGAAAGTAGAAGAACTGGTAGTTCCTTGCAAGCCTTTGAACTACATTTCAAACCTTCTACAAAAACCAAAAATAATGCACTCAAAATTGCCAAAAACATGAATGAAATTGAGGAAGAAGAAAATGAAGATGAAGATGTTGATAAGGAAGTAGCTCTATTGGGTTAATGGTTCAAAAAATTCTTGAACAAGAATTGTGGGAGACCATACAACAACAAAGGAGCCCAACCGGACCACAAATACCAAATAGGCAAATCTTTTAGGAAGTCTAATGAACTCCAATGTTATAATTTCTAAAAGTATGGACATATATCCACTGAATGTCCAGCCAAGAAATCAAAAGGAAAGCCATGGCAGCAACATGGGATGACACATATAATTCCAATTCTGAAAGCAGTGAGTCCGAAAGTGATGATGACTAAAAATCATTACAAATACTTATGGCATCTACAACTATAGTCATTCCCAAATTGAAGAAGGATGAGAGCCAAATGTGCAGTTTATTGGCTCACATCATATCGTCCCCTTAAGAATGTTGAAAAACAACCTCAGAGGTCCACTTGAGCTATATTGTATATCTGAGGATCATGCCTCTTATATAAGCATTAGAGTCAAACCAAAGGATTAAGCCTTATGACAGGTCTAATTCTTAAATCTGAGGATTCCTTGCCTCTAAACATTTTGATAACTTCATGTTAAAATTATATCATGAACACACGTGCATATTAGGAAAATCTCTTATAACAACCTCTGAGTTGCTGGGATACTTCGGTAACACCGAACATACCTTCGGTACTACCGAAATCGAGCCGCGTCAAACTAAAAATCCCTTGCTGCTCAGTTCTGTTTTGATTGTCACTTCTCTCGCTTCTTCCCTAGTTCGGCTGAAGGGTTGTGCAACCAAAATCAACAAAATCTAAGGTCTTTATCATTCCACTTCATTTCCCTAAATGGAGTCATCACTGCCCAAAGAAAACAGATTTGAGAAGAAGCATGACAGAGAAGACTCAACCAGAATATGCAAAAACTCCGTGTTCCAAAGAGTGGACGATCTTCTAACCAATCGTCTAGACCCTCGTCCGCTTCAGATCTTGACTCTAGTTGTCCCATTGCTACTAGATTTTTAAAGAGAAGGATTGTATGTGAAAGAAAAGTAGATGTGAACTGTCTTGAAAATTTTAAAGTGCAGGAAATTCTTTCACAACAAGGATGGCTACAAATTCTGTCATTTAGAGGGCCAGTTAACGAAACCTCCGTTCAATCATTCTTGTCTCATTGCACATTATCTAGGGATTTCGAAGCTGACTGCGATGGTCAAATAGTTAAAATCACCCCATACCGCATTTCAACTCTTATAGGAATACCATTGATGTTATGCCCCCAAACTCGGAAACCAGGCTCACAGAATTCTTGATCTCTGAATCTAGTGTCGATAGCCTCCATAGTACCTCATTCTTGACTCCCAGTGCCCATACACTAGATTCTGATCCTACGATCGTACAAGGAGGATTTTTCAATGTACATTTATCTCATAAGAAACATAACCACAAGTTTACCTAAATCATAAAAGCAACATCATCACATATCCACTAATATAAATAGTTGAATACAGTGTTGAAAGAGAAATATATATATATATATATATATATATATCAAAAATTAAAGCTCCAGAAGACCACTGCATGCTCCAAGCTCAACGTTATCGCGACCTAACCCCACCTGCATGCATCTATCATGCATAAGCTTATAGAAAGCTTAGAGGGTGGTGTAAGTGTGTACGCAAGGTAAGTACCAAGTATGCAATATCAGAGCAATGCAGAAATACTAGCAAATCCATAAGTCATACAATATCGGAGTATGCAATGCAGATGTATTATACAATGCGGAGATATAGTAAGCTAAATATCATATACTGAGGATGTAATACAATATGCAAATCTTGACGAGTCCACAAATACCGTTAGCTGAATCTAGGCCATATAAATGCAGAAACATAGCAACCCAAAATGTCATATGCCATGGATGTAATGCAATAAGTAGATCTTGGCAAGTCTATAATACCATCAACCTTATTCAGGCCATGCAATATAAAAGCATAGTAAACCAAATGCTATATGCCGATGATGCAATGCAATATGTGTCGCGAATGAAATGACTAAGCTGGAGTGTGAAGTTGGGATGATAGTACGTAGTATCGTAGGCTATGGGGTCCATCATAAGGGACTTCTATCCAAACCAGTCTCATGCCAAATTTGGATAGATAGACTCAATGTGGTAAACTCCTAATCTCAGGTTAGTCGCACACCCCAACTTAAATCCTGGTCATTGCAAAGGTACACATAACAATTAGTTGCACACCACTAGCCCGAGTGGATAGTGAATGAATGAATGAATGTGTAAAATGTTGAGTATTCAACTCCTGCTCAATAAGTCCACATATCAGTACTTTACATCTTTAGGATCATCACTGGGGTCTAGTACACTATACACCAGATCGCCGCCCATTGGACATGCAACTATGCAAGTGGAAGATACCTCACTATCCGCCTGGCCAGTAGTCAGCCAATATCTAACTAGCACGTCGATAGCGGACACATTTCCAAGCTAGTCAAACTCAGCCTAGATATGCCCCTACCCTCGGGCGGGTAAGGCCACACCCCCTTCTAACCGACCATGACACAATGGGAGATGCGGCCTACTTGTATTCGGCACTCAAGAGCTCATGTATCCACTTGGTCTAGACGTTGGAGCATCTCCTGGCCATGGAGGTTTAAGGACTTTTACCCAGGGACATCTATAGCACCGCATATAGAAAAAGATTTCTAATGTCCAATCTGGCCATCCACGATATGCCTGTAAAGGCTATAATCCTAATATCGTTAGGGCATACAGTAGTCATATCACAAAATGTGAGATGCATGAGTCATACCATCCAGTCATGCATTAAACTTGTACACGCTCATGTGGGACAACTTCGCCTATCTAGGAGTCCCAGAATAACCTGCCCAATGGTATATGCGATGGTCACCCACGTGTCATATCAAGCTTATAGATGATGCGTATGGGCATGCATCATGATGTTATGCTATCACATACTCATAATTGATATCGATAATCGGCCTATATTCAAGGAGGGGTCCATAGGTGGATAGCAGATCCATAACATGGAGGGTCATTCCTCGACTATGGATATACCAATTCTGATAGCATAGATTCCTCTGTCTATGCTGAGGATGAACTCTCCTCATATTAAGGTGGGCCTAGGTGGCCTACCTACAATCCTACAAGCAACCAATGGGGGTTAAACATTTTGGGTTAGCCCAAAAAGAATAGATGGATCATATAATATCAGTGGGGCCCAACGATTTGGGTCAACCCACTTAGAGAAGATGGGAATGAGCCTAACAAGGCCTAAGGGAAGGTCATGATGTGGACATTTAACCATCATTGCCCATCAATGTGGATATTTAACCAACATTGCTCCCAAGGAGTGGCCCACATAGAGCCTAACATATAATGGGCCCATGGCCTCACGTAAGGGCCCAATACACATCCCATTGGGCCTCACACATAAAGGCCTCATGCACATCATAATGGGCCTCATCATATAGGCCATATATACATCACATTGGGGCCTGATATCTGGGGCTCAAATACATCACAATGGGTCTCTCATTTGGGCGTCAAATACATCTCAATGGGCCTCATGCATGGGCCCCAATGACATCACATTGGGCCTCATCAAATGGGCTACTAATACATTACAATGGGCCTCATGCCTAGGACTCAAATACATCTCAATAGGCCTCATTCCTGGGCCTTAATCACATCAGATCGGGCCTCATCATATAGGCCACTAATACATCATAATGGGCCTCATACCTAGGCCTCAAATACATCTCAATGGGTCTCATCCCTGGCCGCCAATTACATAACATCGGGCCTCATCAAATGAGCCACTAATACATCATAATGGGCCTCATACCTAAGCCTCAAATACATCTCAATGGGCCTCATGCTTGGGCCCCAATTACATCACATCGGGCCTCATCAAATGGGTAATTAATACATCACAATGGACCTCATACCTAGGCCTCAAATACATCTCAATGGGCCTCATGCCCTGGCCCCAATTACATCACATCGGGCCTCATCAAATGAACCACTAATACATCACAATGGGCCTCATACCTAGGCCTCAAATACATCTCAATGGGCCTCATGCCTGGGCCTCAATTACATCACATCTGGCCCATTAAATGGGCCACTAATACATCACAATGGGCCTCATACCTAGGCCTCAAATACATCTTAATGGGCCTCATCCAATGGGCCTTAAATACATCATATTGGACCTCATATAAGGGTCTCACATACATTAAATTGGGCCTTAAACAAGGGCCACATATATATCAAGGTAGGACCTATGATCTGGACAGTTTAGATATAACACATACATTGCATGGGTCCCACCGTCCATATCTGGATGGTGGACAACATGGATGAACACCTGCATTATGATAGGGCCCAATGTCCAGATCATAGTGAGCCACATAAAAAAAATGGATGGACGACTTGGCTGAATAACACATACATTAGGGTGCGTCCACACCGCAGGGATGAAACACATACATTACAAGGGGTCCCATCGTCCTAGACAGATGGACGGTGTGGATATAGAATAAATACATGAAGGTGGGTGCCACCCCCACACGTGCCACATGTGTGGATTGGGCCCACATCTAAGATAGATGACAGTGTGCATGAAACACATATTACATGTGGTGGGGTCCACGTCCCCAAACGAACAGACGGTTGGATATAAGACACATCAGAGGTGGGGTCCCACCATCCTGGCAAATGGACGGTGTTGAATATAGCACATGTACATCATGGTGGGTCCCACCCCCACATGTGCCACCCCCCCCCCCAGGAAAAATGGATGGATGGTGTGGTATAATACATACCTCGTGGTTAACCCACAGAACTTGCTGACATTAAAGGTGCTGCAAGCTGCTGGCTGCATGGGACCCATGTCCCTACGAATGGACGGTGTGGATATAAGGTGGGTCCACACATGTGGTCCACCTCAACTTTGAATTAAGCTGATATTTGTGTTTTCTCTTCATCCAGGGACGTTGAACGTCCAGCAGATGGACGGTCCTAGATGGGGCATGCCATCAAGGTGGGTCCCGCATGATGTCCCACCGTGGGTTGGATCAAACTGATATTTGTGTTTTCCTACAATCAGGCCCATCTAAACGAACTGCCAAGTGGTCCCACTCATTGGATGGCATGGATAAAATACATTCATCATGGTGGCCGCAACATATGGAAGAGAGAGATAGAGAGAGAGAGAGAGATCGATGGAGATGGGAGGAGCTCCGTTACTATGAGCTCCTCCATGTACATGCATAAATCAAGATGGGTCCCATCACAAGTGGGGTCTCAAATGAAAATCAATGGTGGATATCCTAAAATCACCCACCGATTTCGCTCCTTCTTGGTTCCTTGGACTCTTAAACTCCTTGGCTTTCCCTTTGATGGAAGTTTATGAAGGTTGTATAGCTAGGATGGGAGATTGGGTGGTAGGAAGTGGGCCAAACCTAGCTTCTCCTCTCCTTTGGAATTGCTTGGACGTCCACCCTTGTTGTTTGGAAAGAATGATGGAGAGAATGAAAGAGAGAGGAGATGTAAGGAGAGAGGGATGGGTGATGGATGGAGTGATGGGTGATGGGTGGTATGGGTTGTGTAAGAGAGTGACATGAGAGGAATGGGTTGTGTTGACTTTTGGGTGAGAGAGGGATGGGTGTTGTACTTGATTGATTGATGGGATTGATTTAATAGATTGTAGAGATTCTCTTTTCAGGATTGCAATGTGCGGCGTTTTCTCGAAATAAACTCGGGCCTACAACTCCTGACCTAGGTATCGCATCGGCGTGCGCCATGCACCGTGGTCGCAAGGGTACAAGTCTCAGGTCAAGCCGACTCAGATTTATGAGATACAACTTAGGGTCAAGCGCAAACGCCGATTACAGGTCACGGGTTGCCGAAATTCGATGAGGAGGATCGTGAGAGTTTACGGAATGGTACGAACTAGGATACGGGCCTGACAATTGAGCTCCAAACAACCCTCTCAATTAAACCAACCCACTGAAGCAAAAGTGGTTATTTGGACCAAATTTTTGTGCAATGGGAACAATGTACCTTGGCATCACAGGAACGCACTACGGGCCACAAATATGTCTCATAATTATTGTATACTTCATCTGATTTGTATTTCCAACATTTATCCTAGATACGAAAATCATACTGAGATTGCATCATTTATGGTGAAGACCCTATATCACATTGGTAAAAGGGAACTATTATGCCTGCCTACTTTAATATACGATCAAATAATTTTAGGATTTGAGTATAATTTCATAGCAATACCTTTCGGACATTTACTGTGCAAGTTGGCCCACCAATGTGGGTTTAGGGTGCTTAAAGGTGAATCTATATTAGCCCTAGAAATCAATGTGCATAGTATCAGAAAAATGAATCTCTCTTCTGTGAATGAAACTGACAATCCAATATCGGCAAAAGAAGAATTTTCGGATAAGTAGGATGAAATGGTTAAGGAAGGCCTAGATACTCATCCATCAATTTCTGCTCATACTGCTTCTACTCCTCAGAATAATACTCTCATGCAAATTTTGGAGGAGCATTTAAGACTTGGTAAGATGGTGAAGTCAATGGAAGAAAAGCTCCACTCACTCAAACAGTTGATGGAATAGATTGCGACACATCTGTCATGCCCGCCAGAAGATACTGTTAATGGATTTTCCTAGATTAACTGTGTTAGGATCAATATTTTTTACTATGTATATATATATATATAGTGTAGTATACAGCTGGAAATCTATTCTTCTTGGTATATTGATGCATCAATCATCCATTCCCTTGATAATTGATTTTTCAAGAAAATTAGAGGTTCCCAGCCTTTTTGTTATGTTGATAAATTTGTAGTTAGAATCTTATTTTGGAGATAAGTTTATCTGAAGTTGCATATGCATAATTTAATCTTCTGCTTAAATATTCCACTTGCATTTAATGTTATATCTGAAGATCTGGAATTTCATGTTGTGGCTCCAATACATGCATCCTCATAAACTCAATTGAATATCGTTATTTCTGCTTAATATTTCTAAAATATGATTACAACATAGTAGTGGTTAGAGACAAGGGCAAGGCTCCTGTGAGAGGAGAAAATTACTCCAGTAGAAATAATCGCTCTCAATATTCAAATCCTATTGAAATGGCTATGTCAAACAAAGCTATCCATGAGAAATTGATCAGATCCCTCCTCATTATTAAGGGTCAAATATTGCATATTGGACCCCACTTATAGCTCGATTTTATCATCATGATACTGCTTAATGTCCTATTTTACTCATGTTTGTGTTGCAAGGTGAATTTAAGAGCTTGGATTGGAAAAAGATGCTAAAAGCATGGATTTGACGCTCAAAGATCACCAATCAAAGAATGGATCTTAGGAGACAAAGATTGAAGATATCAAGGTCCCAAGATGCAAGAAAACCTAATGGAGAAGGAATGAAGTTGAAAGAATAAGTGTAGAAGTCACATTTACTGTGTCATCGAACACCGTTCGATGACATCAAAGACACATTCGATGACATTGAACACAGGTCGATGATATCAAATTTATGAAGGAAAATCGAATTGGTCGCTAGAAAAATTAAAGACGTTTTTCGATGACTCGAGAACTTTTTTGATGACTTGAAGCTCTACTCGATGACATCGAAGGCCTCTTTGATGACATCGAATTTTCTATGAAATTTCGACAATACTCGCTGGACATATTGGGCACCATTTTCGATTACTCGAAGTACTCCACGATGACATCGAAGACCTGCTCAATGACATCGAAGGTCTCTTCGATGGCATTGAATATATTGAAGAAATTGGAATAACTCTCTGTACTGTTTTGAACGCATTATTAATTCCTCGAACCATGCTCGATGACATCGAAAGAAGGTTCGATGACATAGAAGGTCGTAGAGTCTAGATGAAGCTATAAAAGCACAGAAAAAGCACGTATAAAAGACATCTTCGATGACATCGAAGCCTGTTAGATGTCATCGAATGAATCGCGCGAAGTTACGTAGAGTTACGCGGAGTGTGTAAATTTGAGGTAGTTTTTGGATTTTTCCAAAGAGGTGCGAAAGGAGGTGTTGCACAAATATAAATAGGGGTTCCCAGGGAATCCCTGAGCATCGATCTAATCAATCTAAGGTTTGGAGGAGCGAAGCACAAGGGTGGAGAGCCGTCGTCAAGCGTTTTTCTTCTTTCTTCCTTAGTTTTTCATGCTTTCTTCTAGGGTTTTAGATCCAATCATGTCTATGGTTGAACTCTCTTGGATTCTAATTTGATTAGAATATTTTTAGTTGTTAATGGTTTGTTGTGACAATTACAATAGATCTATAATTGTTTTACATATCTTCTTTTCGTGAATTGAGATTATGGAATTAGCAAGTCCCGTTGTTCACCATCGTCCCTTAAGCATAGTAGGATGATGGAATCCTTCCTAACCTTTACAATTCTCATATGTTTGGTTGTGGGATTGGTAAATCCTATTGTTTGCCTTGTCTCTTGGGCATGGTTAGGTGATGGAATAACTTCAAATCCTCACAACTCTCTTCCACTAATGATTAGATCCATGAGAAGTTCAAAGATCTGACAAATCTCTTCTTACCAATTAGAGAAGATAGGACTCTGATTCCAGTTGTGTCCTTGAATCAAGCAAGGTAGCATCATGAGAACCTACAAGTGGATCCTTAGAAACCCTAGTTCTCACCTCTAATTTCTTAAGTTTCTAATTTTATACATAACAATTACTCCCTTTATTTCCAGATTTAGATTTGCATCTTCTTCTAGTTCTACTTTTAGTTACTTTTAAAACACACATAAGATTAGTCCCTATAGATTCGACCTCGGTCTCACTGAGATTATTACTACATCGCGAACCTACACTTAGGGTCGTGAACACTCATTGAACCACATGAGATTGATCTTTACTTTGGATCAATTGGGTGGGATAACCTGTTGTATTTTGGAGGAGAGGTCTAATATGACCTTATGCATTAGTTTTCAAACTCTTGTCATGACACTGAGGATGACCCTCCATCAATAGCATTAACTAGATAAATAAAGTTAAGGAGATCACTCCTTCATTGCTGAGCCAACTATTGCATCTTAGAATCACACACACTCCCCCGACTGATCATCCTTTGAATCATTTGGGAGTCTAGGGAGAAGTAACCTGAGCATTGTGTGATGGCTCCACAATCCCTCGGAACAAACGGAACTTCCTCATTCATCACATTTTGACTTAACTATGAAAGTGATGCACAACATTCTGAGTATAAATGCATACCCATTCGAAGTTTTCAGAGATATGATATATACTTTTGTTCTGAATATCCCGTATGACATCCTTCAGGGGCTTGAGATCTGCCTACCCACCCTTATCCTGAAACAATTGATCCAAGTAGTCAAGGGCAATCATTGTATAGCCTTGTTTTCCCTAGTGTCATCTGCAAACTCTCAAAATTCCTTGGGTTGCCACCTACTCATGATATAGTATATCCTGTCATGTGCTTCACCAATGCAACTCTAATTCAACTGAATGTGTTTGCAACTACACTTGAGCAAAATCATGAATACAGGAGTGGCGATGAAGCTCAAGACACTCCCATGGCCATTGGCTGGGATTCATGTCATACCCTTGTCATGCCCTAAACTCGAAAACTAGGCTCACAAAATTCCCGATCGCTGAATCCGGTGTCGACAACCTCCGTAGTACCCCATTCTTGGCTCCTAGTGCCCATACGCCTAATTCTGATCCTAGGATCCTACAAGGAGGATTTTCCAAAGTACATTTATCTCGTAAGAAGCATAACCACAAGATTACCCGAATCACAAGGGTAACATCATCATTACATATCCACTAATATAAACAGTTGAATACATTGCTGAAAGGGAAATACATATATCAAAAATCAAAGCTCCAGAAGACAGCTGCACGCTCCAAGCTCAGCACTGCTGCGACCTAACGCCACTTGCACGCATCTATCATGCATAAGCTTATATCGTGGTGTAAGTGTGTGTGCAAGATAGGTGCCAAGTATGCAATATCAGAGCAATGCGGAAACATAGTAAACCAAATATGCGATATAAGTCCATAAATCATACAATGCCGGAAGTATTAGTAAGTTCATGAGTCATACGATACCGGGGTAAGCAGAAATACTAACAAGTCCATGAGTCGTATAATGTCAGAGTATGCAATGCAGATCGATTATGTAATGCTGGGTCGTGGTAAACCAAATGCTATGTGCTGAGGATATCATGACATATGCAGTGTGAATGAAATGACCAAGTTGGAGTGTGGAGTGGGGATGATAGTACGTAGTATCGAAAGCTATGAGATCCATCACAAAGGGCTTCTATTCAAACTAGTCCCATATATAAATTTGGATAGCTAGACCCAATGTGGTAAACTCCTGATCTCAAGTTGGTCACGCGCCTAACTGAAATCCTGGCCATTGCAAAGGTACACATAATGATCTAGTTACATACCACCAGCCCGAGTGAATAGTGAATGAATGAATGAATGAGGTGTTGTGTACGTAACTCCTACTCAGTAAGTCCACATATCGGTACTGTACATCTCTGGGATCATCACTGGGGACAGTACAGTCGACGCCACCTGCCACCCTATCAAGAGTACAACTGGGTAAGTGAAAGAGACCTCACTACCTGCTTGCTAGCAGTATATTAATGCCTACCTGGCTAGTCGATAACGGACCCATTTATGAGTTGGTCAGACTTAGCCTATCATTACCTACTCCCTCGGGTGGGTAAGGCCACAGTCCCTCCCAACCGATGACGACATAGTGGGAGACGCGACCTACTGGTATTCGGCACTCAGGCGCTCATGTATCCACTCGGTCTAGACGTTGGGGCGTCTTCTAGTACCTAAAGGGTTTAGAGACTTTCACCCAGGGATATTTATAACACCTCATGTAGAAAAAGATTTTCGGTGTCCCATCTGGCCATTCACGATATGCCTGTGGAGGCTATAGCCATGATGTTGCTAGGGCATATGATGGTTATATCACAAAATGCGAGATGCATGAGTTAAACAATCCAATCATGCATTAACCCTGCATGTACCGTGCTCATGTGGGACAACTCCGCCTATTAAGGAGCCCCATAACAACCTGCCCAATGGCACTTGCTATGCTCAATCACTCATAATAAGCATGCAGATGATGCATATGAGCATGTATCATGAAGTATACTAAGCATGATTATAATCGCATACATCACATGAGCCAGTATAAGATGACCCATGGTCCGTATAGGTGAATGGGTGGTATGCAATAATCACCTACACATGGTGGGCCTCACACATATGATGGGCCTCGTACATCACAATTGGGTCTTATACAGTCTCACAATGGGCCTCATACAATCACGATAGGCCTCTTATAATCATAATAAGCCTCACATGGCACAATGGGCCTCATATAATCACGATACGCCTCTTATAATCATAATAAGCTTCACATGGCACAATGGGCCTCATACAATCACGATAGGCCTCTTATAATCACAAGAAGCCTCACATTGTCACAATGGGCCTCATACAATCATGATATGCCTCAAATAATCATGGTGGACCTCATAATGACCTTATATAATCACAATGCTATGTTAATACATACCAGTGCATAGTCTAACATAGTCGCAATCAATAATCAGCCTATATATGGGGGGGTCCATAGAAGGACGACAGATCTGATCCATGATATGAGGATCGGTCCTCAACAGTGGATATACCAAATCTAATACCACAGATTCTTCTACCTATGGCCAGAGGTGATGATGCATCCTCCACATAATAAGGATGGGTTTAGATAGCCTACTTATGGGCCTAAGAGTAGGCTTCCAGGTTTGGGTATTGTAGGTGTTATAGTGTAACGCCCTGAAAATCGGGGGTCGAGTATGAACTCAACTCCCGAGTTCCAACACATCACTTATGCAACATACACAATGATGGTTAAATGTTGTCTGAGTTAGAGCAATAAACATGAATGAGATTATACCAAAACAGTAAATCATACTCCAGTTCAATTGTATAAAGGCAAGCGGAAGACTGAAATTTTATATTCGAAGTATGTAAAGTAACAAAATCTTGTGAACTCCAGAGTATGAGTACTAACTGAGTACTAATATACATGTATTGTTTCTAAGTCAAAAATTCAAAATACAATCCCATAGATAAGCCCTGGAATCCCCGCGATGCAGTCGGCCTAAGCATAGCCGTCAGAGTACAGCATAAAGGAGAACTCATCCTGATCCTCCTCGAAGTCGGGCTCCGGCTCCTGAACCGAGGCACCATCTATACCTGCGACAGAGTCTGGTGGGTGTTGCAAACACCGTCCCGTAACGTGGGAGTGAGTAGCTAACTCAGTGGAACAATAAAGCATAGGTTAACATGTTATCAATTCAATCAAGCAGTAATGATAAAGCAGTAAAATCAAACAATTCTAACTGCTCTTATTAAGTGCGAAAATAAAATGACATGATGTTGTATGCCCTTGCCAAACCACCCTCAAGCGACATCATCTTACGTTCGCGAATGCTTAACTCCCTCAGTGCGCCACATCTATTAAGCACATGCGGTGTGATGATGATCATGATTACCGAGTTATTATTAGTTCATTTCAAAAAAAAAGTATTGGAAAACTAAGGTACCTCCCTTGTATCATTCCCAAACATGATCCATTCTAGGGTCGTCAATCCTAGCTAATCTCATACGATATTATTGTTTGAGAAGCGTAGTGAAGGCATCGCAAAGGGCTCGTCACCCGTCAGCGCGGATACAGATCTCACCGTATGCGGCTCAATTGCTGGCCGTCAACTCAAGTATAGGTCTCACCGTACTTGGCTCAATCACTAGCCGTCAGCTCGAGTACAGGTCTCACCGTACTCCGCTCAACTCATACTCTAGTTGCTGTGAAAGACTCACCGCCAATCACAGACATTTGGAGTATACTCGAAGATACTACGGAGGACTCGTCGCCCGTCAGCACGAGCACAGGTCTCACCGTACTCGACTCTCGCTGTAAGTATCGACAGCTCGAATACAGTGTCCCATACCACCGTATTCGGCTCACGAGTTTAGTTTCGCAATGGTCACTACGGGGAGGCACATGACCCCAGCGTAGGCCGACAGCTCGACCACGGTGTCCCATACCACCATGCCCGGCTCATGCGTCTTAGCGGATCGAGGTACCATGGTTAACTGGATCGCTACTGGTAAGTTTGGTACCCTAGGTTCAAGCAGTAGCGACCAAACATGGTGAACACACATATACACTTCGGTTTACTTGACGAGTCTGACTAGCTCGAGCGCACCACAAGTTAGGCGATATGGAGCGCAAAAGCACTCCGTGTGGCCAACCACTATCGCCAACCGAAGTACGACTCGGGTTCGCCAGACACATCCTTTGTGGCGACATGCATCTCAGCCACAATCTCAAGTCTGGTACCGAATGTTTGGACTATAGGCATAGTTCCAAACTTAAACAGTTCTCATCAATAGCATATGAAGTAAAGCATGATAAACAAGCAATACAAGCATGTTAGCAGGCATGTTATAAAGCATGAAGTAAAGCATGAAGTAAAGCATGTTGTAAAGCATGTTGTAAAGCACTATACACATAGGGATACAATTACATACACATCACAAGTGAGTGGTTATAGCGAACCACCGCATGGAGGGGATCCTACATGTCTCTAAGGGAGTCGGGAATCCCATATCAGCACCTCTCTAAGGCACTAACACTCAAGCATTTACACACACAAGCATCTACACAAACACTTAGAATACGTTATTCCAACATACATGATGTATGTTAGCAAAATACGTGTTAGGGCTGTCCCTTCACCACGTGAGTATTTTACCCATGTATATCATAATCATACAGCAAATAATCATTACAATTGTATTTCCAAAATTCACACATATGCGGTATTTCTAGAATACACAATTTCAACATACTAGGCATTTACAAGCGAACATGTATTTCAGCGATTCCTTTCGCCAAACTAGTATTTTATCCATATATTATATAATCATACATTAAATAAACATGTCAAACATTTTTCTGAAAAAAATACGGATACGGTATTTCTACGTATACCTAGAGTATGTGAAATTCCGTATTCTACAATGTTAATCGAAACAGGAAACGGAAAGCACTTTGTACATGTGCATTTACATGCAGATCATGAATCTATCATTATCTGACATTGAAAGCGTTGAAAACCACAACTTATACACTTAAAGTCCTCACATTTGCCCTTGGAATCACAACGAATCAGCAAGGGTCGTTGAGCTTCCGTATACGGGAGTTTTCTAGCCTAAAGAGCGGAATCGGTTAGCCTTTACATAACCTACAATGAACTTACATCAAATCAGACCTAGGGTTAGGGTTTCTTACCTTCAAAAGGAATGGATACCGCCGAGAAAACACCTGGAAAGGAGTGGTGTAGGCCGTGCGACAACCGAAAGCAGTAGGAGGAAGATCACCCATAAATTCCAACCTCTTCTCTCTCTTTTCTCTAGGGTTTTATCCCAAATTCGTATGGCTGTGAGAGGGGCTGCTCTAAGCTCCTTTCATAGCCAAAAACATTTCCAAAATAAACTCAGGTTCAAGGGTTACTGCTAATATAGGATATTCGTCACTTTTCCAGCTCAAAAGAGAGGTTCTGGTAGCCCTCCTTGAGCCAAACATCAGACTTAAGCTCACCACCTATGGATCTATGTGGGATTACGTTTTTGACTCGATCGGATTTTCAGATCGCACGTGGTGGACCACTTTCAGTTCGACGGTCAGTGGGCCACGATCAGAAATTCCAAGTACATGTAAATGTTCCTGAAATTTTTCTTAATCCGAGGGTGTAATTTGGTCGGATTCTGACGGTTAGGTTGCTTAATATTGACGCGCAAGCGAAAGGTGCAGATCACTATTCCGATATTTATTTTGGGATGGGAAAGTGTTTTCACACACCCTCGCTCCGGATCGAAACGAATGGCCGTGGGACATCGGTTGGACTGATTTTGAGATGATTGTCAAGCCCAGTGAGGCGGTCCTAGTTCCTTAGCTTCGTGTTAATCGGACTCCCGATGTGCGATCTAGACCTAATATGAAGTTTCGTTTCATTCCCGAGAGCAGCCGAGAAATGAGTTTGGTTTTAAACTTTAGGGTAACCTAGAGTCACTTGTTTTGCAAGTTTTGGGTCTTGCAGATCGTATTTAAAGCGATCCCAACGGATCACCTGGCTAAACGAGTTTAGCACTTAGTTAACTTTGTTAACTTTCTAAAGGATTTAATCCTAATTAATTTCTGGTAGAGGTGGTACTCGAGCCAACGTACGAAAATTTACGGGTCGTTACAATCTGTGATGCGTGTCGGGTGAGACGATACGCGTCGGGCGCAACTCATATGTAGCATCCTCGCTCAACTGTACCTGCTCCCATCTGATGATATGCGAAGGATCAGGAACGTACTTCTTCAGCATAGATACATGAATTGTATCCCTATGTGTAATTCTCCTCGTGCTTCCTTAATTGTCTCGAGGCATACGAAATCACCCTATCCTTCTGCATCAGAACACAACCCAACCCAACGCGAGACTCGTCAGTATATATCATGTATTTCTCCCCTTGCTCTGGCAATACTAGCACAGGGGCGGACGTCAACTTGTCCTTCAGCTCTTTAAAAGCTGCCTTCGCCTTCTCATTCCAGGCGAACTTCTGGTCCTTCCGAGTCAACTGAGACAATGGCCTGGCGATCTTCGAGAAATCCCGAATGAAGCGTCTGTAATACTCAGCCAGACCAAGGAAACTCCTCACCTCGGTAATCGAGCCAGGCTGCTGCCAATCCTGAACCGCGGCTACCTTAGCAAGGTCCACTGCTATCCCATCCTTGGACACTACATGTCCGAGGAACTTGACTTCCTCCTGCCAGAAGTCGCACTTCTTGTACTATGCGAACTACTGGTTCTTCTTCAGTGTACCCAACACCGCTCTCAGATGCTCCTCGTGCTCCTCCCGACTCGTAGAGTATATCAAGATGTCATCAATAAAGACAATGACGAATCGGTACAGGAAAGGCCGAAATACCCAGTTCATCAGATCTATGAATACGGCTGGTGCGTTCGTAAGGTCGAACGACATCATCAGGAACTCATAATGCCCAAAGCACGTCCTGAAGGCTGTCTTCTGCACATCCTCCTCTCTCACGCGCAACTGGTGGTACCCCGACTAAAGATCAATCTTCGAGAAATACTTCGCCCCTCTCAACTGATCGAACAGATCATCTATCCTGGGCAAAGGATGCTTGTTCTTCACCGTGACCTGGTTCAACCTACGGTAATCAATACACAACCGTAGCGACCCATCCTTCTTCTACACAAATAGCATAGGTGCTCCCCAAGGAGACACACTAGGTCATATAAAACCCTTGTCTACCAGATCGTCGATCTGTTTTCGCAGCTCCTCCATCTCACATGGAGGCATACGATAAGTCGGCAGTGAGATGGGTGTCGCACCCGGCGTAAGATCGATTGTAAAATCAATCTTGCGTCGAGGAGGTAAACTAGGAATAGTCTCAAACACGCCTGCAAATTCTCGAACCACCGGCGTACCCTCTACTGTCGGACCATCAATCGGCACAAGTAAAGCAGCGTAACAATCAACACGGTAGGGCCAACTGACCTGCACTGGAAACGTAAAAGCTGTGTCGTCAGGTCCATAGGCTGTCACGATCCGAGTATCGCAATCTATCTCCGCCCTCATCCTGGCGAGCCAATCCATACCAAGGATAACGTCGTAGTGCCATAGTGGAGCAACAATGAGGTCGACGAGCACTGTGCTACTACCCAAAACTATCGGACAACCCTCGTATAACCGTGTGACATCCGAACAGGTCCCAGTAGCTGTAGTGAGTCTCATTCCCTTTGTGGGAATCGTAGGCAAAGATAGACGTTTAATCGCCCCGCAAGAAACAATAGAAGTAGTGGACCCTGTGTCCACCAATAAGGAAACGGGAGTACCATGAATATAAGTCGTACCCTCAAAAGCAGTCGGAGCCAAGACTGACGTCTCAGGTGCCTCGGCAACAAGAGTGTGCACGCGAGCCTGTTGCTGTCGGTTCGGTTGAGGAGCCAAGGGTCGCTGTGGCGGCTTGAAGCGCGACACAGGAGGTCGGAAGGAAGGATGTGCAGGAGCAGTCTGTAGCGGTGGAGCTGATATGGCCTGTGGATAAGGGCGATCCAATCTCTGCGGTGGTGCAAATCCACTAGCCCTAATATGCGAGAAACAACTCTCAGCAGGGTGTCCTAGTTTCCCGCAATATGTGCAGGTCACCAACGGGCGTCTCACAGGAACAACTGGTGCTGCGGCCTTGGGGGGCGAATCAGCACGAGGCCTCTTGCCTAAGAGAGGCCTGCTCTGTAAATCCTGGCGTGGCCTCACAACCATAGCACCACGCGATCTGGCCAATTGGTCCACATCCTGCTCGGCCGTCATAGACATGTGGACCAATGCCGCGTAGGTAGGTATACTGAGGTAGCATATCTTTGACCGTATCTCCGGTCGCAAACCCAAGGAAAAACGACGCATCCGCATCTGCTCATCCACCAGTATAGTTGGGACAAAGCGGCCCAACTCTGTGAAGCAGTGCTCGTACTCCGTCACCGTCATGCCTCCCTGCCTGAGGCGCAGTAACTCATCCTCCCGCTCATGTCGATACGTCTGCGGGTAGTACTTCTCGTGGAACCGAGACTCGAAAGCCTCCCAGGTCCACATGAAATCTACTGTGACCGTGCGCAGCACACTGTCCCACCATAAACTGGCCTCCCTCTCAAACATGAAAGCGGCCAGCTCCACCTGCTCTGCCTCTGAGCAATGCAGCATCCGAAGCATCTTAGAGATGCGGTCAAGCCAGAACTCTGCCTCCTCGGGTCTATGAGAACCCATAAATGAGAGATGCCTCAAGCGCTGAAATCGCTCGAGTAGACCGCGTGTACCTGCATCTCCAGTAGGAGGTGCGATGGATGTGGGCAGAGGCACATCCTCAAACCGAGCAGGAGGCTCAGAAGGCTCATCAAGATGTGCAGATCGTAGGTGGAGTCGCACTACCACCACGGACAAGGCCTCAGCGATAGTGGCCATAAGCCGGGCTTTGGTCTTCTTCTTCTTTGTTGCATCTGCTGGCGCTTTACATTCTTCTTGATGCATCATCAACATCAGCTGCTCAAACCTATCAGTCGGCGGAGCAGCCTGGGAGTCATGCTGCGCAGAAGAAGACGGCCGATACTGCTTACGGACCGGGGCGTGTAAGGTGGCGGATCCACCATGGTAGGACCAGCAGGAGGCTGATCAGAACCCAACCGTCGGTCCGTAGGACCGCTACTACCAGAAGGAGTCTGGTCCATAGAGCCGGTCAGAAGAAGATGTGCCGTGCTCCGTGTGTACTGCCACGGCATGCCCTATACAACATAGGGTAGATCATTTGTGAGATAAGGCACAATACACTTCATAAAGCACTTAAGCATTCCACACATCATTAAAACAAAAGAGGCTACACGCTTTTCATTTACCCAAAATTGTCATAATACATGGAATACAGAGTTACATGAATCACGGCAGAAATCACATGATAGCCAATACATCCACAACATTAAACATTTAGAACACGCTACTATCTATTACATCAACTACATGAAAACATAAACCGCCTATCGCGGCAACCTAAAACAAACAACAACCACAACAACGTGGATGACTAAGCATCCGAAACAGGCGGTGGAGGAGGAGCATTCTTATCCTGCGCACAGCACAGAATGGCCTTCAACGTACGGGACATCTTCTTAAAACTCTTCTTCATGTAGGCTTCATTCTCTTCAAGCTTGGCTCGAACTTGACCAATCTCTTGCTGCAGGGCGGCTTGACCCTCCTCGAGACGGGCCAAACGTGCATCCAAAGCATCCCGATCCACACCCTGCTCCTGAGTTGCAGGAGGTGAACTCTCCTCAGTGTCCTGAGCCTCAGGTTCTTCTTCCTGTATGTCATCACCGCGCTCCTCATCACTCTCAGCCTGAAGGTCAACACTCTCCTCACCGGCGCTATCCGACTCATCTCCAGACTCGTCGAGTCGTGTTTGCCGCTGTTGAGGGCCGATCTTCATATTCTTAAGTGTCGCCTCGCTTATGACTCAGACTGGTGCAAGGTCTTCCATGTTGAGTCTATAGCCGACATCACGAGACATCCTACATATCAGGCGGCCAAATGGGAGCGAAAGATCGTTCCTGGCAGAACGAACAACCTGAACTATCTGAGATAGGATGAAAGTGGGTAGGCTTATGTTGTCCCCATGTCCCATCTTGTACAAAAAGTCCACCATCAACCGAGTACACTCCGTGCGGTTACCCCACCGTGGGTATATATTGTATGTGAAAATGTGATGGAGTAAACGGAAGTCTTCGGTCATCTTTGTCGCCGCAATACAATTTCCTCTCTTCCAAGTAACTCGGCGACCACAAAGGTATCGCGTGCGGCGATCCCTTTCTCGCGCACTCCTGGAGAAGTCGTCACTAGGAAGCACTTGACCAAGTGGAATCTTCGTGATTCGAACCACCTCATCCACAGTGACTGTGTGTCTTATGCCCCTCACAGAGATAGTAAACTGAAGAGGCTCAAACGATGAATCTATGATATGAGCGTAGAAGGCGTGAACCGTGTTCTCACATGCGGGAGACTCGCCTTCAAATATAGAACTCCATCCGATATCCACCAAGTGGTCCATCATCGGGTGTAGGCCAAACATTCTTTCATCCACATGAGCTTCAAACACAACCTTGCGGCCCGCGAAGCGCCCGTATTCGATGCCTATCGGATAAGCATTTCTGACGGGATGGTCAGGATCCAGATCTCGCTTCGACCTAAACTCCCGAACGGTGCTAGTGCCAGCCCCAACGTCGGATCTTCTTCGGGAATGGGCTGGCCTACTTGGGCCAGCTTCATCGGCCGCAGTTTTCCTCTTTCCCATGAGAGATAGGATGGAGGAAATGGAGAAAATAGTCGCCACCACACCAAAGAGGGCCATGGAAAAAATGCCAAAATGGGGAAAAAGGGGCTGATCTCTCTGATCCTCCACAAGCAACAATCCAATAGGTGTGGAAGGGGCTTTAGAGGTAGGAAAGGAAGAAGGAACAAAAAGAAAATGGAATGGGTTAGGAGATTACCCGATTTTGAGCTCCAAATGAGGGGTATGAGAGCTCCAACACAAGAAAATAGGAAAAGGAGGAGGCTAGGGCTGTTGTGGAAGGTTGGGGTGTGTGGGTTATGAAAGAAAATAGAAGATTGCAAGGTTTGGAGGGATGGGTTTAGAGAAAAATTGAAAATGGGTTTGGAGGTGTTTGAAAATGGGTGAAATGAGGAAGAAGGGTGCTCCAGCCCTTTAAAACCCAACCCATTGCAAAAATGGCACGTACCAGGGGGTGTAGGAGGTTGGGCCGACCAACCTCAGCCTTGGACCCACCCCAAAAAACCGACCGGACCGCGGTCCGCCGCCCGAGCCACGGCGCCGCCGCGGCCGGACTTGGCCGGAGCCGCGCCGCCGCGGTGGGGATCTACTTCCCACATGCCCAGGGTGCCAAATGCACCCTGGTTCGATATGGATCCTTGATGGATTAACGTGGGGGGGCCCCCGAACTCAGTTCAGCTCCAGAACGGTTAGTTCCGAAAAATTACTGAACTAATCTGATTTTTCCTGATTTTTCAAGACTGATTTTAGGTGGATAGTGACCCGGACACGTCAATAGACGGTCTAGGAGTGATTTAGAGTCTGTATGTTCGGTCAGGATTGAGTACAGACTCGATCAACGCGTTCGTTTTTAATGAATTTCACCGAACGGTGAAATCGGGAGACCCTAAGACTGTTTCTAAATTTTTCGCACCCTCCCAGGTTGTGACACGTCAGCGTATGTAGTGGGGACATAACTCAGGTCCGTTTTTAATCAAAATCATGCTCTGATACCAACTTGTAATGCCCTGAAAATCGGGGGTCGAGTATGAACTCAACTCCCGAGTTCCAACACATCACTTATGCAACATACACAATGATGGTTAAATGTTGTCTGAGTTAGAGCAATAAACATGAATGAGATTATACCAAAACAGTAAATCATACTCCAGTTCAATTGTATAAAGGCAAGCGGAAGACTGAAATTTTATATTCGAAGTATGTAAAGTAACAAAATCTTGTGAATTCCAGAGTATGAGTACTAACTGAGTACCAATATACATGTACTGTTTCTAAGTCAAAAATTCAAAATACAATCCCATAGATAAGCCCTGGAATCCCCGCGGTGTAGTCGGCCTAAGAATAGCCGTCAGAGTACAGCATAAAGGAGAACTCATCCTGATCCTCCTCGAAGTCGGGCTCCAGCTCCTGAACCGAGGCACCATCTATACCTGCGACAGAGTCTGGTGGGTGTTGCAAACACCGTCCCGTAACGTGGGAGTGAGTAGCTAACTCAGTGGAACAATAAAGCATAGGTTAACATGTTATCAATTCAATCAAGCAGTAATGATAAAGCAGTACAAATCAAACAATTCTAACTACTCTTATTAAGTGCGAAAATGAAATGACATGATGCTGTATGCCCTTGCCAAACCACCCTTAAGCGACATCATCTTACGTTCGCGAATGCTTAACTCCCTCAGTGCGCCACATCTACTAAGCACATGCGGTGTGATGATGATCATGATTACCAAGTTATTATTAGTCCATTTCAAACAGAAGTATTGGGAAACTAAGGTACCTCCCTTGTATCATTCCCAAACATGATCCATTCTAGGGTCGTCAATCCTAGCTAATCTCATACGATATTATGGTTTGAGAAGCGTAGTGAAGGCATCACAAAGGGCTCGTCACCCGTCAGCGAAGATACAGATCTCACCGTATGCGGCTCAATTGCTGGCCGTCAGCTCAAGTACAGGTCTCACCGTACTTGACTCAATCACTAGCCGTCAGCTCAAGTACAGGTTTAACCGTACTCGGCTCAACTCATACTCTAGTTGCTGTGAAAGACTCGTCGCCAATCACAAACACTTGGAGTATACTCGAAGATACTACGGAGGACTCGTCGCCCGTCAGCACGAGCACAGGTCTCACCGTACTCGGCTCTCGCCGCAAGTATCGACAGCTCGAATACAGTGTCCCATACCACCATATTCGGCTCACGAGTTTAGTTGCGCAATGGTCACTACGGGGAGGCACATGACCCCAGCATAGGCCGACAGCTCGACCACGGTGTCCCATACCACCATGCCCGGCTCATGCGTCTTAGCGGATTGAGGTACCATGGTTAACGGGATCGCCACTGGTAAGTTTGGTACCCTAGGTTCAAGCAGTAGCGACCAAACATGGTGAACACACATATACACTTCGGTTTACTTGACGAGCCTGACTAGCTCGAGCGCACCACAAGTTAGGCGATATGGAGCGCAAAAGCACTCCTTGTGGCCAACCACTATCGCCAACCGAAGTACGACTCAGGTTCGCCAGACACATCCTTTGTGGCGACATGCATCTCAGCCACAATCTCAAGTCTGGTACCGAATGTTTGGACTATAGGCATAGTCCCAAACTCAAACAGTTCTCATCAATAGCATATGGAGTAAAGCATGATAAACAAGCAATACAAGCATGTTAGCAGGCATGTTATAAAGCATGAAGTAAAGCATGTTGTAAAGCATGTTGTAAAGCACTATACACATAGGGATACAATTACATACACATCACAAGTGAGTGGTTATAGCGAACCACCGCATGGAGGGGATCCTACATGTCTCTAAGGGAGTCGGGAATCCCATATCAGCACCTCTCTAAGGCACTAACACTCAAGCATTTACACACACAAGTATCTACACAAACACTTAGAATACGCTATTCCAACATACATGATGTATGTTAGCAAAATACGTGTTAGGGCTGTCCCTTCGCCACGTGAGTATTTTACCCATGTATATCATAATTATACAGCAAATAATCATTACATTTGTATTTCCAAAATTCACACATATGCGGTATTTCTAGAATACACAATTTCAACATACTAGGCATTTACAAGCGAACATGTATTTCAGCGATTCCTTTCGCCAAACTAGTATTTTATCCATATATTATATAATCATACATTAAATAAACATGTCAAACATTTTTTCGAAAAAAATACGTATACGGTATTTCTACGTATACCTAGAGTATGTGAAATTCCATATTCTACAACGTTAATCGAAACAGGAAACGGAAAGCACTTTGTACATGTGCATTTACATGCAGATCATGAATCTATCATTATCTTACATTGAAAGCGTTGAAAACCGCAACTTATACACTTAAAGTCCTCACCTTTGCCCTTGGAATCACAACGAATCAGCAAGGGTCGTTGAGCTTCCGTATACGGGAGTTTTCTAGCCTAATGAGCGGAATCGGTTAGCCTTTACATAACCTACAATGAACTTACATCAAATCAGACCTAGGGTTAGGGTTTCTTACCTTCAAACGGAATGGATACTGCCGAGAAAACACTTGGAAAGGAGCGGTGTAGGCTGTGCGACAACCGAAAGCAGTAGGAGGAAGATCACCCATAAATTCCAAGCTCTTCTCTCTCTTTTCTCTAGGGTTTTATCCCAAATTCGTATGGCTGTGAGAGGGGCTGTTCTAAGCTCCTTTTATAGCCAAAAACATTCCCAAAATAGACTCAGGTTCAAGGGTTACTGCTAATATAGGATATTCGTTACTTTTCCAGCTCAAAAGAGAGGTTCTGGTAGCCCTCCTTGAGCCAAACGTCAGACTTAAGCTCACCCCCTATGGATCTATGTGGGATTACGTTTTCGACTCGATCGGATTCCCAGATCGCATGTGGCGGACCACTTTCAGTTCGACGGTCAGTGGGCCACGATCAGAAATTTCAAGTACATGTAAATGTTCCTGAAATTTTTCTTAATCCAAGGGTGTAATTTGGTCGGATTCTGATGGTCAGGTTGTTTAATACTGAGGCGCAAGTGAAAGGTGCCAGATCACTATTCCTGATATTTATTTTGGGATGGG
Organism: Magnolia changhungtana; assembly: GCA_030180095.1. Classification (NCBI taxonomy): domain Eukaryota; kingdom Viridiplantae; phylum Streptophyta; class Magnoliopsida; order Magnoliales; family Magnoliaceae; genus Magnolia; species Magnolia changhungtana. The sequence goes on from JASAUF010000446.1 coordinate 3,268,964, forward strand.
AATAGTGTTTTTCACACACCCTCGCTCTGGATCGAAACGAATGGCCGTGGGACATCGGTTGGACCTGATTTTTGAGATGATTGTCAAGCCCAGTGAGGCGGTCCTAGTTCCTTAGCTTCGTGTTAATCGGACTCCTGATGTGCGATCTAGACCTAATACGAAGTTTCGTTTCATTCCCAAGAGCAGCCGGGAAATGAGTTTGGTTCTAAACTTTAAGGTAACCTAGAGTCACTTATTTTGCAAGTTTTGGGTCTTGCAGATCGTATTTTAAGCGATCCCAATGGATCACCTGGCTAAACGAGTTTAGCACTTAGTTAACTTTGTTAACTTTCTAAAGGATTTAATCCAGGTGGTACTCGAGCCAATGTACAAAAATTTACGGGTCGTTACATATAGTCTATATCCCTATCAGTTGTCAAATTTGTGATGCCAAAATCACTGTTATATATCTTGGATAAGTGAAGCTCTCTCATAGATCAGCATTCATGAATAAGTAAAGATCACAACAAGCAAAGCTCACAAGTACAAAGATCAACCTTGACTGCATGTACTGCACACAAGACAAGTCTCAAGAATGTATGATTCACGAAGTGTACAAGGCAGTTCATAAAGAACTCAAGAGACTTTCAAGGCTGAGCTACATCAAGATTTTAAGATTGAACTACATCAAGACTTTAAGGCTTAAACTTCAAGGTCACTTGTTCCTAATGTTTTCAATGTCCTTACTTCATGATTGGGGTTTGATTGACCATAGGTTGACCTTAGAAGTAGGCCATTTTGAATACATAAGTCATATGTATATGTCACATGAGTTTGGGCCGTCCGAAGACTTGTCCTAGGCTTTCTTCAACTAGTCCTAGCCTTGCTTCGACCAGTCTAAGAATTTCCTCAATCAGTCGTAAGGTTGTTACAAAATTCGGATATTTTCAGTTAGCCTTCGACCAGTCTAGGAATCTCTTCGACCAATCGAAGGAACAGTGTCGACTGCATCGTCGATCGGTTGAATATTTTTGACTCAAAGTCCAGCGATTATTTACAGGTTCTTCGACCAGTCGAAGGAGACCTTTGACCAGTCGAAGGTGACTTACGACCAGTCGAAGATGACCTTCGACCAGTCGTAGAATGGTCAAAGCTTATCGTGCCCATTTTTTTCAAATCTGCTACTTCTTCGACTAGTCGAAGAGCTCCCTAGACTAGTCGAAGACGCGATCTGCTCACCTATAAATTGAGCACGAATCTCAGAAGAATGAGTGAATTAATCAATCTATTCAAGCCAATCTTTGTCAAACTTCTGAGTGATAATTCAGTGTTTTATCTAAGCTAAGTGTGCTTATTTTATATTCTCTTTCTTTAGCTTTATTTAATTGATTTTATTTTTGCTATTCCAATCTAATTTGATAAGAGGAATTGTTATTCCCTTTCTTTGGAATTAAAATCAATTAAGGCAAGCCCTAGTTGGTTTAATTTAAAATCTATTAGAACTAGAACCATTGTAATTGAGTACTGGACATTGAACTCGGACATTCAATCATCTACTCTGACTTGGTTCTACTGGGCTGCTACAACGAATGAGATAATCAGGTATTTTACATTTAATTGTAAATTCCTTTCTGTTTTGGTTTCTTTCAAGATTTACCAGAAAAATCTTGTTGTATTGGTTATCTGAGGAAAGCCAGGAAAACTCAGAAGTGGGGTTTTTTTTTTTATTGTGTAAGCCCACAGACAAAGACACAATTGTAAAGGTTTTGGGTGAACCTATGAAAACCTATTTTGTTAGTGAACGCTAATATCCCCTGTGTGAGGATATTAGGAGTGGAGTAACATTCTGTGTGGCTGTTGTTTAACAGTTGGTGAACAGGCGAACCACTATATATCGTTGTGTTGTGGATGTGCTTGATTTCTTTATTCATTTATTCCTTCGGTATTGTGAATTGCTTTTGTGGATGTGCTTGATTGCTTTTGTGGTGTGGTCCACCTGATAGGTAGATTTGTCTCATTTTTAGTTTCAAGCCTTAAGACGATCTTGTCCAACAGATGGATGGTTAAACATACCTCATGTGGGCCCCATAGCTGCTGGACGGCATGGCTAAAACACATACATCATGGTGGCATTACACCATCCCACGTGGGGCCCACCATAAAGTTTATTTTCCATCCCATCTGTTGATAAGGTCACACAGACCTAAATAAAGAGGAAAAATAAATTTCATATTTATCCAAAACTTCTGGGACCCAAAAGAGGGTTTCATTGGTAGACGCTCAATTCCCCCACTGCTTCATGTAGTGTGCACCACCTGAGTTTCGAGAATGGCTGATTTTCAGGGGATCCCAATATCTAGAGGGGACCCATCAAATGCACGGTGTAGATGTTCAACATACATCATGGTGGAGCCTGTGGTGGGGCCCACCATCCTTGCTCGTTTTACAAGCAACAGGACGCTGTTTGTTGCAGCGTCCTCTGGACGCTGGCAGCAGCAGCGTCAACCCCCCCTTTTTTGTATATGTGAGGTTTTTCATAGGTGGGGCCCACATCAAGGTGATCCAGTCTGTCGGCTGGGTTCCTGGGCTCAGGACAGGATGAATGAGTCCAATATTGGATATGTTTTGACGCACTGAAACATCACAGTGGGCCCTAACAATTTACCACTATTAAAATAGTCTTTTTGTTGGTGTGGCCTACTAGAGAGTTGGATTCGCTTCATTTTTCAGCTTAAGGCCTAAAATGAGTTGGAAAATTAAATGGACGGTGTGGATTTAATACATACATCAAGGTAGGGTCCACTTCCAGTGGACTGGAGGGTGTGCATAAAACACTCACGTCACAGTGGTCCCACGTGCAAGATATAGCATGGTGGGCTCCACCTGGGATTTGCATCCACCTTATTCCTAGGCCCATGGCATGGGAGGCTTAGATGGATGATGTGGGTAATACATCGAGGTGGGTCCACGTGTATGTGGCCCACCTAATTTGAATCAAGCTGAAATTTGTGTTTTACCTTCATCTAGGGTCTGTCTAGGATGGACGCCCAGATAGGTTGGACGGTAGAGATTAAACCCATTCATCAGGGTGGGTCACAAGGTGGGAAAGAGAGAGATAGAGAGAGAGGGAGAGACGACGACGATTTTGGGAGGGGCCTCGCCACTATGGGCCCCTCTTGCATTACAATACATGCATACGATCCAGGTGGGCCATTGGCCACACCTAGGGACCAAGATGGGATCCTCACCATTAATGGGTGGGTCCCACTTGCCCTATGCAAGTGTAACGACCTGAAAATTTCCGTACATTGGGTCGAGTACCACCTCGACCAGAAATCACGTAGGATTAAATCCTTTAGAAATTTAACAAAGTTAACTAAGTACTAAACTCAATTAGCCATGAAATCCATTAGGATCGTTTTAAATACGATCTGCAAGACCCAAAAATTACAGAATCATTGGCGCTAGGTTATCCTAAAGTTTAGAACCAAACTCATTTTCCGTCTGCTCTCGGGAATGAAACGAAACTTCGTATTAGGTCTAGATCGCACATTGGGAGTCCGATTAACCCGAAGCTAAGGAACTAGGACCGCCCCACTGGGCTTAACAATCATCTCAAAAATCAGCTTTATCCGATGTTCCACGGCCATTCGTTTCGAATCGGAGCGAGGTAGTGTGAAAAACACTATTCATATGCCAAAATAAATATCTGGAATAGTGATCTGGCATCGTTCGTTGACGCGTCAGTATTAAGCAACCTGACCGTCAGAATTAGACCAAATTACACCCTCGGATTAAGAAAAATTTCAGGAACATTTACATGTACTTGGAATTTCTGATCGTGGCCCACTGACCGTCGAACTGAAAGTGGTCCGCCACGTGCGATCTGGGTATCCGAATGAGTCAAAAACGTAATCCCACGTAGATCCATCGATGGTGAGCTTAAGTCTGACGTTTGGTTCAAGGAGGGCTACCAGAACTTCCCTTTTGAGCTGGAAAAGCGGCGAAAATCCTATATTAGCAGTACCCCTTGAACCTGAGTCTAATTTCGTAATGTTTGTGGCTATAAAAGGAGCTTAGAATAGCCCCTCTCACAGCCATACGAATTTTGAAGAAAACCCTAGAGGGAGAGAGAGAAAAGAGAGAGAAGGACTTGGAGATTGTTGCCGATCTTCCTCCTCCTGCTTTGGCTTGTTACACGGCCTACACCGCCCTATTCTAGACGCTTTCCCGGTGGTATCCATCTCATTTGAAGGTAAGAAACCCTAACCCTAGGTCTGATTTGAGGTGGGATCGATGTAGGATGTGTATCGACTAACCGATTCCGCTCTTTAGGCTAGAAATCTCCCGTAGACGGAAGTTCCATTACCCTTGCTGATTCGTTCCGTTTCCAAAGGCAAAGGTGAGGACTTTAAGTGTATAAGTTACGGTTTTCAACGCTTTCAATGTCAGATAATGGTAGATTCATGATCTGCTTGCAATTGCACATGTACAAAGTGCTTTCCGTTTCCTGTTTCGATTAACGTTGTGAAATATGGAATTTCACATATTCTAGGTATACGTAGAAATACCGTATACGTATTTTTTTTGGATAAATGCTTGACATGTTTATTTAATGTATGATTATATGATATATGAATAAAATACTAGTTAGGCGAAAGGAACCGCCAAAATATATGTTCACTTGTAAATGCGCCGTATGTTGAAATTACGTATTTTAGAAATACCGTATACGTATTTCTTTTGGAATAATGTTTGACATATTTATTTAATGTATGATTATACAATACATGATTAAATTACTAGTTTGGCGAAAGGAATCGCCGTAACCTATGTTCCTTTGTAAACACTATGTATGTCGAAATTGGGTATATGAGGAAGTACCCTATACGTATAAAATTTGCTGACGTGATTGCCATGTTTAATTGCTGTATGAATATGATGTATATGTATAAAATACTAGTTTGGTAAAGGGACAATCCTAGTATACATTTCTCTAGCATACGTCATGTATGTTGAAATATTGCATTCCAAGTGTTGATGAAATCACTTGTGAGTGTAAGTGCTTAAGTGTTAGAATCTTAGGTAGGTGCTGAGATGGGATTCTTAGCTACCTTGGAGTCACATATGACACTCTCCATGTGGTTGTTCACTCTAACCACTCACCTATGAAATATAAGTATTTGTATCCCTATTTGCATAAATGCTTTATAACATGCTTTTGAACATGCTTTGTGACTTGTCCATTAACATGCTTCATGATATGCTTTATATTATGATTGCTAGTGTTCTTGAATTACCATGCTATCATGCCGTATTTCATGTGTTATAGTTAGGACTTGACTGAGCTTGGGACTATGTTCATAGTCCAGGCATCCGGTATCAGACTTGAAGATGTGGTTGGAATTCGTTCCGCCACGCATGATGTGTTGGCGAACCCGTGTCGTACTTCGGTTGGCGATAGTGGTTGGCCACATGAGGTGCTTTTGCGCCTCATATCGCCCAACTTGTTGTGCGCTCGAGCTAGCCGAACACGTCAAGTAAACCGTGTGTCTTATGTATGTTCACCATGTTTGGTCGCTAATGCTTGAACCTAGGGTACCAAACTTACCAGTGAAAATCCCGTTAACCATGGTACCTCGATCCGCTAAGACTCATGAGCCGGGCATGGTGGTATGGGACACCGTGGTCGAGCTGTCGGCCTACGCTGGGGCTACGTGCCTCCCCGTAGTGACCAGTGAGCAACTCAACTCGTGAGCCGATTATGGTGGTATGGGACACTATATTCGCGCTGTCGGCCTACATTGATAAGGTGATGGGGGAGTGGTGCAACCTTTGTGCGTAACAGCCCTGGCAGCCCTTTGTAGTGACCGCGAGCATATTCTGAAGTTGCAGCGTGCCTTAGGGTTCGCCGCGATATATAGAGTATGAACTAGGCCTGTTTCTGTATAGTTGTATAGTGATGAATCGTTTAAGGGGTGATGGGGGAGTGGTGCAACCTTTGTGCGTAACAGCCCTGGCAGCCTCTGCAGTGACCTAGAAAACACACCATCGTCTGATATTAACTAGGACTGACGACCCTAGATTGGATCATGTTTGGGAATGATACAAGGGAGGTACCTTAGTTTCCCAATCCTGCTGTTTGAAACGAACTAATTAAAAACTCGGTAATCATACTCATCATGCATCGCATGTGCCTGGAAGATGTGGAGCACTGTGGGATGTAAGCATGCGCGAACGTGAGATGGTGTCGCTTGAGGGAGTATGTCGGAGAGGGCATCCATCATACCTGCATTCATACTTGCATTAATCAGAGTATCCAGGAGTGTTTGATTTACTGCTTTATCATTACTGCTTGACTGTATTGATAACATGATAACTTATGTCTTATCGTTCCACTGAGTTAGCTACTCACTCTCACGTTACGGGACGGTGTTGCGCACACCAACCAGACTCTGTCTCAGGTTTAGGCGATCCGACTACTCTGGAGGCGGAGCCGATTATGACGAGGACCAGGAGGAGTTCTCGTATATGCGATTCGGCGGGCGGCTTCGACTAGGTCGGGATCGATGGGATTTCTGAGGATTGTACCTAGTTTATTTTGACATTTTGTTTATATAAACAGACATGTATATTGTGACTCAGAAGGATTCATACTCTGGATAATGAATCGTTTATTTTGTTTCTTTACATACATATATATACAGTTCAGTCTTCCGCTTGCTTTTATACAACTGATCTGGAGTATGAATTACTGCTTTGGTATAATCTCATTCATGTTTACTGCTCTAACACAGACAACATTCAAACATCATTAAACATGTTGCATAAGTGATGCGTTGGAACTCGGGAGTTGAGTTACACTCGACCTCCGATTTTCAGGGCGTTACAGCAAGAAAATGAAAGGATCTAACTAAAGAACACCCATCGATTGCGCTTCTTCTAGGCTCCATGGACTCCTTAGCTCCTAGGCTTCAACTTTGATGCAGGATGATGGAGATTGAAGGGCTAGGATGAGAGATGAGAGGGGTAGAAAGTGACCACACCATAGCTTCTCCATGGGAAGCTTGGACGTCCTCTCCTTGGGAGTTGCTTAGAAGATGGACTTGAGAAAAAGAGAGAGAGAGAGAGAGAGAGAGAGAGAGAGAGAGGTGATGTAAGAGTGAGTAATGGGTGATGGGTGAGTGTGAGAAAGGGATGGGTGGAGAGAGAGAGAGAGTTGACTTAGGGGATGGCTTGTTTACTTGGGGATGGGATACAGTGATAGGTTGACTTTGATTGATTGATGTGATGGGTTGTAGAGATTCTCTTAGAATTTGCAATGCACGGCATTTCTTCGAAAAATACGCAGGCCCAGAACTCCTGGCCTGGGTATCGTATCGGCGTTGGAGACGTGCCGTTGCAACCGCGGCGACAGCGCGGTCGCTAGGGTAGAAGTCTCGAGTTGACAGGGTGTGACTCAAGGTCACGCGTAAATGCCGATTACAGGTCTTGGTTTGCCGAAATTCGATTGGGAGGACCGCAAGAGTCTATGGAATGGTATGTTCTAAGATATGGGTCTTACAACTCCGATGCCTCTACCAAGTCCATTATCAGTCAGCACGAGGTGCCATCTTCACCAAAATGATCCAATTCATCTTCTCCTTGAAGGACAGTGAAATATTGAAGCCCGTCTCTGGCAATACTGTTGGAGCATAAAAAAATTTGATTAAAGAAAGAAGATTAAAGTAAAAAAGCTGAAGCAAAACGAAGAAGAAGCAAGTTGCGCGGACTATAGGATGCGCTGAGAGTGAGTTGCACGGAGACATTAATTGCTCGAGACCGCCTAACTCATCATAGTTGTGCCGACTCACACTACTCTCCTTAAAGGCGGATGGATTGAAGATGTGAAGTGGGGTCCATAGCACGGGATTTGAGGGTCCACACATGCGGAAGCCTATAAATACCCCCTACCCTCTTCATTTGAGAAATCAAATTTTTAGAAGACCAGTACCTCTGACAGGTAGTGGAGAGAGAAGAGGGAGAGGAGAAGAAGGTCGGGCCATGCCACTCCATGCAAGTTACGCGGACCCGCACAACTCCTCGGCTTGTGCAACTCATGGAGGAGTTGCGCAGGTACTCTATGAGGCAATACCATGTTGATCTTTTCCAAAAGTTCTCATGTCATTTCAAGTATTTCAGGGGTTCTGGCACTCCTTTATCATATTAATGAAGGAAGAAGTGCAGGGAAGACCCACATAACTCATCTTTGATAGAGACATGACTGATATGAGTCGGAATGCTGCCAAAATTTATATTAGAATCAATTTCATCACTTGTATTTTTGTCATAGAAACTCTATCTTAGAATCAAAGGATCAAAAGGATATAACAAACTCAGAATGAATAAATTTGATCATTATTCTCTCTATTCTTTCTCTTCGTCATTATTAAGATAATTCCCCTGAATCAAATGCTTTTCGTTTCTGGTCGAAACAAAATGTCGACTTTTCTGGGGAATATTTATTTTACTCGATATTGACATAGGAGTAATTTGGATAATTTTGTCATCGTTTGGCGTCTTATAAGACACCAAAATGGCGACTCTCGACGGGAACGTCATTCCTTTCATCTCCAGGATAGAGCACATTTACAAATAGATATTAATTAAATACCGTTTATGTCTGACTGATAGAATTACAATAAAGCGACGGTGAGCGTATCAATTATTCAAGAAGCTGCTCATAGAGAAATTTTTTTTAAAAAAAAGGAGAGAGAGAAATGGATGGCAACCGCTCACTGAGACGTACAGGGGAAGCCACAATAATCACGTTGCATTCGGGCAAAAGAGTAAAAAGTCCCCGAAAACAAAGCATTGAAACATTGAGAAGAGAAACATTTAAAGAGTGCCATATCAGCAATAGAGAAGAAGAAAATAATAAGATTGAGAAGGTAAAATACGATGTAATAAGTCATCTGAAAGGCATACCAGCTTGACTAAGTGTGTACGACGCGTTGCGATTGTCAGAAGATTTTTTACATAGCCTGATTCAAGCTCTATCCGATAATAATATCAGAAAGCATTGCTCACAGAGATGGAACATGAAGAACGAAACAATTGTATGCCTATAATTCCTTCTCCGATGATGATCTAATTTGTGATGGAGAGCATAATAGACCGTTGATGGTCGTGGGCCACATTTACAGAAGGCAAATCAAACAAATAATGTTGGATAATGGGTTTGCTGAATTTGTTACCGTTGACAATGTTGAATGAATTGGGATATCTTCGTTCCCATATGCGTCCTAGTGCAATGATGATACAAGGGTTTAATCAAGATGGACAGTGGGCACTCGGCAACATCACACTAGCATTAGAGATAAGAGAGCTGACGACAGACGTCATCTGTCATGTCATCAATGTAGTAACAACATATAACCTCCTCTTGAGAAGGCCATGTATACATTAATACGACATTATACCATTGACCCTCCATCAATGCTTCTAGTATTATAAAGACGGAATTCAATATAAAGTGATGGCCGACGCAAAATCGTGTACAGAAGCAGAATTTTTTTCATAGACGCTAGCTATTATGACGGATTCGCTACAGGAAATGAAAAGAGGAATGATGAGAGTAAAGCAGTGAGGGGAAGCAAAACGAAGATAGCACAAAATGAAGTCGTGAAAATGGAGTTATCCGAGAAAGAGAACATAAATTAGAAATTTTATTTCGTGCCAAAACACTTGAGACGACCGGTATAGCCCCCACTGACATTATTATCACCCGAGCAGTTAGAGATTTTACAGTCAAATTATACAATGTCGTTACCACATGTAGAAAGGAAGAAACCATTCCCAACCATGCCTAAGAGGTTTCATGTTGAAGCTAGTTCAAAGAATCCCAAACCTATTGAAATTTATGCAATTTCGGAGGTGAATATAAAAGAGAGGACAGATGATAAACTACAAGAAATCCCACTTTTAGCGACGAAAATTTTCGTTGCTAAAAGTCAAATTTTCGTAGCTAAAGACTTTTAAAGACGAAAATTTTCGTCGTTAAAAGTCCGAGGCAGAAAGGGTTTAATCGGCAAAAATTTTGAATCGTCGCCAAAGGTAAGCTTTTTAGCGATGAAAATTTTCATCGCTAAAAAAACTTTTAGCGACAAAAATTTTCGTCGCTAAAAATAATTGCAAAACTTTTAGCTACGATAAATTTCATCGCTAAAATTATTTTGCAAAACTTTTAGCTACGAAAATTTTTGTCGCTAAAAATATTTGCGAAACTTTTAGCTACGAAAATTTTCGTCGCTAAAAATATTTTCCAAAACTTTTAGCTACAAAAATTTTTGTTGCCAAAAATATTTTACAACACTTTTAACTAGGAAAATTTTCGTCGTTAAAAATATTTTGCAAGACTTTTAGCTACGAAACTTTTCATCGCTAAGAATATTTCGCGAAACTTTTAGCTACGAAAATTGTCGTCGCTAAAAATATTTTGCGAAACTTTTTAGCTACGAAAAGTTTTGTCGCCAAAAATATTTTGCAAAACTTTTAGCTACGAAATGTTTCGTCGCTAAAAGTCTCTTTAAAAAAAAATATTCTAGCACAAAATTCCGCACAAAATTCCTGATATACACCTATTACAATATATTTCATCATATTCATCCTGATATACAACTGTTATATAATATATTTCATCAATTCACATTCACAACCATCTAAACCTTAAATCCATCCAAACATAAACTACATTTATCCAAACACAAACAATCTTATTCACATCACATTCATTCACGCATAAATACATATAAGCTTAACATCATAAACAAAAATACCCTAAACCTAAACCTTAACCTAAACCTATAACCTATAACCTATAACCTATAACTTATAACCTAAACCAAAAACCTAAACCTTAACCTAAACCTAACCTATAACCTATAGGTTTAGGTTTAGGAAATCGGGTTTGGGTTCGGGATCGGGTTTGGGTTTGGGTTTTCAAGTTTAGGTTTAGGTTTAGGTTAGGGAGTTGAGATTAGGATTAGGTGTAGGTTTAGGTTTAGGGATTTGAGAATACGTTAAGGTTTAGGTTTAGGAAATCGGGTTCGGGTTATAGGTTTAGGTTTAGGTAAGGTTATAGCCATAGGTTATGGTTTAGGAAATTGAGTTTAGGTTATAAGTTTAGGTTATAAGTTAAGGTTATAGGTTAAGGTTTAGGTTATAGGTTAAGTTTTATATTTAGGTTAAGGTTATATAGGTTTAGGTTTAGGTTATAAGTTTTAAGATTTGAGAATAGGTTTAGGTTAAGGTTATAAGTTTAGGTTTAGGAAATCGAGTTCGGGTTCGGGCTCAGGTTTAGGTTTGGGTTTTCAAGTTTAGGTTTAGGGTTAGGTTAGGAAGTTGCGATTAGGATTCGGTGTAGGTTTAGGTTTAGGGATTTGAGAATGTGTTAAGGTTTAGGTTTAGGAAATCGGGTTTGGGTTATAGGTTTAGGATTAGGTTAGGTTATAGGTTAAGGTTTAGGAAATTGAGTTTAGGTTATAGGTTTAGGTTATAGGTTAAGATTTAGGTTTAGGTTAAGGTTAAGGTTTAGGTTTAGGTTATAGGTTATAGGTTTTGGGATTTGAGAATAGGTTTAGGTTAAGGAAATCGGATTTGGGTTCGGGATCGGGTTTAGGTTTGGGTTTTCAAATTTAGGTTTAGGTTTAGGTTAGGGAGTTGAGATTAGGATTAGGTGTAGGTTTAAGTTTAGGGATTTGAGAATACGTTAAGGCTTAGGTTTAGGTTAAGGTTATAGGTTAAGTTTTAGGTTTAGCATAAGGTTAGAGGTTTAGGTTGAGTTTATAGGTTTTGAGATTTAAGAATAGGTTTAGGTTAAGGTTATAAGTTTAGGTTTAGGAAATCGAGTTCGGGTTCGGAATCGAGTTTAGGTTTGGGTTTTCAAGTTTAGGTTTAGGTTTAGGTTAGGGAGTTAAGATTAGGATTAGGTGTAGGTTTAGGTTTAGGGATTTGAGAATACGTTAAGGTTTAGGTTTAGGAAATCGGGTTTGGGTTATAGGTTTAGGTTCGGTTATAGGTTAAGGTTTAGGAAATTGAGTTTAGGTTATAGGTTTAGGTTATAAGTTAAGGTTTAAGTTATAGGTTAAGTTTTAGTTTTAGGTTAAGGTTATAGGTTTAGGTTTAGGTTATAGGTTTTAGGATTTGAGAATAGGTTTAGGTTAAGGATATAAGTTATCAATTGTGTGCAATGATCAAACACCATTTTATGGAACTAGCAGACATTCAAAAAAATGGAACCTGAAATTAAAGATACAAGCAGACTCTTTTGAACTTACCTCCAACAGTTTTGTGACCGCTAGTAAAAGTTATCGTAAAAGCACCACCCAAACATCAATATGGACCCCAAATTGCATTCAGTTATACACTTGAAAGGGGCCAGATTTCCACACCAAGCATCAGTTGCATACATATAATACAAAAGGACAAAAGTATTGCCTTCAACATGTGTGTGCATGTGGCCTCAACATTGTATGTGAGTGCACCATGATCACAACTAAATTTCCTCACCAAAAATTCAGATCACAAACCATCATGGCATGTGTCCAATTTTTGTGGAAGCATAAAGTAAATGACTGACACACATTGTGCACAAGATGACCAACCTTGTATACAAAATCCCAATTACTGAAAATCTAAAAACCCAATGTTCTCCACGTATAAATCAAAATTGAAACAAGATTTCAAATTAAAATAAATCTATTACCTGTTGCACATCTCTCCCACTGTAAGTTTGAAGATTCCTTCTCCATTGGACTTTGTTGCTACCATGTCTAATGATGAAGAAAGAGAAAATGGTAGAAATCAAAAATACAAAAGAAAGAAAAAAAAACGTGTCAGGGAAAATCCTCACTCCAAGAACATCTCGAACTCAAGATACCATATCATTTCCACAAACCACATCTTTAGAAGCTTTATTTCTTAAAAAAGGTTACAAGCATAATTTAAAAGCATTGCCAATCTACGAAATGGACACTTTTAGCTTATTTCTAAGAATATGAAATTTGCAGGCAATCTGACAGATGGTGATTGAGAAGCTTTTGACCAATCGTATGTGATTACTGATGAAACCAACAAAGTCTCATACACTTGTGTGCAAAACAACTCAGATAACAGTGGAGATGTACAGAGATCCAAACAACCAAGTCTAAACATGTGCAACTGCATTTATTATGGAAGAAAAAAATGAGACCTGTTTTGTTCTCATTTCATGAAAAAATCTAAAAAGAAAAGAGAAAAGAAAGAAAGAAAGAAAAAGGATTCTATTCAAAATAACGAAAAAAAAAATTACAATTTCATCCCAAATCCCAAACAGATGCCCATATCTAAAAAAGAAAAAGAAAGAAAAGAAAAAAATAGAAATGTTGGATAGAAAAAAAATTAGAGAATCTTAAGAGTATGTACAATATTGTGGTCATAGAGGGTGGTGGTGGATGGATTCTAGGCATTGGGGTTGAGGGGGCAGCGATAACCGTGGTCAGATTTGATGCTCCTGCAGTCAAAATCGTTTGTCCGGCCTGTGGATCTGGAACTTGGGGTAGTGGCTAGAGATGGGTTTCATCACCAATGGCGGTTGGGGAATGCAGTTGTTAGAAATGGTGAAGAGGTTGTTAAGCTCACAGACGAAGATGGGTTTGTAATTTTGGAGCTACAGTTGGAGAAGACAAGGGTTTGCAAGATGTAGGGGTTGATGTCGTGGGGAAGACGAGGTTTGCAGGGTGTTGGGGATAGGGTTTGCTGGTCGGGGCTGCTACTAATGAAGAAGATTGCAGGGCCTATTAATGATCGGGGGCTGGAGATTTAGGGAGAGAGCGGGAAAGAGGGCACGCGAGAAAAAAAATATCGCCTCTTCTTTTTTCATAGATTGGGGGAACCGGATCGGCTACTCACCTTGCCACTAGCCAATGGCTAGTTGTCGGTGCTCTGTGGGCCCCACCATGATGTGTGTGTTTCATCCATGCCGTCCACCCATTCTTCTAGATAATTTTATGGTATGAGCTAAAAAATGAGGTTGATCCAAATCTCATGTGGACCGCACAATGTTCATTGAACTCCCACCGTTAACAAATTTTTGGGGGCCATAAAAGTTTTGGATTAAGCTGATATATACTTTTTCCCTTCATCCAAGTCTGTATTACTTAATAAACAGGTTTGATGTCAAATAACCATTACAGTGGGCCCTAGGAGATTTTCAATGGTGGAAATTCAATCACTACTATTTTCCCATGGTGTGGTTCATTGAGATTTAGATTTTAGGATCAAGCCCTAAATTTATCTTTCAAAATAGATGGAAAGCGTGGATAAAACAAATACATCATTTTAGAGCATTATTCAAAAAATGAATCATATCCAAATATCAACTGGACCACACCACGAATAGCAAGGGGATAATGATTTTCACCATTAAAAATTTGTAGGGCCCACCATAACGTTTATTTTCCATCCAAACTGTACACAAGGTCAAAAATACCCGAATGAAGAGGAAAAACAAAATTTATATTGATCCAAAACTTCTATGACCCCTAAAAGGGCTTCAATGGTAGAGGTTCAATTCCCCATTGCTTTTTGTAGTGTGGTCCACTTGATGGTTAGATTTGTTTTATTTTTCGTCTCAAAACTTAACACAAGCTCGCCAAATGGATGAACGGTTTGGCTCTAACAAATAACTCATTTTTAGATCCATGGAATTTGTTGACATCAATACATCAGCTATATAGCTAGTGTGTGGTACACCAGCCAATCCGCTTTAGCATACTTAGTAAACTCTATGGGGCCCACCGTCATCATGCATTATATCAACTCAGTCCATCCATTTTATCGTATAAATTTAGTCCTTTAACTCAAAGACTAAGCATATCCAAATCTCAAGCGGACCACACCACTAGAAGCAGTGTGAAATGAATTTTACCGTTGAAAAGTTCTTGGGCTCAACCCCTAAAATGATCTGAAAAAAAGGATGAACTGCATGGATAAACCATGTGAATTCAAAGTTGGCCCAATAGAGTTTACTCGGTACCATAAGAGCTTATTTAGTAACTTAGTACGCAATCCAATTTCGAGAGAGAGCTGATGCTCCTCGAGCTCAGAGTAGTAGGAATGGCTCAAAGCAAGGGCCTTAACAATAATGATATATTTATCATATCTACACCGTTCGTCAATTTTGAGAGACCATTTTAGATCACCATACAAAATACAAATAATTTAAAATGCTCTAGTGGACCATATCACAAATAACAGTGGGACAATGATTCTCACCATTAAAACATTCACAATAATCAAATCGATCTTTTGATATGATTCATTTTTTGGATAATTCTATAAAATGATCTCGAAAAATGGATGAACGGTGTGGTTGATCCCAAAATTTTGGTAAATCCAAAACTCAAGTGAACCATGCCACACAAAACAGTGTGGAATAATGATTTGCACTATTAATACCTTCCTTGGGCCCACAGTAATGTTTATTTGTCATCCAACATGTTCATAATATCAAAAAGATATGAATGAAGGGAGAACACAAACATCAGCTTGATCCAAAACTTCTATGAATGTTATTTTTAATGGTGGATGTTCAATCCCCACCTTGTAGTCCACTTAAGCCTTGGACCCACCCCATTTTTTAGTTAATATCTTAAAATGATATGAAAAAAGTATTGAATGGTATGAAGAATGTCAATCCATGACTTGGGTGGGCCAAGAGCTTAAAAATAAAGTCAATCCATGACTTGGGTGGGCCACACCACATAATATAGTAGAGAGGGGTTTCCTTAAAACTATTATAATCATATATTGGGCCTGCCGAAATGTGATTCACATATCTAACCCACTCATTATGTGTGTCTCACTTGGATGAGGGGTCAGACCCAGTTTCAGCCCCATTCAAAACTCATGTGGGCCCCACCAAGTGCTTTTATATTTTTTTTAAATGTCTTCACATATTTTTAGATGGTATGGCCCACCTGAGTTTCGTCTACAGGTGATTTTTGAGATATCTCATAAGCTAAAGGGGACACATCAAAAACACGGTGTTGATGTTCGACACACATCATGACGGGCCCCACAAAACTTATTAACATTAATTCTTAGGCCCACAGATCGAGCACCAACCACTAGCCATTGGATGGTGTCAGGGGGAGTGGCCAATTTATTCCCCTTATTTGTGGTGTGGTCCATTTAATTAATCTTTGGATATAAATCATTTTTTTGGATAATTCTCTAAAATGATCTCAAAAAATGGATGAATAGTGTCGGTTGATCCTGAATTTTTGGTAAATCCAAAACTCAAGTGGACCATGCCATATGAAATAATGTGGAATAATGATTTCCACCGTTGATACCTTCCTTGGGCCCATAGTAATGTTTATTTGACATCCAACATGTTCATAATATCAAAAAGATATGAAAAGAGAAAACATAAAAAGATATGAATTATTGTGGGCCAACTTTGTGGTCCATTTAATCTCTTTACTTGCCTCATGTTTTGGCTCATAACTTAAAATGATATGAGGAAAATGATTAACTTAAAATGATCTGAGAAAAAATTAAAATATGAGAGTTTTAACAATGTTTGAGAAAAATGTTCTGAGAAAACACAAAAAGCTATGAATTATTCTGAATTTTTATTTTCAAAATCTCAAAAAATTTCTCATATTTTAAAATTTTCTCAATAATTTCAAATTGCCAATTTTTTTCTTCAAAAGCGTCATTTTGTTCTCAAAAATTTTCTCAAACATTCTTAAAATTTCTAAACTTCTCAATATTTTTTTTATTTGATATTACAAATCATTTAAATATTACCTTATATATATATATATATATATATATATATATATATATATATATATATAAAATTTCCACTCATATGATATAAAAAGTATATATATGTATATATATTACCGACAAAATTTGATTTTTTTTCAAAAACTGCTTACAGCCTTTAACGACGAAACTTTTTGTCGCTAAAAGTCTCATCCTCGTTTTTTAGCTACGAAAATTTTCCTAGCTAAAAGTAAACATTTGGATTTTTTTCAAATACTGTTTACAGCCTTTTACAATGAAAACTTTTGTCGCTAAAAGTCTCATCCACGTTTTTTAGCTACGAAAATTTTCTTAGATAAAAGTAAACCTGTGAATTTTTTTCAAATACTATTTACAACCTCTAGCGACGAAAATTTTTGTCGCTAAAAGTCTCATTCACATTTTTTAGCTATGAAACTTTTCGTAGCTAAAAGTAAACCTCTAGATTTTTTTCAAAAACTGTTTATAGCCTTTAGCGACAAAAATTTCCATCGCTAAAAGTCTCATCCACATTTTTAGTTACGAAAATTTTTGCAGCTAAAAGTAAACCTTTGGATTTCTTTCGAAAACTGTTTACAGCCTTTAGCGACAAAAATTTCCGTCGCTAAAAGTCTCATCCATGTTTTTTAGTTACGAAAAGTTTCATAGCTAAAAGTAAACCTTTGGATTTTTTTCAAATACTGTTTATAGCCTTTAGCGACGAAACTTTACGTCGCTAAAAGTCTCATCCATGTTTTTTAGCTACGAAAATGTTCGTAGCTAAAAGTAAACCTTTGTATTTTTTTCAAATACTATTTACAGCCTTTAGCGATGAAAATTTTCGTCGCTAAAAATCTCATCCATGTTTTTTAGCTACGAAAATTTTCGTAGCTAAAAGTAAACCTTAGATTTTTTTTTTCAAATACTGTTTACAGCCTTTAGCGACAAAAATTTTCGTTGCTACAAGTCTCATTCTTGTTTTTTAGCTACGAAAATTTTCATAGCTAAAAGTAAACCTTTCGATTTTTTCAAAAATTGTTTACAGCCTTAAAAGTGACTTTTAGCTACGAATTTACAATTTCGTCGCTAAAAGTTTCATCGCTAAAAACCCTCTTTCTTTTAGTGTAAGGTGAATCTTGAAAAGTTAACACCTGAAGATCTAAAAAGATATAGTTTTGCTAGCATAAAAATGATGAAAAATATGGGTTTTGATTGCAAAGAATTGACTAGGTTTAATAGTAAAAAAGGTATTTTATCCCGATCGGAGTTAATGAAGAAAAATGAGAGAAATTCCATGAATTAGAGGGAGAATCGTCGGTAAATATGGTCATCGTGGGAATAATTGATAGTTTGCAAGAAATAAATCTGGGGACAGAAGAACAACCATTGAATACATTCACGAGCACTAGTCTTTCTGATTAAGAAGCTGATCAGTATATTAAGCTGTTAAAAGAAAACAAAGATGTGTTTACCTGGACATATGCAAAAATGTCAAGCTTGGAATAATCAGTGGCAATGCATTGACTGAACATCTCCAAAGACAAGAGGCCGATTAATCAAGCGTAAAGATGATTCCACCCAGATTTGATTCCTCTGATAGAAGAAGAGGTAAATAAAGTGATTAAAGTGGGATTCATTATAGAAGTCAAGTACCCTAAATGGATATCGAACATTGTCGCGGTAAAGAAGAAAGGCGAACAAATTAGAGTACGTGTCGACTTTAGAGATTTAAATGAAGCATACCCGAAAGATAACTTTCTGTTGCCAATAACTGAGTTATTAATTGACAATACGACTAAATATGCCGTTATGTCCTTCATGGACGGTTACGCTGGATATAACCAAATAAGAATGGCTCCAGAAGATGAAGAAGCTATGACATTCAGAACGTCTCTAGGAATCTACTGTTATAAAGTTATGCCATTTGGTCTCAAGAATGCTAGTGCAATGTATCAGAGAGCAATGCATAATATATTCCAAGACAAGATGCACAAGCATGTCAAATGTTACGTGGATGACCTAGTAGTTAGATCAAATGATCATGAAGAACATCGCGAACATTTGGCTTCAGTACTTCATCAGCTCTGAAAGAAACAACTGAAAATGAATCTGTCTAAATGTGCTTTTAGTGTATCGTCAGGAAAGTTTCTCGGTTTTGTTGTCAGGAACAGAGGAATTGAAATCGACCTAGGAAAGATTAGAGCTATTCAGGAAATGCCACCTCCAAAGATGTTAGAAGAATTAAAAAGTTTGAAAGGAAAGTTAGTATACATTCACCGTTTCATCTCAAATCTCGCCGGGAGGTGTCGGTCGTTTTCTCATCTAATGAAGAAAGGGATAGAATTTGTATGGGATCAATCATGTTAGAATGCGTTCGATTCAATCAAGAAATTGTTAAAACAACCCCCAGTATTAGCAGCTCCTATAAAGGGCAAAACCCCTCATTCTTTACATATTTGCAGTTAAAAATTCATTAGGGGCTTTATTGGCGTAGGTGAATGAACACGGCAAGGAAATTGCGCTTTATTATTTGAGTTGAACTCTGATAGGCGTGGAATGCAATTATTTGCCGATCGATAAAGTATGCTTGGCACTGATGTTTGCAGTACAGAAGTTAAGACATTACTGTCTTTCTCACGATATAATCCTAATCTCACAAGCGGACCCTATAAAGTTCTTAATGATGAGACCGATGCTATTAGGAAGGTTGGCTAAATGGATGCTTCTGTTGTTGGAATATACGATCACTTACGAACTGACAAAAGAAATGAAGGGACAAGCTGTAACGACTCGAAAAATTTCGTACAATGGCCCGAGTATCACCTCAGGCAGAAATCACTTGGGATCAAATCCTTTAGAAATTAAACAAAGACTAAGTGCTAAACTAGATTAGCCATGAAATCCATTTAAAGCACTTTAAATACGATTTGCAAGACCCAAAACTTGTAGAATCTTTGACGCTATGCTACCCTAAAATTTAGGATCAAACTCATTACCCGACTGCTCTCGGGAGTACATTGAAACTTCGTATTAGGTCTGGACCGCACATCAAAAGTTTGAATGATACGAGGTTATAGACTTAGGACCGCCTTGCTGGGCTTGACAACCATCTCGAAAGTCAAAACCAGATAGTATTCCGGGGCTATTCGCTTGAGCCCGGAGCTAGGAGTGTGAGAAGACCTAGTTTTCTTTAAAAATTTAACTAAATTTAAGTAATCTGAGACTTGATGTTTACGGGCCAAATATAAGCAATCAAACCATCAGAATCTGACCCAAATACACCCTCAGATCAGAAAACATTTCCCATATATGTCTGTGTACTTGTAACCTTGATCGAGTTTCTGTGACCGCTGAACTGAAACTCGTCCGCCACGTGCAATCTGATAACCCGATTGGAATGAAAACTTAACTCAACCTAGATCCATAGTTAGTGAGCTTAAGTCCGACCTTTGACTTAAGGGGCCACTCCAGAAATGCTCCGTTGAGCTGAAACAGATGCCCTTTGGACATAACCTAAGTATACGTTGGCCCTGAGTCTAATTCGGTGAGTTTTTAGCCTATATAAGGACCTTAAACCCTTTCTCATTCTCACCATAAGAATTTGAGAAAACCTAGGAGAGAGAAGAGAGAAAAGAGGGAGAAAGTGTGAGACAAGTGGGAGGATCTTCCTGCTATTCTACCCTGGTGCTATATGTGCTTATCCATTACGATCTAATCACTTTTCTGGCAATTTCGACTTCATTTCTAGGTAAGGAAACCCTAACCCTAACTTGTTTTAGGGTTTCTATTGGTACAAGTAGCTAAGTAGCTGACTTACCTTGTGTTATAGGTCGTCTTATCGACGTCGACGAAAGTGTAGAGTTTCTGTTAAGTTCATTACGTTTCTACGGCGTAAGGTGCGGACTTTAGACGTATAGGTTAAGGTTTTCAAAGCTTTCAAAGTCAGATAATGATAGATTCATGATCTGGATGCGATTTCATATGTACAATACGATGTTCGTTTTGCGTTTCAGTTACGTATGCGAATTATGGCGTATAGTGTATTTTGTATATTTGTAGAAAATACAATATACGTATAAAGTTTAAAACTATGTTTTCCATGATAAATCACTGTATGTACATGCTAGATATAAGTGTGTTACTTACTCACCGAAAGGATTTGCCCTAAAATATGTTTTTGCTAATATACGTTATGTATGTTAATAAGTGTATTCTAAGTGTTTGTGAAAATGCTTGTAAGAGTAAATGCTTAGATGATTGTGCTTTAGGTAGGTGTTGAGATAAAATTCTCAAATAACTTAGAGATGCATATGATTTCCTCCATGTTGGTTGTTTAATTTAACCGCTTACTATGAAATATATGTGTTTGTATTTCCTGTTTATATTGTGCTTTCTAACATGCTTTATGACATGCCTGTTAACATGCTTTAATTACTTTATTTATTCTGCTTTACTCTACCTACTTCTGGTTAAACCTACTTCTGGTTAAGGATTGATTGTAATTGGGGCTATGATTATAGTCCAGACAATCGGTAACAGACTTGAGTTCGTGGTTGAGATTCATTCGCCACGTAGGATGTGTTTGACGAACCCGAGTCGTATGTTGGTCGTCGGCAGTGGTTAGGCCACACGGAGTGCTTATGCACTTCATGTCGATCGATGAAATGTGCGCTCGTGCTAGTCGAGCTCGTCAAGTAACCCGATCTATCTAATATATGTTCACCATGTTTGGACGCTATTGCTTGAACCTAGGATACCAAACTTACTAGTGTAACCCTGTTAACCTTAGTACCTTGATTCGCTAAGACTCATGAGCCGGGCATGGTGGTATGGGATACCGTGGTCGAGCTGTTGGCCTACGCTGGGGCCACGTGCCTCCTCGTAGTGACCAGTGAGCAACCCAGACTCGTGAGCTGAATACGGTGGTATGGGACACTGTATTCGAGCTTTCGACTTACACTGATTGGTGACGAGCCCTTTGTAGTGACCTCGAGCATACTCTGAAGCTGCGGTGAGGAGACGAGCCTTCCCGTAATAAACAAAGTATAAACTAGGCCTGTATTGATAAGGTGATGGGGGAGTGGTGCAACGAGTGTGTGTAACAGCCCTGGCAACCCTTTACAGTGACTTAGAACCATATCATCATATGAGATTATTTAGGACTGATGACCCTAAAATGGATCATTATTTGGGAATAATATAAGAAACGTACCTTAGTTTTCCAATACTACTGTATGAAAAGGACTAATAATAACTCGGTAATCACGCTCATAACATAGCATTACATGTGCTTGGAAGATGTGGAGCACTGAGGGATGAACGCATGCCGCGACGTAAGATAGTGTCGCATGAGGGAGCATTGGCGAGGACATGCATCATGATTGCATTCCATACTTGCATTAATGAGAGTATTTAGGAGTATTTGATTGTACTGCTTTATCATTACTGCTTGACTGAATTGATAACATGTTAACCTATGCTTTATTGTTCCACTGAGTTAGCTACTCACTCCCACGTTACGGGATGGTGTTCTGGACACCCACCAGACTCTGTCTTAGATGCGGGTATTCACGAGATGCTGGAGGCTGAGCCTGATTACTATGACGATCAGGATGAGTTCTCCTATATGCAGTTCTCTTGAGGCTACGCTTAGGCCATTCAGATGACGGGGCTACAGGGTGTACTATTATAGTTGTACCATTTTTGGCATTTTGATTTTTGAAACAAATACATGTATTTGGTGACTCAGTAAGGTGTTCATACTCTGAAGACCGATTGTGACATTTCTGGCTTTATATACACCTATATACATCTTTCAATCTTCCGCTTGTGTTTTATAACTTGATTTGAAGTATGAATTACTATTTTAGTATAACCCCACTCATGATTAGTGCACTAACATAGACAACATTCAATCATAAGCATTTATGTTGCATAAGTGATGTTTTGGAACTCGGGTGTTGAGTTGCTACTCAACTCCCAATTTTCATGATGTTACATAAGCAATAGTAGATTTCTTGGCAGCTCACCCTATACCGGACAATGAGACAATCAGTGATGACTTTCTAGATGAACAGGTAATGATGACAGAATTGCCTAATTTATGGCAAATGTACTTCGATTGTCCTTCCAGGACTTCAAGAACAAGTGTCAGAGTGATATTTATTAGTCCTCAGGGCGACCTGTTACCCTATTCCTTTACATTAGGGACGACATGTACCAATAATGAAGTTGAGTATCAAGCTCTTATCATAAGAATGGAGATAACTCAAGAGATGAAAATAAAAGCGCTACGAATTTTCAGCGATTCTAAGTTGGTGATAAGCTAGCTTATGACAGAATTTGAAATAAGAAAGCAAGAGCTCTTGCTGCATTATCGACGAGCGTAAGAATTGCTGGAGCAATTTCAAGACGTCAAAATCAAGCATATACCACGATCAGAAAATGCAAGGGCAGATGCTCTAGCTAGCTTGGTTGTAGCTTTATCTTATCCCAATCGAAGTCCTCTTCAGATAAAAATCAAAGAAAGAAGATTCTTACCGTCCGCTGAGGATGTCAAAGAAATCTCTGAAGCACTTCTTGTATCATGTTTGGAAATTATAGTAGATGATTGGAATCAGCCTTTCGTGTATTATCTCAAATATGATATTTTGCAGGAGGATCCAGTACATCAGTTGCAGATAAAGCAAAGAGCGAAGAAATTCACTATGAGCAATGAAGTGCTTTACAGAAAGTCATATAATGAGGTATTGCTGAGATTCTTGGACACGAGAGAAGCAAATCAAATGTTACGAGATGCTCATTCGGGTGAATGTGGGGCTCATCAGGCTGGCAAGAATTTGTTCCATTAGGTACATTAAATGGGGTATTATTGGCCTACAATGTTTAAAGATGCAATTGATTATACAATGCAATGTCATGAATGTCAAATACACGGTGATGTCATATAGGTACCTCTTAAAGATCTTCATTAATCAGTGACTTCTTGGCCCTTTGCAGCTTGGGGCTGGATGTTATCGGCCCTATAAATCCACCGTCATCCAAAGAGAAACAATAAATTTTGGTAACGACAGATTATTTCTTGAAGTGGACCGAAGCTATTACACTAAGAAATGTCAAAGAAAAGGACGTCATAAATTTCATACGACATGCAATAATATACTGTCATGGTATCCCGAAAAGGATCATCACTGATAACGAAACTCCATTCAAGAACAGAGGTATGGAGAAATTATGCCGAAAATTCGATATCTAGCATTCAATTTTTATGCCTTATTACTCGTCAGCCAATGGGTTAGCTGAAGCGTTCAATGATGAGTGTCAAATATTGCATACCAGACCCCAGCAATTGCCTAATTTTACGTGCATGATAAGGTTTAATGGAGTGTTTTAATCGTGTTTTTATTACAGGATGAAATCAGAAGCGTTAATTGGAAATTGATGTTGACGATATGGTTTTGGCGCTCCAAAATTACCAGAGCACAGGATGTACTCCAGAAAAACAATAATGAAGATTTTACACACCTGGGATCAGAGGAAAGTAAGCCAAAGGGGCCCGAAAAGGGTCCAGAATGCAAGATCGCACGTTTCCCACAACCCGATCAACTCAAAACTTCATACATGTGATGGGGAACATAAATCAACCGTACATATTAAATTTCAGCCATTGATGATCTCGGGAAGTGGTCTAACAGTCAGATCAGCCCGTTTATCTCCAATTTGGGGTCCACCTGATATTTGGAACCACTTCAAACTTGGTGTTAGCGGTTGAAATAACATGGGAAAAAGGATGGACGGAGAAGATTTCTCACAAACATTACTGTGGGCCACGTACATGATGCGTGTACACCATGTACACGGCACACCAGCCGTGCACCGCACCACCGAAGACGGTCAGCGACGAGCTGACCCGCGCCCGTCTTCAGCATCCAGAGAACGCAAACAGCGTCCCGACTGCCGACGCCGGTTCTCAGTTGTGGGCCCCACACATCGCCCAAGTGCGAGATCTGAACCGTTCATTGTCCTTCTGGGATAGGGAAGACCCTCACCTAGGTGGAATTTTGGCTCAATACAGGCGATCACTCGATTCCCACCGCTAAACGTAAGACGGACGGTGGAGCAGAAATTCAGGTGGGTCTCATCAACAGAAAGAGAAAACATGCATTCCTGACAGAAATTCCCTCCTCCATCCAATGGACGGAGTAGATTTTCAATTTAAGAAGAGGAGTGGGCCCCACCATTTTCGCAGCGGAAAGGAAACCGCGTCCCTGTTTCCGCGTAGCGATAGGACGCCGCTGACTGTTTTGCGAACGGCAGTGGGTTCCACACATGGCTCGTACGGCCAATCTGAACCGACCATCTTGAAGAGGGCTGCGAATACTACAAATTCATGTTGAAACTTTGCAACCATGCGTATACACGTGTGCGGTACAGAGGCCACAAAAGGGCTACCCGGCGACGTTCAAATCTGATCTTTTTGAGATTTCTTCTGTGGGCCACGCTGATGGACCTTCAAAACCACCCATTCCTGACTGAAATTTCGTCCTGAATCCAATGGACGGGGTAGATTTTCCAGAAAACACCTCTGTGGGGCCCACCGATCACGGTTGCGAAAATCTGTACTTCGAGTCCGTCTACGACTGCCACCGATTCCACCATCCAAGAAGCTATAAAAGGGAAGTTTTGGACGTGGGGAATTCATTCAGATCCGAGAGAATTGGAGATCCAGAGCTATGGAGAGAAGAAAGAGAAGGAGAAAGAGAGAGAGATTTTTCGGTTTGGTGTTTAGTTTTATGAATTTTATTTTTTTATTTATGGATTTTATGGGTCACTAATCTCTCAGCTAGGGCTGAGATGAAGCCCCTAATTTGATCAGCTCTTGTATTGGTTGATTTACTTTGAATTTTAATTAATTTGTTTCTTTCTCTGAGTGGGCTTTATGGGTTTAAATTCCATACTTCTCCATCTATGAACTTGACTAAAGTATAGATGGATGTTGTTTGGATGCTTATTACAGGTGCTTGGGTCTGATCAAGAACAAGTTTCCTATAGAGGAAGGAACAGGGTGCTTTAATGAATTTTGCATACCATGTGCCCGACCAAGGACATGGGATGTATTGTTCATGGCATTGCTTAAAGGAATTAGACAGTCTGTATGCCCGATTTAGGACACAGATTGTGCTTTCTCTATTTAAGTGGTATCAATCAAGGTCAAGGTGAATCAAAAGACAAAACAAGGGTTAGGATAATTAGGGGTGGATTCGAAAGTCCTAGTGCTTTCTCTCTGATTGAATTTTATTCCCTGTTTCTTAATTGTTTTTCTTAAAATTATGCTTAGTGGTTTAGTTCATTATTCATTGGATTAGTTAAGAAGAATCTTAGATTTAAATTGTGACGACCAGTCCTCGTGGGATTCGACCTCGATCTTACCGAGTTTATTACTACATCACAACCCTATACTTGGGGAGTGAACAAGTTTTTGGCGCCGTTGCCGGGGACTGTTTCGTTCCAAATTGAATTTAGG
This sequence comes from Magnolia changhungtana, assembly GCA_030180095.1. Lineage (NCBI taxonomy): Eukaryota > Viridiplantae > Streptophyta > Magnoliopsida > Magnoliales > Magnoliaceae > Magnolia > Magnolia changhungtana. The sequence goes on from JASAUF010000446.1 coordinate 3,295,281, forward strand.
ATTCTCTCTTATCATAATTCATAGTCTTAGGATTTTACTAACTTTAGGTTAAAGTTTTTATTTTATTTTTAGAAACTAACATATTTCTTGTTTTGTAGGATTCTGAGATAGAAACGTCTAATGTGGTGATATCTTCCTAATTTCTTTAATTTTTCTATTTTTAGAATTAGGATTTTATTTTTAGAAATTTTCTAACCGTAGACTTACTATTCTTAAAAATTAACTTGTATTGTTTTGTTTTGTTTTGCAGGTTTTTAACATAGGAACTTCTACTTTGGTAACATCTCTCTAACTTCTCCTTTACTTTCTGTATTGCTGTAGGATTTTGATTTCTTCTAGGATTAGACTCAGAGTTAAGGTTCTACCATGGAATCGTGGGTAGATGCATATGCTGAGTTGGATAGGTTTTATTGGGAAATGCCTGAAGGTTGTGGAATTCAACGTATACCTCAAGATTTCTCTCCATCGAGAACAGACATCGAGAACCGACTAGAACGTTATGTTCCATCGGTTAATAGGGCCGTATACGATCATAATTATGGGAATGAGGCCTATTATCAACCATCATATTCTTCCATGTATGATCAGTATGACTATAACCAGTGGAACCATCAAAACTGGGGAGATGAACCAACAACAAATTGCAATAATCATTCTCTTGGATCCCATACCTTTGAGATCCAACCAGAAACGATCCAAGAGGATTCATGTTTTGATCCAGAACAATTCAACCAGCATGTTGCGAAATTGATGAAATCATTAGAAGCACTCAATTCGCGCATTGAAAGGATAGAGGAAGCTCGCTCATCCCAACTACAAACCAATCCAGAAATACAATGCGAGGAAAGTGATCCTCACTCGCTTTTAACGAAATCTGGAATTTTGAATGAAGAGTTAGATTCCATTAATGAGCATACAGTTCAATTCCCCGATGAGTCGATCTCAATGACTGTTCAAAAGAATGGGGAAGAAACATGGGTGTCTTTCAAATACAGTGATGATGACACACTTTCCTTACATGACACACAGGATCTCAATGATGAGGTAGAGGTTAGTTTATTCGAACCTCAACCAAATTTAGAATGTGAGGAAAGCGATCTCATCCCAAGTGTGCACTGCACAGAATTAGACAATGATGCGTATTGGGATGATGATCATGGATGTTCAGCCCCAATTCCCTTTGAATCAATCTCAAATTTGGTCCAAGTCAATGATCAAGACGTACACGAAGTGGTCGGTCATAATGAGCCACTTCCCTCACCTAACATGTCTGATTTTAAGGTAGAGGACGGGCCCCTTACAACCGACCCTTCTAACTCTTGTGAAACGTATTTGGACCACTACACTGAATTACATGATGATATGATTCGGGAGATGGACGAGCTTCTCGATATGACTCTTGAATTTGAAACCACCCAGTTGAGGCCACCATCTGAACTGTTGAATAATGACGATTCGTCGCCTCTTCTGAGTAGTATCGATGAACAGAGTTCATACATTAATGCTTCGTGTACTGATCTTCAATCTGTCTGTGCAGGGCTGGAGCAAGAGAGCACACCTCCGTTTACCTTAAAAAACGATGTATTCCTTGGGCAGATCATCACGACCTCTAATGTGGATAATGAGTCACTCTCAGCTGAATGTCCCAACTCTTTGGATGATTGCTTGGCACACTTTGCAGATTCAGACGATCCCATGTTAAGAGACATAGTGAATGCCTTGCAAAACAATATCTCGGTAGTCATCACTGACCGAGAGGATCCTTACTCTGAAGCCCCTCCTTCCACAGAACCTCACTATATACCATTAAGGGAGGAGGAGCTAACAATTGAACCGGAGTCTGCTACTTCGGAATGTGTTGAGACTACGTCACTTTCTGAGAATTTTTCAGACTTTCATCTATATGTAGTCTCTGATTCACCATGGGATACTAACTTCGAAACTTCTTCTGTCGCAGGTGAATCGTATATACTCTGGATACCTCAGGCGAATCAACGAAAAATTTCTTATGAGGTACATAAGTTTCTTTGGAAAGTCAAGCTCCAGGGCATCCAAGCCTATTGCAAAAATGGCTTTTGGATGATCTTGTTGAGAAATTTACTGAGAAACTTATCAAGATACTGGCCGGAAGAGGAACCTTCATAAAGATAACTGAGTAGTTTTTCCCTGCTTTCTTAGGACTAGGGTAGTTTCCTTTCTGCTATTTTAGGATAGACAGTAAACTTAGCACTCCTGGGAGGCAGCCCAGTCTTTTATTTTATGCTTTTTTCTTAGTGAGTTACTTCAATGTTTGTGGGTAACATTACTGCAAACCCTCACGAGACTACAACTCGTCCACTAGGGGTAACCTAGGGGTTTAAAGGCTTGTTGCATGCGCTAAATGCAATCGAGAGCACCTGCGAAAGTGGTATAGGTAGGATCTTCTTTTGTTTTCTTTTTGTTATTATTATTATTATTATTTTTTTCTTTTCTCTGTTAATTTCTCTCTTGAGCTAACCTGTTTTATGATGATATTTTTTTAGAAAGCTTCTTGATTCTCCGTCCAGGTACTATCTTTCTCTCATTCCTCTTTTATTTTCGTTGTCCCATATGCATTGTATGCTTATTTCTTTTACATTGAGGACAATGTAGATTTTAGGTTGGGGGTGGGAGATTAGGTTACCTAATCAGTATTTTCTCAGTCTTGAGCAAAATTTGTGAAAATTTTAAAATTTTTTTTTTCTGGAATTTCTATAGAATTCAAAGTGATTTTGAAGGATAGTTGTGATTTTAACATTATAAGATACGTGATGGGTAATTTATGACTCTTGGATTCGGCCATCTGCTTGATTTCACGGTTAATTTTGAATTCTTAATCCATGATTTGAAGTTGTAAACATTGATTGAGCCATGATTTCACATATCACATCTCGCTTACACATTAAGTTTTTCGGTTCGATAACTGAATGATTAACTTAGTAAAGAGAAGAATTAAAAGACTAAGTCACATAATCTTCACCATAGGTTTGCTCCCTATAGGTGTGGATTTGATTTTCCATAGTGACATATGAAAAAAAAAAAAAAAAAAAGTTAAGCGACAAGTTTTCACCATAGGTTTGCTCCCTATAGATGAGAATTTAATTCCCCTCAGTTGCGTTACTGCTCGTAAAGAAAATCAAAAGATGGTAACATGAAAAGTTAATCTGTGAGATAAGTGTTGGTTTCAAGTTTTGATTGTCACGAATTATCATGAAATTGACAAATTGGATCTCTTATTGATTGTAAGTCGAGATTATACTTTACACTCGTGGAACTCAATGTTTAGGAATGCTCTAATTGATGGATTAATATTTTGAACTTGATTATGAAGTTTACTGTAAGCTTGATTCCAAGAGACAAATTCCACATACCAATCATGAATCTTAGAATTTTCACATCTCAGCTATCTGTTCACAAGTCACTTGAGTTTACAGGAATTGTCTTTTATTTCTGAAATTATTTTCGCATGTTTTGCTCGGGACTAGCAAAATGCTGGTTGGGGGTTGTGATGAGTGTCAAATATTGCATACCAGACCCCAGCAATTGCCTAATTTTACGTGCATGATAAGGTTTAATGGAGTGTTTTAATCGTGTTTTTATTACAGGATGAAATCAGAAGCGTTAATTGGAAATTGATGTTGACGATATGGTTTTGGCGCTCCAAAATTACCAGAGCACAGGATGTACTCCAGAAAAACAATAATGAAGATTTTACACACCTGGGATCAGAGGAAAGCAAGCCAAAGGGGCCCGAAAAGGGTCCAGAATGCAAGATCGCACGTTTCCCACAACCCGATCAACTCAAAACTTCATACATGTGATGGGGGCCATAAATCAACCGTACATATTAAATTTCAGCCATTGATGATCTCAGAAGTGGTCTAACAGTCAGATCAGCCCGTTTATCTCCAATTTGGGGTCCACCTGATATTTGGAACCACTTCAAACTTGGTGTTAGCGGTTGAAATAACATGGGAAAAAGGATGGACGGAGAAGATTTCTCACAAACATTACTGTGGGCCACGTACATGATGTGTGTACACCATGTACACGGCACACCAGCCGTGCACCGCACCACCGAAGACGGTCAGCGACGAGCTGACCCGCGCCCGTCTTCAGCATCCAGAGAACGCAAACAGCGTCCCGACTGCCGACGCCGGTTCTCAGTTGTGGGCCCCACACATCGCCCAAGTGCGAGATCTGAACCGTTCATTGTCCTTCTGGGATAGGGAAGACCCTCACCTAGGTGGAATTTTGGCTCAATACAGGCGATCACTCGATTCCCACCGCTAAACGTAAGACGGACGGTGGAGCAGAAATTCAGGTGGGTCTCATCAACAGAAAGAGAAAACATGCATTCCTGACAGAAATTCCCTCCTCCATCCAATGGACGGAGTAGATTTTCAATTTAAGAAGAGGAGTGGGCCCCACCATTTTCGCAGCGGAAAGGAAACCGCGTCCCTGTTTCCGCGCAGCGATAGGACGCCGCTGACTGTTTTGCGAACGGCAGTGGGTTCCACACATGGCTCGTACGGCCAATCTGAACCGACCATCTTGAAGAGGGCTGCGAATACTACAAATTCATGTTGAAACTTTGCAACCATGCGTATACACGTGTGCGGTACAGAGGCCACAAAAGGGCTACCCGGCGACGTTCAAATCTGATCTTTTTGAGATTTCTTCTGTGGGCCACGCTGATGGACCTTCAAAACCACCCATTCCTCGACTGAAATTTCGTCCTGAATCCAATGGACGGGTAGATTTTCCAGAAAACACCTCTGTGGGGCCCACCGATCACGGTTGCGAAAATCAGACTTCGAGTCCGTCGTCACGACTCGCCACCGATTCCAGCCATCCAGCAGCTATAAAAGGGAAGTTTTGGACGTGGGGAATTCATTCAGATCCAGAGAATTGGAGATCCAGAGCCAGGGAGAGAAGAAAGAGAAGGAGAAAGAGAGAGAGATTTTTCGGTTTGGTGTTTAGTTTTATGAATTTTATTTTTTTATTTATGGATTTTATGGGTCACTAATCTCTCAGCTAGGGCTGAGATGAAGCCCCTAATTTGATCGGCTCTTGTATTGGTTGATTTACTTTGAATTTTAATTAATTTGTTTCTTTTCTGAGTGGGCTTTATGGGTTTAAATTCCATACTTCTCCATCTATGAACTTAACCAAAGTATAGATGGATGTTGTTTGGATGCTTATTACAGGTGCTTGGGTCTGATCAAGAACAAGTTTCCTATAGAGGAAGGAACAGGGTGCTTTAATGAATTTTGCATACCATGTGCCCGACCAAGGACATGGGATGTATTGTTCATGGCATTGCTTAAAGGAATTAGACAGTCTGTATGCCCGATTTAGGACACAGATTGTGCTTTCTCTATTTAAGTGGTATCAATCAAGGTCAAGGTGAATCAACAGACAAAACAAGGGTTAGGATAATTAGGGGTGGATTCGAAAGTCCTAGTGCTTTCTCTCTGATTGAATTTTATTCCCTGTTTCTTAATTGTTTTTCTTAAAATTATGCTTAGTGGTTTAGTTCATTATTCATTGGATTAGTTAAGAAGAATCTTAGATTTAAATTGTGACGACCAGTCCTCGTGGGATTCGACCTCGATCTTACCGAGTTTATTACTACATCACAACCCTATACTTGGGGAGTGAACATTCAATAAGACAATTGTAAAGATATTAAAGAAGATAATCATGGAAAATAAATGTGATTGGGATGAGAAGTTGTAAGAAGCTCTATGGGCCTATCGAACTACTCATCGTACTGTTACAAAAGCTATACCATATTCTTTGGTTTATGGGGTTGAAGTTGTTATCCCCATTGAAACACAAGTTGCATTGCTCAAGGTGGTAGTACATCAGTCAATCACAGATGATGAAAATGCCAAGATACGATTAGCGGAATTAGACTTGCTCGATGAAAAGTGGTTGGTGGCTCAACAACGATTACAATTATATTAGGCAAGAATCCCTGTTGCCTTTGATAAGAAAGTCAAGCATCGCTCTTTCAAGAAAGGCGACATGGTGTTGATGTTGAAACGGCTAATAGTGGTCACCTATAGAACAAGGGGCAAATTTGACCCTAATGGGACGGTCCATACATAATATCTAAAGTGTACTCCAATGGGTCCTATTGGGTAGTAGATCAAGATGAACGGGGCATAAGTATACCATTCAATGCTCGCTTCATAAAAATATACCGTCCTTTAATATGCATAAAATTTTGATTCAGAAGATTCACAGCGTAATACTTCTCAATCCAAAGGGGGCAAGATAAGAAAAATAATGAAAAAGCCTCAAAAGTCAACGCTGTGTATCCTTCTGTATGCAATAAATAAAAATGCAGACTTTTAAGCATATCAAGTTCAAAGCACCAATGATTATCGCTAAACGAAAAGCACCAATGATTATCATTAAATTGTCAAAAAGCCGTCATTGCCATCGCCATATTGCTGACATGAAGACCATTTTACTATATAAATTCAGCAAAATTAATATTACTGCCCAGTTGATACATTATTCTAACCATAAATTTTTTATCAAATATCATCAGCAATGGCGATGTATCAATTTCAATTTATTACTTTCAATGGGTCTATAAAGCCAACTACATGCGAATATTATCAATAATGGCGATCCATTATGTATGGTAGTAGAGAAGCCAATTACGCATAAGAGTTATCATTGGCGATGGCAATACAATGAGGCTATTTGGGTAGCAATGAGAAGCCCGTGGCCCTAAAAAAGCCCGTAAAGAGCATACATGCACCCATGCAGGTAGTTGATGAAGCAATCACATAAGGCTTATGTCATCTATGCAATTCCGACAGCATCACAAGGGCTGGAGAGAAAATGCCCCCTCGTGAATGGATCTGACCTTGTAGATAAAGAAAACGTGAGTCTCTAAAGCAAGATGACTCCCTAGATCTCTGGCTTGATTTCAGTAATAACTAATGAGAGTAGGTCTCTGAAGCAAGACGACCCCTCATTAATGGACTGATGGCCTCGGATTTGGTACCTGAAGGTAGCCTTGTGTGCCCCATGAACTCTATAGAGTTACTATGACCAACCCTCTATGTAAAACATGCTGAGTTCACTGCCCCGGTAGCTTCATTGGGCCCCTCTGATAGATTGCGATTTCCTGGCTACGATAAGCCTCGTACACTCTTGAGAGTTAACGAGGCCATTCGCATAAGACCTAACTCCAACTACTTATGAGTCTGAAAAACTGTGATCGCTCCACTACTCATGAGCTTAAAATGTGTGTGACACTAACTAAAATCGAAACTTAGTTCGGCCCATTTAAAATACCATATAGGCGCTAACAGTCATACATAGATTATTACTGTGTTAGCATGTACTTCTTAAATATGCTTACAAAAACTGATCATTTCTTAAATTATGCCTGCCAAAGCTATAATTGCATATGATGCTGCTAGAGTTAATTAGATTAAAAGTTAGCATCAATTATCAAAGGAGATATCATTATGAGCTTCAAAGTAGCGATAACTCTGCAAATGCATATGCTTATTCATCTCATATAGAAATGGATTATTAAAGAAATTACTGCAAGAAATATAAAATGTCATATTTTCTTTTTCAATTATAGTAATGTCAAGAAAATTTGAAATGTTAGCAATATTCTATTCAAAAGTTTAGCCTTTTGTCAGTTAGTCACGATAGGTTTACCTTTCTAATGAGAGCTGTGAGGTCATTACAACGAAGATGAATTGTCCCTCGAAATTCTTAAAGGTGGTAGAGGATGAAATCGCGAAGAATCTTCATCTTCTTTTGGAAGGTTTGACGATTCGAATATATTCTCTGAACTCCTCAAAGGGACGCCAAAAGTTATCCATCCTTCAAGGGTATTTGTGGGTTTTGCTTCCTGAATCATATCTTGTGGAGAAATTCTTACACAAAGCTAACCTGGACAGGGGGCATGATTTGTCTCTTCAAAGTAACTCATGCCTTGGTCTTTCTAATAACTCCTTAGCTGCGGTGGAAGAATGCATATGGCATAATCTACTTGATAATATCTACATATTAGGTAGTATTGTTGAGTCCACCAATGCATCCAGGGATAAGAAGTATGAACTGGATAATCATAGCTAGAAATTATGATGCGGGATTCAGTATTGAAGTTTAATAGTTGCCTCCATTTCAACGCCCAATTATATGGCCCGATACTACAACTTCTCATGGATCCCGTAATGATGTCACGAGTCTTTCGTACAGTCTGATCAAATCCAAATTGACGAGCAAATCTGCTCAGATAATACGGTTTGTGCTAGAATGCGTTACCTTCCCTCAGTGGAAGAGTATTGGATCTAATTGAAATAAGAAATGACTATTCACCAAAAGAGATGAAATCATCATTAACGACTTCTACGCCTTCCGGGTGGCTGGTGAACAGAAATTGATAAAAGTCGATAGGGTCACTATCCTCTACCTTTCGAGTGACCCAGCCATTTGATTTCTCGATCATCCTCCTTAGTTGGAAATGTTGAAGAGGGAGCTGACGAGGGTCTGAATATGCTCTTCTTGAGTCGGCAAAGGTCCAAGGGAAGTACAATCCTAGCCAGCCTATGAAGAAATGCCAGGGAGCACAAACCGGAAAAAATTTGACCGTTGAATCTATAGGACCGGAGATGATGTCCCCAAAAGCACGATACAGAGAGCATAAAAATGGAGGAGCTAGTGAATATTTCCGAACCTTCACCACCGTACCCACGACTACAAAGAGAGATGGTCTAATGATATCCATATGTTCCGAGTCAGGAAATATTACCAAGCTCAACCAGTAAGCTATAAAAGTGGCCAATTTGCAGGAAGAACTGTATTCAATAGTGCTCTTAATATTCTCACGAATGGTCTTGAGTTCTTTATGGCCTGCGAAGCTGTCAAAGTAAAGATACAATTGTTAAAGCCAGGCAACATAAATATATACAAGACCAAGATAATGGAAATAGAAAGCAGGAAGGAGAAATATATGCTGCAGTCTTTAGGAAAAATGAGCTAGCCATTCAAGAGAATTAATGTGCTCGGGCTATGGAAAGTTGCCGAGTTCTCTAAAGAGTTCAAGTGTGGTCTTTGAAATATCAGATTTGTTATTTCCCGCGGAAGCAAGAAGAATTCTTCGTTTGAAGGGATATAAGCATTAAAGATATTGCCCATGATTAGGAGACCTACTATACAGAGAATATCCTATAAGGTGATGCTCATTTCGTCTAAAGGAAGGTGAAATGTGTCACGCCCCAAACCCAGAAACCGAACTCACAAAATTTTCGGTCACCGAATCCGGTGCCGATAGCCTTCGCAGTACCCTATTCTTGGCTCTCAGTGCCTATACACGAGATTTCGATCCTGGGATCCTACAAGGAGGATTTTCCAACGTACATTTATCCCGTAAGAAGCATAACACAAGTTTACCCAAATCACAAAGACAACATCATCATCACATATCCACTAATATAAAAATTTGAGTACAACGTTGAAAGGGAAATATGTATATCGAAATCAAAGCTCCAGGAGTCCGTTCCACCCTCCAAGCTCAACGCTGCTGCGACCCAACGCAACCTGCACACATCTATCGTGCATAAGCTTATAGAAAGCTTAGAGGGTGGTGAAAGTGTGTGCACAAGGTAAGTGCCAAGTATGCAATATAATGCCATAAATCATACAATATTGGAATAAACGGAAATACTGACAAGATCATGAATCATAGGATATCAGAGTAAGCAGAAATATACTGGTAAGTTCATGAGTGCCATCAGCCATACCAAGGCTATGCGATGCAAGGCATGAATGCTAATAGTTATATCAATGCAGAAACATGGCAACCCAAAATACCATATGCCGTGAATACAATGCAATATACGGTGCGAATGAAATGACTAAGCTGGAGTGAAGTCAGGATGATAGTACGTAGTATCGCATGCTATGGGGTCCTTCACATGGGACTTCTATCCAAACCAGTCCCATACTTTAATTTGGATAGCCAGACTTAATGTACTAGACTCCTGATCTCAGATTAGTCGCGTGCCCTAACCGAAATCCTTGCCATTCGAAGGTACACAATAATTAGTTGCCCACCACTAACCCGAACGGATAGTGAATGAATGAATGAATGGGTATGCACCTCCTGCCCAATCAGTCCACAAATCGGTACTGTACATCTCTAGGATCATCACCGGGGTCTAGTACACGCTACGCCAGCTACCGCCCCATCAAGCGCACAACTAGGTAAGTGGAAGAGACCTCACTATCCATCTGCCAATATCGGGCCCGATACGTCGGTAGTGGACCCATTCCTTAAGCTGGTCAGACTCAGCCTTGTTATACCTACTCCCTCAGGTGGGTAAGGCCACACCCCCTTCCAACCGACCACGACACAGTGGGAGATACGGTCTACTGGTATATGACCCTTATGCGCACATATTTATCCGCTCGATCTCCACGTTGGAGCATCCTTTGGTACCAAGAGGGTTAAGGATTTTCACCCAGGGCCATCTATGGAGGCTCGATGCTAGTAACAGATTTTCAGTGTCCCATCTAGCCATCCACGACATGTTTGTGGAAGCTAAGGCCGTGATGTCCCTAGGGCGTACAGTAATCACAACACACAATGTAAGATGTATGGGTCATATAATCTAGTCATGCATCAATCCCGCGCATACCGTGCGCTCATGTGAGATGAACTCCGCCTACCAGGGAATCTCATAACAATCTGCCCAATGACATATGCAATGGTCAACCACATCTCATAACAAACATGCAGATGATGCGTATGGCTATGTATCATGATGTTATGCTGTCACATACTCATAATCGGTATTGACAATCGGCACCAATAATCAGCATCGATAATTGGCCTCGACAATTAAAATCGGCCTCAACAATTGAAATCGGCCTTGATAATCGGAATTAGCTTCGATAATCGGCCTCAATGATCGGCCGGACAAGGCCTAAGGGAAGGTCACAATCTGGACATTAAACCATCATTGCCCATCAATGTGGCCATTTAACCAACATTGCTCCAAGGAGTGGCCCACATAGAGCCAAACGTATAGTGGGCCCATGGCCTCACACAATGGCCTAATGTACCTCACGATGGGCCTCACTCAAGGGCCTATACACATCACGACGGGCCTCACTCGTGGGCCTAATACACATCACAATGGGCCAAATATATAGGCCTAATATACATCACCATGGGCTACGACCCATGGTCCTCAAATACATTATAATGCACTGTGACCCATGTGTCTCAATATACATCATAATGGGCCATAACCTAGAGGCCTTAATATACATCAAGTGGGCTACATCAATGGCCCCACCAAAAGTCCTCATATACAATGAGTGGGCCACATTAATGGGCCTCACCAATAGGTCTCATATACATAACAGGTGGGCCTTGCTCATGAGCCTCAAATTCATAACATGTGGGCCCTACACATGGGTCTCATATGCATTAAATGGGCCACATATCTGGGCCTCGAATACATCAAAAGGGCCATGCATCATGGACCTAATACATATCACAATGGGCCTTGCCCATAGGCTACGAATACATCACAATGGGCCTTGCTCATGGGACTCAGATTCAAACAGGTGGGCCCCATCATATAGGCTTTAAATACAAGGCAAATGAGCCCCATCATATGGGCCTTAAATACAAGGAAGGTGGGCTCTATCACATGGGCCTCGAATATACATCATGATGGGCCTCATGGATGGGCAACACTAATGTGCCTCAAGTGAGCTTGGATCACACCAAAAATCATTTCAATAGTTGTAAGTGTAACATGTGTATCACTGTATACTATCATTACATGGGGCACATGGCCTACCAATGATAATTAGCACTGTCCAGACATTGTTCAGGTAAATCAGCACCATCCAAACATTGTCCAGCACCGTCCAGCACAATCTGGACAGCGTGGATGAAATAAATACATCAAGGTGGGGCAAGATAACACCGTCCCAACAATCCAGCACGTCCAGACATTGGACAACACCATCCAAACATTGTCCAAGTAAATTAGCACCATGTAAACATTGTCCAGCACCATCTAGCACAATTTAGACGGTGTGGATGAAATAAATACATCGAGGTGGGGTAATACAGCACCGTCTAAACAATCCTGCACATCCAAACATTGGACAACACCATCCAAACATTGTCCATGCAAATTAGCATCGTCCAAACATTGTCCAGCACTGTCTAACATAATTTAGACGGTGTGGATGAAACAAATACATCAGGGTGGGGTAGGACAGCACCATCCAAACAATCCAGCATGTCCAAACATTAGACAGCACCGTCCAAATAATCCAGCATGTCCAAAACATTGGACAGCACCGTCCAAACAATCCAACACGTCCAAACATTGGATTGCACCGTTCAAACATTGTCCATGTAAATCAGCACCGTCCAGCACAATTTGGACGGTGTGGATGAAATAAATACATCACGGTGGTGTCCACATGTTCACGTGGACGGTGGATAAAACACGTACATCGTGGCTAGCCCCACCGTCCAAAGTCTGGATGGTGAGCAGTATGGAGGAAACACATACATCACAGTGGTCCCCACCATCCAACAGTTGTTGGACGGTGCTGAATAGGACCCTACATTAAAGTAGGCCCCACATGGCTTGCTGACTTCAACGTCCAGATGATGGACAGTTTGGATATAACAGTACCCCATGGTGGAGGCTCACATACCCTGCTGACGTCACTATGGGTGGGACCAACAGAACTTGGTGGGTCAATACAACAACCATGCTGCTGGGATCCACCATCCCTCCAACGGATGGCTGGAATACAAAACATATATCAAGGTGGGTCCCATCCCACATGTACTACACGTGTGGGGTGGGCCCCACCCGAGTTGGAATAGGATGGACGGTGAGATACAAAACATACATTACAGTGGGGTCCACGAAGCTTGCTGACGTTATCAGCAATTGATGGTGCTAGGGCCCATTGTCCCTTTGGATGGTCTAGATGTAACATTACCTCATGGTGGGCCCCACAGAGCTTGCTGACATCAAAGCAGTGGGACCCACAGAGCTTGGTGGAGTCAATACACCAGCTATATAACTGGTGTGAGGTACCTAGCCAATCCGTTCAGCCAGGTGAGTCCCACATGCGACTAGATGACATGGATTTCTGACATACACTAAGGTGGACTCCACCGTGATGGATGACATCGATGCACACATCAGGTGGGCCATCAAATAGTCAAAAGAAGGAGAGGGAGAGAGAGAGAGAGAGAGAGCGAGAGAGAGAGAGAGAGATGAAGATCGGAGTAGCGGAGGGACCCTGCCATTGTGGATCCCTCTTTGTACAAATCGTACATCAAGATGGGTCCCACCATATGTGGGCCCTCAAATCATCAAAGCCACACAAATTAACACTAGAAAACACCCACCGATCGTCTTCTTGGACTTCTTCTCCCATTGATGCGTATTAGAGCTCCATGGAATGCATTCAACGGTCGAGATGAAGCTTGGATGATGGAGATGGGAGGTAGGAAGGTGGGCCACACTAGCTTCTTGTCTCTCCCATGGAAATGTTGGACATTTGGGTTGTTTGGGAAAAATGAGAGAGAGATGAGAGAGAGAGGTGATGTAAGGAGAGAGGGAATGTGAGTGATGGGTGTACTTGGTTGTAAGAGAAAGTTGACTTTAGGGGTTATTGGGATGGGTGTCCATGGTGTCCATAGTCTTTATAATGGGGTCCATGGTTTTTATACTAACTAGAAAAATGGATGGGCATCATAAACATCATCACATACATCATGGTGGAATCACACATCACAATTGGGCCTCATCACATAGGCCTAATATGCACCATAATGAGCCTTATCACAAGGGCCTTATACACATCACAATGGGCCTCACACAAGGGCCTCATGTACGACACAATGGGCCTCACACAAGGGCCTCACATACATCACATTGGGCCTTACACAAGGGTCTCATACACATCACATTGGGCCTCACACAAGGGCATCATAAATATCACCATGGGCCTCATACAAGGGCCTCACATACATCACATTGGGCCTCATCACATAGGCCTTACATACTTCAAATTGGGCCTTATGGGGCAGCTCATGATCCAGTAAAATAGATGGTCAACATGTGTAACATATACATCAAGGTGGGCCTCACAGTCAGCCCTATGGGCTAGAAAAATAGATGGACAGTGTGCTTGCAACACATACATCAAGGTGAGCCTAATTCATCACAAAACGGGCCTCACCTGCTGGACAGGGAGGATATAAAACACACAACAAGGTGGGCCAGCTGCTGGATGGCCAACCCACCAGTGTGCTGGCCCTGTTGGGCTTCCAACAAATGGACAACCTAGATGAAACACTTACACATGGTAAATCCCACCATCCCTATTAGAGAGTGTGGATGAAACACATACATCACGTGGGGTCCACGTCCAAGGACTGGACAACGTCGATAGAACAGATACATCAGGTGGGTCCCACCATCCCTATTAGACAGTGTGGTGAAACACATACATCACGTGGGGTCCACGTCCAAGGACTAGACAACGTCGATAGAACAGATACATCAGGTGGGTCCCACCATCCAGGGACTGGACAGTGATGATAAAACACTTACATCATGTGGGACCCACATCCTATGGATGGTGTGAACGCCACACATACATCATGGCAAGCCCCACCGTCCCACGTGGCTAGTGGGTGAAATACATACATCAATGGGACCTACCGTCCCTTACTGAACAGTGAGGGTACAACACATATATCATGTGGGACCCATTGTCCTTGCTGCTGGATGGTGGAGTCACCACGCATACATCATGGTGGGTCCAGGTGGTGGCCCACCAACTGAAGATACAAGCTGATATTTATTTTTTCTCTTCACCCAGGCCTGTCCAAATGGACTGGTAGCAGGACCTGCCCATTGGACAGACAACGTGGATACATCATGGTGGGCCTGTTGACCCTGGACGTTGTGGATGTACATCAAGGTGGGGTCCACACGTCAGTGGTCCACCCTTCTCCCATCAAAATCAGGCTGATAAAATGAAGGTTAAACTCTACTTAAACAGTCAGCAACATGGGCCTCCAAGCAAGATGTTGTTGCTTGGAGCAGCCCATAGGTTGCTGGACAACAAGAAAATTCATTACATAGATCAAGATAGGGCCACCTTGATGGGCCACACACACCCAAACCAAGCTTGTGTTTGAATCAAACCTTGCATGCAACATAGGACAAAAAGATGGGCCAACCTGTGTTTAGATTTTCATATAGCAGGACCGTCCCACGCTACTGGATGGTCTGGATGTGCTGAGCACATCAGGTGGGCCACGACCATCAGGGAAAAAGAGACAAAAGTAGAGAGAGAGAGTGAGGAAGATCGGCCAAAGGGAGGGGTCTCCACCACTATGATCCCCTCCAAACAAATCCGAACCATACATCATGGGCTCCATGCATGCATGGGCCCTACATCTAAAAATCTAAGGCGGGGATGCCATCCCCACCATGAAATCATGGTCTAGATGACCCATCAAAGCCATGTATTTAAACAAAACATCATGATGGGGGTACATGGAGAATGGCCCCATCCTAGCTCATGCATGCAACAAGGGTGTCCATTGACCACACCTAAGGGGTCAAGATCTCCACCATTGATTGGTGGGTCCTACATGCCACCATGTAAGAAAATTAAATATCTAAGGAAGAAAATGGAAGATTTACTCCTAGACATGACACCCACCTCAAAACTCCTACTTCTTTTTCCACCCTTAGGTTCTAGTGCTTCAAAAGAGAGGATTTAATGGTTGCAATGGGCTTGGGATGGTTGGATTGAGAGATCTTGGGCTATAATGGGGCTGGAAAATGGAACTCTCATGGACATTTGAAGGTTGCTAGTAATGAAAAATGAAGAAGAAGAGAGGGACTGAGAGAGATAAGAGAGAGAGAGAGGGGAATGATTGCTAGGTTAGGTAATGATTTCTCATGGGTAGGTTGGGTAATGATTGCTCATGTAAGGCAGGCTTGCCATCATGAAATGTAAGAGGCATTGGTGGTGATGTCATCATCATGATTGTTTTGTAGAGATACTTTAACTGGAATCTGGTGGCCTAACAATGCGCAGTCTGTGGCCAAGATTATGCACGGGCCATATCTCCTAGTCTAGGTGTCGCATTGGCATACGAGACGCGACGTTGGACCCGCGGCGACGATGCGGTCGCATTAGCATATGTCTCGGGTTGAGTCAACTCAGTTTCAAAGGATGCAGCTCAGGGTTGCTCGCAAATGCTATATACAGGTCATGGGTAGCCAGAATTCGATGGAGAGGATCGCGAGATCCTAAGGAATTGAATGGTACTAGGACACAGGCCTAACACCTCTCCCCTCCTAATAAAAATTTCTTCCTTCAAATTTATACTACCATGCAGAACAAACAAGAAAGAAAAGAAAACATGGCATCATCATACATATATATCAAAATAGAATACATGACATCACATGGATATATATATATATAAACATAATACAAGGCACAATCAATCTGCAAAAAGATAAGGATAACGCTCTCTAATCCCAGCCTCGCGCTCCCAACACACCTCCTCAACACTATAGTGACCCCACTGCACTTTCACCAAAGGATTGACCTTGGTCCGGAGGACCTGCTCCTTTCGATCAAGGATGCGAACTGGCTGCTCAATGTAGGAAGTATCCTCATAGACTTCAAGTGGTTGCCAATCAATCACAGGAATTGTGTCTCACCCACACTTCCTCAACATAGAAACATGAAAAACGTTATGGATGTCAGACAACTGAGGTGGTAAGGTGAGTCTATAGGCCACAACGCCAATGTGCCCAGTGATTTCAAAAGGTCCAATAAATCTCGCAGTGAGCTTACCCTTAGCTCAAAATCGAACTACACCCTTCATGGGTGAGACCCTGAGATACACTTGGTCCCCTAGTGTAAACACTAAGGGATGACCCTTCATAGGTGACGCCGATGAACTGAAACTGGTCCGCCACACCTGATTTGGGAATCCGACCGAAACAAAAACTTAACTAAACCTAGATCCAGTGTTAGTAAGCTTAAGTCCGACCTTTAGCTCAAGGGGGGCCGCCAGAAGTCCTCCGTTGAGCTGAAATAGCCTCGCTTTGGCTATAACATAAGTATACCTTGACCTGGAGTCTATTTTAGAGTGTTTTTAGGCTATATAAGGACCTTAAACTCTCTCTCTCACAGCCATACAAATTTGAAAGAAACCCTAGGGATAGAAGAGAGAAAAGAGAGAGAAAATGTGGGAGATGTGAGAGGTCCTTCCTGCCGCTCTACAGGCTCCATCACAGCTTTCTAATCGCTTCCCTGGCGATTTCAGCTCTGTTTCTAGGTAAGAAACCCTAACCCTAATCTGATTTGGGGCTTTGGTGGTTGTAAGTTATGAAGTAACTGACCTGAATCATGTAATAGGTTGCTAGCTCATCGTAGGAGGAAGCCTAACCAGTCTAGCGAGTTTATTTCGCTTCTACGGCTAAAAGGTGAAGACTTTAGGTGTATAGGTTACGGTTTTCAATGCTTTCAATGTCAGATAATGATAGATTCATGATCTGTACGCAATTGCACATGTACAAAGTGCTGTTTATTTTCCGTTTCGATTAAAGATGTAGAATATAGAATTTTACATACTCTAGGTATTTGTAGAAGGTACCGTATGCGTATAAATTTTGGAAATATATTTGCCATGATTATTTGTTGCATGAATATATTATATATGGATAAAATACTTATTTGGCAAAAGGACTCACCCTAATATATGTTTTGCTAATATACACTATGCATGTTAAAATAGTGTATTCTAGAAAGTACCGTATACGTATAAATTTTAAAAATGTGTTTGCCATGATTATATGTTGTATGAACATATTATATATGCGTAAAATACTTGTTTGGCGAAAGGACTCGCCCTAATATATGTTTTGCTAATATACACTATGTATGTGAAACTAGTGTATTCTAAGTGTTTGTGAAAATGACTGAATGAGTATAGAATTCTCATTCGTGCTCGCCATGACTAATTGTCATGGATATATGATTGTTGTATTGGCGATACCCTTTTGACGAAAGAATTTACCCTAAATCACGCCACGGCCAATATACACTATATGTGTTAAAACGTGTAGCCCAAGTGTTTGTGGAAATGACTGAATGAACATGGAACTTAGATTCCTGCTTGCCATGATTATCCTTCGTGGGTGCACGCGTGTTATAATTGGGGTAACTCCCTAGTGAAAGGATTTGGCCTAATACCTATGTGATCAATATACGTCGTGTATGTTGATGTATGTAGTCTAAAGTGTTTGTTAAAGTGTCTGAATGAGTAGTAGTTAGTAAATTGTAATGTATAAAGGTGTTGAGATAGGATTCTCAACTACCTTTATGATGTGTATGATTTCCTTCATGTAAGTTATTTAGTTTAATCGCTTATTATTTTATAAAACGTATGTGTTTGGATTTCCTGTTTGCATTATGTTTTATAACATGTTTGTTAATATGTTTGAATTACATGTTTATTTAATCCTGCTCTGATTACTTCACATGTTTATGTTGTATTCCATGAAATCTGTGAAGGGTGATGGGGGAGTGGTGCAACGTTTCTATAACGCCCTGAAAATCGGGGGTCGAGCATAAACTCAACTCCCGAGTTCCAACGCATCACTTATGCAACAAAATGAATGATGATTGAATGTGATCGGTATTAGTGCAATGAACATGAGTGAGATTAAGCCAAAACAGCATATCATACTCCAGAGACACTTAAATTTGTAAGCGGAAGACTGTGATAGATAGATAAAATATATAAACTGTGGTGGGTCTCCAGAGTATGATAAAGTTACCAGGTTAAATAATTACAAGTATGATTTTAAATTATACCAAGTTGTGTAGCATGATCTAGTCAACATCCCTGTAGCCCCGACAATCAAGGCATGACTCTCACGAAGCCGCCAGAAAACAGCATATACGAGAAAGCATTCTCGTTGTCATAGAAGTCCAGCTCCGCCTCAGAAGTAGCGTCGCCATCTGCAATCAGACAAAGTCTGGTGGGTGTTCGGAACACCGTCCCGTATCGTGGGAGTGAGTGATCAACTCAGTGAAACAATAAAGCATAGGTTAACATGTTATCAATGCAGTCAAGCAGTAATGATAAAGCAGTACAATCAAACAATTTTAACTACTCTTATTTAATGCAAGTATGAAATGACATGATGTATGCCCTTGCCAAACCACCCTCATGCGACATCATCTTACGTTCGCGAATGCGTCCATCCCTCAGTGTTCCACATCTACTAGGCACATGTAGTGCGATGATGAGCATGATTACCGAGTAATTATTAGTTCATTTCAAACAGCAGTATTGGGAAACTAAGGTACCTCCCTTGTATCATTCCCAAACATGATCCATTCTAGGGTCGTCAGTCCTAGTTAATCTCATACGATATTATGGTTTGAGAGGCGTAACGAAGGCATCACAAAGGGCTCGTCACCCGTCAGCACGGATACAGATCTCACCGTATGCGGCTCAATTGTTGGCCGTCTGCTCGAGTACAGGTCTCACCGTACTTGGCTCAGTCACTAGCCGTCAGCTTGAATACAGGTCTCACCGTACTCGGCTCAACTCATACTCTAGTTGCTGTGAAAGACTCGTCGCCAATCACAGACCTTGGAGTATACTCGACGATACTACGGAGGACTCGTCGCCCGTCAGCACGAGTACAGGTCTCACCGTACTCGGCTCTCGCCGTAAGTATCGACAGCTCGAATACAGTGTCCCATACCACCGTATTCGACTCACGAGTTTGGGTTGCTCAATGGTCACTACGGGGAGGCACATGGCCCCAGTATAGGCCGACAGCTCGACCACGGTGTCCCATACCACCATGGCCGGCTCATGAGTCTTAGCGGATCGAGGTACCATGGTTAAAAGGGATTTCACTGGTAAGTTTGGTACCCTAGGTTCAAGCAATTGCGTCCAAACATGGTGAATAAAGATTATACAGATCGGGTTACTTGACGAGCCTGACTAGCTCGAGTGCACAATCAATTTGACGACATGAAGTGCATAAGCACTTCGCGTGGCCAACCACTATCGCCAACCGAAGTACGACTCAGGTTCGTCAAACACATCTCACGTGGTATATGAATCACAACCACGCTTTCAAATCCATTACTGATTGCCTGGACCATACAATAGCCCCAATCACATTCAATTGCAAATAGATAAAGCAGTAATGGATCAAGATTCAAATCATACAATCAAGTCTGGTATTATCCGTTTAGGGCTGCCAGGGCTGTTGCACGCACTCGTTGCTCCACTCTCCTATCACCCATGACGGATAATACAACGTAATTATGAATTTAAACATTCGCATTACATAATTAAAATCATACAATCAGTTGAGCATGTTATCAAGCATATCATAAAGCATATTATAAAGCATGTTATAAGCATGTTATGAAACACTATAAAACCAGGAATACAAACACATATATTACAAGTAAGCGGTTTAAGTAGACCACCTCATGGAGGTAATCATACATGTATCTAGGGTAGTTGAGAATCCCATATCAAACCCTACCTAAGGCACTAACACTTAAGCACTTATACGTATAGGGTATTTTCTATGTATGTGTCATATTCATACAGCAAACAATCATGACAATTACATCACCAAAATTTATACGTATAGGGTATTTTCTAGCATACACGATTCCAACATACATAGCGTTTACAAGGGAACCTGTATTACGGCGATTTCTTTCGCCAAGCAATTATTTTGTGCGCACATAATATATTTATACAACAATTATTCATGACAAATATATCGCTAAAATATACATGTATACGGTACTTCTTACAATACCGTATTTCTACATACATAGTGTTTATTGGTAAACATGTATTTAGGCGAATCCTTTCGCCAATTAAGTATTTTATCCATACGTCATATATCCATACGCCAAAATAAACATGTCAAACACATTTTCATAAAAAATACGTATATGGTATTTTATACGAATACCTAGAGTATGTGAAATACCAAATTCTACAATTTTAATCGAAACAGAAAACGGAAAGCACTTTGTACATGTGCAATTGCATGCAGATCATGAATCTACCATTATCTGACATTGAAAGCGTTGAAAACCGTAACTTATACACCTAAAGTCCTCACCTTGTGTTGTAGAATCGTAACGGAGTTGATAGGTTTGCTAAGCTTCCATATACGGGAGTTTGGCAACCTAGAGAACGAAATAGGTTAGCTATTTCATAACCTACAACCTATACAACCCTAAAACAGATTAGGGTTAGAGTTTCTTACCTAGAAACGACGCCGGAATCGCCGGGAAAGCGATGAGAATTAGGCGGTGAAGCCCGAATAACGGCAGGGAACAGCAGTAGGGAGTTCCTCCCACATCTCCCTCACTTTCTCTCTCTTTTCTCTCTCTCAAATCCAAATTCATATGGCTGAAATGGGAGAGGGTTTAAGGTCCTTATATAGTCTAAAACTTCACCAAAATAGACTTCTGGACAAGGCTCACCTAAGTTATAACCAAAGCGGAACTTTCTCAGCTCAACGGAGGACTTCTGGCGGGCCTCCTTGAGCCAAAGGTCGGACTTAAGCTCACTAACGCTGGATCTACGTTCTATTAAGTTTTCGTTTCAGTCGGATATCCAGATCACGCGTGGCGGACCAGTTTCAGTTTAACGGTCAGCGGATCTCGATCGAAGATGCTGAGTACATGTAAATGTGTATGAAATTTCTCCTGATCCGAGGGTGTAATTTGGTCGATTCTGACTGTCTGGTTGCTTAATACTGATCGCAAGCGACGAGTCTCAGATTACTATTCAAGATATTTATTTTGGAAAGACATAAGCGTTTTCACACTCTCTCGCTCCGGACTCAAGCGAACAGCCATGGGACATCGTCTGGACTTAATTTCCAAGATGGTTGTCAAGCCCAGCGAGGTGGTCCTAAGTCCTTAACGTCGAGTTATTCGGACTACCGACGTGCGGTCCAGATCTGATACGGAGTTTCGATGTGCTCCCGAGAGTAACTGGGTAATGAGATTGATCCTAGATTTTAGGGTAACCTAGCGTCAATGATTCTACAAGTTTTGGGTCTTGCAGATCGTATTTAAAGCGATTCAAACGGATTTCGTAGCTAATCTAGTTTAGCACTTAGTTAACTTTGTCAAATTTCTAAAGGATTTAGTCCTATAAGATTTCTGTCTGAGGTGGTACTTAGTCCTTTGTAGTTTGTATCTAAAGTGATCCAAGTTATACTACTTAGCTAGTTTAAGATAGTGTCTAGGGCGAAAGTGCTTTGAAAAATTGAAAGAACAAGGTAGTGAAGGGTGAGATTTGTGAAGGAAATGGGTTCAAAGGCGGCTTTAGACTTTGGGATTCAGTTCTGACAAGTTAATGAAGTATTAGGATCGACCCATTGCCTAAGGACGTCTAATCCCAGGTTGGCAAAAATCCGAGATGTTACAATCTACCCTCCTTAAAACAAAATTTCGTCCCCGAAATTGCCTAAGGGTAATAAGGAAAGATTTCTATTGACTAAGACTTAGTGATTTCGAGTTCCTACGCGTGGTAGGGTATGTACTAGCTTGGTTCATTTGAGTCTACCCCCCTTAAAACTTATTTCTTTATCCATTTCTCATACCCTAATGTTTTGCTACAATTTATTTCTTTACTTATCTGTAGTCTTGACAACAATTCCCACTATTTAGAGTAAGGTAGTCTTCAATGTTTGACCAACACGGAGAGACGTTTATGGTGGGCTTGATCCCTATACATCAATCATCTACCGAGCTAAGGTAGAAAGCTCATCGTATCCCTTCCAAATCCTAGTGGATCCTGGTCTTCTGCTCGTCAGCAGTGAGTCTGTTGGTAGTCGCACAGGATTGAGAATTGGGTCAAGACACGAATGTTTCGCAGTTGTATATTTCAGTAACTCCGTAGTCTGATCACTCTAGAAACGTAGGGAATGTCCATCATTGAAAGACTCAAATTGTCTATGTCTAAGGTTACCCTTTAGGTCTTAGTCTAAGAGAAGCCGTGATATTATCTATGTGCAAGAAAGTGGTGAATCAAATCTTACTAGATGATCCTAAAATGGTTTCTCATAGTAGAACTTGCTAGGACTTCTATAATGTTCGTATTCAACGAGCACAGTTTCGATCTTGGGCCAGTGGGGTAGGGTCCACCACGATTCCGCTGCGCTACCCAGATCAAAGAAATGCAATAGGTGACCTAAACAGATTGGACTCATAATGTTCTACCTCCCCTAAAAAATTATTTTCACCCTCAAGGCTCAAGATTTTTGTCTTGCTCCGTATATCGGAACAAGGTGTAATTTAGGACATATCATTGATACGAAATGAGATGCGGTCTCCCACTACATCAGTCTTGGTACCTAGGATTATAGAAAGGGGCTATCACGGATGGGTGTGAGTTTGAGGCAAGATGCCTAATTCTACCAAGGAATTTTGTCGCGGTCCAGACTTATCCTATTTAATCATGTCTAGCTTAATAGGCAGGCTATCTTTTTACGTTCATAAGTACAATATGTATGCCGACATGGCATGCGATTTGGGACCTAATTCCTAACTGTCTGTTGCCCATTTGGGTAATTCCTTAGGCCTAAAAGACAAAGTCTCTATCAGCTATATACTCCTAACACTTTTCAAGGACAAAATTATAAACTTTTAGTTGTAAATGGTCGGGCTAACACGGAAAGAAAATTGTGTAGTGGGTCTGAGTCGGTTAAGCCGAATAACTAAGTCTATTATTCAATTGGCTTAGCATAATTAATTAGTCTTTTACTTTCCTTAGCCTAACCAGTAGCCTAGTCTTAATTTAGGAGTAGTGGGAATCCATAGGTGAGTCCAAAGTCTATGCTTATACGCTAGATGATTTTATACCCTTTCTATTATAAGAAATTATTTTACCACTTAAGATCAAATTGTCTAATTGGAATTGAGTTGCCCGAACTTGAATGTAGCTACGCTCGAGCACTTCACCTATGCTCAAACCAACTAAGGGGGTTCTAGAGTTCACGTTCTTAATTTGTTGGATTTCCTATACTGTTAGGTCTATCGAAGCACCGCTCTAGGTCCACATTCTAAAGATCTATTTGGCCTACGATCTTAGGTTGTACTAAATGGAATTACATTGCTAAGCCTACCTCGGGATTGGGAGTGACATGGTTGGTAGGAGGGTGGGTGGGATAAAAATAAATTTTATAGGCTTTGGAAAATGAGCCTGGTGTTGGAAAAGTGTGAGGTGGGATTTCCATATCCCACGATGGGGAATTTCTAGGTGTAATTTGAAAGAAAATTCTGGAATTTACGTTTAACTGCATACACTCCAAATATGGCATTGGAAAACATGGGATACACCCAAACCCCATGAAATCGAGAAAATGGCCGTAACCAATTCAAATAGGGCCATGGAAAGTGAATGAAAAATGAAGGGGAGAGAAAGTAAGGGATGGAGGTTTGTTCCTCCATGAGTTTGAGCCTCAACAAATGTTTGTAGAAGCCCAAATGAAAGGAAAGGAATGTAGGAAATGAAGAAATGGAAGGAGTAGGGAGCTTACACATTTTTGAGCTTCAAGTGGGCATGTAGGCATCCAAATGAGAGAAATAAAGAGGGAAAGGAGAAGAGGGCTGCAATGCACAATGGGTATGGATGGGTTGTGGTCGAAATCAACAGATAGGATGATCGGAAGGGCAGTTTTGAAGAGAAACAACCAGTTTGGAGAGAGAAAATGGCTTGGAGGGGAGGTTTGTGAAGGAAGTGGTGTTTGGGAGGGTTTTCGATGGAGGGGACATACATCAGGGAGGTCCCAAGACCCCCAAACTCGGTCGGCCCGAGCCGCGGGCCCGGCCCGGCAAAGAAACCGGCGAGGCCTCGCCGACCTGGCGAGGGCCTCGCCAAAAAATTTTTGATTTTGCAAAAGGGGCCCCCATGGTCGTGTTCCTCCAGTCCCCTAGGCCCCAAAAAACCCTGGGTCCCACCTTGGATCCCTCCGGAAGTGCTCCGTTTGGCCCCCCGACCCCGATTCGCTCTATTTCGGGTAGTTTCGGGCAAACTGGACATATCTTGCAATCCAGAATGAGTTATATCACGTAAAATATATGAATTTGGGGTAGGACGAGCTAATGAAGCCAACCAACCCAGCTATACAGGGTTGTGCAGCTCAAAATTGCAAAAAACCCCTCCGATTGACGGTCATTTCTCTGTTTCAATTTCGTTTTACTAAAATAGTAGTTTTGGTTTGATTACTCTTACTCCGTTAGGTTTTAGGAGTTGCGCTCATCGTGTAAGGGGCTTAGAATAATTAGGAGAACGGTTTGGTGAAGTCAAATAGGACACTTACAATTTTTGGCCAAAAACCTTACACACTAGTAGACATCACAACCTAGGAGTTTTAGTTGTAGTTTGTTTCTGATTTCCTTCCCATTACTTGGTATCCCTATTTAAAGGGTTGTGAACTTATTTTTCTTTTGTCATTCATTAATCAATTTCGAATTTATTAGAATTTATTTCTACTTTCTGCTTTCTTTTCTCGTAGACTCGAGAAGTCTCTGTGAGGAGTCCAGAGGAGCTCCGAGGATTCGGAGTAGTTAACATTTCAACAGTTGGGGTGAGGTGGATTGTAATCTAGAATCATCTATAGACGGCCTAGGAATGTTTTAAGGTCGACCCGTGCGACCAAGGGTATTCGTTTCTAGGGAACGACTCAAACCCGTCGACTGACGGCCTAGAGGTGATTCGAGATCGTTTCGTGTAATCATTGAGGCCCATGGGTCCAATCTCTACGGTTGATCTCAACCCATTGTTTTATTTGGTAATATTAGAGAACCTAAGATTGTTTCTACGTTCTGTCGCTCCCTCCTAAGTCAGAGTGCGTCGTGTGACCATAACCCAGGTCTGGTTTAATCCAAATCATGCTCTGATACCATCTTGTAACACCCTGAAAATCGAGGGTCGAGCATAAACTCAACTCCCGAGTTCCAACGCATCACTTATGCAACAAAATGAATGATGATTAAATGTGATCGGTATTAGTGCAATGAACATGAGTGAGATTAAGCCAAAACAACATATCATACTCCAGAGACAGTTAAATTTACAAGTTTTAAGGCGTGATAGATAGATAAAATATATAAACTGTGGTGGGTCTCCAGAGTGTGATAAAGTTACCAGGTTAAATAATTACAAGTATGATTTTAAATTATACCAAGTTGTGTAGTGTGATCTAGTCAGCATCCCTGTAGCCCCGACAATCAAGGCACGGCTCTCACGAAGCCGCCAGAAAACAACATATACGAGAAAGCATTCTCGTCGTCATAGAAATCCAGCTCCGCCTCAGAAGCAGCGTCGCCATCTGCAATCAGACAAAGTCTGGTGGGTGTTCGGAACACAATCCCGTATCGTAGGAGTGAGTGATCAACTCAGTGAAACAATAAAGCATAGGTTAACATGTTATCAATGCAGTCAAGCAGTAATGATAAAGCAGTACAATCAAACAATTTTAACTACTCTTATTTAATGCAAGTATGAAATGACATGATGTGTGCCCTTGCCAAACCACCCTCATGCGACATCATCTTACGTTCGCGAATGCGTCCATCCCTCAGTGCTCCACATCTACCAGGCCAATGTAGTGCGATGATGAGAATGATTACCAAGTAATTATTAGTTCATTTCAAATAGCAGTATTGGGAAACTAAGGTACATCCCTTGTATCATTCCCAAACATGATCCATTCTAGGGTCGTCAGTCCTAGTTAATCTCATACGATATTATGGTTTGAGAGGTGTAGCGAAAGCGTCACAAAGGGCTCGTCACCCGTCAGCACGGATACAGATCTCACTGTATGCGGCTCAATTGCTGGCCGTCAGCTCGAGTACAGGTCTCACCGTACTCGGCTCAATCACTAGCCGTCAGCTAAAATACAGGTCTCACCGTACTCGGCTAAACTCATACTCTAGTTGCTGTGAAAGACTCGTCATCAATCACAGACCTTGGAGTATACTCGACGATACTACAGAGGACTCGTCGCCCGTCAGCACGAGTACAGGTCTCACCGTACTCGGCTCTCGCCGTAAGTATCGACAGCTCGAATACAGTGTCCCATACCACCGTATTCGGCTCACGAGTTTGGGTTACTCAATGGTCACTACGGGGAGGCATATGGCCCCAGTATAGGCCGACAGCTCGACCACGGTGCCCCATACCACCATGCCCGGCTCATGAGTCTTAGCGGATCGAGGTACCATGGTTAAAAGGGATTTCACTGGTAAGTTTGGTACCCTAGGTTCAAGCAATTACGTCCAAACATGGTAAACAAACATTAGACAGATCGGGTTACTTGACTAGCCTGACTAGCTCGAGTGCACAATCAATTTGACGACATGAAGTGCATAAGCACTTCGTGTGGCCAACCACTATCACCAACCGAAGTACGACTCGGGTTCGTCAAACACATCTCACGTGGTATATGAATCACAACCACGCTTTCAAATCCATTACTGATTGCCTGGACCATACAATAGCCCCAATCACATTCAATTGCAAATAGATAAAGCAGTAATGGATCGAGATTCAAATCATACAATCAAGTCTGGTATTATCCGTTTAGGGCTGCCAGGGCTGTTGCACGCACTCGTTGCTCCACTCCCCCATCACCCATGACGGATCATACAACGTAATTATGAATTTAAACATTCGCATTACATAATTAAAATCATACAATCAGTTGAGCATGTTATCAAGCATATCATAAAGCATATTATAAAGCATGTTATAAGCATGTTATGAAACACTATAAAACCAGGAATACAAATACATATATTACAAGTAAGCGGTTTAAGTAGACCACCTCATGGAGGTAATCATACATGTATCTAGGGAAGTTGAGAATCCCATCTCAAACCCTATCTAAGGCACTAACACTTAAGCACTTACACTCACAGGCAATTTCACCAACACTTGGAATTCACTATTTCAACATACATGACGTATGTTAGAGGAAAGTGCACTAGGGTTGTCCCTCTACCAAACTAGTATTTTATATGTATGTGTCATATTCATATAACAAACAATCATGACAATTACATCACCAAAATTTATACGTATAGGGTATTTTCTAGGATACACGATTCCAACATACATAGCGTTTACAAGGGAACCTGTATTACGGTGATTTCTTTCGCCAAGCAATTATTTTATGCGCACATAATATATTTTTACAACAATTATTCATGACAAACATATCGCTAAAATATACATGTATACGGTACTTCTTACAATACTGTATTTCTACATACATAGTGTTTATTGGTAAACATGTATTTAGGCGAATCCTTTCGCCAATTAAGTATTTTATCGATACGTCATATATCCATATGACAAATAAATATGTCAAACACATTTCCATAAAAAATACGTATACGGTATTTTATACGAATACCTAGAGTATGCGAAATACTAAATTCTACAATTTTAATCGAAACAGAAAACGGAAAGCACTTTGTACATGTGCAATTGCATGCAGATCATGAATCTACCATTATCTGACATTGAAAGCATTGAAAACCGCAACTTATACACCTAAAGTCCTCACCTTGTGTTGTAGAATCGTAACGGAGTTGATAGGTTTGCTAAGCTTCTGTATACGGGAGTTTGGCAACCTAGAGAACGAAACAGGTTAGCTATTTCATAACCTACAACCTATACAACCCTAAAACAGATTAGGGTTAGAGTTTCTTACCTAGAAACGACTCCGGAATCGCCGGGAAAGCGATGAGAATCAGGCGGTGGAGCCCGAATAGCGGTAGGGAACAACAGCAGGGAGTTCCTCCCACATCTCCCTCACTTTCTCTCTCTTTTCTCTCTCTCAAATCCAAATTCGTATGGCTGAAATGGGAGAGGGTTTAAGGTCCTTATATAGTCTAAAACTTCACCAAAATGGACTTCTGGACAAGGTTCACCTATGTTATAACCAAAGCGGAACTTTCTCAGCTCAACGGAGAACTTCTGGTGGGCCTCCTTGAGCCAAAGGTCGGACTTAAGCTCACTAACGCTGGATCTACATTCTATTAAGTTTTCGTTTCAGTCGGATATCCAGATCACGCGTGGCGGACCAGTTTCAGTTTAACGGTCAGCGGATCTCGATCGAAGATGCTGAGTACATGTAAATGTGTATGAAATTTCTCCTGATCCGAGAGTGTAATTTAGTCAGATTCTGACGGTCTGGTTGCTTAATACTGATCTGCAAGCGACGAGTCTCAGATTACTATTCAAGATATTTATTTTGGAAAGAAATAAGCGTTTTCACACTCTCTCGCTCCGGACTCAAGCGAACAGCCGTGGGACATCGTCTGGACTTGATTTTCGAAATGGTTGTCAAGCCCAGCGAGGTGGTCCTAAGTCCTTAACGTCGAGTTATTCGGACTACCGACGTGCGGTCCAGATCTGATACGGAGTTTTGATGTGCTCCCGAGAGCAACCGGGTAATGAGATTGATCCTAGATTTTAGGGTAACCTAGCGTCAATGATTTTACAAGTTTTGGGTCTTGCAGATCATATTTAAAGCGATTCAAACTGATTTCGTAGCTAATCTAGTTTAGCACTTAGTTAACTTTGTCAAATTTCTAAAGGATTTAGTCCTATAAGATTTCTGTCTGAGGTGGTACTTAGTCCTTTGTAGTTTGTATCTAAAGTGATCCAAGTTATACTACTTAGCTAGTTTAAGATAGTGTCTAGGGCGAAAGTGCTTTGAAAAATTGAAAGAACAAGGTAGTGAAGGGTGAGATTTGTGAAGGAAATGGGTTCAAAGGCGGCTTTAGACTTTGGGATTCAGTTCTGACAAGTTAATGAAGTATTAGGATCGACCCATTGCCTAAGGACGTCTAATCCCAGGTTGGCAAAAATTCGGGGCGTTACAGTTTCCGTGCAACAGCCCTGACAGCCCTAAGTGGACAATATTGGATATTTGATTGTATGATTTAAAATCTTGATCCATTACTACTTTAACTGTTCTGTAATTGATTGTGTTTGGGGCTATGATTATAGTCCAAGTAATCGGTAATGGGATTGAATTCGTGGCTGATATTCATTTTTCACCTAGGATATATCTGACGAACCCGAGTCGTACTTCGGTTGGTGGCAGTGGTTAGGCCACGCGAAGTGCTTATGCGCTTCATATCGTTCAACTTGTTGTGCGCTCGAGCTAGTCGTGCTCGTCAAGGAACCCGATTTATCTTATGTATGTTCACCATGTTTGGACGCCTCTATTTGAACCTAAGGTACCAAACTTACCAGTGAAATCCCGTTAACCATGGTACCTCGATCCGCTAAGACTCATGAGCCAGGCATGGTGGTATGGGACACCATGGTCGAGCTGTCGGCCTACGCTGGGGCCACGTGCCTCCCCGTAGTGACCAATGAGCAACCAGACTCGTGAGCCGATTATGGTGGTATGGGATATTATATTCGTGCTACCGGCCTCCATTGATAAGGTGATGGGGGAGTGGTGTAACCTTTGTGCGTAACAGCCCAGGTAGCCCTTTGTAGTGACCTCGAGTATACTCTGAATTTATGGTGAGGCGACGAGTTTTGCCATGGTGTATAAAGTATGAACTAGGCCTGTATCTGTATAGTGATGAATCGTTAAAGAGATGATGGGGGAGTGGTGTAACCTTTGTGCGTAACAGCCCTGGCAGCCTCTGCAGCGACCTAAAAACACATTATCGTATGAGATTAACTAGGATTGATGACCCTATAATGGATCATGTTTGGGAATGATACAAGGGAGGTACCGTAGTTTTCTAATACTGCTGTTTGAAATAGACTAATAATAACTCAGTAATCATGCGCATCATGCATTGCATGTGCCTGGAAGATGTGGAGCACTGAGGAATGCAAGCATGCCGCGAACGTAAGATGGTGTCGCACGAGGGAGTGTGTGGTGAGGGCATCCATCATGACTGCATTCATACTTGCATTAGAAGTGTTCGACTTTACTGCTTTATCATTACTGCTTGACTGTTTTGATAACATGTTAACCTATGCTTTATTGTTCCACTGAGTTGATCACTCACTCCCACGTTACGGGATGGTGTTCTGAACACCCACCGGACTTTGTTTGATTATAGATGGCGACGCTACTTCTGAGGCAGAGCTGGACTTTTGTGACGACGAGGATGCTTTCTCGTATATGTTGTTTTCTGGCGGCTTCGTGTGAGCCGTGCCTTGATCGATGGGGTTGCAGAGATGTTGACTAGAGGACCTTTCACCTTTGGTATATTTTGAAATTGTACTTGTAATTATTTAACCTGCTAACGTTATCACACTCTGGAGACTCACCACAGTTTATATATTTTATCTATCTATCACAGTCTTCCTCTTACAAATTTAACTGTCTCTGGAGTATGATATGCTGTTTTGGCTTAAGCTCACTCATGTTCACTACACTAATACAGAAAACATTCAATCATCATTAATTTTGTTGCATAAGTGATGCGTTGGAACTCGAGAGTTGAGTTTATGCTCGACCCCCAATTTTCAGGGCGTTACAAGATGGTATTAGAGCATGATTTGGATTAAACCGGACCTGAGTTATAGTCACACGATGCACTCTGACGCACTCTGAATTATGAAGGGGGCGATAAAACCTAGAAACCATAATCGAATCCCAAGTTTCGCTGACAGGTGAGACTATACGTGTCGGCGAGACTATATGGTAATTTAGTCCACAACGTATCTTTGGTCGTATGAAATGACCTAAGTTGGCCATCAGTCGATGGGTTTGAGTCATTCCCTAGAAACGAATGCCCTTAGGTTGTGGGTCAACCACAACACCTTACACTTCATTTCAAAGGCTAGAACCCCTTTTTTATCCAATTCCTTCAAAATCTCTCCTTGCACCACTTCATTCTTTAATTTTTTTCTAAATACTTTCATACCAGCTATAAATTCTAACGTATAAATGATGAAGAATAATACTTAAACAAAAAGTTACTATAAATAGTAAATATATGTATAAATTGAATTTTTGACCATTCAAACTTTGGAATCAAACCAAATAAATGGGTTAGTTGGATAGATTAGCTTCTCCTACCACAAAATCATATGCCACACGTCTCATAAACTCATTCCGGTTTACAAATTGGTCCCAAAAACACCTCAAACGAAGTCGGGGGGCTACATGAGTCATTCCGGGAGGGACCATGGTGGACCCAGGGTGCATTTTGCACCTTGAGAGGGTGGAGAACACCACTTAGCTGCAGTGGCACGGTGCCGGGCAAGGCAGACCATGGCGGAACCGTGGTCACCACAGTCGACCGCGGTCCAGTGGGCCCGGGCGGGTTGCAGTTCATTGGCTGGCCCGTTTTCGGCCACATTTTTCTACAATTTTGGTTCGACTTCAAAAAGTCATATCTCCCTCGTTATAAATCCGATTTAGGTGATTCAAAATCCAGATTTAAGCTTGATAAGTCTAGTTTCATATAAAAATAAGTAAAAAATATAATAAAATATAGTTAAATATCAGTCGTTGTGTCAACTGTCAGAAAATCATTAGTTTGGACAGCTGCTGCTTCTAGAATTTTTAGAATTTTTCTACAAGACAAAATCTAATGAAATTTGGTGGAGATGAAGTATACTTAATGATGAACTACTAAAAAAATAATTAAAATAATAGACCAATTAGAAATGTCAAAAAAAGGCGTAGAACTTCCCTAGGCACGTGTAGTGCCTACCAAATTTTGTGGGGGCCCCTATTTCACATCCGTTTTGCCCGCTTTCTCTCAAAGTACCTCCAAGCTCTCCGTTTCTCTAAAAATTATTGTTTTTGCTCTCAAATCTCTCTCCCAATCACCTAATCCCTCATTTTTGGCTACAACACATCCACATTCATCGTTCATAGTAACACCTACCCTATACCTTTCCGTTTTATTTCATTTGGGCTCTTACATGCCCCATTTGGAGCTCAAAAATGTGTAAGCTCTCAACCCAACCCATCTTTCCATTTTCCCTCTTTATTCCCTTTCATTTGTGCCTATATATGCTCAAGATTCCAAAACCTAACAACCCCTCTCCTATCTCCCATGTTTTCCAATACCAAGTTTGAAATGTATGCAGTTAAACGTAAATCCCGTATTTTTCTTTCAAATTACACTTAGAAATTCATTATCCTGGTATTTGAAATTCCCATCTCACACTTTCCAACACAAGGCTCATTTTCCAAAGCCTGTACTATTAATTTTAATCCCCTCCCACCCTCCTACCAAACATGTCATTCCAAATCCCAATGAGGGATTAGCAAGGCAGTCCCATTTACTACAACTTAAGACCACTGGCCAAATAGTGTTGAAGTGCTAAAGTCCCTTGATATACATTAACTCACCACACTCTGACAGCTTAAGCTTTTATAGTAAATGGTTGTTTGACAAATAGGCCCTTAGAGTTTTGGACCTAGAGTGGTGTTCCTAGATTTCAACAGACCTGACCGTATAGGAAATCCAACAAGTAATAATGTGAACCTTAGGACCTTCTTAGCTAGTATGAACATGTGTGTGATACTTGAGCATAGTTAAATTCAAGTGCAGGCAACTCAATTCCAATTAGACAACTTTGACCCTAAGTGATAAAACCCTTCCTGTATTAGAAATGATGTAAAATCATCTAGTGTATAAGTATAGACTTTAGATTTCAACTATTAGATTACCACTACTCATAAATTAAGACTAGGCTACTGGTTCTACTAAGGAATGTAAAGGACTGATTATGCTAAGATAATTGAAAGATATTTGAAAGATAGACTTAGTTAATAGGCTGGATTAGGTTCGAGTGAGACCTCACTCTTTCGTCAGACCCCTTAATACTCATAGACTCCTTTAATAACTCTTAGGAAGGTTGTTTGACGTAGAACTATTCACGCTCATAGAAAACTTATATATCCATTGGATTTAATGTTAGGTCAAATCAATACAACCCTTAGAAATGCCTTCCCAAAGACTTATTATAATCGGGAACACGGAGTAGGGGAACTATGTCTATAAGCGAGGTATTTGCAGTTTAAGTTGAATTCTCAATCCTGGAAGTGACCAATGAACCCTATGCTCTGATCAAGCAGAAGGTCGGGATCAACTAGGATTAAGAACTGATACAATAATTTTCTGTCCTAGCTAGGCAGAAGGTCCATGTATCCGACTCAGACCCACTACACAACTTTCCTTCCATGTTGGCCCGACCACTTACAACCAAAGGTTTATAACGTCGTCTTTGAGAAGTGTTAAGAACATATAGTCAATAGAGATTTTCTTTTTAGGCCCAAGGAATTTCCCAAATAGATAACAGACAGTTAGGAATTCGGTCCCAAATCACATGCCATGTTGGCATACATATTGTGCACATGAACATAGAAAGATAGCCTGCCCGTTAAGCTAGACATGACTAAATAGGATAAGTCTGGACCGTGACAAAACTCCTTGGTAGGATTAGGCATCTTGCCATAGACTCACACCTGTCCCTGAAATCAACCACAATACCCATCATCTTTAGCTCCTTTCTATAATCATAGGTACCAGCCATAATACGCATCATCAATGAAAGAAAGACCATTGTGTTGGAGGATTGTTTCCTGTTTCGTGTCAAGGATAGGTCCTACATTATACCTTGTTCTGACATACGGAATAGGACATAAATCTTGAACCCTGGAGGTAGAAATAAATTTTTAAGGGAGGTAGAATACCTAATACACCTCTTTGCGTGGTGGACCTTAACCCACTGGCCCAGGATCGAAACTGTACTCGTTGAATACGAACATAATAGGAGCCCTAACAAGTTCTACTAGGAGAAACCGTTTTTTGGATGATCTACTAAATTGATTCACCATTTCCTTGGACATAGATAATAACAAGGATTCTCTTAGTCTAAGATTTAAAGGGCAACCTTAGAAATAGACAGTTTGAGCCTTTCAATGATGGACATTCCCTACATTTTTAAAGTGATCGGTCTACGGAGTTACTGAAATATACAACTACGAAGCATTTGCGGCTTCACCCAAATTCTCAATCCTGGGTGACTACTAATGGACTCACTGCTTAGCCGAGCAAAACACTAGGATCTACTAGGATTCGGAAGGGATATGATGAGCTTTCTACCCTAGCCCGATAGATGATCGATGTATCGGGATCAAGCCCACTATAACTGTCTCTCCGTATTGGTCAAACATTGAAAATAGCTATCTTACTCTAACTAGTTGGGAATCGAAGTCAAGACTCCAAATAGGTAAAGAAATAAATTATAGCAAACCATCCGGGTATGAGAAATGGATAAAGAAATAAGTTTTAAGGGAGGTAGACTAAAATGAACCAGGCTAGTATATACCCTACCACACGTAGAAACTCGAAATCAATAAAACTTAGGTAAAGAAATAATTAAATTTTTCCTTATTACCCTTAGGCAATTTTGGGGACAAAATTTTATTTTAAGGGGGGTAGATTGTAACATGCTGAATTTTTGCCAATCTGGAATTAGGCATCCTTAGGCAATGGGTCGATCCTAGCACCTTATTAACCTGTCAGAACTCAATCCCAAAGTCTAAAGCCACTTTTGAACCCATTTCCTTCACAAAATCCCACCCTTCACCACCTTGTTCTTTCACTTTTTCTAAGTACTTTCACCCTAGACACTCTTAAACTAGCTAAGTATATAACTTGGATCACTCTATATACAAACTGCAAAGGCCCAAGTACCACCTTAAACAGAAATCTTACAGGACTAAATCCTTTAGAAATTTGACAAAGTTAACTAAGTGCTAAACTAGATTAGCCATGAAATCCACTAGAATCATTTTAAATACGATCCGCAAGACCCAAAACTTGTAGAATCATTGACACTAGGTTACCCTAAAATCTAGGATCACACTCATTACCCGACTGCTCTCGGGAGCACATTGAAACTCCGTATCAGATCTGGACCGCACGTCGGAAGTCCAATTAACACGAAGTTATAGACTTAGGACCGCCTCACTGGGCTTGACAACCATCTCAGAAATCAAATCCAGACAGTGTCCCACGGCTGTTCGCTTGAGTCCGGAGCGTGAGAGGGTGAGAACACTTGTTTTCTTTACAAAATAAATATCTCAAATAATAATCTGAGACCTGTCGTTCGCGAGTTAATTTTAATCAAACAGACCATCAGAATCAGGCCAAATTACACCCTTGGATCATGAAAATTTTCATAAACATATTCATGTACTCGGAGTCTCCGATCGAGGTTCACTGACTGTTGAACTGAAACTGGTCCGCCACACGTGATCTGGAGTTCGACCGGAACAAAAACTTAACTAAACCTAGATCCACTGTTAGTGAGCTTAAGTCCGACCTTTGGCTCAAGGGGGGCCGCCAGATGTCCTCCATTGAGCTAAAACGGCCTCGCTTTGGCTATAACCTAAGTATAACTTGACCTGGAGTCTATTTTAGAGTATTTTTAGGCTATATAAGGACCTTAGAACTCTCTCTCTCACAATCATACGAATTTAAGAGAAACCCTCGGGAGAGAAGAGACAAAAGAGAGAGAAAATGTGGGAGATGTGAGAGGTCCTTCCTACCGCTCTACATGCTCCATCACCGCTTTCTAATCGCTTCCCTAGCGATTTCAGCTCCATTTCTAGGTAAGAAACCCTAACCCTAATCTGATTTGGGGCTTTGGTGGTTGTAAGTTATGAAGTAACTGACCTGAATCATGTAATAGGTAGTTAGCTCATCGTAGGAGGAAGCCTAACCAGTCTAGCGAGTTTATTTCGCTTCTACGGCTAAAAGGTGAGGACTTTAGGTGTATAGGTTACAGTTTTCAATGCTTTCAATGTCAGATAATGATAGATTGATGATCTGTATGCAATTGCACATGTACAAAGTGCTGTCTGTTTTCCGTTTCGATTAAAGATGAAGAATATGAAATTTTACATACTCTAGGTATTTGTAGAAAGTACCGTATGCATATAAATTTTAGAAATGTGTTTACCATGATTATTTGTTGTATGAATATATTATATATGGATAAAATACTTATTTGGTGAAAGGACTCGCCCTAATATATGTTTTGCTAATATACACTGTATGTTGAAATAGTGTATTCTAGAAAGTACCGTATACGTATAAAATTTGGAAATGTGTTTGCCATGATTATTTACTGTATGAACATATTATATATGTGTAAAATATTTGTTTGGCGAAAGGACTCGACCTAATATATGTTTTACTAATATACACTATGTATGTGAAACTAGTGTATTCTAGGTGTTTGTGAAAATGACTGAATGAGTATAGAATTCTCATTCGTACTCGTCATGACTAATTGTCATGGATATATGATTGTTGTATTGGCAATACCCCTTTGACGAAAGGATTTGCCCTAAATCACGCTACGGCCAATATACACTATATGGGTTAAAACGTGTAGCCCAAGTGTTTATGGAAATGACTGAATGAACATGGAACTTGAATTCCTGCTTGCCATGACTATCTGTCGTGGGTGCACGCATGTTATAATTGGGGTAACTCCCTAGTGAAAGGATTTGGCCTAATACCTATGTGATTAACATACGTCGTGTATGTTGATGTATGTAGTCTAAAGTATTTGTTGAAATGTCTGGATGAGTAGTAGTTAGTAAATTGTAATGTATAAAGGTGTTGAGATAGGATTCTCAACTACCTTTGTGATGTGTATGATTTCCTTCATGTAAGTTATTTAGTTTAATCGCTTACTGTTTTATGAAACATATGTGTTTGGATTTTCTGTTTGCATTATGTTTTATAACATGTTTGTTAATATGTTTGAATTACTTGTTTATTTAATCCTGCGCTGATTACTTTACATGTTTATGTTGTATTCCATAAAATCCGTGAAGGGTGATGGGAGAGTGGTGCAACGTTTCCGTGCAACAGCCCTGACAGCCCTAAGCGGACAATATTGGATATTTGATTGTATGATTTGAAATCTTGATCCATTACTGCTTTAACTATTCTGTAATTGATTGTGTTTGGGGCTATGATTATAGTCTAGGTAATCGGTAATGGGATTGAATTTGTGGTTGAGATTCATTTGCCATGTAGGATGTGTCCGACGAACCCGAGTCATACTTCGGTTGGCGATAGTGGTTAGGCCACGCGAAGTGCTTATGCGCTTTATGTCGTTCAACTTGTTGTGCGCTTGAGCTAGTCGAGCTCGTCAAGCAACTCGATTTGTCTTATGTATGTTCACCATGTTTAGACGCCTCTGTTTGAACCTAGGGTACCAAACTTACCAGTGAAATCCCGTTAACCATGGTACCTCGATCCGCTAAGACTCATGAGTCAGGCATGGTGGTATGGGACATCGTGGTCGAGCTGTCGGCCTACGCTGGGGCCACGTGCCTCCCCATAGTGACCAGTGAGCAACCAGACTCATGAGCCGATTATGGTGGTATGGGACACTATATTCGTGTCGTTGCCCTACATTGATAAGGTGATGAGGGAGTGGTGTAACCTTTATGCGTAACAGCCCTGACAGCCCTTTGTAGTGACCTCGAGCATACTCTAAATTTACGGTGAGGCGACGAGTTTTGCCGCGGTGTATAGAGTATGAACTAGGCCTGTATCTGTATATTGATGAATCATAAAAGAGGTGATGGGGGAGTGGTGTAATGTTTGTGTGTAACAGCCCTGGTAGCCTCTGCAGCGACCTAGAAACACATTATCATATGAGATTAACTAGGACTAACGAGCCTAAAATGGATCATGTTTGTGAATGATACAAGGGAGGTACCTTAGTTTCCCAATACTGCTATTTGAAATGGACTAATAACAACTCGGTAATCATGCTCATCATGCATTGCATGTGCTTGGAAGATGTGGAGCACTGAGGAATGCAAGCATACGGCAAACGTAAGATGGTGTCGCATGAGGGAGTTTCTGGTGAGGGCATCCATCATGACTGCATTCATACTTGCATTAATAAGAGTAGTTAGGAGTGTTCGACTTTACTACTTTACCATTATTTCTTGACTGTTTTGATAACATGTTAACCTATGCTTTATTGTTCCACTGAGTTGATCACTCACTCCCATATTACGAGATGGTGTTCCGAACACCCACCAGACTTTGTCTGATTGCGGATGGCGATGCTACTTCTGAGGTGGAGACGGACTTCTGTGACGACGAGGATGCTTTCTCGTATATGTTATTTTCTGGTGGCTTCGTGTGAGCTGTACCTTGATCGACGGGGTTACAGGGATGTTGACTAGAGGACCTTGCACCTTTGGTATATTTTGAAATTGTACTTGTAATTATTTAACCTGTTAACGTTATCACAGTCTAGAGACTCACCACAGTTTATATATTTTATCTATCTATCACAGTCTTCCGCTTGCAAATTCAACTATCTCTAGAGTATGATATGCTGTTTTGGCTTAATCTCACTCATGTTCACTACACTAATATAGACAACATTCAATCATCATTCATTTTGTTGCATAAGTGATGCGTTGGAACTCGGGAGTTGAGTTTATGCTCGACCCCCGATTTTTAGGGCGTTACACGCATTAATGCTTGGCCTCTCCCTTAATTAAATATACTCCCAATGAACCCGCTACTGGGTCGTACATCTCATGGTCTCAAATATCTTCTCCACCTAGGAGCGCCATCTCTCGGCCACATTTGGATTGAGCTCTCCCTGGAATCGCGGGGGATCAAGCCGAAGAAAATCTTGCAATAGGGCACTCGTGCACTCCTGCTCTTCTTGCTCTGGGGTCTTAGCGGGGCGTCTGCCCTGCCCATGGAGGGCAGCTGTCACAGGCTAGAGCATCTGCTACAATTGATCAACATTAATTGACACAGTAGGGGTGGTGCTAGTCTCGGACGGGGGTGTAGGATCTGTAGGAGTCTCAGGTGGGGGAATGGGACTGCAGGTGGTGGAGTGGGAGCCGCTCGGGTCGCTCGGGTCTCCCTCTTAGGTGTCATGTCCTACAAAAAGGAACAAGGGGCCTATCAGCCTTGAGAAAGGCACACACGTTAGGGAACTAAATCGGATGGTTATGAACCGGGACCTAATCATTTTAAGTTCATAGAAGATATGTGATGTTGTGATGAGTTATTCCTAAGTTATGCTCTGATACCAACTCGTGTCACGCCCCAAACTTGAGGACCGGGCTTAGAAAATTCTCGGTCGCTGAATCTGGGGCTGACAGCCTCTATAGTACCCCATTCTCGGCTCCTGGCACCCTTATACCAGGTTCCAATCCTAGGATCCTACAATGAGGATTTTTAATATAAATTTATTTTATAAGAAGCATAACCCTTAAACAATAGCCATAACATCACCACATATCCACTATATAAAAAAATTTTTAGTACAATGCATGAAGGGAAATACAATGTCAATATCAAAGACTCTAGAAACTCAACGACATACTCCTAACTCAGCACTGCTGCATCGTCCCAGCGTCACTTGCATGCAATGATTGTGCATAAGCTTATAAAAAGCTTAGAGGTGTAAGTGTGTGCGCAAGGTAATTGCCAAGTATGCAATATCAGGGTAACGCGGAAACATGCTGGTAAGTCTAAGAATGCTATCAGCCGTACTAAGGCTATGCAATGCAAGGCTTACATGGCCAATGTCATATGTGAGATGCAACTCAAGCATGCCAGTGTTCACCACCCCAATTATAGGGTCACGATGTAGTAATAATCTCGGTAAGACTGAGGTGAAATCCATAGGGATTGAACCTTGTACGTAATCTGAAAGGAACCATAACTAGAACTAGAAAAAGATGTAATCTAAATCAGGAGAATTTAAGAGAATAATTGTAAATTATTAAATTAACACTTTTAAAATTCAAAGGTGGGAAAACTAAGGTTTTCAAGGATTCACTTATAGAGATCAGGGAGATCTATGAATGATTCACGAACACAACTGGAATCAGAGTCCTATCTTCATCCAATTGGAAGATATGTCATTAAAAATCAGCTATGAACTTCCTTTGATATAGTTCTCAATAGATAAGAGGCATTAGAAATATAATTGATTCCATCACAAAACCATGCCCATGAGACAAAGATCGAGGATGTAGTGAATGTTACCACGACTTAGCTTTCTCCTTCAAAGAAAAAGGAAAGAGTTTAAGCCTGACCATGTCATCAGACACGTTAGGAAAGTATAGAGAAGCTATGATCTCATCAAACTCTTTTAAGTTTAAATATGGATTTTCATATTAAAGGCTATGAAATTTTGGTAGGAGTTGGATCAGCCCTATATTGATATCCATGTGTCCCGTATTCTCTGGAAAAACCATTGATAAGGGCATGCTCACCCTCGCCGATTGTAAATAATCTCGTAAAGTACGAGGTGAGGTGGTTGATGAACCTCATTCTCATCCTGGACTTCCCCAACCCAAGGTTGAGGTTGTCCTTTTGGTTAATTGGCGAGTTGATTTATAGCCATAACCTCAGTTAACTCTGAGGATCTCGAGTGGTGTTTAGTCATGCGATAGATAGTTAACCCCTTAACCAATCTTCCTTTAGTTAAGAGACGTCGAGTGTTGTCACGGACCCACTTGAACATGAAACACTCTCAGCCCTCAATCTCAAATTCTAACCTAAACCTAAAAGAAAGAAAGGACAGAGAAATATAGAAATAGAGAGAGGAATTGGAAAGAAATTACCAAATTAGAAGTTCCTAATTGAAATCCTGTAAAATAAAACAAAACATGTCAGTTTCTAAAATTAGGAATTCTAAAATTAAAAAGATAGAAAAATTAGAAAGAGATTTCCAATAATAAAGTTTATATCAAGATCCTATAAAATATGAAAGTTAGGTTAGTTTCCAAAAATCAAATAGAAAAACCTAAACCTAAAATTAGAAAACCCTAATCTTAACCTAATTCTAAAACTAGTAAATCTTTTTTTTTTTTAAATGCAACCGTTAATCCCCGGCAACGGTGCCAAAAACTTGTTCACCACCCTAAGTATAGGGTTGCGATCTAGTAATAATCTCGATAAGACCGAGGTAGAATCCACATGGACTGAACCTTGTACGTAATCTGAAAGTAACCAGAACTAGAACTAGAAGAAGATGTAATCTAAATCAGGAGAATTTAAGAGAAAAATTGTAAATTATTAAACTAAAACTTGTAAAATTCAAAGGTGGGAAAACTAGGTTTTCTAGGGAGATCTATGCTTAATTCAGGAACACAACTGGAATCAGAGCCATATCCTCAACAAATTGGAAGATATGTCATTACAACTCAACTATGAACTCCCGTTGATCTAGTTCTTAATAGACGAGTGGTACTAGAAGTACAATTGATTCCATCAGAAAACCATGCCCAAGAGACAAAGATCAAAGACGTAGTGAATGTAACCGCGTTGTAGATATCTCTTTCAAAGAAAAATGAAAGAGTTTCAGCCTGATCATGACGTCAGACACATTAGGAAAGCATAGAATGGCTACGACCTCATCAAACTCTTTTAAGTTTAAATATGGATTTTTAGATTCAAGCCCATGAAATTTTGGAAGGAGTCAGATCACCCCTGGCTTGATATCCATCTGTCCCGTATTCTCTGGAAAAACCATGCATGAGGGCGTGCTCACCCCCGCCAGTTGTAAATAATCTCGTAAAGTATGAGGTGGGGTGCTTGATGCACCTCATTCTCATCCTATACTTCCCTAACCCGAGGTTGAGGTTGTCCTTCTGGTTTATTGGCCAGTTGATTTGCAACCATAACCTCAGTTAACTCTGAGGATCTCAAGTGGTTTTTAGTCCTACGATAGATAGTTAATCCCTCAACCAATCCTCCTTCAGTCAAGAGACGTCGAGTGTTATCACAGACCCACATGGGCATGAAACACTCTCAGCCCTCAATCTCAAATTCTAACCTAAACTTAAAAGAAAGAATGGAAATAAAAATATAGAAATAGAGAGAGGAGTTGGAAAGAAGTCACCAAATTAAAAGTTCCTAATTGAAATCCTTTAAAATAAAATAAAACAAGTCAGTTTCTAAAAATAGGAATTTTAAAATTAGAAAGATAGAAAATTTAGAAAGAGATTACCAATTATAAAGTCTACATCAGGATCCTATAAAATAGGAAAGTTATCTTAGTTTCTAAAAATCAAACAGAAAAATCTAAAACTAAAATTAGAAAACCCTAATCTTAACCTAATTCTAAAACTAGTTAATCTCAGAAAAATGCAACCGTCAGTCCTCGACAACGGTGCCAAAAACTTGTTCACCACCCAAGTATAGGGTCGTGATGTAGTAATAATCTCGGTAAGACCGAGGTCGAATCCACACGGACTGAACCTTGTACGTAATCTAAAAGTAACCAGAACTAGAACTAGACGAAGATGTATTGTAAATCAGGAGAATTTAAGAGAATCATTGTAAATTATTAAACTAAAACTTGTAACATTCAAAGGTGGGAAAACTAGGGTTTCCAGGGATCCACTTGTAAAGATCAGGGATATCTACGCTTGATTCACTAACTCATCTGGAATAAAAGTCCTATCTTCTTCCAATTGGAAGATATGTCATAAAAAATCAACTATGAACTTCCTTTGATCTAGTTCTCAATAGACAAGGTATTAGAAGTCGAGTTGATTTCATCACAAAACCATGCCCATGAGGCAAAGATCAAGGACGTAGTGAATGTAAGCACGTTTTAGCTTTCTCTTTCAAAGAAAAAGGAAAGAGTTTCAGCCTGACCATGTTGTCAGACACGTTAGGAAAGCATAGAGTGGCTATGATCTCATCGAACTCTTTTGAGTTTAAATATGGATTTTCATGCTCAAGCCCATGAAATTTTGGAAGGAGTTAGATCACCCCTAGCTTGATATCCATGTGTCCCGTATTCTCCAGAAAAACTTTACATGAGGGCATGCTCATCCACGCCAGTTGTAAATAATCTCGTAAAGTACAAGGCGGGGATGCTTGGTGCACCTCATTCTCATCCTAAACTTCCCCAACCCGAGGTTGTGATTGTCCTTCTTGTTGATTTGTCAACTGATTTACAACCTAAACCTCAGTGAACTATGAGGATCTCGTGTGGTGGTTAGTCCTGCGATGGATAGTTAACCCCTCAACCAATCTTCCTTCAGTCAAGAGATGTCGAGTGTGGTCACGGACCCACTTCGGCATGAAACACTCTCAGCCCTCAATCTTAAATTCTAACCGAAACCTAAAAGAAAGAAAGGGAATAGAAATGTTGAAATAGAGAGAAGTGTTGGAAAGAAGTTACCAAATTA
Source organism: Magnolia changhungtana (assembly GCA_030180095.1). Lineage (NCBI taxonomy): Eukaryota > Viridiplantae > Streptophyta > Magnoliopsida > Magnoliales > Magnoliaceae > Magnolia > Magnolia changhungtana. The sequence goes on from JASAUF010000446.1 coordinate 3,339,695, forward strand.
AAAGTTCCTAATAGAAATCCTATAAAATAAAATAAAGTAAGTCAGTTTCTAAAAATGGGAATTTTGAAATTAAAAAGATAGAAAAATTAGAAAGAGGTTACCAATTATAAAGTTTATATTAAGATCCTATACAATAGGAAAGTTATCTTAGTTTCTAAAAATCAAACAGAAAAATCTAAAACTAAAATTAGAAAACCCTATTCTTAACCAAATTCTAAAAGTAGTTAATCTCAGAAAAACACAACCATCAGTCCTCGGCAACGGTGCCAAAAACTTGTTCACCACCCAAGTATAGGGTCGTGATGTAGTAATAATCTCAGTAAGACCGAGGTCGAATCCACATGGACTGAACCTTGTACGTAATCTGAAAGTAACTAGAATTAGAACTAGACGAAGATGTAATCTAAATCAGGAGAATTTAAGAGAATCATTGTAAATTATTAAACTAAAACTTGTAAAATTTAAAGGTGGGAAAGGTAGGGTTTCCAGGGATCCACTTGTAGAGATAGGGAGATCTTTGCTTGATTCACTAACTCATCTGGAATAAGAGTCCTATCTTCTTCTAATTGGAAGATATGTCTTTAAAAATTAACTATGAACTTCTTTTGATCTAGTTCTCAATAGACAAGAGGTATTAGAAATAGAATTGATTCCATCACAAAACCATGCCCATGAGGAAAAGATCAAAGACGTAGTGAATGCAACCACGGCTTAGCTTTCTCTTTCAAAGAAAAAGGAAAGAGTTTCAGCCTGACCATGTTGTCAAACACTGTAACGCCCCGAATTTTTGCCAACCTGGGATTAGACATCCTTAGGCAATGGATCAATCCTAATACAGGTTTAACTTCTTAAATGCTCAATTAAAGCCTCAAATCTCCTTTGAACTCATTTCCTTCACAAATCTCACCCTTCATCACCTTGATCTTCCAATTTTTCTAAGAACTTTCACCCTAGACACTATCTTAAACTAGCTAAGTAGTATAACTTGGATCACTTTATATACAAATTACAAAGGCCTGAGTACCACCTCGACCAGAAATCACTTAGGACTAAATCCTTTAGAAATGAGACAAAGTAACTAGGTGTGAAACCAGATTAACTACGAAATCCGTTTGAATCGCTTTAAATACGATCTGCAAGACCCAAAACTTGTAGAATCATTGACGCTAGGTTGCCCTAAAATCTAGGATCAAACTCATTACCCGGCTACTCTCGGGAGCATCTTGAAACTCCGTATTAGATCTAGACCGCACGTCGGAAGTCCGAATAACTCGAAGTTAAGGAATTAGGACCGCCTCATTGGGCTTGACAACCATCTCGGAAATGCCATTCGATCGCGTCCGGAGCGAGAGAGTGTGAAAAACACTATTCCCTTTACAAAATAAATATCTGGAATAGTGATCTGGCATCATTTGTTTGTGGATCAGTATTAAGCAACCAGACCGTCAGAATCTGACCAAATTACACCCTCGGATCAGGAAAAATTTCATACACATTTACATGTACTCGGAATCTCCGATCGAGATCCGCTGACCGTTGAACTGAAACTGGTCCGCCACGCGTGATTTGGAATCCCGACCGAAATGAAAACTTAATAGAACGTAGATCCAGCGTTAGTGAGCTTAAGTCCAACCTTTGGCTCAAGGAGGCCTGCCAGAAGTCCTCTGTTGAGCTGAAACAGGTCCGCTTTGGTTATAACATAAGTATACTTTGACCTGGAGTCTGTTTTGGGGAATTCTAAGACTATATAAGGACCTTAAACCCTCTCCCATTCCAGCCATACGAATTTGGATTTGAGAGAGAGAAAAGAGAGAGAAAGTGAGGAAGATGTGGGAGGAACTCCCTACTGCTGTTCCCTGCCGCTATTCGGGCTCCACCGCCTGATTCTTATCGCTTTCCCGGCAATTTCGGCATCGTTTCTAGGTAAGAAACCCTAACCCTAACCTGTTTTAGGGTTGTATAGGTTGTAGGTTATGAAATAGCTAACTTGTTTCGTTCTCTAGGTTGCCAAACTCCCATATACGGAAGCTTAGCGAACCTATCGACTCCGTTACGATTCTACGACAAAAGGTGCGGACTTTAGGTGTATAGGTTATGGTTTTCAATGCTTTCAATGTCAGATAATGATAGATTCATGATCTACATGCAATTTCACATGTACAAAATGGTTTCTGTTTTCTGTTTCAATTAGAATTGTAGAATTTGGAAATTCACATACTCTAGGTATTCGTATAAAATACCGTATACGTATTTTTTTTGGAAATTTGTTTGACATGTTTATTTGACGTATGGATATATGACGTATGGATAAAATACTTATTTGGCGAAAGGATTCGCCTAAATACATGTTTACTAATAAACACTATGTATGTAGAAATACGGTATTGTAAGAAGTACCGTATACATGTATATTTTAGTGATGTATTTGTCATGATTAATTGTCGTATCAATATATTATGTGCGTATAAAACATTTGCTTGGCGAAGGGAATCGCCGTAATACATGTTTGCTTGTATACACTATGTATGTTGAAAATGCGTATTCTAGAAAATACTGTATACGTATAAATATTGGGAGATGAATTTATCATGATTATTTGCTGTAGTAATATATTATACATGGATAAAATACCCACTTGGCTAAGGGATAGCCCTAATACATGTTTTACTAACATACACCATGTATGTTGTAATAGTGTATTCTAAGTGTTTGTGAAAATGATTGAATGAGTACCGAATTCTCATTCGTACTCGCCATGACTAGTTGTCATGGATTCATGATTGTTGTATTGGCGATACCCCTTTTGATGAAAGGATTTTCCCTAAATTACGCCACGGCCAATAGACACCATATATGCTAAAATGTGTGGCCCAAGTGTTTGTGGAAATGACTGAATGAATATGGAACTTGGATTCCTGCTTGCCATGACTATCCGTCGTGGGTGTACGCATGTTATGATTGGGGCAACTCCCTAGTGAAAGGATTTGGCTTAATGCCTATGTGATCGACATATGTCATGTATGTTGATGCATGGTTGTTTAAGTGTTTCTTGAAATGTCTGAATGAGTAGTAGTTAGCAAATTGTAATGTATAAGGGTGTTGAGATATGATTCTCAACCTCTTTTAACTGTGTATGATCTCCTTGGATTGTTGTGTGATTAGGAATTGAACATGTATAAACTCATGCTTGTGTTGTGATTCATAACATGCTCAACTGCTTTATGATTATAACTATGTAATGCATATGTTTAAATTTATATTTACGTTGTATGATCCGTCATGGGTGATGGGGGAGCGGAGCAACGAGTGCGTGCAACAGCCCTAGCAGCCCTAAACGGATAATACCATACCTTGATTGTATGAGTGGAATCTTGATCCATTACTGTTTTATCTATCTGCAAGTTATCATGTTTGGGGCTATGATTATAGTCCAGACAATCGGTACCAGAATTGAATTCGTGGCTGCGATTCATTTACCACGTGAGATGTGTTCGACGAACCTGAATCGTACTTCGGTTGGCGATAGTGGTTGGCCACGCGAAGTGCTTATGCACTTTATGTCGTTCAACTTGTTGTGCGCTCAAGCTAGCCGAGCTCGTCAAGTAACCCGATCTGTCTTATTTATGTCCACCATGTTTGGTCGCTACTGCCTGAACCTAGGGTACCAAACTTACTAGTGAAATCCCTTTTAACCATGGTACCTCGATCCACTAAGACTCATGAGCCGGGCATGGTGGTATGGGATACCGTGGTCGAGCTGTCGGCCTACGCTGGGGCCACATGCCTCCCCGTAGTGACCAGTGAGCAACCAGACTCGTGACCCGATTATGGTGGTATGGGACACTATATTCGAGCTATCGATACTTACGGTGAAAGCCGAGTACGGTGAGACCTGTGCTCGTGCTGACGGGCGACGAGTCCTCCGTGGTATCTTCGAGTATATTCCAAGGTCTGTGATTGGCGACGAGTCTTTCACAGCAACTGGAGTATGAGTTGAGCTGAGTACGGTGAGACTTGTATTCGAGTTGACGGCTAGTGATTGAGCCGAGTACCTTGAGACCTGTACTCGAGCTAACGGTCAGCAATTGAGCCGCATACGGTGAGATCTGTATCCGTGCTGATGGGTGACGAGCCCTTTGTGATGCCTTCGCTACGCCTCTCAAACCATAATATCGTATGAGATTAACTAGGACTGATGACCCTAGAATGGATCATGTTTGGGAATGATACAAGGGAGGTACCTTAGTTTTCCAATACCGCTGTTTGAAATAGACTAATAATAACTCGGTAATCATGATCATCATCGCACCGCATGTGCTTAGTAGATGTGGCGCACTGAGGGAGTTAAGCATTCGCGAACGTAAGATGATGTCGCATGAGGGTGGTTTGGCAAGGGCATACAGCATCATGTCATTTCATTCTCACACTTAATAAGAGTAGTTAGAATTGTTTGATTTGTATTTAGAATTGTTTGATTTGTATTGCTTTATCATTACTGTTTGATTGAATTGATAACATGTTAACCTATGCTTTACTGTTCCACTGAGTTGATCACTCACTCCCACGTTACGGGACGGTGTTGTACACACCAACCAGATTTGTTGAATTTCAGATGATGGCGATGCTTATGAAGCAGAGCCGGACTACTTCTATGGTGATGAGGAGGAGTTCTCCTATCATGTAACTCTTCGGGTCTCTCGAAGACCAGTACTGCATTGACAGGGCTATGGTACTTGGCATAGAAGATATTATACTTACACATTTGGTATATTTTAGAACTGTACTTGTAATTATTTAACCTAGTAATGTTATCACACTCTGGAGACTCATCACAGTTTATATATATTTTATCTATCTATCATCGTCTTCCGCTTGCAATTTAATTGTCTCTAGAGTATGATATGCTGTTTTGGCTTAATCCCACTCATGTTCAATGCACGAATACAGTCAACATTCAATCATCATTCATTTTGTTGCATAAGTGATGTTCTGGAACTCGGGAGTTGAGTTTATGCTCGACCCCCGATTTTCAGGGCGTTACAAACACGTTAGGAAAGCATAGAGTGGCTATGATCTCATTAAACTCCTTTAAGTTTAAATATGGATTTTCTGGTTCAAACCCATAAAATTTTAGAAGGAGTTAGATCATCCCTAGCTTGATATCCATGTGTCCCATATTCTCCAGAAAAACTTTACATGAGGGCGTGCTCACCCGTGCCAGTTGTAAATAATCTTGTAAAGTACGAGGCGGGGGTGCTTGGTGCACCTCTTTCTCATCCTGGACTCCCCCAACTCGAGGTTGTGGTCGTCCTTCTTGTTGATTAGCCAACTGATTTACAGCCTAAACCTCAGTGAACTATGAGGATCTCGTGTGGTGGTTAGTCCTGCAATGGATAGTTAACCCCTCAACCAATCTTTCTTCAGTCAAGAGACGTAGAGTGTGGTCACATACCCAATTGGGCATGAAACACTCTCACCCCTCAATCTCAAATTCTAACCGAAACCTAAAAGAAAGAAAGGAAATAGAAATTTTGAAATAAAGAGAAGTGTTGGCAAGAAGTTACCAAATTAAAAGTTCCTAATAGAAATTTGTAAAATAAAACAAAATAAGTCAATTTCTAAAAATGGGAATTCTGAAATTAGAAAGATAGAAAAATTAGAAAGAGGTTACCAATTATAAAGTCTATATTATGATCCTATAAAATAGGAAAGTTATCTTAGTTTCTAAAAATCAAACAGAAAAATATAAAACTAAAATTAGAAAACCCTATTCTTAACCAAATTCTAAAAGTAGTTAATCTCAGAAAAATGCAACCATCAATCCTCGGCAACGGCGCCAAAAACTTGTTCACCACCCAAGTATAGGGTCGTGATGTAGTAGTAATCTCGGTAAGACCGAGGTCAAATCCACATGGACTGAACCTTGTACGTAATTTGAAAGTAATCAGAACTAGAACTATACGAAGATGTAATCTAAATCAGGAGAATTTAAGAGAATCATTGTAAATTATTAAACTAAAACTTGTAAAATTCAAAGGTGGGAAAAGTAGGGTTTTCAGGGATCCACTTGTAGAGATCAGGGAGATCTATGCTTGATTCACTAACTCATCTGGAATAAGAGTCCTAACTTCTTCCAATTGGAAGATATGTCATTAAAAATCAACAATGAACTTCTTTTGATCTAGTTCTCAATAGACGAGAGGTATTAGAAATAGAATTGATTCCATCACAAAACCATGCCCATGAGGAAAAGATCAAAGACGTAGTGAATGTAACCACCACTTAGCTTTCTCTTTCAAAGAAAAAGGAAAGAGTTTCAGCCTGACCATGTTGTCAGACACGTTAGGAAAGCATAGAGTGGCTATGATCTCATTAAACTCTTTTAAGTTTAAATATGGATTTTCGTGTTTAAGCCCATAAAATTTTGAAAGGAGTTAGATCATCCCTAGCTTGATATCCATGTGTCCCGTATTCTCTAGAAAAACTTTGCATGAGGGCGTGCTCACCCGCGCCAGTTGTAAATAATCTCGTAAAGTATGAGGCGGGGGTACTTGGTGCATCTCATTCTCATCCTAGACTTCCCCAACCCGAGGTTGTGGTTGTCCTTCTTGTTGATTAGCCAACTGATTTGCAGCCTAAACCTCAGTGAACTATGAGGATCTCGTGTGGTGGTTAGTCCTGCGATGGATAGTTAACCCCTCAACTAATCTTCCTTCAGTCAAGAGACATAAAGTGTCGTCACGGACCCACTTGGACATGAAACACTCTCAGCCCTCAATCTCAAATTCTAACCGAAACCTAAAAGAAAGAAAGGAAATAGAAATCTTAAAATAGAGAGAAGTGTTGGAAAGAAGTTACCAAATTAAAAGCTCCTTATAGAAATCCTGTAAAATAAAACAAAACAAATCAGTTTCTAAAAATGGGAATTCTGAAATTAGAAAGATAGAAAAATTAGAAAGAGATTACCAATTATAAAGTCTATATCAAGATCCTATAAAACAAAAAAGTTAGATTAGTTTCCAAAAATCAAACAGAAAAATTTAAACATAAAATTAGGAAACTCTAATCTTAACATAATTCTAAAAGTAGTTAATATCAGAAAAACACAGCCATCAGTCCCCGACAACGGCGCCAAAAACTTGTTCACCACCCTAAGTATAGGGTCACAATGTAGTAATAATCTCGGTAAGACCGAGGTTGAATCCACAGAGACTGAACCTTGTATGTAATATGAAAGTAACCAGATTTAGAACTTGAAGAAGATGTAATCTAAATCAGGAGAATTTAAGAGAATAATTGTAAATTAATAAACTAAAACTTGTAAAATTTAAAGGTGGAAAAATTAGGGTTTCCAAGCATCCACTCGAAGAGATCTGAGAGATCTATGCTTAATTCACGAACACAACTGGAATCAGAGTCCTATTTTCATCCAACTGGAAGATATGTCATTAAAAAACAACTATGAACTTCCTTTGATCTAGTTCTCAATAGACGAGAGGTATTAGAAATAGAATTGATTCCATCACAAAACCATGCCCATGAGACAAAGATCGAGGACATAGTGAATGTAGCCATGTCTTAGCTTTCTCTTTCAAAGAAAAAGGAAAGTGTTTCAACTCGACTGTGTCGTCAGACACGTTAGGAAAGCATAGAGTGGATATCATCCCATCAAACTCTTTTATGTTTAAATATAGATTTTCAAATTCAAGCCCATGAAATTTTGGAAGGATTTGGATTACCCGTCTTGATATCCATGTGTCCCGTATTCTCTGGAAAAACCATGCATAAGAGCGTGCTCACCGCCGCTGGTTGTAATTAATCTCGTAAAGTATGAGGCAGGGGTGCTTGATGCACCTCATTCTCATCCTGGACTTCCCCAACCTAGGTTAAAGTTGTCCTTCTGGTTGATTGGCCAGTTGATTGGCAGCCATAACCTCAGTTAACTCTGAGGATATTGAGTGGTGTTTAGTTCTGCAATAGATAGTTAACCGCTCAACCAATCCTCCTTGAATCAAGAGACGTCGAGTGTTATTACGGACCCACTTAAGCATGAAACACTCTCAGCCCTCAATCTCAAATTCTAAACAAAACCTAAAAGAAAGAAAGGAAATAAAAATCTAGAAATAAAGAGAAGAGTTGGAAAGAACTTACCAAATTATAAGTTCCTAATTGAAATCCTGTAAAACAAAACAAAACATGTCAGTTTCTAAAAATAGGAATTATAAAATTAGAAAAAGCTTACCAATTATAAAGTCTATATCAAGATCCCATAAAACAAAAAATTTAGGTTGGTTTTCAAAAATCAAACAGTAAAACCTAAACCTAAAATTATAAAACCCTAATCTTAACCTAATTCTAAAACTAGTTAATCTCATAAAAATGCAACCGTCAGTCCCCTGCAACGGTGCAAAAAACTTGTTCACCACTCCAAGTATAGGGTGGCGATGTAGTAATAATCTTGGTAAGACCGAGGTGGAATCCACATAGACTGAACCTTAAACGTAATCTGAAAGTAACCAGAACTAGAACTAGAAAAAGATGTAATCTAAATCAGGAAAATTTAAGAGAATAATTGTAAATGATTAAACTAAAACTTGTAAAATTCAAAGGTGGGAAAAATAGGGTTTCCAGGGATCCACTTGTAGAGATCAGGGAGATCTATGATTGATTTATGAACACAACTAGAATCAGAGTCATATCTTCAACAAATTGGAAGATATGTTATTAAAAATCAACTATGAACTACCCTTGATCCAGTTCTTAATTGACGAGAGGTATTAGAAATAGAATTGATTCCATCACAAAACCATGCCCATGAGACAAAGATCAAGGACATAGTGAATGTAACCATGTCTTAGCTTTCTCTTTCAACAAAAAGGAAAGAGTTTCAGCCTGACCGTGACGTCAGAGACATTAGGAAAGCATAGAGTGGCTATGATCTCATCAAACTTTTTTAAGTTTAAATATGGAATTTTAGATTCAAGCCCATGAAATTTTGGAAGGAGTTGGATCACCCCTGGCTTGATATCCATTTGTCTTATATTCTCTGGAAAAACCATGCATGAGAGTGTGCTCACCCCCACCAGTTGTAAATAACCTCATAAAGTACGAGGCGGGGTGCTTGATCCACCTCATTCTTATCGTAGACTTCCCCAGCCCGAGGTTGAGGTTGTCCTTATGGTTTATTGGCTAGTTGATTTGTAGCCATAACCTCAGTTAACTCTGAGGATCTCAAGTGGTGTTTAGTCCTACGATGGATAGTTAACCCCTCAACCAATCCTCCTTCAGTCAAGAGATGTCGAGTGTTGTCACAGACCTACTTGGGCATGAAACACTCTTAGCCCTCAATCTCAAATTCTAACATAAACCTAAAAGAAAGACAGGAAATAGAAATCTAGAAATAGAGAGAAGAGTTGGAAAGAAGTCACCAAATTAAAAGTTTCTAAAAATAGGAATTTTAAAATTAGAAAGATAGAAAAATTAGAAAGAGATTACCCATTATAAAGTTTATGTCTAGATCCTATAAAACTGGAAAGTTATCTTAGTTTCTAAAAATCAAACTGAAAAACCTAAAACTAAAATCAGAAAACCCTAATATTAACCTAATTTTAAAACTAGTTAATCTCAGAAAAATGCAACTGTCAGTCCCCGACAACGGCGCCAAAAACTTGTTCACCACCCAAGTTTAGGGCACGATGTAGTAATAATCTTGGTAAGAATGAGGTCGAATCCACAGGGATTGAACATTGTACGTAATCTGGAAGTAACCAGGACTAGAACTAGATGAAGATGTAATCTAAATCAGGAGAATTTAAGAGAATACTTGTTAATTATTAAACTAAAACTTGTAAAATTCAAATGTGGGAAAACTAGGGTTTCCAAGGATCCACTTGTAGAGATCAGGGAGATCTATTCTTGATTTATGAACTCATATGGAATAAGAGTCCTATCTTCATCTAATTGGAAGATATGTCATTAAAAATCAACTATAAAGTTCCTTTGATCCCGTTCTCAATAGACAAGTGGTATTAGAAATAAAATTAATTCCATCACAAAACCATCCCCATGAGACAAAGATCGAGGATGTAGTGAATGTCACCACATCTTAGATTTCTCTTTCAAAGAAAAAGGAAAGAGTTTCAGCCGAACCATGTCGTCAGACACGTTAGGAAAGCATAGAGTGGTTATAATCTCATCACACTCATTTAAGTTTAAATAAGGATTTTCATATTCAAACCCATGAAATTTTGGAAGGAGTTGTATCACCCCTGGCTTGATAGCCATGTGTCCCGTATTCTCTGAAAAAACCATGCATGTGGGTGTGCTCACCTCTGCCTGTTGTAAATAATCTTGTAAAGCATGAGGCGGGGGTGCTGTGTGCACCTCATTCTCAACCTAGACTTCCCCAACCCGAGGTTGAGGTTGTCCTTCTGGTTGATTAGCCAGTTGATTTGCAGCCAAAACCTCAGTTAACTCTGAGGATCGCGAGTGGTGTTTAGTCCTGCAATGGACACTTAACCCCTTAACCAATCTTCCTTCAGTCTAGAGACGTCGAGTGTTGTCACGTACCCACTTGGGCATGAAACACACTCAACCCTCTATCTCAAATTCTTAGCTAAATTGAAAAGAAAGAAAGGAAATAGAAATAGAGAAATAGAGAGAAGTATTAGAAAGAAGTTACCAAATTAAAAGTTTCTAATTGAAATCCAACAAAACAAAATAAAACAAGTCAGTTTCTAAAAATTGGAATTCTAAATTTAGAAAGATAAAAAAATTAGAAAGTGATTACCAATTATAAAGTCTATATCAAGATCCCATAAAACAGGAAAGTTAAGTTAGTTTCCAAAAATCAAACAGAAAAATTTAAACCTTAATTAGAAAACCCTAATCTTAACCTAATTATAAAAGTGGTAAATATCAGAAAAATGCAACCGTCAGTCCCCTGCAACGGCGCAAAAAACTTGTTCACCACCCCAAGTATAGGGTGGCGATGTAGTAATAATCTCGGCAAGACCGAGGTCGAATCCACACAGACTGAACCTTGTAAGTAATCTGAAAGTAACCAGAACTAGAACTAGAAAAAGATGTAATCTAAATCAGGAAAATTTAAGAGAATAATTGTAAATTATTAAACTAAAACTTGTAAAATTCAAAGGTGGGAAAAATAGGGTTTCCAGGGATCCACTTGTAGAGATCAGGGAGATCTATACTTGATTCATGAACACAACTGGAATCAGAGTCATATCTTCAACAAATTGGAAGATATGTCATTAAAAATCAACTATGAACTCCCCTTGATCTAGTTCTTAATTGACGAGAGGTATTAGAAATAGAATTGATTCCATCACAAAACCATGCCCATGAGACAAAGATCAAGGACGTAGTGAATGTAACCATGTCTTAGCTTTCTCTTTCAACGAAAAAGGAAAGAGTTTCAGCCTGACCGTGACGTCAGAAACATTAGGAAAGCATAGAGTGGCTATGATCTCATTAAACTTTTTTTAAGTTTAAATATGGAATTTCAGATTCAAGCCCATGAAATTTTGGAAGGAGTTGGATCACCCCTGGCCTGATATCCATCTGTCCTATATTCTCTAGAAAAACCATGCATGAGAGTGTGCTCACCCCCGCCAGTTGTAAATAATCTCGTAAAGTACGAGGCGGGGTGCTTGATCCACCTCATTCTCATCCTAGACTTCCCCAACCCGAGGTTGAGGTTGTCCTTCTGGTTTATTGGCTAGTTGATTTGCAGCAATAACCTCAGTTAACTCTGAGGATCTTAAGTGGTGTTTAGTCCTGCGATGGATAGTTAACCCCTCAACCAATCCTCCTTCAGTCAAGAGATGTCGAGTGTTGTCACATACCCACTTGGGCATGAAACACTCTTAGCCCTCAATCTCAAATTCTAACCTAAACCTAAAAGAAAGACAGGAAATAGAAATCTAAAAATAGAGAGAAGAGTTGGAAAGAAGTCACTAAATTAAAAGTTCCTAACTGAAATCCTTCAAAACAAAACAAAACAAGTAAGTTTCTAAAAATAGGAATTTTGAAATTAGAAAGATAGAAAAATTAGAAAGAGATTACCCATTATAAAGTCTATGTCTAGATCCTATAAAACTGGAAAGTTATCTTAGTTTCTAAAAATCAAACTGAAAAACCTAAAACTAAAATTAGAAAACCCTAATTTTAAAACTAGTTAATCTCAGAAAAATGCAACGTCAGTCCCCAACAATGGCGCCAAAAACTTGTTCACCACCCAAGTTTAGGGCGCGATGTAGTAATAATCTTGGTAAGACTGAGGTCGAATCCACAGGGACTGAACATTGTACGTAATCTGGAAGTAACCAGGACTAGAACTAGATGAAGATGTAATTTAAATCAGGAGAATTTAAGAGAATACTTGTTAATTATTAAACTAAAACTTGTAAAATTCAAAGGTGGGAAAACTGGGGTTTCTAAGGATCCACTTGTAGAGATTAGGGAGATCAATTCTTGATTTATGAACTCATATGGAATAAGAGTCCTATCTTCATCTAATTGGAAGATATATAAAAATCAACTATGAACTTCCTTTGATCCTGTTCTCAATAGAAAAGTGGTATTAGAAATAGAATTAATTCCATCACAAAACCATGCCTGTGAGACAAAGATCGAGGATGTAGTGAATGTCACCACATCTTAGATTTCTCTTTCAAAGAAAACGGAAAGAGTTTCAGCCGAACCATGTCGTCAGACACGTTAGGAAAGCATATAGTGGCTATAATCTCATCACACTCTTTTAAGTTTAAATAAGGATTTTCAGATTCAAACCCATGAAATTTTGGAAGGAGTTAGATCACCTCTGTCTTGATAGCCATGTGTCCCGTATTCTCTGAAAAAGCAATGCATGAGGGTGTGCTCACCCTTGCCTGTTGTAAATAATCTTGTAAAGTATGAGGCGGGGGTGCTTTGTGCACCTCATTCTCAACCTAGACTTCCCCAACCCTAGGTTGAGGTTGTCCTTCTGGTTGATTAGCCAGTTGATTTGCAGCCAAAACCTCAGTTAACTCCGAGGATCTCGAGTGGTGTTTAGTCCTGCAATGGATACTTTATCCCTCAACCAATCTTCCTTCAGTCTAGAGACGTCGAGTGTTATCAGGGACCCACTTGGGCATGAAACACACTCAATGCTCTATCTCAAATTCTTTGCTAAATCGAAAAGAAAGAAAGGAAATAGAAATAGAGAAATAGAGAGAAGTGTTGGAAAGAAGTTACCAAATTAAAAGTTTCTAATTGAAATCCAACAAAACAAAATAAAATAAGTCAGTTTCTAAAAATTGGAATTCTAAATTTAAAAAGAAAGAAAAATTAGAAAGTGATTACCAATTATAAAGTCTATATCAAGATCCCATAAAACAAGAAAGTTAAGTTAGTTTCCAAAAATCAAACAGAAAAATTTAAACCTTAATTAGAAAACTCTAATCTTAACATAATTATAAAAGTAGTTAATATCAGAAAAACGCAACCGTCAGTCCCTTGCAACTGCGCAAAAAACTTGTTCACCACCCCAAGTATAGGGTGGCGATGTAGTAATAATCTTGGCAAGACCGAGGTCGAATCCACACAGTCTTGTAACGCCCTGAAAATCGGGGGTCGAGCATAAACTCAACTCCCGAGTTCCAACGCATCACTTATGCAACAAAATGAATGATGATTGAATGTGATCGGTATTAGTGCAATGAACATGAGTGAGATTAAGCCAAAACAGCATATCATACTCCAGAGACAGTTAAATTTGCAAGCGGAAGACTGTGATAGATAGATAAAATATATAAACTGTGGTGGGTCTCTAGAGTGTGATAAAGTTACCAGGTTAAATAATTACAAGTATGATTTTAAATTATACCAAGTTGTGTAGTGTGATCTAGTCAACATCCCTGTAGCCCCGACAATCAAGGCACGACTCTCACGAAGCCGCCAGAAAACAGCATATACGAGGAAGCATTCTCGTCGTCATAGAAGTCCGGCTCCGCCTCAGAAGTAGCGTCGCCATCTGCAATCAGACAAAGTCTGGTGGGTGTTCGGAACACCGTCCCGTATCGTGGGAGTGAGTGATCAACTCAGTGGAACAATAAAGCATAGGTTAATATGTTATCAATTCAGTCAAGCAGTAATGATAAAGCAGTACAATTAAACAAGTTTAACTACTCTTGATAAATGCAAGAATGAAATGACATGATGATGTATGCCCTTGCCAAACCACCCTCATGCGACAACATCTTACGTTCGTGAATGCATAACTCCCTCAGTGCCCCACATCTACTAGGCACATGCGGTGCAATGATGCGCATGATTTTCGAGTTGTTATTAGTCCATTTCAAATAGCAATATTGGAAAATTAAGGTACCTCCCTTGTATCATTCCCAAACATGATCCATTCTAGGGTCGTCAGTCCTAGTTAATCTCATATGATATTATGGTTTGAGAGGCGTAGCGAAGGCATCACAAAGGGCTCATCACCCGTCAGCACGGATATAGATCTCAACGTATGCGGCTCAATTGCTGCCCGTCAGCTCGAGTATAGGTCTCACCGTACTCGGCTCAATCACTAGCCGTCAGCTCGAATACAGGTCTCACCGTACTCGGCTCAACTCATACTCTAGTTGCTGTGAAAGACTCGTCGCCAATCACAGACCTTGGAGTATACTCGAAGATACTACAGAGGACTCGTCGCCCGTCAGCATGAGTACAGGTCTCACCGTACTTGGCTCTCGCCGTAAGTATCGACAGCGCAAATACAGTGTCCCATACCACCGTATTCGGCTCACGAGTTTGGGTTGCTCAATGGTCACTACGGGGAGGCACATGGCCCCAGCATAGGCCGACAGCTCGGCCACGGTGTCCCATACCACAATGTCCGGCTCATGAGTCTTAGCGGATCGAGGTACCATGGTTAACAGGATTGCCACTGGTAAGTTTGGTACCCTAGGTTCAAACAGTAATGACTAGACATGGTGAACACACATTCGACATATCGGGTTAATTGATGAGCCTGACTAGCTCGAGCGCACAACAAGTTGGACGATGTGAAGCGTAAAAGCACTCCGTGTGGCCAACCACTATCGCCAACCGAAGTACGACTCGGGTTCGTCAGACACATCTATTGTGGCGACATGAATCTCAGCCACAATCTCAAGTCTGGTACCGAATATTTGGACTATAGACATAGTCCCAAACTCAAACAGTTCTCATCAATAGCATGGGAGTTAAGCATGATAAACAAAGTAACACAAACATGCTAGGAGGCATGTCATAAAGCATGTTATAAAGCATGATATAAAGCATGTTATAAAGCATGATATAAAGCATGTTATAAAGCATGTAATAGAGCACTATACAGATAGGGATACAAATACATATACATCATATGTGAGTGGTTGTAATAAACAACCACATGGAGGAAATCCTACATGTCTCTAAGGTAGTCGAGAATTCCATCTCAGCACCGACCTACGGTGCAAACATCCAAGCATTTACTCTCACAGACATTTACACAAACACTTGGAGTACGCTATTTCAACATACATGACGTATATTAGTAAAACATGTATTAAGGCTATTCTTTCACTAAGTTAGCATTTTATCCACGTATATCGTAATCATACAGCAAATAATCATGACAATTGCGTTTCCAAAATTTACACGTATACGATATTTCTAGAATACACAATTTCAACATACGTAGTATTTACAAGCGAACATGTATTACGGTGATTCATTTCGCCAAGAAATTAATTTATACGCACATAATATATTTATACAACAATTAATCATGACAAACACATCGCTAAAATATACACGTATACGGTACTTCTTACAATACCGTATTTCTACGTACATATGTAGAAATACGTCATATATCCATATGTTTAGGCGAATCCTTTCGCCAAATAAGTATTTTATCCATACGTCATATATCCATACGACAAATAAACATGTCAAACACATTTCCATAAAAAATACGTATACGGTATTTTATACGAATACCTAGAGTATGTGAAATTCCAAATTCTACAATTTTAATCGAAACAGAAAACGGAAAGCACTTTGTACATGTGCAATTGCATGCAGATCATGAATCTACCATTATCTGACATTGAAAGCGTTGAAAACTGCAACCTATACACCTAAAGTCCTCACCTTGTGTCGTAGAATAGTAACGAAGTTGATAGGTTTGCTAAGCTCCCGTATTCGGCAGTTTGGCAACCTATGGAACGAAATACGTTAGCTATTTCATAACCTACAACTACCCAAGCCCCAAATCAGGTTAGGGTTAGGGTTTCTTACCTAGAAATGATGCCGGAATCGTCGGGAAAGCGGTGAGAATGGAGCGGTGAAGCTCGAAAAGCGGCATGGAAGAGTGGCAGGGAGTTCCTACCACAACTCCCACACTTTCTCTCTCCTTTCTCTCTCTCAATCTCATATTCGTATGGCTGCCATGAGAGAGGGTTTAAGGTCCTTATATAGCCTAAAAATTTTCTGAAATAGACTTATGTTCAAGGTATACTTACATTATAATCAAATCGGCATTGTTTTAGCTCAAAAGAGTGTTTCTGGTGGCCCCCCTTGAGCCAAACGTCAGACTTAAGCTCACCACTCATGGATCCACGTGGGATTATGTTTTCATTTCGGTCGGGAATCCAGATCACGCGTGGCGGACCAGTTTCAGTTCGACGGTCAGTAGGTCTCGATCGGAGATTCCGAGTATATGTAAATGTGTATGAAATTTTTCCTGATCCAAGGGTGTAATTTGGTCAGATTCTAACGGTCTGGTTGCTTAAAACTGATCCGCAACCGACGAGTCTCAGATTACTATTTAAGATATTTATTTTTAAAGAAAACAAGTGTTTTCACACTCTCTCGCTCCGGACTCAACCCAACAGTCGTGGGACATCGGCTGGATTTGATTTCCGAGATGGTTGTCAAGCCTAGCGAGGCGGTCCTAAGTCCTTAACCTCGTATTGTTCGGACTCCCGATGTGCGGTCCAGATCAGATACGGAGTTTTGAGATGCTCCCGAGAGCAGCCGGGTAATGAGATTGATCCTAGATTTTAGGGTAACCTAGCGTCAATGATTCTACAAGTTTTGGGTCTTGCAGATCGTATTTAAAATGATTCTAACGGATTTCATGGCTAATCTAGTTTAGAACTTAGTTAACTTTGTCAAATTTTTAAAGGATTTAATCCTAAGTGATTTCCGTCTGAGGTAGTATTTAGTCCTTTGCAGTTTGTATTTAAAATGATCCAAGTTATACTACTTAGCTAGTTTAAGATAGTGTCTAGGGCGAAGGTGCTTTGAAAAATTGAAAGCACAAGGTAGTAAAGGGTGGGATTTGTGAAGAAAATGGTTTAAAAAGGGATTTGAGGCTTTAATTGAGCGTTTAAGAAGTTAAACATGTGTTAGGATTGACCCATTGCTTAAGGACATCTAATTCCAGGTTGGCAAAAATCCGGGGTGTTACAATCTACCCTCCTTAAAATAAAATTTCGTCCCCGAAATTGGCTAAGGGTAATAAGGGAAGATTTCTATTATTTTATTTGCCTAAGACTTATTGGTTCCAAGTTTCTACACGTGGTAGGGTATCTACTAGCTGGTTCATTTTAGTCTACCCCCCTTAAAACTTATTTCTTTATCCATTTCTCATACCCTGATGGTTTGCTACAATTTATTTCTTTACCTATTTGGAGTCTTGACGATAATTCCCACCAATTTAGACTAAGATAGCTGTTTTCATTATTTGACCAACACGGAGAGACGGTAATAGTGGGCTCGATACCGATACATCGATCATCTACCGGGCCAGGGTAGGAAGCTCATCGTATCACTTCCGAATCCTGGTGGATCCTGGTCTTCTGCTCGGCCAAGCAGTGAGTCCATTGGTAGTCGCCCAGGATTGAGAATTGGGTCAAGCCGCGAATGTTTCACAGTTGTATATTTCAGTAACTCCGTAGTCCGATCACTCTAGAAACGTAGGGAATGTCCATCATTGAAAGGTTCAAATTGTTTATTCTAAGGTTGCCCTTTAGGTCTTAGTCTAAGAGAGTCCTCGTTATTATCTATGTCAAAGGAAATGGTGAATCAAATCTTTCTAGATCATGCTAAATCAGTTTCTCATATTAGAACTTGCTAGGGCTTCTATAATGTGCGTATGTTAACGAGCACCGTTTCGATCCTGGGCTAGTGGAGTAGGGTCCACCACGCTTCCGCTGCGCCACCCAGATCAAAGAGATGCAATAGGTGACCTAACTAGATTGGGCTCATAATGTTCTACCCCCCTTAAAATTTTATTTTCACCCTCAAGGCTTAAGATTTATGTCCTGCTCCGTACATCGGAACAAGGTGTAATTTATAACCTATCCTTGACATGAAATGAGATGCGGTCTCCCACTACATCAGTCTTGGTACCTAGGATTATATAAAGGGGCTATCACGGATGGGTGTGAGTTTGAGGCAAGATGCCTAATTCTACCAAGGAATTTTTTTGTCGCGGTCCAAACTTATCCTATTTAATCATGTCTAGCTTAATAGGCAGGCTATCATTTTACATTCATAAGCACAATATGAATGCCGACATGGCATGTGATTTGGGACCTAATTCCTAACTGTCTGTTGCCCATTTGGGCAATTCCTTAGGCCTAAAAGACAAAGTCTCTATCAGCTATATACTCCTAACACTTTTCAAGGACAAAATTATAAACTTTTAGTTGTAAATGGTCGGGCCAACACGGAAAGAAAATTGTGTAGTGGGTCCGAGTCAGTTAAGCCGAATAACTAAGTCTATTATTCAATTGGCTTAGCATAATTAATTAGTCTTTTACTTTCCTTAGCCTAATCAGTAGTCTAGTCTTAATTTAGGAGTAGCGGAAAACCATAGGTGTAGTCCAAAGTCTATGCTCATACGCTAGATGATTTTACATAATTTCTAATACAAGGAAGAGTTTTATCACTTAGGGTCAAAGTTATCCAATTGGAATTGAGTTGCCTGCACTTGACGCTCGAGCATTCCACACATGTTCATACTCGCTAAGAAGATCCTAGGGTTCACATTATTAATTTGTTGGATTTCCTATACTGTAACGCCCTGAAAATCGGAGGTCGAGCATAAACTCAACTCCCAAGTTCCAGAACATCACTTATGCAACAAAATGAATGATGATTGAATGTTGACTGTATTCGTGCATTGAACATGAGTGAGATTAAGCCAAAATGGCATATCATACTCCAGAGACAGTTAATTTTGCAAGCGGAAGACTATGATAGATAGATAAAATATATAAACTATGATGAGTCTCCAGAGTGTGATAACATTACCAGGTTAAATAAATACAAGTACAGTTCTAAAATATACCAAATGTATAAGTTTACTGTCTTCTATCCCCAGTACCACAGCCCCGACAATACAGTACCAGGTCTTCAGAGACCCGTTAGAGGGTTACATGATAGGAGAACTCCTCCTCATCACCATAGAAGTAGTCCGGCTCTGCTTCATAAGCATCGCCATTATCTGAAATTCAACAAATCTGTTTGGTGTGTACAACACCGTCCCATAACGTGGGAGTGAGTAGCTAACTCAGCGGAACAATAAAGCATAGGTTAGCATGTTATCGACGCAGTTAAGCAGTAATGATAAAGCAGTAAATCAAGCACTCCTAGTTACTCTGATTAATGTAAGTATGAATGCAGGTATGATGGATGCCCTCACCGACATACTCCCTCATGCGACACCATCTCACGTTCGCGGCATACTTACATCCCACAGTGCTCCACATCTTCCAGGCACATGCGATGCATGATGAGCATGATTACCGAGTTTTTAATTAGTCCATTTCAAACAGCAGGATTGGGAAACTAAGGTACTTCCCTTGTATCATTCCCAAACATGATCCATTTTAGGGTTGTCAGTCCTAGTTAATATCAGACGATGGTGTATTTTCTAGGTCACTGCAGAGGATGCCAGGGCTGTTACGTACAAAGGTTGCACCACTCCCCCATCACCCCTTAAACGATTCATCACTATACAGAAACAGGCCTAGTTCATACTCTATATATCGCGGCGAACCCTAATGCGCACTGCGACTTCAGAATATGCTCGCGGTCACTACAAAGGGCTGCCAGGGCTGTTACGTACAAAGGTTGCACCACTCCCCCATCACCTTATCAATGTAGGCCGACAGCGTGAATATAGTGTCCCATACCACCATAATCGGCTCACGAGTTAAGTTGCTCACTGGTCACTACGGGGAGGCACGTAGCCCCAGCGTAGGCCAACAGCTCGACCACGGTGTCCCATACCACCATGCCCGGCTCATGAGTCTTAGCGGATCGAGGTACCATGGTTAATAGGGTTTTCACTGGTAAGTTTGGTACCCTAGGTTCAAGCAGTAGCGACCAAACATGGTGAACATACATTAGACAAATCGGGTTACATGACGAGCTCGGCTAGCTCGAGCGCACAACAAGTTGAACGACATGAAGTGCATAAGCACTTCGCGTGGCCAACCACTATCGCCAACCGAAGTACGACTCGAGTTCATCGAACACATCTCACGTGGTGACATGAAACTCAACCACGATCTCCAATCTAGTACCGATTGTCTGGACTATAATCATAGCCCCAAGCACAATCAATTGTCATCCATGGCATGTGGAGTAAAGCATGATAAACAAAGTAATTCAAGCATGATAAATAAAGTAATTCAAACATGCTAGTAGGCATGTTATAAGCATATTATAAAGCATGATATAAAGCATGTTGTAAAACACTACATTAATAGGAATACAAACACATGTATTGTAAGTAAGTGGTTTAAGTGATCAACCTCATGGAGGTAATCATACACGCCGCTAGGATAGTTGAGAATCCAATCTCAACACCCTCCTAAGGCATCTACATCCAATCACTTACTCACTCAAGCATTTCCACAAACACTTAACATACACTATTCCACATACTTGGTGTATGTTAGCAAACATGTTTTAGGGCGAGTCCTTTCACCAAGCAAATAATTTACGCATATATAGTATATGTATACAATAAATAATCATGGCAAACACATCTCTAAAATACATATGTATACAACACTTTCTACAATACAGTATTTGTACATACATGGTGTATACTGGTAAACATGTATTTCGGCGAATCCTTTCGCCAAATGAGTATTTTATCCATACATCATATATCCATACGACAATTAAACATGTCAAACACATTTTCATAAAAAATACATATACGGTATTTTATACGAATACCTAAAGTATGCGAAATTCCAAATTCTACAATTCTAATTGAAATAGGAAACGGAAAGCACTTTGTACATGTGCAATTGCATGCAGATCATGAATCTACCATTATCTGACATTGAAAGCGTTGAAAACCGTAACTTATACACTTAAAGTCCTCACCTTTGCCCTTGGAATCACAACGAATCAGCAAGGGTTGTTGAGCTTCCGTATACGGGAGTTTTCTAGCCTAAAGAGCGGAATCAGTTAGTCTTTACACAACCTACAACCTTCCAACTTCAAATCAGACCTAGGGTTAGGGTTTCTCACCTTCAAACGGAGTGGATATCACCGGAAAAATGCCTGGAAGGAAGTGGTGTAGGCCGTGTGATGAATGAAAGCAGTAGGAGGAAGATCTCCCACAAATCCAAAGCTCTTCTCTCTCTTTTCTCTCTCTCTCTAGGGTTTTATCCCAAATTCGTATGGCTGTGAGAGGGGCTGTTCTAAGCTCCTTTTATAGCCAAAACCCTTCCCAAAATAGGCTCAGGTTCAAGGGTTATTGCTTATATAGGTATTTCGTCACTTTTCCAGCTCAAATGAGTGTTTCCGGTGGCCCCCCCTCGAGCCAAACGTCAGACTTAAGCTCACCACACATGGATCTATGTGGGATTACGTTTTCTACTCAATCGGATTCCCAGATCGCACGTGGCGGACCACTTTCAGTTCAACAGTCAGTGGGCCACGATCCGAAATTCCAAGTACATGTAAATGTTCCTGAAATTTTTTTTAATCCGAGGGTGTAATTTGGTCGATTCTGACGGTCGGGTTGCTTAATACTGACGAAAACGAATGGTGCCAGATCACTATTCCTGATATTTATTTTGGAATGGGAATAGTGTTTTTCACACACCCTCGCTCCGAATCGAAACGAATGGCCGTGGGATGGCTGGACCTAATTTTAGAGATGATTGTCAAGCCCAGTGAGGCGGTCCTAAGTCCTTAACCTCGTATTATTCGGACTCCCGATGTGTGGTCCAGATCAGATACGAAATTTCAACGTGCTCCCGAGAGCAGCCGGGTAATGAGATTGATCCTAGATTTTAGGGTAACCTAGCGTCAATGATTCTACAAGTTTTGGGTCTTGCAGATCGTATTTAAAGCGATTCGAATGGATTTCGTAGCTAATCTAGTTTAGCACTTAGTTACTTTGTCTCATTTCTAAAGGATTTAGTCCTATAAGATTTTTGTCTGAGGTGGTACTTAGTCCTTTGTAGTTTGTGTATAAAGTGATCCAAGTTATACTACTTAGCTAGTTTAAGATAGTGTCTAGGGTGAAAGTTCTTAGAAAAATTAAAAGAACAAGGCAGTGAAGGGTGGGATTTGTGAAGGAAATGGGTTAAGGAGCGATTTTAGACTATGAGATTCAGTTCTGACAAGTTAATGAGGTGTTAGGATCGACCCATTGCCTAAGGACGTCTAATCTCAGGTTGGCAAAAATCTGGGGTGTTACAATCTACCCCCCTTAAAACAAAATTTCGTCCCCGAAATTGGCTAAGGGTAATAAGGAAAGATTTAATTATTTCCTTTGCCTAAGTTTTATGGATTTCAAGTTGCTACGCGTGATAGGGTATGTACTAGCTGGTTCATTTTGGTCTACCCCCCTTAAAACTTATTTCTTTATCTGTTGCTTATACCCTGATGGTTTGCTACAATTTATTTCTTTACCTATTTGGAGTCTTGACGACAACTCCCAACAATTTAGAGTAAGATAGTTGTTTTCAATGCTTGACCAACACGGAGAGACGATAATGGTTGGCTTGATCCCGATACATCGATCATCTACCTGACCAGGGTAGGAGGCTCATCGTATCCCTTCCGGATCCTGGTGAATCCTGGTCTTCTGCTCGGTCAAGCAGTGAGTCCATTGGTAGTCGCCCAGGATTGAGAATTGGGTCAAGCCGCGAATGCTTCGCAGTTATATATTTCAGTAACTCCGTAGTCCGATCACTCTAGAAACGTAGGGAATTTCCATCATTGAAAGGTTCAAATTGTTTATTTTAAGGTTGCCCTTTAGGTCTTAGTCTAAGAGAGTCCTTAATATTATCTATGTCCCAGGGGAGGGTGAATCAAATCTTACTAGATCATCCTAAAACATTTCATAGTAGAACTTATTAGGGCTTCTATAATGTGCGTATGTTAACGAGCACCGTTTCGATCCTGGGCCAGTGGAGTAGGGTCCACCACGCTTTCGCTGTGCCACCCAGATCAAGAGATGCAATAGGTAACCTAACTAGATTGGGCTCATAATGTTCTACCCCCCTTAAAATTTTATTTTCACCCTCAAGGCTCAAGATTTATGTCCTGCTCTGTATATCGGAACAAGGTGTAGTTTAGGATCTATCCTTGACATGAAATGGGATGCGATCTCCCACTACATTGGTCTTCTTTTCATCAATGTTGTGTATTATGGCATTGATACCTATGGTCATAGAAAGGAGCTAAAGATGAAGGGTATTGTGGTTGATTCGGGGTCAGGTGTGAGTTTGTGGCGAGATGCCTAATTCTACCAAGGAATTTTGTCGCGGTCCAGACTTATCCTATTTAATCATGTCTAGCTTAATAGGCAGGCTATCTTTTTACGTTCATAAGCACAATACGTATGCCGACATGGCATGCGATTTGGGACCTAATTCCTAACTGTCTGTTGCCCATTTGGGCAATTCCTTAGGCCTAAATGACATAGTCTCTACCAGCTATATACTCCTAACACTTTTCAAGGACAAAATTATAAACTTTTAGTTGTAAATGGTTGGGCTAACACGGAAAGAAAATTGTGTAGTAGGTCTGAGCCGGATACATAGACCTTCTGCCTCGCGATGGCAGAAAATCGTCGTATCAGTCCTTAATCCTAGCTGATCCCGACCTTCTGCTTTATCAGAGCATAGGGTTCATTGGTCACTACCAGGATTGAGAATTCGATTCAAACCGCGAATACCTCGCTAATGTGTAGTTTCTCTGCCCCGTGTTCCCGATTGTACTAAGTCCTTGAGAAGGCAATTCTGAGGGTGTATTGATTTGATCTAACATTAAATCCAATGGATATATAAGTTTTCTATGAGCGTGAATAGTTTCTATGTCATACAACCTTCCTATGAGTTATTAAAGGAGCCTATGAGTATCAAGAGGATTTCAACAAAGGAACGGGGTCTCGCTCCTACCTAATCAAACCGACTTACTAAGTATATCACTCAATTATCTTAGCATTTTTTTGTCGTTTACATTTCTTAGCCTAATCAGCAGCCTAGGCTCAACTGATGAGTAGCGGTAATCCACCAGTTGTAATCTAAAGTCTATGCTTATACACCAGATGATTTTATATCATTTCTAATAAAGAAAATTGTTGTTTGTTCATTTGGAATTGAGTTGCCCGAACATGAATGAAGCTACGCTTGGGCACTTCACCTATGCTCAAACCAATTAAGGGGGTTCTAGAGTTTACGTTCTCAATTGTTTGGATTTCTTATACTGTCAGGTCTGTCGAAGCACTGCTCTAGGTCCAAACTCTATGGGCCTATCTATTAAACAAACATTTATTCCAAAAGCTTAAGCTATCAGAGTGTGGTGGGTTAATGTATATCAAGGGACTTTATCACTTCAACACAATTTGGCCAGTGGCCTTAAATTGTATTAAATGGGACCGCATTACTAATCCTACCTTGGGATTGGGTGTGACATGGTTGGTAGGAGGGAGGGAGGGGATTAATTTTATAGGCCTTGGAAAATGAGCCTGGTGTTGGAAAAACGTGAGATGAGATTTTCCATATCCCACGATGGGAAAATTTCTAAGTGTTATTGGAAAGGAATTCTCGGAATTTACTCTTAATTGCGTACATTCTAAACATGGTGTCGGAAGACATAGGATACACCCAATCTAGGGGCCATACCCTACATACACATTTATTATTACTTTTACAATTCTATCCACCGTAAACTTACCTAATGTAATTTGGCCGAACGGACCCTAAACGTTCTCAAATCCTAAAACATTCTACCAACTACTACACCTATCAACAGGAAAACATAACCACCCTAAGATAGTAGCCCATGCAAACTACAAGACAACATATGGATGAGCTCGGATAGAGCCATGGAAAATGAGGATAAGGGAAATGGGGGGCTGGAGTTTTTGGTTCTCCATGGACTTGAGCCTCAACAGGGATTGTAAAGGCCAAAAAGGTAGGGAATGAAGAAGGTAAAAGGGAGAAATGAGATAGGTTAGAAGGCTACACGATTTTGAGTCATAAATGGGGCATGTAAAAGCCCAAATGAGAGAGAACGAAGAGGGTAAAGGGGTAGGGATTGTTGTAACTGATGGAGATGGATGGATTATGGTTGAAAATATTAAATTGAAAGATTAGAGGAAGGATTTGAGAAAAAATTTTGGAAATAGAAGGGGAAGGCGTTTGGAAGGGATGAAATGGGAGAGTGGGGTGCTCCAGCCCTTTAAAACCTAACCATTTGCCAAAATGGCACGTGCCAGGGGGTAGGGGAGGTCGGGCCGACCAACCTCAGCCCTGGCCCCACTCTAGATGGGCCATTGGACCGCGGTCTGCCGCCGGAACCGCGGCTCTACCGCGGTCCGCCTTGGCCGGAACCGCGCCGCCGCAGTGGGGTCATGTTCTTTGTGGTCCCAAGGTGCCAAATGCACCCTGGTTCGACCCTGGGTCCCATCGGATCTAAGTGGGGAGGCCCCCGAATCCGATTCGCTCCATTTCGGGTAGTTTCGGGATAATCGGACGTAACTTGCAATCCGGAATGAGTTATCTGATGTAAAATATATGAATTTGGGGTAGAACGAGCTAATGAAGCCAACCAACCCAGCTATGCAGGGTTGCGTAGCCCGAAATTGCAAAAAAAGCCTCCGATTGATAGTCATTTCCTCATTTTAATTTCGTTTTACTAAAACATAATTTTTGTTTAGTTACTCTTCATCTGTTGGGGTTTAGGAGTTGCGCTCATCGTGTAAAGAGCTTAAAATAATTAGGAGAATGGTTTGGTAAAGTCAAATAGGACACTTACTATTTTTGGCTGAAAGCCTTGCGCACTATTAGACATCACAACCAAGGAGTTTTAGTTGTAGTTTGTTTCTGATTTCCTTCCCATGACTTGGTATTCCCATTTAAAGGGTTGTGAACTCATTTTTCTTCATTCATTAATCAATTTTGGATTTATTAGAATTTATTTCTAGTTTCTGCTTTCTTTCCTCATGGATTCGAGAAGTCTCTGCGAGGAGTCCAGAGAAGTTCTGAGGATTCGGAGTAGTTATCCTCATCACGCCTATCCTATATTCTACCGATGGTCAACGGTTAGGGTGAAGTGGATTGTAATCTAGACTCATTGATAGACGGCTTAGGAATGTTTTAAGGTCGACCCGTGCGACCATGGTTGAATACAGACTCGATTTCGGCATTCGTTTTCAGTGAACTAGCCGTTAGACAGAACAGGGATGTCTAAGACTGTTTCTACATTCCGTCGCTCCCTCCTAAGTCAGAGTGCGTCAGTGTGCGTCGTGTGACCATAACCCAGGTCCGGTTTAATCAAAATCATGCTCTGATACCATCTTGTAACGCCCTGAAAATCAGGGGTCGAGCATAAACTCAACTCCCGAGTTCCAGAACATCACTTATGCAACAAAATGAATGATGATTGAATGTTGACTGTATTCGTGCATTGAACATGAGTGAGATTAAGCCAAAACAGCATATCATACTCCAGAGACAGTTAATTTTGCAAGCGGAAGACTATGATAGATAGATAAAATATATAAACTATGATGAGTCTCCAGAGTGTGATAACGTTACCAGGTTAAATAAATACAAGTACAGTTCTAAAATATACCAAATGTGCAAGTTTACTGTCTTCTATCCCCAGTACCACAGCCCCGACAATACAGTATCGGGTCTTCAGAGACCCGTTAGAGGGTTACATGATAGGAGAACTCCTCCTCATCACCATAGAAGTAGTCCGCCTCTGCTTCATAAGCATCGCCATCATCTGAAATTCAACAAATCTGTTTGGTGTGTACGACACCGTCCCGTAACATGGGAGTGAGTAGCTAACTCAGTGGAATAATAAAGCATAGGTTAACATGTTATCGATGCAGTCAAGCAGTAATGATAAAGCAGTAAATCAAGCACTCCTAGTTACTCTGATTAATGCAAGTATGAATGCAGGTATGATGGATGCCCTCACCGATATACTCCCTCATCCGACACCATCTCACGTTCGCGGCATGCTTACATCCCATAGTGCTCCACATCTTTCAGGCACATGCGATGCATGATGAGCATGATTACTGACTTTTTAATTAGTCCATTTCAAACAGCAGGATTGGGAAACTAAGGTACCTCCCTTGTATCATTCCCAAACATGATCCATTCTAGGGTCGTCACCCTAGTTAATATCGACGATGGTGTATTTTCTAGGTCATCGCAGAGGTCGCTGTGGTCACGTTACGTACAAAGGTTGCACCACTCCCCCATCACCCCTTAAACGATTCATCACTATACAGAAACAGGCCTAGTTCATACTCTATATATCGCGGCGAACCCTAAGGCGCACTGCGACTTCAAAATATGCTCGCGGTCACTACAAAGGGCTGCCAGGGCTGTTACGCACAAAGGTTGCACCACTCCCCCATCACCTTATCAATGTAGGCCGACAGCGTGAATGTAGTGTCCCATACCACCATAATCGGCTCACGAGTTAAGTTGCTCACTGGTCACTACGGGGAGGCACGTAGCCCCAGCGTAGGCCGACAGCTCGACCATGGTGTCCCATACCACCATGCCCGGCTCATGAGTCTTAGCAGATCGAGGTACCATGGTTAATAGGGTTTTCACTGGTAAGTTTGGTACCCTAGGTTCAAGCAGTAGCGACCAAACATGGTGAACATACATTAGATAATCGGGTTACATGACGAGCTCGGCTAGCTCGAGCGCACAACAAGTTGAACGACATGAAGTGCATAAGCACTTCGCGTGGCCAACCACTATCGCCAACCGAAGTACGACTCGAGTTCGTCGAACACATCTCACGTGGTGACATGAAACTCAACCACGATCTCCAATCTAGTACCGATTGTCTGGACTATAATCATAGCCCCAAGCACAATCAATTGTTATCCATAGCATGTGGAGTAAAGCATGATAAACAAAGTAATTCAAGCATGATAAATAAAGTAATTCAAACATGCTATTAGGCATGTTATAAGCATATTATAAAGCATGATATAAAGCATGTTGTAAAACACTACATTAATAGGAATACAAACACATGTATTGTAAGTAAGTGGTTTAAGTGATCAACCTCATGGAGGTAATCATACAAGCCACTAGGATAGTTGAGAATCCAATCTCAACACCCTCCTAAGGCATCTACATCCAACCACTTACTCACTCAAGCATTTCCACAAACACTTAACATACACTATTCCACATACTTGGTGTATGTTAGCAAACATGTATTAGGGCGAGTCCTTTCGCCAAGCAAATAATTTACGCATATATAGTATATTTATACAATAAATAATCATGGCAAACACATCTCTAAAATACATATGTATACAGCACTTTCTACAATACAGTATTTGTACATACATGGTGTATATTGGTAAACATGTATTTCGGCGAATCCTTTCGCCAAATGAGTATTTTATCCATACATCATATATCCATACGACAATTAAACATGTCAAACACATTTCCATAAAAAATACATATACGGTATTTTATACGAATACCTAAAGTATGCGAAATTCCAAATTCTACAATTCTAATCGAAACAGGAAACGGAAAGCACTTTGTACATGTGCAATTGCATGCAGATCGTGAATTTACCATTATCTGACATTGAAAGCGTTGAAAACCGTAACTTATACACTTAAAGTCCTCACCTTTGTCCTTGGAATCACAACGAATCAGCAAGGGTTGTTGAGCTTCCGTATACGGGAGTTTTCTAGCCTAAAGAGCGGAATCGGTTAGTCTTTACACAACCTACAACCTTCCAACTTCAAATCAGACCTAGGGTTAGGGTTTCTCACCTTCAAACGGAGTGGATATGGCTGGAAAAATGCCTGGAAGGAAGCGGTGTAGGCCGTGTGATGAATGAAAGCAAGAGGAGGAAGATCTCCCACAAATCCCAAGCTCTTCTCTCTCTCTTTTCTCTCTCTCTAGGGTTTTATCCCAAATTCGTATGGCTGTGAGAGGGGCTGTTCTAAGCTCCTTTTATAGCCAAAACCCTTCCCAAAATAGGCTCAGGTTCAAGGGTTATTGCTTATATAGGTATTTCGTCACTTTTCTAGCTCAAATGAGTGTTTCTGGTGGCCCCCCTTGAGCCAAACGTCAGACTTAAGCTCACCACACATGGATCTATGTGGGATTACGTTTTCGACTCGATCGGATTCCCAGATCGCACGTGGCGGACCACTTTCAGTTCAACGGTCAGTGGGCCACGATCCGAAATTCCAAGTACATGTAAATGTTCCTGAAATTTTTCTTAATCCGAGGGTGTAATTTGGTCTGATTCTGACGGTTAGGTTGCTTAATACTGACGCGTAAACGAATGGTGCCAGATCACTATTCCTGATATTTATTTTGGAATGGGAATAGTGTTTTTCACACACCCTCGCTCCGAATCGAAACGAATGGCCGTGGGACATCGGCTGGACCTGATTTTAGAGATGATTGTCAAGCCCAGTGAGGCGGTCCTAAGTCCTTAACCTCGTATTATTCGGACTCCCGATGTGTGGTCCAGATCAGATACAGAATTTCAACGTGCTCCCGAGAGCAGCCGGGTAATGAGATTGATCCTAGATTTTAGGGTAACCTAGCGTCAATGATTCTACAAGTTTTGGGTCTTGCAGATCGTATTTAAAGCGATTCGAACGGATTTCGTAGTTAATCTAGTTTAGCACTTAGTTACTTTATCTCATTTCTAAAGGATTTAGTCCTATAAGATTTCTGT
The DNA here is from genome assembly GCA_030180095.1 of Magnolia changhungtana. NCBI lineage: Eukaryota > Viridiplantae > Streptophyta > Magnoliopsida > Magnoliales > Magnoliaceae > Magnolia > Magnolia changhungtana. The sequence continues at coordinate 3,369,980 of JASAUF010000446.1, forward strand.
CTGAGGTGGTACTTAGTCCTTTGTAGTTTGTGTATAAAGTGATCCAAGTTATACTACTTAGCTAGTTTAAGATAGTGTCTAGGGTGAAAGTTCTTAGAAAATTTAAAAGAACAAGGCAGTGAAGGGTGGGATTTGTGAAGGAAATGGGTTAAGGAGCGATTTTGGACTATGAGATTCAGTTCTGACAAGTTAATGAGGTGTTAGGATCGACCCATTGCCTAAGGACGTCTAATCTCAGGTTGGCAAAAATTCGGGGTGTTACATATACGGTTAGGTCTATCGAATTCTAGGAGCACCGCTCTAGGTTCAAATCTCCAGGGTCTAATTGTCAAATGACCATTTACTCTAAAAGCTTAAACTGTCAGAGTGTGGTGGGTTAATGTATATCAAGGGACTTTATCACTTCAACACTATCTGGCCAGTGGTCTTAAGTTGTATTAAATAGAACTGTATTACTAATCCTTCCTCAGGATTGGGAATGACATGTTTGGTAGGAGGGTGGGTGGGGATTAAAATTAATATCATAGGCTTTGGAAAATGAGTCTTGTGTGGGAAAGCGCGAGATGGGAGTTCCAAATCCCAGGATAATGAACTTCTAAGTGTTATTGGAAAGGAAATCTCGGAATTTACTCTTAATTGCGTACATTCTAAACATGGTGTCGGAAAACATGGGATACACCCAATCTAGGGACCATACCTACACATAGATTTATTATTACTTTTACAATTCCATCCACCTAATCCCACTTAATGTAGTTGATTGAACGGGCCCCAAATGTCCCATCATTTAGAGATTGTGAAGGCTATAGAAAAGTGAAGAAAAGGGGAGAACAAGGGCTGATTTCTCTGGTTCCCCACAGACTTGAGCCTCAACAGAGATTGCAAAGGCCCCAACTGACAGGGATTGAAGGAGGAAAAATGAATAGATGGGATGAGTTAAGAGCTTACACGAATGTGAGCTTCGAATGGGAGGTGTGAGAGCTTAAATGTGGAAGAAAGGAGAAAGGTAGGAGGTTAGGGCTACTGTGATCGATGGGAGTGGGTGGATCATAGGCGAAAATGATGGATTGACATATTTGAGGAAAGGGTTGAGAGGGAAACTCGAAAGTAGAAGGGAAAGGCGTTTGGAAGGAAAGATGTGAGAGAGAGGGGGGCTACAGACCTAGAAATCGGAACCCCACAGATATTTCGCACACACCACACGTGTGTGGAGGTCGGGCCGACCATTCCCAGGCCATGCCCAACACCAGCCAAGCCACCCGACCGCGGCGCGCCGCGGTGACCGCGGTGCCGCCGCGGTCCCCCTTGCCCGGCGTCGCGCCGCCGCAGTGGGGTTGTGTCCACCATCATCCAAAGGTGCCAAATGCACCCTGGGTCCACTTGTTTCCCCCCCGGATTGACGCGTGTGGCCCCCCAACTCCGTTTCGAGTCGTTTCGATCAAATCGGACATATCTGGCAATCCGAAAAGAATTATCTGACGTATAATATATGATTTTAGGGCAGGACGAGCTAATGAAGCCAACCAACCCCGCTACGTCGGGTTGCGAAGCCCGGAATTACGAAAAAAACTCCGATTGATGGTCGTTTCCCTGTTTTAATTTCATTTTACTAAAATAGTAATTTTTTTTATTTGATTACTCTTCATCTGTTGGGCTTTAGGAGTTGCGCTCATCGCGTAAAGAGCCTGGAATAATTAGGAGGATGTTTTGGTGAAGTCAAATAGGACACTTACTATGTTTGGCCGAAAACCTTGCACACTAGTAGACATTACAACCTAGGAGTTTTAGTTGTAGTTTGTTTCTGATTTCTTTCCCATTACCAGGTATTCCTATTTAAAGGGTTGTGAACTCATTTTCGTTTATCATTCATTACTCAATTTTTAATTTGTTAGAATTTATTTCTATTTTCTGCTTTTCTTTCCTCATGGATTCGAGAAGTCTCTGTGAGGAGTCCAGAGAAGCTTCGGGGATTCGGAGTAGTTATCCTCATCATGTTCATCCCTTATTCTACTGATTTTTAACGGTTGGGATGAGGTGGATTGTGATCTAGACTCATTAATAGATGGCCTAGGAATGTTTTAAGGTCGACCCGTGCGACCAAGGTTAATACGGACTCGATTTCAGCGTTTGTTTTCAGCGAACTTCACCAATTGGTGAAGTCGGGATACCTATGACTGTTTCTACATTTCGTCGCTCCCTCCTAAGTCAGAGTGTGTCAGTGTGCGTCGTGTGACCATAACCCAGGTCCGGTTTAATCCAAATCATGCTCTAATAACATCTTGTAACGCCCTGAAAATCGGGGGTCGAACATAAACTCAACTCCCGAGTTCCAACGCATCACTTATGCAACAAAATGAATGATGATTGAATGTGATCGGTATTAGTGCAATGAACATGAGTGAGATTAAGCCAAAACAGCATATCATACTCCAGAGACAGTTAAATTTGCAAGCGAAAGACTGTGATAGATAAATAAAATATATAAACTGTGGTGGGTCTCCAGAGTGTGATAAAGTTACCAGGTTAAATAATTACAAGTATGATTTTAAATTATACCAAGTTGTGTAGTGTGATCTAGTCAACATCCCTGTAGCCCCGACAATCAAGGCACGGCTCTTACGAAGCCGCCAGAAAATAGCATATACGAGGAAGCATTCTCGTCGTCATAGAAGTCCGGCTCCGCCTCAGAAGTAGCGTCGCCATCTGCAATCAGACAAAGTCTGGTGGGTGTTTGGAACACCGTCCCGTATCGTGGGAGTGAGTGATCAACTCAGCGGAACAGTAAAGCATAGGTTAACATGTTGTCAATTCAGTCAAGCAGTAATGATAAAGCAGTACAATCAAACAAGTTTAACTACTCTTGATAAATGCAAGAATGAAATGACGTGATGATGTATGTCCTTGCCAAACCACCCTCATGCGGCAACATCTTACGTTCGCGAATGCATAACTCCCTCAGTGCCTCACATCTACTAGGCACATGCGGTGCAATGATGCGCATGATTTCCGAGTTGTTATCAGTCCATTTCAAACAGCAATATTGGGAAACTAAGGTACCTCCCTTGTATCATTCCCAAACATGATCCATTCTAGGGTCGTCAGTCCTAGTTAATCTCATACAATATTATGGTTTGAGAGGCGTAGCGAAGGCATCACAAAGGGCTCGTCACCCGTCAGCATGGATACAGATCTCACCGTATGCGGCTCAATTGCTGACCGTCAGCTCGAGTACAGGTCTCACCGTACTCGGCTCAATCACTAGCCGTCAGCTCGAATACAGGTCTCACCGTACTTGGCTCAACTCATACTCTAGTTGCTGTGAAAGACTCGTCGCCAATCACAGACCTTAGAGTATACTCGAAGATACTACAGAGGACTCGTCGCCCGTCAGCATGAGTATAGGTCTCACCGTACTCGGCTCAATCACTAGCCGTCAGCTCGAATACAGGTCTCACCGTACTCGGCTCAACTCATACTCCAGTTGCTGTGAAAGACTCGTCGCCAATCACAGACCTTAGAGTATACTCGAAGATACTACAGAGGACTCGTCGCCCGTCAGCACGAGTACAGGTCTCACCGTACTCGGCTCTCGCCGTAAGTATCGACAGCTCGAATACAGTGTCCCATACCACCGTATTCGGCTCACGAGTTTGGGTCTACGGGGAGGCACATGGCCCCAGCATAGGCCGACAGCTCGGCCACGATGTCCCATACCACCATGTCCGGCTCATGAGTCTTAGCGGATCGAGGTACCATGGTTAACGGGATTGCCACTGGTAAGTTTGGTACCCTAGGTTCAAACAGTAATGACCAGACATGGTGAACACACATTCGACATATCGGGTTAATTGACGAGCCTGACTAGCTCGAGCGCACAACAAGTTGGACGATGTGAAGCGCAAAAGCACTCCGTGTGGCCAACCACTATCGCCAACCGAAGTACGACTCGGGTTCGTCAGACACATCCATTGTGGCGACATGAATCTCAGCCACAATCTCAAGTCTGGTACCGAATGTTTGGACTATAGACATAGTCCCAAACTCAAACAGTTCTCATCAATAGCATGTGGAGTTAAGCATGATAAACAAAGTAACACAAACATGCTAGGAGGCATGTCATAAAGCATGTTATAAAGCATGATATAAAGCATGTTATAAAGCATGTAATAGAGCACTATACAGATAGGGATACAAATACATATACATCATATGTGAGTGGTTGTAGTAAACAACCACATGGAGGAAATCCTATATGTCTCTAAGGTAGTCGAGAATTCCATCTCAGCACCGACCTACGGTGCAAACATCCAAGCATTTACTTTCACAAGCATTTACACAAACACTTGGAGTACGCTATTTCAACATGCATGATGTATATTAGTAAAACATGTATTAGGGCTATTCTTTCGCTAAGCTAGCATTTTATCCGCGTATATCGTAATCATACAAAAAATAATCATGACAATTGCGTTTCCAAAATTTACACGTATACGATATTTCTAGAATACACAATTTCAACATACATAGTATTTACAAGCGAACATGTATTACGATGATTCTTTTTGCCAAGAAATTAATTTATACGCACATAATATATTTATACAACAATTACTCATGACAAACACATCGCTAAAATATACACATATACAGTACTTCTAACAATACCGTATTTCTACATACATAGTGTTTATTAGTAAACATGTGTTTAGGCGAATCATTTCGCCAAATAAGTATTTTATCCATACGTCATATATCCATACGACAAATAAACATGTCAAACACATTTCCATAAAAAATACGTATACGGTATTTTATACGAATACCTAGAGTATGTGAAATTCCAAATTCTACAATTTTAATCGAAACAGAAAACGGAAAGCACTTTGTACATGTGCAATTGCATGCAGATCATGAATCTACCATTATCTGACATTGAAAGCATTGAAAACTGCAACCTATACACCTAAAGTCCTCACCTTGTGTCGTAGAATTGTAATGGAGTTGATAGGTTTGCTAAGCTCTCGTATTCGACAGTTTGGCAACCTATGGAACGAAATACGTTAGCTATTTTATAACCTACAACCACCCAAGCCCCAAATCAGGTTAGGGTTAGGGTTTCTTACCTAGAAATGATGCCGGAATCACCGGAAAAGCGATGAGAATGGAGCGGTGAAGCTCGAAAAGCGACAGGGAAGAGTGGCAGGGAGTTCCTCCCACAACTCCCACACTTTCTCTCTCCTTTCTCTCTCTCAATCTCAAATTCGTATGGCTGCCATGAGAGAGGGTTTAAGGTCCTTATATAGCCTAAAAATTTACTAAAATAGACTTATTTTCAAGGTATACTTACATTATAATCAAATCGGCATTGTTTTAGCTCAAAATAGTGTTTCTGGTGGCCCCCCTTGAGCCAAACGTCAGACTTAAGCTCACCACTCATGGATCCACATGGGATTATGTTTTCATTTCAGTCGGGATTCCAGATCACGCGTGGCAGACCAGTTTCAGTTCGACGGTCAGTAGGTCTCGATCGGAGATTCCGAGTACATGTAAATGTGTATGAAATTTTTCCTGATCCGAGGGTGTAATTTGGTCAGATTCTGACGGTCTGGTTGCTTAAAACTGATCCGCAACCGACGAGTCTCAGATTACTATTCAAGATATTTATTTTTAAAGAAAACAAGTGTTTTCACACTCTCTCGCTCCAGACTCTGCTGACCATGGGACATCGGCTGGATTTGATTTCCGAGATGGTTGTCAAGCCCAGCGAGGCGGTCCTAAGTCCTTAACCTCGTATTGTTCGGACTCCCGATGTGCGGTCCAGATCAGATACGGAGTTTCGAGATGCTCCCGTGAGCAGCCGGGTAATGAGATTGATCCTAGATTTTAGGCTAACCTAGCGTCAATGATTCTACAAGTTTTGGGTCTTGCAGATCGTATTTAAAGCGATTCTAACGGATTTCATGGCTAATCTAGTTTAGCACTTAGTTAACTTTGTCAAATTTATAAAGGATTTAATCCTAAGTGATTTCTGTCTGAGGTAGTATTTAGTCCTTTGCAGTTTGTATTTAAAGTGATCCAAGTTATACTACTTAGCTAGTTTAAGATAGTGTCTAGGGCAAAGGTGCTTTGAAAAATTGAAAGCACAAGGAAGTAAAGGGTGAGATTTGTGAAGAAAATGGTTTAAAAAGGGATTTGAGGCTTTAATTGAGCATTTAAGAAGTTAAACATGTGTTAGGATTGACCCATTGCTTAAGGACGTCTAATTCCAGGTTGGCAAAAATCCGGGGTGTTACAGGACTGAACTTTGTACGTAATCTGAAAGTAACCAGAACTAGAATTAGAAAAAGATGTAATCTAAATCAGGAAAAATTAAGAGAATAATTGTAAATTATTAAACTAAAAATTGTAAAATTCAAAGGTGGGAAAAATAGGGTTTCCAGAGATCCACTTGTAGAGATCAGGGAGATCTATGCTTGATTCATGAACACAACTGGAATCAGAGTCATATCTTCAACAAATTGGAAGATATGTCATTAAAAATTAACTAAGAACTCCCCTTGATCTAGTTCTTAATTGACGAGAGGTATTAGAAATAGAATTGATTCCATCACAAAACCATCCCCATGAGATAAAGATCAAGGACGTAGTGAATGTAACCATGTCTTAGCTTTCTCTTTCAACGAAAAAGGAAAGAGTTTCAGCTTGACCGTGACGTCAGAGACATTAGGAAAGCATAGAGTGGCTATGATCTCATCAAACTTTTTTAAGCTTAAATATGGAATTTCAGATTCAAGCCCATGAAATTTTGGAAGGAGTTGGATCACCCCTGGCTTGATATCCATCTGTCCTATATTCTCTGGAAAAACCATGCATGAGAGTGTTCTCACCCCCGCCAGTTGTAAATAATCTTGTAAAGTACGAGGCGGGGTGCTTGATCCACCTCATTCTCATCCTAGACTTCCCCAACCCGAGGTTGAGGTTGTCCTTCTAGTTTATTGGCTAGTTGATTTGCAGCCATAACCTCAGTTAACTCTAAGGATCTCAAGTGGTGTTTAGTCCTGTGATGGATAGTTAACCCCTCAACCAATCCACCTTCAGTCAAGAGATGTCGAGTGTTGTCACAGACCCACTTGGGCATGAAACACTCTTAGCCCTCAATCTCAAATTCTAACCTAAACCCAAAAGAAAGGCAGGAAATAGAAATCTAGAAATAGAGAGAAGAGTTGGAAAGAAGTCACCAAATTAAAAGTTCCTAATTGAAATCCTTCAAAACAAAACAAAACAAGTAAGTTTCTAAAAATAGGAATTTTAAAATTAGAAAGATAGAAAAATTAGAAAGAGATTACCCATTATAAAGTCTATGTCTAGATCCTATAAAACTAGAAAGTTATCTTAGTTTCTAAAAATCAAACTGAAAAACCTAAAACTAAAATTAGAAAACCCTAATCTTAACCTAATTTTAAAACTAGTTAATCTTAGAAAAATGCAACTGTCAGGTCCCGACAATGGCGCCAAAAACATGTTCACCACCCAAGTTTAGGGCGGGATGTAGTAATAATCTTGGTAAGACTGAGGTCGAATCTACAGGGACTGAACATTGTACGTAATCTGGAAGTAACCAGGACTAGAACTAGATGAAGATGTAATCTAAATCAGGAGAATTTAAGAGAATACTTGTTAATTATTAAACTAAAACTTGTAAAATTCAAAGGTGGGAAAACTGGGGTTTCCAAGGATCCACTTGTAGAGATTAGGGAGATCTATTCTTGATTTATGAACTCATATGGAATAAGAGTCCTATCTTCATCTAATTTGAAGATATGTCATTAAAAATCAACTATAAACTTCCTTTGATCCCGTTCTCAATAGACAAGTGGTATTAGAAATAGAATTAATTCCATCACAAAACCATGCCTGTGAGACAAGGATCGAGGATGTAGTGAATGTCACCACATCTTAGATTTCTCTTTCTAAGAAAATGGAAAGAGTTTCAGCCGAACCATGTTGTCAGACACGTTAAGAAAGCATAGAGTGGCTATAATCTCGTCACACTCTTTTAAGTTTAAATAAGGATTTTCAGATTCAAACCCATGAAATTTTGGGAGTTGGATCACCCCTGTCTTGATAGCCATGTGTCCCGTATTCTTTGAAAAAGCCATGCATGAGGGTGTGCCCACCCCTGCCTGTTGTAAATAATCTTGTAAAGTATGAGGCGGGGGTGTTTTGTGCACCTCATTCTCAACTTAGACTTCCCCAACCTGAGGTTGTGGTTGTCCTTCTGCTTGATTAGCCAGTTGATTTGCAGCCAAAACCTCAGTTAACTCCGAGGATCTCGAGTGGTGTTTAGTCCTGCAATGGATACTTAATCCCTCAACCAATCTTCCTTTAGTCTAGAGACATCGAGTGTTATCACGGACCCACTTAGGCATGAAACACACTCAGCCCTCTATCTCAAATTCTTAGCTAAATTGAAAAGAAAGAAAGGAAATAGAAATAGAGAAATAGAGAGAAGTGTTGGAAAGAAGTTACCAAATTCAATGTTTCTAATTGAAATCCAACAAAACAAAATAAAACAAGTCAGTTTCTAAAAATTGGAATTCTAAATTTAGAAAGATAGAAAAATTAGAAAGTGATTACCAATTATAAAGTCTATATCAAGATCCCATAAAATAGGAAATTTAAGTTAGTTTCCAAAAATCAAAAAGAAAAATTTAAACCTTAATTTGAAAACCCTAATCTTAACCTAATTATAAAAGTAGTTAATATCAGAAAAACGCAACCGTCAGTCCCCTGCAACAGCGCAAAAAACTTGTTCACCACCTCAAGTATAGGGTGGCGCTGTAGTAGTAATCTCGGCAAGACCGAGGTTGAATCCACACGGACTGAACCTTGTACGTAATCTGAAAGTAACCAGAACTAGAACTAGAAAAAGATGTAATCTAAATCAGGAAAATTTAAGAGAATAATTATAAATCATTAAACTAAAACTTGTAAAATTGAAAGGTGGGAAAATTAGGGTTTCTAGGGATCCTCTTGTAGAGATCAAGGAGATCTATGCTTGATTCACGAACACAACTGGAATCAGGGTCATATCTTCAACAAATTGGAAGATATGTCATTAAAAATCAACTATGAACTCCCTTTGATCTAGTTCTTAATTGACGAGAGGTATTAGAAATAGATTTGATTCCATCACAAAACCATGCCCATGAGACAAAGATTAAGGACGTAGTAATGTAACCATGTATTAGTTTTCTCTTTCAAAGAAAAATGAAAGAGTTTCAGCCTGACCGTGACGTTAGAGACATTAGGAAAGCATAGAGTGGCTATGATCTCATCAAACTCTTTTAAGTTTAAATATGGATTTTCCGATTCAAGCCCATGAAGTTTTGGAAGGAGTTGCATCACCCCTGGCTTAATATCCATTTGTCCCATATTCTCTGGAAAAAGCATGCATGAGGGTGTGCTCACCCCCGCCAGTTGTAAGTAATCTTAGAAAGTACAAGGCGGGGCGCTTGATCCACCTCATTCCCATCCTAGACTTCCCCAACCTGAGGTTGAGGTTGTCCTTCTGATTTATTGGCCAGTTGATTTGCAGCCATAACCTCAGTTAACTCTGAGGATCTCAAGTGGTGTTTAGTCCTGCGATGGATAGTTAACCCTTCAGCCAATCCTCCTTTAGTCAAGAGACGTCGAGTATTTTCACAGATCCACTTTGGCATGAAACATTCTCAGGCCTCAATCTCAAATTCTAACCTAAACCTAAAAGAAAGAAAGGAAATAGAAATCTAGAAACAGAGAGAAGAGTTGGAAAGAAGTCACAAAATTAAAAGTTCCTAATTAAAATCCTTCAAAACAAAATAAAACAAGTAATTTTCTAAAAATAGGAATTTTAAAATTAGAAAGATAGAAAAATTAGAAAGAGATTGCTAATTATAAAGTCTATGTCTAGATCCTATAAAATAGGAAAGTTATCTTAGTTTCTAAAAATCAAACTGAAAAACCTAAAACTAAAATTAGAAAACCCTAATCTTAACCTAATTCTAATACTAGTTAATCTCAGAAAAATGCAACTGTCAGTCCTCGACAACGGTGCCAAAAACTTGTTCACAACTCAAGTTTAGGGCGCGACGCAGTAATAATCTTGGTAAGACTGAGGTCAAATCCACATGGACTGAACATTGTACGTAATTTGGAAGTAACCAGGACTAGAACTAGATGAAGATGTAATCTAAATCAGGAAAATTTAAGAGAATACTAGTTAATTATTATACTATAACTTATCAAATTCAAAGGTGGAAAAATTAGGGTTTCCAAGGATCCACTTGTAGAGATCAGGGAGATCTATTCTTGATTTATGAAATCATATGGAATAAGAGTCCTATCTTCATCCAATTGGAAGATATGTCATTAAAAATCAACTATGAACTTCCTTTCATCTCGTTCTCAATAGACGAGTGGTATTAGAAATAGAATTGATTCCATCACAAAACCATGCCCATGAGACAAAGATCGAGGATGTAGTGAATGTCACCACGTCTTAGATTTCTCTTTCAAAGAAAAAGGAAAGGGTTTCAGCCGAACCATGTCGTCAGACACGTTAGGAAAGCACAAAGTGGCTATGATCTCATCACACTCTTTTAAGTTTAAATAAGGATTTTCAGATTTAAGCCCATGAAATTTTGGAAGGAGTTGGATCACCCCTGGTTTGATATCCATGTGTCTCGTATTCTCTGAAAAACCCATGCATGAGAGTGTGCTCACCCCTGCCCATTGTAAGTAATATTGTAAAGTATGAGGCGAGGGTGCTTGTTGCACCTCATTCTCATCCTAGACTTCCCCAACCTGAGGTTGAGGTTGTCCTTCTGGTTGATTAGCTAGTTGATTTGCAGCCAAAACCTCAGTTAACTCTGAGTATCTAGAGTGGTGTTTAGTCTTGCAATGAATATTTAACCCCTCAACCAATCTTCCTTCAGTCTATAGACGTCGAGTGTTGTCACGGACCCACTTGGGCATGAAACACTCTTAACCCTCTTTCTCAAATTCTTAGCTAAATCGAAAAGAAAGAAAGGAAATAAAAATATAGAAATGGAGAGAAGTGTTGGAAAGAAGTTACCAAATTAAAAGTTCCTAATTGAAATCCAGCAAAATAAAATAAAATAAGTCAGTTTCTAAAAATTGGAATTCTAAATTTAGAAAGATAGGAAAATTAAATAGTGAATACTAATTATAAAGTCTATATTAAGATCCCATAAAACAGGAAAGTTAGGTTAGTTTCCAAAAACCAAACCAAAAAATTTAAACCTTAATTAGAAAACCCTAACGTTAACCTAATTCTAAAAGTAGTTAATATCAGAAAAATGCAACCGTCAGTCCCCGGCAATGGCGCAAAACACTTGTTCACTACCCCAAGTATAGGGTTGCGATGCAGTAATAATCTCGGTAAGATCGAGGTCGAATCTACAAGGACTGAACCTTGTATGTAATCTGAAAGTAACCAGATTTAGAACTAGAAGAAGATGTATTTTAAATCAGGAGAATTTAAGAGAATGATTGTAAATAAATAAACTAAAACTTGTAAAATTCAAAGGTGGGAGAATTATGGTTTCCAAGCATCCACTTGTAGAGATCAGGGAGATCTATGCTCCATTCATGAACACAACTGGAATCAGAGTCCTATCTTCCTCCAACTGGAACATATGTCATTAAAAATCAACTATAAACTTCCTTTGATCTAGTTCTCAATAGATAAGAGGTATTAGAAATACCCCCCTGGCTTGATATCCATGTATCCCATATTCTCTAGAAAAAACCATGCATGAGGGTGTGCTCACCCCCACTAGTTGTAAATAATCTCGTAAAGTACGTGGCAGGGGTGATTGGCCAGTTGATTTGCAGCCAAAACCTCAGTTAACTCTCAGGATCTTGAGGGGTGTTTAGTCCTGCTGTCACACCTCAGATTTCGAGGGTCGAGCAAAGCTCAACTCCCGAGACCCAACGCATCACTTATGCAACATAGATAATGATATTTAAATGTTGTCCATATTAGTGCATTAAACATGAGAGGGATTATACTAAGTCAACATATCATACTTCAGGTGCAATTGAATTAAGTAAGCGGAAGACTTAAGCACGTGTATTTGCACATGAAAATGTTTCACAAACCAGAGTATGCATATGTACCAGGCTAACTATATATAGGTGTTGTTTCAAAATATACAAAATATCAAAATGTGAATGTCCAACTAGTCCATGTATCCCTGTAATCCCATCGAAGCAGCACGAGGTCTACATAGACCTGCTAGAGAGCTAACCATAGGAGAACTCTTCCTCCTCATCTATGAAGTCCAACTCCACTGCATATACATCCTCATCACCTGCATCTATAACAGGGTCTGGTTGGTGTTTTAAAACACCATCCCAAAGTGGGAGTGAGTGATCAACTCAGTGGTACAATAAGGCAAAGGTTATATGGTTGAGTAGGCGAAAATCTGTCGTCATCTGAGGTGATGCGAGGCTATTTCCTTGCCTCCACCACTCAAGTTGGCCGCAAAGGAAATGAGTGAGGCGATTTCTCTCCCGCATACTTGCAAGATTTGTGTCACTTGCATGTACAACTCCATGTTCTATTACCATGATACGTGTCATGACATCCACATCGACCTTGGCGTGAGATCTTCCCAACAGTATGATAAATTGAAGAGGCACCAGAGTTGGGTCCCGTATGTGAGCTTAGAAGGCTCGTACAGTGTCTTCACTTACGTGATCTTTTCCTTCAAATATGGGACCCCACCTATTCTCCAAAAGGAGATCAATCACAGGATATAATCCAAATAATTTCTCGTCAACATGAGCTTCAAACACAACTTTACGACCACCGAACTTACCGAGTTTGGCTCCCGCCGATAGCGACCTTTCTATCGGGACTTGAGGGTCGAGATCCCGTTTCGACCTTCGCTCGGTGCTTGCACTAGTCTCGGCGCCCGTCTTCTTCTTAGAACAGCTTGGACGACTGAGCCCAGCCTCATCTGAGGCCCCTCTCTTCTTTTCCATAAGGAAAAGGAGTGTTGAGATGGAGAAAATGGTGGTGACAAGCTCAAAGAGAGCCATTGAGGTGGAAAAGCTTGGGGAATGAAATGGATTGGAGGAAATGAAAAGTATAAGACACAAAAGAAGGTTTTTGTGCCCAAGTAGGTGAGAATAAGGAAGATGGAGAGTTGTAAGAGATATTTTTGAGGGAATGGTGATGGAAGGGTGTAAAATGTAGAAGATTTGGAAGATTTTTGTGAATGGAAGTGGGGATTTGATAGAGAAATGGGGTTTTGGAGGGTTTAGAGGTATTTGGGAGGGTTTAAAATGAGTAAATAGGGGTGAAATGGGGCTAAGGGATTAAAAAGAGGGGCCCCACATGTGAGACAGGCTCCACATGGGTGGCCGATCAATGATGCGCCACCGTTGTTGCGGTGCCGCCGCGCCCCGCTGTGGAGGCGGGTGGTGCGCCGCCTCCCAGGCGGTGCCACCGTGCCCCTCTGGGGTGTCCGATAGTGGCTCCACCCTGGGGCGGTGGCCACCCCCTCACGGGGTGTCGTATGCATGCGTGGGACCCCCTGGGCCCCACCGAATTTTATGGTTTGTGTCCCTAGGTCCGCAAAGTTCACTTTTTCAGTCCAACAAGTGCGTATTCATGCCCTTTAGCCTGTTTTTGATTTGGGATTTGTCGACTAACGGTCTAAACTCGTCGGTTGATGACCTAAAAATGGCTGAGATCACTTCACATGTTCTGGGACGCGTACGGGCTATAATATAAAAGTTAATCTCGCCAGTCGGTGAAACTTTGAGATCCTATGTGGTCTTTAAATTCCATCACTCCTTTCCTAAGTCAGAGTGCGTTAGAGTGCATCGTGTTACCTATAACCCAGGTCTAGTTTAATCCAAATTATGCTCTGATACCAACTTGTAACACCCTAGATTTCGAGGCTCGAACAAAGCTCTACTCCCGAGATCCAACACATCACTTATGCAACATGGAAAATGATGTTCAGATTTCGTCCATATTAATGAGTTAAACATAAGTGGGATTATACCAAAACAGCATATCATACTCCAAATATAATTAAATTAAGCAAACAAAAGACTGAAACATATATATTTAAGTATGTAATTGTTTCACAACCTCCAGACTATGAGTATGTTACCGGGCTGAATATATACATGTATTGTTCCAAATTTTACAAAACATTAAAACGTAAAGTGTCCAACTAATCCATTGTCCCTATAATCCCGTAGAATTAGCACGAGGTCTACATAGACCCGCCTGAGAGCTGAATGTAAGAGAGTTCTTCCTCCTCATTTATGAAGTTCAACTCAGCTGCGTAAATTTCCCCATCACCTGCATCTACAATAGAGTCTGGTTGGTGTTTTAAAATATCGTCCTAGGGTGGGAGTGAGTGATCAACTCAGTAGTATTATAAGGCAAAGGTTAACATGTTGTCAAGTCAATCAAGCAGTAATGATAAAGAAATACAACAATCCCTTCCTAGCTACTCTTGTTAATGCAGGAAAGGCATGCAAGCAATGATGTATGACCTCGCACAAATCTCCCTCATAAGCGACTCTGACAACCATGTTCGCATATGACAACACTCCCTAAAGTGCACCTTCCTTGCTAAAAACACATCCTAGCTAATGTAATACAATGCATGTCCAAGTTAGCTGAGTAATTAATTAAGCTTATTCATACAGCAGGTTCAAGAAGGCAAGGTACCTCCCTTTATATCATTAGCTCAAATGAAGGATCCATCTAGGGTCGTCAATCCTAGTTAACCATATAAGATAGGCAAGTTGTAGGGCATCACCCCTAATGAAAAGCAGTCGATAGGTAAGTTCAAAGTTTATACTCGCGGTCACTACGGGGAGGCTCGTCACCTTAGCATAGGCTGACAGCTCGAACATAGTGTCTCATACCACCATGCCCAGCTCACGAGTCTGAGTTGGTCACTGGTCACTATGGGGAGGCTCATCACCCCAATGTAGACTGATAGCTCGAACACAGTGTCTCATACCATCATGTCCCAAAAACATAACATCGGGCACCTAAACAATGAAATAGGTTAGCTAGTTCATCAATTACGCTATCTGGATTTCTAAATCAAGATTAGGGTTGAAATAGCGGTGAAGACTGCTTGAGATGAAGTCAAAATATGCCAATATGTCCTAGAGGGGGGGTGAATAGGAATTTTAAAAGTTTTTACTATTTATTCAAAATCCTATTACATTATCCTTATAGATATGCAACTATTAGGATTACTCAAATGTAACTCTATTGGCTTTCAAGCCAAGTAGAGGATCCCATCACGAACTAATCAAGATATAACAATATGCAACTTAGTCTATGTTGGATATGACTGTGTATGGGTGTGGGATGTGATCAGATATATGAATATGAATGCATTGACATGAATCACACATATAGAAAAGTAATCACAGACACAGTCATTTTATAGTGGTTTGACGATAAGTCTACTCCACTCCCAGCTGCCACACTCAACCCTTGAGTGTATCAGATTTCACTAAGGAGGTTTTCCCGGGTTCACCTCAAATCTAAGGTTTTAAATCAGGTTCACCTTCAACCTTTATAGAGGTTTTACGCGGTTCACCTCAAACCCAGAGTTTTGCTGGTTCACTCCTAACCAGATATTTATGCTCTCATAAAGCAAGGGTCCACACAACGCACCCGAATTTTAAACCACACAGGTCAAGGACCTACATAAGGACCTAACAGTTTATGCCCTACACAAGAGCAAGGGTCCACCCTGTGCACCCACTACGTACACTCCCTTCGGAGGCCTCCTTGAGGACTTCAAAGGGTGAGAACCACTTAGGACTAAGACTAAGGAAGGAATGATCACAAGTGTCCTCTAGACTCTAGATACTTACAGATAAGTTGATGAGTCCCGTTAAGCACAATGCCAAAGATCTTCTCCTCCTCGTTGACGAAGAGTCTTCAGCTCCCTTGATCCGCAACACAAGATGATATACCAATGCTTGGCTTCAGATTGGGTCAAGGGTGAGATGGAATCCTACTCTCTAAAGATTTTCCTATAAGGAAGATAGAGTAGATCCTCTCTTATGCATTCAAGGCATCCCAGCATAATGATTTGCCATTAAGGTGGTAGCTGGAGGATCCTTGAATGCGAAAGTTCATTCTCCAATCCACTCTATTTAATATCAATGGTAAGGGTGTATTGGAGGATGAACTCCCTAGAGAGAAAGGTTTTAGGTATAATATACAAGTTGAAACACACAAAAGCTCTCTGTTTTCTCTCTTACAGCAACAAAGAACAAGTCCTCTATATATAAGCAAGAACTTCTAATGGATATAAAAAGGTCACATTTATGACAGAGTTCGATATCATCGAGCGTATACTCTCGATAGCATCGATGGTCTGCTCGATGACTCGGACTCGATGTCATACGCTTTTGAAACTCCTTGCCAATAGGTCGATGAATCGAAACAGTTGTCGATGTCATCGGATTTCGAACTCTGATTCCATCGATGACTGGGTCGATCCCTCGACACATGAAAAATGAGAGACTTGACTTTGAAAATATTTCAGGTTTTCATGAATAATCGGGGGAACCGTCGAGGTCATTGAAATTTGAATGTCGATGATATCGAGATCTGAGTCGAGGCATCGATAATTCCTGTAAATTTATCTTTGAACTTGTTGGACAGCTTATGACTTAGTTCGATGCAATCGATCCGGTGTCGATATCATTGATATTTGAATATCGATTAAATCGAAGGGCCCCCGATCATAGTTAAAAAACATCCTGAAATAACTGTAGTAAGAAAATGCACGCCCACCATCGATATCATCGATGGACCTCTGATCTCATCGATATTTGATTTCAGATCATATCGGACGGTCATCGATATATCGATGAATTTTGAGATTTTTGTTAAAAAACAGGGGCGCCTGAAATCTGCCTGTTGATCTTCTCGAGCCACTCCCGATGGTCTTGAGATTTGAATATCGATGGTATCGATATGCGTATCGATACATTGATAATTCATCCAGATATGTTATGAAGTTACTGGACATGTTTAATGCTTTTATCGATGATATCGATTTGTATATCGATACATCGATAAATCCGTCCAGATGAATATTTAGTTGCTGGACACTTTTGGTCCTCTTTTCGATAATATCATTAAGGTATCGAGGACATCGACAGAACAGGTCGATCATATCGAGGGTGCTTTGATAAAATCGACAAGGTGAGAAAAACTTAGAGATTTTCCTATTTTGAAAAAGTTTTCTCACCATAAAAACCCTATGATGTCTATCTTATTTTAAGGGTTTAATTCACCTGGTGTATTGGGTTATGGGATGTGAGGCTATGATTTACCTATGGCGAGCTTCCACACATCCGATTGAGGCAGACACTTGGCTTAATCTTCTTTTGATGTCCTACAGACTGTCTGACCACCCGCTCACAGTAATTAACAAACAAGGGCACTTATAAGGGCACTTTCAAGGGTTAGGCTTTCTTACCCAAATCGTAGCTGAAACGGATCGTGTAGTAAAATGAGGAGGTGATTTGGTGCATGGAGTTGTGGGAAAGAATCCTAGCAATGATCTCCCAAAATCTCTCTCCTCTCTTTCCTCTTTTCTCTTCTTTTCTCTCTTCTCTCTCCTAGGGTTTGGAGAAATTCGTATGGAATATAAATGGGGTGAGATAAGGGCTATATATAAGCCTAGAAGTGATGTGAATGGCCCTAGGGCCCTGGTATACTTAGGTTATATCCAAAGAGCGACTGTTTTTTACAAACAGGGCATATAGGGATGCCCATTATTCACTTACGGCATAAGGTAAGTTCCCTGACAATGGATCTATGTTAGGATGTGATTTTGGTGTGATTGGATAGGCCGATCGACCATGGAGGACCTGTGTCAGATCAATGGTCGAACTTGCTTGATCGGGGCCACAAGTATACAGATATAAGTAGGGAAATTTCTTTTCCCATGGGTGAAGTTTGGTTAGAAACTGACGGTCCAAAATCCTGAATTTCGTGTGTGGACGAATGGCCCAATTCACTTAAGTTTTATTACATTTTCTAAAGATATTTACATTTCTCACACATTTTACTCAGAGTTCAAGTTGTGCATTTCTGGATACTATCTGAGCTCGATTCCCGCGATGGTTGTCAAGCCCAATAGGACGGACATAATCCTATAGTTTCGTGGTCATCAGACTTTCAACGTGTGGTCCAGGTTCGATACGGGGTTTCAATATACTCCTGAGAGCGACAGGCTCTTGTGATTTTTCTTATGTTTTTATGTTGTGTTGAGTTAGTGGTATTAATGGTTTTAGGTCTTGTCATTTGCGGTAATGGTGGTTCGAGCTAAATCCACCGATTATTTAATTTAGTACTTAACCACTTTTCGCCTTAATTACGACGAGATACGGTCCTTAGATATTTCTGCCTGAGGTGGTACTCGTGTCTTTGTACGAATTTTTTCGAGACATTACAGAATTGGAGTCATATCCTATCAAATTGAAAAATATTCAATAAAATCACATTTGTACTTCTATTGACCTAATTCACAATGGATGAAAGTTGTGAAAATTGGAAGTGATTGCATCACCTAACCATGCCCAGGAGACTATGATAGACAACAGGATATACCGATCCAATAACCAACATGGGAAATTTATGAAGAATAAAAGGGATTCCATTACTTAGCCATGCCCAATGGATGATGGAGAACAATAAGATTTCCTATTTTTACAAACTTCGAACAGAAAAAGAAGCTACTTCAAGCTATTGCAGATCCATTATAATTTCAGTCACAACAAACCATTAAAAACTAAAAGTATTCCTTAAATATCAAACTAGAATCAAAGGAGTTCAACAGTAACAACAATCAAATAAGAAAAATATCCCAACCTTGCTACAAGCTTCACCCCTTAGCCCTAGCTAAGAGATCTAGCCAACCATAGACATGATTGGATTAAAAACCCTAGAAGAAATTAAAAACTAAGAAGAATGGAAGAAGACTCTTGGGAAGTGGCTCTACCCTTGTGTTCTGCTTCTCCAAACCCTAGATATCCTAGAAAGCTTAGGAAACCCCTATTTATAAGCAAAGTTCCGCAAAATCATAAAATCAGATCAAATTTACGTAGTTTGTGTAACGCCTTCGATGTCGTTAAACACCATTCGATGTCAACGAAGGGGTTTGAATCTGGAAGTCACGCCTTTTCTTCTATCGCACTGCATAAGTCTTTGTGTCATCAAACCATCCTCCAATGTCATAGACCAAAGCTTTGATTCATCGAACAGGTCTTCGAGTCATAAAAAAAATGTGTCCAAAATAGTCCAGCGAGTTGTTTCAATTTATTCAATCAATTCGATGTCATAGAGCAGTCTTCGATATCATCAAGCACCTTCCTTCGAGTCATTGAACATGTCTTTGATTTATTGAGAAAAGCACCCAATATGTCTAGCAACCAACTCAATTTTTCCTCATAAATTTGATGTCATCGACCAGTGTTCGATGTCATCGAATGGTGTTCGATGACACAGTATTTGTGATTTTTATGCCTATTCTTTTGACTTCCTTCCTTCTCTACTTGGTTTTCTTGGATCTTGGAGTCTTGAAATCTTCAATCTTGATCCCCGAAGATCCCTTCTTTACTTTGGTGACTTTTGAGCACTAAATCCATGCTTTTAGCCAAGCCCTTAAATTCACCTTATAATACAAACACATGTAAAATATTCTATTAAGCCAAATTATGTTAGTAAAACTAAGAAATAAATGGGGGATAATATGTAATATCAAACCCTCAACAAGTGCCTTGAGGTTAGACGGTCGAGGCACTACATCAATTTGGGGAGATTCTTTAAATTTTAATCTAGCAGTCCAGATTTTTACCAACCTGGAATTAGACGTCCTTAGGCAATGGGCCATTCCTGACACCTTATTAACTTGTCAGAACTGAATCTCACAGTCTAAAATCGCTTTTGAACCCATTTCCTTCACAAATCCAACCCTTCACCACCTTGTTCTTTCAATTTTCCTAACTACTTTCACACTAGACACTATCTTAAACTAGCTAAGTAGTATAACTTGGATCACTCTATAAATAAACTATAAGGCCTGAGTACCACCTTGACCAGAAATCACTTAGGATTAAATCCTTTAGAAATGAGACAAAGTAACTAAGTGCTAAACTAGATTAGCTACGAAATCCATTTGAATCTCTTTAAATATGATCTGCAAGACCCAAAACTTATAGAATCATTGACGCTAGGTTACCCTAAAATCTCGGATTAAACTCATTACCCGACTGCTCTCGGGAGCACGTTGAAACTCCGTATCAGATCTGGACCGCACATTGGGAGTTCAAATAATACGAGGTTAAGGACTTAGGACCGCTTTACTGGGCTTGACAACCATCTCGAAAATCAAATCCAGATAATGTCCCACGGCTGTTCGCTTGAGTCCGGAGTAAGAGAGTGTGAGAACACTTGTTTCTTTACAAAATAAATATCTTGAATAGTAATCTGAGACTCGTCACTTGCGGATCAGTATTAAGCAACCAGACCGTCAGAATCTGACCAAATTACACCCTCAGATCAGGAAAAATTTCATAAACATTTACATGTACTCGGAATCTCCGATCGAGATCCACTGACTGTTGAACTGAAACTGGTCCGCCACGCGTGATCTGAGAACCCTACTGGAATGAAAACTTAATGGAACGTAGATCCGATGTTAGTGAGCTTAAATCCGACCTTTGGCTCAAGGAGGCCCACCAGAAGTCCTCCGTTGAGCTGAAACAGGTCTGATTTGGGTATAACCTAAGTATACCTTGACTTAGAGTCTATTTCAGTGAGTTTTTAGACTATATAAGGACCTTAAACCCTCTCTCATTGCAGCCATGCGAATTTGAGAGAAACCCTAGAGAGAGAAGAGAGAAAAGAGAGAGAAGGTGTGGGAGATGTGGGAGAATCTCCCTGTCATGTTTCCCTGCCGCTCCACGAACTCCACCACTCCGTTCTAATCACTTTCCTGGTGATTCCAGCTCCGTTTCTAGGTAAGAAACCCTAACCCTAATCTGTTTTGGGGTTGTTTAGGATATAGGTTATGAAATAGCTAACCTATTTCATTCCGTAGGTTACCAAACTGCCGTATACAGAAACTTAGCAACTCTATCGACTCCGTCTCGATTCTACGATAAAAGGTGCGGACTTTAGGTGTATAGGTTATGGTTTTCAATGCTTTCAATGTCAGATAATGATAGATTCATGATCTGAATGCAATTACACATGTACAAAGTGCTTTCTGTTTTCTGTTTCGATTAAAGATGTAAATTATAGAATTTTACATATTCTAGGTATTCGTAGAAAATACCGTATACGTATAAATTTTGGAAATGTGTTTGACATGATTATTTGTTGTATGAATGTACGATATATGGATAAATACTTATTTGGTGAAAGGATTCGCCCTAATGCATGTTTTGCTAATATACATTATGTATGTAGAAATATTGTATTGTAGAAAGTACCGTACATGTATATATTTTAAAGATGTGTTTGCCATGATTATTTATTGTATAAATATACTATATATGCATAAAATACTTACTTGGCGAAAGGACTTTCCCTAATACATGTTTGTTAACATACACTAAGTATGTTGAAATAGTGTATGTTAAGTGTTTGTGAAAATGCTTGTGTGAGTAATTGTTTGGATGTTGATGCCTTAGGAGGGTATTGAGATGGGATTCTCAACACCTTAGAGACATGTATGATTTCCTCCATGAGGTTATTTACTTAAACAGCTTACTTGTGAAATATATGTGTTTGTATTCCTATTTATGTAGTGCTTTATAACATGCTTTATAACATGCTTTATAATATGCTGTATGATATGCTTGTTAACATGCTCAACTGCTTGTATGATTTTATTTATGTAATGAGTATGTTTAAATTCATGTTTATGTTGTATGATCCGTCATGGGTGATGGGGGAGTGGTGTAATGATTCCGTGCAACAGCCCTGGCAGCCCTAAACGGATAATATCATACTTTGATTTTTGATATGAATCTTGATTCATTACTGCTTTAACTATCTGTAATTGAATGTGATTGAGGCTATGATTATAGTCCAGACAATCGGTAACGGGATTGAATTCATGGTTGAGATTCATTTGCCACATGAGATGTGTTCGACAAACCCGAGTCATACTTCGGTTGGCGATAGTGGTTGGCCACACGAAGTGCTTTTGCGCTTTATATCGTTCAACCTGTTGTGAGCTCGAGCTAACCGAGCTTATTAAGTAACCCGATCTGTCAAATGTATTTTCACCATGTTTGGTCGCTACTGCTTGAACCTAGGGTACCAAACTAACCAGTGAAATCCCTTTTAACCATGGTACCTCGATCCGCTAAGACTCATGAGCTGGGCATGGTGGTATGGGACACCGTGGTCGAGCTGTTGGCCTACACTGGGGTCACGTGCCTCCTCGTAGTAACCAGTGAGCAACCAGACTCATGAGTCGATTATGGTGGTATGGGATACTATATTCGTGTTGTCGGCCTACATTGGTAAGGTGATGAGGGAGTGGTGCAATGATTCCGTGTAACAGCCCTAGCAGCCCTTTGTAGTGTCCTCGAGCATACTCTGAATTTGTGGTGAGGCGACGAGTTTTGCCGTAGTATATAGAGTATGAACTAGGCCTGTATCTGTATAGTGATGACTCGTTAAAGAGGTGATGGGGGAGTGGTGCAACGATTCTGTGTAACAGCCCAGGCAGCCTCTGCAGCAACCTAGAAACACATTGTCGTATGAGATTAACTAGGATTGACGACCCTAGAATGAATCATGTTTGGGAATGATACAAGGGAGGTACCTTAGTTTCCCAATACTGCTGTTTGAAATGGACTAATAACAACTCGGTAATCATGCTCATCATAGCATTGCATGTGCCTGGTAGATTTGAGGCACTGAGGGATGAATGCATGCGCGAACGTAAGATGGTGTCGCTCAGGGTGGTTTGGCAAGGGCATACATCATGACTGCATCCATACTTGCATTAATAAGAGTAGTTAGGAGTGTTTGATTTTACTGCTTTATCATTACTGCTTGACTGAATTGATAACATGTTAACCTATGCTTTACTGTTCCACTGAGTTGATCACTCACTCCCACGTTACGGGACGGTGTTGTACACACCAACTAGATTTGTTGAGTTTCAGGTGATGGCGATGCTTATGAAGCAGAGCCGGACTACTTCTATGTGATGAGGAGGAGCTCTCCTATCTATATCTCTCTGGCAGGTCTATGAAGACCTGGTATTATATTGATGGGACTATGGTACTTGGGATAGAAGACATTACACTTCCTCACATTAGGTATATTTTAGAATTGTACTTGTAATTAATTAACCTGCTAACATCATCACACTCTGGAGACCCACCATAGTTTATATATGTTATTTATCTATCACAGTCTTCCGCTTGTAATTTAACTGTCTCTGGAGTATGATATGCTGTTTGGGCTTAATCTCACTCATGTTCAATGCACGAATACAGTCAACATTCAATCATCATTCATTTTGTTGCATAAGTGATGTTCTGGAACTCGGGAGTTGAGTTTATGCTCGACCCCCAATTTTTGGGATGTTACAGATGGTATCAGAGCATGATTTGGATTAAACCGGAGCTGGGTTATGGTCACACGAAATACTCTGACGCACTCTGACTTTGGAGGGAGCGACGGAATGTAGAAACAGTCATAGGTATCCCAATTTCGCCAATTGGCGAAGTTCACTGAAAACGAACGTCGAAATCGAGTCTGTATTCAACCATGGTCGCACGGGTCGACCTTAAAACATTCCTAGGCCGTCAAAAATAGGGATACTAAGTAATTGGAAAGAAATCAGAAACAAACTACAACTAAAGCTCCTATAATTCGTGACTTACTATAAGGTCGTGATGTCTACTAATGCGCAAGGTTTTTGCCCAAAAATAGTAAGTGTCCTATTTTCCTTCACCAAACCGTTCTCCTAATTATTCTAAGCTCTTTTCACGTTGGGCGCAACTCCTACAGCCCAATAGATGAAGAGTAATCAAACTAAAACTACTATTTTTAGTAAAATGAAATTGAAGCAGGGAAATGACCATCGATCGGGGGTTTTTTCACAATTATGGGCTACGTAACCCAACATAACAAGGTTGTTTGGCTTCATTCGCTCATTCTACCCCAAAATCATATATTATATGTCAGATAACTCATTCTGGATTGCAAGATACGTCCGATTTGATCCGAAACGACTCGAAACAGAGTCGGGGGCCACATGCATCGATCCGGGGGGAGCCAAGTGGACCCTGGGTGCATTTGCACCTTCGGATGGTGGAGAACATCACCCAACTGCGGCGGCAGCACGCCGACCAAAGCGGACCGCGGTGAAACCCCGGTCACCGCACCGCGCCGCGGTCAGGTTGGGCCGGGCTGGTCGGGCCAAGGCTGGTCTTGGTCGGCCTGACCCCTAGGCACGTGTGGTGCATGCGGAATTGCTGGGGGACTCCTATTTTAGGTCTGTTTTCCCCCCTTTTTCTCATTTCACCCTTTAAGCCCATTTTCCCTTTTCAATTTGTTGTTTTCTCTCTCAAACCTCCACTCTAATCACTCATTTCATCATTTCCCGCCTAACTCATCCTCCTCCAACGTTTACAACATAACCTACCCCCTACCCTCTCCATTCTCTCTCATTTGATCACTTACGTGCCCCATTTGGAGCTCAGATTTGGGTAAGCTCTCAACCCATCCCATCTATTCATTTTCCTCCTTCAATCCCTGTCAGTTGGGGCCTTTACAATCTCTGTTGAGGCTCAAGTCCGTGGGGAACCAGAGAAATCATCCCTTGTTCTCCCCTTTTCTTCACTTTTCCATAGCCTTCATAACCTCCAAATGATGGGACATTTGGGGCCCGTTCGATCAACTACATTAAGTGAGATTAGGTGGATGGAATTGTAAAAGTAACGATAAATGCATGTGTTAGGTATTATCCTTGGATTGGGTGTATCTCATGTTTTTCGACACCATGTTTAGAATGTACGTAATTAAAAGTAAATTCCGAGATGTCCTTTCAAATAACACTTAGAAATTCATTATCCTGGGATTTGGAAATCCTATCTCACACTTTTCCAACACCAGGCTCATTTTTCAAAGCCTATACCATTAATTTTAATCCCCTCCCACCCTCCTACCAAAGATTAGCAATACAGTCCCATTTAATACCACTTAAGACCACTGGCCAAATAGTGTTGAAGTGATAAAGTCCCTCAATATACATTAATCCACCACACTTTGATAGCTTAAGCTTTTAGAGTAAATGGTTGTTTGACAAATGGGCCCTTAGAGTTTTGGACCTAGAGCGGTGCTCCTAGATTTCAACAGACCTGACTATATAGGGAATTTAATAAATTTATAATGTGAACCTTAGGACCCTTCTAGCTAGTATGAGCATGTGTGAAGTGCTTGAGCATAGTTAAATTTATATCCGTACATCTCAGTTCTAATTAGACAATATTGACCCTAAGTGATAAACTCTTCCTTGTATTAGAAATGATGTGAAATCATCTAGCGTATGAGCATAGACTTTGGACTACACCTATGGTTTTCCACTACTCCTAAATTAAAACTAGACTACCGGTTACATTAGAGAATGCCAGAGACCGATTGATGTAGTTAGGTCACCTAATACATCTCTTTGATCTGGGTGGCGCAGCGGAAGTATGGTGGACCCTACCCCACTGGCCCAAGATCGAAAGTGTGCTCGTTGAATACGAATATTATAGAAGCCCTAACAAGTTCTACTATGAGAAACCATTTTAGGATGATCTAGTAAGATTTGATTCACCATTTCCTTGGACATAAATAATAACAAGGACTCTCTTAGGCTAAGACCTAAAGGGCAAACCGATAGTAGGAAATTTGAGCGTTTCAATGATGGACATTCCTTACGTTTTTAGAGTGATCAGACTACGGAGTTACTGAAATATACAACTGTAAAGCATTCGCGGCTTGACCCAATTCTCAATCCTGGGCGACAAGGACTCACTGCTTGACCGAGCAGAAGACTAGGATTTGCCAAGATTCGGAAGGGATACGATAAGCCTTTTACCCTGGTCGGGTAGATGATCGATGTATCGGGATTAAGCCCACCATAAACGTCTCTCTGTGTTGGTCAAACAATGAAAACAACTAACTTACTCTAACTAGTTGGGAATCGAGATCAAGACTCCAAAGAGGTAAAGAAATAAATTGTAGCAAACCATTAGGGTATGAGAAATGGATAAAGAAATGAATTTTTAAGGGGGGTAGCCTAAA
Source organism: Magnolia changhungtana (assembly GCA_030180095.1). NCBI lineage: Eukaryota > Viridiplantae > Streptophyta > Magnoliopsida > Magnoliales > Magnoliaceae > Magnolia > Magnolia changhungtana. Next base: position 3,396,387 of record JASAUF010000446.1, read on the forward strand.
ATGTACTAGACTAGTATGCACAAGATACACCCTACTGCGCATAGAGACTTGAAATCAATAAGCCTTAGACAAATGAAATAATAGCATCCGTACTTATTGCCCTTAGCTAATTTTGGGGACCAAATTTTGTTTTAAGGGGGATAGATTGTAGCAGCCCAGATTTTTGCTAACCTGGAATTAGACGTCCTTAGGCAATGGGCCGTTCCTGACACCTTATTAACTTGTCAGAACTGAATCCCACAGTCTAAAATCGCTTCTGAACCCATTTCCTTCACAAATCCAACCCTTCACCACCTTGTTCTTTCAATTTTCCTAACTACTTTCACCCTAGATACTATCTTAAACTAGCTAAATAGTACAACTTGGATTACTCTATAAACAAACTACAAGGCTTGTGAACCACCTCGACCAGAAATCACTTAGGATTAAATCCTTTAGAAATGAGACAAAATAACTAAGTACTAAACTAGATTAGCTACGAAATCCATTTGAATTGCTTTAAATACTATCTACAAGACCAAAAACTTGTAGAATCATTGACGCTAGGTTACATCAAACTCATTACCTGACTGCTCTCGGGAGCACGTTGAAACTCCGTATCAGATCTAGACCACACATCGGGAGTTCAAATAATACGAGGTTAAGGACTTAGGACCGCCTTGCTGAGCTTGACAACCATCTCAGAAATCAAATCCAGATAATGTCCCATGGCTATTCGCTTGAGTCCGGAGCAAGAGAGTGTGAGAACACTTGTTTCTTTACAAAATAAATATCTTGAATAGTAATCTGAGACTCGTCGCTTGCGGATCATTATTAAGTAACCAGACCGTTAGAATCTGACCAAATTACACCCTCGGATCCAGAAAAATTTCATAAACATTTACATGTACTCAAAATCTCCGATCGAGATCCACTGACCGTTGAACTGAAACTGGTCTGCCACGCGTCATCTGAGAACCCTACTGGAACGAAAATTTAATGGAACGTAGATCCGGTGTTAGTGAGCTTAAGTCCGACCTTTGACTCAAGGAGGCCCACCAGAAGTCCTCCATTGAGCTGAAACAGGTCCGATTTGAGTATAACTTAAGTACACCTTGACTTGGAGTCTATTTTGGTGAGTTTTTAGACTATATAAGGACCTTAAACCCTCTCTCATTGCAGCCATACGAATTTGAGAGAAACCCTAGAGAGAGAAGAGAGAAAAGAGAGAGAGAGTGTGGGAGATGTGGGAGAATCTCCCTGCCATGTTTCCCTGCCGCTACACGAACTCCACCACTCCGTTCTAATCGTTTTCTCAGTGATTCCAGCTCCGTTTCTAGGTAAGAAACCCTAACCCTAATCTGTTTTGAGGTTGTTTAGGTTGTAGGTTATAAAATAGCTAACCTATTTCATTCTGTAGGTTACCAAACTGCCGTATACAGAAACTTAGCAACTCTATCGACTCCGTCTCGATTCTACGATAAAAGGTGCGGACTTTAGGCGTATAGGTTATGGTTTTTAACGCTTTCAATGTTAGATAATGATAGATTCATGATCTGCATGCAATTGTACATGTACAAAGTGCTTTCTGTTTTCTGTTTCGATTAAAGATGTAGATTATGGAATTTTACATATTCTAGGTATTTGTAGAAAATACCATATACGTATAAATTTTAAAAATGTATTTGACATGATTATTTGTTGTATGAATGTACGATATATGGATAAAATGCTTATTTGGCGAAGGGATTCGCCCTAATGCATGTTTTGCTAATATACACTATGTATGTAGAAATACTGTATTATAGAAAGTACCGTATATGTATATATTTTAGAGATGTGTTTTTCATGATTATTTGTTGTATAAATATACTATATATGCATAAAATACTTGCTTGGCGAAAGGACTCGCCCTAATACATGTTTGTTAACATACACTAAGTATGTTGAAATAGTGTATGTTAAGTGTTTGTGAAAATGCTTGTGTGAGTAATTGTTTGGATGTTGATGCCTTAGGAGGGTGTTGAGATGGGATTCTCAACTACCTTAGAGACATGTATGATTTCCTCCATGAGGTTATTTACTTAAACAGCTCACTTGTGAAATATATGTGTTTGTATTCCTATTTATGTAGTGCTTTATAACATGCTTTATAACATGCTTTATAATATGCTGTATGATATGCTTGTTAACATGCTCAACTGCTTGTATGATTTTATTTATGTAATGCGTATGTTTAAATTCATGTTTATGTTGTATGATCCATCATGGGTGATGGGGGAGTGGTGTAACGATTCCGTGCAACAGCCCTGGCGACCCTAAACGGATAATATCATACTTTTATTTTTGATATAAATCTTGATCCATTACTGCTTTAACTATCTGTAATTGAATGTGATTAAGGCTATGATTATAGTCTAGACAATCGGCAATGGGATTGAATTCGTGGCTGAGATTCATTTACCACGTGAGATGTGTTCGACTAACCCGAGTCGTACTTCGGTTGGCGATAGTGGTTGGCCACACGAAGTGCTTTTGTGCTTCATATCGTTCAACTTGTTGTGCGCTCGAGCTAACCGAGCTCATCAAGTAACCCGATCTGTCTAATGTATGTTCACCATGTTTGGTCGCTACTGCTTGAACCTAGGGTACCAAACTTACCAGTGAAATCCCTTTTAAACATGGTACCTTGATCCGCTAAGACTCATGAGTCGGGCATGGTGGTATGGGACACCGTGGTCGAGCTGTCGGCCTACGCTGGGGCCACGTACCTCCCCTTAGTGACCAGTGAGCAACCAGACTCGTGAGCCAATTATGGTGCTATGGGACACTATATTCGTGCTGTCGGCCTACATTGATAAGGTGATGGGGGAGTGGTGCAACGATTCTGTGTAATAGCCCTGGCAGCCCTTTGTAGTGACCTCAAGCATACTCTGAATTTGCGGTGAGGCGACGAGTTTTGCCGCAGTGTATAAAGTATAAAGTAGGCCTGTATCTGTATAGTGATGATTCGTTAAAGAGGTGATGGGGGAGTGGTGAAACGATTCCGTGTAACAACCCTGGCAGCCTCTGCAACGACCTAGAAACACATTATTGTATGAGATTAACTAGGATTGATGACCCTAGAATGGATCATGTTTGGGAATGATACAAGGGAGGTACCTTAGTTTCCCAATACTGCTGTTTGAAATGGACTAATAACAACTCGATAATCATGCTCATCATAGCATTGCATGTGCCTGGTAGATGTAGGGCACTGAGGGATGAATGCATGCGCGAACGTAAGATGGTGTCGCTAAGGGTGGTTTGGCAAGGGCACACATCATGAATGCATCCATACTTGCATTAATAAGAGTAGTTAGGAGTGTTTGATTTTACTACTTAACTAAATTGATAATATGTTAACTTATGCTTTACTATTCCACTGAGTTGATCACTCACTCCCACGTTACGGGATGGTGTTATACACACCAACTAGATTTGTTGAGTTTCAGGTAATGGCGATGCTTATGAAGTAGAGCCGGACTACTTCTATGGTGATGAGGAGGAGTTCTCCTATCTGTATCTCTCTGGCAGGTCTATGAAGACCTAGTATTGTATTGACGGGACTATGGTACTTGGGATAGAAGACATTACACTTCTTCACATTAGGTATATTTTAGAATTGTACTTGTAATTAATTAACCTGCTAACATCATCACACTCTGGAGACCCATCATAGTTTATATATGTTATTTATCTATCACAGTCTTCCGCTTGCAATTTAACTGTCTCTAGAGTATGATATGTTGTTTGGGCTTAATCTCACTCATGTTCAATGCACGAATACAGTTAACATTCAATCATCATTCATTTTGTTGCATAAGTGATGTTCTAGAACTCGGGAGTTGAGTTTATGCTCGACCCCTGATTTTCCGGATGTTACATTTAACCTCCCCCGGTTAACTTCAAGTACCGGCACGGTATCCAACATGGTCCCCATCTCCCTAATCATGTCATCATCAAAATTGCTAGAGTGGGCCAGACACGTCTCTAGAGGGTCAGTGGATAAGGTCAAAAGTGCTCTATCTTCCACAAAAGAATTAATCAGGTTAATATCGTGAGAATCATCTTCCTACTCTAACTGTTTGCTTGTGTTGAAAAAGATATTCAACTCCAATGTCATATTCCCTAAAGACATACTCATAAATCCATTCCTCCAATTAGTGATTGCGTTTGTTGTGGAAAGGAATGAGCGACCAAGAATGATGGGAATTTGAGTGCTCATGTCCACGATGGGTTGAGTATCCAGGATGATAAAATCTACCAGGTAATAGAATTTGTCAACCTGGATCAATACATCCTCAATTATCCCTCTCGATACATGAACCGAGCGATCAACAAGTTGTAATGTGGTTCAGGTGGGTTTCAATTTACCCAAACCTAGTTGTTCATAGACCAAGGAATCAGATTTATGCTCACTCCTAATTAAAGAAGTGTGTGCTCAATCCAGTAGTTCCCAATTACGCAAGCGATAGTTGGGCTACCGGGATCTTTGTACTTTTGTGGCACATCTTGCTTTAGGATCGCACTCACTTTTTTATTTAAAAAGATTTTCTTTTGGATACTTTGTCACCTCTTAGTCGTGCATAGGTCTTTTAGAAATTTGGCATATGAAGGAATTTGTTTAATAGCATCTAATAGACGAATATTGACCTTCACTTGCTTAAGTACCTCTAGAATGTCCTAAGAGTTAGAGAGATGTTTCGGTGCTATTAACCATTGGGGAAATGGGGCAATCGGCTTGCTTTGAGGTTCCAGTTATAATTCTTGTGGAGCGGTGTTAAGTCTATCATTATTGTCCTCTTCTGGGTCCTTAGGCTTTTCTGCCCTTACCGGAATAGTTTTGTCAATGATCTTTCCACTCCTGAGAGTGGTGATAGATTTAGCTTGCTCCATCTAATTTGAAGAGCTTGGATCACTTATCTCATATTGCGGTTTGGGATTAGGGAGAGGTTGAGCAAGAAGTATCCTGTTTTCCCAAATTGTTAAGTACGACTCTATCCTTTGAATAGATGATGCAAGCGTTCCCAATACTGATCTGATATCCTGGTTGAGTAGCTCTTTGTCTCGAATATGTTTTTGAACCGGATCCTCTTGAGGTTTCCCTTGAATTGGAATTTGATTAGGGAATCCTTGAGGAGTAGCCGTTTATCCATTCCTCCAACTGAAGTTTGGATGATTTCTCCAACTGGGATTGTATGTATTGGAGGTGAGTCCATTGAAAGGACTTTAGTAATTATTTGTGGCATTAGATTGCTCATTCAGTGCCTCTTGAAAAGCAAGTATTGTTGGATAATTTTCAGTTGTGTGAATATTGCAAGTACAAATACCGCAAATAGTTTCCTTAGCCTTATCCTTCTTTAGTTCCATGGCCTCGAATTTTCTTATGAGATTAGCCACTTTATCATTGATATCATCATCCTCTTTTAGAAGGTATATTCCTCCTCTCTCATTTATTAAGTGGGCATAGAGGTGGTACTTGATTTTGGGGAGATGTCACATGATTGTGCGGTTTCAACGAGTTTGTCAAAGTAATCCCACACTTCATCGACATTTTTATTTATGAATTCTCCATTGCACATCGTCTCAACGAATTGGTGCATGGAAGATATCATTCCATCATGAAAGAAACTTGTTATGCGCATGAACTGACGAGATCCTTGAACTGCTCTCAACATTGGAAGAATGTTTCATCTTCCTTTTGGGCAAAGTTCATGATCGACTTCTTAATAGTGTTCGTCTTATGATATGGAAAGAATTTTTTTTATGAACTCCATCATGTCATTCCATGTGCCAATAGATCGTGGACGTAGTGAGTGCAACCATGCCTTAGGTTTTTCTTTTAAAGAGAAAGGAAAGAGTTTCAGCCTAACCGTGTCTTCAGACACGTTAAGAAAATATAAAGTGGCTATAATCTCATTAAATTCTTTCAAGTGTAGATATGGACTTTCAAATTCAAGTCTAAGGAACTTTGGAAGGAGTTGGATCATACCTGGTTTGATATCCATGTTTCCTATATTTTTTGGAAAAACCATATAGGAAGGTGTGCTCACCCCCGCCAATTATAAATAATCTCGTAAAGTACTAGGCGGGGGTGCTTGATGCACCTCCTTCTCATCCTAGACTTCCTCAACCTAAGGTTGAGGTTGTCTTCCCGATTGATTGACTGGTTGATTGGCAGCCATCACCTCAATTGACTCTGAGGATCTAAGGTGGTGTCTAATCCTGTGATGGATAGATAACCCCTCAACTAATCCTCCTTCACTCAAGAGACATCGAGTGTTGTCACGGACCTACTTGGGCATGAAACACTCTCAGCCCTCAATTTCATATTCTAACCTAAACCTAAAAAGGAAAGAGAGAATAAGAATTCTGGAAAAAGAAAAGAAGAGAATTAGAAAGAAGTCACTAAATTGGAAGTTCCTAATTTAAGATCTCGCAAAACAAAAAAAAATAAATTAGTTACTTAAAAAAAAATGTAATCCTAGAATTAGAAAGTTTCTAAAAATAGAAAATAAACCCTAATATAAAAATAGAAAGAAAGAAAAATTAGAAAGAGATTACCAAATTAGAAGTTTCTATATTAGGATCCTACAAAACCGGAAAGTTAAATTAGTTTCTAAAAAAAAATAAACAAACCCTAATCCTAAAAATAGAAAGTAAATAAATCCTAATCTTAACATATTTATAAAACTAATCAATCTCAGAAAACACAACCGTCAATTCCCCGGCAACGGCTTAAAAAACTTGTTCACAACCCCAAGTGTAGGGTCGTGATGTAGTAATAATCTTGGTGAGACTAAGGTCGAATCCACAGGGACTAATCTCATGTGTATTATGAAAGTAACTAGAACTTGAACTAGATGAAGATGTGAATCTAAATCTAGAAGTGAAGAGAGTAATTGTGAGAGATATAATGAAAAACTTAAGAAATTCAAAGGCGGTAACTAGGGTTTCCAAGGATCCACTTGTAAAGATCATGAAGATTTATGCTTGATTAAAGGACACAACTAGAATCAGAGTCCCATCTTATCTAATTGGTGGATATCTCAGTAAAACCAAATCTGAACATTTTTTGACGTAATTCTTAATAGATGAGAGGTGTGAGAACTGGAAGTGATTCCATCACAAAACCATGCCCAGGAGACAATGGCTCACAATAAGATGTACCAATCTCATAACCAAACATAAGAGAATTATGAAGATTCGAAGGGATTCCGTCACCCAACCATGCCCATCGGACAATGGTGAATAATAGGATTTTCTAATTTCACAATCTCAGTACATGAAAGAAGATACTCAAAGCTATTGCAGATCTACTGTAATTTGAGTCACAATAAACCATTAAAAACTGAAAGTATTCCTTAAGAATCAAACTAGAATTAAAGAGAGTTCAACATAAATATGAATCAAAGTAATAGAAAACATCCTATCACGCTACAAGCTTTACCTCTTAACCATAGCTAAGAGGTTTAGCCAACTATAGACATGATTGAACTAAAATCTCTTAAAAAAGCATAAAAACGACTAAGGAAGAGGAAGAAAAACTCTTGGCGATGGCTTCTCCATGCTTTTGCTCCACTCCTCAAACCCTAGGAGATGCCTAGGAACATCCTAGGGACTCCTATTTATAGTTGTGCAACTCTAACTTTCACACCGAGTGGAAGAATCCAGAAACCGCCTCAAATTTACGTAGTCCGTGCAGAATTTTCATAACCTTAGCCTAGCCGAACTTCCGCAAGTTTCAGAAGAACATGTTGCTGGATTTTCAGCCAAACTTTCTTGGGCTAGCCGAACCAAAACTCGAGCTAGCCGATCGACACTTTAAATCTTGGATTCTCTTTATTCCTCACTTGGTTTCCTTGGATCTTTGGCACGTGAATTCTTCAATCTTGGTCTCCTAAGATCCATCCTTAGCTTTGGTGATTCTTGAGCGTTAAATCCATGCTTTTAGCATCCTTTTCAATCCAAGCTCTTAAATTCACCTTGTAACACAAACATGATTAAAATAGAACATTAAGCATTATCATGTTCATAAAAGCAAGTAATAAATGGGGGATAATATGCAATATTTGACCCTCAACAATCTATACGCATATAATAATAGGTATAAACATGTAACCACAAGTGTCAATTACTAAAATCAGTAAAATGGAAATCATGGATGCAATACAAGTATAAATGCGATGAGTATGAAAGCCACGTCAAACATAATAATTTCCATCTTAACCATCTCTATCATAACCATATACTTAAACAGTATGTGAATAACAAGATCATGCCCTCGCATCGGATATATCTCCCATTCAGATCCACTCATCTTCGGCAACAGGGCATCTTACTCAGACCTAATGATGAGTATCTCATACTCCATCTGTCCTTAGCAATAGGATTCCTTGGTATTAAAAAAAAAAAACACCATTGCATGTCATCCGACCTGAACTTAACGATGAGGAGATGCATTTGTATATCACCCTAGACGACCTTGACAGTTAGGGATCCCATTCTGCAATCATGTCAACCCAACTTGACCCAACGCTAGGTAAGCTCGTCACACCTCTTCCCACTCTTCCTCAACAACAGAGACTCTTGTATAACTGGAATGCTCACCCAGGCTCGGACATGAGATAGGGGGAACATACTTCTAGGTATCATGACCAATCGTTATTCGAAGAATTATAAGTATCTATATCTATAACAACCTAACCTCGGATATCCAATTTTTACCAATTCGGGTATTGAGTCCTAGGTATTACCTATTATAGTATGTTATCAATCTAGCCACAATACTATCATTCATGAAAACTTCAAAGCATATGTTATGGGTAAAAATGAGCTGGTCAAAAGTATAATATTAGCTCGAACTTCTATGCACAACACGTGGTCAGCTGGCGCCAATCATGACCAAGGAGCTCCTCAATGACCAGAAATGGTAATGTTGTACTTCATTATACGAAGTTGAGCTTAAGGACGAGTTCCTCTTTGGTCCCTGCACCGTACAATAAGATGAAGAGGATAATCATCCCCAATTTCATATGTATTCTACTAAGGAAGGGAGCTCAGTCTCATTGCTCGGATACGACATCTAAGGGCAGGTTGAGCGGTTGTAATATGCTCAATGTTAAGAGAAAACTCAACCACGACTCATTAGAGAGTCCATGTCGGTGAAATACTCCTCAGGTTGTCTATGTGGGCCACCTTAGATGCTTGACCTCGGCTTCCTTGGGCTCCTACCGTAACATCCCGAATTTTCACGTCCAGAGTTCATACCAGTGCTTGAGAAAACTGGGTGTTAATAATCTATAAACTTGGATGCTTTAAAAATCTCACCGTATATTTTTTTTCATTTGGATCACATCCAATGTCACACCCCAAACCTGGAGATCGGACTCATAGGAATCTCGATCGCCAAATCTGATGCTGACAGCCTCCGTAGTACCCTATTCTCTGCTCCTAGTGTCTATACGCTAGATTCTGATCCTGGGATCCTATAAGGAGGATTTTCTAACGTACATTTTTCTCATAAAGAGCATAACCACAAGTTTACCCAAATCACAAAGGCAACATCATCATCATATATCCACTAATATAATCATTTGAATATAATGCTGAAAGGGAAATACATATATCGAAAATCAAAGCTCCAAAGGTCCGCTGCATGCTCCATGCTCCACGCTGCTGAAATCTAACGTCGCCTGCACGCATCTATCGTGCATAAGCTTATAGAAAGCTTAGTGGATGGTGAAAGTGTGTGAGCAGAATATGCGTGCTCAGAATGTAATATCAAAGTAAACGGAGATACAGATAAGTCCACAAACCATATAATATCAGAGTAAGCAGAAATACTAACAAGTCCATGAGTCATCTAGTATCAGAGTAATCAATATAAATCAGTTATGCAAATGAGGAGTCAAGAGAGACAAATTTCAGATGGTGAGGGTACAATGCAATATACAATTTTCGATGAGTGCACAAATACCGTCAATCATACCTAGACTAAATAAATGCAGAAACATAGTAACCCAAAATGCCACTTGCTGGGGATGTAATAAAGTATGTGGTGCGAATAGAATGACCATGTTGGAGTGTAAAGTCTAGATGATAGTACGTAGTATCACAGGCTATGGGGTTTATCACAATGGACTTCTATCCAAACCTGTAACGCCTCAGATTTTTGCCAACCTGGGATTAGACGTCCTTAGGCAATGGGTCGATCCTAATACCTCATTAACTTGTCAGAACTGAATCCCAAAGTCTAAAGCCGCCTTTGAACTCATTTCCTTCACAAATCTCACCCTTCATCACCTTGATCTTCCAATTTTTCTAAGAACTTTCACCCTAGACACTATCTTAAACTAGCTAAGTAGTATAACTTGGATCACTTTATATACAAACTACAAAGGCCTGAGTACCACCTCGACCAGAAATCACTTAGGACTAAATCCTTTAGAAATGAGACAAAGTAACTAGGTGTGAAACCAGATTAGCTACGAAATCCGTTTGAATCGCTTTAAATACGATCTGCAAAACCCAAAACTTGTAGAATCATTGACGCTAGGTTACCCTAAAATCTAGGATCAATCTCATTACCCGGCTGCTCTCGGGAGCACATCGAAACTCCGTATCAGATCTGGACCGCACGTCGAAAGTCCAAATAACTCAAAGTTAAGGAATTAGGACCGCCTCGTTGGGCTTGACAACCATCTCAGAAATCAAATCCAGTCTGTGTCCCACGGCTGTTCGCTTGAGTCCGGAGCGAGGGAGTGTGAAAACCACCATTTCCTTTACAAAATAAATATCTTGAATAGTGATATGGCATCATTTGTTTGCGGATCAGTATTAAACAACTAGAGCGTCAGAATCTGACCAAATTACACCCTCGGATCAGGAAAAATTTCATACACATTTACATGTACTCGGAATCTCCGATCGAGATCCGCTGATCGTTGAACTGAAACTGGTCCGCCACTCGTGATCTGGAATCCCGACCGAAATGAAAACTTAATAGAACGTAGATCCAGCGTTAGTGAGCTTAAGTCCAACCTTTGGCTCAAGGAGGCCCGCCAGAAGTCCTCGTTGAGTTGGTGGTCGAAACAGATCCGCTTTGGTTATAACATAAGTATACTTTGACGGAGTCTGTTTTGGGAATTCTTAGGCTATATAAGGACCTTAAACCCTCTCTCATGGCAGCCATACGAATTTGAGATTGAGAGAGAGAAAAGAGAGAGAAAGTGAGGGAGAAGTGGGAGCTTCTCTCCTGCCGTACTTCCCTCGCGCTCCACGGCCGCACCGCCTCTTTCCAGACGCTTTCCCGGCGATACCGACTCCATTTTAAGGTAATAAACCCTAACCCTAGACCTGTTTTGAGGTGTATAGGCTACAGGTTATGAAATAGCTAACCTATTTCGTTCTCTAGGTTGTCAAACTCCCGTATACGGAAGCATAGAGAACCTATCAACTCCGTTACGATTCTACGACAAAAGGTGCGGACTTTAGGTGTATAGGTTATGGTTTTCAACGCTTTCAATGTCAGATAATGATAGATTCATGATCTGCATGCAATTGCACATGTACAAAGTGCTTTCCGTTTTCAGTTTCGATTAGAATTGTAAAATTTGGAATTTCACATACTCTAGGTATTCGTATAAAATACCGTATACGTATTTTTTATGGAAATGTGTTTGACATGTTTATTTGTCATATGGATATATGACGTATGGATAAAATACTTATTTGACGAAAGGATTCGCCGAAATACATGTTTACTAATAAACACTATGTATGTAGAAATACGGTATTGTAAGAAGTACCGTATACATGTATATTTTAGCAATGTGTTTGTCATGATTAATTGTCGTATAAATATATTATGTGCGTATAAAATATTTGATTGGCGAAGGGAATCGTCGTAATACATGCTAATACATGTTTTGCTAACATACACCATGTATGTTGTAATAGTGTATTCTAAGTGTTTGTGAAAATGACTGAATGAGTATAGAATCCTCATTCGTGCTCGCCATGACTAATTGTCATGGATTCATGATTGTTGTATTGGCAATACCCTTTTGACGAAAGGATTTTCCCTAAATCACGCCACGACCAATATACACTATATATATTAAAATGTGTGGCCCAAGTGTTTGCGGCAATGACTGAATAAATATGGAACTTAGATTCCTGCTTGCCATGACTATCCGTCGTGGGTGTACGCGTGCTATGATTGGCCTAATGCCTATGAAAGGATTTGGCCTAATGCCTATGTGATCGACATATGTCATGTATGTTGATGTATGTTTGTTTAAGTGTTTCTTGAAATGTCTGAATGAGTAGTAGTTAGCAAATTGTAATGTATAAGGGTGTTGAGATATGATTCTCAACCTCTTTTAACTATGTGTATGATCTCCTTGGATTGTTGTGTGATTAGGAATTGAACATGTATAAACTCATGCTTGTGTTGTGATTCATAACATGCTCAACTGCTTTATGATTATAACTATGTAATGCATATGTTTAAATTTATATTTACGTTGTATGATCCGTCATGGGTGATGGGGGAACGGAGCAACGAGTGCGTGCAAATGCCACAGCAACCCTAAACGGATAATACCATACCTTGATAGTATGAGTTGAATCTTGATCCATTACTGCTTTATCTATCTGCAAGTTATCATGTTTGGGACTATAATTGTAGTCCAGACAATCGGTACCAGAATTGAATTCGTGGCTGTGATTCATTTGCCACATGAGATGTGTTCGACGAACCCGAGTCGTACTTCGGTTGGCGATAGTGGTTGGCCACGCGAAGTGCTTATGCATTCATGTCGTTCAACTTGTTGTGCGCTCGAGCTAGCCGAGCTCGTCAAGTAACCCGATCTGTCTAATGTATGTTCACCATGTTTGGACGCTACTGCTTGAACCTAGTGTACCAAACTTACCAGTGAAATCCCTTTTAACCATGGTACCTCGATCCGCTAAGACTCATGAGCCGGGCATGGTGGTATGGGACACCGTGGTCGAGCTGTCGGCCTACGCTGGGGCCACGTGCCTCCCCGTAGTGTGACCAGTGAGCAACCAGACTCGTGAGCCAATTATGGTGGTATGGGACACTATATTCAAGCTGTCGATACTTACGGCGAGAGCCAAATACGGTGAGACCTGTACTCGTGCTGACGGGTAACGAGTCCTCTGTAGTATCTTCGAGTATACTCCAAGTTCTGTGATTGGCGACGAGTCTTTCACAGCAACTAGAGTATGAGTTGAGCCAAGTACGGTGAGACCTGTATTCGAGCTGACGGCTAGTGATTGAGCCGAGTATGGTGAGACTTGTACTCGAGCTGACGGTCAGCAATTAAGCCGCATACGGTGAGATCTGTATCCGTACTGACGGGTGACGAGCCCTTTGTGATGCCTTCGCTACGCCTCTCAAACCATAATATCGTATTAGATTAACTAGGACTGACGACCCTAGAATGGATCATGTTTGGGAATGATAAAGAGAGGTACCTTAGTTTTCCAATACTGCTGTTTGAAATGAACTAATAATTACTCGGTAATCATGCTCATCATCGCACTGCATGTGCCTAGTAGATGTGGAGCACTGAGGGATGGACGCATTCGCGAACGTAAGATGATGTCGCATGAGGGTGGTTTGGCAAGGGCATTCATCATGTCATTTCATACTTGCATTAATAAGAGTACTTAGCATTGTTTGATTTTACTGCTTGACTGAGTTGATAACATGTTAACCTATGCTTTATTGTTCCACTGAGTTGATCACTCACTCCCACGTTACGGGACGGTGTTTCGAACACCCACCAGACATTGTCTGATTGCAGATGGCTACGCTACTCCTGAAGCAGAGCCGGACTACTACTATGATGTCGAGGAGGAGTTCTCCTACATGTAACTCTCTGACAGGTCTCTGAAGACCTGGTACTGTATTGACGGGGCTATGGTACATGGGATAGAAGACATTACACTTACACATTGGTATAATTTGAACTGTACTTGTAATTTATAACCTGGTAATGTTATCACGCTCTGGAGACTCACCACAGATTTTATATATTTTATATATCTATCACAGTCTTCCGCTTGCTAATTTACTGTCTCTGGAGTATGATATTCTGTTTTTGCTTAATCTCACTCATGTTCAATGCACAAATACAGTCAACATTCAATCATCATTCATTTTGTTGCATAAGTGATGTTCTGGAACTTGGGAGTTGAGTTTATGCTTAACCCCCGATTTTTAGGGCGTTACAAAACCAGTCCCATACCTAAATTTGGATTGTCAGACCTAATGTGGTAAACTCCTGATCTCAGGTTAGTCGTGCGCCTCAACCGAAATCCTGGCCATTGCGAAGGTACATGTAACAAAAGTTACGGACCACCAGCCCGAGTGGATAGTGAATGAATGAATGAATGAGTATGCAACTCCTGCTTAATAAGTCCACATATCAGTACTGTTCATCTCTGGGATCATCACCTGGGTTTAGTACACTCCAAATGGCACTGCCGCTCTCCCAGCCTCACAGTCCAGGTGAGCGTAAGAAACCTCACTATCTGCCAGACCAATAGTCTGCCAATACCTATTCGACACGTCGATAACGGACTCATTCCTTGAGTTGGTCAGACTCAGCCTACTAATGCCCCCTACGCTTGAGCGGGTAAGGCAACACTCCCTCCCAACCGACCACGATACAGTGGGAGACACGGCCTCCTGCTATTCGGCACTCGAGCACTCATGTATTCACTCGGTCTCGACGTTAGGGCGTCCTCTGGTACCAAAAGGGTTTAGAGATTTTTACCCAGGGCCATCTATGACAGCCTGATACTAGAACAAATTTTCGGTGTCCCATCTGGCCAACCATGATACACCTATGGAGGCTACGGCCCTAATGTCGCTAGGGCGTACAGTAATCATAATGCAAGATACATGAGTCATACAATCCAGTCATGCATCAATCCTTCGTATACAGTGCAATCATGTGAGATAACCTTTGTCTATCAGGGAGTTTTATAACAACATGCCTAATAACATATGCAATGATCAACCACATCTTATAACAAACATGCAGATGATGCGTATGAGCATGTATCATGATGTTATGCTGTCACATACTCATAATCAGTTTCAATAACCGACATCAACAATCGACCTCGACAATGTGGACATTTAACCAACATTGCTCCCGAGGAATGGCCCTCATAGATCCTAACATATAATTGGCCACGGCCTCACACAAAATCCTAATATACAACACAACGGGCCTTACTCAAGGGCCACATATACACAATAGGTGGGCCCTGCTGATGGGCCTCATACATATCACAATGGGAGTTGCCCATAGACTACGAATACCTCACAATGGGCCCCATCACATAGACCTCCAATTCATCACATTAGGCCTTAAACACGGGACCCATCACAATGGTCCTCAACTACAAGTCACATATACATCATATAGGTCTTGACAATCGGCCTTGGCAATCAAAATCGGCCTCGACAATCGAAATTGGCAAATCGGTCACATCAATCAGAATCAGTGGTCATGACAATCAGAATAGGCAAATCAGTCACGTCAATCATGGTCGGTAATTGGTCATGACAATCAAAATCGATCGATAATCAGAATCGGCAGTCGGTCACAATAATACGGGTCGGTAATCGGTCATGACAATCGAAATCAATCGATAATCAGAATCGATAGTCAGTCACAACAATAAGAATTGATCGGTAATCAGAATCGGCAAATCGATCACGTCAATCAGGGTCGGTAATTGGTCATGACAATCAAAATTGATCGATAATCAGAATCGGCAGTCGGTCACAACAATCAGGGTCGGTAATTGGTCATAACAATCGAAATCGATCGATAATCAGAATCGGTAGTCGGTCACAACAATCAGAATCGACAAATCGATCACGTCAATCAGGGTCGGTAATGGTCACGACAATCGAAATCGATCGGTAATCAGAATCGGCAGTCGGTCACAACAATCAGGGTTAGTAATCGGTCATGACAATCGAAATCGATCGATAATCAGAATTGACAGTCGGTCACAACAATCAAGGTCGGTAATCGGTCACAACAATCAGAATTGATCGGTAATCAGAATCGGCAAATCGATCACGTCAATCAGGGTCGGTAATCGGTCATGACAATCAAAATCGATCGATAATCAGAATCGGCAGTCGGTCACAACAATCAGGGTTGGTAATTGGTCATAACAATCAAAATCGATCGATAATCAGAATCAGTAGTCGGTCACAACAATCAGAATCGACAAATCGATCACGTCAATCAGGGTCGGTAACGGTCACGACAATCGAATTCGATCGGTAATCAGAATCGGCAGTCGGTCACAACAATCAGGGTTAGTAATCGGTCACGACAATCGAAATCGATCGATAATCAAAATTGACAGTCGGTCACAACGATCAAGGTCGGTAATCGGTCACAACAATCAAAATCGATTGATAATCAGAATCGGCAGTCGGTCACAATAATCAGAATCAATCGGTAATCAGAATCGACAAATCGATCACGTCAATCAAGGTCAATAATCGGTCACGACAATCAGAATTGATCGGTAATCAGAATCGAAAGTCGATCACAACAATCAGGGTCGGTAATCGATCATGACAATCGAAATCAATCGATAATCAGAATCGACAGTTGGTCACAACAATTATAATCGATCGGTAATCATAATCGGCAAATTGATCACGTCAATCAGGGTCGGTAATCGGTCACGATAATCAAAATCTATCGATCATCAGAATCGGCAGTCGGTCACAACAATCAGGGTCGGTAATCAGTCACGACAATTGGAATTGGCAATGGGTCACGATAATCAGCCTCGATTGTTAATCGACAATTGGCCATGACAATTGGTATCGATAATCGAAATGGGCCTAACAAGGCCTAAGTTAAGGTTACAATGTGGACATTCAACCATCATTGCCCGTCAATGTGGACATCTAACCAACATTGTTCCCAAGGAATAACCTATATAGGGCCAAACATATGGTGGACCCATGTACTCACATACAATCACGATGGGCCTCATTTTCATCACATCGGCCTCGTCATATGGGCCAACATACATCACTTTGGGCCTTGTACAAGGGCTACATATACACCACTATGGGCTGCATCATATGGTCCTAATACACGTCACAATGGGCCATATCTCATGGGCCTCGACTACATCACAATGGGCCTCGACATATAGGCCAAAAATACATCTCAATAGGCTGCAACACATGGACCTCATATACATCAAATGGGCCATACTATATAGGCCAATATATATCAAGTGTGCCGCATCATATGGACCTAAAATACAACTCAATGGACCACGCCAAAAAGGGCCACAAATACATACTAGGCGGGCCCTACACATGGGCCTAATATACGTAACAGGTGGGATATGCACATGGGCCTCATACTATGGGTCTAATATATATCAAAGTGGGCCTCAGTGGGCGGGCCACAAATATATCAAGTTAGGCCTAATCACATGGGCCTTGCATTCATCATAATGGGCCTTATAACATGGGTCTTATATCTATTAAGGTGGGCCTCAACAATGGGCCATAAATATGGTAAGTGGGCCACATCACATGGGCCATGTGTATATCAAATGGGTCACACCCAAATATAAGTGGTGATAAGGATTTTCACCATTAAGATTCCCAAGGCCCGCCATAACACTTATATTCTCATCCAATCTGATCATAAGGTCATAAAGGCCTGGATCTAGAGGAAAAACAAATATCATTTGGTCCAAACTTAGTAGCCCCAAAAGTTTTAATGGTGGACGTTCAAACCCACTGGTTCCTATAATGTGGTCCACCTTATCCTAGATCTGTATTATATTTTTAGTCTCAAGCCTTAAAATAATCTTTAAAGAAAAATGGTAGGACGGTTTAGATGCAACATATGCATCATGGTGGATCCCATAGGGATGGATAGGATGGAAGGCATAAATGAAGTACATACTTCATGGTGGGGCCCACTCTAATGGAAGGTGTGGATTACAATACACACATTAGCGGGTCCCATGGGGGCCCACCATAATGTTTATTTTCCATCCAACCCATTGATAAGGTCACTCAGACCTGGGGGCCCACAGCAATGTTTATTTTCTACCCATCCTGTGGATGAGGGCACACGGACCAGGGGCCACCCTAATATTTATTCATCATCCAATCTATTGACAAGGCCACATAGACATGGGGCCCACCATAATGTCTATATGCCATCCAAACGGTTGATAAGGTCATGGGGACCTGAATGAATAGAAAAACAAATTTCATATTGATCTAAACCTTCAATGATAGACGTTCAACCCACTGTTTCCTATCGTGTGGGCCACCTGAGTTCCATCCACGGCCGATTTTTGTGGGATGGCCCACTGTAAGAGGGGACCGACAAAATGCACGGTGTTGATGATAGACACACACCATGGTGGGGTCCACGGTTGGGACCGTGGGTCCCAGCCCGTCAAGCATCTACACAGCTGAGGACACTGTTGGCATCCTTTGACGGGTAGCGGTGGCAGCAGCTGCTGCTACCTGTTTAATATATATATATATATATATATATATATAAAAGTTTCTGGGGATTTTCCTAGGTGGGGTCCATATCAGGGAAATTTTCTTCGTCCATTGGATTCTATGACTCAAGACCGGCCAAATGAGTCCAATATGCGGTATGCTTTGGAGGGTAGAAACATCTAGGTAAATTTTTAACGGTAAAAATCACTATTTCCTATGGTATGGCCCGCCCGACTATCGGATTGGCCTCAAATTTTGAATCAACATCTAAAATGAGCCTGGGAATGGAATGGACGGCATGGATTAGACACATGCATTAAGGTGGGGCCTACATGAGCGGCCCACCGAAATACCTTATATAAATATATATAATATTATTTTTTTAGCTCGTTAGTACACTCCCATGTTAGTACACGCACTCCCTGTTAGCCACCCCTTCACGTCCAGCGTCTAGAGACGCTGGACGGCATGGATAAAAAGGGACATCATGGTGGGTCCCACATGTATGTGGGCCATCTGATGGGTCTCATATTTGTGTTTTCCCATCATCCTGGCCAGGCCCACTGAATGGCATGGATAAAGTAGATGGACGGCGTCAATAAAATACATCCATCATGGTGGGTCCATGATCGGTGTGGATCTAGTGGATCACACCCATAACAAGAGAGAGAGAGAGAAGCACCCACCTTTGATCTCCTCTTTCTTCATCCGCCTATAGACTCTAGAGCTCCAAGGAAATGATTCTAACGCTTGAGATGGACTTTGAATGGTGGAGATAGGAGGTAGGAAGGTGGGCCACACTAGCTTGGACGTGGGTTGCTTGGGAGGAAAAAAAATGAGAGAGAGAATGGAAGAGAGAGAGATGATGGAAAAGGAGTGATGGGGTGTGTAAGAGATGGGATGGAAGGGTTGACTTTGGGGATGGTATTGTGTACTTAGGGGATGGGATAGGGCACTTGACTTGATGGGTGTACTTTGAAAAGTAAAGTGATTAATGTGATGGATTCTCTACAGATTTGCAACACGCGGCGTTTTCCTGGAACTGAACGTGGGCCTACATCTCCTGGCCCAGGTATCGCCTCGACGCGCGAGACGCGACATCAGATCAGCGGCGACGGCGCAGTCTCACTGGTACAAGTCTCAGGTTGAGTCAACTCAGATATGCAGGACTCGGCTTAGGATCGCGTGTAAATGTCAATAACAGATCGCGGGTCATCGGAATTCAACTGGAAGGACCGCTGAAGCCTACGAAATGTTACGGGCTATGATACGGGTCTTACATCCAGGTACATTGATGAAGTTAACATTCAAGAGAATAAAATCGACTAAATTGATTATTTCATCAGAGTAAAATAATAATCAAATGCCCTCTCAATGGGAGCTTATTACATTTATCGAGTTCACAGTCAAAGTGTAAAACTAAATCTTAGAACTGTCTTATTATTCTTTCAATATATCTTCCATAGGAAGATAATCCTCTAGGTCTCTAATTTGTACGTCACCTGCATCATCTGTACGATTGGAGAGGGTCAACGCCCTACTCATAGTGATGGTTATCCTTTAATATTAACAATAATTCAAGAGATTCATAGAAGTATATAAGGGTTCTGATATGTCTTGTAGTCCACTAAACCCCATTCATTTCAACTGGTCTTTCACCCAACTTGTTGGTGAGTTGACTCAGTAGACATCCAACTGAGTCAGACTCCTTTTATCTCCAAGGTCCAATGTCTGGAACCATCTAAGAAGAGTTTCAAAGGCTAAATGAACCCAGGGAAGACCAAAGGTATCTCTCTCATCCACCCAGTCTTTTAACTAGATACCCAACTAAGTTGACTCGGTTATAACTTGCTGAAATGATGTAAGAAGGAAACATCCATTGCTGCCCACATTGAAGAACACTCTTATCTCCACTCAAATTAGATCAGGTAAGTGATTGATAATACTTTTAAGATGAGCAATCCATACATGTAATGGGAATAAGAATTAATTAATTAATTATGGCTTTAATTTTAGGATTCATAAACCCACAAGCATATAATCAAACAAGGAAGACCTTCACCTAAGGTAAGGAACATCATCCCCCATTGTTTCTTTCATTCTTAGATTTCCATGTTAGCTTAAACCTCAAATGTAGAGAATTCTAGAAAAATCATGAATTCTAGTTTCATTCCTCTTATTCCTAGTTGTGTTGATTTTCATGAAGTAACTCTTTTAATCCCTATTTCACAAATTCTATATTCATTAATCATGTGTATGAAGTATTGTCTTATAATTTCCATGCCACATTTATGATTGTTTCCCTATGGGTAAATCTCTACTAGACATGACAAGAAATGGAAATTTTCATACTAAGTTATCTATAAATTGCGTAGTAAAGAATTACCTTCATTGCTTTCTATATTCTCTAATTTCCAATATAGTTGACTCTATCATGTGGGTAGATCTTAGAATATGGTGAATGAGAATTTGATTCTAAGTGGTAAACAAAGTGATGCTTGGAATCCCATCTTTCATAATTAATATTGATTACCCATGGGACTAAAATTTCTCTTGTCATCTCTACATTATGGATATATTTCTAATGATATGACTTGAGCCTTGCAACTCTTGTTTCATTATACATTGTGAGTTGTATAAGGATGTACTTGGGATGTCTTTTTAAGGAATGAAGAAAGGCTCTTAAATAATTCAAATGATATGATCCCACTTGGGAATTTACATGACACTTAGTGAGCCCTCTTTTGAGTTTGAAGAAATTATAGAAGTCCATATTGAACTCATGGATGGATGCTTAATCTCTTGTTAGAATCTTATGACTTGATGACATTTACAATTTGAAAAGCATTCTTATCCAACCAAAGAAATGTACATAGATGTCATGGTGCATAACATCCACGCATGACATGACATCCACACATGACATGTGAGCTTTATCGAGTGTTCATCATAAGTCACATCCCGTTGGGTTTGCTAAAGGTTCTATTACTTAAGTTTGACCATCAGGATATGTGCATTTGCACCACTATGGGCCACTCACCCTTTACATGAGGCTTTTCCATGTTTAGAACCTCCTTGGGTGTATCCTGAGTATTTTTCCAAGAGGTTAGATATCCTTGGGCACACTCACCTACATGGTCTTTTCTAGGTAGTTTGTCTATCGTGGGTGACCTTTTCTTTTGACAACTAGATATGCATCCCTAGATCTGTGACTTAAGCATACATTCATACATCCATGCATATGTATATATGATATTACTGTTTTATGAAATGGATATGCTGGTTTAATCTACATTGGAATGATTTGATATGTTTGAACCTTTGACGGAAATTCCCATTGAGTTTTCACTCATCCAATAGTGCGGTTAAGCCAAATAGACGCAGGTATGACGGTCGATGTGAGCCCTTTTACGGGACTCCAGGGATGGTTGAGGAGGAGTATGGTGAGGAGGACCTATATGCAGATGTAGTCAAGTTGTTGGAGCTCCACTAAAATCTTAGGATTTACCTGCTTTCATATTTCAGACTTTATACTTTGCTTATATTTTGAGGATTGTAACTAAAACCCCTGCTGAGGGATTTCACTTTTATATCTTATCCTCCATTTACATATGTTGAACTCTTTTAATTTTTCTTTTATTAGTTTATATAGCAGTTACCTTTCTTAATGTTATGAGAATTATTACTAGTTAAATGAATGTTAGATCACTTCATAACGTAAACCACGGCTTCTCGTACTCGAGCGATCGTCCTCGGGTTATGAGAACCAGGGTGTTACAAGTTGGTATTGGAGAGAGAGAGAGAGAGAGAGAGAGAGAGAGAGAGAGAGAGAGAGAGAGTTTAAACAAACCTTCCCTTTGGGAAAGAATTTATGCAATCTCTAAAGCTCTCAAGCTAAGCATGTAGGAATGAGAATGTTGAATCTAAATGAAGCCCCCTTGACTTAGGGAAATTTTGAAGAGATAAATACCCACACTTAGGTTCCCTTGAAAGCATTAGAATAGCCATCCAAGTATGATTGGAATTACTTAAGAATTATGAGAATTGTGAACATAGAGACTCAGAACTTTAGACCCCGTAGGAAAGTTCAAGTGTAGTTGTTTGAACGTAGAAATTAAACTTAGGTTCCCATTATGAACTATTAATTGTCTGAACTCAGAAACTAAAGATCTAATTCCCATTAGAAAATTTACTTAAGAAGAACCATTAGAAACTTCTTAGAATTCCCTTCTAGTAGGGAAAATTGTTAACGTAGAAATGCAAAGTCTTAGTGTAACGCCCTAGTTTTCAGAACCCGAGTATACAACTCATTTCCTAAAAACTCGAGTGTTAATGATCAAATCAGTGGCAATAATTGTAAAATCGCGATAGCGAAACTAAGCATGGATAAAGCCATGAAACCAATAGTAATATCCTGGTCCACTCAGTTGGGGACCCAAATACAAACCGATAAGTTCAACTGTGCCAACAAATAAAATAGACTACAATAACTAATGATTTAATCCAAAATATTTCGTCGCCTCCTAATGCGGCTCCTCCTTGTAGAACTCTTCTTCCGTTGCGGCTGCATCGACTTAAGCATCCGTGTCGTAGTCGTCCCTGCTCACATTTGCATTCTCTGTACGGTTAAACATTGGATGAATGAGTGACCAACTCAGTGTGAATTCCCCTTAAGATTACACATTGTCGCCTTAGACAAGTATATCATGAAAAATAACAAGGCATACAAAACATAACAAGATGCAATCTTATTATATGCCTAGATGCGTGAATGCATCATCGACCTATGGATGCTTATCCAGTCAGACTTGGACTCGTCACCTATGCAAAAAGGGTGGTCATCAGCGCAGCACATCATGTGCGTACATCACGTACCACATAATGACCAACCATCGTTCATCACGTACGTATGTTAATAATCAGTGGTCTAGCAGCTAGCGAAACGATACCCTAATAAACCTAAGGGCACATGCTACAACATCTAGAAATAGCCACCCATCATCGCCAATATGCCATGTATGTATGATTAGTCAGGTCATTAGTAATCCAATTACAATCAGCCGATTTAGTGAAGCCCAAGGTCACTACGGGGGAATCATCACCCAGCATAGGCTGATAGCTCGGGCATAGTATCTTATACCACCATCCTCCGCCCATGAGTCTACCGCCTTAGGGTGTTAATAGAACCCATCAACATGTGGCCAATTAATTCTCAATATATGAGGTAGCTACCATCGTATGTTGAGTGGAAATGAAATGTCGAAGATACTACATTACATGAATAAAATGAGTCGGTATGTATGTGTAACGCCTTGAAATTTGGGGGTCGAGCATAAACTCAACTCCCATGTTCCAACGCATCACTTATGCAGCATAGATAATGATGATTAAATGTTGTCTGTGTTAGTGCAATAAACATGAGTGAGATTATACCAAAACAGTAATTCATACTCCAGATCAATTGTATAAAGGTAAGTGGAAGACTGAAACTGTATATATATGTATGTAAAAGAAACAAAACCAAATTCAATCTCCAGAGTATGAACCCATCTGAGTCACCTTATACATATATCTGTTTTATGAACAAAAGGTCAAAAGTATAACTAAGGAAATAAGTCCTGTAAATCCTGTCGATCCGGCAGACTAGTCAAAGCTACCAAAGTACTGCATGAATGAAAACTCGTCCTGGTCCTCGTCATAGTCCGGCTCAGCCTCCTAAGTCATCACCTCATCTGTACCTAAGACAGAGTCTGGTTGGTGTGTACAACATCGTCCCGTAACGTGGGAGTGAGAAGCTAACTCAGTGGAACAATAAAGCATAGGTTAACATGTTATCAACTTAGTTAAGCAGTAATGATAAAGCAGTATAATCAAACACTCCTACTTACTCTTATTAATGCAAGTATGAATGCAGTCATGATGGATGCGCTCACCACACCCTCCCTCGTGCGACACCATCTTACGTTCACGGCATGCTTTCATCCCTCAGTGCTCCACATCTTCCAGGCACATGCAATACGATGATGAGTATGATTACCGAGTTGTTATTAGTCCATTTCAAATAGCAGTATTTGAAAACTAAGGTACCTCCCTTGTATCATTCCCAAACATAATCCATTCTAGGGTCATCAAACCTAGATAATCTCATACGATAGTGTGGTTCTAGGGTACTGCAAAGGCTGTCAGGGCTGTTACGTACAATGGTTACACCACTCCCCCATCACCTTTTTAACGATTCATCACTAATTGGATACAGGCCTAGTTCATACTCTATACACTACGGCAAAACTCGTCGCCTCACCGCAAATTCAAAGTATGCTCGAGGTCACTACAAAGGGCTGCCAGGGCTGTTACGCACAATGGTTGCACCACTCCCCCATCACCTTATCAATGTAGGTCGACAGCACGAATATAGTGTCCCATACCACCATAATCGGTTCACGAGTCTGGTTGCTCAATAGACACTACGGGGAGGCATGTGGCCCCAGCATAGGCCGACAGCTCGACCACGGTGTCCCATACCAACATGCCCGGCTCATGAGTCTTAGCGGATCGAAGTACCATGGCTAACGGGATTTCACTGGTAAGTTTGGTACCCTAGGTTCAAGCAGTAACAACCAAACATGGTGAACATAAATTAGACAGATCGGGTTACTTGATGAGCTTGACTAGCTCGAGCGCACAATCAACTGTACGACATGAAGTGCATAAGCACTTCGCGTGGCCTAACCACTGTCGCCAACTGAAGTACGACTCGGGTTCGTCAAACACATCCTACGTGGCAAAATGAATCTCAACCATGAACTCAAGTCTGGTACCGATTGTCTGAACTATAAACATAGTCCCAATCGCAATTAATCCATATTCAAAGCATGTGGAGTAAAGCATAATAAACAAAGTAAGTCAAGCATGTTAACAATCAAGTCACAGAGCATGTTACAAAGCACAAAGTAAACAAGAAATACAAACACATATATTCCATAAGTAAGCGGTTAAATTAAACAATCAACATGGAGGAAATCATATACATCTCTAAGGTAGTTGAAAATCTCATCTCAACCCATACCTAAGGCACAATCATCCAAACACTTACTCTCACAAGCATTTTCACAAACACTTATAATACACTATTTCAACATACATAGTGTATATTAGCAAAACATGTGTTAGGGCGAGTCCTTTCACCAAACAAGTATTTTATGCATATATAGTATATTCATACAGCTAATAATCATGGCAAACACATTTCCAAAATTTATACGTATACGGTATTTTCTAGAGTACACTATTTTAACATACATAGTGTATATTAGCAAATCATGTATTAGGGCGAGTCCTTTCGCCAAATAAGTATTTTATCCATACATAATATATTCATACAACAATTAATCATGGCAAACACATTTTCAAAATTTATACGTATACGGTACTTTCTACAAATACCTAGAATATGTAAAATTACATATTCTGTCTTTAATCGAAACGGAAAACAAACAGCACTTTGTACATGTGAAATTGCATGCAAATCATGAATCTATCATTATCTGACATTGAAAGCATTGAAAATCGTAACCTATACACCTAAAGTCCTCACTTTTTACCGTAGAATCGTAACGAAGCCGATAGGTTTGCTAAGCTTTCGTATTCGGCAGTTTGGTAACCTATAGAATGAAATAGGTTAGCTATTTCATAACTTACAATCTTCACAACTCCAAAACAGTTTAGGGTTAGGCTTTCTTACCTAGAAAGGAAGTCGGAATCACCAGGAAACCAATGAGAATGGGGTGGTGCAGCTTGTGTAGCGGCAGGGGATAGTAGTAGGGAGTTTCTCCTACTTCTCTCTCTTTCTCTCTCTTTTCTCTCTTCTCTCTCTAGGGTTTCTCTCAAATTCGTATGGCTGTGAGAGAGAGGGGTCTAAGGTCCTTAAATAGCCTAAAAACACACTAAAATAGACTTAAGGTCAAAGTATACTTAGGTTATAACCAAAGCGAGCTAGTTTCAGCTCAACGGAGGATTTCTGGTGGCCCCTTTTGAGCCAAAAGTCAGACTTAAGCTCACAAATTCTGGATCTAGGTACCATTAAGTTTTCATTCCAGTAGGGTTTCCAGATCACGTGTGGTAGACCAGTTTTAGTTCAACGGTCAGTGAAACTCGATCAGAAATTCCAAGTACATGGATATGTTTATGAAATTTTTCCTGATCTGAGGGTGTATTTGGTCAGATTCTGATGGTCTGGTTGCTTACAAAATATCCGCAAGTAACAAGTCTCAGATCATTATTTGAGATATTTATTTCGTAAAGAAAACCAAGTGTTTTCACACCCCTCGCTCCGGACTCAAGTGAACAGCCGTGAAACACTGTCTGGATTTGATTTTCGAGATGGTTGTCAAGCTCGGCGAGGCAGTCCTAAGTCCTTAACTTCGCATTATTCAGACTCCCGATGTGCGGTCCAGATCTGATACGGAGTTTCAATCTGCTCTCGAGAGCAATCGGGTAATGAGTTTGATCCTAGATTTTAGGGTAACCTAGCGTCAATGATTCTACAAGTTTTGGGCCTTGCAGATCGTATTTAAAGCGATTCAAACAGATTTCATGGCTAATCTAGTTTAACACTTAGTTAACTTTGTCAACTTTCTAAAGGATTTAATCCTAAGTGATTCTTGGTCGAGGTGGTACTCGGGCCGTTGTACGGAAATTTTGAGTCATTGCAGTATGCTACAAATATGAATAAGCAACGGTGATAAAAATGTTAAATGGCTCATCCCATAGTCAGGTAGGTGGAATCACCCCATAGATGGTAAGTCCCATGAATAATTTGTCACTAACTTAACCTCCATGTTGAGGGTCTATTATCAGCACAACTAGTCTTATTACACCCTAAGTACGGACTCTCTTTCATAGATAGAGGTTCCTCCTGATTCTATACGTGTCTTGCAAACAATCCAATAGCATGTGAGAATGACATAGAGATGAAGTAACGAACCATCTTAAGTGACTAAGTTATCATTCTAATAGTTAAAGTAAAACTTAAGTATACATGCAAATATAATTCAAGAGTCACTTAATGGATCAAGGTCTAGCATTTGCATTTGATATTCATGATCATGGATTATCAATTCTTAAACATATATCCAGGTAAGCTAATTAAATGATTAATCAAACTCTAAGACATCATTTATAGTCAATGTAAAAGTTATCCTTAATCTAATTTAGAGATGGAAAGCCCAAGGGGAGAAATCATCACCTGGCAGGTCATAGATTCTTCCTTGATCCAAAATTCTACGGTTAACTAGTGGCCCAACATCACACAATTAATTACCTAGGGTTATTCCCAAACCAAGAGTTCATATTAGACAGTTGCTTTCCAATGCTTTTAATTACCTGAGCCCCTGTAATTAGGTGAGATTTGCAAGGGCCCATTAATCATGAATTTTGGACGAGAATTATCCCAACACTCGAGGCCCAAACTGGGCTTGGTTTGGCCTAGTCTGTGTTATACAATCAAGGCCCAGCCTTCAGTGTCATTAGTCGGGATCACTCATTTGATCC
Organism: Magnolia changhungtana; assembly: GCA_030180095.1. Taxonomy (NCBI): domain Eukaryota; kingdom Viridiplantae; phylum Streptophyta; class Magnoliopsida; order Magnoliales; family Magnoliaceae; genus Magnolia; species Magnolia changhungtana. Next base: position 3,424,528 of record JASAUF010000446.1, read on the forward strand.
AAGCCACTTCTTATAGACCACCAAGAAAAGGAAGCCCCATTATTTAGATGATCTTACCCATCCAATGAAATATCATGTAATCATGGATGGATAACAAATTAGTGCCCGCCATTCATTTGCCGAGCCCACCTTGGATTTCTAATGAATACGATAGGTTATGGCACAACTCAAACTATGACTTGAATGATTATGTAAAAAAGGGTTGATGTAGGGATGGTTAGCATTATATAACCTACTATCGAGGCCCAGAAACTAACTAGGCTTCCTAGCCCAGCCATGTGACACATATACAGTCCACCATTTGGCTGGGCTCAGCCGATTCTAGCCCAGCAGCACGGTTGCTGGTAGCCAAGGCTAAAATTGTGGTAATGACCGCTTTAGTTGACGTTGGAATATGCCAATATGTCCTAGAGGGGGGTGAATAAGACTTTTTATAAAATTTTATAACAATTAAAAAAATCCTATTACTCTAATCCTAACAGCAAGCATACATTAGGATTACTCAAAAGTAACTCTACTGGCTTCCAAGCCCGGTAAAGGATCCATTCATAAACTATTAGAGAAATGAACAATGTGCAAATTAGTTTATGATGGATATGACTATGTGTTTGTGAGGTGTGATCTCAAATAATCAAATATGAAAGTACTTAAGGAAATCACATAAGTAATGGAAGATAATAGCAATCTCAAACACAATCATTTTTATAGTGGTTCGACTACTTGTCTACTCCACTCCTAGCAACCGTGAAATGGCAGTAAAGACCACACTAGTTGAAGTTGGAATATGTATAGGGGGGTGAATAGGACTTTTTAAAGATTTACGAGTTATTAAAAATCTCATCACTCTAATCCTAACAAGTATGCAATTTTCAGGATTACTCAAATGTAACTCTACTGGCTTCCAAGCCTAGTAGAGGATCCAATAACAGAACTATTCAAATAATAAGCTTGAAGCAGTTATAGTCTATGATGGATGTGACTGTGTGTGAAGTGTGAGCAGATATGAATTCAATTAACATAATCACACAAATGATCAAGCATGAGAATCAATCACAGACACAATCATTTTTATAGTAGTTCGACTACTTGTCTACTCCACTCCTGGCTACCGCACTCAACCCTTGAGTGTACCGGATTTCACTAAGGAGGTTTCCCAGGGTTCACCTCAAACCTAAGGTTTTAAATCAGGTTCATCTTCAACCTTTACACGGAGGTTTCTACTTGGTTCACCTTTAACCCTGGAGTTTTACTGGTTCACTCCTGACCAGATGTTTATGCTCTCCATAGAGCAAGGGTCCACACAATGCACCCGAGAGTTTTACTGGTTCACTCCTAACCAAATGTTTATGCTCTCTATAGAGCAAGGGTTCACATAACGTACCCACCACGCACACTCCCGCCGGAGGCCTCCTTAAGGACTTCAAAGGGTGAGAACCACTTAAGACCCAATCCTAGAAAGGAATGATCATAAGTGTCCTCTTGGACTCTGGGTACTTACAAATAAGCTGATGAGTCCCTTTTAGCACAATGTCGAAGATCTCCTCCTCCTTGTTGACAAAGAGTTTTCTGCTCCCTTGATCCGCAGCACAAGATAATATACTTATACTAGGCTTTGGGTTGGGTCAAGGTGAAGATGGAATCCTACTCTCAGAATATTTTCCTATCAGGAATGTAGAGCGATCCCAATCTTATGCATTCAAGGCATCCTAGCTTAATGATTTGCCATTAAGGTAGTTACTGGAGGATCCTTGAATGCGGAAGTTCATTCCCCAATCCACTCTATTGAATGTCAATGGTGAGGGTGGATTGGAGGATCAACTCCCTTGAGAGAAAGGGCTTTAGATATATGATATAAGTTGAAATACTCAAAAGCTCTCTCTTCTTTCTCTCACAGCAACAAAAGACAAGTCCTCTATATATAGGAAAAAAGTTCCAATGGATATAAAACGGTTACATTTATGACAGAGTTCGATATCATCGAGCAGGTTCGATATCATCGAGCGTATACTCTCGATAGCATCGATGGTCTACTCGATGACTCAAACTCAATATCATATGCTTTTGAAACTCTTTGCCAAATGGTCGATGAATCGAAATAATTGTCGATCTCATTGAATTTCAAACTCCGATTCCATCGATGACAAGATCGATTGATCGACACATGAAAAATGAGAGAGACTTGACTTTGAGATATTTCAGGTTTTCATGAATGATCGGGGGAACCGTCGAGATCATCGAAATTTGAATATCGATGATATCGAGATCAAAGTCTATGCATCGATAAATCCAACAGATTTGTCTTTAAGCTTTCTGGACGATTTGTGTCCTAGTTCGATGCAATCGACCTGGTGCCGATATCATCGATATTTAAATATCGATTCAATTGAAGGGCCCTCGATCATAGTTAAAAAACAACCTGAAATATCTGCTGTAAGAAATACACGCCCACTATCGATATCATCGATGGACCTCCGATCTTATCGGTATTTGAATTCAGATCATATCGGACGGTCATCGATATATCGAAGAATTTTGAGATTTTCATTAAAAAACAGGGGCACCGAAAATCTGCCTGTCAATCTTATCAAGCCACTCTCGATGGTCTAGGGATTTGAATATCGATGATATCGATATGTGTATCGATACATTGATAATTCATCCAGTTATGTTGTGAAGTTACTGGACATATTTAGTGCTTTTATCGATGATATCGATACATTGATTAATCTGTCCAGATGATCATTTAGTTGCTGGACATTTTGGTCCTCTTATCGATAATATCGTTCATGTATCGACGACATCGACAGTGCAGGTCGATCATATCGAGGGTGCATCGATAAAATCGACAAGGCGAGAAAAACATACAGATTTTCCTTTTTGTAAAAAGTTTTCTCACCTTAAAACTCTATTATTTCTAACTTATTTTTAAGGGTTTTTCTTTACCTGGTGTTTTGGGACATGGGATGTGAGGCTATGATTTACCTAGGGCTAGCTTGCACACATCTGGATGAGGCAGACGCTTGAATTGATCTTCCTATCGAGCTCTGTAGACAGTCTGACCTATTATTCACGTAACTTGACAAACCAGGGCACTAGCAGGTACACTTTCAATCTCCCCCTTTGTTAATTACGTGACAAAATACCTAAAACACCATAAAATACTTTTAGACAAATACATCCTAAATTGAGTGTACATGCTTTTACACAATTTTACAATTTTCTAACCCATGTACACAATCAGTGTCTGCTCCCCCCTACTTCAAAACTCCCTCTTTCTTGGTGCAGCTACTCCCCCTAACACCAGCAACACATTAGATATACAATTTTCTGCTTGGGGTGTTGGCAAATGTTCTTCCCTTTTTTGTTAGTCATTGGCAAAGGTATAGCAAGTGATATTGACTGAAGAGTGAATTGCATGGGAGAACCATCAGGAAGAAGCAAATCATTGATGTATAAAAGTTAATGCATTTTAGCCAAACATCAACCTCAGAATGAATGCATATTAGATAAGGTATAACAGTTATAGACCAATGAAAAATATTCATTTAAGGACATTACATGCATTCTAGAACTTGATAAACAAGGGGGATGATAATGCACATATGGCACCATTAAGCATTATATTTAGCAAAAAAATAATAATAACTGCCCCAGTCAGCAAAAAATAAAATAAAATAAAACTATGTACCTTAAGTTCACTAAAATATTCAGTGAGTGCAAACCCCAATGGATTGTTGAAGATCACTAAACCTATTTGTATCAAGAGGTTTGGTGAGAATATCTGCAAGTTGCTTTTCTATGGAAACATAATCCAATGTAATAATCTTGTCATCAACAAGTTCTTGTATAAAATGATGACGGATGTCAATGTGCTTAGTCCGAGAGTGTTAAACAGGATTCTTCGAAATATTAATTGCGCTTGTGTTATCATAGAAGAGACTCATCGTGGGTTGCTTAATCCTTTAATCCAACAGCATCTGTTTCATTCAAAGGAGTTGTGCATAGCAACTACCAGTAGCAATGTATTCAGCCTCGGCGGTAGATAATGATATTGAATTTTACTTCTTGCTTTGCCAGGAGACTAGGCAGTTTCCAACATAGAAACATCCCCCGCTGGTTGATTTTCGATCGTCCAAATTTCCTACCCAGTCGGCATCAGAGTATCCAGCGATGATCGTGGATGTTTTAAATGGATACCACAGATCGTAGGAGGTTGTTCCAGCTATGTATTTAATTATCCTTTTCACTGCTATTAGGTTATATTCTTTAAGATCAGCTTGATATCAAGCACATACACCCACACTAAAAGATATGTTGGGACGACTAGCTGTAAGATATAGTAGACTTCCTATAATATTCCAATAAAGATGTTGATCCACACTTTTGCCATTTACATCTTTGGAGAGTTTGAGTGTGGTGCTCATGGGAGTGTGATAAGAGCGTCCAAATTGAAGACCAAACCTTTTCACTAAATCATTTGCATACTTGGTTTGACAGATAAAGATTCCATCATGTAACTTCTTGACCTGCAATCTTAAGAAGAAGTTTAGTTCACCGACCATGCTCATTTCAAATTCTGATTTCACGAGGTCGGCAAACTTGTACGCGATATCTTCACATGTTGAACCAAAGACTATATCGTCCATATAAATGTGTACAATAAGTAGTGAGTCTTTTGTTCTTTGAGTAAACAGAGTTTTATCAACACTCCCTCTGCAGAATTTATGGTCCAAAAGAAATTTTGTCAATCATTCATACCAAGCATGTGGTGCTTGTTTAAGACCATAGAGGGCTTCGTTTAGACGATATACGTTTTGAGGGTACTTAGGGTCTGAAAATCCCTTGGGTTGTTCCACTTAAACTTCTTCAGCAAGATCTCCATTTAAAAAGGCACTCTTAACATCCATTTGAAATAATTTAAATTTTAATGGACATGCAATGGATAAAAGAATTCTGATAGACTCAAGGTGAGCTACAGGGACAAATGTTTCATCAAAGTCAATGCCTTCTATCTGTGAGTACCCTTGAGCTACAAGCCTTGCTTTGTTTCTAATCACATTTCCTGATTCATCAGATTTATTCTTGAAGACCCATTTGGTTCCAATGACATTTGTATCAAGTGGTCTGGGAACCAAATTCCATACCTCATTTCTTTGAAATTGTTGAAGTTCTTCTTGCGTTGCATTTATCTAGTGTTCATCTTAAAGGGCTTGAACAATGTTCTTAGGCTCAATCTTTGAGGTAAAGTAGAGATGACTATAGATATTTTCTATCTACTGTCGAGTTCTTACACTAGCATTAGGATCTCCAATGATTTGCTCTCAAGGATGATATTTTATAATGGGAATGTCAGATGATGGTTGAGGTTCACTGGGTGATAAAGTTTTTCTTTCAAGTTTTTCTAATATGCATGATTCTACATCATCTTCTAATTCATTCGCAGGTGCCTCTTCTTCATGAGGTTGGTCATTGATTACCACATTTACTGATTCCTGAATAATGAGAGTTCTTAGATTATATACCCTGTACGCACGACTATTCATGGCATACCCCAAGAAGATTCCTTTATCACTTTTAGACTCAAATTTCCCTAGGTGATCTCTATCTCTCAAGATATAACATTTGCTACCAAAGACTCAAAAATATTTCACACTAGGCAGTTTTCCATACTATAGTTCGTATGAGGTTTTGTTCAGGCCTGCTCTAAGATATACTTTATTTATGATGTAGCAAGCAGTGTTGACAGCTTCTGCCCAAAAACTTTTAGCCATATCCTTCCCATTTAGCATAACTGACCCTATCTCGTGCAATACTCGATTTTTCCTTTCAACGACTCCATTTTGCTGTGGGGGTTTTTGGAGCTGAAAATTCAAGATGAATCCCTTTCTCATTGTAGTATTTTTTGAATTTTTCATTTTCAAATTCCCGACCATGATCACTTCTGATGCGATTGATCCCGTATCCTTTTTCATTTTTGAGTCGTTTTGCCAGGATCATAAATTCCTCAAAAGCATCCGATTTCTCTCGAAGAAATGCAACCCAAGTAAATCTGGCGTAGTCATCTACTACCAGCAGAAAGTATCTTTTCTTCCCATGACTTTCCACTTTAGTTGGTCCAACTAGATCCATATGTAGCAAATCCAAAGGTTTTATTGTTGCTATGGAGTTTGTCTTCTTGTGTCCTATCTTTATCTGTTTTCCTTTTAAACATTCTCCACAGACAACTTTTTTTTCTTTTTTAATCTTGGGAAGTCCCCTAACTAGGTTCTTTGAACTGAGCTTTGCTAAATTTCGGTAGTGGATGTAACACCCTGAAAATCGGGGGTCGAGTAGCAACTCAATACCCAAGTTCTAAAACATCACTTATGCAATATAGAGAATGATGATTGATTGTTATCTGTGTTAGTGTAATAAACATGAGTGAGATGATACCAAAACAGTAATCCATACTCCAGATCAATGTATAAAACGCAAGCAGAAGACTGAAAGATGTATATAGATGTGTATAAAAACAAACGATTTTGATCTATCACCAGAGTATGATTACTTCGCTGAGTCATCATATACATGTACTGAATCAAAGACAAAATGTCAAAAGAGTAGTCCAACTGTCATGATAGCCCAGTAGCCCCGTAAGTCCGGATAGCCTAAGCAAAGCCGCCGGAGAACTGCATGAAGGAAAACTCATCCTGATCATCGTAATAATCAGGCTCAGCCTCCTGTGAATCATCGGTACCTGCGACTAAGATAGAGTTTGGTGGGTGTCCAGAACACAGTCCCGTAACGTGGGAGTGAGTAGTCAACTCAGTGGAACAATAAAGCATACATTAACATGTTATCAAATCAGTCAAGCAGTAATGATAAAGCAGTACAATCAATAATCTTAAGTACTCTTGTTAATGCAAGTATGAAATGCAGTCGTGATGCATGCCCCTCGCCTAACCACCCTTATACGGCACCATCTTACGTCAGCGACATGCGTTCATCCCTCAGTGCTCCACATCTTCCAGGCACATGCAATGCGATGATGAGCATGATTACCGAGTGTTATTAGTCCATTTCAAACAGTAGTATTGGGAAACTAAGGTACCTCCCTTATGTCATTCCCAAACAATGATCCATTCTAGGGTCGTCAATCCTAGATAATCTCATATGATAGTGTGGTTCTAGGTCGCTGCAAGGGCTGTCAGGACTGTTACACGGAATCGTTGCACCACTCCCCCATCACCTTATCAATACAGGCCTAGTTTGTACTCTTGTTGCTATGGAAGGGTCGTCACCTCCACGCAAACTCATAGTACGCTCGAGGTCACTACAAAGGGCTATCAGGGCTGTTACACGGAATCGTTACACCACTCCCCCATCACCTTATCAGTGTAGGCCGACAGCTTGAATACAATGTCCCATACCACCATATTTGGCTCACGAGTCTGGTTGCTCAATGGTCACTATGGGGAGTCTCGTGGCCCCAGCGTAGGCTGACAGCTCGACCACGGTGTCCTATACCACCATGCCCGGCTTGTGAGTCTTAGCAGATCGAGGTACCATGGTTAACGGGATCCCACTGGTAAGCTTGGTACCTTAGGTTCAAACAGAGGCGTCCAAACATGGTGAACATACATAGGACAGATCGGGTTACTTGACGAGCTCGGCTAGCTTGAGCGTACGACCAATTGAATGACATGAAGCGGAAGCACATCGTGTGGCCTAACCACTCCCGCCAACCGAAGTACGACTCAGGTTCGTCGAATACATCTCGCATGGCGAATGAATCTCAACCACGCATTCATTTCCGTTTCCGATTGCCTGGACTATAATCATAGCCCCAAACACAATCAATCCTTGACCAGAAGCATGTAGAGTAAAGCAGAATAAACAAAGTAATTCAAGCATGTTAACAAGCATGTCATAAAACATGTTATAAAGCACAAAATAAATAGGAAATACAAACACATATATTTTATAAGTAAGTGGATAAATTAAACAACCAACATGGAGGAAATCATATACATCTCTACGTTAGTTGAGAATCCTATCTCAACGCCTACCTAAAGCACAATCATCTAAGTACTTACTCTTACAAATATTTTCACAAACACTTAGAATACACACTCTTTTAACATACATAGCGTATACTAGCAAAAACATGTATTAGGGTGAATACTTTCGCCGAGTAAGTATTATACATAAATATAGCATGTTCATATAGTGATTAATCATGGCTAACATACTTTCAAAATTTGTACGTATACGGTATTTTCTACAATTATACAGAATACACAATACATCATAAATTGTATACGCAACCGAAACGTAAAACGAACATCGGTTTGTGCATGTACAATTACACCCAGATCATGAATCTATCATTATCTGACATTGAAAGCATTGAAAACCATAACCTATACGTCTAAAGTCTGCACCTCACGCTGTAGAAGCGTATTAAATTTGGTAGGAATACTAAGTCTTCTTTCACGACAGTATAACGACCTAAAGCACAAGTAGTGTTAGCAATTTCACTAATTGAATCAGTTAAAACCCTAAATCAGATTAGGGTTAGGGTTTTCTTACTTAGAAATGAAGTCGGAATCGCCGGAAAAGCGATTAGATCGGGATGGTTAAACATAGATAGAGACAAGGTAGAGTATCAGGGAGATCCTCCCACTTCTCTCACACTTTCTCTCTCTTTTCCCTCTTCTCTCTCCTAGGGTTTCTTCAAATTCATATGGGCTGAATGTGTAACGACTCGTAAATTTCCATACAATGGCTCGAGTACCACCTCGACCAGAAATCATTTAGGATTAAATCCTTTAGAAATTTGACAAAGTTAACTAAGTGCTAACTAGATTAGCCATAAAATCCGTTGGAATCGCTTTAAATACGATCTACAAGACCCAAAACTTGTAGAATCATTGACGCTAGGTTACCCTAAAATCTAGGATCAAACTCATTACCTGTCTGCTCTCAGGATCACATTGAAACTCCGTATCAGGTCTAGACCACACATCAGGAGTCCGAATAATACGAGGTTAAGGACTTAGGACCGCCTCGCTGGGCTTGACAACCATCTAGGAAATTAGACCCAGACAGTGTCCTACGGCTGTTCACTTGAGTCCGGAGCGAAGGAGGGTGAAAACATAAAATCCCTTTACAAAATAAATATCTGGAATAGTGATCTGAGACTTGAAACTTGCGGTCAATTTATAAGCAACCAGACCGTCGAAATCTGACCCAAATATACCCTCGGATCAGAAAAAATTTCAGGAACATTTAAATGTGCTTGCAATTTCGGATCAAGGCCCACTGACCGTTGAACTGAAACTGGTCCGCCACGCGTGATCTGGGAATCCGACTGAGACGAAAACTTAACTTCACCTAGATCCAGGATAGGTGAGCTTAAGTCCGACTTTTGGCTCAAGGAGGCCCTCCAGAAGTCCTCCGTAGAGCTGAAACAATGCCGATTTGGATATAACCCAAGTATACCTTGAACTTAAGTCTATTTCAGAGACTTTTTAGGCTATAAAAGGACCTTAGGGCACCCCCTCTCATAGCCATACGAATTTGGGAAAAGCCCTAAGTAAGAAGAGAGAAAAAGAGAGAAAGCTAGAGAGTTGTGGGAGAATCTCCCTCCTACTGTTTCCAATCACCACACGGGTTGTACCACCCCTTTCTTGTCGCTTTCCCAGCGATACCGACTCCGTTTTAAGGTAAGAAACCCTAACCCTAGATCTGTTTTGAGGTGTGAAGGTTATAGGTTATGAAATAGCTAACCGATTTCACTCTTTAGGCTATAAAACTCCCGAATACGGAAGCCCATCAAACCTTGCTGATCCGTTGAGGTTCCAAGGTGCAAGGTGAGGACTTTAGGTGTATAGGTTACGGTTTTCAATGCTTTCAATGTCAGATAATGATAGATTCATGATCTGCATGCAATTGCACATGTACAAAGTGCTTTCCGATTTCTGTTTCAATTGAAGTTGTAGAATATGGAATTTTACATATTCTAGGTATTCGTAGAAAATACTGTATATGTATTTTTTTTGGAAATGTGTTTGACATGATTATTTGTTGTATGGATATACGGTATATGGATAAAATACTTATTTGGCGAAAGGATTCGCCTAAATACATGTTTTACTAATATACACTATGTATGTAGAAATACTATATTGTGAGAAATACCGTATACATGTATCATTTAGAGATGTGTTTGCCATGATTAATTGTTGTATAAATATATTATGTGTGCATAAAATGTTTGCTTGGCGAAAGGATTTGCCCTAATACATGTTTGCTAACATACACTAAGTATGTTGAAATAGTGTATGTTATTTATTTGTGGAAATGCTTGTGTGAGCAAGTGTTTGGATGTTGATGCCTTAGGAGGGTGTTGAGATGGATTCTCAACTACCCTAGAGACATGTATGATTACCTCCATGAGGTTGTTTACTTAAACTGCTCACTTACAATATATGTGTTTGTATTCCTATTGATGTGGTGCTTTACAACATGCTTTATATCATGCTTTATAACATGCCTTATAACATGCCTACTAGCATGCTTGAATTACTTTGTTTATCATGCTTTACTCCACATGCTATGGATGAGAATTGATTAAGTTTGGGACTATGTCTATAGTCCAGACAGTCGGTACCAGATTTGAGATCGTGGCTGAGGTTCATGTCGCCACGTGGGATGTGTTTGACGAACCCGAGTCGTACGTCAGTTGGCGACAGTGGTTAGGCCACGCGAAGTGCTTATGCACTTCATGTCGTCTAATTGATTGTGCGCTCGAGCTAGTCAGGCTCGTCAAGTAACCCGATGTGTCTAATGTATGTTCACCATGTTTGGTCACTACTGCTTGAACCTAGGGTACCAAACTTACCAGTGAAATCCCCTTTAACCATGGTACCTCGATCCGCTAAGACTCATGAGCCAGGCATGGTGGTATGGGACACCATGGTCGAGCTGTCGGCCTACGCTGGGGCAACGTGCCTCCCCGTAGTGACCAGTGAGCAACCAGACTCGTGAGCCAATTATGGTGGTATGGGACACTATATTCGTGCTGTCGGCCTATATTGATAAGGTGATGGGGGAGTGGTGCAACGAATGCGAGCAACAGCCCTGGCAGCCCTTTGTAGTGACCGTGAGCATACTCTGAAATCGCGGTGAACCTTAGAGTTATGCCGCGGTATATAGAGTATGAACTAGGCTTGTTTCTGTATAGTGATGAATCGTTTAAGAGGTGATAGGGGAGTGGTGTAACTTTTGTACGTAATAGCCCTGGCAGCCTTTGTAGTGACTTAGAAAACACATCATCGTCTGATATTAACTAGAACTGACGACCCTAGAATGGATCATGTTTGAGAATGATACAAGGGAGGTACCTTAGTTTCCCAATCCTGCTATTTGAAATGGACTAATAAAAACTAGGTAATCATGCTCATCATGCACTGCATGTGCCTGAAAGATGTGGAGCACTGAGGGATGAAAGCATGCCGCGAACATGAGATGGTGTCGCACGAGGGAGGGTGTGGTGAGTGCATCCATCATAACTGCATCCATACTTGCATTAATAAGAGTAGTTAGGAGTGTTTGATTTTACTGCTTTATCATTACTGCTTGACTGTATTGATAACATATTAACCTATGCTTTATTGTTCCACTGAGTTAGCTACTCACTCCCACGTTACGGGATGGTGTTGTGCACACCAACCAGACTCTGTCTCAGGTTTAGATGAGCCGACGACTTAGGAGGCGGAGCCTGATTATGATGAGGACCAGGAGGAGTTCTCTTATATGCAGTACTCTGGCGGCTTCGACTAGGCTGCCAGGATCGACGGGTTTTGCAGGAATTGTTACTTAGTTTAATTTTGACATTTTGTTCATAAAACAGACATATGTATATGGTGACTCAGATTGGTTCATACTCTGGAGAATGAAATGATTTTGTTTCTTTACATACATGTATATACATTTCAGTCTTCCGCTTGCCTTTATATAAATGATCTAAAGTATGAATTACTATTTTGGTATAATCTCACTCATGTTTATTGCTCTAACACAGACAACATTTAATCAGCATTATTTATGTTGCATAAGTGATGCGTTGGAACTCGGGAGTTGAGTTATACTCGACCCCCAATTTTCAGGGCGTTACAAGTTGATATCAAAGCATGATTTTTATTAAACCGGACCTGAGTTATGTTCCCACTACGTACGCTGACGCATTACAACCTAGGAGGGTGTGAGAAAAACATAGAAACAGTCCTAGGTTTTCCCGACTTCGCCATTTGGCGAAGTTCATCGAAATTAGGCATTTTGATCGAGTTCGTACTCGATCCAAATCACACGTGTTGATCCCAAATCACTTCTAGACCGTCTATTGACGTGTCTAAATCACAGTACACCTTATCCCAGTAGTCAAAAATCTACAAATGTCAGTATGTGTTCGAAAGTACCCGAAACTGCCCGAAATAGAGTGAATCGAGGTCCTACCCACGCTAATCCAGGGGTACCCAGGGTGGGACCCAGTGATTTTTGGGGCCTAGGGAACTGGAAGACCACGATCATGGGGCCCCCTTTTACAAAATCCAAATTTTTTTGGCCAGGCCTTCGCTTGGTCGGCGAGGCCTTGCCACTTTTTTGGTTGGGCCGGGCCCGCGGCTTGGGCCGATCACTTTTGGGGGTCCCTAAAACCCCCTGCCCTAGCTCCTGTCCTAATCCCATCTCCTAAAACCCCACCTCCTTCACAAACTCCCCCCCCCCCCAAGTCATTTTTCCCCCTTGCATTGTTGCCTTCTCTCGCAAATCACCTTTCCAATCGACCTCCCTACTGATTTCGACCATCACCCATCCCTTTCCATCATGCATTGCTGTCCTCCTCTCTTTTCCCTCTTCGTTTCTCTCATTTAGACCCCCACACGCCCACTTGGAGCTCAAAACTCGCGTGAGCTTCCTCACCCACCTGTTTCCTTCATTCTCTTTCTTAAACCCCTACCTTTTGGGCCACTACAATATCTGTTGGGCCCTAATTCCGTGGAGAACCCATATTTCCAGCCCTTTCTTCCTTTTTCCTTCATTTTTCATGGCCTTTCTCAAAATTGTTTCGGCCATTTTCTCCATCTCCACTATCCTCTCTTGTATGGCTAAGAGGAAGAGCACCGCTGGTGAGGCTAGGCCTAGTCGCCCTACATGATTAAGGCGGCCTAGAGACACCGCCGCTAGCTCGAGCTTTGCTCGAGAATTTCGAACGAAGTGGGACCTTGATCCCCGGATCCCTGCCGAACTGGCTCAGCTGGTGGCACTACCTCATGGAGTGTATGAGGACCGCAGAGTTCTTTTTGAAGCCCAGGTGGATGGTTGGCTCTTCGGGGAATACTACTTGTTTAAGCAAGTGAAGGCGGCCCACTGGGGTCCACTATTTGAGGCCAGAGGTCGCGCAAACCCTGGTACTGTCCGAGCCTTCTACGCCAATATTCATGAGCCTACACTAAAACCTTTGCAATTCTGACTCATAGTTGGGGTGGATCTGTTTGTCACTGTTAATGTGAGAGTGATTGTACAGCTTATGAATATGCCTCTTGGTGACGTACATGCTAGCGAGCAGAATCTGGGGACTGTTCGTGAAAAGGATCGTCGCACATGTTACCTTTATGGTGGCATATTGGTTGAGTGGCAGCCGAACAAAAGCCTGCTAGCATCCACATGTCAGACGACTTTCGCCTACTACATCATATCTTCACGTATAACCTCTATCCCAGGCACAGTAATTGCAGCAAGTGCACGCGACTCATGGTGGACTTTCTGTACCAAATCGGGCAGGGGGCGAACTTGTGCGTGCCTACATTCGTGTTGCGACAGATCGTGAATATTGCACGCTCCACCAGGATCTCAGATTCGCTTCCCTTCGGCAGACTCATATGTAGGATTGCACGGGAGTTTGGCTACAGTTTGGGGGTGGAAAGACCAGTACCGATCCACCAGATTGATGAGAGTACTCTCCATCAGATGGAACTCGGGGCACGGCGACGACGGGCCCGACATGTGGAGAGTGAGGATGAAATAGAGAGCGAAGAAGACGAGAGTGAGAATGGGAGTGAAGCTGGAGAAGAAGAAAAGGAACCTGAGGCCCAGGATATAGAAGAGAGTTCACCTCCTGTGACTCAGGAGCAGGGTACCGATCGGGTTTCCATAGATGCACGTTTAGCAGGTCTTGAGGAGGGCCAAGCTGCCCTGTGACAGGAAGTCAGGCGGGTCTAAACCAAGCTAAGCAAGGTGTCTCGCACCTTGAAGGCCATCCTGTGTTGTCTACAGGACAAGAATGCTCCTCCTCCATTGCCTGATTCGGATGCCTAGTCATCCAAGTTGTTGTTGTGGTTATTTTGGTTACCGCATTAGGCGGTTTATGCTTTCATGCTAATGATGTAGTAGTTAGTAACATGTTTTAAGTGTTTGATGCTTTTGATGTAATTAGCTCACATGTAATTTCTGTCATGATTCATGTAACTCTATAGTCCATGTATTATGACAATTTTGGGTAAATGAAAAGCATGTAGCCTCTTTTGCTATGAGATGTGTGGAATGCTTGAAGTGCTTATATAATGTGTTGATATGTTTTAATCTTACCAACGTTGCACCCTATGTTGTATAGGGCATGCCGCGGCAGTATACGCGGAGCACGGCACACCTTCTTCTTACGGGCTCGATAGACCAGGCTCCTTCTGGTAAGGGTGGTCCTGCGGACCGAGGGTTAGATTCTGATCAGCGTCTTGCTGGTCCTACTGGTGAATTGCCACCATATACGCCCCCGGTTCGCGAGCAGTATCGGGCATCATCATCTGCGCAGCATGACTCACAGGCTGCTCCACCTACTGATAGGATCGAGCAGTTGATGTTGATAATGCATCAACAGCAAATGCAGAAGCAACAGATACAGCAGCACCACCACCAGCAGCTTATAGCCACTATTGTTGAGGCCTTATCTCAGGGTGGTAGTGCGACTCCACCTCCGACATCTGCATGTCCTGCTGAGCATTCAGAGCCTCCTGCTCAGTTTGAGGATGTGCCTCTGCCCTCACCAGTTGCACCTCCTACTGGAGATGTCGGTACCCGCAGCTTCCTCGAGCGATTTCAGCGCTTGAGGCCTCCCTCATTCATGGGTTCTCACAGACCTGAGGAGGCAGAGTTTTGGTTGGACCGTATCTCAAGATGCTGATGATCTTTGCCTTGCATCGAGGCGCAGAAGCAGGTCGAGTTGGCCGCTTTCATGTTTGAGAGGGAGGCCAGTCTATGGTGGAACAGTGTGCTGCGGTCTGTCGCAGCGGACCATGTGTGGACGTGGGCGGCATTCGAGTTTCGGTTCTACGAGAAATATTACCCGCAGACGTACAGACATGAATGGGAGGATGAGTTTCTACACCTCAGGCAGGGAGGCATGACGGTTACTGAGTACGAGCACCGCTTCACAGAGTTGGGCCGCTTTGTCCCAACTATACTGGTTGATGGGCAGATGCGGATGCGTCGTTTCTCTTTGGGTTTGCGACCTGACATACGGTCAAAGATGTGCTGCATCAGTATACCTTCTTATTCGGAGCTGGTACACTTGTCTATGATGCCCGAGCAGGATGTTGATCGGCTGGCCCATTCTTGTGGTACTATAGTTGCAAGACTACGACAGGAGGTACAGAGCAGGCCTATCCTAAGCAAGAGGCCTCGTGCTGACTCGCCTCCCAGGATCGCAGCGTCAGTGGCTCCGATGAGGCGCCCTATTGTGACCTGCACGTACTGCGGGAAACAGGGTCATCCTATTGAGAGTTACTTCACGTGGATGAAGGATAGTGGTTTCTCTCCGCCGTAGATGATGGGTCGTTCTCGCCCACAGGCCTTATCGACTCCACCTCTATAGACTGCCCCTGCTCATCCTTCCTTTCGACCTCCTGTATCACGTTTCAGGCCGCCGCAACGGCCCTTGGTTCCACAACCGAACCGTCAGCAGCAGGCTCGAGTACATACGCTCGTTGCTGAGGCACCTGAGACGTCCATTTCGGCCCCGACAGCTTTTGAGGGTACGACTCATATTCACGGTGCTTCTGTTTCCTTGTTGGTGGACATTGGTCCACTACTTCTATTATTTCTTATGGGGCAGTTAAACGTCTATCTTTGCGTACTATTCCCACTAAGGGATTGAGACTCACTACGGCCACTGGGACTTTTTCGGATGTCGCACGGTTATGCGAGAGTTGCTCTGTGGATTTGGGTAGCAGCACAGTGCTCGTCGACCTCATTGTTGCTCTACTATGGCACTACGATGTTATTCTCGGTATGGACTGGCTCTCAAAGATGAGGGCGGAGATAGATTACGATACTCGAGTCGTGACGGCCTATGGATCTGACGGCGCAGCTTTCACGTTTCTAGTGCAGGTCAGTTGGCCTTGCCGTGTTGACTGTTATACTACTTTATTAACGCCGATCGATGGTCCGACATTGAAAGATACGCCGGTGGTTTGAGAATTTATAGATGTGTTTGAGACTATTCCTGGTTTGCCTCCTCAGCGCGAGATCGATTTTACCATTGATCTTACGCCTGGTACGACACCCATTTCATTGCCGACTTATCATATGCATTCATGTGAGATGGAGGAGCTGCGGAGAAAAATTGACGAGCTAGTAGAGAAGGGTTTCATACGACCTAGTGTGTCTCCTTGGGGAGCACCTGTCCTATTTGTGAAGAAGAAGGACGGGACACTACGATTATGTATTGATTACCATAGGTTGAACCAGGTCACGGTGAAGAACAAGTATCCTTTGCCCAGGATAGATGATTTGTTTGATCAGTTGAAGGGGGCGAAGTATTTTTTGAAGATTGATCTGCAGTCAGGGTATCATCAGTTGCGCGTCAGAGATGAGGACGTGTAGAAGACGGCTTCCAGGACATGCTTTGGGCACTACGAGTTCCTAGTGATGTCGTTCGACCTTACGAATGCACCAGCCGTGTTCATGGACCTGATGAATTGAGTACTTCAACCATTCCTATACCGATTCGTCATCATCTTTATTGATGACATTCTGATATACTCTACGAGTCGGGAGGAGCACGAGGAGCACCTGAGAGTGGTGATGGATACATTGAAGAAGAATCAGTTATACGCGCAGTATAAGAAGTGCGACTTCTAGCAGGAGGAAGTCAAGTTCCTCGGACATGTGGTGTCCAAGGATGAGATAGCAGTGGACCTTGCCAAGGTAGCCGTGGTCCAGGATTGGTAGCAGCCTGGCTCAGTTACCGAGGTGAGGAGTTTCCTTGGTCTGGCAGGGTATTATAGACGCTTCATTTGGGATTTCTCAAAGATTGCTAGGCCGTTGTCTCAGTTGACACGGAAGGATCTGAAGTTCGCCTGGAATGAGAAGGCAGAAGCAGCCTTCAAAGAGCTGAAGGATAGGTTGACGTCCGCCCCTGTGCTAGTATTGCCAGAGTAAGCGCTGAAGTACACGATATATGCTGACACATCTCGCGTTGGTCTGGGTTGTGTCCTTATGCAGAAGGACAGGGTGATTGCGCATGCCTCGAAACAATTAAGGAAGCACGAGGATAATTACCCTACACACGACCTTGAGTTAGCAGCTGTCATCTTTGCATTAAAGCTCTGGAGACATTACCTCTATGGAGAGGAGTTCGAGCTTTTCTGCCACCACAAGAGCCTTAAGTATATATTCACGCGGCGAGACTTGAATATGAGACAACGCCAATGGATGGAGACCTTGAAGGACTTCAAGTTTGAGGTTTCCTACCATCCAGGCAAGGCAAACCTTATGGCAGACGCGTTGAGCCGCAAGAAGGCTATAACATTTGTGGCTCCGTTAATGGTGGCAGAGTGGGACATGGTTGAGTTCATGTGGGACTTCGAGCAGAGACTCACCATGGAGGAGCCATTTGAGTGTGTTGCACACGTTTGGGTGCGACCACTTGTTGATGATAGGATCGTTGAGGTCCAGAAGGGCGATGTGCGGTTGTCTGAGCTTCGAGAGCAAGCTAGCGACGCCGAGGACTCCGAGTGGAGAGTTGGTTCTGATGGGGGTCTACGATTCCGTGGCCACCTATGTGTTCCTGATAGTCTTGACTTGAGATAGGAGCTTCTCGAGTCTGCTCATAACTCGAAGCTCACGATGCATCCTGGTAGCACGAAGATGTACCGGGATATGAGACGGTCGTATTGGTGGGATAACATGAAGGCCCACATCGCTGAGTATGTGTCTCGTTGTCTGACGTGCCAGCAGGTCAATGCAGAACATCGCCGACCTCCTGGACTGCTTCAGCCCATGCCCATAGCAGAGTGGAAGTGGGACTTCATCTCCATGGATTTCATATCAGGGTTGCCGAAGATGAGAAAGGGACACGATTCCATTTGGGTGATTATGGACCGGTTGACCAAATCGGCCCATTTCCTCCCTATCAGAGTTACGAACTCTGCAGACGAGCTGGCTAGATTGTACATCAGAGAGATCGTCCGTTTGCATGAAGTTCCTTTAGAGATCGTATCAGACAGAGACGCTCGGTTCACATCTATCTTCTGGACTCGTATCCAGGAAGCGATGGGTGTGAAGTTGAAGTTTAGTACGGCGTTTCATCCTCAGACTGATGGGCAGACAGAGCGGCTGAATCAGATACTGGAGGATATGTTGCGAGCATGTGTGTTGGACTTCAAGGACAGTTGGGATGACTATCTTCCTTAAGCAGAGTTCGCCTACAACAACAGCTTCCAGGCGAGTATTGGTATGGCACCATATGAGGCCCTGTATGGTCGTCCTTGCAGAGCACCGCATTGTTGGGCTGAGGTTGGCGAGCGTAGTTTGATCGGCCTAGAGTTGGTACAGGCGACCACAGAGAAGGTCGACATTATCAGGCGTTGGCTTCTTACAGCACAGAGCAGACAGAAGAGCTACGCCGATACGAGGCGGCGACCGCTTGAGTTCGAGGTTGGTGATCATGTGTTCCTCAGAGTTTTCCCTATGAAGGGAGTCCTTTGGTTTGGGAAGAAGGGGAAGCTCACACCGAGATTTATCGGTCCGTTTCAAACACTGGATCGAGTGGGTGTTGTGGCTTATCGTCTCGCTTTGCCCACACCGCTTGCAGCTGTACACACCGTATTTCATGTATCTATACTGAAGAAGTACGTTCCTGATCCTTCACATATCATCAGATGGGAGCAGGTACAGTTGAGTGAGGATGCTATGTATGAGCTGCGTCCGACGCGTATACTGGACAGGAAGGAGCAGGTACTGCATAGCAAGGTCATTCCACTTGTGAACGTACTATGGACGCATCATTCAGAGAGGGAAGCTACTTGGGAGACTGAGGCCGAGGTCAGAAAGAATTACCCTCAGATTCTCGAGGAATACGAAAAGGTACAAATTTCGAGGATGAAATTTTTGTTTAAGGGGGGTAGATTGTAACGACTCGTAAATTTCCGTATAATGGCTCGAGTACCACCTCGACCAAAAATTATTTAGGATTGAATCCTTTGGAAATTTGACAAAGTTAACTAAGTGCTAACTAGATTAGCCATGAAATCTGTTGGAATCGCTTTAAATACGATCTACAAGACCCAAAACTTGTAGAATCATTGACGCTAGGTTAGCCAAAATCTAGGATCAAACTCATTACCCGTCTGATCCCGGGATCACACTGAAACTCCGTATCAGGTCTGGACCGCACATCGGGAGTCCGAATAATACGAGGTTAAGGACTTAGGACCGCCTCGCTGGGCTTGACAACCATCTCGGAAATTAGACCCAGACAGTGTCCTACGGCTGTTCGCTTAAGTCCAGAGCGAAGGAGGGTGAAAACACAAAATCCCTTTACAAAATAAATATCTGGAATAGTGATTTGAGACTTGAAACTTGCCGTCAACTTATAAGCAACCAGACCGTCAGAATCTGACCCAAATACACCCTTGGATCAGGAAAAATTTCATGAACATTTACATGTGCTTGGAATTTCAGATCAAGGCCCACTGACCGTTGAACTGAAACTGGTCCGCCACGTGTGATTTGGGAATCTGACTGAGACGAAAACTTAACTTCACCTAGATCCAGGATAGGTGAGTTTAAATCTGACTTTTGGCTCAAGGAGGCCCGCTAAAAGTCCTCCGTTGAGCTAAAACAATGCCGATTTGGATATAACCTAAGTATACCATGAACTTAAGTCTATTTCAGAGACTTTTTAGGCTATATAAGGACCTTAGGGCACCCCCTCTCACAGCCATACGAATTTGGGAAAAGCCCTAAGTAAGAAGAGAGAAAAAGAGAGAAAGCTAGAGAGTTGTGGGAGAATCTCCCTCCTACTGTTTCCAATCACCACACGGGCTGCACCACCCCTTTCTTGTCACTTTTCCGGTGATACCGACTCCGTTTTAAGGTAAGAAACCCTAACCCTAGATCTGTTTTGAGGTGTGAAGGTTATAGGTTATGAAATAGCTAACCGATTTCACTCTTTAGGCTATAAAACTCCCAAATACGGAAGCCCATCAAACCTTGCTGATCCGTTGAGATTCCAAGGTGCAAGGTGAGGACTTTAGGTGTATAGGTTACGGTTTTTAATGCTTTTAATATCAGATAATGATAAATTCATGATCTGCATGCAATTGCACATGTACAAAGTGCTTTCCGATTTCTGTTTCGATTAAAGTTGTAGAATATGGAATTTTACATATTCTAGGTATTTGTAGAAAATACCGTATACATATTTTTTTTTGGAAATGTGTTTGACATAATTATTTGTTATATGGATATACGGTATATGGATAAAATACTTATTTGGTGAAAGGATTCGCCTAAATACATGTTTTACTAATATACACTATGTATGTAGAAATACTGTATTGTGAGAAATACCGTATACATGTATAATTTAGAGATGTGTTTGCCATGATTAATTGTTGTATAAATATATTATGTGTGCATAAAATGTTTGCTTGGTGAAAGGATTCGCCCTAATACATATTTGCTAACATACACTAAGTATGTTGAAATAGTGCATGTTATGTGTTTGTGGAAATGCTTGTGTGAGCAAGTGTTTGGATGTTGATGCCTTAGGAGGGTGTTGAGATGGGATTCTCAACTACCCTAGAGACATGTATGATTACCTCCATGAGGTTGTTTACTTAAACCGCTCACTTACAATATATGTGTTTGTATTCCTATTGATGTGGTGCTTTACAATATGCTTTATATCATGCTTTATAACATGCCTTATAACATGCCTACTAGCATGCTTGAATTACTTTGTTTATCATGCTTCACTCCACATGCTATGGATGAGAATTGATTAAGTTTGGGACTATGTCTATAGTCCAGACAGTCGGTACCAGATTTGAGATTATGGCTGAGGTTCATGTCGACACGTGGGATGTGTTTAACGAACCCGAGTCGTACGTCAATTGGCGAAAGTGGTTAGGTCATGCGAAGTGCTTATGCACTTCATGTCGTCTAATTGATTGTGCGCTCGAGCTAGTCAGGCTCGTCAAGTAACCCGATGTGTCTAATATATATTCACCATGTTTGGTCGCTACTGCTTGAACCTAGGATACCAAACTTACCAGTGAAATCCCCTTTAAGCATGGTACCTCGATCCGCTAAGACTCATGAGCCGGGCATGGTGGTATGGGACACCGTGGTTGAGCTGTCGGCCTACGCTGGGGCCACGTGCCTCCCCATAGTGACCAGTGAGTAAGCAGACTCGTGAGACACTATATTCGTGCTGTCGGCCTACATTGATAAGGTGATGGGGGAGTGGAATGCGAGCAACAACCCTGGCAGCCCTTTGTAGTGACCGCATGCATACTCTGAAATCGCGATAAACCTTAGAGTTATGTCGCGGTATATAGAGTATGAACTAGGCCTGTTTCTGTATAGTGATGAATCGTTTAAGAGGTGATGGGGGAGTGGTGTAACCTTTGTGCGTAACAGCCCTGGCAGCCTTTGCAGTGACATAGAAAACACATCATCGTCTGATATTAACTTGGACTGACGACCCTAGAGTGGATCATGTTTGGAAATGATACAAGGGAGGTACCTTAGTTTCCCAATACTGTTGTTTGAAATGGACTAATAAAAACTCGGTAATCATGCTCATCATGTATTGCATGTGCCTGGAAGATATGGAGCACTGAGGGATGAAAACATGCCGCGAACATGAGATGGTGTCGCACGAGGGAGGGTATGGTGAGGGCATCCGTCATACCTGCATCCATACTTGCATTAATAAGAGTAGTTAGGAGTGTTTGATTTTACTGCTTTATCATTACTGCTTGACTGTATTGATAACATATTAACCTATGCTTTATTATTCCACTGAGTTAGCTACTCACTCCCATGTTACAGGATGGTGTTGCGCACACCAACCAGACTCTGTCTCAGGTTTAGATGAGCCGACGACTCAGGAGGCGGAGCCTGATTATGATGAGGACCAGGAGGAGTTCTCTTATATGCAGTACTCTAGCGGCTTCGACTAGGCTGCCAGGATCGACGGGTTTTGCAGGGATTGTTACTTAGTTTAATTTTGACATTTTGTTCGTAAAACAGACATATGTATATGGTGACTCAGATGGGTTCATACTTTGGAGAATGAAATGATTTTGTTTCTTTACATACATGTATATACAGTTCAGTCTTCCGCTTGCCTTTATACAAATGATCTGGAGTATAAATTACTA
This sequence comes from Magnolia changhungtana, assembly GCA_030180095.1. Classification (NCBI taxonomy): domain Eukaryota; kingdom Viridiplantae; phylum Streptophyta; class Magnoliopsida; order Magnoliales; family Magnoliaceae; genus Magnolia; species Magnolia changhungtana. The sequence goes on from JASAUF010000446.1 coordinate 3,447,237, forward strand.
TTTTGGTATAATCTCACTCATGTTTATTGCTCTAACACAGACAACATTTAATCAGCATTATTTATGTTGCATAAGTGATGCGTTGGAACTCGGGAGTTGAGTTATACTCGACCCTCGATTTTCAGGGCGTTACAGAATATGAGAGGGTTTAAGATTCTTATATAGCCTAAAACATCACCAAAATGGACCCAGGGTCAAGGTATACTTAGGTTATATCCAAAGTGGATCTGTTCCAGCTTAACGGAGCACTTCTAAAGCCCCCCCTTAAGCCAAAGGTCGGACTTAAGCTCACAGACTATGGATCTAGGTCGAGTTATGTTTTCATCTCAATCGGGATTCCAGATCACACGTGGCGAACTAGTTTCAGTTCAATGGTCATAGAAACTCGATTGGGGATTTCAAGTACACTGCCATGTATATGAAATTTCTCCTGATCCGAGGGTGTATTTGGTCAAATTCTGATGGTCCGATTGCTTATATTTGGCCCGCAAACATCAAGTCTCAGATTACTTAAATTTAGTTAAATTTCTAAAGAAAACTAGGTTTTCTCACACTCCACGCTCCGGGCTCAAGCAAATAGTCGTGGGACACTATTTAGATTTGATTTTCGAGATGGTTGTCAAGCCCAGTAAGGCAGTCCTAATCCTATAACCTCGTATCATTCGGACTTTCGATGTGCGGTCAAGATCTGATATAGAGATTCAATGTGCTCCCGAGAGCAGTCGAGTAATGAGTTTGATCCTAGATTTTAGGGTAACCTAGCGTCAATGATTCTATAAGTTTTGGGTCTTGCAGATCGTATTTAAAGTGATTTAAGCGAATTTCATGGCTAATCTAGTTTAGCACTTAGTTAACTTTATCTAATTTCTAAAGGATTTGATTCTAAGTGATTTTTGCCTGAGGTAGTACTCGGGTCTTTGTAAGGGATTTTCCGAGTCATTACAATCTACCCCCCTTAATGAAAAATTTCATCCTCGAAATTAGTACCTTTTCGTACTCCTCGAGAAGCTAAGGGTAGTTCTTTCGGACCTCGGCTTCAGTCTCCCAGGTAGCTTCCTCTTCTGTATGATGCGTCCATAGTACCTTCACCAGTGGGATAACCTTACTATGCAACACCTGCTCCTTCCTGTCAAGGATTCGCGTCTGGCACAACACATATGTAGCATCATCACTCAACTGCACCTGCTCCCAATGGATGATATGTGAAGGATCATGTAACGCCCTGAAAATCGGGGGTCGAGCATAAACTCAACTCCCGAGTTCCAGAACATCACTTATGCAACAAAATGAATGATGATTGAATGTTGACTGTATTCGTGCATTGAACATGAGTGAGATTAAGCCAAAACAGCATATCATACTCCAGAGACAGTTAAATTTGTAAGCGGAAGACTATGATAGATAGATAAAATATATAAACTATGATGAGTCTCCAGAGTGTGATAACATTACCAGGTTAAATAATTATAAGTACAGTTCTAAAATATACCAAATGTGTAAGTGTAATGTCTTCTATCCCAAGTACCATAGCCCCGTCAATACAGTACCAGGTCTTCAGAGACCCGTAAGAGAGTTACACGATAGGAGAACTCCTCATCACCATAGAAGTAGTCCGGCTCCGCTTCATAAGCATCGCCATCATCTGAAACTCAACAAATCTGGTTGGTGTGTACAACACTGTCCCGTAACGTGGGAGTGAGTAGCTAACTCAGTGGAACAATAAGGCATAAGTTATCATGTTATCAATACAGTCAAGCAATAATGATAAAGCAGTAAATCAAACACTCCTAGTTACTCTGATTAATGCAAGTATGAATGCAGGTATGATGGATGCCCTCACCGACATACTCCCTCATGCGACACCATCTCACGTTCGCGGCATGCTTACATCCCACAGTGCTCCACATCTTCCAGGCACATGCGATGCATGATGAGTATGATTACCGAGTTTTTAATTAGTCCATTTCAAACAGCAGGATTGGGAAACTAAGGTACCTCCTTGTATCATTCCCAAACATGATCCATTCTAGGGTCGTCATCCTAGTTAATATCACGATGGTGTGTTTTCTAGGTCACTGCAGAGGCTGCCAGGGGTCTTTACGCACAAAGGTTGCACCACTCCCCCATCCCCCCTTAAACGATTCATCACTATACAGAAACAGGCCTAGTTCATACTCTATATACCGCGACAAACTCTAAGGCTCACCGCGATTTCAGAGTATGCTCGAGGTCACTACAAAGGGCTGCCGGGGCTGTTGTTCGCATACGTTACACCACTCCCCCATCACCTTATTAATGTAGGGCGACAGCACGAATATAGTGTCCCATACCACCATAATCGGATCACAAGTTTGGTTGCTCACTGGTCACTACGGGGAGGCACGTAGCCCCAGCGTAGGCCGACAGCGCGACCACGGTGTCCCATACCACCATGCCCGGCTCATGAGTCTTAGCGGATCGAGGTACCATGGTTAAAAGGGATTCCACTGGTAAGTTTGGTACCCTAGGTTCAAGCAGTAGCGTCCAAACGTGGTGAACATACATAAGACAGATCGGGTTGCTTGACACCAATCATAACACGAATACACCCATGACGGATAGTCATGGCAAGCAGGTAACCAAGTTCCATATTCATTCAGTCATTTCTACAAACACTTGGGCCACACATTTTAACATATATAGTGTGTATTGGCCATAGTATGATTTAGGGCAAATCCTTTCGTCAAAGGGGTATTGCCAATACAACAATCAATTATCCATGACAATTAGTCATGGCGAGCACGAATGAGAATTCTATACTCATTCAGTCATTTTCACAACACTTAGAATACACTATTACAACATACATGGTGTATGTTAGCAAAACATGTATTAGGGCTATCCTTTAGCCAAGTGAGTATTTTATCCATGTATAATATATTACTACAGCAAATAATCATAATAAATATATCTCCAAAATTTATACGTATACAGTATTTTCTAGAATACGTATTTTCAACATACATAGTGTATACAAACAAACATGTATTACGGCAATTCTTTTCGCCAAATAAGTAATTTATCCATATGTCATATAATCATACGACACATAATCATGGCAAACACATTTCCAAAATATACATATATACGGCACTCCTTACAATACAGTATTTCTACATACACAGTGTATATTAGTAAAACATGTATTTCAGCGAATCCTTTTGCCAAATAAGTCTTTTATCCATATATCATATATCCATACGACAAATAAACATGTCAAACACATTTCCATAAAAAATACGTATACGGTATTTTATACGAATACCTAGAGTATGTGAAATTCCAAATTCTACAATTCTAATCGAAACAGAAAACGGAAAGCACTTTGTACATGTGCAATTGCATGCAGATCATGAATCTATCATTATCTGACATTGAAAGTGTTGAAAACTGCAACCTATACACCTAAAGTCCTCACCTTGTGTCGTAGAATCGTAACGGAGTCGATAGGTTCACTAAGGTTCCGTATACGGGAGTTTGGCAGCCTAAAGAAAGAAATAGGTTAGCTATTTCATAATCTACAACCTATACAACCCTAAAACAGATTAGGGTTAGGGTTTCTTACCTAGAAACGACGCCGGAATCGCCGGGAAAGCGATGAGAATCAGGCGGTGGAGCCCGAATAGCGGTAGGGAATAGCAGCAGGGAATTCCTCCCACATCTCCCTCACCTTCTCTCTCTTTTCCCTCTCTCAAATCCAAATTCGTATGGCTGGAATGGGAGAGGGTTTAAGGTCCTTTTATAGCCTAAAACCTTCCCAAAATAGACTCAGGTTCAAGGGTTACTGCTAATATAGGTATTTCGTCACTTTTCCAGCTCAAAAGAGTGTTTCTGGTGGCCCCCCTTAAGCCAAACGTCAGACTTAAGCTCTCTACTCACGGATCTACGTGGGACTACGTTTTCGACTCGAATGGATTCCCAGATCGCACGTGGCGGACCAATTTCAGTTCAACGGTCAGTGGGCCACGATCCGAAATTCTAAGTACATGTAAATGTTCCTGAAATTTTTCCTGATCCGAGGGTGTAATTTGGTCTGACTCTGACGGTCTGGTTGCTTAATACTGATGCGCAAGCGAATGGTGCCAGATCACTATTCCAGATATTTATTTTGTAAAGGAAATGGTGGTTTTCACACTCTCACGCTCCGGACTCAAGCAAACAGCCGTGGGACATTGGCTTGGACTGATTTCCGAGATGGTTGTCAAGTCCAGCGAGGCGGTCCTAAGTCTTTAACCTCGTATTATTCGAACTTCCGACGTGCGGTCCAGATCAGATACGGAGTTTCAACGTGCTCCCGAGAGCAGTCGGGTAATGAGTTTGATCCTAGATTTTAGGGTAACCTAGCGTCAATGATTATACAAGTTTTAGGTCTTACAGATCGTATTTAAAGCGATTCAAATGGATTTCATGGCTAATCTAGCTCAGCACTTAGTTAACTTTGTCAAATTTCTAACGGATTTAATCCTAAGTGATTTCCGTCTGAGGTAGTATTTAGTCCTTTGCAGTTTGTATCTAAAGTGATCCAAGTTATACTACTTAGCTAGTTTAAGATAGTGTCTAGGGCGAAAGTGCTTTGAAAAATTGAAAGAACAAGGTAGTGAAGGGTGGGATTTGTGAAGGAAATGGGTTAAGGAGCGATTTTAGGCTTTAATTGAGCGTTTAAGAAGTTAAACCTGTGTTAGGATTGATCCATTGCCTAAGGACGTCTAATCCCAGGTTGGCAAAAATCCGGGATGTTACAATCTACCCCCCTTAAAACAAAATTTCATCCCCGAAATTAGCTAAGGGTAATAAGAAAAGATTTCTATTATTTCATTTGCCTAAAACTTATTGATTTCGAGTTCCTACGCGTGCTAGGGTATATACTAGCCTGGTTCATTTTAGTCTACCCCCCTTAAAACATATTTCTTTATCCATTTCTCATACCCTAATGTTTTGTTACAATTTATTTCTTTACTTATCTGTAGTCTTGATAACAATTCCCACTATTTAGAGTAAGGCAGTTGTCTTCAATGTCTGACCAACACGGAGAGACGTTTATGGTGGGCTTGATCCCGATACATCGATCATCTACCGAGCTAAGGTAGAAAGCTCATCGTATCCCTTCCGAATCCTAGTGGATCCTGGTCTTCTGCTCGTCAGCAGTGAGTCTGTTGGTAATCGCACAGGATTGAGAATTGGGTCAAGCCGCGAATGTTTCGTAGTTGTATATTTCAGTAACTCCGTGGTACGATCACTCTAAAGACGCAGGGAATGTCCATCATTGAAAAGTTCAAATTGTCTATGTCTAAGGTTACCCTTTAGGTCTTAGTCTAAGCGAGTCCTCGATATTATCTATGTCCCAGGGAAGGGTGAATCAAATCTTACTAGATCATCCTAAAACATTTTCATAGTAGAACTTGTTAGGGCTTCTATAATGTGCGTATATTAACAAGCACCGTTTCGATCCTGGGCCAGTGGAGTAGGGTCCACCATGCTTTCGCTGCGCCACCCAGATCAAGAGATGCAATAGGTAACCTAACTAGATTGGGCTCATAACGTTCTACCCCCCTTAAAACTTATTTTCACCCTCAAGGCTTAAGATTTATGTCCTGCTCCGTACATCGGAACAAGGAGTAATTTACAACCTATCCTTGACATGAAATGAGATGCGGTCTCCCACTACATCAGTCTTGGTACCTAGGATTATAGAAAGGGGCTATCACGGATGGGTGTGAGTTTGAGGGAAGATGCCTAATTCTACCAAGGAATTTTTGTCGCGGTCCAGACTTATCCTATTGAATCATGTCTAGCTTAATAGGCAGGCTATGTTTTTATGTTCATAAGCACAATATGTATGCCGACATGGCATGTGATTTGGGACCTAATTCCTAACTGTCTGTTGCACATTTGGGCAATTCCTTAGGCCTAAAAGACAAAGTCTCTATCAGCTATTTACTCCTAACACTTTTCAAGGACAAAATTATAAACTTTTAGTTATAAATGTCGGGCCAACACGGAAAGAATGTTGTGTAGTGGGTCTGAGTCGGATACATGGATCTTCTGCCTAGCTAGGACAGAAATTTGTCATATCATTTCTTAATCCCAGTTGATCCCGACCTTCTGCTTGATCAGAGCATAAGGTTCATTGGTCACTACCAGGATTGAGAATTCGATTCAAACCGCGAATACCTCGCTTAAATGTAGTTTCTCTACTCCGTGTTCTCATTGTACTAAGTCCTTGAGAAGGCGATTCTAAGGGGTGTATTGATTTGACCTAACATTAAATCAATGGGATACTGAGCGTGTATACTTACTAATCAAACAACTTTTCTAAGAATTATTAAAGGAGTCTATGAGTATTAAGGGGTCCGACGAAGGAGTGAGGTCTCACTCCAACCTAATCCAGCCTATTAACTAAGTCCATCTTTCAACTATCTTGCAATTATCTTAGCATAATCAGTCTTTTATGTTCCGTAGTAGAACCAGTAGCCTAGTCTCAATTTATGAATAGTGGTAATCTATTAGTCTATGCTTACACACTAGATGATTTCAGATCATTTCTAATACCATAAATTATTCGTCGTGTAGGGTCAAACGTTATCTAAGTGGAATTGAGTTGTCTGTACTTGACGCTTGAGCATTTCACACATGCTCACACCAGCTAAGAAGATCCTGGGGCTTACATTATTAATTTGTTGGATTTCCTATACGGTCAGGTCTGTCGAAAACTAGGAGTATCGCTCTAGGTCCAAAACTCTATGGCCTATTTGTCAAACAACCATTTACTCTAAAAGCTTAAGCTGTCAGAGTGTGGTGGGTTAATGTATATCAAGGGACTTTATCACTTCAACATGATTTGGCCAGTGGTCCTAAGTTGTATTGAATGGGACTGCATTGCTAATCCTACCTTGGGATTGGGAGTGGCATGTTTGGTAGGAGGGTGGGTGGGGATTAAAATTAATGGTATAGGCTTTGGAAAATGAGCCTTGTGTGGGAAAGCACGAGATGGGAGTTCCAAATCCGAGGGTAATGAACTTCTAAGTGTTATGGGAAAGGAAAATCTTGGAATTTACTTTTAATTGCATACATTCTAAACATGATGTCGGAACACATGGGATACACTCAATCTAGGGACCATACCTACACATAGATTTATTATTACTTTTACAATTCTATCCACCTAATCCCACTTAATGTAGTTGATTGAACGGGCCCCAAATGTCCCATCATTTGGAGATTGTGAAGGCCATAGAGAAGTGAAGAAAAGGGGAGAACAAGGACTGATTTCTCTGGTTCCCCACAGACTTGAGCCTCAACAGAGATTGCAAAGGCCCCAACTGACAGGGATTGAAGGAGGAAAAATGAATAGATGGGATGGGTTGAGAGCTTACACGAATGTGAGCTTCGAATGGGAGGTGTGAGTGTCCAAATGAGGGAAACGACAAGGGTAGAAGGTAGGTGTGGCTGTGATCGATGGAAGTGGGTGAATCATGGTTTAAAATAGTGGATTGAAAGATTGGAGGAAGGATTTGAGGGAAAAAAAATTGGAAATAGAAGGGGAGGGCGTTTGGAAGGGAAGATGTGAGAGAGAGGGGTGCTCTAGCCCCCAAAATCCCAAACATTTGCTAAAATGGCACGTGCCAGGGGGTAGGGGAGGTCGGGCTGACCAACCCCAGCCCTGGAGCCACCTCAGATGGGTCACCGGACCACGGTCCGCCTTGGCCGAAACCGCGCCGCCGCAGTGGGGCCCTGTTCAGCATGCTCCCAGGGTGTCAGAAACACCCTGGTTCGATCCTGGGTCTCATCAGATTTAAGTGGGGAGACCCCCGACTCCGATTTGCACCATTTCGGGCATTTTCGGGACAATCAGACATATCTTGTAATCCGGAATGAGTTATCTAACGTAAAATATATGAATTTGGGGTAGAACGAGCTAATGAAGCCAACCAACCCGCTATAGCGGGTTGCGCAGCCCGGAATTATGAGAAAACCCTCCGATTGACAGTTATTTCCCTGTTTTAATTTTGTTTTACTAAAATAGTAATTTTTGTTTAATTACTCTTCATCTGTTGGGCTTTAGGAGTTGCGCTCATCGCGTAAAGAGCTTAGAATAATTAGGAGAATGGTTTGGTGAAGCCAAATAGGACACTTATTATTCTTGGCTGAAAACTTTGCGCACTAGTAGACATCACCACCTTATGGTAAGTCGCGAATTCTAGGAGTTTTAGTTGTAGTTTGTTTCTGATTTCTTTACCATTGCTTGGTATTCCTATTTAAAGGGTTGTGAACTCATTTTTTTTTATAATTCATTAATCAATTTCAAATTTATTAGAATTTATTTTTATTTTCTGCTTTCTTCCTCATGGATTCGAGAAGTCTCCACGAGGAGTCCAGAGAAGTTCCGATGATTCGAAGTAATTATCCTCATCATGCCTATCCTATATTCTACCGATAGTCAACGGTTAGGGTAAAGTGGATTGTAATCTAGACTCATTGATAGACGGCCTAGGAATGTTTTAAGGTCGACCCGTGTGACCATGGTTGAATACAGACTCGATTTCGGCATTCGTTTTCAGTGAACTAGCCGTTAGACGGAACAGGGATGTCTAAGACTGTTTCTACATTCCGTCGCTCCCTCCTAAGTCAGAGTGCGTCAGTGTGCGTCGTGTGACCATAACCCAGGTCCGGTTTAATCAAAATCATGATCTGATACCATCTTGTAACGCCCTGAAAATCGGGGGTCGAGCATAAACTCAACTCCCGAGTTCCAGAACATCACTTATGCAACAAAATGAATGATGATTGAATGTTGACTGTATTCGTGCATTGAACATGAGTGAGATTAAGCCAAAACAGCATATCATACTCCAGAGACAGTTAAATTTGCAAGCGGAAGACTATGATAGATAGATAAAATATATAAACTATGATGAGTCTCCAGAGTGTGATAACATTACTAGGTTAAATAATTATAAGTACAGTTCTAAAATATACCAAATGTGTAACTGTAATGTCTTCTATCCCAAGTACCATAGCCCCGTCAATACAGTACCAGGTCTTCAGAGACCCGTCAGAGAGTTACATGACAGGAGAACTCCTCCTCATCACCATAGAAGTAGTCCGGCTCTGCTTCATAAGCATCGCCATCATCTGAAACTCAACAAATCTGGTTGGTGTGTACAACACTGTCCCGCAACGTGGGAGTGAGTAGCTAACTCAGTGGAACAATAAGGCATAAGTTATCATGTTATCAATACAGTCAAGCAGTAATTATAAAGAAGTAAATCAAACACTCCTAGTTATTCTGATTAATGCAAGTATGAATGCAGGTATGATGGATGCCCTCACCGACATACTCCCTCATGCGACACCATCTCACGTTCGCGGCATGCTTACATCCCACAAGTGCTCCACATCTTTCCGGTGCACATGCGATGCATGATGAGTATGATTACCGAGTTTTTAATTAGTCCATTTCAAACAAACAGGATTGGGAAACTAAGGTACCTCCCTTGTATCATTCCCAAACATGATCCATTCTAGGGTCGTCATCCTAGTTAATATCGACGACGATGGTGTATTTTCTAGGTCATCAGAGAGGTCGCCTGTGGTCATTACGCACAAAGGTTGCACCACTCCCCCATCACCCCTTAAACGATTCATCACTATACAGAAACAGGCCTAGTTCATACTCTATATACCACGACAAACTCTAAGGTTCACCGCGATTTCAGAGTATGCTCGAGGTCACTACAAAGGTCTGCCAGGGCTGTTGCTTGCATACGTTGTACCACTCCCCCATCACCTTATCAATGTAGGCCAACAACACGAATATAGTGTCCCATACCACCATAATTGGCTCACGAGTTTGGTTGCTCACTGGTCACTACGGGGAGGCACGTAGCCCCAGCGTAGGCCGACAGCGCGACCACGGTGTCCCATACCACCATGTCCGGCTCATGAGTCTTAGCAGATCGAGGTACCATGGTTAAAAGGGATTCCACTGGTAAGTTTGGTACCCTAGGTTCAAGTAGTAGCATCCAAACGTGGTGAACATACATAAGACAGATCTGGTTGCCTGACAAGCTCAGCTACCTCGAGCGCACAACAAGTTAAACGACATGAAGTGCATAAGCACTTCGCGTGGCCAACCACTATCGCCAACCGAAGTACGACTCGAGTTCGTCGAACACATCTCACGTGGCAAATGAATCACAGCCACGAATTCAATTCTGGTACCGATTGTCTGGACTATAAACATAGCCCCAAACACAATCAATTTCAAATAGTAAAGCAGTAATGGATCAAGGTTCAGATCATACAATCAAAGTTTGATAATATCCGTTTAGGGCTGCCAGGGCTGTTGCACGCATTCGTTGCTCCACTCCCCCATCACCCATGACGGATCGTACAACGTAAACATGAATTTAACATATGCATTACATAAATAAAATCATAAAAGCAGTTGAGCATGTTATAAAGCACAACACAAGCATGAGTTTGTACATATTCAATTCCTAATCACATAGCTATTCAAGGAAATCATACGCATAGTTAAAGGAGTTGAGAATCATACCTCAACACCCTTAAACATTACAATTTACTAACTACTACTCATTCAGACATTTCAACAAACACTTTAAAATACAGAAATCAACATACATGACATATGTTGATCACAGAGGTATAAGGCCAAATCCTTTCACTAGGGAGTTACCCCAATCATAACATGCATACACCCATGATGAATAGTCATGGCAAGCAGGAAACCAAGTTCCATATTCATTCAGTCATTTCCACAAACACTTGGGCCACACATTTTAACATATATAGTGTGTATTGGCCGTGGCGTGATTTAGGGCAAATCCTTTCGTCAAAGGGGTATTGCCAATACAACAATCAATTATCCATGACAATTAGTCATGGCGAGCACGAATGAGAATTCTATACTCATTCAGTCATTTTCACAACACTTAGAATACACTATTACAACATACATGGTGTATGTTAGCAAAACATGTATTAGGGCTATCCTTTAGCCAAGTGAGTATTTTATCCATGTATAATATATTACTGACAAATAATCATGATAAATATATCTCCAAAATTTATACGTATACAGTATTTTCTAGAATACGCATTTTCAACATACATAGTGTATACAAACAAACATGTATTACTGCAATTCTTTTCGCCAAATAAGTAATTTATCCATATGTCATATAACCATACGACACATAATCATGGCAAACACATTTCCAAAATATACATATATACGGCACTCCTTACAATACAGTATTTCTACATACATAGTGCATATTAGTAAAATATGTATTTCGGTGAATCCTTTCGCCAAATAAGTCTTTTATCCATATATCATATATCCATACGACAAATAAACATGTCAAACACATTTCCATAAAAAATACGTATACGGTATTTTATACGAATACCTAGAGTATGTGAAATTCCAAATTCTACAATTCTAATCGAAACAGAAAACGGAAAGCACTTTGTACATGTGCAATTGCATGCAGATCATGAATCTACCATTATCTGACATTGAAAGCGTTGAAAACCGCAACCTATACACCTAAAGTCCTCACCTTGTGTCGTAGAATCGTAACGGAGTCGATAGGTTCACTAAGGTTCCGTATACGGGAGTTTGGCAGCCTAAAGAACGAAACAGGTTAGCTATTTCATAATCTACAACCTATACAACCCTAAAATATATTAGGGTTAGGGTTTCTTACCTAGAAATGACGCCGGAATCGCCGGGAAAGCGATGAGAATCAAGCTGTGGAGCCCGAATAGCGGCGAGGAACAAAGAACAGGGAATTCCTCCCACATCTCCCTCACTTTCTCTCTTTTCCCTCTCCCAAATCCAAATTCGTATGGCTGGAATGGGAGAGGGTTTAAGGTCCTTTTATAGCCTAAAACCTTCCCAAAATAGACTCAGGTTCAAGGGTTACTGCTAATATAGGTATTTCGTCACTTTTCCAGCTCAAAAGAGTGTTTCTGGTGGCTCCCCTTGAGCCAAACGTCAGACTTAAGCTCTCTACTCACGGATCTACGTGGGACTACGTTTTCGACTCGAATGGATTCCCAGATCGCACGTGGCGGACCAGTTTCAGTTCAACAGTCAGTGGGCCACGATCCGAAATTCCAAGTACATGTAAATGTTCCTGAAATTTTTCCTGATCCGAGGGTGTAATTTTGTCTGACTCTGACGGTCTGGTTGCTTAATACTGATGCGTAAGCGAATGGTGCCAGATCACTATTCCAGATATTTATTTTGTAAAGGAAATGGTGGTTTTCACACTTTCACTCTCCGGACTCAAGCGAACAGCCGTGGGACATTGGCTTGGACTGATTTCCGAGATGGTTGTCAAGTCCAGCGAGGCGGTCCTATGTCCTTAACCTCATATTATTCGAACTTCCGACGTGCGGTCCAGATCAGATACGGAGTTTCAACGTGCTCCCGAGAGCAGTCGGGTAATGAGTTTGATCCTAGATTTTAGGGTAACCTAGCGTCAATGATTCTACAAGTTTGGGTCTTACAGATCGTATTTAAAGTGATTCAAATGGATTTCATGGCTAATCTAGCTCAGCACTTAGTTAACTTTGTCAAATTTCTAAAGGATTTAATCCTAAGTGATTTCCGTCTGAGGCAGTATTTAGTCCTTTGCAGTTTGTATCTAAAGTGATCCAAGTTATACTACTTAGCTAGTTTAAGATAGTGTCTAGGGCGAAAGTGCTTTGAAAAATTGAAAGAACAAGGTAGTGAATGGTGGGATTTGTGAAGGAAATGGGTTAAGGAGCGATTTTAGGCTTTAATTGAGCGTTTAAGAAGTTAAACCTGTGTTAGGATTGATCCATTGCCTAAGGACGTCTAATCCCAAGTTGGCCAAAATCCGAGATGTTACAGATCCGGGACATATTTCTTTAGTATAGATACATGAAATACATTGTGCACGCCTGCGAGTGGTGTAGGCAAAGCGAGACGATATGCTACCGCACCCACTCGAACAAGTATCTGAAATGGACCAATGAATCTCAGTGTGAGCTTCCCCTTCTTCCCAAATCAAAAGACTCCCTCCATAGGGGAACTCTAAGGAATACATGATCTCCAACCTCAAACTTGAGCGGTCGCCACCTCGTATTGGCGTAGCTCTTCTGTCTACTCTGTGCTGTAAGAAGTCGACGCCTGATAATGTTGATCTTCTGTAACATCCCAGATTTTTGCCAACCTGGAATTAAACGTCCTTAGGCAATGGGTCGCTCCTGACACCTAATTAACTTGTCAGAACTCAATCCCACAGTCTAAATTCGCTTCTTAACCCATTTCCTTCACAAATCTCATCTTTCACCACCTCGTTCTTTTAATCCTTCAAAGTACTTTCACATTAAACACTATCTTAAAGTTTAGGTGATGAAGAACAATACTTGAACTAAACACAACTACAAAGGCCCAAGTACCACCTCAGACAGAAATCTTATAGGAATAAATCCTTTAGAAATTTGACAAAGTTAACTAAGTGTTAAACTAGATTAGCCATGAAATCCGCTCGAATCGCTTTAAATACGATCTGCAAGACCCAAAACTTGTAGAATCATTGACGCTAGGTTACCCTAAAATCTAGGATCAATCTCATTATCTGGCTGCTCTCGGGAGCATCTTAAAACTCTTTATCAGATCTGGAACGCACGTCGGAAGTCCGATTAACACGAAGTTAAGGAATTAGGACCGCCTTGCTGGGCTTGACAACCATCTCGGAAATCAAATTCAGATAGTGTCCTAGTGCAATTCCCTTGAGCCCGGAGTGAAGAGTGTGAGAAATGTGAAATTAATTAAAAATAAATTATAAATTAATGAAATCTGAGACTTGTCGCTTGCGGATCAGTTTTAAGCAACCAGACCGTCAGAATCAGGCTAAATTACACCCTCGGATCAGGGATATTTCCCCAAACATATCCATGTACTTGGAATCTCCGATCGAGATCCACTGACCGTTGAACTGAAACTGGTACGCCACGCGTGATCTGGGAATCCGACTGGAACGAAAACTTAACTAAACCTAGATCTAGTGTTAGTGAGCTTAAGTCCGACCGTACACAGAAAAGGGGCTGCCAGAAGTCCTCCATTGAGATGAAACTGACCCACTTTGGTTATAACCTAAGTATACCTTGACCTGAAGTCTAATTTGGTGAGTTTTTAGGCTATATAAGGACCTTAAAACCCTCTCTCTTTCAGCCATACGAATTTGAGATTGAGACGAGAGAAAAGGGAGAGAAAGTGTGAGAGAAGTGGGAGGATCTCCCTGATGTTCTTCCCTGCAGCTACACGAGCTCAACCACCCTTATCTTATTGCTTTCCCGGCGATTCCGGCTTTGTTCTTAGGTAAGAAACCCTAACCCTAATCTGATTTGGGGTGTTGATAGTTGTAGGTTATGAAATAACTAACCTATTTCATTCTATAGGTTACCAAACTATCGAATACGGAAGCTTAGCAAACCTATCAGATTCGTTACGATTCTATGATAAAAGGTGCGGACTTTAGGTGTATAGGTTATAGTTTTCAATGCTTTTAATGTCAGATGATGATAGATTCATGATCTGCATGTAATTGCACCTATACAAAGTGTTGTCTGTTCTCCGTTTCGATTAAAGATGAAGAAAATAGAATTTTACATATTCTAGGTATTCGTAGAAAATACCGTATACGTATAAATTTTGGAAATGTGTTTGCCATGATTATTTGTTGTATGAATATAATATATATGGATAAAATACTTAGTTGGCGAAAGGACTCGCCATAATACATGATTTGCTAATATACACTATGTATGTAGAAATAGTGTATTCTAGAAAGTACCGTATTCGTATAAATTTTGGAGATGTATTTACCATGATTATTTACTGTATGAATATATTATATATGCGTAAAATACTTGATTGGCGAAAGGACTCGCCCTAATACATGTTTTTCTACTACACACTATGTATGTTGTAATAGTGTATTCTAAGTGTTTGTGAAAATGCTTGTGAGAGTAAGTGTTTGGATGACGGTGCCTTAGGTAGGTGTTGAGATGGGATTCTCAACTACCTTAAAGACGTATATGATTTCCTCTATGTGGTTGTTTCCTTTAACCGCTTATGAAATATATGTGTTTGTATTCTTCTTTATATCGTACTTTATAACATGCTTTATAACATGCTTTATAACATACTTTATGATATGCTTGTTACCTTGCTTGAATTACTTTGTTTATTATGCTTTACTCCACATGCTTTGAATAAGGATTGATTGCATTTGGGACTATGATTATAGTCCAAACATTCGGTACCAGACTTGAGATCGTGGTTGAGATTCATTTCACCACGAAGGATGTGTTTGACGAACCCGAGTCGTACTTCGGTGGGCGATAGTGGTTAGGCCACACGAAGTTCTTATGCACTTCATGTCATTTAGTTGATTGTGCGCTTGAGCTAGTCAGGCTCGTTAAGTAACCTGATAGGTCTAATGTATGTTCACCATGTTTGGACGTTACTGCTTGAACCTAAGGTACCAAACTTACCAGTGAAATCCCGTTAAACATGGTACCTCGATCCGTTAAGACTCATGAGCCGGGCATGGTGGTATGGGACACTGTGGTCGAGCTGTCGGCCTACGCTGGGGCCATGTGCCTCCCCGTAGTGACCAGTGAGCAACCAGACTCATGAGCCGATTATGGTGGTATGGGATACTATATTCGTGCTGTTGGCCTACATTGATAAGGTGATGGGGGAGTGGTGCAATGAATGCGAGCAACAGCCCTGGTAGCCCTTTGTAGTGACCTCGAGCATACTCTGTACTTGCGATGAGCCTTAGAGTTTTGCCGCGGTGTATAGAGTATGAACTAGGCCTATATCTGTATAGTGATGAACTATTAAAGAGGTGATGGGGGAGTGGTGTAACCATTGTGCGTAACAGCCCTGGCAGCCTTTGCAGCGACCTAGAAACACACCATCATATGAGAGTAACTAAGACTGACGACCCTAAAATGGATCATGTTTAGGAATGATACAAGGGAGGTACCTTAGTTTCCCAATACTACTGTTTGAAATGGACTAATAACGACTAGGTAATCATGCTCATCATGCATTGCATGTGCCTAGTAGATGTGGAGCACTGAGGGATGAAAGCATGCCGCGAACATAAGATGATGTCGCATGAGGGTAGTTTGGCAAGGGCATCCATCATGACTGCATTCATACTTACATTAATAAGAGTAGTTAGGAGTGTTTGATTGTACTGCTTTATCATTACTGCTTGACTGTTTGGATAACATGTTAACCTATGCTTTATTGTTTAACTGAGTTGATCACTCACTCCCACGTTACGGGATGGTGTTGTACACACCAACCAGACTTTGTCTGATTGTAGATGACGATGCTGCGAGGCGAAGCCGAACCTTTGCATTGACTATGAAGCTTGCTTGTATTGGTTGTTTTCTGGCGGCTTCATGTGAGCTGTGTATTGAATGACGAGATTACAGGGATATTGACTAGATGACACTACACCTTTGGGTATAATCGGAAATTGTACTTGTAATTATTTAACATGGTAACGTTATCACACTCTGGAGACTCACCACAGTTTATATATTTTATCTATCTATCACAATCTTCCGCTTGCAAATTTAACTGTCTCTGGAGTATGATATGCTGTTTTGGCTTAATCTCACTCATGTTCACAACTCTAATATAGACAACATTCAATCATCATTCATTTTATTACATAAGTGACGCATTGGAACTCGGGAGTTGAGTTTATGCTCGACCCTCAATTTTCAGGGCGTTACAATATGGTATCAGCGCATGATTTGAATTAAACCGGACCTGGGTTATGGTCACATGATACACTCTGATGCACTCTGACTTAGGAGGGAGCGACATAACGTAGAAACCGACTTAGGATTTTCTAAATTTTGTCGAATGACGAAATTGACCGAAATTGACCACTTAGATTGGGCCCGTACACACCCATGATCACACGAAACGATCCCGAACCACTTTTAGGCCGCCAGTCGATGGGTTGAGTCATTCTCTAGAAATGAATGTCCTTAGGTTGTGGATTAACCACAACACCTTACACTTCATCTCAAAGCCTAAAACCCCTTTTATCCAATTTCTTCAAATTATCTCCGTTCACCACCTCATTCTTTAACTTTTTCTAAGTCCTTTCATACTAGACATAAATCCTAACGTATAAATGATGGAGAATAATACTTAAACAAAAATTTACTATAAATAGTAAATATATGTAGAAATTGGACTTTTAACCATTCAAATTATGGATATCATGAAATAAATGGATTAGTTGGATAGATTAGCGCCTCCTACCCTAATATCATATGCTACACATCATATAAAATCATTTCGGTTTATAAATTGGCCCCAAAAATGCCTCAAATGGAGTCGGGGGCCAAACGGAGCACTTCCAAAGGGACCTAGGGTGGGACCCATACTTTTTCGAGGCTTAGGGGTCACGAGGACCTCACCCAAATGGCGAGGCATCACCAACCACTCCAAAATTTGGCGAGGACTCCTCGGGTTTCGGGCCCGGCCGAGTGGGTCGGTCGGGCTGATCATGTTTGGGGCCTAGGGGAACCGTCTGGTACATGGGTCGTCCCTTAAAACCTTCCCAAACTAGTACTTCCTTCACAAAGTGACCCTCCAAGCTCTCCCTTTCCCTTAAAAATCCAATTTTCTCTCTCAAACCTCCCTTTCAATCGCCCATTCCACTGTTTTCTGTTAAAACCCACACCCCTCCACGTTCATAGCAACACCTACTCTCTACCCTTTCCATTTTTCCTCATTTGAGCTCCCACACCCCCTCATTTGAAGCTCAAAACTGTGTAAGCTCTCAACCCATCCTATTTCTTTTTTTCTTTCTTCAAACCCTGTCTTTTGGGGCCTTTACAATCCCTGTTGAGGTTCAAACTCGTGGAGAATCAAAAGTTCCAGCCCCTATGTTAAGATCTTTGTGTTTTCATGTTGATGGAATGTGTCGAATGTTTGGCAAGTTAGAGTTGTACGCGACAATTGTGAACTCCTTCCACCCCTCTACCATTAATCCTCTTGGCCTCACCATTTCACACCCATATGAACACAAAATCCACATTTTTTTTGTGTCTCATAACTTTCATAACCTCCGAATGTTAGGACGTTTAGGGCCCGTTCGGCCAATTGCATTAAGTAAGATTAAGGTGGCTAGAATTGTAAAAATAACAATAAATGTATGTAAAATGTATGTGTAAGGTATGCTCCCTAGATTGGTTGTATCCCATGTTTTCCAATACCATGTTTGGAGTGTATGCAATTAAGAGTAAATCCCAGAATTTTCCTTTCTAAGTACACTTAGAGATTCATGATCATGGGATTTGGAAATCCCATCTCACACTGTCCAACACAAGACTCATTTTTCAAAGCCTATAAAATTAATCCCCTCCCACCCTCCTACCTAACATGCGATTCCCAATCCCGAAGTGAGATTAGCAATGCAGTCCTATTTAAGACAATAGGCCCTAGAGTTTTGGACCTAGAGCAGTGCTCCTAGATTTCGACAGGCATGACCGTGTAGGAAATCCAACAAATTAATAATGTGAACCTTAGGACCCTCTTAGTTGGAATGAGCATATGTGAAATGCTCAAGCGTCAAGTACAGACAACTCAGTACCAATTAGACAACTTTGACCCTAAGTGATAGAACCCTTCCTTGTATTAGAAATGATGTGAAGTCATCTAGCGTATGAGCATAGACTTTGGACAACACCTATGGATTTCCACTACTCCTAAATTAAGACTAGACTACCGGTTACATTAGAGAATGTCAGAGACCGATAGAGGTAGCTAGGTCAAATCAATACACCTCTTTGCTCTGGGTGGCGTAGCGAAAGCGTGGTGGACCCTACCCCACTAGCCCAGGATCGAAACTGTGCTTGTTGAATACGAACATTATAGAAGCCCTAGCAAGTTTTACTATGAGAAACCGTTTATGATCTAGTAAGATTTGATTCACCATTTCCTTGGACATAGATAATAAGGAGGACTCTCTTAGACTAAGACCTAAAGGGCAACCTTAGAAATAGACAATTTGAACCTTTCAATGATGGACATTCCCTACATTTTTAGAGTGATCGGACTATAAAGTTACTGAAATATACAACTGTGAAACATACGCGGCTTGACCCAATTCTCAATCTTGGGTGACTACCAATAGACTCACTGCTGACGAGCAGAAGACCAGGATCTACCAAGATTCGGAAGGGATACGATGAGCTTTCTACCCTAGCCCGGTAGATGATCAATGTATCGGGACCAAGCCCATTATAACCATCTCTTCATGTTGGTCGAACATTGAAAACAGCTATCTTACTCTAACTAGTTGGGAATCGAAATCAAGACTCCAAATATGTAAAGAAATAAGTTGTAGCAAACCATCTGGGTATGAGAAATGGATAAAGAAATAAGTTTTAAGGGAGGCAGACTAAAATGAAACCCTACCATACGTAGAAACTTGAAATCAATAAGTCTTAGGCATATGAAATAATAGAATTCATACTTATTACCCTTAGGCAATTTCAGGGATGAAATTTTGTTTTAAGAGGGATAGATTGTAACATCCCAGATTTTTTCCAACCTATAATTAAACGTCCTTAGGCAATGGGTCGCTCCTGACACCTGATTAACTTGTCAGAACTCAATCCCACAGTCTAAAATCGCTTCTTAACCCATTTCCTTAACAAATCTCACCTTTCACCACCTCGTTCTTTAAATCCTTCTAAGTACTTTCACATTAAACATTATCTTAAAGTTTAGGTGATGAAGAACAATACTTAAACTAAACACAACTACAAAGGCCCAAGTACCACCTCAGACAGAAATCTTACAAGACTAAATCCTTTAGAAATTTAACAAAGTTAACTAAGTGTTAAACTAGATTAGCCATGAAATTTGCTAGAATTGCTTTAAATATGATCTGCAAGATCCAAAACTTGTAGAATCATTGGTGCTAGGTTACCCTAAAATCTATGATCAATCTCATTACCCGGCTGCTCTCGGGAGCATCTTGAAACTGCGTATAAGATCTAGACTGCACATCGAAAGTCCGATTAACACGAAGTTAAAGAATTAGGACCGCCTTGCTGGCCTTGACAACCATCTCGGAAATCAAATCCAGATAGTGTCCCAGTGCAATTCACTTGAGCCCGAAGTGAAGAGTGTGAGAAATGTGAAATTAATTAAAAATAAAATACAAATTAATGAAATCTGAGACTTGTCGCTTGCGGATCAGTTTTACGCAACCAGACCGTCAAAATTAGGCCAAATTACACCCTCGGATCAGGGATATTTCCCCAAACATATTCATGTACTCGGAATCTCCAATCGAGATCCACTGACCGTTGAACTGAAACTGGTCCGCCACACGTGATCTGGGAATCCGACTGGAACAAAAACTTAAATAAACCTACATCCAGTGTTAGTGAGCTTAAGTCCAACCGAACAGAGAAAAGTGGCCACCAGAAGTCCTCCGTTGAGCTGAAACTGACCCACTTTGGTTATAACCTAAGTATACCTTGACCTAAAGTCTAATTTGGTGAGTTTTTAGGCTATATAAGGACCTTAAAACCCTCTCTCTTACAGCCATACGAATTTGAGATTGAGAAGAGAGAAAAGGGAGAGAAAGTGTGAGAGAAGTGGGAGGATCTCCCTGATGTTCTTACCTACTGCTACACGAGCTCAACCACCCCTATCTTATAGCTTTCCTGGCGATTCCGGCTTCGTTCTTAGGTAAGAAACCTTAACCCTAATCTGATTTGGGGTGTTGATAGTTGTAGGTTATGAAATAACTAACCTATTTTATTCTATAGGTTACCAAACTACCGAATACGGAAGCTTAGCAAACCTATCAGATTCATTACGATTCTATGATAAAAGGTGCGGACTTTAGGTATATAGGTTATGGTTTTCAACACTTTTAATGTAGATAATGATAGATTCATGATCTACATGTAATTGCACATGTACAAAGTGTTGTCTGTTTTCCGTTTCGATTAAAGATGAAGAATATGGAATTTTACATATTCTAGGTATTCGTAGAAAATACCGTATACGTATAAATTTTGAAAATGTGTTTGCCATGATTATTTGTTGTATGAATATAATATATATGGATAAAATACTTAGTTGACGAAAGGACTAGCCATAATACTTGATTTGCTAATATACATTATGTATGTAGAAATAGTGTATTCTAGAAAGTACCATATACGTATAAATTTTGGAGATGTATTTGCCATGATTATTTGCTGTATGAATATATTATATATGCATAAAATACTTGCTTGGCGAAAGAACTCGCCCTAATACATGTTTTGCTACTACACACTATGTATATTGTAATAGTGTATTCTAAGTGTTTGTAAAAATGCTTGTGAGAGTAAGTGTTTGGATGATGGTGCCTTAGGTATGTGTTGAGATGGGATTCTCAACTACCTTAGAGACATGTATGATTTCCTCCATGTGGTTGTTTACTTTAACCACTTACTTATGAAATATATGTGTTTGTATTCTTGTTTATATCGTGCTTTATAACATGCTTTATAACTTGCTTTATGATATGCTTGTTACCTTGCTTGAATCCCTTTGTTTATTATGCTTTACACAACATGCTTTGAATAAGGATTAATTGCGTTTGGGACTATGATTATAGTCCAGACATTCAGTACTAGACTTGAGATCGTGGTTGAGATTCATTTCGCTACGAAGGATGTGTTTGACTAACCTGAGTCGTACTTCGGTGGGCGATAGTAGTTAGGCCACACGAAGTTCTTATGCACTTCATGTTGTTTAGTTGATTGTGCGCTCGAGCTAGTCAGGCTCGTCAAGTAACCCGATAGGTCTAATGTATGTTCACCATGTTTGGACACTACTGCTTGAACCCAGGGTACCAAACTTATCAGTGAAATCCCGTTAACCATGGTACCTCGATCCGCTAAGACTCATGAGCCAGGCATGGTGGTATGGGATAACGTTGTCGAGCTGTCGGCCTATGCTGGGGCCATGTGCCTCCCCGTAGTGACAAGTGAGCAACCAGACTCGTAAGCCGATTATGGTGGTATAGGACACTATATTCGTGTTGTCGGCCTACATTGATAAGATGATGGGGGAGTGGTGCAACGAATGCGAGCAACAGCCCTGACAGCCCTTTGTAGTGCCTCGAGCATACTCTGAAATTGTGATGAGCCTTAGAGTTTTGTCGTGATGTATAGAGTATGAACTAGGCTTGTAGCTGTATAGTGATGAACCGTTAAAGAGGTGATGGAGGAGTGGTGTAACCATTGTGCGTAACAGCCTTGGTAGCCTTTGCAGCGACCTAGAAACACACCATCGTATGAGAGTAACTAGGACTGATGACCCTAAAATGGATCATGTTTGGGAATGATACAAGAGAGGTACCTTAGTTTCCCAATACTGCTGTTTGAAATGGACTAATAGCTACTCGGTAATCATGCTCATCATGCATTGCATGTGCCTGGTAGATATGGAGCATTGAGGGATGAAAGCATGCGGCGAACGTAAGATGGTGTCACATGAGGGTGGTTTGGCAAGGACATCCATCATGACTGCATTCATACTTGTATTAATAAGAGTAGTTAAGAGTGTTTGATTGTACTGCTTTATCATTACTGCTTGACTGTTTTGATAACATGTTAACCTATGCTTTCTTGTTCCACTGAGTTGACCACTTACTCCCACGTTACGGGACAGTGTTGTACACACCACCCAGACTTTGTCTGATTGCAGATGACGATGTTACGAGGCGGAGCCGGACCTTTGCATTGACTATAAAGCTTGCTTATATTGGTTGTTTTCTGGCAGCTTCATATGAGCCGTGTATTGAATGACGGGATTACAGGGATATTGACTAGATGACACTACACCTTTGGGTATAATCGGAAATTGTACTTGTAATTATTTAACATGGTAACGTTATCACACTCTGGAGACTCACCATAGTTTATATATTTTATCTATCTATCACAGTCTTCCACTTGTAAATTTAACTGTCTCTGGAGTATGATATGCTGTTTTGGCTTAATCTCACTCATGCTCACTACTCTAATACAGACAACATTCAATCATCATTCATTTTGTTACATAAGTAATGCGTTGGAACTTGGGAGTTGAGTTTATGCTCGACCCCCGATTTTCAGGGTGTTACATCTTCTCTGAGGTCGCCTGTACTAATTTCTGCCCAATCAAACTGCACTCGCCAACCTCAGCCGAGCAATGCGGCACTCTGCAAGGATGACCATACAAGGCCTCATATGGAGCCATACCAATACTCAGCTGAAAGCTGTTGTTGTACGCGAACTCTGCATACGGGAGACAGTCATCCCAACTATCCTTGAAATTTAAAACACAGGCCTACAACATATCCTCCAAAATCTGATTCACCCGCTCTGTCTGCCCGTCGGTCTGAGGATGAAACGCAGTACTGAACTTCAGCTTCACACCCATCACTTCCTGGATACGAGTCCAGAAGATAGATGTGAATCGCATGTCTCGGTCTGACACGATCTCTAAAGGAACTTCGTGCAGACGGACTTCTCTCTAATGTATAACCTGGCCAAGTCGTTTGCAGAGTTTGTGACTCTGATAGGGAGAAAATGAGTCGATTTGGTCAACCGGTCCACGATCACCCAGATGGAATTGTGTCCCTTCCTCGTCTTCAGCAGTCCCGATATGAAATCCATAGAGATGAAGTCCCACTTCCATTTAGCTATGGGCATGGGCTGAAGGAGTCCAGGAGGTCGGCGAAGCTCAGCCTTGACCTGTTGATAGGTGAGACAACGAGAAACATACTCTACTATATGCGCCTTCATGTTGTCCCACCAATACGATCGCCTCATGTCCTATTACATCTTCGTGCTACCAGGATGCATCGCAAGCTTCGATCTGTGGGCAGTCTCAAGAAGCTCCTGTCTCACGTCAGCAATGTTAGGGACGCATAGGCGGCCACGGTAACGCAGGGCCCCATCAGTGCCAACTCTCCACTCAGAGTCCATGGCGTCGCTAGCTTGCTCTCAAAGCTCAACCAACTACTCATCGCCCTTCTAGGCCTCAATAATCCTGTCATCAATTAGTGGCCACACCCAAATGTGTACAACACTCTCAAATGGCTCCTCCATGGTGAGTTTCTGCTCGAAGTCCTGCACGAACTTCAACATATCCCACTCTGCTATCATCAGTAGAGCCACAAATGTTATAGCCTCCTTGCCGTTTAACGCATCTGCCACAAGGTTGGCCTTGTTAGGATGGTAGGAAACCTCGAACCTGAAGTCCTTCAAGGTCTCCATCCATCGGCGATGCCTCATATTCAAGTCCCGCTGAGTGAATATGTACTTAAGGCTCTTGTGGTCGCAGAAAAGCTCGAACTCCACTTCGTAGAGGTAATGTCTCCAGAGCTTTAATGCGAATATGACCGCTGCTAACTCAAGGTCGTGCGTAAGGTAATTCTCCTCGTGCTTCCTTAATTGTCTCGAGGCATACGCAATCACCTTGTCCTTTTGCATAAGGACACAACCCAAACCAACGCGAAACGCGTCAGTGTATATAATGTACTTAACCCCTTGCTCTGGCAATACTAGCACAGGGGCAGACGTCAACCTATCCTTCAGCTCCTGAAAAGCTGCTTCCGCCTTCTCATTCTAGGCGAACTTCAGATCCTTTCATGTCAACTGTGACAACGGTCTAGCTATCTTCGAGAAGTCTCGAATGAATCGTCGGTAATAGTCTGCCAGGCCCAGAAAACTCCTCACCTTAGTAACTGAACTAGGCTGCTTCCAGTCCTGGATGGCGGTTACCTTAGCCAGGTCCACTACTATCCCTTCCTTGGACACCACATGTCCCAGGAACTTGACTTCCTCCTGCCAGAAGTCGCACTTCTTATACTACGTGAACAACTGGTTCTTCCTCAGAGTATCTAGAACTGCCTGTAAGTGTTCCTCGTGCTCTTCCCGACTCGTGGAGTATACCAGGATGTCATCGATAAACACGATGATGAATTGGTATAGGTATGGTCGAAATACTCGGTTTATCAGGTCCATGAACACGGCCGGTGTGTTTGTGAGATCGAACGACATCACAAGGAACTCGTAATGCCCAAAGCTAGTTCTGAAGGTCGTCTTCTGCACATCTTCATCCCTGACGCGCAACTGATGATACCCTGACTGTAAATTGATCTTCGAGAAATACTTTGCCCCCTTCAACTGATGAACAGGTCGTCTATCTTAGGCAAAGGATATTTGTTCTTCACAGTCAACTGGTTCAACCTACGGTAATCAATACATAACCGTAGCAACTCATCCTTCTTCTTGACAAACAACATAGGGGCTCCCCAAGGAGACACACTGGGTTGTATAAAGCCCTTCTTTACCAGTCCATCAATCTGTTTCCTCAATTCCTCCATCTCACATGGAGGCATGCGATACATCGGTAACGAAATGGGTGTCGCACCAGGTACAAGATCAATAGTGAAGTCGATCTCACACCGAGGAGGCAAACTAGGAATCGTCTCAAACACATCTGTAAAATTCTGGACTATGGGTGTATCCATAACTGTCGGGCCATCAATATTCTTCAGTGAAGAAGCATAACATCTCAATCGAGAAACGTGACTGACCTGGACAGGGAAAGTAAAAGCTGTGCCCTCCGGTCCGTGGGCTGTAACCATCCTAGTCTCGCAATCAATCTCTGCTCGCATCTTAGTGAGCCAGTCCATACCAAGGACAATGTTGTAGTGCTATGGTGGAGCAACAATGAGGTCAACAAATACCGTCCTACTACCCAAATCTACGGAACAACCCTCACACATACTAGTAATATCGGAGAAAGTCCCTGTGGCAGTGATGACCCTTACCCCCTCCGTAGGAGCAGTGATCAATCCCAGTCGCCTGACTGTCGTGCATGAGATCATAGAAGTAGTGGACCCTGTGTCCACCAGCAAGAAGATAGGAATACCTTGG